>JADFDV010000071.1:1338184-2676369 GCA_019097775.1 Moniezia expansa
TAGTCAGAGATATCTTTTTCATGAGGCGAATGGTGCAAATCACAGAGGTGAGTTATTCCGTGCTCCAATGACTGCTTAGCTGCATTTATTGGCTGTAGAATTACGCCTATCAATCATAGGGGATAATAATAAAATCACCAGACGTTTTTTGATACCCAGTACGAGCTCTTACAACTATCTTCTTTTGGTATTTGGATGCCAGCTTACGAACCTGTCTTCGCTGCGAACATGAAAGCTCTTCCACTATTATTTGATACTCGCTTACCTTTGGGCCGAAAATAACCGCAATATTGGTCGTCACTGTTAGATGACACCGAACAAAGTAGATTAAATATATGAAGTCCGGATGTGTGGAGTACCAGATAAAGTGTCTGAAAAAAAGGGAGCGGTAAATTTACATTAAGCTTTTATTTATCCTCGCACTTCATTGCAATTGGTTCCAAGCAATACTACTGACCGTGTAAGGTAGAGGGTTCCCGAGCCAATTAATTCGATTAAGAGAGTAATGGTAATGCAGCGATTTTCATTGTAATCCGAAGGTGCTGACCATATAAGCCGACAGTAGTGAACGCCGATTAACAGAATCGTCATTTCACCTTAATTATGAAGAAAACTTAACCTTAATTAAGCATGTACTTTCAATTTCAGGGGGACGTTTCCAAACTAACCGAGTTCGACAACAACGTCCCAGAATAAGGCCCGACATACTCGGAAGTACTGGTATTGCTCTCCTGCAGTTGAGTTGTTTTGGCTCTTCTTTCGTTTCTTCTGCTGCTGTTTATTGTGATCGGCCCTTGACTGCGTAGACTCTGTACTCGGGGATATTTTGCCCTCACGTTCTACTGCAGTGAAATCAGAAGACACACTGAGGTTAAAAGGGCAGCCGACACAAACAAGATCGGCGCTACTGCTGTTTGGTAACAAAGATGAATTTAGCGGAGTCGGAGTCGAACGTGCATCATTTACCGGGATGCGGCCTTTCACTAGTAGATCAGGTAATGTAACGTGTTGTAGCTGCGATTTAGGTAGGGTGGTAACGGTGGCTGAAATGGCTGGGGAGGGAGTGGACGGGACCCCAGCGAGATTTTTGAAGCGTGTGTAGTCCAGGGTGACTGCGGTCCATGCCAGCATGTAACCAATCACAATGGCCACAAAACATCCGAGGTATTTAACGAGGTCCTTGTCACGCACATGTACTCGATGTGCTTTTCGTGATTGAAAACAGATTAGCACTCTAGGAGAGGGAAACCAGGAACAAACTGAACGATAACTAGGTATACCGAGTCAAAGGATTTCAGGGCATTCACTTGAATATTTTGCCAGCAACTGAATAAGTGTAAGACTCACCGATATAACTTGACAATTAAAACACCGTACATGAGGGAAAAACCGACTTCACGAAACCAAGGCAGAAGAATGCATGTAGGACTGCTAGCTCGAAAGTACATCACTATGCTCTGAAAAAAATTGTTTAGTTATAGAATCATTTCAAGATTTCACTTCCCCCTAACCCCATTGTGAGTATTCTTAATCTCACGACAACGACCAATTTTCAGTTTTTTTGTTAAAAAACAGAATTCTTTAACTCAATGGGGACATATCGGACCTATGATATAAACTTAATTGAAGTATTTGATAATTTGCTGTCAGTGTTCCGTCTTTGGCATTATTAATTCCGCGAAGAAATTTCCAGAACGAATAGTTGCAATACGGCCACCTAAATTGTGTTCTTGCGTACTGTTCAGCATCGAGCATTTCAGCACTGCTTTTGATCTTATCATTGGTAAATGTCTATTAGAACAGCGATTTGTCTGTTTGTTTCAGCAGAAGTAGGAGAAATATTTTAAAAGAATCGGAGTCGGATATGCCCATGAATGCTAACGAATTTAATTTCAGATTCAATCAGAAAAATGATGAAAGTGATGTTTTTTAAGGTAAAAGATTAATACAGGGATTTATATCTTAGTACCCTTATTGGTCTCTACTGTTGAGCTATTAGAATGCTTAATTCATTTGAGAATTTGGAAATAATGCACATCATCTTTCACTGGCTCATTGATGTCACTAAATGGACTTCTAAACCGGTTGAGTCTCAGAAAAGAGGAACTACGAGATTTTAGCAGGATTTGTGGATTTGTAAATTTTTTCCAAATAGGGCAATCAGGACTTACAGTAGAGTAAAGAAGCACAGCACCGAGAAGAAAAATCTCCAAAAAAAACCAGCTGGCGGCTTTGAATACCTAAAGAAGAGAGCAGATTGTATATGCAAATACAACTCATTTTCATGTTCATATCCAAAGTGAAAGTAGCAGGAACTGCCATCTTAGTGAAATGGGCCAAATATTTCCATTTCGTACGTTTAAATTGTTAATTTGTTAAGTCGCTGTAATTTTAAAACAGTAACGATGATGGCTGGTCGTTTAGTGTTTTCAATGCTTTGTTCACAAATTTCTTTTTTTATTATTGAAAGTATGTAAAATTAACCCAAAAGATATGGAAGTTAGGGTCGGCGACCCTGCATAACACGTACAACATAAAATGAATCCAAGCTAGAGTTTTCGAGCTCTTCTTTTGCAGAAAGGGGAGATAGCTTACTGTCTCCCTTTAGAAAACTGACGCCAGTACTTAACGCGCATGGGTAGTGATCCAAATCATTAGATTCGCACCGAGGGGTTTCAAACTCGCGTCAAAATCCCATTGTTATCGACACAAACTTTTAGCTAGAAATGTATTGGTCTGTTTCAGTACTGAACGGCTCCAGATTATAAATTTGTGTTATGATCCGTAGGATTATAGCGAAAAACAAACTGAATTCAAAAAATCCAAGTTAACGCAGAACAACGCTTAAGGTACGAATTAAGATATCTCTAGCTCGATAATTCCTTAGTCGACTTTTACCAGCACTAGAGGGAGGATTCATTCTACAACGAAAGAATGAATTTCGGAAGCCAGGTGATAGCGAATTGATTCAAAACCTAAACTATCACCCCGAACAAAACGGAAGGACAAAGACTGAAGATAATTGAAGCTGAACCAATACTCCCCTCTGCTTTGCTCCCCTTTGTCCTGTTTCAATCAAATCACCAAATTATGCATACATAACGTTTTCTTAATAGACGCAGGTATGAATGAAAGTGCATTATATATATCGTTTGAACGCTTTCTGATTTTCGGCGTTTTGTGGTTTTTTCGGCCTGTTATAGAGACTTTCTTTACTAATTAGCGAATCTCAGACTAGTTAATTGTAAGTGGCCAGAAGTGAGTAGACAAATTTTTATAGTCGAAATTCATATTTCGAGGTAGAGACAGACGTCAACTAGTATAGCCTTAATTATAGTTGACTGTTCAGTACAAAACAGACCACAAATAAATAAAACCGGCTTAAAAAGGTTTTCTTAAATGTAACTGGCAATCGCCAACATCATTTTCCTCTGAACGTGAAAATACTGTATGAACAGTGATACGGCGGTTCGCCGAACTGGGCTGAATTTCTGGATGTGGGAATGGAATAATAAAACGCAATATGGGACTGACAGATGGCCAAAAAATGAAAGAAAACACTGCACACTAGAGCTTTTCCGAACCCAAAAATGGCTAATTCAAACATCGGTGAGCATCTGCAGTCATAAGGCCTATGGAATAAACAAATAAATTAACAAATGTCCGTGCTATTTATTTCAGATAAATTAAAGCCCCATTACTGAAAAAAAGGCTTTGACACTAAGTACCAGTACAAGATTATCGAAGCGGCAGTTTGTTTTTTCAGCTCGCTGGTGTCCACTTTTCGACTTGGTCTTCGACTCATCTAGCCTATACTTCATTTATGCTTCCTTAAGATCGTCCAGTTTCCTTACCAGGTTCTTATTTAGGAGTTATGAATAAAGAATCTCTGTACGAGTCGCTGGTTGTTGAAGCTGTGCGGCGATACTGTATAACAGGTTTCTTAATATGGAATTTAGTGTAAATAGAGCTTCACTCTTAAATATGCATTGGATTTGGAACTCCCCAGCGGTAGTTTCTAAAATTAGAGCTTTTAACGACGACTGATATTTATTACCACTATAAAGTGAGAATCAGTGCGGTTAACTGTTCTGAAATGCAGATAACATCAAACATTTTTTCGAAATCAGCTGAATCAATATTTTGCTGAAGTAGTCAAATCAACACCATCCCTTTTTCCTAAAGCCCAGCGAAGATCTCTATATGAACTTTCAACGGAACCCGCCAACGTGATGCACAGACGTTCATTGTGTGTGATAGAAGAGACCACGGTGTTGTCGAACCTTGGGATTCAGCTGCAGACGTTTGGATAGCAAAGCACGATTACAAAGTGGAACCTGCCATGATGTTGATACACCGCCGATCTAACTGAAGTAAAAGCACATGGCTGATCATCTGTATGTTTCAGACAAGGAGTCAGTTTGTCTTAAGATCGGCTTCGAGCCACTTATGTATCACACAATAAACCTGATTTTTCTCTTCTCAAATGAAACTGAGCACAAGCCGACTGAACTGTGCTTAATAAGGCACCACTAAACATTCCTATAAATTGACTGTTCAATTTTAGTACTTATTCTCAAAAGGAAGTAAAACCATTATTAAAAATTACCCGCAAACAGATTGAGAAAGGATAAGTCACTCTAAATGGACACTCTTCATCGTTAGGTCCGAGCATTCCTATACATAAAGATGTCATCAAACCTGTATTTTGTCTAAAGAAAAGTATGACCGATCAAATCCAAATTTAATTATCATTGGTAGTATGAATTCAAACCCTTTAAAAAATTATATTTTCTTGGGAATTTTTCTTTTAAACTAGGTTTTAAAAATTCCTGTAGAATTAAGATAGGAGGTAGTTATAAGTACTCCGCTAATCCGGTGCTAACCTCTGTCAGCACGTTTATTTGCGTAGCAAGTTGTTAATCTCCTAAAATTTCAGCCAGCAATGATGCACAAATAAAGACCTGTTTGTTCTTAGTGTAGTTTAATTTAACACCTGAAAAAATTATGCCCATGAACAACTCCTATCCCCACCTATCCCCGAAGTAAGGCAGCTGCTAACCGAACTAAAGTTCTTCCTGAAAAACACAATCTAGTAAAGCAGCGGGCAAAACCTAAACACTTTATTATCACGTCCCAGAAAAAAACTGAATTGTTTTTTGGCACTCCCCTTAGTAAATAGGAATACATGATGGCCTACCCGAGTACGTCGAAGGCGGAAGGTAAGAACACCGAGGAGGAGGGTAGTAGTGATGGAGAAAGTTTGCATGGCTAGTGGGATGCTCCGTAGGTGCATGTTGTACTCAACGAGGCAGGGCTCACCTGAAGTACAGTTGGGACAATCCGGTGGACAGACTTTACAGCTCATGCGTTCCCATCCACTTTTTGACGGTTTTCGCCCTACTATCTCAGTTCCACTGGTGCTGGAACCCCACTCCGTCTCTTGAAGGTAGAGCTCCGCTGGGTAACCCTGCGTTTATAGGATATAAGCGAATGAAATGTACAATACCATCCTACGCATATGTTAAGGTTCACTGCCGCATTCATTATTTTAATACCGCAATTATAGGTTACAGGAATGTCCGCAATTATATGAATGACTCTGCATGTCATTTTGCCGTTCAGCTTACAAAAAATCAAGGCTTTCATCTAGGAATAATCAAAGCAGCAATTAAGATATTAAACAATTGAATTGTGCATTCCTTCTTTTTTTTGCTTTTGTCTCGTTCTACTTATCGATTCTCCGCCATACAAAGCCTGAGGATCTTGGATCATCATATCGGCCTTTTTTCTCACACATGCACTCGATAAACAAATTTTCTATGTAATCAACTTTCCGCCCGCTTAGATATAACGCACGTCCTTCAATGCACTTCGGCGGTTGGCATTCTAGAGTAAGGGCCTAGTATTTCAAATACTCCCTCTATTTTGAGGCAATCAATGCAGGCAATCCCTGTGCACTTCAATAATTTAATTACATTCATCCCCTTCTCTCCTATTTCAAGTACAGTATTTACTATCGCGTATTTCCGGCTCATGCTTATTACTGAATTTCTAAAGTTATGTTGATTAATAGTACCTGTACTTGTGACATCAAGTACTTGATGATGTCGCCTTGGTTAACAACCATACCGCTAATGGAGCGGTTTTCTGATACCTATATGGTAGTCTCGAATGTACAAAAGTAATCACAAGGCGCTCAGCTTCTTATGTGGCAGGTTTTATTCTCATCTAATCCTCTGATATACTGCGTGCGTTCCCATGTCCTAACATCTTTTTTTATGACAAGAGTCTAATCCTTTTATTAACAAAAAGGCGAATTCGAATTGCGCTCTTCGATCTCGGACTTAATTAAAGAGAATTAGATTGTTTGGATTGCATTTTATTCATAAAATCTGTTCTAATCTGTTGAGTTACAAACAGTTTGAATCCATAAGAATAACTTTTTTATCAAAACAATCGAATTCTCAGCGATGCCATAATTTCGAATACATAACGAGACAAACTATAAAATTGCATATTTTCTCCACAATGATATGTTTATAAAAACAATTCGTTTCCATAGAAAAAAATGCTAAACCAAATCTGATATAAACGAAACACATTAGTGTCGGAACTTTACATATGCATCTAGCTTGAAAACTAATGGAAAGGTTTCGCAAACTTTGCCAAATCTGGTTGGCAGTCGGTGATAAACTCCTGGTTAAACGATCAAGGTAGACTACATCATCAACCTTCTCATTCCCTCTCACCCCCACCGCAACCTTGGCATTTATCGGCCAAAACGGTCTTCCTGTAGGTCTGCGTCCCCCAGCCCCTTTCAAATGTATTCCAAGTACGTTGGACGTAAACTGTAAGCTACACTTCGGTAAAATTAAGCAGCACGAGTACTTTCAATCTCATCAAAGATGTCCAATTTCGACAAATTTAGGAGTTCTGCTCTTGATGTTTTGAGCCCTACTAGGGTAACAACAACGCATTCGACGTTTGATGGCTTAGGACCCTTAAACATGATACAGTAATATCCAGCCACTACTGCTGACTTGTACTTGAGAGATAAAATGCTGATCATAACGACATGCATGAGTTCACAGAACCGAACTGTGGACAAGAACGCATCATAAAGTAAAAGAAAGATATGTATCAGACGAGATATGGGGTTAACCGAATGAGACTCCTGTGTTTTTACAGCAGATTCCTCTTCAATATACCATGGCACTTGGGCCACTTTCTTCAATAAAAAAACAAATGGAATTGAGCTTCGAGTATATCAGTGATGAAACAATCCCTGATTATTATGGAAATAGACCGCATTTAGAGTGATTAAGCATTGAGAGAATATGGCATTGTTGATCTTAGAATTTGTTTAGCAAAGTAATCTCGTTTCGCAAGCGGAAAATCTCCGTTCTCAATGCAACCTTTCAAGATGTAAACTGAGCAGCAATGGAACAATGAGTGGGCCTCAATGAAACCGTTACTAAGACATCAAGAACCTTAAGGAAGGAAACGATTTTAGGAGCTTTTTGGAGAGGGCTTTAAGCGCAACAATAGGCATAAAAGATGAATCGAATTAGATGAGATTGCAGCTAAATTTGAAGATATAGAGACAAATGAAATAAAAGTAGCAATGAATTAAAATAGACATTCATTAAACAGAAGAGGTGCTTGGAAGCGTCCATGTAGATGTTTCTAACCTCATTATGTAAAGTTAGTTCAGACAATCACCTGTAAACACCAAACAGGTGCATGGGGACGCTGATTAAAGAATGTTATTCTCTAACTACATCATCGAACACAAACTGCAACTTAAAGTTGTGGACAAATGTGAAGATATCCCCATTTGCTGGTAACGAAGAAGATGTGGACTTCGTAACGCAGCCTACTCTATCTACTAGCGGGATACTATGAGACTTAGGTAAAAAAGGGTGGCTGCGAAATAACCTTAATTTATACTTGTTAAATGAGTTAGAGAAGAGCAAATTGGTTCCAAATAAGACCTGTCCTTTCACAATTTCAAGGAGCTGATGCAAGTCTGCAAGGTTGCTAAAAGCAGCTGTTACAGTATCCGCCGCCTACCATCAGTAATTGGATGTTTTCTTCCTTACGAGGTTAGACGGTGGGGTAAACAATAACCTGGAGTTATATCAGGGGCACGAAGAAGACGAGATGGATGTTCTATGAATGTAAATGAGGTCAGATCCCACAAATTTTCCCAGCTCAAATTAACTATTGCCATTTGCTTCACACTGCCCTATGAATAAAATTAGCATGAGTCTGTAGACCAATAAAGCCATGGGTAGTAGCAGTGATAATGACCCATTCTAATGGTTCGCTAAAATTTTTGCTAAGAAGTCCCTGGGATCTTGCCTCTATTTTTCAATAAAACGCCAATTCTTTTAGCAGGGATCATGCTGAATTTATGCAAAAATTGCATAAAACTTTTGAAGAGCAGGAAAAATTTCCAGAAGTAGCTTTGCCTTTATACCAAAAGACGCTTACGTTGTCAGGCCTGTCTGTGTAGAAACCGGGTTTGCATTGGCAGATGTAGTTGGAAATATCGAAAGGCCATTCTTGGTACTGACGGTAGACACACTGAAAGGCGTAAAACATAAGCTTTAACAGACGAAATCGGGAACTAAATGAATTAATTATGTGCAGGAGAGATGCTTACTTGAGTAGTGCTGTGTCGGCAATAATCTAGCCCTGCGGCACAGAGGTCTAGGGTCAGATTTCGAAGGTCGAATTCAAATACTAGACTGCAGTAAAAAAAGCCTTAGTTTGAAAGTGTCGCGTTGGGGGGGGGGGGGGGGAGAGGGCAGAGAGAATGGTGACAGACGCATAAATATGAATAATAAAGATCCACAATAATAAACCTGACTCCAGCAACTGAATGAAGAGGGCCCAATAACTTGTCGCCTATCTTAGCCATAATCCTAGCTTCTAATTCACGTCAGCTTTTGCCCATGAAATATGCGAATAGCCCCGAAGATGATGAAAAAAATGAAAAGAAGTATTTCTGACGCTTCTGTCTTATAGTGGCGCACCTCAAAATAGCTTACCGCCATTTTTTTAGTAGAACTGCAAGAACTTCCTCATACCAGATAATTTTAACTTCGTAAATAAATCTCATTCTTTGAAGAATAATCTCACTCTTTCATGAATGCTGGTGTGGAAGGACTATAAAAATGCAGATGCGACAAGTGAAGTTAAATTGGTAAATTCATATGCGAAGCTAGTTTCATCCAATTTTCTCAGTTACTGTGATCTATAAATTTTGCCGTAATATTCAAAGAGTTCAAACAGTTCGGGATGTTGTGGTCGACGTCTTAAACTGGAAAAATTCAACCAGTAAATATGATTCCTCTACTTCGACTGGAGCTGGAACAATGCTTCCTTTAAGACTAAATAGGTTCACCTTTCCAAATTGAACAATATACCTCATCAAAGGAACCTGTGAGGGGAGTCTTAAATCAGTCATTTGAGTTCATCTTATGTTCTGATTCAAAGCTAATGGGCTAAAAGTCATAAGGACGAGATTTGTGGGCTCGAAGATATTTCGAAACCTACCTCACCGACTTGGTGTGTGGAATCGGTACGATTAGGTGGAGAGGGATCTTTTTTCCAAGTGCTACGATACTGGGGTTGCAATGGAGAGGGGCCCAAACTCCAAGCATCTGAATAGTCGTTGAAATAGGTATGAGATTGGACGCCTCCATGATTGGTGTCATGAGTGCGCAGAGGTTGCTCGGTGGTTGAGAAACAAATGCTCCATCAGCAGGGTTAGGTGGTTTCTCAACGTATACAAGGTACTCATTCCCCACACAGATGGCTATACTATTGATCACAGATTCGCTCACCCGATCTCCTTCCTTGCCACTTCCTTGATAGTGTGACGAAGTTTGCGAGAAGGCTCGCAATAAAGGCTCAAGAAAGTTATCCACATCCACGTTTCCAATCGTGCTTTCAGCCAACGTGAGACCATTTACCGATATCCAGTTGATAACCAGTTCTGCTACGGAAATAGCACGGACAATGTCTCGACGGTAGGAGGAGTATAGTGCTACAGGTGTAATTACAGTGCGGAGGAATTCAGCATAGTTTGACCTAAACGAAAGGAGGTGGGAATGATTACTATGGGGCAGGTCGCTAGCAGCTTCGGTCTCCGTAGCGATCAACAGCTCAGGACACCCGTGGGTGGGATTTTGCAGTGCTTTGGTAATCAGAGCGAGAATCCGACGTGATTCAGCTCGAGAAAGCTCCTGGTCTTTGCTATGCGTAGGAATGATTGAGGGAGTACAAAGAAGAATAGAAAGAAATATACATATTAGTGGACTATTTACTACCATTGGAAATGATTTTAGAGGCATCTTAATGTCGAGAGGATTAGTAAAGATCTGGTGGAGAAAAAAATCCATGGCACATGAGCGCAGTGATGACATGATCGCTCCATTGGAGCAGTTACATTGGCGCTCGCAAGCCTGAATTGGGAGAAGAGGATGTGGAAACACGGAATGAAAAATTTCGATTTCAGCTTAAATAGCCTCGACCAATGGCCAAGTTCGCGGGAAGGAGGGGTGACCACGGCGACCAATTAGAGCGCTTAATCCCTTGGCGTGCAGTCTGAACTGGTCGATACGATGCAAACTACACGTGCTTGCCTCTTCGCGATTGCTTCTGTGTTCTTGCGCCCTCGCATGCGGTTGCGCGTCCACACCGGTGTGTTTATATTGTCATCCACGGCTAATTGTTCTTTTTCCTTCTCGCTCACTCACTCACACACTCTCTCTTTCTCTCTCTCCTCCCTTTTCATAAACACTTCCGCCCCCAATGAGTGTCTCTTGCCGTCCTTGCCGAAATTTTGTTTTTAATGCTTGGGTTTACGAGAGAGCTGCGTTTCGTCCTCTAGCGTATAATGATAGCGGCAAAGTTCTTGCGAAATCGATTCGACACTAATAGTTCTAAATAGTCCCATTTATTTTGGTCAACAGAAATGCTAATCAACTGTGAGAATCTCATGATTTATCATGACGAAGAACAGAGCGCAATGCTATCTCTTTAAAATGTAAAATTAACAAACTGCCCCGAATCCAAGTTCTTATGCTCCATGTTGTCCAAAAAAACCTTGCCTAGGAAATGTAAAACTCAAAAAAATAATAAATACTTAGCCATACGTAGCTTCTAATGATATTGCGGTGATCATGAGGCACTGACGCTGATTCGAATCCATATTACCGAGGAACAGCTTGGTTGCTAAGACAACTTCAGATAGGATCTTTGCCTAGTGGGTAAACAGACGATGGAAGCACAAATCAAAAGCCTTGTTCTTGTTCTATTTCTACTTACTGATCAAGGTAGAAGACGATGGTGATTGCGACATAATAAGGCCATTCATTACTCTCTCTCCCTCTCTCTCTGCTTACTTAACTTTACAGGTAGAGAATTTTTTGACTAATCCTATTTTGGAGACTGCTATATACATTTATCCGCTCTGGGCTCAAGGCCAGGCGCATAACTTCCTATATATTTACCGTATTACGTCTTGACGCTATAAGTTTTATATGGCCTTCTCTGCAGAAAAATGAAGCTCTACGGTCAAATCTTGGTGAACAGCTATGTACACCGACCATGAAACTAGGTGAAAATGCAATCGCCTGCAATAAACTCGTCTCTGACATCTGACCTGAATGAAAGGGATAATATCACATGCAAAAGACTGTCTAAACTGCATCACCGAGTGCTCACAGTGGCCTCTTCAACAGTTTCTTCGGCTTTCTGGCTGCACGCAATCTACCTCCCTTCTTCAAACTGAGAATCCTCATTATAAATTTTGAAGAGTCTTGTTAGCGGCAAACCACTAATGCACTAGTGGTTTGATTATTTCATTGCTGGTCTATCCATTCGAATGGTGGACGATATTTTGTAAAGATACTGACTGGGTGAGAGATTTAGGCAGAGAATGTGAAATTCTCCTTATTGAAGCTAATTATAACCTTTCCCATTCCTCTATTCGATTCAAGGTGCAGGTTTTCGCCTCCTTTTACTTCTCTTAATAATGATTATTAAGGCTTTTCCTTGATCTCAGCGGCTTTTCACAATCGGGAGTAGCTCCGTAGAAGAATTAATTTCCGTTTCAATGAGTGCATCTCGGATGGGTGATTGATCAAAGTCTTGTCTGCCTCTGATGTATTCGTCTCTCGTCTCTTTTCGTCCTTGGCGTTTTTTTCAATAGGTAATCTATTTTCTGCTGTTTGATTTCCTTAGATTAATGAGATTGAACGTAACAACAGAAAATAAAGCACAGAAATCTCCGCTTGTTCCACCATTCGGATATTTTTTTCTGAAATTTAATCGAAATTCGAAAAGAATTTTAAAGAGCAATAGAAAAAGCTATACGAAATTAATTAGGGAAGATAAATCTGTAGGCCTGGTTTGAATGAGATGCAGTTGACCACATTCACTGGAAGACACCTTAGAAAGAATTATTTTTCGAAGAATTCAAGTCTTTTAGAATAATTTCCGAGTGATGATATTTATTGCTTCCAGTGAAATGAAAGGTCATTTCAAGAGCTGCGAAACCTGGGCAGGGCTAATGTAGAACCTTCAAAATTATCATCCATTTATTCAAGCAGAGGAGTTGAAATTGAGTACCACTTTGTAGGATGTAAGCCACGAGAAAAGTAGCGCGAAGGCAATGAATGGGCCTTAAAAAGTTTTTTTGTTTTATTGTTTCATCTTTTTCCAATTATAAGTCGACAGGACGTGTTCTGCCGTCAAAGCAAACCTAAAGAGATATTTTTGGTGTGGACTAGGATAAATGAATACATAAAACTAAATTAGAAGATACAGTCTTCCTTTCACCAGTACCAGATAAGGTCTAATCACTGATTGCTTGCTAGACTGATTAATGAGTGTTTTGTCTTCGCTGGAAGGGGTAATATGGACTTTGAATCGGCTTATTTGTCTAACCGAGCTGGTGGAGGATTTGGTTTTACCATATGAAAGGCTATTTATGCTTCCTAATTGTGATTTGTTAATTATATATCACATGGAAAAGATGAATCTGGTTTATTAGAAATCGCGAGTTTTTAAAACTTTTAATGCTGAGGAGAGAGACAAAGGATAAGCAAGTTTTAAGGACCTTGAATGCTCTTGTACCCCACTTCCCGCCAGACTTGTCATCATTCCACAACTGCTTTCCCGCTCAACAGTTGAAAATTACCTTTGATTACTAATTAATGCTTCACAAAGAAGAGTCAAAAGTCACGTCTGGACACAGTCACAGTTTATTGTAGCTTCTAAACTTGGAATGCAATTTAGTGGGTGGAACCCCATAGGGTCGGGCAGGCTAATGCAAATCCTTTGTGGTGCCAGTGATGGTGCATAATGTGTCCGAGGGCCGGATAACTGATACACTTGCGAACGCCAACGCGCCCTGCTGCGTCTGCCTGAGTTTACCCCGGAGGGCAAGCCCGACATAACAACCCTTTAGTGCATCTTTGACTGCCAGTGTCACTCACACCTACTCCCGTTTGTAGATCACACACAAACAGCGAGGTACGGTTCAAATGTCTGTTAGGGGTTAAGTCCAGCCTTTAAGGGTTCGGCAAGAAAAGTTGCAGAAATGCCACGTTCCCTGAACTTATTTGCATTTAGAATAATTACGAGAATTTGCGAGGCGAGAAATACTGTCTGTCTTTTTACAATAACTCCGACGTATTGTCATTACAATTCTTTAACTGACTGATAATTAGAGAACACAAAATGACTCCTCATGTTGTGAACTGAAGAGATAGCTAGTTTTATTGGTCCATGGGTGGGATCAATTACTGTGTTCAGTTATGCTCCTCTAATGTTGCAATTTAGGTCAATGAATTTTTTTCTAATGTATCTTAATTAAAATGCATTATTTATCAATGTCCATAAAGTGACAGACAACAGGAGACCTGAAACTCAGCTTGCTCTAACCACAACCTCGTTTTTCGACAACTGACGATATTTTACGCTGCTGACACACACTGAACAATAGGTTTTGGAACAACAAATTGGAAATAGATAGGCGCGCTTTAGTCAACTTCTCATCATTCTCAGCGCCTCCATTCGTTTTCTCGTTCTTTCAGCATGTTATTGCTGAATGTAAGGGACGCCTGGTGAACTACTTTCTTCAAGTTATTTGATGGGATGCGCAACTGTCTTTCAGACTCCACTTTGTCGGTAACTCTTTATTTGGTAAGCGACGAATCCTCTCCTCCTTAAAAGAGGGTCTTTCAGTACGTGGTTGCTTCTTTCTAATGTGCATTTTTTTAGTCAGAGCGTAGATAATTGCTCAGTTTGAATCTTGACTGATGAAATCCCTCTCTAACATATCTATTGACCACCACACAAACGACTACGAGCCCATACGAAGAGAACTGTTATGATTACCCTTCTTGTAGTTATCTCAAAAATTTAACATCATTGACAAGGCCGAAACTGAGATACTTGGCAAATGAATTCATTCCATGTCAAGTCGATTTTCTTTTCTTAAAATGGCTTCGGAAGGCTGATAAAAACTGCTTTCGCGCAGCACTAACATACGAAAAGACAAAATAAGCCCACGAATTGGACCAAAATCACAAAGTTAACTAGTAAAATAATGCTGTAGGCAGAGTAGATGCGCTCTTAAATGCACACCAAATTGTGATTACAACGTGGAGGATAATCTAGCTCAAAATACTTTCTCAGGCATAACTACTTTCATCATTACACAATCGTAGTTTGAGATATTTTCCGCAGACACAATCGAAACTTCTGATGTAAATTTTTACTCGTCAACTCTTTTGATGGGGCTTTTGAGATTTGGGTAGTAGCCCACCATCACCAGCTGATAGTTTGTGATTTCAGAAAGCTTTATGGCCCTGGTTTCTAACCGTTTATAAACAAATCGACCTGGGAAGAGCTTCTCTGTCACTTTTGGCTCTAACATCCGTAAACCCTTGCTCCTTCCTTGCAACCGTAGTATTTAGTACCCCCGTTTCTCCCAGGAACTTTCATGTGATGTTAAATACATGGATTCGAATGTTATTCTAGGTCTTGAACTGCTGAATGATGTGAGCGCAACTATGAACTAATTGCAGTTATTCGAAAGTGGATCTTCCACAAACACATATTTGACTTGAATTTCACGCATTTTTCCTAAATTGACGTGTAAATGATTATGGTAACTAAGAGTAGCAAAGTTTATGGAAATTCCAGCTCTAAAGCCTCATTTCGCCGTGGCATTCAAATACTCCCTTTATCGATAATGGAACAGAAAATAGAAAAAGATGAAGGACAGATGAATACCTGTTTTATAAAGTCCACTTTGCTTTAACTAAATAAGAAAAGACATCCGTACCAACTTCTGCCTCCAATGCTCAGTGCTAGATGCTCATAAGGCGTTCTTACTTGTTTCTCTCACAATATTCAATAAGTACGACACTGCAGCTAGAGTTCTACATTTGAATTCGGTTTGCACACTGATCTCCTCTGCTCAATCATTTTTCCATCTTGAGTGTGGGTCAATTTCGTTACAACTAGGATGATTGCCATTTACTGATCAAAGGTCATGAAAATTCACTGATCTCAAACGCCTTGGGCATTCCTTCCTTAGGAAGGCAGACCACGGGGTTCATGTCAAGCTGAGGTGCTGTGAAGAGGGTGAGGCCGAAACTTAGGCTAACCTGTTGGACCACAAGTTCCCTTGAAGTAGTATTTCTCCAACCTGCCTTAATTTGCTAACTTTTTCCATGTATTCAATATTGCTCCATGAAGAAAATAAGTGTTGAGAGAGATGTAATACAAATTTTAAACGAAACACATACTTGAATATATTCCGATTTCAGCACAGAGGTCACGATACACGCGATTGGAGTACTTCCCAATAATCGGGCATATCGCAAAACTTACCTTAGATGTATTTATTACTTCCAACATTTATAACAACTATATCACACTATAGGTAAAATGCTATTATAGTTCCGTCAGTTATTAGTCCATCAGTTTCTATCATTTATGAATCAGGACCTTGAATGGAGATTATAAGTGCCTTTCGTCTAGGTCTCGGTCTAAAAGGCCTGACTTGGAATAAATTAGTTATTTCCAGCCCTTGTCTCAAGAAGATATCCTGTCTATAACCCTCAAGTGAGTTATCATGCCTAAATTTTTATTCACAACAGCTTTTTTCATTGTCTTTTCCTCAGCTTCTTCTTGATGCATTGACCAAGGATCTCCGACTCCTTCTTCTCTCCTACAAGACACTGTTTGATCAATGCAGATGATCATATCGGTCACCGAACGATGTCCCTTTCCCGAACTAGCAATCCTAATGCCTATAAACATGATGCAGGTTATTCTTATTACTAAAATTATTTCCTGAACCCACTCCATCATTAATACTGATGCTGTCGTTTAATAAATAAAATACACTCCATTATGACTAAGGGTTAGATTTAAATCTTAAACTGGATAACATTAGCCAATATTTCAAGTACCCAGACCGCAAGAATAGGAAGGAACTTGGAGAAAATCAAATCTACCCCCGGTAGATAGTTTGAAAGTGTGGTCAGAATTAGAGCCAAGTAGCAATCTTGTGAAAAAAAACAATGCAAAAACTTAGTAAAGAACTGAAAAATTTCATTCGCAAAATTTATTTGGTCAGAAAAACTAGCTGAAAGGAAGGTAGGCAATCAACATCACATGAAGCAGCAGCAAGACGAGCCTTTAACCTTCCGTTCCTATTAATTAAAAGATATCATTTCATTTTAAAATTAAGTTCTGAAGTAAATTTTCAAATTATGAACAAGCGAATTGAAGTTTTTTTTTTTCATTACAGTCTATCAAGCCATTCCCTTTTGCCTACACTGGTTTTGGAGACTCACAATAGAACGGTTAGAAAGAAGTGCAACTTAATACTTAGCGTTCCTCCCATAAACGTCCACAAGTCAAAGTGTCAAGAATTACCGGTGAATTGTATGAAAAGTTTAAATGTACAACTATCACAAAATGTGGAACCACTTTCTATGCATTCGATTTAGAACACGCAATGCAATAATTTTTCAAATACCAACATATTCACCCCATATGAACTAGAATACGACAATCCCATTCTGTTAATCTCCGGCATATCTTCATTTGGCGCTAGAATTTGACAATTTCTAGTTTTGAAAGTTGTCCGCTTCTTTCTATCCATAAAAAAGTAGGCCCAGCTAAGAGGAAACTTTTACACAACGCTTTTCTCTGTTAGTAGAGGAAAACAAAGTTTGTAGACTTACAGGTGGTGCGGGTATTGAGATGCCGAGTGCTTTAGCAGCAGCCGTGCAGAAGATCTCGGTGACTTCCTTCTGACTGTTCTTAGCAGAAGCCTCGTAGTACATATAGCCGTTCTGAGTTGCGAAACTGCGAGCCGTCTCAATTTCAACCACCCGCTTCAAATCCGTCTTCAAACCTACCAGAATCTTGGCGCTGCCTGCTGGCAAGTCTTTACCGATCTTGTTAATCCATTGCTGCAAACCATCAAAAGATGCCTGCCTATAAAATGAAGGCTTTAGCTTGTTAAGAAGTGGATTCTCAAATTAGCTGTCTATTGCTTTTGATCATTTTTTTCAATCTTGAGCCGTCATGACTTTCCCAATGTTCTCATCATTGCTCTTTCACCTGAGTGACATAATGTTAATATGTTTTTTGTTTCGGAAAAGAAATACACATTCCCTTCATGGGATGACGCAGTTAATGGCACAGATATCCTGGTTTACAATGGACTATTTTTCATGGAAATTCAGGGCAGAAATCAGCCACACCTGCGCGTAGCGCCGAGAGGTAAAATCAGTCTCAGACTAGGAAATAGGGACGAACGAAGGACATGGATAGTAGGGTGGGATCTTTATTCTTCCTGTTTTTTATTGTATTCGGTTTATTTGAAGCATATTTATCGCCATTACCCAACGAAGAAATTAGGCCTGACTGATCTCTTAAGGAAATCGTAGACTCTAGATGACTACTAGAGAGGTCAACGACTCGAAGAAATGCTGAAGTAAAGTGGAAACTTAAGAATACCTTGGAAGATCCATCTTCGCTCGAATTTTTTGTTCCTAAAGTTATCTCCCGTCAGAGGACTGATTATGATTTTTTGGCTTCTGTGATGATAGGCATTATAATTAATTGCTGGATCAAGAGGATGAAAGCAGATGCCAAGCGAAGCACTGGAAATACAAGAGTATCACTGGGGAAAAGATCTATAAACTGACTCACCTGCGATTGGTAAGTAGTATCAACCAAACTGGAAATTTCAAAGCAAAATAAGCAAAGTCTTTCGTTTCCAAGGGCAAACGGACATATTGAAAGCATTTTGTCGAGCAAATTTAAGGTCACTTAATGATCAGCAAAATCGCAAAATTGGCGGAAGCATCTAAAACCGCGTTCCTCACTTACTTAATGGAAAGTAGACTCAAAAATATTTTTAAAAAGATCACGCCCTAATGAGCAATTTTTTAACTCACTAATCCTTTAAGTCCTCATACTTGACCAAAATAAATTCGGTAGCTGATTCTATTGGGGACTTCGTAGATAATCAAATCCTGGTTAATAAAAGCATGTGTCTTATATTAGAATTGTACATTTGCGAGTAGATATTTCTTTTTCGATTAAAGAGACGTTCTTCTTCTTCCTTAAAGACATGTACTTGTATCGTGCTTGCCTGGTACGGAATGATGAATTCAGTCACCCAATAGCCAGTCACCATGAACTACAGAATTGACGATGCTGTTCTGGAGCTTCTCATTCAACAGTCAGAAGAGAAAAGTTAACACCTTATTTATTCTCTTAAATTCTGACCCATATCCAGAGTTTATTTTGCGTCTATTAGACTTATAAGAATCCCCAAACAGTTGAGTTCAATTAGGAAACCAGACTGGATAGCAAGACCGACACAAAAAAAGGCCTCGCTAATGTCAGTAGTTAAAGGAGCATCAAAGTCCACGAGCTAGTTTACAAGGTCATCAGGAGAGAAGTTACGGGGGCACAAAAATCTGACCGTCTCGGAGGTCGTGTTTTTTTCTGGGATCAGGTTTTGCCTACCTAGATCCCTATATTCTAGTGACCAATTCTTCCCATTTTCGCACCCCTCCCACCCATCAATGAATTTATCTGCTTTGGAACATTTTGAACAAATCATTAAATCTCGATCTAATTGCTTATATCCTTTTACATCACATGTAGGCATGAGCAAAGTGGGAGAATAATGCTTACTTTGTGACGTCAAAGCAGAGCAAAACCACTTCAATACCAGCGTAGACTCCATCTGCGAGAGACTGGTATTCCGTTGAGCCCGGCTAAAACATAAATTAAATCCCGTCGATTGGCCACGAGAGGCATTAAGACAGTTTATTTATTTACATGGGAAACATGAATAATGTCCAGAGTATCACAAAGGGCTCTGCATTATAGTCTGAATGTAGCCTTATTCTTGGTCGTTATTTTAATAACCAATGGTATGTATTCGCCAGCATTCAAATTGTTAATCTATCATGGCAGTCCAATTCCTCTTCTTGTGTGACTTTCCGCTTGGCGTGTTTGGTGAGTAAGCCGTGTGACAATGATTAAAACATGTAAAGCCACAGCTACTTTATTGAAGCTTTCCAGCTGATTTCGTCGTAATGAGTCAATGAATACTGTATGTAAGTGAACTAGAGAAAACACTACTACAACGTCTTTCTGTGATTTCCAGGGCTAATTGACTCGACCGAATTTGTGAAAAACATGGCATTCATAATGGCAAATGGGAGCACCGAGGGAACACGGAAGTGCGCGTGGAAGGCAAGTGAGGGGACAGAATAGAAAGGGAGCCACAACGGATAAGAGCCAGAATGAGTCAGAATGAGCCAGCTACGTAGCGTGACTCGGCCAAGTAGTTTGATTGTGTCACTAGTCGGCTTGTATGCTGAACAACTTCGAGAGTAAAGAGAATTCATAGTGTCTGAATTTAGTTAGGCATTGCAGAACTCTATATACTTACGTCCCTAAGTGAAGTATTTGGCATTTGCTCGGATGAAACATATGAAATTGAGCTTACGTCAAGTGATGCATAATAACAGAGGCACCCATACCAATGCCAAAGATTCATGAATGTTTATAAGCCAGGCATTTAACTCATCGATACTTGAGGCATGGACACTTGATTATTCATTATGGATGTACAAAATGCTCTATTCGGCAGGTCCAAGAGGATGTAAAAGAGCTCTTAGGCAATATGCGATAAGGACATATTTGGGTGGTCTCCTCAGATCAGAAGTTAATTGCATTAAAGAGTTCAGAAATGTCAACAAAATTTAAATGCATTCGATCAGAAACTCTACTTATGTATGAATAGGATGAATAACTACATGAGAAATATTCCCCAGAAAAACAAGTTTTTAAGAACTGGATTTCTCTGTTAACCAGGCCCAAGGTGTCGACGATTAGTCAGTTCGTTGAAAGACTAAAATGACAATTAACAGATAACTATCCACTTTGCTAATCGGGTTTATAGACGAACCGACTTAAAGAATGAAGGAGAATCAAATTAACTCTTCATTTTTTGGCGGGGAAATAACCTTTCGTTCAAATGAATTGCTAGATAGGTCCTGGAATTTTTTCCCATTATCAGATTTAATGCGGATATTCATTAATGATGAAGAGCAAAACGTGTTGGGTATCTAAAATCAGTTCTACGTAATGACTGCGGATGACTAAGTCGTCATTATAGTAGAGTAGACAACGTCTAGGCGGAAATTCGTTAAAGCAGCAGATCAAAACTCATGGAGAGACTAAACAGTTGAACCCTTTACTGGAGCTATTGGAAACAACTTCTGCCTTCACCTTCTCCCTCACCACTGGTCTCCATGAAAATACGACCTCTCGACTATTTTTATCTAGATATCACTCAACTGATCCACAAGCATCACTTAGAGATTAACTCACCACATCATAGAGCGAGAATTGGACCTTAGTCCCGTAGACATCAGCACTAGTAATTGGCATGTTCAAGTACGTTGTTGTGACGGTATTGACGAACTTCTTGTCTACGAATCGAGACACTAGTGTTGTTTTTCCGACATCTGTTTAAATGTATAAAATAATAAAAAAATGCATTTAGCTATGCATGAAGCTTCAGAAATGAAATTATGCACTTTTATATGAAAATGACAATTAATCCATATCTCACTTTGGTCATTAAACTTAAGAAAATAATTGCGCGAAAATTTATTACAATGGCCTTTCAACTCCTCTCCCTAATTGGACAGGCTTACCAAGACCTCAAATAATGTTTCTATTTTCATTGTGAAGTATGCAAAGAAATATATATTAATGGTAATACAAATGACGAAGTTTAAATTCATAGCAAAATAATGCGCTGCTAGAACAGTTAATCTGACATAGGCGTTTGAAATGGTATAACAGCATCTAGTTTCTTATTTCATCGATTAAAATAGACTAGTCTGAAAGAGCAGAATAAGGACCGAATCTCCATGTTTGTAGTTCATTAAAATGTACTTTTTTTAAAACGAAAAGATATGAACTCTGCAGTTCACAGAGAAGCATTTACCTTTGTCCCCGAAAATGCCAACATTCACGTTTTTCTCTTCCGCCATATTATTTTACAGAGTGGGCGCAAGTCAGAATCTTCTCTGATGCAAATCCTTCTTATAAATGCACATAGGATTGTAGGGCTACAACTACCGTGAGTCTCCGCGTATCACTGTCATTATCGCGCAAGCGTTCACATCTCTACGTAAGCACACACGCTAGCACTCATGAAGTACTTGAGTTGGCAAGATGACTGTGTGTCACTATGTGTGGGTTAACCCTGGAACTCGTTAAATAAGCTGGTATATTTATTGATCACACTTGCAAGAAGATGAGAAACTGTCTCCTTGTAGCACAAATGTTGACTCACTTAGGTTCCAAATTTTGCCATCGAAGAAGTATTCAAATCGATGTTTGCTTGAGTGCGCTAAACTGAAACTAGATCTGATGCACAGTGACACATAGAACCCAGTATATCCGATAAATGCTTTCTACGGTGGTGTGACTTCCACCTCAAGTATTACTATGCAATGTCAATAGTTCTCATTGGAAACCATACGCGATTATCAATAGTGTGGTTTCTTGCGGTGGGGCTTTGCACGAAATCGATTCTTATTTACGTCGAAAAGTAATTTATTTATTTACAGTATGCTGATAGTTTACTTAAGGATACTTCACATCCTTTTGAACCATCAAAAATAGTTACCTTCAGGTCAATTAAGCTGTGGCTAGCAAGAAAATCTATCGTTGCAGGCCATTGGTAAGTAGATATAAATATTGAAATAACTCATCCTGTATAATAGGAATCTCGTCTACCTGATTGATCGATGCCTTGGGTATTAATCGATGAGCAACTCTTATTAGTGTGAAAGCATTCCATTGGCGGCTTCCCAGGTCTTTATTTTAGAAGATATCAGGGCAATTTAATCGCAGATGTCAGCATAATGATTTTGCCTTATTGAAAGACTAATTAGAAGGTTGGAGAAGAATAGGTGTTCGACTTCTCAGTCTTTTAATTATTGTGCAACTGGGAGCCACGACACAGGGGGCCTATGAACTTGTGATGGGAAGAAATACCTGTCCTCGTCGATTTTAATTTCTTGAAGGTCTGTATAGCGTTGAAGAGATATTGCCTATTCCGACCTTTGACAAGTTCGCCTTCTTTTTCGGCATTTATAATCCACAAAATAGCATTAGCTTTCCTTTACACAGAAGGCAATAATGTTGAATTTTTGACATCCAATCGCTGAAGAGGCCAAAATCATGCTATTAACTGCTACTGTTTATTTATAAGTAATCTACATTTACAACTGCAAGATTTGATGCTAGAACAGTCCACTAGGAGATTACGACCCAGGTATTATAGATGACTCGAGATTGCTGTAATTTCAAAACGACTATGCAAAAAATGCAAATCTTGAACTACATATAGGGATTTTCTAATAAACTACGAAGAATGCTACGCCTAAAGTGATGGGGGTTTTTTCCTCGTTTTTAATCGACCCGGAAAATTTTTGCACTTTAATAAACTGGAGCAAAGCTGTTGGTACCCTGGGTATTATGTAAACAACCAAGGAAAGCAAATTTAGCTTGGTAATTAACTAACTCGAGTAACAAACAAGCCACCTAAAACATTTGCTTTAAAGATGTCATTATTATTTTATCCTGCTTCAGCTGAAGCTGCTCTCCTTTACTGTTTGAGCATTATTTCACACAGGAATATTGTTAGGGAGAATAATACAGGGTTGAAACCTTCCTCTAATTGGTCACTTTACACATGACGATAGATAGCCATGTTACTGTCCGGAGATTCCAACTAACCAGGTAACGGCTCAGTTATCCCTTTAACTGAAATCCCCAGGTCTCCATCTCTCCATCTTTTTCAATTATTATACTAACCGGCAGTTTTGGCGATCCGTTTTAGCATTCATGCAAGTTGCTAGGTTATTTATCTAAAGCCCTCATTTGGACATGAGCTTCAAGTCGTCACTGATGAACAAGCCCACAACAGAGGTCACAGCAGCACCGACAAACAAACGCCTCGCATTCCTCCGTTAGCCAGGTTGGGCAACTGCGGCCTTTGCAATCAGGCGCACACGGCATGCACTCAGGCTTGTCGTGCCTGCTTGTGCATGTAGCCAAGCGGCTAATTAGCGCACGCCCTTGATTGGCTGCCGACTGGACGCCAAAGTCAAAATATATGCTTTGCATGCAAGCTGAGAAAGGCGGATTTCGCGCAACTATTCCCGAGCGTTCGCGAATGTTCTGTGAATCGCGCGTGGAGATAGTGGATGCAAATAAGATTCAGATTTGATGCTCACGCCACCCCCGCACGATGACTAAGATGAATAAATATCGGTGTTGGAATAACTGGACTTCGTTACTTCGATCTCACACCAGTTAATCAAAATAAATATGGGAGGGTCGGTTCATCCATTTATCTACACAGAAGAATATGGACAGTAATGGCGGTAGCAGTAGGCAGACGGAATGTCTATCTTATTTACCATTCAGTCAAACTTCACTGATGCGAATGAAAGGTACTTTACCCATTTTGTTCCAATTAGCATAATCCCTCAGCCAGATTCACTGGCCCCAATAATGACAGAGCGATCAGCTACGAGGTCAGATACGTATTTTATTTAGCCTTATTTCTTCATGCCATGAGGCAGAAAAAAGTCAGTGGCTATCGGTGCGACCTCGGAACGCGGCGTGCCAGATACCAATCTAGACTTGGGATTCGATCACATGAAACTAGCGTAAATAAAGTATTTATTGAAAAGAAGAGCCTGGCAAATGGAGATAAGTAATCACGCGGGAAAATTCCATGTAGCGCTGCGCAAACATGCGAAAGAACTCCACGGGAGCACCATGCTAAATTGACACCTAGATAAAGCAGGGACCAACCCATGTAGCAAAATGAACCGATGAAACAGAAAGAACCAACGACAAAGCAATAAATGAGCCTTTGTGCAGGTAATATGACTGACAAGGGCAAACTGACCGGGCGGTAGTCATGAGGCCCAAAAGCCAGTTCGAGGAAGAAGCGTTAGTTAAAGCTGGACACATGGCGGCCCTTACCACGAAAAAGGAATGCAACGGCAGAATTGAACCAACCATGGAACTCGCACGTATTTGCATTCTTCATCAAACAGAATGCATTTTTATGCACAAAAACACTAAATACAGGCAATTTAGTTGCGAAATAAGTTGGATCATTCAGTCTGAGTGTGTGACATTGAGATGGACAAAAGCATATATACACACAAAGACAAGAGATGCATGCTCAGGAATGCGCACACATTTCCATATCTAGAGGAAAGGTACTCAAAAGCAGTGAGTGAAAGACGAGCTGAAAACTATAGTGTGGAAGGAAAATTAGGAAATAAAGTTTAGAGAAAAGGGAGGCAGGAGAGTAAGAAATCTAAGCATCGTCATTGATCGAGGACGAGGTGGCGGCCTGTTCAGCATTGTTTGTCACAATACCAGAAAGCTCATCATCCTGTGTATTTGTTGAGCCTCGAAATTCCAGCATTTCTATGGCCTGTTGAAGCTGCTTCACCGCAGCGCGTCGCATTGCCCGAATACTGTCCAGACCATCAACTCCGATTCCATCTAACTCGAGAATTAACATGTCCAAGCTCTCCACTAATCGCAAATAGTTTTTGTCACCCATCGTCCCTGAAACATGAAGGGAATCACATCTTACTGAAACCAGCATAGGGAAAGTTAAATATTTTTGCCGTTACCAAAAGTTACCGAAGAGAGTACTGGTGAGGAAGTTTCCAAGTAGCAAAGAAAATGAGCCAAAACAACGAAGGGAAAGAAACTTACCCTTAAATGTATTCACCTCCTCGATTAACGGTTTAGCTTTTTCGAGAACTTTGGCTATAAGTTCTGAATCAACATCGTCTTGTTTAGGAGACTGGGGCTCGGGAGACAACTTTTCCGGCTCTTCAGCAGGCTTTGAAACTGGAACGGTGGTCTCTTGTTCGAGAGACGAACTAGGTTGTCCATGATAATTCCGTGCATCTGATGAGGACACAGGGTGTCTGTTAACCGTAATAGGAGTGGATGTGGACCCATTAAGACTGGCACATGATATAGTCTCAGTTGGACGATAGATAAGATTGTTAATGGGATGTTGCCACTGCGTTTTCTGTTTATTATGATCAATAAAATAGTATGTCTGAGTTGCATTATCCAAACGCATCTCCCACCCTTCAGGAATTGGTTCAATGTAAGGAACAGACATTCTCAAAATCCCTCAAAAAGCAAAGTGTCGCGATTAGCTAAGGCGAAAAATCGTCGCGGATAAGATTCAACCAATCAAAAGCCGCCATCATCAGTATGAAGAAGTTGAAAGAATTGGTTATTCCAAACAACAGGAGCAAGGTGCTTAAAATATAGAATTTTACGTAGACATAAGTCCTATTTAATGCCAAATATTTTGCAACATAAATGCAGACTCATTAGCTTAACGTAGTTTATGCCATTGATTTGAACTGATTTTACACCCATTTTATTAATAAGCTTATGGATAAATTTTCGTATCACCTCCCTCGGAAAAATACTCGGATATATTTAAGTCCTTTCCCAAACTCTAAAAACCATAGGTAATAGCTTGCATCTCAGTTGGCTGACTTATTAAGATTAGGTTAGCAAATTTTACGGCAAGATGGGTAATTTAAGAATGTGAAAAACTGCCATGACTCCACAAAGAGGCGATCCTGGTTTTGGATTAATGACAAACAGAAGCTTCGAACAGGGCTGGTCAGCTTCGTTTAGACATGCAGCTATCTTCAAAATTAACGGAAAGATTGATTTAATTTATTGTCTAAACAGTTAATTAAGTACGAACTACACGTGCACATTAATATCAGGAACTACAAAAGCGCTTACTATTTTACAATAACAGTAGTCTGCTACCATACTTAACTAGAGGGAAGAGGGGATTCCTTAGCGTAGCGACATTGATATCTGCGCCGAACCATACAACATGATATATTTAGCACATATTTTATCCCTTTACCAATGCCTGGGTTGAGTAAATTTAGCTTGGTAATAAGGAAGTTTTAGAGGAGAAGAGCATTTTGCACTATGTGTGGTCCAGCTGATGGAAGAATACAAAGACAACATATCTGTTAGACCCCATTAACCACTCCAAAAGAAGTCTTTTATAATATAATCTTTTATTAAAAGGTATTAAAATAAATGCAAATTCATTATATTCCATTTGCATTATGGCACAGTAAAAATGCGAAGGTACAGATAAAGTAATAAAAGAGGGAGTAAGCACATTGATGCAAATATCTTATGAGGACAGCATACCAAAGACTGTTTTCAGGCAACTAACGTAGAATTCGTTTCCTTGCAGTGGTATTTCTAGTCCTTCTGGCGGCAGTAGTTGCCGAAGAGACAGAGGGGAGCGTAATGTCGTTATCTTTCATGAAGGTGATCGTCCCTTGCTCGAGTCGCTTTAGATCCGCCTCGTAGGAGGTACGTCGCGGAGCTTCTACTTCGGTAAAGAAGCGATACATGAATTTGGCACGGAATCGAGCGCATTCTGCATTTATTACTGCCGATCGCGGGGCCTTCTCGTATCCACCGTGATTACTTGCTAGCAGAACAAAAGCGCACTCCGGATTGACCAACTTATGTTCCGCCATCGGATCATCCTAAAACAAAATCAAAGGGGAATAAGAGATCGTAAAGTGTTGTCGGCAATGAAATGCGATCCAACGGTCTGAAAACATGCATCGGAAAAGTCTTATTAAATGTAAAGAGGTTGCACTTTTACGTTATTTTGACTGGAAGAGACCTCAATCTGAAAAATGACTGATAGCTTAACGACTGGACTAAATGAACTTGCCGGGAAGGCGATTTGACCTGAAAGTTACTTACCAATAAAGAATTTATTAAAAGCTCTTAGATTAAAGCACTTTAAGTGAAGTTTTCAATTCAATAGTTCATTCTTATCAGAAAATGAACGATTACTTTTGAATCCCAATCACTGAGTACTTTGTGACAAACAAAGCACTGAGCTGCATCAGTTGCCAAGTCAGGCCTGAAAATAAAACCAGCTTCTGCCAAAGCTTTAGGCACACAACTGTCCATCGATCCTGTATAAGGCCAATTTGCGAACGTAGCTTGACGACCAGGAACAAGAGTTAATGGATCATCAAGGAATGGCGAGAGCATCTGATAGTAAAAGAATAGGAAGAGATAAGGTTATTAGAAAACACAGTATCTACAAAGTATCTACGTCAAAATCTAAATGAAAGCCATAAAAACATGCTGACGATGAGGTTTCACGGATTTATGAACGATTAGGAGATAGATTCTTCTTAGTTAAGAATTTTATCAATCCTGATAAATGATGGCAGCGAAAATTCTTGTAGGATTTTAACTTCGCTAAATATTCTACAGCTTGGTGTAGGAGAAAAGTTACAACACCAACCGTACTAACAAAACCGGCCAGCAGCCAAATTAATCCTTCTTAACGTAACCACAAAAGTGCCACCTGACCCGATCTAATCAAACAACGTCAGTGGCATATTTTGGCTGTGCTGAGTATTTGATCGATCTTTACTCTGATTTTATTATCGTAAAAGCTTTTCACCTATACCCCAAACAAACTTTAATAAAACATAATAAAACAAGCTAAGTTTGTCAATCGCCTGTAAATAGGGTCAAAAACGTGAAAGTTATAAGGGTTAAACCGAATCCCGACTTTCGCTACTGATTGTTCTGCCATGCTTTGATATATTCTGCAGTCATTAGATTACATTCCCAAGTAGGATGAGAAATGCTGGTTAGCAAAACAAAGCCCGTTCCCCAACGAATATTATGAGACTAATTTAGGATGAAATCATTAAATGTATATTAACATGAGTTCATACTAGGATAGATTTTCCTAATTGTCTTTTCTAATTCGAGCATTTTCGAAAGGTGAAACAATGAAATTTTTGAATCAAGGCAAAACCCACAGGAATGGAGGCTTTTTGAGACTATTTATTTGTGACAAAAGAAGATCGCTAATTAAAACGAACGGAAGCTCTTCTGTCAGTTAAGCTTTGATGCAAGTTGTGTATTTTGACGTATGACTAAGTTTAAGTTATCTTGTAGGTGTAATGGCGAGAATCGTATATTTAATGAGATGATAGTGTATTAATAAATGCGAAAGAATTTGCGACTCATAGTCAAGTATAGGCAAAAGATCACTGGTACATTGTCTCACTTTTGCCACTACTCCACTTACCGCCAAATTTACAGCCAGTTTAACCGGTCATAAATATCCACTTATTCCGATCGCCAGCCTAGAAGATGCATCTTAACTTTCTTAAATGACAATTTTTTATTTGCTTCTATTGCTTTGGTGGTCATTCGTACCACTAACTATATCTGTCTCACTAATTTGCAACCATACTGAAAGTGAACTGGTATTCAGTGCGCCATAATTAGATGAATGGAGGATGGAAGCAAAACATGCAATAGACCGTGTTGACTCATAACTTGTAAGATTGCGAGAAGTACTGACTGCCTTAATCCTGGAGGCTCGGAGGTCCCTAGAGGAAGCGCAAAGTAGTGCCGCTGAGTAAATTCGACTAAACTAAACGAAGATGATAAAGAACGCCTTAGATGAAAGGGGGTTGGTAGACGTTCGAAAGTGATGTCGAACGTGAGCTCTCCATCCAGAGCTCATCTGTTGAGAAGGCTGGCGTACGGAATGAGACATTGTCGTTCTATTTTCATTCGCTCTCTCCATTAGCAAGTTTCAAAGCTTTCGCTTTGTTTGTTTTGGTCTGTTATCACTATAAAAGTTCAAAAAATTCTGTGTATTCACGAGAAATACAGCAAACATTTGGGAGGTTCAAATAGATGTTAACGCCTCATCCATGGTAAATATCTTTTGCTTGCTTCTCATATTGCATTGCATGACAACGGTGGACCTCTTCCGATAATCGTTGCGTTTTTGCAATGGTAACGTTATGAAGCACATCCTCAAACTTTTGTTAGCCTTAATGCATACAGATTATTCCCCCGGGATTCGTTCACTTTACATCAGCAGGCCTTTGTTAGCGGTAGATGTATTTGTACCTGATGCTTTGCAATGCACTCAAGGCATTGTTGGATAGAGGTACAAGTATCCGATAGAACTCAACAAACAATGTATTCGAAAGGAAGAAACAGACTAGGGACTTGATTGCGGAGCTCTGTAAGTAGGTGTGCGTAAGCTTAATAGACGATACTTCTCTCTCCTGTGAAATAGGCTTGCATTTCTTCCCTCTAGGTAAGGTTTAATCTCCAATTGTAGATAGAATAGAAAAAAGTGAATGGCAACTGAAAAGTTTACTTTGCTAGCGATGAAGATGACACAAATATAGGAGACCAAAGGAACAAACTGCTTTAATTCTTATTATAGTACGTGATTCAAAAAATTAATCACTTTATCAGGATTTCCCTTCAAGGATATCTTGGACATAGATTCTTCCTTTCTGCTTTCTTTATCTACAGTCAGTAAAAAACCATTTTAGGTGCTCGCCTTTTGGGGGTTTTCGATTTCTTTTTCTGATAACCACCAGATAAACTACCATAACAAAGAACCTTCATGTGCTTTTGAATTTGACTGATGTAAGTTCTTTTAGCAAACGTTAGGCAATCGGAAGATTTTTCTACTGGAAACACTCTCCCCCCAAAACTGTGAGTTCTTGCGGTGCTGGTTTTCATCTTCTTGATCCATCAAATGAAGAGAGCAAGATGAGTGGCTTAGCACCAGGACTGCCAGTTCCTACTTGTTTACAAATGAGTAAGAATGAAACGCTGATACAATCGCTACATTTCATGTTTATTCAGTTGATCTGCTAAGTAATTAGTTTCTGACTTACTCTAATAGAAAAACCATAAATAAAACCCACTTTTCAGGATACATTTAAGTCTTTTGGAATAAGGTGAAAGAAAAAAATCGAGTTATTCAGGCTGGAAGGTGGTTCATGGAAGGTCTTGCGTCAATCCCCATTTGCCTGCATAATTGCCAAATTATTTACTCACGAATCTTAAGGAAAATTTGATTCCTCATTTAAAGACGATCTATTATCAGCTCTGTCAAAAGCCTTTTGGACCCAACTGACTGCCAGTTGATAGCTTCATCGATGAGAGAGCAAAGCACTTACCCACTTTGTCTGGCCTCTCTTCTCCATATTCTTCACGATAGTGGCAGAATTCCTCTGAAGTGTATGGCTTAATATTCTAAGTCTTTGGTATTTTCCACTGAAAAAAATATCTACACATATGGTTTCGCTTGTGGCCATCTTTAGTTCTAGCGAAATCGAGCCAAAATCATGTAGATGAGCAGTTACCATAGTCGAGAATGTTATTTAAGAATCCTCTTAGATAAGTTGGGCGTCTATCACCGAATTTCTCGGATGTATTTGAAGGGACATTTTCAAGTACTCAGCCCAGCAGAGGATTAGTTCCATGTCCAAACCAACTCGTGCTATTGCACACATGTTTTTAAATATAACAAACTCCTGTGTGCCGCCATGTACGTAGGACGTCTGTCCAATTGTTGCCTATTATGCTCATTTGTAATTATGATTGCATGTCAGTAGTGCAAAATACGCAATAAGAAACCAAGTTTGAAAGGTCATTACCTAACACTTGAATAATAAATATAACAGCGGCATACTTTCATATCAAATATTGCTTATTACATTTCCCGGGCTTCTATTGGAGATGAATTTGGAGCGGACAGTTGATTTTTAAATGAAGAAATAATGAAAACTGGTTAAAACCGGTCCTCTGCCAAACATTTTACACCATGAAAGAGGATAGTTATCGTGGTCAAGCCCTACCGGTTCATTTTTTTTAAAATGAACCTTTCAACTTTCCCTTCTTCCATGTGTACCCCGGTGCACCCCAATTCGGTCTTCCTTTTACAAACTCGAGAAACTCCAATGCTCTCAAGCGTGAACTCACAAGCCATCAAATTGACAACCTTGAAAGGTTTTATGGACAGTTCTTCAAGCAAATATTTCAAATACATTCTATGTTAAGCCAGTTAAAGAGAGATAGATCCCGACTTGATCAAAATGAAAATAAACTTCAAAATGTAAGGATCGTAATTGTTGAGGATGGAAAAGTATTGCTAAAATAGGTGACTTAATCCTGGTACATTTAACTTTGCATTTTAAAGAGACTATATTTTTTATTAAAAAGCATTTTAAAGGTGTAAAATAACAGCATAAAACACTAAAGTCAGTTGAACAATTTAATGAACATTAATTCCTCCACCGACATGCACCAACGCTCGAAGAGCGAATCCCGCTGTGGATGGAATGCGAACTAACTTAGTTCAACAAGTATTTTGAGTTCGCATAGTGAAGCTAGTAACTGAATCGTCCAATTATTTACTGAAGAATCTGTGCTAATGAAAACAAACCACACTTTTATTTTCAGTGCTGCCTTGAGCTTGGCACATTATTTTGACTAAATAATCATTGTGGATCACATTTTCTTGGGGAGAATGATTTCATCCGTCCCTACAGGAAATGACAACAGACTGAAATCAAAAGTCGAAGTAGTCGAGATTTCAAACCATAGGTTGGAGAAGAAAACCCTTTCTTAAAGCCGATTTCTCCGCGCCAACATTTCGAAGGTGGATGGTGTCGGCATTTAATCGTCAGTCTGATCTTCTTCGATGGGTGAAATCGATGGTTAGCTTTCGAAGAACTCCTCAATTTAAAATTCACATATTCACGCTTAATTTAAAGTTGTACACAGTCATCCGATAACACCGTAAAATCTAACCAAATAAGTACAATGAAGCAAACGGTCCTGTACATATTTTAAAATCAGCATTCCGATAAAGTTTTGGAATTTCTTAACAAAATAAAGTTATTTTAGATTGTCTTATCAGGTAAAAAGCTAAAACGCAGAACCGACAGATAGAATAAGCGCAATTGTATACGAACCACGAAGTGTCAGGGTACTTGGACGAAAGAGGTTATTATCTATTCATTATTATCAACTTCAGTGGGAGAAAAAACAGAGGCCAGTACAACCTCTTTTTCATTACTTTATACCATATGCGAGAGCACCCTTTCCTAAAGGATACAAAGAAGGTTTATTGTCAAGGTTACGTACTAATCCACCCACTTGTGTAGGCGTACTGAGAGTTTATACTTAACGACTTCCTCCCAGCATTCGATTCACTTCAACGAAGCATTTTAGGACCGGGCTGAGAGGAAGATATTGTTTCAGAGAAAAAAAGTGGCTATTGGCAACAGTTATATCTAACGACTAGAGTAATTTCAGCACGATCAAAGCACAGTGAGTTCACCGAGAACTCAAAGGGGAATAAAAGGGCAGATAATTCCTGATGAGGTTGCGTGTTGTTTATAGTTCACTCTTGACTACTCTGATCGTTCCCTTTTCATTTGCATTGGTTTTCTCTGAGTTTCTGGGGAACTCTTCTAAAATCTGGCTCTCAAATGTACACGTCTACAAGCACGATGTTTTCGATGTCCCAACAGCACACATATTGTTGCTTAGCTCTGGAACCCTGAGTCCGGAATAACCGAAGACAATCCTTAATGTCCTTTCTCAGCCCAACTGATGTGTTAGTGGAATATTGTCGAAATGACACATTAGCAAACGTGAGTGGTCATGACCGCTAAGGATTTCTTTTTGAAAAACTATGCGGCAGCATGATCTTGAATGCAGATATATTTTCTAGTTTTCACTTATCTGAATGTGTCATTAAATGTGTTCTATTTGAAAAAAAACAGTAGCAGCAATATTGGTTACGCCTTATCGTCCGGTGGACGTAAATGATGGAAGAAAGTAGCGGTGAGTTTGAATAGATGAACGCCTTTGTGATAGGAGATGCTGTCGTTGACGACTCACACAGAATAGAAGAAATCAGATGAGAGACATTTTGGCCAGGCTTAAAGTTAGCTGAACATAAATACTGTAAAATGCACTCCCCATCCAAACCTGAGAAACGCAGAACTGATTCTAAGCTTAAATTTTACAGGAATATAATTCTGACATGCCTTTTTCTGTCCTCGTTTTTGTATGTTTCCGGATTCAATAGAAAATTCTCAGGAATGGCTTGTTAGACTATTCATTTTTTGGGTGATCCACTGTCATCACAGCTTCAGCCAGATTTTCAGAACGACTGAAATGGAAAAACGAGGTGCAGGGTTGTTGAGAAGGAGAAATACATGGGGACGTTCAAAGCAGTTTGTTAGATTCAGTTATTTTGACAATTTGGTAAAGTTAGAAGGTGACCTGCTAGTCTGAGTTAATCGACCTTAATGGCTTTCTGAAAGCCAGATAGCACCAAGGGCAGGGTTTCCTTCCATTCATAGATAGGGATCGCCTCCAAACGTCAAGGTATCATACCACTAGCTGATCACAAATACTTCGCATAATTTTTTAGTAAAGTCTACAGCAAATTTATTTTTTGGAGTTTTGAAAGCATGTAAATAGTCAAGAAATGAGGAGTCAAATAGTCAATTGGTTAAATATTATTTCAAGACCATTTTTTTCTAAATGCGGATGAAATCACTCTATTCGATTTAACCATGAAACTGATGAATTTAATGAATTTACAAAAATTATCACACATCTTTCATTAAGGCAGAAAAGTTTATGCACTTCAGTTACTTCCGTCGCTTAACACAAAGTACATTGTCTGCAATCATGTCAGCGCACATTCCACAAAATTTAAAATTGCATGAGCTCTTAAAATCCCCTACATTTATGAATTCCTCTTGTGGGAAAAAAAAGGGGAGACAATTGTAAAGAGAGATCTTAATGGGTCACTCTTCGTGAATTGCTCCTAAAAACAACGCAATTGCCTTCATCGTCAGAATGCTCTCTTTCACACTTCCTTATTTTTAGCTTCCCTTTCGATGGAAAAGCCATTAAGTTTGCAAATCAGGGCACTTCTTTTCTTCTGCATGCAAGAATAAGGAAACAGGAGGATGAAGTGAGGCAGTTATTAAGAGTGATTCATTTTCTGATATTCATTGGATCAGAAAACGCACGGCAAAGGATCAAGTAGGCATACGAAGACAGTGACAGAAGCACTCATCGAAAAGGGACGGCATCGAACAAGAGGCCCATGCTCTGCATGGAAACGCCTGGTGAAATTCTACTTTTCATACACAAGCCCTTGACCGAACATTGCTTCTCCGGTCTTTCTGTTCCATGGTTGGTTCCACATCTGGTGTGTTGTAGTCGAGTTTGTGAATCGCGCCGATTTGACCCTTATTGCTCAACCTGTGAATGATGTATATACGTCAAGTTGGTCGGTTTTTTGTTAAAGTTGAACTCTCTTTCTTTTTATTGTTTTGAATATAGTCACAGGTCGATATTATTTCAAACACAAACGAGTTTAGTTACTGGTACAACCCTTTTTGCAGTTTATATACTTGATTAACCAGCGCAGAATTGCCTCGAATAAAACACTCCTTTTCAGAAAAAAAGTTTGTATTGCGTAGTGTGATCAGCAGTTCTTTATCTAAAGCATCATCAAATGTGACTGCAGGATTACTGTCCTTTTAAGTAGAAAATATACTTCAGCCATAAATACAAACTCGTAAAAAAACAATTACGTTCATATAAATTCGTTGAAACGCCTCCAAAGGTGCAAACCATCATCCCATGGCACTAAATACTTAGCAAGTTTACTAGTCTTTACATTATTGAATGGCCATTTCAGACGGCAAAGAATTACGATAACTTTGCAAGAGGGGTTAGCAAGCTATAGATAGGAAAGAACTAAGATTCGAGAAAAGTAATCATTCGGGCTTCTTATGCCAGAACATGGTTGAGTTTTCTGATTTGAAAGACCGTGACGGATTTATTCGCGGTGCTATCAGATGTGTTAGTAAGTACTACAAGACCTTCAGAGCTTCCACGCTTATGGGGCTCGTGCAACTGAACATTAACATTCATTAATATTAAATTTTGTTGTATGTTGGGCTTCTTTAACAAAGTATTTTTGTTAAACAAGAAAAAAAGCAGGAACCTACGGAGCGTTTTGGAAAGGATACATGGAGGACAGGCAAGGAAAATGTATACAACAATCGTGGATTGTGCGTTCCATTTACGTGCAAATAGAGTGGAGTGACTATTTCAGGTTTTGGGAATCATCAGCTAGTCGGGCTCACAACTAAAGTCAATAGTCGCAATGATTAGTGAGCTATTTAATGATTTTACCCACGATATAAGTGATACAGTGCTTAACACTGAAGGATAAGTTGATGCAAAGAGAAAGACAGATTTAAGAATGAACACAAACTTTGTCAACAGAGTTGGGAAGAGGAAATTCAGGTCAATCCAGGGCTGATTCCAAGACCACCCCACCTTGTTAAACACAAGCCTTCAATAAGCCACCAGAACTTCTGCCTCAGCGGGGTATCCGCATCGAGGTGATGTTGAAGCATTAAAGCACATTATTTTGAAAGAACAACACCTAAGATGAAATGCCTAAGCAAATAATTTGAAAGGACATTCTTCTCTAAAGGATTCTTGCTATAGAGAATAACTAGCCATCTGGAACACATAAAGGATTATTTGCGTTTCTTTTCGGATTAAGAGGTCATTTAGGTCTCATGTTGGAGCACAAAAACTATCCCACGGCAATGTTCCCACCTTATTTTGTGAAAGCTATTTACTGTTTAGCGTGTTGCGTCGTCAAGGTGGTTTGACTTACTTCCATTTGCTTTGGATGAACACCTTATGAAGTTGCTGTCCTCAAACTTGGTAGTTTGATCTCTCCTACCGCGATCGCATCATTTTAAAATGTTCATGGTTGGTATATCTTTTTTTATGACTAAAAGACCTATGAAAGAAAGTAAATCCATTAGGCACTTGTTTTTTATTTACTGAAGTGCTCAGAAGTTTAGGTTGGATGTCTCTTCATTTATTAAATCATTCCTTCATTAATCAGTCTTTTATTTCTTTCTTCAGTTATTCCATTCGTTCTGCTGCACATAAAAGAAAGAACAGGCACATTTTTCTCAGGACTGGTCTAAAGACTTCCATAATTTCGAAAGCGAAGTCAACACTGAAAATTAGGCATTCGTTTAAGCGAAATTATTTCACGTAGTCTTTGTCCCTTTTAGGTGGGGCTACGACCCGATCGTTTAGACTGCCATCAGCTGTTATTCTTTAGGTTGTAGAATCGGCTAGAAACCCTTAAGGGGCTCTTCATCATCAATCCAGATTTTGAGGGTTTAGAAACAACCCTCTCTACAGTTTAGCAAAATTGAGAATTTAAAGGTTACATCCCTTTCTCGTTAAATTTTCGAATTTGGCGAATGCCAATCATTTATTGAAGACGAGTTGGTCCACGAATTTTCAACTTATTTGGCACTTGGTTTAGCGTTAGGGTCAGAAAAGTGCTCGAACTCTACATTACTCCTCACTAATTATATTCTCATTACTTTTCTCATAAATCTGAATCGTGTACTAGATGATAAGATGTCATATCGAGTTCACAGGGAAAAATACTTGGAGTATGAGGTTTCTTAAGAGGTTTTTTATTAGTTCAGGAAGATCTTGTGGCTTCAACAGTTTCGCTTATGGTTGAAAAGCCATTTAACAGGACAACAGTAGCTTCGATTTTTATTATTTAACGATATAAAACGTGTCTTTCAACCTCTCATAGAAGGCGTCCATTTCATCTACCCTGATTATAATATTCTGCTTTGCCGACTGCTCACAGTTCTAACAATAACTTTTTTTCACGTTTATAGTAGGATTCCATTTGTCGAAACTTAGAAAATTTAAAAATAAGCAGACTTTACTTTTAGTAGATAATATCTGGCCTTAAACAATCTGTTAAGGATAAAACATAGAATATTTTATACAATGCTGATTAATGGTTAAGTTGTGTTAATAGGAACTCAAACTAGTGGTCACTTATGTCAGTATATGAAAATGTAACAAGTGCTGTGGCAGTTATAATTGCAGATCAAAAAGCTAACGACAAGTTCAAAAAACCTTACAAGTGTTCGAGCAGGAGCTGGAAGGAGATGTCAACGTTTTGACAAGACAAGAATATTATCTTTGTCACGTCTCGTCAGATGACAACTTGACGGGCTCACTGTCACGAGACCTGCTTCAGCAATAGATTGAATGCTGCATTTCATCTGACCTTTGACTCTCATTTACTGGATTTAGTGCCTCCATTCTAATATTAAAGCTGATAGAATATTGAAATAAAGAAGAATCTGACGGAATTTTACACCATACAATAAATGCCAATGGAATGGGTGGGGACCAAGAAGGAAAAAATGAATAATTAGATTGGAGTGAGAACGAAGACTAGTTAGTAACCGATTCAAACGTGGTAAGTGATTTCACTCCGCCGCAAGAATCTTCTCCTGGTTTACATATCTTTAACCATTAAAACTACTGCTTTCCTGAAGGAATCAAACTTACCACACAAATTATGCCACTGAAAATATGAAAAAGTTCTATCACATGGAGATGGCCTTTTGGCCTATTTTCACTTGTTTCGCCAAATTTGCCGAATACGAATCCTTTCAGTAGATAGCAACGTTTGATCGCCGAAAAAATAAATCACTTGATAAAGGTTGCAGTGCGAAGCAGAATTTCGAGATAAGCCAGTAAACTAAGGATTTTCAAAAAAAATTGTTTTTATGACGGAATTGTCTTTGGCATACCCTCGAGGTATAAATAATAAACTAAAGAATCGACAGAAATTGTGCCTTTATACTATTACGATGACTTTTGAAAAGGTGCTAGTTTGCAAAATGCAAAATTTGAATGGATCCATGGATATTGTCGAAGGATGGTACACCGTGACCCTTGTCCTTAACTAAAGGCAAATATCTACGAGACACTCCCATCAGGAATCGCCCTTTTTGCCATGTATATTGGGTGGCTAAATTAAATCCTGGAAGTTAGCCGCTGTGTTTTATATCTGAGTGACCTGTGAATAGCAATGTTTGTATTAATTATATCATCGCATGCTATTGAACACATCGGCTCAGATTTGAAACTTCAAGCCCCTACCTATTTCGCTACGAAATTAAGAGAAGAGGCCCATTTATCCTTTTTTTAAACACTTCTGAAGTTATTAGCCTTGAAGTGCCTACTTTCCGTTGCTTTCTTCAAGAGTCCTCGAAATCGGTAACACAATCCTAATACGGTGACTTGAATTCTGAGTACTAAGCATGGCCTCTTCATGACCCCAAAGGAATTGATCGCAGTACGCTGCAGCCTGTCGCGGTATTTTCCGTTTATGGTATTGTTGGGACTCATGCAACGACGGCACGATAAATCCATAAAAATGCTATTTAGACATGAAAACGCAAAGCAGAAAATCACATGGCAGGGCAGACAGGCAGACGGAAAAAATTGGGTAATAGCTGCTGAACGCTGAGGAGGACAAAAATACTTTTGTAGCCTTTATTTCTAATAGAATCAGTAGCTCTGGTAAATAACAATTTAGTTCTTAAAATCGTGTCATGAACATAGAATAGGGTTTGTTTTTGTCGATGAAAGGATCAACTCACTTCTGTTTTTAGCAAATTAGCTTACTACGGAAAATGCTGCAATTACGATTAGTTTTGACATACACCCTGAAAAGGTACTAGTCAGGCATTTTTTATTTTATATGGGTGATTTCTGTCAATTTGCCGAATCTATATTCGCTTTGAATTTTAATATTATCAGTGGACATGTTCTAGTGTCTACTATTGTAATAGTTTAAGTTTCTACAGTAAAAGAAATATCAAAGCATGACATATCGACCTCTTTGGTTGTGCTGAACATAGTGGTAAAGGAACTTTGCTCGGTGGCCGCTGCTTTTCCATATTCCCATTTGATGCCAAAAGATCCCGTGATCGACTCTCTTGATCCAACGAAAAAAGGAGGTTTTTAGTTTAAAGACATCAGATGGAAATTCACTGATCAGAGTGAAAATAATGTTATCATGTTGAAAGGAGTGGTTGCTTGAAGGGGATGTTGGATAATATTGATAACCAAGTCCCTTATCTTGTCTACAAAGATATGAGTTTCGAGTAATTTGCTTTTAATAAAGACTTGAATAGGAGCGCAGTGGTAAATATCAGTGCACTGCAATATCAGATCAAAGCTCTCTCGACTAAAATACTGAATTTATAATCCTGGTAGTCTGTTGACAGACAAAAGGATAAAAGGTACACCAAAGAGTTTCGGGACGGATTAATAAAGATGATGCGTGAGTTACACTTTACATGTTGCGACATTCCGTCGAAACACTCTTTTGTCACGTTCTGATTCGAGAGTTTTTTGGCTCGAGAAAGGAAGTGGGGTTATAAAATTACAATTAAAACACTCGAGCCTGTTGTGCTCTGTGCCCCACAATTTCAAACCCTAGCGATGCTTGTGCACTCCTCGTCAAAATTTCGGCTTTACTTCAGATTGTCGGAATTCATCCTTCATTAGATGAGAGGATTTAATAACATAATCGAATAGTGGGAAAAGTTCTTAAGACACTTCTAGGAAGTTTAATTTAACAAAGGAGATGGAAGCAAAGCACTGACAACACTCCGAAATGTTTCAAGTTGCCCAGCCCAGCAACTTTGTGATCCCTACGACAATATTTATTCCTCTCAATCATGAGTTCGTCTGTGTCTGTGACTTTACTTGAAAATAGGCATTTAATTTAGGAGTAATACGAGTTTGGAGGAGGACTTATCTGAAGGACTTATTTCTTCACATGTCCTTCATCACTGTGAGAGGTACTTCTGTCTGGATCCAACTGATAAAATAAATACCATTTTCTTTTCCTTCTTTCAAACTAGCTCCAATTCTGCAAGTTAAAAGTGGGCCTCAATTTGTCTTCTCAGAGCATTGCTTCCTGAGAATTGGTCTGAAACAGACGTCTTGAAAGCCAGTCTATAATTGCCCTAACTTTGCTGTTAAAGCGAAGGGATACTTGTTAAAAAGTTTTTAACCAAAACAATGAAGTTCTAATCCACGCGGTGGTGTCATTAATTTGGTTGAATATTACTATCATTATCGTTGTACATGCGTTGTCAATACCGGACGTTGTAAGACACACTAGCTGGGTCCTCCTTACTCTGGATTGACAACTGGTGATTGGTATGCGTGCCTCAACGAATGCTCATTTTCCTTCGGGTTGCTTTTCGACGTGTAAAATCCCTCTTGCAATAAGTACCATTTAATCAAAGAATAACAATATCAAGATTACTTAACGATCCCCTTCACCACCTCTTCGTCTAATTACAGGGTGCATGGAATCTCCATTCAAAGTAGACCTCGATATTTGTGAAAATCGAACAAAATAATTATGATCGGCTTAAAGGAGTAAAATAAAAACTTTTAATTCTCTATTTGTTTATAATGCATTCAATCTAACTATGTTCTGCGAATTTAAACGAACCATTTAAAAGTAGTAAACAAAGAAGCATTTGTTATTGGTCACACTGACAATTGCCATGGAGAATTACTTTTCGTGGAGTAGTTATAAATGTTTAATTTATTAATTTGTGGCACTATTTATCATGATATTTACAAGAATAATTTAAATGCCATTTTGGGCTCGAAAGGTCAATTTAAGAGCAAGAGTTTTGATTTTTAAGTATTTTGGCACAGTCAGATAAACGCAATGGTTGATATGGTGAAATGATCCGCAAATAACTACTGCAAATTTGCCTAAGCATAGGGTTTCTTTCTATTGAATGCTTTCCAGTGTTGGTTCAGAAGAAATATTTGTCACTGACTGCCCTGCGATGATCCCCTTCACCAGCTACATTCACCAATTTAAGACTTTTATCAACTGAATATACCACATTCACATTGAGGTCTTTCACCCGACCATCATAATAAGTACATATTGTTATAACTTAATGGAAAATTCTAGACTACTAAAAATGCTACGACAAGAAGGAAAATCCAAGAAGCCCAAAGAATATCAGATAAGGGCATTAATCAGACGAGATTTTCTGATTTCGAAAACATTCCACCGCGAACAACCCCTATGTCAGTTACTTGAGCCTAGAGAGTTGACATGTTGAAAAATAATTTGAATTTTTTAGGTTATAACCGAGTAATTCATTTTCTACACTATTTGGGCGATTGATTTTTTGTTTAAAAAATCTATCCACACGCTTTAATTGAACAATTGCCAACTCAAAAATCACATTATAAATAAGAAATATGTCCTCCTATCTAAATATTAAATTACCTAAACATTTAGCTCAGAAGTAGCTTCATTCCATGAAGATGGGGTAATGTGTATTAAGTCCCCACAATCCAAAGTTTGGACCCAAACCTCTGGATGTGGTCTTGGCCAACGCTTTCTATCGTTTGCTAAGCTATTATTAACGCGCGAGCGATCCATTCATTACCCTCTTTCATGGAACTCAACCCAAAATATTGGAGCTTAGCGTTCTATTGGCGTTCGACCTCAATGGACAGTGCCATTTTAACAGAATGTTCAGGATGATGGCCTTTTCCTTCTACCGACTGAATTAGTTGAAGTCGCTGATGAAAACTATTTTGCTCTCTCTTGCATGTCCTAGTCAACAATGAATACAGTTAGAAATATTAAAACCGGAAAAAATCACTTAGCAGAAACTGAACCCTGCTTTCAATGCAAGCTCATTTGTTGCATAAATACTTAAGGCATAATTGTGAACCCTCGAAGTTGAAACAGAAGAAATTTCATTGCCGCTTTATTATTCTAAAACATTAAGGTGCACTTAAACAGGCTCAATCTTTCGTCGACCACCATTTGTCATTTAGTACAAGTTAGAGTAAGCATCCGTCTTTGAAGGATGTTTAAAGTGCGAATTTCGCTACGTGGTCAAGCCTACTTTCAATCTTCCCGTGGTGACTACCTTTAACCCTAGGGGCAACTCTAGGGCTAATGAGAGGCGCGGCCGCATCGGACAAATCACCCACCGGATGTGCAAAATTAGACTATGCCAGCAGAAGTGCAACTTCGAACAGCTTGGTAAACGGAGCACCATGTAAATACCTGGATTCTTGGTCTCAGACTGGACTATGGAAAGCGTGTGTATGTAGCAATGAATGGAATCTCCGCCAGAAAGTTGAAGACTTCTAAAAGAGAATTGATAAATGTCTGCCCTTAACAATGTCGAGGACAGTCGAGGTGCCACTATGAAGCGGAACTGCTACACGTACGACGAAAATAGGCCAGAGAAGCCACCAGAGAACCGCGATAACCCCTTTAACTGCCTTCTGTGTTGACTGTTGTATGCTATTTGTACTTCTGTTGCACCCCCAATGAGTCCTAGGGACTTGCCCTAACGGGTGGGAAGTAAATAAATAAAACTGGAGAAATGTTAGCTGCCACTCGTGACTCGGATATCTGGCGTTCAACATTGTAATTTTTCTCAAAGCATAAATTAAAATGCTCACAAAAACATTTGTAAAATCGTTCATTCATTCTAGCGAACCACCTAAAAGAAGTTGCAAAATAGTAAATTTGTAACGTCTTTCGCAGGGTGATGACCCCCCAACTATCAATGCCAAATGTCCATATTGAAGGTGCAAATTGTCGCAGTGCAAGCGACTTGACTTTTCAATCTTGGCGTCTGGTTTGTGTCATCTACGCTGGCAGCGGAAATAAGGCTAACCATCTTAAATCACAAACAACCGATTGCGATTCGGACAGCCATATGACTGTTAATAAGTCTATTAGCTACGGAAATCTTAATATACCTGGAAATGTATCATGCTCTTCAACAAAAAGGACGGGTAATGGTGTTGTATAAATGACAAGGCCAGACTTCGAGGCCAGACAAGGCATGTTCATACTTCTTTCTTGATTGAAATATTCTTCTCTCGTTGTTATCCTTTGCACGATCAGGTCATTGATACAGATTGTTAGAACCGTGTCCTCCAACAGAGTCCTCGTACACCTTAGCTCGAGTTCTCAACGGTATCATTCAGTGTTGCGAGTTGTTCTCACAAGGTAATTAAGGAGTAAACAACAAGACAGAATGAAATGAGATGTACACATAAGGACATAGTTTTAACTTGAAGCCAGCTGGAAGATTAATGGTTGATTCAAGATAGCACATTTCTGCTCTCGGATTTCATCATGAAATTCGTTTTGATTCAGCTTTAGTTTGTTAGTAGAGAACCGCTTATTCTGAAAAAAAGATGAGATAGAAAACAATGGCCCTTTTTCCCTATTTTCACTGTCATTGACTTCCAACATCCCGAGCTGGGACAAAATTTCAGATTTAACGAAACTTGTCTGTAAGCCTCTTGGGATGGAGATTGCCTAGGGGCCTAGTTACTTAAGAAAGCAAGTTGGCTATGAAGGATATGATGGCTAATCTATCCTATTCTTATGGGAGTTCTGAATCAGTTAGAGATGGGGCACATTCATCAACTGCATGTTACCACTTTCGAGTTTCAGCAATCATGTCTACAATGTCAGAAAACTTTCTTGTTTTCAGCAAAATAGCACTTTTGCTGTTCTCATGCGTTTTTCTTTGAAGTTTGGTTTTATGGTCAATGAAATGGGATGGCTTAGTTCATGTTTCCCAGTCAAAATTGCCTGACCCCACCAAAGACTTTGAGTTCCACTTGATTTGCCTAAGACATGAATTAGGGTGTGTCTCTTCTTGGCTCTTCTTAGAACCCGGTAGCTCTTGAACTAACAGTGATACTCTGACTGCTGTATCCTAATTAATTAAGCCAGTCGGAGTGGAGCATTCATCCAAGACACCAGATGCTGTTAGTCAGAGTAATAAAGCTAGGGCTATTACAATCCCTACACATAGACCACATAATGACGTCCAAAATCGTAAATACAGCTGTTTGAATACAGTAGGTGAATTATTGTTTAAGTGTCTTGAAACGAACCAGGTTGTACTTTCTTTGATTTCTCCTGTTCATGTCATCCTTGTCGCACCTCACTTTTTCACTATTCCCCATATAATTAAATTCAAGATGAATTTATGCTTAAGTTAATGCTAAAAGATCTATGATTTTGACAATCCTGATATTCAGAAGTTGTAGCCACCGTGAGCTTCGTCTGCATGTGCCTCGTCCATTCGTACTTATCATGCCATCGCTTTGGGTGGCAAACGCATTGGGTTCAACAAATTACTGATTTTGCAAAACCTGATTTATAGAGGTGAATTGTTAGCTTTGTTCAGCAAGTGAGTATTGAAGGGAGATGGGGGAGAAAGTTGGAGGATTCACCCGTTGAAACTGCTTGTGCCAGTCCATTACCCGATCCCCAATTCATTCTTTAGCAAGTGAAGGTCTTAATGTCTACATTTATTCCAGTCTTCAGACGCAATTTTTCTTAAAGATATACAAGAACCCTTCATAAGTAGGTTGCAAGTTTGACCAATTGTGGCACCAAAACTCGGCAAAATTCATTACATTTAGGAAATTAGTCAGAATGTTGTTTGGCTAACCTAAGGAAGGAAATACATCTCTCCTCTCTCTGTCCATATAGATTAAGGTAATTTCCTCGTCGGTTTTTATTTCCCACAATAAAATCTGGCAACTGAAAACGTTCGGATGTGCTTAACAACTCTGCTTTCTTCTTGAAATAACAAGCGAACTCAGATTACTGACAGCCGTAGCATTAACACAGGACTACCAATTCAAAATTTCACGTCGATTTCCTAATTCAAAGATTTAATGTTAGTAGCTACAAGAGTCGTAGCAGCTATTTGCGTGTGTGAATAGGGCTTTTTCGGAAAGATTTGGAATTTACCTTGTTTATTTTCTACTGGCACCGTCTGTTTGCTTCCAGTGTAATTAACGTAAAAAGATGACCTGTGTCCCCAATGCTCTGCCATATCTGAACATCATTCCTACCTCCAAAAAGGTGCAATATTGGTACAAATGCAATTTCATTATCATCCTCCGGTTATTAATGTTTTAATGTCAAAGTGTTCCTTCTAAGCTACATTCCCTGGATAATCTACTTGTGATGTGCTGCAATGAAATCTATGATCACCATGACCCTCCGGCGAGAACACAATCAGAGTTACTGAGAGTTATTTTTCCCAATACAATAGCTGACTTGTTATGCTTGTGGTGATGGGTGGAGCATTTATTAACCGGCTTCTCGCTCTCTTATCTCTCGGTCACATCGCTTTAGTTGTCATCAGCTTTGTAGTGGATGAAAAGTTATGTGCACGAGTCAGGGCAAAAGGCTTCTATTGAAAAAAAAAATTTTAATTGCTTTGTGATAAATTTATTTCGATTACTCTGGTCTATAATTTAAACCAGACAAAACTATTTAGGGCTGAAAATGTCAAAAGAACGAAGATTTTGGCAGTGGACTTGTCTTTAGAAACATCGACTTTCGTTCAGAGCTCCTACGCAAGCGGTTTTGGCTATTTGATTTCAATATAACTGATCTGTTCAGTGTTAAGCGGAAGACTTTGTCGGGTTCTCGTCACCATTAAATCTAGCAGCATTGTGATTTTGCATTCTAAAAGGAAGTTCACTGCTTTGCACTCTGGATCCGTACCAATTTACTACGAAGGCTTTCCCGCCTTGCTCCCACCATCTCTGAGATTAGGTGGAGTAATTATTAAAACCTTTACCTGCCCAGATATCCTTAGCCGCCGGTCTTGTACAACCATTAATGAGGTGAGATCGCGGTAAAGAAGTATTTCTTACTGAGATTAAAATACTTCATGGATCCACCGATCCATGCTATTGTTTACGAATATCGTCTTCAGGAGAAGGCGAGAGTTCCATTAGTTAACTTTTGCTTCTGTAGATACCATTTTAGTTAATGATAAAATGGGTCGACTTTTTAACGAATGTTCATTTGGTCTGAAATGCCTGCTGAAAGATTCGTTTTTAACGGCATAGAGAGGTCGTTTGTAAGGTGGATTTGACTAAAATAGAGTCGAATTCTTCTCTTTTTTATACCTGACCTTTGACATTTCCAAAAGTAAAATCAAAAAATGTTAGTGGTAGTTAATTGAGTTCGCCATTTTCGTTATCCAGCGATCTCAGCTATACCACACCTAAGCAATTCACAAAATTTCACTCGACAGGTTTGAATAGAAGGAAAATGTACTTCCTCCTTTCGAAGTGGAGTGCACCCTTTTTTAACGCCCAACTCCTTTTCAATGAATGTGTTTTAATTATACTTTATTTCTCTATTTCTTCGTAAAAGAAAATCGGTAATGCAAAAATTTTTCCACAAAATTTATTCAAATCGAACAAATATTTATGCACTTTCATACATGGTCTCAGGTCATCCTTTCCGACCCATTCGCAAGAATTTCTGAACTATCTCCTATCACGGCAAAATCTACAAGTGAGCGTTTTCACGAAGGCTTTGCGGTAATCGGGTGAGAAAATGGTGTAGATAATGGGATTCAATAGGGAGTTCAAGTAACCCAACCAAAGGAAGAATTTTTCCCCAGCTGGTGGAAGGGCGCAAGATTCGCCACATAGAGGTTGTACAAGCGCATTCACTGAGAAAGGGATCCAACAGAGCAAAAAACATCCTGTTATGATGGCAAGGGTCCTTGAAGCCCTTCGCTCCCTTCTGTGCTCCATCCTTTCTCGTCTTGCAAAGACTGCCTCGATGGTCGCAACCGATAATTGCTTATTCAGAAGTCGCCTCTTAATTGACATGAACGAAAGCCCAATGCCTGCATCAAAAGCATGTTTGCGTTTGAATTCTTTTGATAGATGACTGGATATCCCGTATCCATTTTCCTTTTGAAGTTGTGTTTGTGGAGGGATGGGCGTGGAGCGAGAAATTGAAAATGGAGGAGATGGCGGTGCTGTAGCGAACGGATGGAGGGGAATCGAAGAATGAGCGGGGGAAGTTAGATGAGAGTAATTGAAGGCAAAACTGGGTGTTGGTATTGGAGATTGGGGAATGACTGGGGACTGGATTGTGGATTCATTAGTTGGTCGGGGGAATCGAGAAACTGAATGCGTAATATCACAGGGTATATCGTCATCATCATCCTCAACCTCAACATCTTCCCCATCATCAATCCAAATTGCTGGACTTGGCAGGTAAGTATCTTTATCACTATAGCGATGATATTCGGCCTCTATAGAAGCGACTTGCTTTTTGTTATTGGTAAGCGGTTTCAAGGAACTAGTAGGGAGACTACTTAGTGCTGCTGCGTCTGTAAGAGTGATGACGGATGTACAGTTCGTGATCTTGTTGGTCTCTGAAGAGGGATATTTTAGCCATTTAAAATTTTGCTTTCGAATTCGCTGCCGAGCTGAAACGTATATTTTGCTATAAATGCAAATGAGAAAGGTCATGGGCAAGAAAAAAGCACCAGCTGTAGAGAAAACCGTGTAAATTTTGTTGGGATTAATAATACAAACTCCGTCACTGAGCACACTCTCCTTGAGTCTATCGCTGTCTGTAAATGTGAATCGGCTGGGTAGAGATATGCATATAGATGTAAACCAGACGACGAATATCATGCCGAGGATGACCTTCTTATTACTTTGCCGACTATAATCTGCGCGAGTAACTGCCCAATATCGGTCAATTGCAATGGCAACGAGGTGTAGGATGGAGGCAGTACAACAAAGAACGTCCATCACAATCCAGAAGTTGCACAGAGACACACCTACATAAAAAGAACGATTTGCCGTTGTTTTGAAGAATCATATATCTATTAATCGTAATTCTCTTATCTCTAAATGGAGATTCAACAAAGAAAAGACCCCAATTGCTCAGTGATTCAGGGAAAGTCAGGTTAAACGGAGAATTCAACATTAAAACCTTGCAGTATTAGAGTGAAAAAAGTACAAATACTTAAGTAACCTTTATATAACAGGGTAATTTTGATAATAAATGTGGTTTATAACTCAACTTTCAAAAAAAAAACAAAAAGAAAATGCGTACTCTATTCTGTATTCTTATCCTGCCACGCTTTTCTTCTCATCAGTGATCAAGTAGAGTTAATAAGATTCTCGAGAAATATCTTCATTGAAGCTAAAACTCTGCTATAAAAGTGGGATGAACATTCTCAACATGGTGGTGGCTGCACTTGACATTTCCAAGACAGCTTTCCAAAAGGGCAGAGTAATGTCAAATAAGAGATTTACTGATTAAGATGAGAAGGTAGTCCATACCTGGAGCCAGAGTTTGGTCTAAATCTGTTCGCTTACTTTTGTTGAGCATTAGGCCTCGACTGAAGGCATTGTACTCCCTCCGACATGTCCAAACTCTTATGTTGCATTTAAAACAAAGAACCCAGAGTATGTGTTGTTGCACAGTTAGTAATACGGCTTACATAATAAACCTTGTCCCCTGAAATATCGGATGGTGTTCCTCTACTCCCCTGAAGGGGTTTTTACAATCTTACGATTTAGAAGCAAACGTTAGTAGCCGCAACTGAAAATAAAATAGTACGAGAGAGAATAGAAGTAGAACATTTCCATTCCCTAAATATGAAATACACGAGAATGAAAATGGATGTCTAAGTAGCTTGCAAGTAATGACTATATCGTAGGATAGTGTTAAAGCCCTTTCTCTTGGTCCGACCAATAATGAAACGCAGGTGAATGAGCCTAGCACAAGAACACCGATGAGAAAAGACTTATACTGCTGCCTATAAGGGCTGACCTAAACAATGAATAGAAATATCGATGGCGCCGTTTAAATCGGATAAATCTGAGGCAGGCTGATACCAGATTCCCTGTTAAAGAGGGATCAGATTGGGGAGATGAAAGGATATCTGGGAAGTAAGTGCTCAAGGAGGATGGCAGCTCATTGTAAGAGTATGGAATAGAGTACCCTAATGAAAGTTTTTTTTGAAACCTAATAACTAGTTGAAATGCAGTAAGATTGCAGGCGCATGCACGTCATCATTGACTATGAAACAATACGGGTTGCATGGATAGTTGCATGAAATTGATACTGCTCTAAGGAAAGTTGAATTAATCATTGCAGAGATTCAAACTAACAGTAAAATGCCTCGAGGATAACTCGAATCACTAGTCCAGTGATTTGAGATTATCAAAATAGATCTTTCTTGCTTTGTATTTAATGAGGCTGTGCTGTTAATTTTATGTACGAATTGATCTCAAAAGGATGATAACCGATGAGTTGAGATTTAAATTTGTGGATACAAGCAGTGGTGACCTGCATGACTTGCTTCCGGTTTATTAAGCACTCTCCTGGACAAGGTTGAAGTTTGCACGAGCTATTGACGAAACTCCTTGCCTCAATCTGAAATTATACGTACCCATTGTGAACTAGAGCATGCTAAGGACGTAAGCGGACAGTCCGAACCTGGTTTTAAAGTACCTCATTGAGTGAAGCCATGTTACCATACCATCAGGAATGACTTCCTGGGTTTCAAGCCTGCTAATATCATAACCCATGTGATTAAAACAATATTTAACTAACAAGAATTGATAGATATAATAAATACGTTTTGAAAATAAGACTTCTTTATAAATTGTAATTGTTTTTTTTATAAAAAGATTGAACTAATTTAAATCTATAAAGATGAACGATGTCAACCTTAAAACATGGTGTTTTCTAACAGTGAATGGAATTTGTTTCGTTCAACGTGAAAGACAATTGATGGGTTCGGCTAAAGGGGCAAGTGATCTTCGCATCCAGATAGGCCGTGAAAGATGGCTTTTTAATTCTTAATGGTACACTGATTATGCAAGTCACTTCAACATACCAGGAGGAGATAGAAGCATGAAAGAAGGACAGGAAGAAGAAGCAGGGTAATCTAAACTTCTGTGGAAATGGTTAGTTTATTGTGGTATCCTATTTTTAAAATTTGTCGGTTTAGCAGGTCAGTAAGAAGATTTCAGTTGCCTCGGGTTTCGTTCCTGCCAGAATTTTTTGAGCTTATCAACAACAGTCGATCCACTCCAAGAGCACGAAGAAATCATCAACGCAGAAATTAACGAGAGAGAAAATTTCCTGGTCTTAATTTACGTGATATAAACACTAAGTCTTGTGCCTTTTATATTTTATAACTTATTTGATTTAGAAGCAGACATGGGAGTTGATGGTGAATTTATAACAGAGAAACAATCAGGTTTTTATTTCACACAAATTTATGATGCATTAAATCGACTAATAATTCCAGTATTTTTGAAATTGAAAATACAGTTAATACTCTCCTAGAAAGGACCAATAATGCGTCCTTGCCTAAAGTATACTATCGAGAGCAAATGGAATGATATAACCCTCGAAGCCTAGACATAACCGTGCGAGCTTGCAGCGGAGAATATGTTCCAAATTACATTGTTATTTTGAAAAGAGGATTGCCAAAAGTTTCCAAAATAGGCCTCGTCTAATAGAAGAAAGCAAAAGAGAAACTCACATCGAAGATCTACAGAGCTATGATTTTGATATATTTTTATTGGGTTCGTAGGAGTAAGGAAATCGAAAGCTACCCATCATGGTCTCGTCCTTAATTGAGGGGCTTAGTTAAAAATGGGTAAATTGGCTGCGCAGTCAACTGAGGAAGACCATTCCCAATGCAATGTTAAGTGGAGCCCCTTAGACTCGAACGTCGAAATAGACATTAGGGGGGGCAACTATTCAAATTAGCATTTGAATACGGAGATGCCTAAGAGGAAGAAATAAGAAAGTAAAGTAGAAGCAATGAAGGGAAAGCTGAAACAAAGACTAGACTTTGAGGAGGAAGAAGGTGGAAGAGAAATGCAAAAGCCATGAGGAAAGACTAAGAAAAAAAGACAGTTAGATGGCTCTCAGTGAGGAAGATTTGGTAGAATTGAATCAGAATGAAGCGCGACACGGATCCAGGTGGAGCCGCATTCCTTAATGCTGGAGTAAACCATAAAAACAGTTGTGAGCGTAAAATGTAAATGGCCTACACGCGAAGCTTACGGAGACTTTTGTGGAATAGCGAAGTGTTCCTCTACTCGGTTTCTCTTCTCTGCCGGTGCTTACTATATATAACTGTTGATTGGAAGCCGGAAGTCTTACACCTCATTACACTTCGTAAACTCGATAGGAATGGATAACTTTTCGTTTAATTCGCATGCAAATCAATTCTACTTATATAGTTGGTTATTTTTAATCTACCTGTAGGATTACCTTACCTTGCTAGGACATTTTTTGGAAGGTCTACATACTCTGGCTGGTATCAACACTTAGTCCATTACGTGAACGAGAAAAATAAACGATCCAGGAAAAGAAACAGCTTCAAAATACCCTATGACTTTTAATTTTAAATCATTTTTTCATGAGTTAACTTTCATGAAAAGGAATTTTGTTCTTTTTTTGTATACGAAAACAAAAGCATTTATAACTTCAGTTCTTAGTCTTTCATTGTCAGATTTTTGCATTAATTTGTTTATACAAAGAACAGAATCAAGTGTATCTCAACAAATAATGCCCATTGGGCCTGTTAACGTGGAGCATGGTGGAATTTTGAAGCCATTATCACGGAGTGTTCGAGATTAATGGCAAACTTAAAGCACAAGGTTCTGACAATTGGCCAAGCAGTCACATACCTCTTGAGATGGAGCATGCGTAGAACTGTGCATTGACGAAGGCAATCAACTAATTCCGCTTTGAGATTCACCTATTATTAGTAGTTAGATAATTGGAAGAATTCCAATTATTTCGTAACTTCAAAATACAAGTCTACCCTAATGACGAACCAAAAAACCTTCGAAACCTTTGTGAATTTCGTCTCAAAAAGCTCTACAGCTTAGTGTGAATCATTCTAATGGACAGTGTGAGCTCGTTGGTCTACTTTCTCTCTTAAAAAGTCGGTTTTTATCTTTCGATTGTCAACTAAAGAACAAAATAGTGGACTTTATTTCGTTATGAATGGCTTAAAGCAATCATCATTGGCTCACAATGAAATTGGTTTCACTTCGAGCCAGATCAGCTTATTTTAAATTAAATACCCGGCTTTCATGGGCTGAATCTCATCATTTATCAAAAGACGACGAGTGAACCCTCTTCCTCCAGAGAAAGCTTTAACAGGCAGATTTGCTCTGTGATGACACCGAGAGATGTTAAGAGCGGTTGTAAGTCACAAAGCCAGCATCGCGAATTTAAAAATGTACTTATTAAAAGAAAATCCATTGGAAACTAGACAACAACTCTCTTTCATACAATATTTGAATGCTGTTATTTAAACTTCTATGCTCTTGGTGATGCTGTTCCTGGATTAAAAGCTGCCCAAAGTAGAATCAGACATCAACCTGATAACGGAAACTAAATAGCCCCACATTACCCCAAAGATTTTTCCAAATCTGCTCATGATAAATTGGCTTTAAAAAGAAACTTGCACTTCTTAAGTTCTCAAATATTTCAATCAACCGCAAAATCGTCTAAGGTTTACTAACATTCCAATGCAAATCAGTAAGAAATGTTATATTCCCTATATCGGTGATCAAACCTACTCTCAACCTCCTCATGGTGACCACCAATAACCCCAGGGACAACTCTGGAGACCAATGAGGGTGGCGATCGGTTAGGACTAATCACCCTCCGGACGTATTAAATTATGCCATCAGAAGTACAATTTCTTGCAGCCTGGAACACGAAAAACGATTAAATCAACCGGATTCATGGTTTCAAACTGGAATGTGGAATACACGTGCATGTAACAATGAATGGAGTCTCCGCCAGAATGTTGAAAGATTTCTGATAGAAGATATGAAGACGGACGAGGACGGACGGGGTGCCACTCAGAAGTGAAACTGCTACCTGTACGACGAAGCCATACAAGGGAAGAGACCAAGCAGCCGAAGACGTCAACTGACGTTAACTGACTGTGATAACTAGTGTGCTTACTTGTTATAAAAGCTATTTGTACTTCTGTTGTACCCCCAATAAGTCCTTGGGACTTGCCCTAATGGGTGGGGAGAAAATAATATAAAAAAATATTCCCACAGGCAGACACTTCCAGGGATGTGGAATGAATCTTTTATTCTATTTGAATCTGTGAGGAAATGGTCCGCTTAGTACTTACCCCTCAGTTTGAAATTAATCTTTCAAAATCCCCCATTCCACTGGTGTAAATTCCATTTGGAAATAATTTCCCTCTTGCAAAACAGAGCCCCGAATAGTATTCTCTTTCCCGTGTCCATGTAGAGGGCAAGATTGTGTGCAACGAAGCTTACAAGAGTACACGATTCAGTCAGTTGTCTACTTGCAGTAATAATTGCGGAAAACGCGTTGATTATGCGGGAATCACCAAGTAGAAGGCATTTGTAGTGGCCATGCCTTGGGGGCATTTTTCACTCAAACTAATGATCACGGTCGCCGAGAATGATAAGATTAAGCCTTCAAATATGAGTTCCTATCATGGTCATCTCTTCTTCTAGGTTGCGGCAAAGCTTATGAGTTTGGAATGGAACCTATACATGTTCGTGACGTGCATTGAACCCAACTTGCCAATAGAAGTGAGTGAATATTTGGCTCGCATTCGAAAATTGGAGCAGGCGTGTAATCGCTCTGCAGTGAGATCCAATTCTGTTAAGTATAAGTACGTTCAGTAACGTGTCAAGTACATAGCCTCGAAGTCGATGAGAAACCATAATTTATTTCTTACGACTCTGCTCTTAAGGTAAAAAAAGGGGGTTTGTGTTTGAAGAATATTAATACTGATAGCATTTCGGAGAATGGTCGTTTTGATTCTCACATATGAATCGGCTTGACATGATTACAACCGGAGTCAATTGCAGCTGCACTACATGCAAACGAGACAATAAATGAGGCTATGAAAGTAAACAAAGAGATTGACTCAAGACTAATCGGAAACAGAGAAAGTAAACAAGGTACACATCTAGTCGACACGATATATTGAGGGATATCGACTTTTCCCGATATTTTTCTTGGCTGATTTTATCTCCACTTCGAAATTTACCCCCTTTTCAACTGCCATCATTATCTAATAGCCTAAAAGAGCATCATACTGGTACAGCCTATTCATGAGGGTTCGAAAAAAGAATCTGAACATAGATCTTTGCAAATAAACTTTGAAAATGCTCAGTACCACCTATATTTATTGAGACATATTTCTTATACCTGAGATTCTCCATTCATTATTACTTTCCTTCTAGTGCATATAATTGTTAAATCTGTTTAATTTATAAGGTGGCAGAAACCGATTGCTATCAAAACCGAATGTCAGTGGAATATAAATGCTTTAGCTAAATACTTGTATGCTGGCTTAATATGACAAATGGATGAGTTTTCGACTGTTTACTTATGAACTGCACAACGCTAACAACGCACATGGTCGAAGGCTACAGGTCGGTCACTGAACCTCGGGAACACGGGCATCGGTTAGAGTCTCCTACCATAATATTGAAATGACGCCTCAAGATGACCACTAGACACAGCAGTTATAAAAATAAATAAAACATAGAGAAAACAAAAGATTTACAGGGATAGACATACCTAGAAACCATCCATTAGAGATTTCGTCCAGTGCGCTTAGAGGCATGACCACAATGCCCACCATCAAGTCCGCGATGGCCAGGCTTACGATCAGATAATTGGAGAACCTCTGACCAAAGTAAACATGGTAAAATGGTATTTGTTCAGTGTTCACACACGTTAAAACCTACTTCATATGCGATGTCTTGACGTGTCTTTTGTATAGTATGCACACATGCATATGGTTGAGTGGGTCCAAATATAAGGATCAATTTTAATTCCATGGTACGTAAAAGATAAGATATTATCTATGATAATTTCTTTAAATATAAGCCATTAATATGAACACGAGTTTAGGTCCTCAAAGTTTCACATGGGCACGAAACATTTCAAACCTGCGAATATCATCAATGTGATCTGCGTTGGAGGCCGCATCAAAGAATACAAGATGAGTAACTTCGAGACCGAAAAATAGCCAGTTTTTTGGTGAAATTCTGCGCACATAGGTCCCGAAATACGTTGTCTTGATGCCCGTTTATCTCTATTGCACAAATGATCGTTTATGTGGATATTGGATGTTTTTGGATATTTGAATACCCTAGATCTAACATCCTCGTGAGTGCTTTCTTTGGTTATCTGTAATATGTGTGTTACAAATCTCCCTTATTATTGACGAGAAATGAATCTCTCTAACAATTTTTTTATCATAATAGCGATATATTCGCACACATTAAATTTATATCTATATTATAAATGTACGTGTTTTATTCTTGCCTTTAATAATAAAGTTTTATAAAAGTGTTACATTATATGCACTACAGTGTAAATAAATATTTGACTAAGTAAGTGAAAAAGGACAATTGTTAAGCCATTATAAATAGAACTCTTTTAACGATGAGAGAACTGGCAATGCTAGTTGATGAGTAGAAATATATATCCAAAAAATGAGTATAAATCAATTTAGTGTATTACAATTGGAGTTTTCATCGACAGTTTTGCGGAATTCACATTCTCATTAGTTAAACATATAGTGTTTATTTGATATCGCATATATTGCCCTTCGTAAAACTACACAAACTTATCATCCTGGTTTTTTTCGTTAAACAAGAGATTTTCTTGATATGCGAATATTTCCATAAAATTGTTTCTCAACCAGTTAAGCAGGAAAATATAATTCTGAAAATAACCGGAATAATTACAAGTAGGATGACCTTTTAGCGTTTGTAAACTATACATAATATTATAATATTGTACCGGACTACACAAGTAAATTAGCGATTCAGCGGGTCACTTGTTGTTCGGTCTAATATTCACATTGTTTACAAGACTATTTCAAAAATTGTAGTTCCAATCACTTCTAAAATAGTCTATGTTTATGCAATAATCAATATTTTAGTCAAATCCGATCATTATTTCCAATTTTAAGGGGATGTATTTGTTTTGCCAAACATTTGCCAGTTCTTTGATCTAAAATTGCTGTTTTTTGTTGTTAACGGTAGGACTCTTAAGTAGTTTTCTATGGTAGAAGGAAAAAAACACATTTAATATTTATACAAAGAAAATAAGCTAGAGCTACTAAGCGATAACCATGTAAGAATGGTTCGATGGCGATCTTGTCAAGTGCTTGAGCAACTTTGAAACTCCTCAATTTGAATCGGGCAGCGAAAGGCTCTAAAACATTATATAATTAATTCTCCTTTTAAAATGCAATTTGGAATAAAAAAATCCGTTTTTACTTGTATTTCCATAAACTTAAATTACCAATAGGGTGTGTCAAAACATAAAAATGGGTTCAGAATGTGGGGAAATACATTCATGGAAGCGAGTAAATTAAAGCAATTCGCATTCATATTTCTAGAGAAGTGCCTCAATCGAAGTGAGCGCCGAAATTTCTCAAAAGGCTTCGTGAATTATCGCTGCTGTATTTAAATGTTAAAGTGCCTCCACAAGGCTTTTTCTTCAGTCGCGATTGCAGGTTTTAGAAAGATTAGATGCTTCCCTATTTGCATATTAATGGGGATAAATATCCGAAACGTCTATAATCTAGTAGATCAAGGCTGATACACTAAATCAGGCGGACGATTACTCTCGGTGCATGGTCTTTCGTAAGCGATTTTTAATAAGGTTTCTGAACTTTATAATCTTATTTTTATAAAGAGAAAATTAGTAGAACTTCTCCTCATTCGCTTCTTTTGATCTCATTGACAAGTTTTTTTTTTTCGGAACATGTTAGGTAGGGAGTTTATTTTCCATTGAAGTCGGAAGAACCTGCTCCTTTAGGATGTGTACTATGCCTACTATGCGTAACCATGCCAAAAAACCAACACAGAACGATTTAAAGTACTTGAATTGGGAAATGCGAAAACTCTCACCTGGAGGCTCCGTTCAAGAAAGACGGCACCAACAACTAATGCATTCCCGAGGATAATAAAAAGAATAAGACAGCCAAGGACAAGTAAAATTAGAACGTTGAATTCAGTCCGGTAGTAGGGTTCGAACCTGCTCAGTGGAACCAAGGACCTTGGCTGATGCGAAAATTCTTCATCAGAAGTCCGATTCTTCACCCTCTTAATCACAAAAATGGTGGGTTCTCCATAGCGGAGTTCTTGTTCATGGTCCGGAGGTTGATGGGCGTAAGTTATCAGAATAGCATCCTGGAACAAGAGGAGGAATAGAAAATGTGGAAAACTTCCCAGTCCACGGCACGTCATAGGCACTTGACATTCGTCCTCCAGATGCCTGAAATTGATGTTGATAATGATTGCAAACGATCTTCTAGAAAAAAAATTGGATTCAAATCTGCGTTCCTACGTTTTCGTAACGCTGAATCGTTTGCTGTTAAGTGGAAGGTGGAGCAAATTGTCTTATTGGCTCGAAAATTATTTGGGCTCTCGCTGATTGGTTGAGATAATTTCGATAAACCTGCGCGTTATCGAATCGCCTGACACAAAAATACCATGTCAACGTGCAATTTCTCTATTTCTTTAACGTGATATAATAATGGGATCAGAGACGGCACTCCCTCGTCGATCCAGTCAGTTGTAATCGCCCGTGATAAAGTATTTAGTTCATAGCTAATACTTTATCATCAAGAACGGGCAAACTATTTGTTTAAACCTCTTTAATACTCTGATTAACATCGGGATTCGTGTGTTCCCTTTTTACAATAATATTTCTTAGCTCTATTTTAAGTAATGCATTTTAATACCGATAAAAGCCTCAGTGGTATTTGCAGTTTACAGGTAACAATTAATATTAGGCCTTGACACGAATGGAACTCGATTTATTTATCGCATAATTTTGTACGACTGAGTGCTCTGAGAAAAAAATAACGGTTTATTGTTTCCTGTTCCAAAATTTTTAAAAGGCCACATAAATTCTATTACTGACAAAAGTGCGCAATTTTTTAATGTTATAAGGAATGATTTTACGGTTAATTTGGTGCTCGTGTTACATATTTTAATCTACCCCGTAACAGAGCTATTTTGAAAGTGCGCTGTTTCTGTGACTGCGTCCATGCAAAAAAAAATTGCACATAATTTTTAAATCTGCTCTCAAAACAGCGTGTGAACGGCAGTTGGATAGAATGAATAGCTATTCTTCCTACTGATTTGGCTGTCACATAAAGAATGTCACGCACAACCGCCTTTTTTCTTTTTTGGCTACCTGAACTGGGCTCATACATTGTTGCAATGAAACCCTCCTGATGGCACTGAACTGCTACAGTACATTCTTTTCACATCTTATCACTCTTTCTTCTGGTCTCTTTTCCTTGTTACTTAAATTGCATTTTTACTGCCGTTCTTTTTGCGCGGTAGGTGAAGCGTGATTTTATCAAAGAGTACTTGTGGTTAGTTTCATTGATATCAGCAACAACGTGGGTAAATTAATTGCCTCGAACCCGGCCTGAGTGCTACAATATAGCATTTCATGGTAATTAGAAGAATGGAAGAAGAATGCTAAATATACGGCCTTAGCGGGCCTTTGTTCGAGCCGAATATACCCGAAAAACATCCTAAGCAGTGAAATCTCGAAACCTCTTAGAATAAGAAAGATTAAGTTAACTTAACTCAGGAGTTTATTTATTCCTTCAACCTGGCCATTATTACAGCGAAGAATATGCACATATACAATTAATATCAGAATGAGAACTGAAGATTTTGTGTGGGAATACAGGAACAGAAGACTAAGTGAAACGGCAGTGTTATTTTATTCCTTTCATATTTTTTGATATGAGTTGCAATCCTCCAGAGGCTGTCTGTCAGGTTCCATCCCTAATTCCGATAAACACCTGGTTTTGCAGACATTGAAGCAACCGCCTACTATCCATGAGGAATGATTTATTTCTCAGGAGATTATCACCGTGTAATTATCTAAAGTTTATTTACTCACACTAGCCTTGTGTAATAACGAGTCTTGCAAAAAGTGGGCCTCGAAAAAATACATACTCAAATCAAAAAGGTAACCGTTATCAGATGATGATACAACTTTATCCCGAGTAACTATACTCGATGTGTCTATGGTCTGGGGATAAGCCAACTATAATGGATCAAAAGAAAAGATAACAAATGTATCAAAGCTTTCGCTAGCGATGGTTTGACTGATCTTCTACTAGCCTCGATCATCCAGAGAGGAAGGGTAAAAGTAACGATTCCACCGCTTTTACCATCTCTTATATGGAGGGTGAAATTTTCGTCGAAAAGTACCTAGTTGACGGCAATGCTTCCACGTAAGATTTTCGCTTTCAACGAGGTCACCGTTATCACCAAATATTTTGCCCCTCTATTCTTCTCATTTGAGAGACTGTTTGTCTCGGATTTGTTCATTACAATTTTATTTGGATCTACATTCACACATAGTAAGATGGTCATTTATTTCACCATTATGTCCAACTTTTGTAGATTCTTTTACCATCTTTACATTAGCAGGATCCACTTTTATTTCCGATGGCTGTGTTATCTTCTCATTCAAAACTAGGGATAGAAAGGATCTACACCATTTCTGATCACTTCTTGCAGAGCTTTGTCCTACTTTGTTGTTCTTTATCGCTCCTCGGAAATTAAACAGGTTCAGGCAACGAGACAACTTCTCCCTGTTTTAGATAAGAAGAATTTTCTTTAATTATTATATCTCTATCCGCAGCAGTCCGCATAACGACTTCTGAGAGAATTTTCCGACCATTAGACAATCTGGTGTTAGCTAGTACAAAAAAAATTTTCGTATTTTCAGATGACCAGCGCCGCTAAAATCTGCTTTTTACGTCGGCCCTAATTTTTGTTCATGTTTGCTGCGTTATCTAACTGTTGTAAACAGTCGCAAATCGTAAAAACATTCTACTTAGGATAAAGATGGTCTCCAATAAAAGGATTATTTTGCAATCGACCCCACTTGCTGCACCCAGAGTCAGAAGACAGCAAGAAATGGTTGCTGTATATAGCCTTGCAAATGACCAAGTCGCCCAGTTTCCAGAGTATCATGAGCCATCACAGACAACCCAAATAGGTGGGTCTGCATGGGACTATCCATTCTTCCAACAATTATTGACCATTTACCAACAAGCATGATCGCAGATAAGGCTTATTTCTCCCTTTTTTACGACCAGTCTTGTCTTCGTCTTCCGAAACAATTATTCTCTCTTCTCACCTTCGACTCACGTCAATAGTGGTCAAATGGCAGAATTCTATGATGTGGTGTATAGAAATGGACTACCCGTACTCAACTATAGCTGCCTTTTATGCATCCTGACCTTTACTTCTTCAGCTGACAGCTTCTACATTTATCTGCTTACTATGTGTGGACAAAGACTGATGAGACTCCACGAAACCAATCCTAGTGTGTGGAATGTCAAGGAAATTTTCAATGGTTTTGCGACTGGCTGGCTAAATCATAAGAAAGTTTTTTAATAAAGTTAACTTGCTAGTGCTATTTCAAAAGTCCATACCTGTTATAAATTGCCTTATTAACTGTGCTTTAAAAGAAGGATGAATCCAAAAAAAATCGAACCACTTATTATCTGCATGTATTTCAACTTCCAGTCACTGTTTGAAGTTTTTAAGCCAAAACATGGCACTCTTCGGATCCACAATAGACTGTTAATTGGGAAGAAGATAGAAATGAAGAAAGTAGGAGTTGTTATTCAATAAGACGTATGAAGCAGTAGTTGATTTTTGCTTACCAGGTTCCTAGGTCGTGCGGAGCATGATACTAATGTATGATCAAACACTTGTTGAAAGTCTTTAGCGAAAACCATTTTTTTCGATGATTGAATGACTTCATTCTTGGTCTTCTATGCTTGCAGTCTCATACTCATAGTTGTAATCTTTTCAAATATATTATTTATTTCTGAACAAGCAGTTCAGCGCCTCCCTAAGTTGCGTCTACGCATATTTAAGTAGAAGTAGGAGAGACAAATAGCAAAAACTTCAAATCGGAAATGTTAATGCACAGAAATGTTGATTTCACACATACTTTGCTTGCTTTGGCCTTGTGAACGAGCCAACTGTCATGACATTTGAGAGCCTAATCCTACTGTATCCTATATATTAATCCATCCCTCCTAAGTGATTGGAAGCGGACAGGCATTGCTTGTTTTAATTAAACGAATAATTAAAACTCATTTTAGGCAAAAGGTTAACATTTGCATTAAATATATTCACTCTTTCATTTTTATGCCGATGGGGGTTGGGTTCAATTCCTTTTGTACCGCAGCAACTTTTTCTAAGGTAAGTGAAAGTTTTGTCAGATTTCAGTCACAAGAGCGACTGATTTTTCTCTGCTACGTTTTAAAAGCGATGGTGCAATAATGAGCAACAATTTAGAAATGCGATTTCCATTGTTTTGGACTTGAAAATATTTCTAGGCACAGGGCCATTTTGAAGATGGTTTTATTGTGCAAGGAATGGGCTATGCGGAACGGCATGAAGTGGGATGAATTCTCTAAACTAGCAGCTGCTTCACAGTTGTCTCCCACTGTATCAACCCTATTCTTTTCACAATCTTGCGAAACATAATCTGGGCAGAGCTGGAAACGGCTGGTCTGGACAACTTCGTAGTCGTCGATTTCGAAACGTTCTAATCATAATCAATGAAGAAGTAAGAGTGAGAGGCTCTTAGTCAAAGTATTGTTGGATTTTTTTATCTTGGTAGCAGTCTGAGAGCTGGTAGAGCCGAAAATAAAACGGATCAAACAAAGAGTGGGTTATTTGGTGACTAGAATGAGGCTGGCGTGACTAATCGAATAACCAATGCAAGTAAAAAATCCGTCATTATAACATCCGGTACCTGTCCTCAACTCTTTTCTCCTTCCCTTCTACCGCATCAGTAATTTTGCATACTACGTCTTAGTCATAATAGCTGCGCTAACTAACAATCTTCGAAAATAGCCCACAATTACCATAATTGTTTACCTGGTGTCTAAACAGTACCCCTTTTACCTATAAATAAAGGGCTTATCTTTTTCCTTGAGGCGATACGTGGGCATTTGCGGATGGGGGGACGATTTAAGGCATAAACTGAGCACGGAGGATATTAAACGTGGACCAAATAGTGATCATGACCTGGTGGTTCTAATGACTGATTCTCTCCTCGGATTTCATGTCCACTTACCTTTTATTGCAGTGGAACCCTTTTGATAAATTGTTAAAAATAAGGAGAGCAGGGAGGAGTACTTAAATCTAAAACTAGAATTTACATATTTGAATCAAGAAAGTACAGCTTTCCCAGCAGTGATACCGGACGTCTATTTGGAATCCGAGAGAGTTTAAATATAGCTATAAAGAGAGTATTAGTAACAACTGTATTTATTGTATACACGGCTACTAAGCGCTAGTACGCTACAAAAACTGCTAGTTTAGTCTGTTTTCACGATTGAGCTGGAAAACCATAAATACACCTGAGCCCTAAAAGGGAGTGCAAATTGGCTGCCATAAAGTGTAGTCATAATATAGAGAATATAAATATGCACATATTTTTATATACAACGGAATTTTATTGAAACAATACCCCTGCGAGCTAGAGAAAAATGCGCCATTGCCATTAGCACATCTAGACGAATGACAGCATCATAAATAGAACTCGGAAGCCCACTCTTATGCATTGCCAACACGTAAATAAAGCAAGGGAAGCTTCATCAAAGTAAGAAGTTGATAATGATGACGGATTTGCAAAGCTTTGTTGTAATCACTAAAACCCAAGTATTCCCCAACGCTACAACTTTCTAGCAAAGGTTGTCAGAATATTAGATTTTAGCTTGCATCATCCTTTCTGTACCCAGAAGACCCATTGTTTAGCTGTGCTGAAGACACTTTTGAAGCTAAAAAAGCTCTTTTAAATTTTCAAAATGAATATCATAATGGTACTACCATAATGAGAAACTTATTTTTGTGTGCAGCACAAAATTCGTCCAAGTGAAACACAAAGAGGAAGTAAAAGATTGCAATTTCTACGGTGCTATGACCTTGATTTCCCTTGATTAGTTGAGCTGTCATTGAAAATCTACCATAGTGCACTAACCAAAGAGGTTAGCTTGAGGTTGGCCAATGTTGCGACTGTGGGTTAGAATTTTTCCGAACATGGTTTTTCTACCCCTGTTTGACCCATCATCAACGCCCAAAGTGGGTGATAATAACTTTTTTAAAGGGAACTCGGTATTGAAAGTCCGACAAAATTGGCTCAGACATAAAAAAACCTTTCCTATCATTGAAATGCCGTCAAGATGGCGAATCTTGGCTTTGCAGCCTAAGCACCGAATACCCGGGCTGCCAGATGCCTTGCTTGCATGCTCATGCCAAAGCATGCCCTAGAGTGACAAAATGCATTTGGCTACTGACTTGATTAGATATAACGCTCGAAAACCAGATATCAATAACCTCAACGTCAAAAGACTAAGTGTCCTATAGTGAAAACACATTTTTTAAGATTGGAAACAAAAGTACGCTTTTACTTTTCCGTTCTCGTGTTCTCGATGACTAAAGCTCAATGTCTTATGATGATGGTTAAGTGAAAATGAGCTAGCAGTCAGGTGAAGCAAAAATAAAGGGATTGACTACCCCTCAAATAAATTCAAGTTTGCTAAAATATATGCAAAGTGCCACAACAATGAAAATCGGCCTGTGATCGGTAGGTAGACTGGTGGTCAAACCTACTCTCAACCTCCTCGTGGTGACCACCGGTAACCTCAGGGGCAACTCTGGGGGCTAATGAGAGGGGCGGCCGGATGGGACTAATCACCTTCCGGACGTATATAATTGGATTATACCAGCAGAAGTACCACTTCTTGCAACTTGGTAAAGGAGGCACGACGTAAATGACCGGATTCCTGGTCTCAATCTGGACTATGGAGCGCACGTGCATTTAGCAATGAACGGAATCCCCGCCAGAATGTTGATTTCTGGAGGAGATCTGAAGACAAACGAAATCGGACGAGGTGGCTCGACGAAGCTGAACTGCTGCCTGTACGACGAAGCCATGTCAGAGAAGAGACTAGACAAACGAAGACGTCAAAAAGCGTTTTAACTGTTCTGTGTTAACTGTTGTGCTTAATTGCAATAAAAGCTAATTGTACTTCTGTTGTACCCCCAATAAGCCCATGGGACTTGCCCTAATAGGTGGGGAAAAAATATAAAAAAATCAGCCTCACCCATGCTAGCGACGTGTGTTTGGCATATATCTGCTTTACTACCACCCACTCTAGGAAAAGCTGCTATTGTGAAAATGACCTTTTATTGTTGAGTACTAGCTTAGCTTCGAATTGGGTTAGTTTTACTTGAAGAAGAATATTTGGGGAAAACGAAAAAAGCAAATTTTGGTGTGCATTCTATAAGCTGGGATGTATTACACTATTTGATAATCCAGTCCAATGAGACTGATTTATTTACAATTTATTTGCTTTCTCATTTGTACCCTTATTGCCAAAATTTTACCTACATATTTTCTTTATTAGATTTTTTGAATAAAAAATAAATTAGCAAATGGATTATTTTTTGTCCAAAAGTATTGAAAATGTTGAGTGTGATATCGACCAATGTATGGAAAGTCAAAGACAAATGCTCTTGATAAGTACAAGGCCATTTCGATGCGAAAAATCGGCGTTATTTTACCATTCTGCGGGGGTGTTATAACCCGTGGCTCTGCTATTTTTACAGCTGATTTTCCATTTAGTATTCGACGTATTTTGTTCATATATCAACATGGAGTCAACAGAGCAGCTTAGAACCAAATTTGAACTTTTATTTTCCCAGTCTCCCAAAGAAAACTTATCCTCCGATAAAACTAAACACTATTTTAGCGCTTTACGTAGTCTTTCTACAGCAATGACCTATACCATGTCCTGTGATCCCAATGTAATTCAGATAACTGGCTCAGACAACTGCGTTAACTATTTTATATCAGCCTTAAATCTCATCACGGAAGAACTTCCTAATTTATCATCTAAACGTTTTGACGATCCCATCGTTTCTAATTTCATCGCTCTCTATGCAGCTTTGTGGAATGTTACTGACAAAAGTTGTGATGTTTGCAATCGCTTTGTCTTGGCTGATGCCTATATTTCTCTCTGGAAATTAATTTCAAGATCGGAGCTGTCTTCTGCCTTCTTTATATACACAAACGCAAGACTTCTTGTTCATTGCTCATTAGGTATCTTACACAACCTTCTTCGTTACTGCCCTCGTGCCCGAGATGATTACCGGTCATGTGGTGGTGTAAAGATTTTGGTGCCCTATGTTGCTGATGCTTGTGCTTCTAAGAAGAACGCGGAAGATGTTTTGATCTCCCTGAAAACAGCGGCTCTTTTTACTTTAGCCGCCATAGTGAACGAAAATGAAAATGTTTCTGCCATTACAACGGATCAAGGTGTTCTTACATATATTCTGTTAGCGCTTCGAGATTCCTTGCAATCCCCACCTGACTACTATTCGACAAATTACGGTTATCATGCTGCTGAAGTTTTCGGGTGTCTCAGTTGCCTTGCAAGTCTTGAATCTAACAAACGAAATCTCTTCAATAATAACGCCCTTGAACTCATATCGACAGCGTTGCAAATCTCACTTAGGGTGAAGAATGGCTCCTTGAAGCTGTCTTCAAAAATAGCCACCACATCAAGGGACAGTTGCCAATTTTCTGAAGACACTCTAGCAAAAGAAGCTATTGACTTATTATGGCATTTAAGCTGTCTTCCAGAGGCCCGTGATCAGCTTAAAGAGACTTCAGATTTGTACAAACTCTGTGCTCAATTTAACGACACAAAGTGGACAGCAGAGTGTCGGAAGTCGGTTCAAGCTCTGCTGTGTGCTCTCTCACAACAAACGAATTGGCTTGATGAGTCTGGCAATTTGGATGCTTCCGCTATCACGACCTCGCCAAAGCCACGTGGTCATGTCATGATCAGCTACAATAATTTAGCGCAATATCTTGTTTCCAAGTTGAAGCAGGCTCTTACTCTACGCGGCTGGAATGTTTGGATCTTCACGGAGCACTGTCGTAAGCTCCTCTTACACTATTCATACTTTTTTACCTTTTGGCTGAGGTTTTGGTGGTGGTAACCATTCCTCGCCTTAATAGATACAACTGTGACTCGAAGTGTCACCCCTCCATTATGGCAGAACTTCAGGGTTTTTTGATTAGAGTTTTCGTAGTTGCATATAGTAAACATAAAATCAGAATGGTCATAACGCTCTCATCGTTTCAATTCTTAAATAGAACATTGGATTTTGTCCGTGGCTTCTTGTAGTCTTCGATCCCGTGGCGTCTTGAAAATATCTCTAGATTTCGGAAGAAGATATAGACCGTTGAGTGAATTCAAATCCGGAGGAAGGAGCTGTGGTCTACGAAAATTTATTTGAAATTATCACTGGAAAACTTTTGATAGGAGGCCGAACAGAATGAATAAAGTAGTATCTATGTAGGCTGGTCCGCAAATTCATATATCTGGCGGTTAGACTCGTTGATCTCCCCTCTGTGTTCCATCGCCACCAGGGGATCGATAGCGAGTGTTGGATTTGTTAATTCAATGGCTACGTTGGAAAGTGGGTTGTTTTAGTGGAAACTTGTTATGGGCTTAGGCATTTTTAACTGTCATACTCTCTAAGAGTTACCTATATACTTTGAGTTGAAAAACATTCACCGTGTGAATTTGACAAACTGTTCCCCATTTTTCCGCGCTTTCATTTAGTCTTGTAAATTAAACCATTTTTTGGTTGAGTTGCTTTTTTGGCTTATTTTCACAGAACACGGATCCTTCCTGGAGCAGATGGCAGAAGCGGTTTTCGATTCGGCGGCGATGATCTTGTGTTTGAGCTCCTACTACAACACTTCTTGTCACTGCATAAAAGAAGTAATATCGGCCTACGAGTACCGCATTCCTCTATTACCAGTAGTCATGCAAACTGACTACGTGCCCATCAATTTCCTGCGATTCGTTCTCACCGGTATTCAACCCGTCCAACTCTACACCGAATCTCAGGTTGACAATGCCGCTGATAAGTTGACAGAACAGCTTCGGTGTTATGGCGTGATGAGAGAGGGTACACATGTAGATCATCTGCGCCTCCCTTCTGCCGCCATTCCAGTCATCAACCCCCCTCCCTCTCTCTCCATGGGCTCAATCAAGCGTCATCAGCGATCTCATTCGGATTGTCTCGATGGAGCGTTTACCAAGTCCCAACCTCCCGCATCCAACGAGGCCTCTGTCTCAATTGGTAGACTCTTCCCTCCCTCCCCCTACCCTTCATGTTTGCACCTTGATGATCATTAAGTTTATTTTGGTTTTCCTTCTATTTAGAGGCATCAATGCCATTGACACCGCTCGCCATAAGTCCCGCTGCCGCATATCACTGCTCTTCTTGCCAATTTAAAGGCTATTCGTGTAAGTTATTGAGGCTCTTCAGTCTTTACTACAGAGCCCGCATGTTTGATCAACTACTGGAGTGATTAGTAAGGGGGCGCAAAAAGCAATTTTGGTGAGAGCGCCGAGTAAAATCATCATAAAAGTGCCGTATTTTAGTATTCTTCCACTTGAAAAATATCTCATTGACCTCTAAGACTTGGCTTATGCAGGTTTCTTCTTGAAGCACTTGGAGTTCTGTCTGAGTATAGGCGCTCAATCCTCGGGACGTTTCTGCTTTATCTGGAAGGGTAATGCGAAATTCGTCAAACGACACAGCTTAAGTCTTCTTTATTGAAAGGGGTAGAGTCAGTTGTTCTTTAACTTCGCTAGCACAAGGTCGTTCCTTTGGTTTTATTCTTGGAGGGCACCAGACTCAGCACAGAAGTTAAAAGGACTAAATTTTAAGAATGGTTGAAGAATTTTGGTTTTCGTTAATAGATATTTAGTATCTTTACAACGCTCTACTGCTCCAACGGTATTTTCCCGTTGACACTCCTGAGATGATGTGTGTTGTCCCTCATGCTCAATTAGTACATTTTCGTGTTCAGGAGCGCAAATATCTAAGGTGAGAGCAATTTTATTTACTCTCCACGTAACAATCCAATTTAACACGTGAGAGAGTCGACTTTTGTTTTCTTCACGGCTGCCAGTGATTGTGGATTGACTCTTCCTACCGTTTCAGCATTAGTAGTGGGGTATTTTAAAGTGTTCTATTTATGCTCATCTAGCAATAGCAATTTAATGTTCACTTTAAAAATAAATTATCATGCTCCGACTTCCCATGCTGACCATGCGCCCTGTTTTGGAGGTTCGTCTGGGTAATCTAACCCTAGTTATGCCCATATTTGTGGTGCGTTGGCAAAAAGCAGCTGGTATTTTGTTGCTAAAGAATGCTCTCTAGCAAAGTAAAATATCTCTTCACTTGAAATTCTCCTCTTTAGACCTTCTTTATCCTTTTTTGACGGTGAGCGAGTAGTCAAAGGCTTTTGACTATTCGAAAAACTAGGGTGACTGGCCTAAGCCTCTACACTGGGAGTCCCGAAGATCCAAATTAGAAAGATTGGAGTTATCTGTGGAAGTACAGAGATCTCAGTCTGGGTATTTGGAAGTTAATGTATATACGATAGTGCATGCATGATGGGTGACCTTGGATGACATCGTCAGTTGATATGACGTAAGATAGCTGATTTTACTTCGTGGGCAGTTGCTATAATATAAACTAAGCTAAAGAGTTGAAGGTCAAATCTACTCTTGTATTGAGGCAATTCAGATCTGGTCGCATCACGGTTTGCATTGCTATTCGTCCCTCCTCACCTGCTATAGTATCACAATGCCTCCCTAAAATCAAGATATCTGGGACCAACTTTTCAGGAAGAAAGGTTGCCCTTAAAAATTTTATTTCTTTTAATACTTACCTGTAACTAAAGGAGGATTGTCCAAGCCAGTTTTGGATGCCTAGCTTGATTCTCCCCTCCATCAGAAAGTTACAATTCTTGAAGATTAAGACTCCGTTACTTAGATTTTTATACACTGAAGTTCTATTTTGTGGTTGCTGACCTTTTTTGAGGTCGTAGACGTTTGAACACTATCAGATGTGATTTGTCAAGACTAGTCACGTTGAGCCGCTTTGTTTGTGCTGTGGGTGGTTTGAACGCAAATTATTTTGGCTCAAGCTGAAAAGTTTAATAGGACGCCTTGTGATTCTTCAGGCACAAGTGAACGCGAATGTAAATGAGAAATTGAAAAATAAAGGCTTGTTGAACCCATAGAACTTTAAGGACACTAGTATATGAATCCTCTTCTACTGCATTTTATTTTGGTAGCTCATCCTCCGCCAATGCCGGATCGTTTGATGCTTAGTTCGTCTGGAGTTAGTCCAAAAGCACATCGATACGAAGGGGGACCAGGAGGAGCCTACTTCTTCAATTCCACATTGCATATTGACTCAGCGTCGTACAGTTCAGCACCGACAGGTGCTATGGTTTCAGCAATTACTCAGTTACCACCAGCTCTGGAAGCCTACCTTGTGGAACAGGTCCCTTCGAAGGCAGTGCGTGTGTGGCAGGAGGAACAAGTTCGTGCCTGGTTGATAGAACACTCATTGGAGCACTATACCCACGCGTTTGCTCGTATCACCGGTGTCCAGCTCTATGAACTCGCTTGGCAGCGCATTCGTGGGTGTGATTCCTTCTTTCGTAATCTCGCTTCCAGTCTCCATATGCCGCTTTATGAACAACTTCTTCTTTCAAGTGCTCTTGCTAGTCTACATAACTACCCCGATCCTGCTTCTCCCTCTACGTCCTCTCCCCCCTCCTAGACCCTTCATTAATAAGTTAAAAAATTTTCTTACCTCAGATCTTGCGTACATATCAAACTGATGACTTTTGTCTGTAAATTCAATTCTGTATACTTTTTCTTTTGCTTCTTATAAATTGTCTGAACTCTGCTAACCCTGTTGCTTGATCATTCTCAGCAGAAAACTATGAAATGGGTGTATCTGGCCCTGACAGTATATTTTGAGTTCAAAGGAAAGATGCCTAGTTGGATAAATAACGAAATCTGTCGTTTGTCACACTATGGGAATAATTTTTCGGTTCTGGACGCATAGGGACTGAAGTTGGCATTTTTTCCCGTTTGTCTAATGCGAATGATTTCCTAGAGTTTGTTTGTCTTTGTTCATTTATTCAAGCGGGACTCATGTTCATAGTGATGTCGCTGCCATAGATCTTCCCAGTGACCTCACCTCTAGTAAAGTAGCTGGGATTTCTTAAAAATAATCGTTAATACCATGGAAGGCTTTACCAAAGAGACAAATCAGGCTGCAGGGTACTTGTTGTCATTCGAATCCGTTGCTAGTCAACTTCATGTCATCGAGATGCCTCGGATACTTCAACAACCCAGAGCGGTTATTTTCTAGTGGTCAAATAAAACGCTGCAGATGACCCACGATTAAAATTATCACTCGGAAATCCCGAATGAAACTATAGAGAGGAGGGAGGAATCATATTTATCTTGAAATCTCATTAAGACCAGAAGAGTTTCGCAGAAACAGGTATTCGAAAATTAATGCAACTATCCATTCTTTCAGCGGAAGAGTTGTCTTCGCATCTGCGTTCTTTATGATCACGCCTTCGTATCACGAGATATGTATCAACGCCGCCATGTCTAGCCCAGTTATTTACCCCACTTTAAGTTACCTTAATTTTACAGTGCCTTTTCATAATTAGCGGCCAGAGCGATACACAAGCCTAGCGATCATTGATTAGGTATGGCATATCGCTCCGAGTTCCCAACTGCTTCAAGCCCATTAGCTAGAAATTGCGCTGACACCTCGCCTTTGAAAGACTCCCTCATTCTTTTCAAGCTTCTTTGTGATCATCTCAGGGGGCTGGTCAATTTAATTACTTATGCTTATAACACGAATAGCTGGATTGAGTGGTCGAATCGCAACTCCTTTGTCGCCAGGACAGACGTGACTCCGCAGCTCTTGGAGAAAAAGAACCCCTTGTTCAACTTACCAAAGTCCATAGTTCGATCTACTTTTTGAGTATTTCGTTGAATGAAATGATTTACGGTGTCACATGTTTAAGCTGCATTCACTCAGGTCTTGTAAAACTGTTGACTTCATGATAAGTTCGATAGGAAGTCGCTGTATATGAGATGGGCAAAAATAACTATGATTACAGACCCATCAATTTCCGATTGGACGGCCTGCTTTTCTTCACTTTAAACGTGTCTCATGAGCACAACTCAGACTTTGAGGGCAGGTTTAAGTGGGATACTCAAGGCGTGTATTAAGTCTATCATTTAATCCCATCTGTTCATTGCTCTTACCGTGATTGTTCTGTTGGTTGCTTACCCCGGTTACTTAATTTGGGTTCATGAGCTGAAAAGACGGGACAATCATAAATTTTTCAGGCAAGTCCTGAAATCGTTACTTAGAGCTATCAATGTTGTGGTTAACCGTTTTTAATATTAAAGTACACATGGATACGCGTGGTACGCGATGTGTAAGAGGAACGCGTCACCCGAGTGGTCTTTTGCTCAGTTTAAAAGCGCTCTCTCAAGTAAAGAAAATAAAAAAACCCCGGTTTTTCGTCTTTACAATGTAGTATTTATATACTGGACTATAACAATCACTCATTCATTACTACTAATTGCTCTCACAGAATGGTATGCAATTGAATATTGTTTTTGGTGAAAAATCCAGCATTCGCTGAGCAAAAGCCACCAGAACGATAAGCATGCATAATTACGGTGTTAAGGTAATATCTGCGCACCGAAACAGCCAGGAATGCTAATTTATTCATTCGCGGAATATTGAATTAACAAAGTAGGGAACAAACTAGGATTAATAAATTTTGGTTCGATAGGTAAGTGTTAAGCCGGAAATAACTGACGCTAGATACCTTAAAGGAAGTTGCAGTATTCTCAAGTCTGCTTATAAATAGCCATGCAAATGAAATTCGAATTGAAGGAAATTCAGTTCAAAGAATTTCTGATGGGCCTCCAGAAGTAGAAGGCTCAAGAAAATGTCGTGGTGAAGGGAAATCTAGATCGATATGCCTCTAAAATAAAGAAGCCAACCGAGAATCATCTTCAAACACGAAGCGCTGCACCACATGACAAATAATCCTAAGATCTACGAGTTGCAAACTAATTTCCTTTTCAGTAAATTTGCTGAGGTTGCTACTACTTTGGAGCATTAATACTAAGGGCATTTTCATGAGTACTCCTCCATTGGTTCAATGTACAGATACTAGATAGGAAGCTCAACGATGCGGCTCGTGAAGCACTTTTGGAAATCAAGCATTCCAGACTAAAGGTGGCAATTTAGTCTGAGTAATTATTGAGGTAGGAAATAGTTCTAGGGCAGTATGAGGCCCTTCCATGCCGGTCCCTATGTAGGAGTGAAGCCGAAAATCCCAAATTAGTGCCTTGGTAGTCGCGCTCCCCAACGGGTAGAAATGTAAAAAAATAGAGGAATCCACGATACAAGAAATTTAAAAGTTGCCGGTTGCGTAAGCTTAAACTTCATAATTAGATTGTTTTTTCTTCAAAAATGTAAGTGAGACTGATCACTAAACACAACTAGGAAGCCATTTTATTTGATCATACACTTTCGATCATAGAAGTGATCAAAACTTCATAATAAATGGGTAATTGATTCGAGAAAATTGAGTTTAAACGGTGCTTTTTGAATTTAACCGCAAGAAGTCCAAACCTCACCACTTCATGGTCGCCAAGTCAGTGGGAACTGGTGGACAACGATGGCTCTGAACAGGCTTAGAAGTGACCAGGCATTTTTTGCAGATCCATTTCGTCCATTGTATAAATTCCTTTGTTTATTAAACTTTGATCCTGATACCATATTGACCGCTACTATCAAGTCAACTTTAAGGCTCGTATGATTGGGAAGCTGGCTTTGCAGGCTGTCAATCAAAGCACACTAGTTCCTATTTGATCGGGGTATCTTAACAAAGTATTGAAGTTCGACGAATTAGTAGTCGTGGCCCCTGGCTGAGCCAATTTGCTCTAGGTTTATCTCTCACTTTTCAAGCTTGTATAACCACAAATTACAGGTTATTTGAACTAAACGGATAATATTGATTCAGTATTTTTTAAAAAACTTTCTTTTAATTGTGGTATAAAAGATAACGTAGTCGTGTTATGGCGGTTGGAATACTTTCAACTTCTTTGTTATGGAAAATAGGTTTAAACCACTTATACCTAGATATTCTGCGTGTCTGCGTTGCAATCAATCGGCTTCCTTCAGATTCATTCACTGTTGTCTTTCAGTTCCGTAGCTAAATCCTTGGAGAGGAACATCTAGCTACTGGTATGTATTTCGTTAAATAGATCCACAATGCTGAAGCATGAATCACAATGCGGTCAGTGCGTTTGGGTCAAGTTAGTAGGTCGCCAAACACACAAGAAGCAACAATGGCAATCCGAGGCGTAAAGAATTGAACCCACTGTTCCAGGAAAATTCCCATTCAAAATATCAATTTAACACATAAGTACTATGCTAGTCGAGTATAAAACCGAAAAATTAATGGTATCAAATACCGATTTTCGCCAACGTCCACCCATACAAATATTCCAAAACAGCTTAATCAGTATGTAATGAAAAGTATTCAGCAGTCACCAAAACAAAGCAAGAATTCAAATTAAATCCGATTAATTCTGTTTAACACGCAAATGAATGAAGAGCGGATTATGGGCTTAATCTTGGGTAATTGTAGTCATCATAGTGAACTTTGAATGGGCTGAAAGTAGACCGTGGATGCACAGTGGCATCTGAAACGTCAGTACTCTTTAACGTGGTTTCTGTGGACTCTCCAGCCGAAGCGACAGTTCCACCGCTTTGGATAACCAATGTCGACGAATCCGCTATACTAGTGGTAGATATCGAAGTTTCCAGTACGTCAGTACTTAGGGTTGCTGCACTACCAGTAGTATTGCCAATGTCGGCGAAATAATGCCCACGAATATGCCAACGAGCTTCGGGTAATCTTCTAGAGCTTTTATTTCCAAAAGTGGCTGAAAATACTATTTTCACCGATTCCACCAAATCAGCATCGGGTCGACTGACAGGAAATGATTCAATACAAGTCCAAAAAAAGAGAACTGAACAGAATCCAAAGAGACACATTGTGAAATGAACCACAACACATATTCACCGCAAGTTTTATATAACTCTAACCAGTCCAAAGTTCAATAGATGTTCAACAAATAACTTAGGGATCACAAGTTTGCGCATAAGCTCAGTGGCGACGGTTTAAACGACTACCAAAAATGAGCTCGACTGTTATAAAACGTCAAATATATCACGGATCCGACTGTTCGCTATAGAACAAAGGATGAAAACAAAATAACCCTCAAAAAATCTGTACACAGTTATATATTAAATAATACCCCAGTTGAAATAAGTGTTGGTAGTGTAAAGGTCGATTCCAATCTATTCCACACCGTTATATCCACATTTATTTACAATTTCCAAAAACCCCTCTCTTATTCCCCGTTCTCCATTATGGCGCCAACAGCCTCGAGATCGGCAAACAGTCGATTGGCGGCCGCTTCCACTTCGGGCTTCTCATCTTCCATAGCCTCGGATAATGCGGCAAGAATGTCCGATCGAAAGCATGCAGCTAAACCGAGATCTCTACTGCCGTTACGAACGACTTTGTTCGCGTCTCCTTCCATAAGAGTATCAAAAGTTTGTCTCAGCAGACGAAGACCGGATAATCGTATTCGCCACTGCGTCTTTCTTGTGACGAGAGCACAGAGCGATGCTGCAAAGGGCCGCAACAGTGCTTCATCACCTCCGATTGCGCCGAGGAAGGCGGCCACGCAAGGTATGAGATCTACCTCGTTGAGTCCTAAAGCAGCAGCTCCAAGTGGTAGTGTAAGAACTTGTGGAAGAGCAAGAACTGAGTCCATGCCAGCAGTATCCAGACATAGAGAAAGGACAGACTCAGCTCGAAGCCAAGCTGAAATAGCGGCGTATGTTGTTCGTACACAAGCACTGGCGATGGAGCAAAAGGCGTTCGGTATGCCACCTGAGAAACAAGTGAACAGATGTGGGAGCTCTAATTGCTCAGCCCACTTTTTGACGTCTAAAATAAAAAGCAAAAAATAAAAATAAGCAATATTTCCAAGGTAAATAAGCTCGCAATACTTACCCTTGGATCTATGTTCTCCAGATAGAAGGGAGAGAGAGCACACAAAGAGATTGACAAGGGACGCTTCTTTGACAAGATTAACGAAACAGTTGGGTGAAAGTTGCAAAGCTAATCTACAAAGAATGATGGACTTCATATTACGAAAAGCCAGCTATTTGAACACATCAACGATGATAGTTTACCTATCAAGGACTGCATAGATACTCTGTAGCCTAACCATGACAACGGAAGCATCTGGGCTATCGCTAACCAACCATTGAAGACACTGACCAATCAGTTGCAGACGATTATCGTGATTCAATGAGGCTAGAAGGGAAGAACCAGCCATGCCAGCAGCTTTAGCAACAGCTCCATTGGAGTCCTGCACCGAGGTGTCAGTGGCTGCTGAAACTTGGGTAGGCCGACACTCGAGAGCAAGACGGAGAATATTCCATACAAGAAGAGGATCTATCGCATAAGTATTATCAAGGGTATTATTCAGCCCTTCACCCGGTCTTGAAGAATCCAAATCTACATCTTCCTTTGCAGCGTTCGAGAACATACAATCTGCATGTCGAGATACGAATTCGAGACCACCAGAAAAAAGGAGCTGATTGAAAAATAAAAAGATGACACAAGTTTTCAAACTAAGGCGAGTTTTCCAAGTCTGCTTCCCACCTACCGAGTCTGCATCTGCCTTTGCATCTTTCAACAAATTATAAGTCAGCCTGAGTAAATAGAGCGACTCTGGAAGGGCAACTAGTTGATTTCGAAGACGGTGGATGATAGCTGCGCTCTGTTTCAGTGCACCTGAGGACCGGTCCGGTTTAGTATGGGTGGCCAAGGATAGATTGAGGTGTGTCGTGCGGAAAACGAAAGTAAGAAGGTAGGAGTCCAGAGCCTCTAAAGGACCTGCGTAACCATTCAATTTTGAATTATCATCAGGTGTTTCTTCCCTTAAGATCTGCAGAACTGCATTCGACTGATCATTTCTGTCCAGTCTTATGCTGAACTCGAAAGCGCCTATCAGAAGAGTTACGCCAGCCTACAAAACGAAAATTATAAGTAAAGAATTAAAACAAATTAATCAACCTACCTGCAGGTGCTGCTCACAAGAGTGGAACTTGCCAGCAGTGGTATTTGGACAGCCTATTGGACGATCAGCCAAATGACAAGCCGTAGAGGAATGATCAAGAGCAAAGCGAAGTGCCCGCCGGATTCGTGTTTTCGTTACTGATGATGCGTTTATGCCGCGTATTGAAACGAACTCAGGTGGCAAACGGGCCAAGCACTCAAAGACAAACAAACATAACATAGACCGGGCTTCTGCGGCATCCGTCGTTATCCGAACTGTTTTTGTAGCGATCTCATCTACAGAAGGCCACCAACAGGACACACCAATTGACAACAGATGATCCAATATCTATAGTAGTAAGAAAAATGCCTGAAATCATAATTGACTTTTATAAAGAAACACTATCAGAAAAAACAGGAACCCACTTGGACCATTTTGGAAGGATGGCTTTTGCATAATAGTTGCGCGAGTTTTTGAAGACAAGAGAGGCGTAAATGGATCAATTTCACAAGGTTTCGGTCAGAATTTAAGATGTCATTTGAGGTAATGATCGAATGAGATAGCTTGTCGACAATATCAACAAGGCCATGTTCAAGAGCTTCTTCCATTGATGGAGGGGGTTTGAGAGCAGCAGCTTCCTTAGTAAGAAGTTGAAATGCATTTGCACATTTAATGGTAAGACCCTCGAGTTTAGCTAACAGTAACTCCAAAGCTTTCTTTTTTAGATTAGACTGATCAAATGACATCAAGCGAATCACAGAATCCAAGAACACCTGAGTGGACATCAAACCATTCATCTGCGAAAGACGAAAAAAGACAGATAAATTTAATATTCATATGAAAGGGAGAACAAAAAGACTAAGTCATTTACTGACCTTGATAAGAAGGGACTGAAGATTAATGACAGCATGTTTGCCAGCGGTATTGTTCTCGGAATTGTTCTCCTCAATTGTAGAAGACGCGATTGAAATGAGCAGCTGAACTGTCAGCTGCACGATTTCGCTAAATGATGTTTGAACAATTTCCAATGAGCCCTGCTCAATAGCATCTTTCCGACGCAGAAGATACCCGGAACTCTCGAGAAGATTAGTAAAGAAAGCACTTATATTCGCCAGTAAAGGCCAGAGACGGATTTCATTAGAACTACAGTCGTTTGGAAGGTGTCGTTTGCTCCGGCCGATTAAAATAACTCGATCCTTGTCATCTTCAGATTTAGAAAGTAACCTTATTAGAAAGCTATAATCGCAGTCCGATGACGACTGCTTAGCCCTCGGATCCGAAGCATCCAACGATGTATCCTCAAAAGGTAAATATCACAGTTAACGATCAAATATTTATGCTATAGATTTTCACTTTACAAAGCAACTCTCTTACTAAATGTGGACGTTTTTTCCTTGAATTAAAGCTAGCTGGATCCGAAATCAGGAGTAGGTAGAACTTGAAACATTGCCGCCAAGCTTCTAATTGGATGGGCATTTCAAACTGATTGAATAAATCGGTAAGAAGCGGAGAAACTAGGTCAGCTAAAAGAGTAAATTATAAGGACTACTTAATATGGAGAAGTAAACTTTATTTTTATCGGCCGAAGCAGTACCTGTTTCTTGAGAAGCATAGTTGACATTGAAGAATGCAACAGCTGCTGTCCATAACCAACCAGAAAGAGCGTTTTGTTTGGCGGCACGTTTACTCAGACCAAGAGCGGTAACAGTGTCCAAAGTTTCGGTGGAAAACAAGGGGATAGGAGTGGTGACATCGGCAAGTCCGCGTAAAAGGCCAGCATAGAGAGCCAGACAACGCCTGGGGTAACTAGTAGGCAAATCGGGCAGTCCGCGGATAAAAATATCAAGTACTCTCAATCCAGACTCCACTCTGGTTTTAGAAGCTTTAACAAGAGCCGGTACGGCTGCACTTATAAGTCGATCAATGAGTCGAAGATTGTGGACATCGTCCAATTGGAGGAAAAATGAATGCCCATTATCAGTGCCCCCAATAAACCGAACTAGAGCCAACAAATGTTGACATACAATCACTGGAAACAGAGAAGCCATTTCAACAAGACAGAGTATGGCTTGGCGCTGAATTGCAACTGATGACTCAAATACGCGTAGACAGTTGAAAATTGTGTTCACTACAGTGGCGACGGAATATACAGGCATGAGAGAAGACATTTGAGGCGAACGAAACTTCCCGCTGACCTTAAACTTATTTCCCACCTCAAAAAGGCTTGTCAGGGTTACGAGTATCTTCATCACACAACTTGACATTTGCACTTGAAGACAAGAGGTACTCAAAGTACCAGTGGTGTTTGTAACCATTGGTTCGGGGGCATTGTCATCATCAACAACTCCTTCATCAGTTTCAATGTCTTCGCCATCCGATACAAGTGCTTCACTTGTTCGTTGTACATCCCTATCTTCAGCCTTCAATCTTGATTCTAAAGATATGCATCTGAAATTAAAAGCAAGTGTCTACAATGTAAAAGTTTACTTCAAATGAGAAGCAGTAGAATTAGATTTATATGACTTACGAAAGCAAATGGCTGTTAAGAGGATGGACAAGGTCTGTCCTCCTTGATGAACCACTTTCGTTCTCCATTGTGCTATCGCCATCGGCGCTCAGAATATTTTTATTCGAAATACGTCGTTTGACTCCACATTTCAGTCTGCTGACAACCGAAGTAAGTGAAGTACTCGAACTCTCACGACTAGGTGTTTCAAGCTTCTCTGTAAGGGCCGCTGATTCCAAACGGTACATTTCAGCAGCCAAGGAGGTGAGGACAACTTGCAGAGCAGAAAGTCGCTTTTCCTCGAAAATGTCATTTCTTTGGTTGTTTCTAAAAAGGGGTATAGGTAGGGAAATACGGGAAAAAACACCGCATTGTCTGACATAGAGAATAAGCGATCAGAGCTAATAAGCAGAGCACTTATACCTTTAAGACTTAGTCTGAAAATTGAATAATTTATAAAGGCTTTCATTAAAATAAGGGAAAGACGTAAATTTACCTATTCGCAAGCCTCGAAGAGAGAGTCTTCGAATCACGTTTTAGACCTGGATCCAACCTCTCCAGTAAATAGGCGTAGTGCTCAGCTTTCAAAAGGAGCTGCAGTAAAAAGTTAAACCGTCAGACTAAAGAGACTCCACAAGACAAAGAAATAGAACTCACCTTAGGCAGTGCAGCGGCTAACAGCGCATCCACATTTCTATTCGGACAATCAAAGTCAATAAGAGCATTCAGGAGCTCATTCTCATACATAGAAATCCCAGTGAACTCTTTTCCGTTGAAATTAGACGGGGAGAGGGCGGCTAGAGTAGGCAAAGTAAAGGCATCTAGCTTGGCAATGCAAAGCTGATACACCACTTCAAACCGTTTCGACGGAGGACCCCTGAACAACTGGAGCAGATATGCCCATTCCATTGATCTCGCTGGTTCGCGTGGAATGATAGCTTTTAAAACATCGTTTTGTAACAGTTGAGCAGCTGAGAACCAGCACATTTGCGAAAAAGGGTCATCCTTAAGTGGTTGGCTAAAAGGAATTGTCAGAAAGGATTAGAGAGGTGAGGACGTAACAACAAATCTTTTAAGACCATTACCCGCAAAAGAGCCGAAAGACTCCCTGAACAAGAACTGCGGTAGTTTTGGATAGAGCTGAAAGGGAATCGCCTTGAAGAAGAGATTTCGTGGAATCTGATATTACAGTTACACTTCCTTGAACGCCGACCAGGAAAGCGTTAACAAAATCGAAAGCTGAAAGATCAGAGAGCTTTTCAAATTCAGTCAGATAGAAACCGAACGTTTCATAAGCGGTGCCACGAACTTCTCCAACGGGGTGAAGTAAGGCAGACAAAATACAGGGAAAACCTAGGTGAAATAAAGCCAGCTTTAAAAAATGAAAGCAATGAAAGAATGATCACAAAATTAAAAAGAGCAAACCTTTATTGAGAGCACGCAGCAATGGTTTTGACGAAGCTGTAGCAAACGACTGAGCCAATGTAAGGACATCCCTAACAATCTGAAGTACGGTTTTACATTGCTGAAGTCTAAGCACTGCGATGGCATCTTCAATGTCTGTTTCCAACTCCAGTGATCCAGACTGTGTGAACGATACCAGTGACGTAATCAGAAAATCCGCCAACCAAGCATCGGTAAACTCTTCAACTGGCGTCGGCCTCGAAGCACATTCGCAATCAGTTTTTTGCGCAATACAAACGTTATACTGGCCCAGGATTTTGTGAACAATTTCGAATCCCTGTTGTATTTCTGAATCCGTTGAAAATAATTCTTCACGAGTCATTCTTAATACACGTTTCTTTGTAAATTTTCGACGTATTTTTCTCTCTTCTATTACGCGCTCTTTTTGAGAAGCAGCTGATTCAGGCACTTCGACATCCATGGTCTGTAAATTAGAAAGGAGAATAATTAAAATGGAAAGGAAGCCTAAGCACAGTTAAATCGAATATTCACGCACGACAGTAGCTTTTTGGACTCTTTCAGACTGTTCTAGGCTGGTAGATGCAACTGTGTTTAGATCATAACTGATCATATGTCGCTCTTCCTCCATTTCAATCGCAGCACGATCTAACGGTGAGAGTCGGTTCAAAAGGCCTTCATAAATTGTCAAGAGTCTAAAATGAAATGTATTAGATACCTTTTGAGCACAAGCTGTTGGAGAAAAAAGATTAAGAAAAGTTACTCGTCGGGGAGGGCAGAAATGCTTTGAGATTGCATTAGAACACGAACAGATTTGACAGAATTCCACTCATTGCCACTAACAGTACTCTAAAACCGGATAATGTGACAATCGAAATAGGTCAAATATATACCTTCAAGATACAATTGATCCAACTCATAACCAAGTCCCGGTTGAGCGGCATAAAAAGCGACAGTCGTAGAACGACACAGATGGCTGAGCATTGGAACGCGATAATGTCACTTTGCAATCCTTTTCTGAGTGTTCCTTGAAGCGCCTTTACAATTTTAACCAATTTGTCCGAGCGCAGTCCCAATTCGCATAGGCCAACAATAGTGTAGGTGAAGAAGTTGGAAAAATGGGAAATTCTATTTAACTTTAATTTAGACTCAAACTAAAAATGATTAGTTTAGCAAGGAAGATACTTTAGCGGATAAAATCATGCTTTTGCCGATGAAAGGAATCAAAGAAGATTGGTTGCAGCATGCCCTAAGGAGTTCCTGTCTACTCAGCGGGGTGCCACGTTCTGCATATGGTTTTAACCATAGCCAAGTGGAACTGGTATCTTTAAAGTCGAGAAGCTGTATGCCCTTGGCGAAAAGTCCAGATTCATAATGTGGAATAATGAAACGCATAAATGTATCAGTATAATAGCGAGGAACTTCGAACCTATGACATCATCAAGAGGAAAAACGGGCAATTTACTTGTACACAAGCCACTCCAAAGTCCACAGGGCTTCAGACGATTTGGCGTGTTTATCGATCAAAAAGAAAAATAAATCAATCTGTACATCGATAGACTTTTTGTGTGAAGGCAATAGAGTACACATCTGAAGCTTAAGAGTGTTAGGAGAAAACAAAGTTTCTTCAAATCTGGTAAGCTCTGGATCAACTTCTGATAGTTTTCGGAAGGCCCTTAAAGCTGATATTCAATCACATTAAGCAAAATGATCGTACAGTCGCCGTAGCAGGTTTGACTATTTACGGATTTAGGTCGGTCATAGACCAACGATTTTCTCTGCGTAAGATCGACAGAGAAAGCAGATGATATACCAGTGTTAAACTTTCCCAACTGTTTCTGGAACGACATTAAAAACTCAAGCACGCTCCGGCTGAAACTAATTGGCTCCACGCGCTGATAAAAGTGAATAAATAAAACGTGACGTTCATTCAAAATTGCAATTATTATTCGATTCGCTAATTGCTCAATTTTTTTAGTCAAACATTTATATGCTCCTGAAAAGAAGAATGATTAAGTAAATTTTTGTTTGGTCAAAAATTTTACGATATTTTTGCATTAATAACCAGCGAAACAAAGGTGCTCGAAAATTCACGAAATTTTCTTTAGATAATATAGCGAGAATTCAGAATCACTTGTTTTCATTGAACCTTAGAAATACCGGTGAACATATTCACTCAAAATCTCTGGCTCCTGGCGCTGGCGGCCTCTCTTTGTGCACCCGAACAATTAGTGACTCTATATTACATCTCTTCAGAGCAGTTTCAGCACGGCAGTCTCCAAAGTATGAAAGTTGCGATTATCTCTTAATTCTCGGTGTCACTATTTAGTTATTTGATCCACTTGTTCAAAGTACTCGAGTCTTGAGGTGTGGTGGGAGGCACCTAGATAAGGGTATTGACTTAACCTACTTGGACTCGTTCTTTCGATGGTGTTGCTTACGCACCATTCATTCATCCCATGATCTCCATTCATCGAATTTTTCCAACAGTTTTCAACAATAAGAAAGCATAAAAATCGAAAAGTGCCAAAGCAGACAACTCAAAAATTGAAAGCTCATCATTCAGCGTCTTCTAAATTTTGAGATTTTAAATTATATATGTGAAGGAATCTGGTCATGTACATATCGACCATATGAACGGCAGCAGTCGAACGAATAAAAAAGAGTTAGGTTCCGCTCTTCAAGCAATTCCATAAGTGGCCTAAAAATGCCGGTCGTAGGTCTCGACGTGTCTCTCCATAAATCTGAACTGTGCATCCCTTAGGTAATCCATGGTAGTCTAAATAATATTTGCAAAGCTGAAATAGCATCTCCGTGGTTCGGTTTTAGCTCCGACTGGTAGCAATACTATTGGTCAACTGATGGGAAAGTCAACAGCATTTCAGTTTATCATCAACGTTAAATCGTGTAATGCGGATCAATTAATCCGAATTTTCCTTTTCAAATCCTTGAGAAGAGCCCGATGAATATCAGAAACTCTCACGTGAAGGCTCGACGGCCTATTTTACCCCAAGGTCTCTTAGTAATCATACTCTCCCTCTTGAAAATAAATGTTTTGCGTCTATTTGATCTGAATAGGTAAAAAATGGCTTAATAACAAATGACTCTCGTATTTTTTTATGAATCAAAGGTATTAATTTGGAAACTTCTACTCACAGCTTGATATGATTTTTATTTTACGTTGCAATAAACTCTTCTAGCAGAACATGATCTATAAGTTCGGCTTCAAGGTCAAATCAGCCTCCCGAGACATCCAACCATGTACAATATGACTCACATACTTTTGCCGTTCATTTGAGCTGTTTTTCTTATCTTCTCTAACGTATCAATGATTCAGCCGAATTCTGATCCCAAAACGATTAGCATTATTGTTAATAATAGCGACACTAATACTGAGCTCAAGGAATCCCCACTTTCAAATGATGCACCACCCAACTACTGCTTGTGTAAGGTTAGCTCTCACTCTCCGCAAGTTATTTGCCCTGATGTACTGAGATGGAGCTGTTCATATTATAATTCGTACTTGACTTTTACATCTCACCTAGACCGAACTATGCCAGTGCGGTTCCAAATTAGGAGTAACAGAAGCTAATGTTAAAGCTATTTATTCTCATTTGGGCTTCCCTGGCGGTCGTGAGACAATGGTTGCGGAAGGCTATAGAATGGATGCTCTTCATGTCTGGGGCACACATGACTTGAGCACAAAGGATATATTGGAGTGGCTTGAAGAATATAGCCCTAAGGGAGTCGAGTGGATAGATGACTCATCATGTAGGTTCGAGCTTTACATGAGACCTCATTCTTGCAGGCAACGTTCTATTGAATGACGAAAATACACTCCTTAGGATTCTCAACAAACTGTCCGAGCCTTTCGACCGTCGAATAGCCCTTGCTGCAATGGCTGCAATAGTATCAACGATGGGCGAGAACGGACAAAGTGGGATAGCGAAATCACCCAAGAGTGCGGGACTACCCCTATGCGGAACTACTGATAACCTATTGCCTCCCAACGGCAGGTGGTTCAAGTCTGTTTCTTCCCCAGAACGTGCTTTCTGTCTCTATTTCCGAATCGCTCATAAGGGTTCGCCCTTCTCAATTCTTCATAGTGCTCGACCCCTTCATAAAATTTAGCTTAGCAACTTTAATCTCTTGATATAGGTGACGTTAAACTTCCAGGTGCAGAACGCCGAAGTAATTACTACCGTCGATATGGAAATCCGAATTATGGCGGAGCCGTTGGTCTTCTTTCCCGGTCTTATCGACGTCGAGTAAAAGCAGTCACTCCAACTACGGACACTCGATATGTCAATATTGCAAACTCTCGACAACTTGTGTCTTATGATGAAATTGACGTTGATCTTCATGGTTTGGCCATGCACCTTCAGCGTGGTAGTAGTATTATCGATTCAGATGAGGGAGGTTGCTCTCCACGTCCGCAAAATTTGTCCTCTGGTCAAAGGAGGGAAGCCGCAGGTGATTTGAAATCGTCTTATGCACCTGGGCTCCAGTTTGTTTCGTTGATGCCTTAGATTCCGATTATTTAACTACATTCACTGGTCAGTTTGAGGGTCCTCTAGTATGTAAAATTAATGCCGGACACTCTTCGATCACTAAAGCTTAGGGTCACGCCATCAATAGCATCAACAGCTTCAGAAATACTGAAAAGTTTTGCAACGTGAATGATAGAAGTTGATTAGGCTTAGTTGCCACAACAACGCAAGTTCTTCCTCCCGTTCCATCGCTAATCATTAGTTGGGTCGGCTATTCCCGGCAAAAAATATGTAATATGTCGCTGACTGTCACTGCGTGCATTGCCGTGGTTTTCGGTGACTTCACACTATGAAAACAGTGCATTTGGCTTGCGGATAGGGACAATTGGACTCTTCCAGATTGGGCATTCTTCTGCCTCTTAAATTTCTCTAAGTTTAGAAACTAAAACAACCCACTTTTCCTCCATTAATTGTCACCCTCCTCCCGGAGTCTAGTTCACTTCTGCCTTCGATTATATCTTTATAGTTGGTGGGCTCCCATTTTGTTTTTCGCGCACATTTTAGCCAGCGGCTTATCAAATCCGCCCAGGAATCCACCACCAAAGTGGCCCCGCAGGTCGTCTTCAGGTTTTTCATCACTTGAGGCTACTGTTTTTCGTCCCCCGGTGTCTCAGTCAACGCTCAATTTCGATTTTGGTCGGTTGAGTGCGAAGCAGCGTTTGGGCAATCGTAATACTGCTGCCGCACCTCCTCTTGCCACGGTTACAATTTTGCCCGAGGACAGTAGTGGTTCTTTGCGGATGCTCACGTCCCTTCGCATGGTGGCCGATCTTGAAGAGGAAGCAGCCAAAGCTAGGTACTGTCTTCGAAGCGACAACATCTTCAATCAACCCGGGTGTGTATTTAATTTTTTTCATCCCTTATACCTTTGTTATCTGGATTTTTAGGATATAGCATCTTGATCTTTTACGAAATTCGGCTTCATGATCAAGTTTGAATACCCAAACTTCCAATGGAGAGGAGGATAGATATCATGGTGCTCTTTTGGTTGGGGACCTCCCACTTAGTCATCCTTCAACAAGCCAATGACAACTTGTGTGGATGCTTTTCTTTGGGTTCTGAAGCCGTTATCGATGCGCCTCGATGTCTATTTTTCAGAATCAGTATCGCTTGAATAGCCTCAAAGTTAATATTAAAATATGCATAGGGTAAACGAATATGCAATAAAATTGATATTTCTTGCGAATTATGTACTGTTCTGGAGGAAGCAGTTGAGATGGCGCGCAAAGAGCTTTTGGAATGTTTCCTAGGTGCTCTGAGGTACGCGAGCACCTATCTAAAATTCTGCCTGATTAAGGCACCTCACCTACTTGGTAGTGTTCCCACTTTTGAAGTCCATAGCTCAGGTGAAAGTAATTATTCATCTCGATCGATCCATAAATACCCATTGTTGTAGGTAGGTCATGGAAGATGTTGTCCAACCTGGCTTGCTTGACTCTAATTCACACACTGTGGTGTACTATCTCCTAATTCAAACAATGCAGATTGCATTTTACGCACAAGACTGACATCTCGACGTATTAGAATAGCTCAACTAGTCACTATCGTACGGCTGCTAATTTGTGTTGTTGGAATGGACCTACATATCACGCCCTTCGGCATGCCCTTTCGTATAAACTGGACTCCTCTGCGCTCATCTGTCTCCTCTCAACTGGAACTACTTTTTATTGGGGCATTTATTTCAGTAGGTACTTATAATCTGGAGCATTTTTTTTCATACATCATGCTGCTAATCCATTTGGAATCCAAAAATATGATGAAATCACATAGCGAGTTCGTTGATGCTTCGTTTTTATTTTCACTTCGCAAAACTGATAATACGAGCCTTTCACAGAACCTCCTATTATGGAGGACGCGTTTTTCTTAATTATTTAATTACATAAATTCGACTGTGTGCTTTTCTGTTTGGACCACGTCATTCCTTCAGCAAGGCGGTTATATAGCGGTTATAGCACGAATCTAACAACAACGCGCTGTAAAAATGCTCCTCCTAAATCATTTCGTTATTTCTGGTTTGCCTGCCTTGGTAGTACGTTGGGATTTGCACCATCACTTTTACTGAGGCTTGAGTCATTCTGGCCAAGCCCTTATCACTCCCGATTAATAGCCCATGATTGGCGTACTTATCGTGTCAGCCGTCCCCATGATATTAGCCTTGACATTAATTAGATCTAAAAGGAAGGTATTGGGGGGTAGACTTTGGGTTATAGATCTGTTTCATTCAACTCGATGACTAATTATCTCAGCAACGGCAAACAATAAGGACATTCCTTTTCTTTCGTCTATCGATGTTAAATTGAGTAGTGGTAGTCGATTTATCTGTGTTTTCATTCTTAATTACACGATTCATTGTTCATTAGAAAGTAGGATATCATTTGTTTGTGATCATCGCTCCTCGAACGATCTGTCTTACTGCTTCTCTTTTAGACAGCTGTCACTAGCTTTTTCCAGTAAGATCTGTTCTCAAGTTTTGCTCCTTCAGTGTTCTTATTAGGAGTGCTGACCTTGTTTGTGTACTCAGGTGATTCTTTAGTAGCCCCTCTTTTTTGCACTTATCTGTAGACTAGAGTATATAACAAATATTGGTAGCCAGTCAGATCAACATAATTAAAGTATTTTAGGTTTGTCTTGCCAGTATTGTTAATTATCAAAAGGTTTGCGACTTCTTTTCCTGTTGTACCTATTCAGGCCAACTAACCCACGGCCGACTTATTGTCGACGCCGAGTTAACCCTCGAGGTGCCTCAAGAAGTGGCGGTAGTGGCGGCGGTGTGTGGAATCGACTTGGCTAAGGAGCGCTTGTACTTACGAATACCCTTGCGCTTTCCCTTCCATCTCTTTCTCTTTCTCGCCGATTCGTTGCAATGATTCTTACTGCCCTGTTTTCGCACCTATCTCCACCGTTCTGTGAGCGTTTCTTCACAAAACTCTCACTCTTGGCATTTACATCACACGTACCGGCTGCTATTACTATGTGCTTTACTCAGCTCTCGTAATAAGGTGCCTATTAAGACGGCTTTGCATACCCTTTTTTTTTAGCTTTTTTGCCCAGTCGATAGTTTGACCTTAGAAAGTCATGACCACCTCGTTTTGACACCGATGATTGATTGTCGGCTGAACGGCTCTGCATTCGGACTCAAATTAACACTAGATGGCATACAAGTTCCTAGCCTAGTATACATACTATGTAAGAGACAGTCATTAGTTATATCGATTTTCTAGCATAGCTTTTGTTTACATTTCGAATAGCTGGCATACTTAAATGTGAACTCGTAAACTAAGTTCACGCATGCTTTGTACATGGGGAAAATATTTAATTCTTGCCATTATGCAGCGTAAAAAATAGCCCGTCGCAGCGAACCTAATCCGAAACTTTCTGGGCATTAGTAGTGTCGACGTAAGTTCTTAGTTCCTGAGCCTGCCTGGAAGATTTAAATCTTACGACTAAGAGGGCTCTGACTGGTGTGCTGGGAGTAACACTCTTAATCGACTTTAAATGTGCCTACTGCGCTTTGGTTTTCCTCAGAAGGGGCAAACCTCACTGGTTGCGAATGGTGGACAGATTAGTTAGATTTGCAAAGGACATATGCCAAGAATTTCATGGGCAGCTTAACAAGCCCTACCTAGTTCTATAAAACCCACTCTTCCAACATAAACTGAGAGGAGGAGCACACAATATCGTGACTGCGAATACCAAAATCAAACAGTAGCCTTAATCCAAAAGCAGCGCATCTCAATGAATACAAATATTTCATCTCTGGGTATTCCAAGTCCCTTAAAAGGGGGAAGTAGCTAAGTTTTCACATTCCCAACTCAACTTCAATCCTCCCATAACCATTAATATTCCTTTCTTAGGAGGTTCAACGCGGCATGGGAAGGCACTGAAGATAAGGAAGGCCATGGTTAATCGCTGCTTAGAAAAAAAGGCTTGTTTAACTTAAAGTAGTTAAAAATGAGGCACCACGACACTGAGCATCGAGAATATAAATCTCAAAATTCCACTTATCCTTCTCCCGAATTCCAAAATCGAAATTATTCGACCCAAGAAAGGCTACCAAGCTAGAGTACGACTGGTAAAACCTATCTTTTGATCTTCACATTGGTAGTATCTCTGAGAAAGTGAGAAGAGAGCATTTAACGAATGTTACTGGGATTGTGAACCTCGTGCCGAGGTCATTAGATTGAAAAACTGAGTGGAGCAGTCAACAGAAACTTAATGTGTTAATGTCTAATAATTTCCTCCAGCTCATGTTTATAAGGTGCAAACTTCTTTAGCCTCACTGAAATAGCAGGTGCTGCTAATGCTTCTACCTCTTTACAAACATAAATTTGTACTCCTATTCCCTCATGAATGAGTGCACTCTAGAAGAGTAAAGACGATATTTATTTGCATGAAATGCGCAACCAAGGAATGAGAATTCGCATGGAAACTAATCAGGCAAGAAATCTGATCGACTGACGCCTGTAAAAAACTTTGTCAATGCTAACAAAATATTAATGTCTCAATTCCAGCGACCTCGATCACTAGCTACTGCTAACGCTACGGTTCATTGGAAAAAGAACTTTGAATTCCGTTTACTGCTGTTTGATCGCAAATGTAATAAATTTAGTCATAATTGTGTGATAGCATAAAATATCTGCAAGGCATGACCATGGTTCATGCTGCACCTTTTCTAAGTTGGCACTGCAAATGGATTTCAAATGCATTCATTTTTCAACCACCGTTTGGTCTGAATAACTAGGATTTCTCGGATGAGAATCCTCCTATTCAAAAATCATCGTAACCTGATCGTAACTGATTAAAACCAAAGCCTCGCCAGTCGCGGCGTGAATGTCAGCCTATAACCGGATTTGACCATTCCGTTCTGTTTGTGCGATCTTATTGTTTTCAAAGGATAAAACTGAAGTACGAGATCTGAAATTGCTTATTTGACTCACATTTAGCGAGTCGACGTCATCTCTTGACATTTCTTCGTAGGAATGTGCTAACTACCAGATCATCTACCAAGTCCAAAGGTATAATAAGTACTAGCAAACATACTAAGAGAAAAAAAGTGAAGACTCTTGGAGCGACAGCGTCATTTAAGAAATGAAGTAAATGTGCAGTCAGCGTAGACGTGCATATGAATGCTACCCCGAGCGCACGCTGTTATCCACCACGGCCTTCAAACCAAGCGGATGCCTAGTGGAGGGAAGTAATGCAAAACCTTAAAACTTCTCTTCTAGAGCCAGTCATGAGGCAGAAGCTTTGCCGACTGGACAGAAATGAAACCTTGGTCATGGATTTGTGTTCTAAAGCGTGATTTTGAGCATAAATGGAGGTGATCTAAGGACTGCCCACAGTGGCTAAGTTAGGTCAGCATGTTTAACGTGCCAGCTTCTTTCAGACGACGGCGAGTTCGCTAATATATGAACCTGGGCATCGGGTTCATGAGATGAGGAGATGATGCTGAAAGGAGGAGCCGAGTAATGAGGACGAAAGGGCTTTTGAAATTATTGTACCAATGAAAAACCTCAACGGAGTCTAAGGACGATCACGGACGAAATCATAGATGAGAAGATGTTTTGAGCCACTGTTTAGTCCACTTCCTTGAATTTTGAAGGTTTTCTGAGCTTGATCAACTACGATGGAAATGGAACTAATAAGGTACCAAGCTATCAAGAATGGGGAATGGGCTAATCTCCCTTTTTTTGGATTATTGAGCTACATTAAGTGATTTGTTTTTTAGGGCTTCCATGTGCGGTCGTCGAGCAAGTCCGTTTAATCCGTTTGCAAGGAAACCTGTGATTCAGGACGTAATTGTTAGTAGCGCCCACGATCATACTGAAAGCAAAACGATTTTACACTTCCTAACCATGGAAAAAGAGATAAATGGAATAGGGTCAATTAGACATTAGAACATAAGTGCCCAGCTTGATGTTCCTCTTGCTATTAAGTCTTGTGAGGACATGTTTTTACACTCGACGGCTGCATAGGGGCAGTCCGCCCCTTTAAGTGTAGATTTCACGTGGACCTTCCTCTGGTCGATTCTAGTTCAATCAGTCTGAGATCAGTAGGTGCAACGTATGTGTATGTGGTGGGTCAGTTTACTCGAGGCGTCTTGTTTACTTTCCTTTGTATCCGACGGTACATTGTGTGTGTGTGTGTGTGTGTGAGAGAGAGAGAGAGCTTTGCTGAGATGCTCGTTTATGAATCTGCACATTATTTAATTCCGCGATGAGCGTCTAGAAAGATCAAAGCGGAACGAGAGATGATCACTACTTCGTTGTTAAGACAACGCGCACATGGGTAAAGCTAATGGTTGCTCAGATGAAATAACACTGATCTCGGAAACGGTATTAAGAAATGATACTTTGAACCGACATCGAATTTTCCAATACAATGATTAAGGGCAGAGTGCAAGACTATGCTGCAATTAGAAAATTGAACGGGCAAAAGGAAACAATCTCCCAAGCGGATGATTTCAATAAGAGTGCACTTATACCCAATTAGTATGAGAATAACAGACGCACAAAGCCATTTAGTGGTTAGAAGTGTGTCGTCCAGGCCTTCAAACGGAAGGAGGGAAGCTGACGACTAATCAGCGGGATTAACTGTACGGAGAATGCGCAGTGAGTCTGATTTAATCGGTATTTCTTGCGACTTAGAACTATCATATTGATTTAACCCCCTGAATGACTGTGTATTTGTTCATGTTTGGTTGATCTCAGATTTTTAAAAGGATATATCTGAAGAAGTAGAGGCCTCGATATTTACTATTCTTTGGGGCAAGGCTACGGTGCCAAGAGGTGCAATAATGCAATAGCCACAAATCTCGCTGTCCTCCCTCTATTTGTGTTATTGAAGGTAAACTTAAAGCCCAAGTGACTAAATATTTCTATCTTTAAAGTACTTCAGATTTCCTGGTCAATTCCTCAGCATTTGCTTTTTCCGTATTCACTCAAAGCTGCCACTCTCGAAATGCTTACACATGGTTGTGAAGTATTCATTGGTTGGTTTCAGATGGTGTTTTAATAAACTATTTCGCCACAAGTTCTCATGTGAGAGCCGATAAGTTACCAAAGCTTATGATCCACTTATATTTAAAAATATATATCCTACACTGTCAAGAATCGGTATTCTTGGAAAGAGAATAAATGAGAGAAGTCTAGACAAGTTTTCCGTGTCCAAAAGTTGTAGCACTGAATCAATGCGTGATAATATTATCACGCACACCTAACCTAATGGAAGACGTTTTTTGGAGAGGGGCTGTACATTGCTCCCTCCTTGATTGAGGACCCGCCGTTCAATAATGGCATTGTGGACTAGTACTAAACAGTGCTCTCGTGTTTGGGGACGCGCTCCGGTGGATTTTGAACTTGTGTAATCTGATGACTCTAGCTCGTACTGTCCAGCTTTGGCTGCCATGACATATCAAGGTAAATCCTCATTAATATACCAATTGGAAATTCTGAAATGGAAGCGAAGAAGTTCAGACGGATAGAGTGTCACGGCAGCAGTGGTTGTCGTTTACTAACGCATTCCTACAAATTCGTTTGTAGTGGGCCTATGATAAATTATTAGTTAGAAAGCACAAATGAAATGAGAAATTGAAGTGCAACGGCGAATTAATCGATTTTACTTTAAGCATATGCATAAGCCCAAGGCTTTAGGCGCGTGCCTACACAAGCAGGTCTGCACGTTTTAAAGCATCCTATTGATGATTCAGTCACACTTCGAGTATCAGAATGACGATCAAATTTTAACAAATAGCGAACTCAACCCCGCCCTATATCATATTACAAGAGGTTAAATCACTTAGCAGAATCTCTTGGTCTTCTGAATTGACTTTGATGAACGACTCTTTGCACAGGATGCTGGGATACTTTAGGTGAGGTTGACGAGAGGATTTTGGATTGATGAATTAAACTGCCTCTAAGAGTGCAATTGACGCGTTGAGGAGTGGTCCTGGTGATACTTGTATTTCAGCTACCCATTTATCTCAGAATTTCTTTTATGTAAACTTTCCCAGAGATTTTATTTTTTGTTACCTGCATTTCCAAACTGTAAACACAACAAAATGAAGTGCAGACCAATGGCCTGGCTTTTATTGAAGGGAAATGTCTTTCAGTCATTATCTTGAGGGTACAAAGAGCAGTTCTAGGTCTCCGATTGAGAAAAGTCCATTTGGCCAATCCTTTTTTAGGACAGCTTTAATCCGCCCAGTTGATGGTTCCAATCACTTGACTTATTTCGAATACATGCCAACAGCTGGGTCAGTTAGGTACGCGATCACCTATCACAATATAAAGTTAGTCGAATAGGACAGTGCAATAAGAATGGTTCAGTGGTTCGAAAAGCAGTTGAGAAAAGGAAGATCCAGAAGGCGAACTGGTGCCCAGACGGCGGAACATTTGCGTTACAAAGATCACAGAAGCAGTTGATAATGTTGCGGGTTCAGCGAAAGAGTTGAGGAGAAAGTGCCGGTCCGAATGAGAATTTCGTTCGTTTCACGCCGTTCACTTATTATTTTTTGTAGTTCATGGCCTCTTCTGCAATCAGCACAACACTCCGCCAAAGTTTCGTTTTCATACGACAACTTCTAAAAGCACCACTTTCATCTGGCAGCCACTTCAGCACCTTCCCCTTTAACTAAAAAACTTAACTTCGTCGTTTTGTCCCCTGCATGTATGATTGACTTGCCAATCGGACAATTTTGAACAAGATTGAGAATTGTTGGGGCGTTTTCAATAATGAGTGGAGTCCTGCTTGAGGAGAATTAATGAAGTTACTTCACAACCCCATGGGAGGAGTAGTTAGCTCTTTCTGTGGTCTTCTTCAAGAAATACTGGTAAATCCAAGAGTGGAATTTTAAGTCTGTGCCAAGCACTTCGTCTGGTTTAACTTTAAGCATACTGCAGGATCCCACCCGTCATTCAGTCTTAATCGTGTAATCACATTTTCCAAACATAAACAAATCCCGTTTCAGAATGCAACGCTGTGAATAAACTACAATTTTAGATTTTTTGGACCATTGGAGATATTTTAATTTTACTACTACGTTAACTTAGGCTTGTTTACCTTAGATTCAACGCTGTAAGCCTGTTTGGTCGACATGATAACAACAATCCTAAAAAAAGAGCACGCAATAGGGACATAATCCAGATGATGAAATATTCCTCCATGTTGAATGTTTCGAAATGACTTAGTCATGTTGGTGGTGTGGTGGTTGCACGCGACTTTAAGTTTATAGTCTCGCATTCACTGGTCACTAAGACCTTGGGTCAAAGGGACGCCAAGTTATCTTAGTTCGAAATTCAAAATACGAGGTACCAGATAACAGTCCCTCTTTCTATATGAACCTTTAGTATTACCAGTTTTTAGATCTAGTTGAAATTTTAACTTTCATATGGTGGTATGCGTCTTGAGTGCATTAGAATTCTATTTTCAATCTGCTCTATCATGACTGTGCCAGTAATTCACTCATGAAGTAGCTGACTTTTCTTGTCGCTGGTGGTAGAATTTACGAATATCCAGCTTCCTGGAGTAAATCCAGTCCTACCTCCTCATTGCATTGTAGTAATGCTGCGGAATCAGTATTTAATTCAACCTTAATTTAGAAGGAGGCCTTGGTTTAAAACACCAACGACTGAAATAACCCATTACTCCGGAAATTAATCGTTACAACTTTCAACTTTAAACTCGCACAGAGACTCAGGAACTATTACAAGAAAATTGGACGCTGCACATTTATTTTGCGGTGGACAAAAACCAAATAACTGTGAGTCAACTGACCTAGTAGAATGCATATTTCACCCCTCACTGAAGTACGCTTGAAATTCCTTTTAAAAAAATTATGCTTTGACTTTTTGTCGTTCTCCTAACCATTTAAACTCTCTAAATGTGTTGTCGAGACGCGTTCAGCCATGAGTTCGAGTTTTTTTCAACTAAAATTTGCGATGGATGAAAAAGCGGCCTTGCATCGGGATCTGGCCATATGAGATGCTATATTCAAGAGATTACTTACTCATCAAGGTGTAAGAATATAATGCTGTATACTTTCGATAGAAAATGACGCTGCCTGTTTCTCAGTGCTCCTCTGATGGGATTCACCAATATGGTTAAGATTTTAGTGTTTGTCAATAGTCTGGAGCAAAATAAGATAAACGATAATTTAGTGCTCTATTATTAAACTTTGAGAAAGCACGATCAAAATGCGTTTGTTGACATTTTTTGTAGTCACACAGTAAGGCACAGTTTTAGATGTAATGCTCAGATGCTTAGAAGACATATCGTAGATGATTTATCAATAAGAAATACAATCGAAAATCTTATCTCTTCATAGAATTTTTAGAAACTGGTGGGTGGAGATAAGAGTTAACCAGATTCTTTTGAGATAAACTGCTAATTCTGACACCATCATTTTGTTTACAAAAGGGACGAAACTTCGAAGGAATCTCCACCTGCATGTTGAGAATACCAATGCGAACGAAATGAGTTTAGGCGAATGCTAAACTGTACTTGGCTTTTTTAAAGACAAATCACCACTCATTCCGTTCGACTTTAACTCCATGTGATCTTGCCAGCGATGCATAAGGAATGTCTCGATTAAATTGCAGTGGCTCGGTGTACAGCACAGTTAATGCCTCCTCGTGCATGCTTTTACATTTTCCTGCCAAGGTTTCAGTTTTGAAGACTGAATTTTCAACATTTCAGGTTGGTCGATAACCTCCAAGCTAACATTCCAAGTTGAGGCTCTATTTCTGATTTACATCTTATACAGCAATGCTTGAACTTAACGAAAAGAAGGGAGAAAATGCGTTTGATACCATTCCAGTTGAGAAGTCATATTAATTCTAAGGCCGGTGGGTTTCGAATCAGGGCAATTTAATAGCTCAAACGCGTATGCAATTACTACACTACCGGTAACTATCTCCTGTCAGAAAATTTGTCGTTTGCTTTATGGTAAATGCTTGAGCCATAATGATCGGCACCCCACAATTCATCCATGTCGACTTATGGATTTTCGTGAAGTTTAATGCAAGGCAATCCACTCGGTAATAAGATTTCCATCAATCACAACACTTTATCGTTTATACTTAGCCCCATTAAGTAACCCATTAATGCTTTTCAGCACCGATGTCTGTATACTTAGATTACCACGCCATATCTCAGCTATTCAGTTAGTCTTCCATTTTTGGTAATGGTTTAGCTAGTGGTCACTTATGATATCCACTTACGAGAACAGATATTAATGCTTTTCGTAACTTAGACGAACTTCGGCTCCCATCAGTTCTTTGTGGCACTACACAGCTCTCTAAAAAAGCCCACAGAAAAAGAATTATCCAGTTGAAAACCCTGTTGTAAAATACGAGCAGATTCGAATGAGAATACGATCGCTTTTGAAGAATGTAGGATTACCTTCAACAAAAACTTGAAATCTGATGAATTAGGAAAACATAGATTGATTTTATTTCTCCGTTCCTAGTAAGTGAATGCATCCTGCTAACAAAATTCAAACGAAAACAAAGTCAACCACTTTAAAAAATGATTGATGTAGGTGGCAACGAGTCTACTCACTCCTTATTTATTTCTCAAGAAATTAAATGAACTGTAGAAAACCGAAAAATTTGAATGTTCAGCTCTCACTAAGGGCCATTACACCAATTTTCCAGCGGGTAACAACTACACAGAGAAACCCGTGCTCAAAAAACAATGCTCGAATAACTGACCAAGAACGATTTCAGCTAGTGCACTTACCTTCAAGGCATTCATTAACTTGCTAGGTCAAATGAATTCACAAAGAAACCCGTGCTCCAGTCAAAGCCAAGGCCACGTAGAATTGAGCGTCCCCCCCCCCCCCTCCCCATTCAATCAGTTTCGCCTAGAACTAACCGTCCAAAAGAGGCAGAAACATAGCTGAAAAAAACACAAATTTATACTGGAAGTCAATGATTTTTTGCTCGATAAAGCGGATGCATATTAGGGGAAGAGGAGAGAAAGAGCACCGAATGAGGTTGGTAGAATGAAAAAAGGTTAAGAAGAATACCCAATGAGAAGGACACCAGACGTGCGTGGACGTCATGACGAAGAAGGCAGGACAGGATCATCGGAAAGCGCTAGCACGAAGCCTTGTGGAAGACGATTAGAAATCAACAAAAACAATGCGTAAAAATGAATTAGGAAGGGTAGGGGTGGAAGGGAGACTGGATAAGGAGTTAGAGTAAAATCAAATCTAAAACGTTCTTAAATAGGAGACAAGTCGAGATAGAAAGGGGAGTGGGATCGGAATCAATCAAAGGCGAAAAGAAATCACGCCTGTAAGTGTGGGGGGTTAAGAAGAAAGGTTGTTTGACAGGAGTAGCAGCAACAGTAGCAGATTTATTTACACAACGTACACAAGGGAAAAAGAGACGTGAGAAAGTCTAGGAGTAGAAAGAACTGAAAGCGCATTCATTGTTTTTTCGTGTTTGCCAGTTTGCTGCTGCTATTACTGTCATTGCGGCAGCACAAGCATAAAAGACTGCACCAGCAAAGGACAGGGAGAAGAGGGTCAAGTGGTGTGTTTTGCATAACCAATCAAAATAACGGGAACCGGGAGGCGACGACTGCAACATCATAACCACTTCCTTTTCCTTCTATTTCTCTTCTTCAAACAGAAAAATGGATCAAGAGGAGACGAGGGAGTTAGACAGGAGAGCATAGTGATAATCCATGGGACTGGGATTAGAGGAGATTACAACGCCATAAAGAACGCCGAGGTCGGTTGCTGTTAATCTTCTGGACGTCTGGACGAGGAGCATTGGGAGAGGCCTACAAAATTTTAGAGTGTTTTAGGGAGTTCTAGCATTTGAAATACAGGTTCATAAATCGGTGCATTTAAAAGCAAAAAGCAATTGAAAATACAAATAATGAGTGATTCAGACGCACAATTAACACGAAAATCGAAAAGGAAGGGGACGGCATGGCTTGCGTCTGATAGAATAACCTGAATCGTAATTAAGTCAACAAAAAGGTTACAACAGCTTCTGTGACTGCTACGCGCGAAAGCATGAGCATGCTAACAAAACCATGTCACATTAATGGGTAAAAGAATATAACATACGAAGTTAAAACGATTTATAAAAATGGCAAATGAAAATTTTATTTCATTGGACGACACGGGTTCGAAATACATCGGCACGCATCCGCACAGGTTAACTTTATTCTTGAAATGGCTGACCAAATGTGTCGCCCTTAGAAAGGCGCCAAAAAAGAAGAGGAAAGATACTTTCCTTAAAAATAGAATTGGATTCAAGCTGAAAGATTCGAATGAAATTAATTACCAGGAGTGAAAGATTGCTGAAGTCGGTAATAAATATGTTATGAACAGCTGAAGTGGTCAAAGCTACTCTCAACCTCCTCTTGGTGACCACCGGTAACCCCAAGGGCAACTCTGGGGGGTTAATGAGAGGGGCGGCCAAATTGGACTAATCGCCCACCAGACGTATAAAATTAGATTATGCCAGCAGAAGTACAAGTTCGTACAGCTTGGTAAACAAGATATCACGTAAATACCTGGATTCATGGTCTCCGGATGGACCGTTGAAAGCGCGAATGTAGCAATGAATGAAATCTTCTAAAAGAGGTGTGAAGATTGTCTGCCCTTAACGGACAAGGTGCCACTACGAAGTGAAACTGCTACCTGTACTATGAAACCGTGCCAGAAAAGTGACAAGAGAACCGAAGACACAGATGAACGCTTTTATTGCCTTCTGCGTTAACTATTATGAGCTACTTGTTGTAAATTATTTGTACTTCTGTTGTACCCCCATTAAGTCCTTGAAACTGGCCTTAATGGGTGGGGAGCAAGTAAAAAAATAATGAACAGCTGATGGAAAGGACACCGAGGATACGGGAGAGACTAACGAAATTAGACATTACACAAATAGAGCAGAATAATGACTCACCGTTTTTTGTTCAATTTTTGCCTTAATGGACCTGGCTAATTGCGAGAAAGCAGCTGCAACATTCTCACCTTCTTTTGCGCTGGTTTCGAGAAAATCGATCTTATTCTTCATGGCGAACTAACAGATCAGAAATAGAAAGAGCATCGCATGACATTTTAAAGATCCCCAAAACTAACAAAAGTGTTAACCACATGAATAAATTACAGTTTATAAGTCAAATACCTTTATACTGGCTGAAGCAAACTAATCAGTCCATGTGAAAAGACAGCTCTATCAAGTGCAGTTTTGAAAATATTAACGAAAGTCACGTTAGAGAAATGAAAACAGACGTTCATAACCTAACGGCAATAAAAATCAATGGGTACAAAGTTTGACCGAAGTTACAAACAAACGCGGAAGCGCAAGCATAAACAACACTGAACAGCCTATCTAAAATAGTGTGATTCGAAAAATAAGTATGAGAGATGACTCGATACGGACTAAATCGCAGGGCTTCTAGACTGGCTAAAACAAATCAACAAGCGGAGTAAGGCTGACTAGCTAATAAAAATAATTGAACACCATGACGAGAGTAGTCTCCTCGGCCTCGGTCAAGCACATTACACTTCACAATACATTTCAGCATACAGACGCACACCATACGCGCAAAAGTTGGCACAACATGCGTTTATCTTTTTCTCGCATTGGCTATCCCTCGAGCTACGAAGAAGCCACACCTGAGAGTGCAATAAGGAGTTGCCTCGCCAGGCCGTGGAAAAATAAAATTGTGCCGAAACGGCGCAACACGGCACTAGTCTAGCTTATGATGGCGAGAACCCCTCTTGCACTCCTCACACGTGAAATCCCCTCAAGATTACGTATATTGAAGCATCCGAATAAGAGACATGGAAATTTAGATAGATAATAACAGCACGAATAGATGAAGCAACAAAGTGGCACACCGTTTTAAATTGCTTCCAAAGTATAATAAATAATATGCTGAGGAAAATAAAAAATTTGATGCGAACAAATTACAAAATAAAACTAAAAAACATGACTAAATTACAGGAAAACTCCTAAGTGGAGGCAAAGCAACTGGCAACTAGGGTCAATATAGCACAATGAACGCACATCTTCAGCCTCTTCTTTGGTAACTAGTCGCTGAGATTCCATGTCACATTTATTGCCGAGCAACATTCGCTCAACGTCAGAGTTCGCATGCTAAAAATGGAAATAAATGCAAATAGCGCAAGAATCTCTCAGGTAACACTCACCTAAACCATATACTATGCAATAAAGATTCATTCAAATTAAGAATGAGGCGATTAACTTACGTCGTCAATATTTGTAAGCCAATTTCTTATATTCTGGAAAGTTTTGGGCTGTGTTATGTCATACACTAACATTATACCCTGTATGGATAATTAGTAATATAGAGTGAACAGACCATTGCTCCTCGGTAGTAAGCTGTGGTTATCGTTCGGAATCGTTCCTGTCCAGCAGTATCCCATATTTGAAGCTTGATTTTCTTCCCGTCAACATCAATAGTTCGTATTTTAAAATCGATACCTAGAATAGTTTGGGATGAATATCAAAATATACAGAACAAATTCAATATATAATATCAGCAGCGTTATTTTTGAAAAACAAAAATGGTAAACGAGGCAGAAACAACGAAACCGACAACAAAATATTCAACGGTCTATATAGTTAATTTGAGACTCAAAACGACATCGCCCCCCATTAAAATCAGAAAGGAGGAAAATTAATTAAGAGATTTACATACCTATCGTCGCAATGAAGGTTGCATTAAATTGATCCTCAGTAAACTGAAAAAGAAGGCTTGTTTTTCCTACACCGGAGTCCCCAATTAATAATAATTTAAAGAGATAGTCATAATTTTTAGTCATCCTTTCCTATTTTAGTCTCACAGGTCAAACAATCCGGTACTTGAACGCAATTATTAGGTTAAACAAACAAATGGAGCACAGTTAGAAATATCGAACATTAACAAACATTTTTAAAGTGATCAATTGTTAAATTTCAATTAGGTTTAACATCTTCTCTAACATTTTAGTAAGAGCGGATTACATAAAATCTCTTGGCAATTAACCTCTTTTCAACTATTCAAAAGTGGATGATACGATTTTGTGCAATTATGTCCCTTCTTACCGAGTTACATTCAATATTAGCCAGTGCATGCCTCATGGCAGTAATGAAGTCAAATTAATGTCAGTCTTCGACTAAACCCATTCTTTCATTAAAAATTGTACCTGCTTGAGGAAAGTAAATGGCCTATGCCTCTCTCATTGGGTTTTTTTTATTTATATTTTCTAGCATCTCTCATAGTATTACGCTTAGAAAAAAGACATTAATCCCTAAAGTTATAAATTTAATTTTTACCGGCTTATTCCGGCCAGGCTTAATACAGCAGTAGTACATATTGTTGCGATACTTATTTGAATCTACCACTCAATTGAAGCCGCTATATTAAGGAGCTTTGGCCAAGAAGATCTAATTCTTTATGGCATTGAATAGTTTCAGCTAAAATGCAGAGACAAGTACCGTTAACCACGTTAAGGCGTAAGATCCGTCCCTAACTGGTATTTTTTCGCTACAGAGATTTTTTAACAAGTTCCTTCTCAAATATTTCGCAGAGGATTTAACTCGAACTAAAATGCCCAGGCAGGCAAAGGAATTATTGGATATTTCTGCACAGTGAAATTTTTTTTCCGTATATGTGATCCGCAGTGTGTGCTTGTAATGGGTTTTTTTTTCTTACTAAGCCGATTTCACGCGACTCCAGAGTTAGAGGACGGACGAAGCAGGTACAGAAGCCTAAATTAGTAAAAAACAAGATGCACATTAAGTTGGCGTAGGTCGACTAAAAATTAGCCCCCAATGAAATAAATGTCTGGCATTATAGAATTGATGGGTTGACAAATGCAGAGCTCTCACCCTGAATACCTCAGCAATAGTCCGATTTAAATGCGACGGCATACACTCATTTACCGAATATATAAAGCCAAAAATTTGAGATGAAGCCATTCTTGAGGCCCCCCAAGAAAATAAACCAATCCAAGAGACTTAATGATTTAATCGGAGGGGGATTTATAAAGTCCCAGTAACACAATGAGCTGGTGAGTTTCGAACATAACACACGTTGGGTATTGCGAACGCTTAAAATAAGGAAAGTAAACGAAAATTTAAGGTCCTGCTAGCCTGGCTTTAACGGAAGCGATCATTAAAACAAATTTTACTAAGAACTTATTGAAGGGGAGAACGCAAAGTCAAACAAACGGTCACCTTCCTACTTCCTTCCAAAGTATATTGTCAAGTTGTTCATTCAACCTATTAACTCTTTTCAGAGTTAGCCGCGAAAAAAACCAGCCCCACCATTAACACTTCTACCACGTCGTGCATCGAGAGGACGAGATGCGCGCGAGAAAGTGCATGGGCACAACAAATCTGCCAGCGGTCAAGGTCATAAAACTGTGGTTCCCTTAAAAAAATTAGTATGCTTCACTACTCACCGATTATTATGATATAAATAATATTAACTAGGTTATTATTATATTATTTATATCATATTCACTTTCTACCATTTACTGATCTCATTAATTTACTTATCCGATACAGTAAAAATGTTTTTAACGTAAATTTTCCAGATTCAGTGCTAGCACTGAAAGTCATAAAATGACTCTCAACGATGCTTCTTTGATGAATGCACACAAAATTTATAAAGATTGCTGCATTAGGCTTTAATAATTCATGGGCAACACCAAGTTTTGCAGAAATTCAAGTTGGTACTCATGTTGCCGCTTGTCTTCTATTAGATGTAATTCTAAGATTAAGCTAAGGAAAAAGGGTGTGATTTATTCTTAAATATAGGAAGAAAAAGAATAAAGTTACTTAAAAGTAACCGAAACAAATATAACATTTAGAAAACCCAAACTTGGACCGTTTTATAATAAAAATTTTTTCATTGGGACCGAAGTAAAGATTGTTCAATGTGAAAGAATTAGAATCGATAAAACGAACCTCTTCTCATTACTGAAAACCATTCAACTCGGGTACTGTTGGAAAACGAAATTACTCAGGAGAATATCAGCCGCAAGCTATTTATGGCAAATAGTTACTACGGTGGAAATATAGTGCTTTTGAAGTGATCATCGTGAAAATCTCCATGATGCATATTAACTAATTAACCTAACCTCAGGTCCGGACAGAGCTAGAAGGTGCGTCACTCTTGAGTCGAAATGGCTTGATGATAAGTTTAACAGATCTCACTAATAAAGACAATCTAAAAGGATTCATGTACTCAATTTTCAGTCGGTGGTTGTACGTCCCTGCCTGCATCAGCTGATGCATCTGTGAACCTGAACGCCACTTAATTCCAGATTTGGAAGTCATATTGGCTAATTCTTGATGCTTAAGGCTGATCATTCATGGTTAACACACCTTATATCGACTAAATTCACGTTTACATAGTTATCATTACCAAACTTAAATAAGGAATTTCTTAAAACCGGTGGCTTTTATTACCCATTAGCTTAGATTTGATCTCTATATTCAAATATTTTCGTTTCAATACGATTCTTGCAATTGCTTGTCAGCCAAATTAATCTGAAAAGGGTATTATTAGAATGACGAGAGAGAAAGGCTTAAATTTTTGGAAGAGAAGCAAAATCCGGTGTGAACCAACTCGAAGTACCTTAAGGAAGTGACAGAGGAACGTGGGACCAAATCAACTAATGAATCAACCCTAAATTCTCTCATTCTATATTTATGAACACATTTTTTGTGGGCTGAAATCCCACATTTATTAAGAATTTTGTTAAGTTTTTAGAAGTCGATGCCATGCATGTTTGGACCCAGTCTTTCAGATTCTTGTGTGACGAAAAAAGTAACACAGGGACAATGCAATCAAATATTCGAATGGCGATCAAGTCCAGATAAATAATAAAATAATTCCAATGAAATATATATTCTCAATCTCAGTAGTGATATCAACAAATTTACTTTCAGTGAACTTCAAAAAATAAAATTTCGTCTCGTTCCTTAAAAGCTAATTTTTTAATAAAAATTGCAGCCGGAAAACGTTTGTTTCAAGAGTGAACCTACTGGGTCAAATTTGATTAAATTTCGCAGGGAAAAACTTGGATATATACTCTTTCACTGATTGTAACCTCACTAGGAGTCGACAGAAAAGAAGAATTCTCTGGATAGAAAGAGACCTTGCTGGCTTGACTGAAAATATAGTCACACTCTCAGTCGGTTTAAGCAGCATCCCAAAAGCAGAGATTGGTAAACAACTAAGGCAAATACGTTGTAAAACTATGTGGTGTCTACAGCGCAGTAATATCCTATCAATATTCAGATCGAATTCATTTAAATAGAATGGTCATCCAGGAGTCCATTTTCTGTGCGCAAATTTTTTGTGTTCTCAAATGTCTCCAAATTGTTTTGCTTTTTTATTATTAGGCATCGAAGAGTGAAGGCTCACAAATTTTCGAGTTGAATGAATATGAGGATGCGAAGTCTAGAGTGAAGTTTAAATTTGGGAAGTCTGCTCAATAGTGTGACTTCTTTTACCTTGATTTCGAAAATCATTGCTATTTTTTGTCAGATAAACTTTATTGCCAAAATTCACTGCATTTAAACAACTTTGGTTCACACATCTTTGGCCGCAGCAATTTGGATTTTACATGAATCTGGAACAAATGGCACCCCCATTTATATTTACAGTCTGATGAGGTGGTGTCAAATTCAATTTTTTGCTGTGATGTTTCTTACAGATTGAGACATGTGTTGTGCGAGCAGAAACAATGCGACATCGTTGGAAAGGCACGTACGAGAACGTACCTGAATGGCGGTGGTGCCTGGCACGTATGCGTGCAAGCGTTAAATATTCGATGCACTAAACCAATGAGCAATCAGCGTCAGCATTCATCCTAATGTTTTGAGAAGATGGAAGATGAAGTGCACGTAACCGATTGCTAGAGCGAAGTCTAACCGCTTTTAACTATATATACATATGCGGGTGTAGGTGTCTTTCTGAGAGGCATTGTAAATTCCTCGAGAGCTGACTGTGTTGGCTGAGTGGTCGTGAGGCTCCTTCTTGTGCATGGATGCCGAGGCCTATCCCTCGCCAGTCTTAGCCATGACTAGATAGAGCACTCACATCCATCCCAACTGCGAGCAACTTACAAGGTATTCATTTACCAACTTGTTTCATTTATTTTTATTTCTATTATGCAACTAGTGCAACGTTCTCACTAGGCTTAAATCATGAACATTCAAAAGTAGTTTTCGATATGAACTTCCGTGAAATAGCTAGAAAGCAACCCGCTTCTCAACGCTTCCTCTTTGAAATTGTCGGGACCGACAAGATGGCAGTTAACTCCTAGGTGAACCTCATTTACGTCCATCCAAAACGGCTGTAATTTGAGTCAATCATTATTTTGTCTGATTGATCAAAAATGAATAACCGATGAACTAAACGTCCTTCAAGTTGGTTCCTGGTTCATAATTGCTTTATAGATAATAACAGTACTTACTACTATTCAAACTAAAGTCGTCAATTAATCAGTAATGAACAGAATATATTTCATTGTTTTATAGTTGCACAAAAGATATTGTCAGTTATGCTTTTCTGTTTAATTTCATTTAGCCATGCTTTTTTTTTGCCTTACAGTGGAATGCTGTCAAACGAAATACCTTGAGCGGTAACTCCGTGGTGTTTAGTCATTTTAGAAGACCAAATCTTGACTGACAGAGTGAGAAATTAGCTTTTGTAGGACTGCCGATTTAATAACATTTCAACCAATCGTCAGTGATGGTTGATTGTTTAGGTTTCACTCTTTAAATTAGAACATATTGCTACATCCGTTATACTGTTGCTGCGTTATGCCATTTTCGGTTAGTAAGGGATACTTGGGATGCACGGATCCATCTCTGTTTGATTGGTAGTTGAAAAAAGTAATTCACTGTACACTATGAGTATCGCTAACACTCGTTTGGGATAACCAGGAATTAAATTTGCATACAATAACAACACAGAAAATAATTCTATAGGAAGCTCAACTTGTAGACGCATGTGATCTCGGTTGAGAACGTTATCGAATTAATCAGTTCGACAACTTCAACTTCAACTTCTCTTCATGGGCAGAATACAGTAACGCTGAAGGAGAAGTCACTTAAATGGCGAGTTAGTAAAGAAACTAAAACTGCACAAATTGTTAAAATACCAATCCACTAAAAGCGGTCAGTCCTTATTTACGGCAAGTTCAGAACCTTGTTCGGATGAGATTCTGCTTTCAAAATAGCATTTGTATTTACGATTATAGAGAATCAAAGTTACTATAAAGTGGATACAAGGTGCTACCCTTTCAATGCCATCGCCGCTTCATTGGCGTCACAATAATACCTTAAGCGAACTATGGTGGTGAAATCACACTTTGGATTAAAAAGTATAAATGCAATCGACAGTTTCATCTTCGACAACTTGACAAATTTACTTTTTTTTGCTTCAAAAGCCACATGATAAAATCAAACGTATTTTATCAATTGGCCCACGTAAATAGGAACACAGGGTGGTGGCTTTCTTTGACAGAGCATTTTTTGCGATCTCCATCAAGTCGAATTTTTTAGCTATAAACTGCAATGGGGTGAAGTTTCGAGGTATTTATCATTTTTATAAATTAGGTTCATTCAACCAACCAGTCACACACATTATAACTAGACTGCTTAAAAGTATGAGAAAAAGTATGAGAAAGTCCCTTATTCATCATTGTTCATTCTCATTTATTCCGGTTGAATGCTCTCTTACAACTTCTATTTTCAAGAAGAGTAAATGCTTCTTTGTTTTTCAATTTATCCCATTAGAATTCCTACATGTAATTTTTGAGTTACTTATGTAAATGACCAGAGCTGGAATCGTCAGTAAGCACCGCAGCGATCTACATGTGCCTACTTCATTCGTATTTGCCCCCAAGTTCATTCAATACAACAACCATAGAATATAGAAATAATTCCGTGCAAGGGGGGGGGGGTAGAGAATAGCTTTTTTTAATAGGGGAAGATGCCACCTTGATTTATTGCTTTACAGTATCTTTTTCATCTAATTTAGCGCACCGAATTTGTGGCTCAAAGCCTTAATAACCTAATTTAATTCATCCCTGTATTCATGAATATATATATGCATTATTCAGCAAGGATTTGTATGGACATCAAGTCGATAGGAAGCTTTTAAAAAGAAGAATTAGTTAGTAACAGAAAGAAGATTCGTTTATTTATAAAAACTAGTTGGATCAGATTGAGCACTATCAGAGGTGATTGTGAAATCTAACTTGACCTTTGTGGAGGTGTGAATGTGTTTCTAGACTTGCCCAATTATGTTTATTTTTCACTGTTTGAGTATATTGCGAAATTCTTGTGTACATATCTGACACATTGAATACTAAGGGTTGCACATACACCTGCGAGCCTATGGCGATTAAAGTGGTCAATAACATTGGTGGATGATGGTCTGAAAATGAAGAGTCAGTGTACTTTCCCAATCAATTAATCACGCTTACGTGAAACAGGAGTGAAATATATTGGGAAAGATGTTTTGTCTGCGCCCTTGTCACCGCTCATACGTGGACAGCCTTTTGTCAAAAGTCGCTAAGAGTGCCTAGATTATTGAAGAATGTTTGTAAAACTTTATAGTCTAGGGGCAATTTTCATTGAGTAAACATAGATTCGTCAGCACGAATTTTCTTATTTGCACTGATTGATCAATGGCGTATGTAATAAGTGCACCTTGATGAAAAAGTGAATTTTATTGATGCTCTTAACCGCCGAGTTCTTAGCTAATTTTCAAGTTATTTTGCAAAGCTGGTGGAAAATGCCATAAGAAAATCCAAGCGTAGATGATTTATACTAAATCTAGTAAAATCATGATGAGATAGCATTGAGTTCGGCTTGAAACAACAGTTTCGTCCCGATCACTTTAATCGATAGCACAATGAGTTGTGTTCTTACATCTATAACATAAAAAAGTTCTTCTGGCCTTCATTAAAGGATACTCTGCCTGGTCAAATTTCTCAAATTTGAGAAATTGACTGAGAAGTTAGGAGTGTGAATCAAACATTGGTAGCCGAGAAAGTTGAAAGTGCTGTATATTTCGAGAAGTTCACGTCACCGTAGCTTTAAACTGTTTAAAAAACTTGCAGCTGCATCGAACGACCAATTATTTTGTTTAAGTGAAAATTTAGGAAACAAAGTGTTTATAAATAGAAATGCATAAAAAATAACATGGTTATAAAGGAAAAACTAAATAAATTAAAGATTAAAATAAGAGTGAAAATATCAAGCTTAAGTCTGATTTCTTACTTTAAACACAAAATTTTGGAAATTAATGATATTCTTTTAATTGTTAATCTTATGACCTTGACGCAGCCCCTTTCCCTTGCTAAAACGAATGTATTCCTTGCCTCTTCGTGGGTTGTGCCGTCCCGTATTTCCATTTTTTTTAAAAATCTTCTGTTTCAGCACGATTTTATTACCTGAGTGTGCTTTACAATAGCTCAGTGAAATGATTGCTTATCTTATCATGGATTCGTTCCTTTAAACATACTTAAGCCTATGCATGCATTGCTTATTCGTTTACTGTTGAAATCGAGCCAATAAAACTCCCATAAGTATTGCATTATGGATTTCCACTCCCTGCATCTGTTCTTTTTGCTTCTGCTGTTTTCGTCTTTTCCTCTGACTATTTATTAATCGCGTATATCTTATATCCATCCGATTTATTTTTAGAAGGAATGGGTCCACTTTTTAGAATAGTGATCATTTATGGAAGCCAGACTGGTACAGCCCAAGGAGTGGCTGAAAAGCTTGCTCTCCAATGTTGTAAGATCCTGCGACTACGTAACTTTCCGGCCGATTGTCCCACTTCTTTGATTCACATTTGTGACGCTAACAGCTATACTCCTCTTCGACAGCTTGCAAACGAATCCGGCCCTGTCATTTTCGTGTGCTCTACAACTGGTTTTGGTGATCCTCCCGATAACATGTCCTCATTTTGGCGCAAACTCATGAATGTACGATTACCTGAAGGCCAAACATTCCCTATTTCACTTCGTTTTGTCGTACTGGGTATTGGAGACTCCTCTTATATGCACTATAACTATGTTGCAAAGAAGCTCTACCGTCGGATGGTTCACCTAGGTGCATCGCCTCTGCCCGTTTCTATGGCACTTGCAGATGCCGAACAGGATATTGGTCTCGGTCTAGCTGATGAATCAGCCCCAGAGGGTCTTGTGACCTGTCTCCAGCGCTTCATGCCCTCACTATGGAATACTATACTTAATCATTATTCCACAAGCATTCAACCCATCGGTTCATTATCCTTTCCGATTACATGGGAGGGCCTAGAGTCCTCGGAATTCATAGCATCAATACAGCCAAGGTATATGGTTCGTCGGGTGCGGAAAATTGAAGGTAATGATTTGAATCTCATCACTGGAAACCATTACCGTAATGAGGAGGTGTTGATGGACATGATTGAGACAACTATTGCCAGAGATAGTGCCCTCTTCAAAGTACCGGCCATGCCTTCGGAGGCAGGTTGGTTTGTCGTCAAGTCCAATGAACGCATTACACCCAGTAACTATTTCCGAGAAACACGACTTATCGAACTGGAACCTGAGGTAGCTTTTCTAACTTAATCTTGCCAGTCTAATTTAATGCTCATCATTTTTTAAACTGCAACTTAAATACGCATAATAACAGACTTGTTTGAGCTCTATCAATCTGCTCTTTGAAAGGGCTTTGTCTGCTAAGCTTGTTTACTGCTGTCGTTTCTAGTTGATTGCTACATGGATTCGAAGGTTCATCATGTATCACTTTAAATTTCTGTGTTTAAAACAAACCCAACATTTTCTACTTCGTTTAATCGATTTGACATCTCTCAGTAGCCTATCTGTTTTCAAGAATTTTTCTCTAAATTGACAAGTACAATATCTTTGTCGGCTGTTTATTTATTAAGAGATTGGTCGTCGCCTTTTCAGTTATAGCTGACCCCCTCCTGGAATCGACCTAATAAGTGGATGGTTGTCTCATTAGCTATCTCGATTGACTTTCTGTGGTTCGAGTTCCGTTCTAATACACAGACAAGCGGAACCTTGAATCTAGGCCTTGAAAATTCTGTAAATATTGATTTATGGTCTCAGGTTGGTAATAATAGTTTACTCCTCTAGCCTGGAAATGATTGATTAGTTCAATCTTAATTTTAGAATGCGGAATTCCTTCCAGAATTTCTCCCCGGCAGTGTATTACAAGTCCAGCCTCGTAATCTTGCGGAAGATGTGTTGGCCTTTTTCAAGGTCACCGGTCTCGACCCCAATGTTCGAATATCAGTGCGCAGCATCACTAAAGAGTTGCACCCTGGTCAGCACATCGTCTCCTTTGCACTACCCGGGCGGTTGGAGCATGTATGCTCCAACGATGGGATTTCTCTGGCCTGGCTGGTTGCACACTATCTCGATATAAACTCCATTCCCACACGCTCCTTTTTCTCTGAGTTCGCCGCTGCACACAAGTGGCGTCCCACTGGGACCAAGAACGATGAACGTGTTGCAATGGAATACGACCGTTTGAAGGAGCTCGGTCAAGCCTGCACTCCCGATGCGGTTGATGACTTTTACGATTACGTCAATCGACCCCGTAGAAATCTCATTGAGGTGCTTGGAGACTTCCCTTGCACAACTTCCTTTATCCCGGCTGAGCAGTGGATCAATATTCTTCCAGGACCGCCACGTCCCCGTCCATATTCCATTGCCTCTGCCTCACCTACTATCGAACTCCTCGTAGCTGTTGTTACCTATCGAACTCGAATGCTCACTCCACGCAGGGGTTTAGCCTCCACCTATCTAGCAAGATGTAAGGTCGGTACTCGGATCCCTGCATGGATTTCTCGACCCTCCTATGGATTTGACTTTTCCTATCATCTCATCTCTGCTATTCCCCGTCCCCCTCCGTGTATCCTAGTCGGTACCGGCACCGGAGTGTCACCCCTTCGAGCATTCATTCAATACCAACACAGATTCTTTCCTAACGCCTTTAACGTTCTGATTTTCGGATGTCGATTCTCTCACAGAGACTTCTACTTTGAGAAAGAGTGGAAGTCCCTCGAGGCAGAAGACTGCCTCCAACTAGTGACAGCTTTTTCCCGTGAAGGCGGACGCTTGACGACGGCAAAAAATCGCATTTATGTTCAACACAAGATAAGGGCGAATCCGGATCTAGTATGGTCAGTTCTGGGAGAGGCGCAGGGCAGTGTCTTTATTGCCGGCAACGCGAGAAGCATGCCCCTTGCTGTGCGAGAAGCAATCATTGAAGTGGCCCAAACGGGCGGCGGTCTGTCAGCCTATGAAGCCGAGAACTTTGTCAATAATCTGGAGAGCTCAGGGAGATACCAAGCTGAAGTTTGGATGTGATATTTATATAAGCACAATTAGCATTTCTATCAGTGTTGTGTAAATAAATATGCATTAGGTAGATTTTGCGAACATTTTGTGTTCTCTACAAGTCTGTTTGTGAACGCTGCGAAAGTGCCTTTTGAGTCATTTTTCTTCGCTTTTACCCATTATTTTTACGTTTATTTTTGAATGCTTTTAATTTGTTGATTGTTTATTCGACCTTAGTACTCTAGACAATTGACATATATTCATTTTACTACCTATACATGCGAAATTCCTTAGGCCTCCGCGTATTTTTCTATCATATTTACTTCTTTTCAGAGTGAATGTTGTCGATAGTGAGAACAGGAATATGGTTTGGTTTGTGTGAGTTCTTCCATGCGCCTGCGGGTCTCCATCGTATTCGGAAGCGTCTATTAAAATTCACTTCTCGTGGTTCGAAAATTCACGGTTCTGTCTCCGATTATCCAACACAAGCCTATTATGATCAAGCTCTTCACAGGCAGAAAGTGTCCGTCGCTATGGGCCAGAGGCAATCCTCCTCTCGATTCACTGATGCTCCCAATCGCTCTTCTTGGGAGAATTCCTTCTCATCTGTCGATATTTTAAAATCTCTTTGCAGGATATGGATCATCAATTTGCTGGTAGTTTTGGTTAGTTTCAACTCACTCCCTGATCTATTTTATAGTTGAGAAATGAGACTGTTCCTGGGATTCCCACAATGGGTTCTTTGTCGAAAGTCACCGTTATGAGGACATTATAAAAAATAATGGACTAAGCTTTAAAGACTGTGTGTGTTAAGACTTCGAACCGTCAGTTTAAAAATAAGGTACAGAGGAACTATCCTCATTATTTTTTACTTGGAAGAGGATTATCATCGGATCTGCTTGATTGGCCTCGGTTTATATCCTTCCAGTTGAATCTATCGAAATATTTTAGGCGTCTTTCTAGGCCTTCCCTAAGGGGCTGTTAATTTTCCCACGGTACGTTTTTGTTGCACTATCCTTTTAGGTGCGTTGGACGCAAGTCATTTCTTAAAAGCGTGATAGTTCTGAAATATCCATAATCGTATAACTGTTCTTCTTCATCACTTTGGGTCTTTTTTTGAAGGAAAGTTTTCCTAATGGCTCTCCAACCATCCCTTCACAGTCCGGAATTTACACAGTACTCGGGCTAACCTCTATTACCGAATGCGCCAAACGCTTACATTATCATTAACCACTATTATTGTAAAGGTATCCTCCGGCGCTTTTTCTTAAATTTAAAATTTTAGTCCAAGGCTCTTCGTTCTGGACGGTTATGAGAGGTTCGAAGTCTGCTATATGTAAGATTATTGTTAAGAAGGAGTGTGTTAGCTCTGTCACCCTTGTAAATAGTCGCTGAAGAATTTGCCCAGTGCGAATTTTGCCAAAGAAAAACATTAAGACTTGTTAGATTCCCGTTTTTGCTCATCGGCCGCCCGGTTTCGGTGCTCAATCTTAGCATTGTTTACCTTTCCTTCTCTAGGCCATGGCCGGATGTCTCCACGTTTTCTCTCTCTCGTTAAACACTGCGATAGGTAAGCTCGACCACCTCCCTCTATAGAATTCCAAAGGTAGGATTATCTTTGGAACTTGCTAATTTCTATTGCCTCATATTTTTTTGCTTTCTTCAATCTTCCGTTTATCTTCCCCGCTTTCCTTCTCGGCCTTCTCCTTCACCTTGCCTTTTCCGTCTAATTCGGGTACAATGGCTTTGCTTATTGTTGTATTTTGGATAGGCGTAACACCTGCTTTTATTATAAGCCAGATTTCTCCGACTTCTGCTATTAGAGGTAGTCTGCCGCACAATGCATTGATTTATCTGCCAGGGAACACGCCAGCTACACTGTCATTTTAGGCGAAACTGACTTTAGTAATGTACGGGTTCGCCTATTTTTTAGTTTATTCCACTAGAAGAAGCTGTGCCTGTTTCTAGCCCAGTTTCCTGGGCTCCGCTTCCACATATTTGCAAAACTGTTACAACAGGATGCCTGTAAAAAAACCAAGACCAAACCCTCTCATTAGTTGATTAGCGTATTTTTATTTGTCTATTTTCGATTTAAAGCATATTCAGTTCCATCTCCCCTAAAACCTGAATTTTGGAATAGGCCTTCGATACTGGTCTCATTTGTCGAATGAAATATTCCACCATTTAGGTTTTTTCGTGAGAGGAGCCTTCTAACTATCATGAATGTGAAATCAGTGGTGTCTACTCCCGGTTGTTAAGTAAGTTATTTCTCTGACTTTCTGCTTGACTGCTGTAGCATAAACTATATTCTAAATACAACATTAGTGGTTTGCATCATCATGCCGTACTGAATTGCGTCTCCAGAATCATTCAGATAGTATATTGATAGGTAGGCACTCCCACATACATTTCGTAATCAAATACTAGAGATAATTTTCCTTCAAACGAGTGCGTGATGATTATTTAGGGCAAATCCTTCTAGTCTGTCTCATTGCACACACCTTTCTTGAGTCATTCATACGCCCTATGCATTCATTGTTTTGTCGGTAAGATCCCTACGCCCGATTACGGGATCTTTAAGTTGTTATGCGATTATTTTTCACACTTCTTTCACTATTTGTGTTTTGATGTGTGGTGGACCGGGCCGTTGCCCTGGATATTTGACTTCAAATCTGAGAAATCAACGTTATCCTTGACTTTCTTATTAAATTTCGTTTTTTTTTTGCGGTTTTAGGACAATTTTTTTGGCGCTTCTCCGTCGTTCAGTGGTTTTTGTCGTTTCTATTTTCTATTGCGCAAACCTTTGCATTTCTCATTATGGAAATCGTCAACAGTTTTTGTCTCAAGGTTGGTCACTGCTATTTTTACACCCTTATTCCTTTTATATTTATTTAACCCAGTTATGATTAAAATATACATAATCACACACCCGAGAAAGCGCTGAAGACTTGCAGAGGGGATTGAAACACCTATAAAATAGGGGTTTTCCCTTTTCGTTTGAAGCAGCGTTCCTGTCTAGTTGTCTTATTTGGCAGTCAGTTTTTGTTCTTGCATTTGAATGGTTGTCTGGCATCATCATGTATCTACCAGCCCTGCGGATTGGATTGTGATTGTTTCTGTGGTGTCAGTTCAGTTTACACCTTGATAGGTCACATCCATTTCTTAGAAGTGAGGTGGTTCCACCGAGAAACGTCTTCTACTATCAACTGGCTCAAATTTAGCATTTGGCGTGTGAATAAAGGTTGTCAAGCCCTAAATTTTAACACCGGCAGTGGGGTTATAATCACGAAAGCAGACATTAAACTATCTTAAGGGAATGGGTAGTTGCGTTTAGTGATATGCGATATATAAAACGATTCAAAATGTTATTTGTCTTTCGCAATACACTGGTAATTTTTTCTTTCTATTTTCACCAAAGCTACCTCTTCCATCAACTTCCCAGTTCCTTTGTCACCTCGTCTCGTCCTAGTGTATCTTTTTATAGCGAGCATACCGCGTTCTTCTTAGTATCAGTTTAAAGGCCAAGCTACTAACTTAGTGCCATGAGGCAAAATGTACACACGAATGCACCTTCAGTCTCTGATCGATCTTAGAGTAATCATTTCAATTCCACTACTACCTTTATTTGGATTAGCTAATTTGTATGGGTTCGAATTTCTTCATTTTTCATCCCAAGAAGATAAGCATTGAGAAGGAAAACTCGTCCCCCGTTTAAGTGCTTGTTTAATGTAGTTTTCTGGCTTTCGCGCCAAAACGCCTATTTACACACTCAAGGAGCGAGCGGGAGACACATGGTGGCGGTGGAAGTTGGGGCGGCGGTGATGGCGGTTATCTCCGCCAAAAGAGACAGACTTCGTTTAAGCAGTAGCACGATTCTCTCTGTTTGTGCACGCGGTCATTTGTGGGCAAGTTGGAATGATGTTGAAACTTTCTTTCCGGCTCTGTTTGCACCCGACTATGCAAGTTAATTTTATTCACACGGGACCTGAAAATTTGGAAAGGTTATCGAATAATCGTTAGGGTAAGGTGGAAGTGAAGGGGGGAGGGGAAAAGTAAAAAATAGTAGATGCAGGGGGGTCAAAGTAGTTTTCTAACTTATTGAAGCTTGTAGCATAAATGGAGTCATTTCTAAATTTCAAAGGAGGATTAGTTGCACATTCGTAAGCCAATTGCTGACTTTGGACCCTTGACTTGCTCTGTCTTTTCTATCGGGGTTGTTTCACTGGTGCTCATTCAACTCTCCCACTACGCTCGACTGTGTATTTTCCAGGTTTTTGCTCCGGTTCATGCTTCTACTTATTCGTTTTCACTTTCATTCCTTGTTTCTCCGTCCTTTAACTCTCCTGAGTGCAAAAATGGATAACATTCAGGGGTTTCTAGTGAACCTAGTTTTATTTTTTGTGAACCTTGCAGCAGTCCTCTGCTTGAAAAGCATAGGTATTTCTTAAAAGGTTTTCGTCTGGCAATAGTTTCTTCAAACTTTATCACTGGGGCAGAGCCTTGCATAGTGTGGAATAAATCAAGATGCCTGATTTGTGTAAAAACCGACTTGTTATATTTTTTTTCATAGTCTATCTGCGTACAAATTGCGGTTGTACAACGACGGCATTCTGCTGCTGGAAACCGGAACATATTTGACAGTTCACTTAGTGCTCCAAAATCCGCCGGCTTTGTTCCATCTTCTGGTCTAGGTATAAGGGTGATAGATTACACCTACTCCGTCGTCTTCTTCATTGCCCACAGTCTCCAGGTTAGTTATCGCTTTCATAATATACAATGAAAATCTTAATTGCAGCGAGTAGTCTTCCACATCCAGCTAAATATGGACCGAACAAGTACGAATCCACCTTGAGATGGTTAAATGAATCGTATTTTATGGAGCCTTTCAGTTATTGCCTATCGGATGGGTTTCACTGATGCTGTTTATCCGTTACTCATTCCGACTTTTTTTTTGCCTTTTGCAGTGGAAAATTCTCGCAGCAGTGGTGCCCTTCTCCATTGTTAAATTTATCATTAATTGCTTCAGCTTGTCCTTCACCTACGCCTGCTATGCCTTCGATTACTATGCCCGTCTTACTTCGGGTATGTCCCATATATCTGCCAATTTCAACTCTTCTTTATTCATTTATTTTTCCCATGAATAATTAGCACGGCAATGCGATAAGGACAGCACGTGTTTAACAGTTGATAAATGGGTCCTCGAAGATGGCTAGGTGTCAAAGTAGACCCTTCTGTCAAATTTTCTAGTATTCATTCTCAGGTCTTTTTTAAGAACCTTTGAGGCTTGGGCTTGTCCCGTTATATTCAGCCAGGAAACTTGTATTCTTTAGTGTACATTGGACACCGCGATTAAGACACCTGCGCAGCTACTCTCTCACTTTCCTTTATTAATAATGGTAGTTCCTCTTTTTGGTCATCAGTTAATGCAACTACCTGCATCAAAGTATAGAAGAGATCAGTCCTCAGGACACCAACTAGTCAACTAGCTTGTCATGCACTGTCGTCCCCGTAGGCTCCTGCCTTGGCATCGGTAGAAACTAAGCTGGAATACTTAGACCCCCTTCTAATCGCCTTGATTTCAGAAGAAAAATCATATTCTTTTCCCGAGATGAGTTATCTAAATGTCTTTGGTCTTGGTTTTTTGCAATAGTCTTTAAAAACTATCCGGTTGATATATTCGTTCATTTTCAGATCGTTAAGAGGTAATGCATATTAGAGTAGAAGTTAATGTTTTGCAGTGGCTTCTGTGTGTTTATTCGATGGTTTCGTCCCTGATTGCGTGCTATTTTGGTGTTTACAATGCCAAGGTCACATCGGTTCAACTTTTCTCCCCCTATTACCTGATTAGTTTAAATGCCGGAGTTACAGTTTCGATGTCCTTCACGATATCCATTCGAACCTATTTGCGCCGGTATTTCTACCTCAGAGGCTAAGCAGACCAGAATTTTCCCTTTCCTCGTCTGTTACAGTTCGGTCCACTGTTGAGGAAGTCATGTTCACTGCGCTTATCCCACCTTTCTATATTCCTATGACATTTAAGTATCTACTTAAATAAATCAACCTAGCCAAATAACAAAGACTGAGACACTTGTTCAGTAACCGAGGCATCGCCTCTGGAAGGCCTTCAGTTCGTGTAATAGAAACCTAGTTAAATGGACAGGATCGGGAATTGTTATAAAGCCTTCTATTATACCTCACTTAAACAAAACAAAGCCATACGACTCAGAAGCCTAGACCATGTGCTAACATCCAGTCTCAATTATCCCTGCAGATTAATACTATATTCTTATTACTATTGGACCACTTCTAATTGGCGCTTACAGCATTTCATATCCAATGGCGACACAGGCAAGTTCAATTTCACCAGAACTGAAAAATCGAAGCCCAAGATCGCCAAAGGCCAATCGGTATTGTAACAACCCCCCAACCCCTGACCCTAATCTGGTTTCTAGGGTCAGGAATTTTGTCCCTACAGCACTGTGGAAAGATAAGAGTTGAAGATTGTTGTTGTTCCTCCTTTTTCCAATCCTAATTTAATTGTACTTTGATAATTTATTCGGCATTTTTTTCTCTATTTATGATCTGATATGCACAGTTGTAATAATGCGTGGTATTTTATTTTAGATGTAACCGTTGAAGTCTTTTTATTCCAAGTGACGAATTACTGGCCCGTCTTCATCGGCTATGGACTGCCTCTTGGTTTCATGGTGTCACTTACTCTCAACTGTTTCTGGACTAGCGACCTACTTGTCTCCTTCTTCTACCCCATTATGGTGATTGGCACCTTCCAGATTTCCTGGTCAAGAGCTCTGGACCCCAAACTGCACCGAGTATCCTCATGCCTTCGAAACCTGGCTGTTCTTTCATTGCAACCGTCGATTTTCGCAACTAATGCTCTCATCTCTGCAGCCACAACTTTGGGCCGGGTCTTTGTATTTCCTAAGTAGTGGAGCTTTAATTTATGTAAGTGAAGCGTTGACTTTGATTGAAATAGATCAGTTCTGGTTGACTTACTGAAATCGATTCGCGCTTGAAATATTCACATTTTTAAGCACATGGAGAACCGTGCTGTTTATATCCCTTTAAGTCAATGGAATACAGCCGCCCAATAAACTCATAAAACTAAGTTGCTGTTGCCCGAAAGAAAAAAAGCTTGATAATACAAAGTTCGCCACGTGTAAAATTAATTTGAATAAAATTCGAGAAGAGGAATACTGTGCTTTAATTTTTTTTCCATTACATAACGAAATGGATAGCATAGACGTTTAACGAACAGCGTGTAGTTTTCGAATGGGTGAGCGGAGGCGGCTGTGGGAATCAAGTAGGGTCCCATTTCTATTGATCTTCGACTGGCTTATCAGTTACTTTGCAGTGAAATTTAGGCTTCTCGGAATCGGGTTCACGATGTCCATCTCATGCGGCCTTGTTGCTCTAACTTGATTTGATCGATCACCATTAAAGGGCGCCCTGGTAATGACGCATTATTTCTTTATTTTCATTTACCCCCAACTTCATGGTGTGCCTTCAAATTTATCAGGGAACACCAACCTGTTTACACTCAGCAGTGATTTACCAGTTGGTTTGATCATTGGTGGTATCAGACGCAAATACTCTACCGTTAATAGAGTCTGGGGGTTTTTAGGAAAAAAGATGATCTGAAGGAGTTCCTCTCAAAGAGATCCCCACGATTCTACAACGGGAACTCCTCTTAGTTAGATAAACAATGAGCTTCATATTGAAAGAGATGAGGTGATATTCTCGGTTTGGCCACCTGAATAATAATGCATAATTTTTTTAATCCATTGCAGATATTCGTACTTTAACGGATTCTATTCAAAGATTAAACAGAGAAGTCCGGACCATGTGGAAAGCATGATTGTTGGACATTCTTATTTTTATATAGGTTTGGGACGCACATCCTTATTGAAAGCGAACGAAATTTACTTCTCTTATTTATGGGGTGGAGGAGAGAACGTTTTTCATCCCCTACCTACTCCGCTTCTTACCAGATGAAGGTGACGAAAATAATTACTGATGCCCTTCTCCTCCTCTTCAGCACAATATCTCTTCTGCCAAAGTTCTCAACTGGTTTATCTTTCAATTTGCCCTTTTGCCTGTAGACAAAAATGCAACAATTTTTTGGAAGTCATTTAGATCTCTGTATTACCTTTTAGAATTTCTTTAGCGCTTCTACGTTTATGTACACCAGGAAAGCGAACGGTTCCGGTCTTTAGGTCTCCAGTAGCTTGGATTGCAGTTGGATCATTCTAAGGAATGTACTTAAGGGTAACACAAAGATAATACGAATGTCAGTGGATCTATCAGGCCAAAGATGATTTGGATTGGAAGACGAGAATGAGTGTAGAATAAACCAGGAGGGGAAAGAGCTTGTCTAAGGAGGTAAAAGGTAGTAGTGTTTATCAGAGGGTGCCCCTCTGGTTTGCTGTAAATAATGGCTCATCCAGTTTCTAGTATCTTTTGATGTCCTGTATCAAATTTAATTTTGATAAAGAAATATAGCGTATGGTGTTCACAATCGCTTGTGTTAGTTAAGAGTATATGCAGTGAAGCACCACCCTAGATGGTCGCGTCTTGTGCTAATGGAAGTTCTTTAACTGGGATGCTCCAAGTTGGAGATGGGGGATCATACTTGCAAAGTTCGTACATGACGTTACGCAGTTACCGATACCTATTTGGGAATGTCCGGACGTTATTAGTGAAAGTTAGCGGTCAACCAATGACTAGGGTGAAGACATCGGTTAATGTCTTGATCAAATGAGTGGCGAGTAGCGTAGTCTGAATTCAGGGCATATTTTTGGCTATGCCTCTTCACTGAAAATATTTAATCCGCAATTACAATGGAGGTAGTATCTTGGCTGCGGTATGTAGTGCAGCTAATGCTTCATTGTGCAGCGATGTAACTGGTGGATAGTCGCTGCGAAGCGTTTGGCAGAACAACTTTTTTTTCACTTCCTAAATCCTGTTTCCGGCAGTCTACTTCTGAAAATTTTCTAAAATCAAATTTACGAGAGCTACAGGGCAGACATCACTCACAGTAATGAACTAGGACTGTTTCCAACAAAAGCTTCTTTTTTAACTGTCCTCGGCTCTTAAATATTGGTTAATTAATCGCGACTTCAATATAAGCATGTTTTTAAGTGTAACTGAGGATCGTGCATTGAATGTCGTGTACATCTGTTAACACTATTGCCAAGTCTGATTTTATCACCTGTTAGTAAATAAATACTTTATTCAGTGTTTTTAAGTCGCAGTTTCAAAATTGACATCCGGAATGGTAATCTGTACATTAATATGCCTCGAGACGATGTGCGTTATATATCAGGTTAAAGAAGTATTTGCATTGCAATTTTATCAAAATTGTGACGAATAAAGCTTAATCGTGGCGCTTTTATTGAGTGAAATGAAACATGATAGGAGTGAATTTGTTGTCCACACACAGTCGTATAATGATACATCCGTTATAGAGCATATCGATATAAAGTGTATTTGTGCTAATGTATGGACAATGTACAGATAGACAGAATAGCGCAACAGTATTCCAGATATATCAGCCAAAGGAACAGTATTAATGTGCTGTCACTCAAAGAATGATAGATTTAGATAAGATAACTTCAGTGGGCAACAGTAATTGGAAAACAGCTTGCTAATTTACCCGGTTCATTCGGAAATATTCGACATACAAATCGACTACCATCATGTTACTTTTACTGACAAAATAGTCAAGTGATTGTATTCTTGAAACGGTAAGCACTCATCCACATTAATAATCCGCTTCACTAAAGCATCCGTTTGCTTGTTCCGAGTTGATTTATTTGTTCGTAAATTAATGTGGGTGAATCACTTTAATCATGATGTGCGAATCGTTTGAGCCTCAGAGGCTTATCTAATCTACAATTACTGAACAATTCACGAGAACACTTTTATCATATTATAAATATCGGACATTTAATGTCGCATTTATGTTGTTTATATACATAACATCGCTGTGTTGTAAATACCATATACAAGAGGTCCTCATGGTAAAGAGACAAGTGTCTGCATTTAGGGAAACACTGCAGCATAGGTCAACTATTACCGGGCCTCCTGAAGTAACATACAAGGAGGTGTTTGACAAAAAATGAGTTGATTTTTTGCCCCAAATCCATTAAGTTAGAAAGACATACGTACTGTCTTACTGGTGTGCACGATTTGACATGATGTTTTAAAAAGTGTGAACCAGTCGCTTAATGCAGCAGCACGAAGGGGTTCACTCAGTCTTTCTTATAGGTCATCCCTCATAATAAACTAGTTTCCATTTGCGGCTACCAGAGGTTGTAGAAGCCTGATCAACTGCGGGAAATATGTTGGTTTTCTTGAAATAACTTTCCTCAACCGATGGGCTGCTTTTGAAGGCCTTCGGAAATCCTTAACCTCGTGCTGATTGGAATAAAAAATAACACTCCAATCGACTAATATGTCAAGTTAGAATATTTTTTAATGACTTTTGGAGCCAAATTTGAAGCCACGTGCAAACATCTAGCTCATAAAGTGCTTTTCTTATTTAAACATTCCAAATGGCATATAACGTGCATGTGACAACTTGCGGACATAGATGATCCAATGTAAGGTCGAACTGTTCTGATCATCATCCGCATTTTGTGGCTGGCTAAGGCCAAATTTCTTGCTTGATTCTTAATTGTTGTGTTAAAGGCCTAAAGCGAATTAACGGATATAAATTCATGCACTAAATCGCAACAAACTAAGTACTCACATCCTTAATGAATGCGAAAAATTGCATCGCTTGATTTTTTTGGTCAAACCAAATTATTTCTACTGAACTAATATTTGACGAAGCGTCAGTGTAAGGATATTGGTCTTAATAAGATTGATTAAGTTATTCGAGTTATTGTGTAAAGCAAGAACTGGGAATAAGACGAAATCATAAGGGGGACAGAAGGTAAAAATCTTCATGAGTTATTAAGCTGGACTTGGTCTAACAGTATATTGGCTAGTCCAGTTTGCCTTCAACGCCTTTCAAACGTTCAGCCTTGGACCCACTTACTGGAGAGTCTTCCCATGCTCAAAAATGATCTTTTAGATGGATGATGAAAGGTTATTAGTGATTAATGACCTTAAGGCCCTGTGAATGATTGAGTTAGCATTACAACGCCAAATAACATTCCAGTTTGGATGGGCCGATTTTCAATTTAACCACACTGAAAGATTGAATATTCAATGACTCATGTGTTTTTACGAATCTTTGGAAAAAAAAATAATATTTGTCTACTCATTCGCCTTGAAATTCGCTACAAATTGAACTCTGCCATTCATTTCAGGTTGAAGCTGAATGCCAAAGCGGATTACTGCTAATAAAAATATAGGTCATGAATTAAAAAATCGCAAAGAGAAAATGTATCAAACACATGATATTTGGTGGCTAAAGTCTGTTTTCATCTTTTGTACATTTTGATGGCCAATTTCTTTGACGCGACTGAATAAAGCCTGAAGGCAGTCTGGGTTCTGAATTTCTCATCCGAGTTTGTAAATATCGCCGGATATCTAATGCGTCGCTGTTTTGCTCGAAAATAAATTGAACTGTTCTTTTATTTAGGCAAAAATTTAAGAGACTGCAATATTTAAAATTTGCCTATTTATACAGCGCTGTATTCGTAGGTCGACATAAATGGACAATGGTGAGTGAGATGATGCTTGCCTAAAGCCTGCTCTTAATCGGAAGCTATGCCTATGTTTACGTCACTCTTTTATTGAAAATATTCTAAAGACGTGACTCCCTTTAGGTAGCTTTGATCACTGTTGTGCAAATGCAGTTTTTTTCGTCGTGACGTTATCTGTTTATTATGCCAATAGTTTTTTAGATTCATTTACACCACCTCGGTCGGGGATCGCTTTAAGATTTGATTTATAATTCTGAACCTATGAGTCATTCTGCGCCAAATACCTCTCATGTGCTCTTATTTTTTCACTCAACAAAAGATGAGGCGGCTGTAGACTCTGGCGGCGATCCACCAAAATCTCTCGTCAAAATAAGAACCTCTCGTTTAGGTCGTAAGGAGAGTGATCTAAGGAAAAGCAAGAAAATTGGCCATCGACGTGTCACTGATCAGGGGACGGTCACATACAAAAAGGTAGTTTTTACTTTCTCTATATTTTTTTGCTTTTCTATATTCCATTTCACTGCTTCGAAATGCCAGCTTTACCATTTGGTTTGCAAATCAAGAATCTGCCTGTATAAAACTCTGCCAATAAATCCTTGACTGCATCGTGCTTTGCTCCGCATTTTGATTTTTTTCGCGTGCCCAACAGACACCGACCTTGGAAATTCAAAGGGCGATCCAATTGGGTATCCAGCATAGCATTGGTACTCTTCAACAGAAGCCAGTTCGCGATGTTCTCTTTCGAGATTTTGAGGTGATAGAAACCGTCGATTTTCCCCGCTCTGGTACCAAGACCACACCTGCTCACGGACTCTCCGATTTTCGCTTTCGCACAATAGCCCCTGTTGCATTTCGATCTTTCCGCGATCGATTCCAACTGGACATTCGGGATTATTTGGTAAGTTGATCATGTCCCGATCTCAGAATCCGGTGTCCATTATAGTTGAGTGACTAATTAATAAACAGAGAAAAAAAATGAATGCTCTGAATCTATGCATAGGACAAGCGAGTAGTCTTTTTCAAGAGGTCAATTGTGAATTTTCGTATTTCAATTACATTTTCGCCACTCATCTACTCACTTCTTTCATCGCATCTCATTGACAGTGTCTGATAGCTCCTTAACCGTATTGCAAAGCTCCTACTTTCAGATTACTATATCCTTCAATCGCAGAGTCCTTCACTTTGAAGCTTCAGTCCGCTTCTATCTGATCGCTTTCTATTTAATATTATTTAAGGTTAGATAGTTACATTAATGAAGTAAAAGAGGAAATAGCTGCTGCGGGGCTAGTCTAGAGAGCTTGTATAGAATTGAGAGATAATCAACCTGGAGGAAGGTTATCTTTCATTGGAGAGACATCATGTTTGCTCCTCACGTAACCCTTCCCGAACCATGTTCCTATGGTAGTTGGTTACTTGGATAACTATCCGATTAGCTCGCAGAAATCAAATATATGGTATTCCTTATAAAACTGGACTGGTTAGCAGGTTGTTGGCCAGACTGCTTTCTATGGAATCGTAGCTTCTTGTTTCTGATACCGATAGAATTGATATCACCTCAGAGTGTCACCAAAAGATAAACGTTGGGCTTGCTGAAGTAGTTCTCATGAAAACGGTTTTACTTGCTGAAATGTCATGTTTACGTCATTTTTGATATTTTAGAACTCTACGGTGATCTTTTGATTTGGGCGGTCAGTTAATTTGCATATTCCAGAATAAAACGAAGTCGTTTTGCTCATTGGCTATAGAATGCTCAGAAAATGCGGCAGTACATTAATCGTTTTCTGGAATTTTCAATGCTATCGAACAGCAGTAATGCGCTTGAATCCGTGCAAAGTCGGATTCACCGTCTTGTCATGGTCATATTCATTTCAGCCCATCTACCCCGATCGTTTTTAGTAGCAGGGTTTCCTGGTAGTGCATTCTGGTTGTTTGCAACTGCTATTCATTGTTATAAATGTTTAAAATCCATGCAGAATAAATCTAAGGTTTTCTCAGATTCCCGTCATTCATAGATATTGCCGACTTGTCTTTCCCGAAATGTGCTGCTACTTGGTCTCCGTATGCTTTCACTTTTATCTGGCCTCTCTTATCCACTTCGTCGTTTGTAACTGAGTTTTCTATTTGCTACTTAAGTAAGAATTAATGGAGCAGCTTCTAGTAAGCAAACATAGTATTCTCATTAGATATTCAAAGAAAGGTGCGAATACAAAGTGAGTTTAACATTCAGGCTTTTATCATATTATTAAATCGAACTGCACCAGTCCCTTTTGTACATTAATCATTGCACTCCACTACCATCTTATGAACCACCACTGATTTTCGCAAACGCTGCATATAGACGTAAACTTCGTGCTTGGTATTTTGCCCTGATATTTAGTATCTACTCGAATATTTCAGCATTCGGTAATTATTTTGGTCTCTAGAAAGGTGATTTTCTACTGTTCAATATTTTAATCACGACACTGCACAATCGAGATTGGTTACGTAATTATAGTCCTGCTTCCACCCTTATCTCATCTTAAAAACCATTTACAGTCAATGCAAACTACTCTCAGCGGCGTCTAACACCGACTCGTTGCGTTTAAATTACGATTTGTTAGATTTTCTAAATGATCTGACCTGTGGGGTGTTGACACCAACTTCTCGAATCGCAGCCCTTTTTATGAGAGGATCCATCTTGCTCTTGATTGAACTAGTCATTTTAAAGTCCATTTGCGGATGGGCGGGGAGAGGTTAAAAGGGAAGAGGCTTTGTAGTGAAATCTATCAGTAGGGCATAAAATTTCGTCCCCCACCCGTAGGAATCATCCAAGCTATTTCAGATCTGCAGTCTCTTTGATGACTGAACTACATCTTTAAACCACCTTTTCACTTCCCTCTTTCGACGATCTGCAAGTCAACCTCTTTGAACCCTAATGCTCCGTGAATTCGGTGTGGCCGATCAGACCTTTCACTGTTGCATCTGATCAATTTTTCGAGTGGTTAGTCAGAGCCTCTTGTCCTGCCCACTCCAAGACAACGATGTTATTCGAGGTAATACTGCAAAGTGATGATTGGATTTACTGCAAATCGAAGTTTTGGTCCATGAGTTGGGTTCATGATTTTCACATAAAACCAACGTTGCAGATCATCGCCATTAATAGCTCGTCAGCTTCAATAAGGGCCGTTCGCAAGTGTTCACGCTGCCATATCAAATTTCCCCAAATGAGCTGTGATAGTTATGTTTATTTTCATGAGCTTGGATGTCCACATCCTCTTCAGTTGCATCAATTGAGCCACTAGGCGCTACCGGGACCATCAATTTATTTTCAAGTTTGTTAAGTTTATGAGTATGTTTTTTGCACGAAAATCGATCTCGGGTTAGAATAGTTTAGAGGTTTAGCCAAAGAATTAGTCACCATCATTTTCATTATCTGCTGAGTCAGATTTTTTGTTGATATCTTTTGGATTTTCTTTGTACAACCTCTGGAATTTATAAAAGCAGTTTAATAGGGGAAAAATCTACCTTTGGAACGCCTCGCGTCTTACCCAGAAATCTTCGTTCAATGAAAGTTTCAAACATGCCCTCTTTTATCCTCTTAAAAGGATCCCTTCTATTTTTTCTCCAAAATGACACTAGCCCAGTTTCTATACTTTGGCGTACCTTTGCTTGAGGTCTTTCCCGTTGGTCGAGTGGGAACGCTTGCCACCGGAGCGGAGGGACAAAAATGCATCCTAATTCGCTTGCTTTCTACCCAATAACTGTTGACATGTGCTACTGTGAGTGACAATATGCTTATCCACGTCTTTAAAGTTTCTCTCTGTCGCAGTTAAACAACAATTGTGGACTTCATTTTAGCCACTTGACATCAGTGTTAAGGGTCTTTTTAATGTACCGTTTCCTGCGAGATTTTCTCTGACGACACTTGCTATTGGGCCATTTTCTGCTTTATGTAGCCCTCTACCACCAGTCACTTTAAATTATTTGTCAGATCCTCTCATATATTTGCAGTTTTGAGTTCTTTTTCTAACTGGATGCATTGGTTCCCTTTTCTCTGCTTCATGGGCGGTCATTCGAATCACTGCAAGTGCGTCGATGGGCTTTACTCTTGATATATGCACAGTTAGCTGCTACATACCTGCTAACATTAGTCTCCTTCCGTAGTCCAAATGTTTTGGCTTTTTGATATCTTGTAGAAATAATGGTTTTAGAAGCATGTACTTCTATCAAATTTTCGGGGTATTTGAAAATCCTACTTTGTATTGGGCACCTTTAGTGTTTGCGAAATTGTTTAATCAAGCACTGGACAGGCTTTTTAAGTTTTACCTTTTTCACAATAGCGTCATGCGACATCTTCATGAACTTCTGTTGCTGCTGATTTTGAGATTCCATGTGATTGGTGAGAGACCGCGGTGCTTTGTTTTTTTTCCTGACGTTGAACAAACACCATTCATTGTATTGTATTGCTCATTTACTCCTCTCAAAGCACCCGCGGATTATTTACTTTCAGCGCTAAGCTCAAGTTACCATAGTAATTGTGAGTCAATTGTATTGCAGAAGGACTGGTCCTTTGCTCTAGTCAAACACCGACCCCGCTTGACTCTGCGTAAAATGCACTTCAATGGTAAACGTTTACAGCAGTGAGGCCTGTCTTAGGATTATTAGCATGCCCATCAAAACAATAATCAGGTCAAATGTAGAATATTTTCGCTTCAGGCTTCAATTCACAAATTGAACAAGAAGGAGAAAGTAGTCAAATAAGAGGCCCCCACTCAGAGGGGCTCTGAGGTTTTTTTACTCCCACAACAAGTATTGGCTGTCCCTTTTCTTTGATAGAGACTTGGATTTATGTCAAATTAGATCAAGTCTAGTGGATAACTCGTTCCCCATCGGCTTGAATCAATCGTTTATTTCTCACCCTCCATAACTTACTAATACTACTTTATGGTGAATGTTTACTTTGTTCTATTGCAGAATTCCCTGTGCTCTCAAGAGCTTCGTGAGCTTTCTAATCCAGGTGCTAGCGGATCGATATTTTACATTACTGCTGATGATGAGTTCATTTTAAAGACTGTTCAGCACAAGGAGGCCAACTTCCTGCAAAAACTTCTCCCCGAATACTATATGAATTTGGTGCAGCACACACGGACCCTCCTGCCCAAGTTTTATGGTCTTCATTGTTATCAGGTAGGCCGCACCCTCTGCTCCCGTTCTTCCCTTTTACTCTTTGCTCAAAGCGTTCGTATGTGCGTGCCTCTAGTAATGAGCTTTGATTGAGTTAGAGTATGTGGTGGATCATGTGGGCCAATTTACTAGTTCTCTCGCGTGGTTAACTCACAGGAGAGAACGAGAGAATCATCTTTAGTTGAAATTTCATACCGAGTCAATCACCTCTCTCTCCATTGCATGCTTACTTGTGTGGGTGTGCATTTAGTCGATCAGACTCATGTATCCTTCCTCTAATGCAGTTTCTGTTTTGGTCTCCTAATTGGCTATATACTGGGAGACACCAGTTCGGTTACTGGTTTGAAATACCTGCTTGAACCATTCTTCCACCTCTAGGTTCTTATTCCCCAACTCACAATATGGCCCAGTAGGCATTTTGAATGCTACTCTAATGTGGTCGTGGTCAGTCTTGACAGAATTTTCAACTAGACGTTGTGTATCTAGTTTGAAATGTAGCTTTTCGTTATACTCAGTCGAATATGTCGTCATTTAACTTCTACTAGCATCACATCAATATAGTACCTAATCAATTTCAAGGCAAAGTGTGGTAACTAGAGAGAAGCAAAAGACAGAGGTGCAGCCTTGGTAAATGTCTGATGAAGTTTTCTGTAAGAGGTTTTGTGGTCTGCAATTAACACCTTTACACCTGGGGCTTTTGTCTAAATTGATGTCGATTAGCGGCACCAATCAGTCGACGTTGCCTCAGCCCGTCTTATAGATTATCGTATTTTCCATAGATTTCTTTTTAACCTGGTGTGGATTTCTCGATTGTGTCTAGAAGTACTACCAACTTGCATCTTATTTTGGCGCAGAGCTCGGGGAAGAATATTCGCTTCGTAGTGATGAACAATCTGTTGCCCTCGTCGGTGAAGATGCATGAGCGGTACGATTTGAAGGGCTCCTCATACAAGCGCAAAGCCAACGAACGCGAATTAGCCAAGCCGAATCCCACACTTAAGGACCTCGACTTTAAGTAAGACCATTGGATCTCATTCCATGTTGTCTTTTCAACGTGGTGTTAGTCATCGATAACTTTGATCACATCATGATATACTGATTTCATTAGAATATGTGAAGTATTTCATATTCAACCCTTTCCTTGTTAATAAAAGAATTTTTGAAGCTTGAAGAACAGGACATGAGGCTCATTATAAAGTCGTATCTTGCATTTCATGTCGTCCTGATGTTAGTCTACAGCTCCAACAAGCGATGATTTTTTGATTTGCTGTTTTTAGTTTCCCATGTTGGCGGGTAATATAATCAGCACCCATACCTACCTAATCTCTACTTTTTTTCCTTATACTCTGACTGCTTTAAGTCCGACGTCATCAAAAAAGTGGCATTTGATCTGATGTAACGCGGATCCTCTGATGTTGTCATTTTATCATTCGAGCGTTCTGTCAAAGCAATTATTGTTAAGGAGAGGGCGGAACATTCCTTAGGCCCTAATCTAGATGAAGCAATTCAGTTGATCACCGTAAATATATTCAACCAAGTTTGTACTTTTTCGTAAGCCATTTAATCGTTAATTAAATCTGACTTTCATTTGGCAAAAAACAAACACAATAGAAGCCATATTTTCAGCATCTATTTATTTAGTGTGTTATTAGGGCAAATCGAATTAGCAGAGCAACTTCACTAGTGGTTATTCGGTTGACTTCTTTTAGTTTAGTAGTTCCTCTCTCAGATTGCCTTTCTCATTCACGAGGAAACTCCATATAAGATAAGTCCTCGAACGATTGATTTTATTGAAATTCTTTAAAACAGTGGATCTCTTAGCCCTGAATATTCATAAAGAATACATATTAATCAAATATATCATACTCTACGCTTTTCGTGATTTCACATAGATTTCTTCTTAATGTAACATTGCAAAAATTTCTGACCTTTATTTTTCCTCATGAGTCAAACGCTTAGGTTGTTGGCAGTTTGAGATCCTTGAAATCCGATCAACCGAGCTAAAAGCTCCATGTAAACAATCTCTCTCTTCTCAACCACTAAATATTTGATTGCATCGCAGATGTCATTTCTGCAAATCATGTATCTGATAGTAATCACCATAACTCTGCAAATTTAAATGTGCGCATGCCTGTAAAGTCAGTTTTGTACAACAGCAGTACAAATAATTTTTATAACAAGTAGCACACAATAGATAGCGTAAAAGAGTAAAAGCGTTCATCTACGTCTTCGGTTCTTTGGTCACTTCTCTGGCATGGTTTTATAGTACAAGTAGCATTTTCAATTCGTAGTAGCACCTTGTCCGTCCTCGACATCGTTAAGAGCAGACAATCTTCACACCTCTTCCAGAAGATTCCATTCATTGCTACATGCGCGATTTCCACAGTCCAGTTTGAGACCATGAATCCAGGTATTTACATCGTGCCCCATTTACCAAGCTGTACGAAGTTATACTTCTGCTGGCATAATCTAATTTTGTACATCCGGTGGTTGATTATTCCCTTCCGATCGCTCCTCTCATTAACCCCCAGAGTTGCCCTTGGGGTTATCGGTGGTCACCACGAGATAGAGAGTAGGTTTGACCACCTGCAAAGTCAATTTAGTATGTGATTAAAGTGGTGTCAATTTCATAAGTTTCTTCTTCCTCTCCCCCCAAAAAAGAAGGAACGCCTCTGCTCATCCATTTAACAGGTATAGAAAATTGTCAAATAGCCGAGGTAATTTGACAAATTATAATTCATTCAATTAAAAAGGCTTGTAAGTGTGACATGGTTGATCCCTCTTTCGCCGACAATTGACATGCAGAAGGCCAGAACCGAAAGACACGTCAGTCGTGCGTTGGGACGGTTTGGAGATGGTGTCAAGCCTACCCTCGACTTTATCGGTAGAACTTAGGGATAGTCATGCACAGAATTTCGACTGAATGCCGTAGCCCGTCATCCCCTCCGTGGTTGCATCTCCAGTATCGCTGTCAAGGCTTGTAATTTACATAGACTGGCCCTCAGCACTTCAGGTCGATTGGCGTGGCGCGTGCAAGCTAAACCTGCCTCGTAATCGTAGATTTCTATCGAAGTATCGGAGGAGAGTCTGGTGCGATCAATCTATTTCGTTCAAAGATAATCAAACTCACTTTTGACTCTCGGCAGCAGAGCTTTCTTACTAGGAATCATTCTCCATTTTCTGGTTGAATGAAAGAATAACCCTCTGGCATCTGTCTCTCTAAACTTAGCTTGGGAATAATTTTTTTTGCCTGAATATTTTCATTTAGGTGGTCGTTTCTCTATTGCATGTCTGAATGTTTCGCACCGACTGCATAGATCTTCCTATGGAAATCGATTCATATGGGGGGAACAGCTTCGGGTTCTTCCATTTGGAGATGTTCTTGTTTGCTATTTTTATTTACTCCCCGCCCATTAGGGAAGTCCCAAGGACTTGTTGGGGTACAACAGAAGTACAAATAGCTTTTACAACATGTAGCACACAACAGTTTGCTATATTTTTTTTTCTGCTTCAGGGAGAGGCACTCCAACGGTATTTGGCTGGAGGCTGATACCTACGATGCTTTGATGAAAACTATTGAACGTGATTGCAGAGTAAGTCATTCATTGATCGATTTTTGCAAGATTTCACCATCAACCTCCTAACCACTATTTAATTGCCCTACAGCGCTATTAGTGTTTATAATTCCGTTAAATACATCACTGGAATATCTCCATTTTATTAGTAGTGTAGGCTCATTCAGTCTATTTCCGCCATGTTTGGTCATACCCAGCGACCTCTTAGCGACTGACCAGCGAAGCACTACCATTAAGAACCATTACAAACCGATTTGAGGCCTCGTAAATGGGCACTGTGTTTTGCTGAATGAGCTGCGGCCGATTCGGTGGGATCTAGGCAGGGATCTTCATTGTTTACAGCTGAATAGATCATGCACATCAGAACCGTTTTTTACTACTTCCGGCATCATGGTTAAAACCATTGCATTGCGAACGCAGAAATTTCCAAAAAATTCAACTCTGGATGTCGCAATCTCCTTCCTGAACGGATCCCAACAGTTACCTAAATTTAAGATGTGGGAAAGCATTGAGGGAGACGAGATAGGGTATCGCAATAAAAGTCTCGGAAATCATCATCTATCTGCTTCGGTTAAAATATGTTTAAGCAGTAGAGAAAGCTGGTACTTCCCTCCACTCTGAATCCGAAGAAAGATGGAACTCCATTTCGAAATTGCAGGATGGTTGTCTTCGAGCCCGATTGCAATGAAAGCTACTCTTGGTCCATCCAGTTAATGTATAAATATACTAGTTTCAAAAGTCTAATACATGGATTTTTAGCTAACCGTTTGCTTCCATTGCCGAATGAGATGTTTGCGATGTTATCCTTTCACATTGTTTCAATAAATACGTAATTTGTTATCGCTATATTTTTGTGGTGTAGCGATTGTGTAACTGATCCATTAAATAATGTGGATTCGAAACCCGTCGACGCATGGAATGATTTGACAACAAATAGTTTACAAGCTGCTATAGGCAATAGCTCCAGTATTGTCTTCCTCTTCCTTATAGAAAAGTCAAGAGGGGTTGTGCATGTACATATTAAGATGTCGATTCGGTATCTTAAGTTGAGCGCGTTCGCTGAAGCGGCTGGTCAATTCGGTAATGAGTACATTTCCACTAAAAATATGAAATTTATGTTTTCTTTTCAAGGTACTGGAATCCTTTCAAATAATGGACTATTCCCTTCTTCTTGGTGTTCACAACTTCGATCAAGCGGAACGTGAAATAGTGAGTAACCTCTTTGATATAATTTTCGCACTACTTTGTACAATTCTCTACCAAACCCATTGATCATTCTTATTGCGCTGCTAATACCAGTCCTTTAAACAGATGCTTCTATTTGTTTTTTTTTTCTGCCGTCCAGCAAAGTCGAAAACGCAATCAGTCTTCTGATAATGGTATGTGCATTTGTCTCCCATTGTATCGTATTTATCTACAACTCACTGTTCGAATAGATTCAACTAAATATGCAGCTGACTTTTTGACCTACTGATGTTTTTGTTCGGCGTGATGTGGCGAGAGCGAAAGGACAGATTCGTCCAATAATAACCTAAGTCTATTGGTTAACCTCGTCGTAATTCATCATTGTAATCAATCAAAAGACTTATAACCTAATAGCTTTTCTTCCGCTTAAACAGACTATTTGTGGGTTAGGATTGACGCTTAAGTTTGTATTCGCTTTTATGGATCATTTGCAATCATACTGCATTTACAGTGGATTAAACACCATAGGCTTTCCGCCTCTCGCACGCAATTCGCGACTGAGGTGTGGAGATGAATATATAGCCCTGCATAGACTGAGATTGAATCTCAGATCATTTTATTGAATGAGGGAAGTTCGAGCAGTTCGCGTCTCTTTATTAAATTGCTTCAAGTGCTGCGAAATTCTGAGTACTAGCTAGTCCTTCAGCTAAAATTGAGCTAGAAAAATAAGCAATTTGGATCTTTCTGGTAGCATAAAGAATCCCTCAGATAAGACTTCAAAATGTACCGTTATCAGTTTTATATAGTTTATCTCATCCTAGGCTCTCATACAACAAACACTAAAACGTCAACCAGTAGATCCTTTAGTAGTCCGCCCACTACAGAAGCAAGGAAATACAGGTTCTCTGAAGATTGCTAATAGAAAGAATTTCTTCAAGGTTTGGCGGCTGATGGTGGGATATCGAGTAGCGAAGGTGGACGTGAAGAGCAAAGTTTGAAGGCCCAGACTCCTGTGGCCGTCTCTGAATCGTCGCAGCAGCACAGCGGAGGTGACATCGATATTAGTGGGTATCGGTTAGCTTCACCCTTCACCCGCTCTGCATTCCGTGCCCGATCGGGCAATAAACGTCTCGCCGCCTACTCCACTGCCATGGAATCCATTGAGGCAAAAACTGAACCTGTTGAAATTGAACCCACTGACGCGGAAAAAGCCACATTGTAAGTTATTTGACTCGTATTCTGACCATATACTCTTATGATACTCATCTAGGTTTTTTTACCAACTTTCCGTTTTTCATCCTTGAAATTACATTCCACTTTACACACATAGAGAATCTTCTTTTGAGTCTTTCTCGTAATCACTGCTTTTGTCTTTTCCCAACAAAAACGAGTTTTGTACAATTCAGGTATTGTCGCATAACCTGAAGTCAGTTTGAGTATGTAATGAGGAAATAAGCGCCTGAACTTCAAGGTCTTTTTCTGGTCTCCTTGCAGTGAGTATATGGCTTCAGTCTTTGTCCGCTGGTATGGTGGCCAAATTTATTAGTAAATTTGATGGATTCACTTGCTATTCCCCATGTGAGAAGCAATTTATCCCTGATGACTTGAAGCTACTTTTTCAATCGACTACTGACTTACCCATGGGATGTCATTTGACGTCCTATTTAATGCATATTTTGAAAAATGGGAATACGTTAGTGGTGTTATTCCGGATTTCGCAGTTTTTTTTTCAAGGTTCGTGGGACTCGCCGTATGCACAAGCGATAAATACTATTTAAAGGATTCTAATCAAAAGCGTGTATTGAAATAAAGTCTCCCAACAGCAATTTTTATTTTTATGAGCAGGACGTTTAACTTGGAGCCCTTCTGGGAAAATCGTATTGGGCCATAGTTTTGAGGACAAACGTCATTAATGTGCCCTGAATCCACGTCGTCTGATAAATAAAACGCATGCGTAACTGCTGCATCACTGGACTAAAAAGTGCCCTAAAGCTTGTTTTATTTATTTTTATACTAGTATATTAATGAATATGTGGATCAGTTCGATTTGTCGACTGGTCGTTTTCAATCTTATTGAATCTTCCACTTTTGGTCTAGATAGCTACAGTGTAGGCTCATTGTTCAAGTCTTCTCGATATAGCCGGTATCGACTTGAGCTGTGACCATGTTTTTTTACCAGACTTTTGTCCTGCCTCCTAGTGTCTTTTAGTCAGCCTGTTGAAATGGTTCTGAACACCGCCACTGTTAAGCATCCTATTTCTTTCGACAGATGGTTTTTCTTAGGCATACTAGTCCTCGCATCGCTTTCAGGAGATTGCTCTTTTCTTCAAAGCTATTTACATGGTTCACATTTAGGATTCACTCTAAGCATACGTCGAGAAACGTACTTATGCTTAGTAATGCGCAGAGTTGAGGTAGTTATAAAATGAACGTTACCATTGAAACCAGTTTCAAGGACCAAAACCACTGTGGTTGCACTACCTTGCCCATTGTACCGACCATAGATCTCTTGGTAATATTGATTTTTGCTGTAAGAATTCTAGTTCAACTAATTCTACCGGTAAATGCAGAATATTGATACAGTATAGGAGGAGCAATAAAGCACTCCTAGAGGAGTCGAGTGTGCTGTATTTTCTGTGTGTAGGGTATATGCATGTTGGTGAAAGGCGGACCTCAAGGGAACAGATAGAAGGATAGGGGAACCAGACAGACCAATGCGGACCCGCATATTTAGGCCGTTTGCGATGACGCATAATATCCGGAAATCGTTTGAGCAGTCATACCTGAAAGGAAGTAGATCCATGCAGCTGAAGTTTGATGCACATATACGTTTTCAGCACGCTTCGTTAGCAAATTTCTTATTATTTGACGACTTTACCATCTAATTTATTGCTTGTTAGGAGCGATAGACCATAATCTATCCTATCTTTGCGTTCATTCAATTGAATCTTATAAAGCGAGAAGAAAAAGCCCAGGCATCCCTGCAATTGAGTTAAATGAGCACATAAATGCAAACACAAACATCAAGTTCCGGTGCAGAAACCCAATATCCAGCCTAATCACGCATTTGGACAAGGGTGTCATATTTTTGACCTCAGAATAAACAATTCAGCAATACACCAGTAGGCAACTAGGCAAGAGTTCTTCCATCTGAACCTTTTGCCTTTTACTAGTATTCCCATTGTTTTTTTCATTTTATTATTTATTGGAACCCTTATGGAAAGGATAGGAAGTTAAAGAAGTGAAACAAGCATCTTGATTGGCTCACTGCTCTATGTTTCGTCAACTCACCCGCTACCTTTTCCTTTGAACGACCGCTTTCTTTATTATCTGGATGATGATCAAATTTATTCTGGTAATTTTCCATTTGATCCGCAATTTTTAATCTAACATTTGGCCATTTTCATCATTAAAATTACCAAAGTGGTAGATAAATTCTTCTCTAACTGACAGAAAGTTATCGGATCAGCTTGGTTTGAAAGGACTAAATTTTCGCGGGCGTCCCTTTCAAGCACTTTTTGTTGTTTTGATGAATAGGCTCTTGCCCTATGATCGGTTGCAGAAAAAGCCCTAGGTCTCAGACTAACCAAATAATTGTGTATATAGAACCATTTTCATTCGGTTACAGTAGCACGGAATTACCTCCCTGCTGGCTATATGGCAGACTGTAAATTCATTTCCAGCATTTACAATATAGTTAAAGTGCAGTAGGTTTTCGAGTTGTTAAACCTAACCACCTTCAAACAGTACATTGTTTATAGACTTGGTGGTTTACCGGCTCGTAGTCATTCCGGTGATCGTCTCTTTCTCTTCATTGGCATAATCGATATTCTCCAGAGCTATAGAATGATGAAGAAGATGGAACACACCCTCAAATCTGTCGTCATTGATGCGGTAAGCCCGTCTTGTCTCCTACCCCTCCCTCCCCGTAATACACAAATCTTACGAGTGCTAATGTTTCCCTTCTCATTTAAGGAGACTGTATCTGTGACAAATCCCAGCTTTTACGCCAAGCGTTTTCAAAATGCCATTGGCGAATTCATATTCCGGCGAATTCCTTCCCGTGAGTCAGGGATAGCTCTGTGCATTTAAATCGTTTTATTCACATAGAGTCAATTATTTCATGAAACGTCGATAACACTTTGATGATGCCTACTAACATATATTTTATTCTGCTTCTTTCTACCCCCCCCCCGCTCTCCCCCACCCTGCCGCATCGTGTTCCTCTTGTTGCCGTCGTTGACGTCAATGTTGCTGTTTGCGTTGGTTTCTTCTGTTGTCCTAACGCCCGGTGGGGTAATGTTTCCGTTCTCTCTCCGTTTTTCTCTTGACATCTTAACTCGACTCTTGCATGTCGCGAACAAATCTCGCCTATAGTTGATCCACCTCAACTTTTTGGTCCCAAAGCTAGGCGCTTTAGGCGCCTAGCTCATCTAGGTGTGTACTACCCCCTCTCCTTTCGCTTATTTGTCTGTCTGGTTGTGTTTGCCTGCCTGTTTGCATTTCATCAACCTAGTTTGAGTCTTTATCATCGGAATTTCTTTAACCCCGCACATGCAACAGGATTCTACAATCCAGCTCTTGATTGTTCGGGCCTCTTAGGAAGATGTACTGATGACCTTAGCCTGAACACTTAACCCTTAGACTTTCTCACTCATGTGTTCGGACTAAGCTGACTCACCATAAATAAAAAATTCCATCTCCTAGATCCATTACTACTTGCAATTTTTTGCATTTTCGCTTAGGTGGAAACGCCAGGAGCCAAGGTATGCATGTTTCCAATCTACTAATGCTTCTTCTAATCATAATAAATGCTCAAACGAGAGGCATTCGGCTAGGTACCTATTATATTCGTCACCAGTAACAATAGAGTTCGTTTGTATGTTGCGCCTACTGACATGTCTACTGATAGTGTTATCTGATCTCTTATTTCATTGAAGTGATCAACTCACTGCTTCCATACTCTTAGGCTTCTTTGAAATCTTTTTTCTGCTTATTAACTTCATCAGTAACGACAATAAGGCTCTTCTTTTTAGGTTGCCATTGTTGATATGACTGTGTTCAGTGCGATGTGACTCTGACTTTTATCATTTTTTGAAATAGTTCCAGTTCAGTTTTGGCATTATTTATCAGCAGCCTTTTGATTTGTCCAACAGCAACAGCGGCAGTTGGTAAGTTACCTCTTCTACATCACTATGGCATCATCAATGATTTCAGTGGAGGCCCTAAACTGTCTCTGTCTCCTATTTAAATTGTTGTGCTCTCCATCTCCTCGCACCTCATGTCATGAGATGTGCGTCGGACAGATCCCTCTTTCCCTGCTACTTCAGGGAGCTCTTTTGCCCCTTTCTACTATGCAAAAGAGCTCCTAGATATTAGTCACTGCTCATCACTTCCGTTTTCTCAGAGACTTGGTGGTGTGCACTGGCGTACTCACTGCATGCTTACTTTGCCTCAGCACCCATTTCACCATCTGTTTTTCCCTTATCTTCTTTTTTAGCCATGAAACAAACGTCCGCCCGACGAAGGCAACTAAAATCCTCAAGACCTCTTCCTCCATCGATTCTAAGCGGTAATTTCCACTTCTTCAGCATTGCTAATTTTTGCCAATCTTGGATCATCTAAATTGCTATCCTTTGTCCTTAGATTTGGCCAACGCACAATCGTAAGTTGTAGAAACGGTAGCAGTCGTTTTGACATTGTTCGCATACTACTTGCTAATATTAAGTGGTAATAAATATATGTTTTACAGGTGCCCGAGTAATGAGACCCTATCTTCGGTTACAAGTGAGTAGAGGAATTACGTCGCTTATTGTCATTCAATGCATGACCTGCTCTGCTTAGCCCAAGAGCTATTACATGTTGATTGTTGCTCTGCATGCTATTTACTTCCATATTAATTTAACATTCTAAGACCGGTGAATATTTATTGAATTGTGCTTTTGACACAATCACCGAACTAAAATAGACTCATGAAACTGCTTTCCATCGAAATTTCTTTTTTAATCGTAGTTTCGTCCATTTAAATTGCGTTCGTTAAGTATAGAGACAATAATTTATAAAAGCATATAGTTTGAAATAATCTAATTAAGACTTTTCCTTTTCCTTACTTTCGATTCGCGCTTTCTTCTCCACCTTCTTCAGCTGGTATGGTAACCCTGCCGGTAGAAACCCAGACTCCTCCCTCTCACCAAATTGACCTCACCCTCTACATCCAGGCACTTATCTTTAGTATTTTACTGATCTCTCTCCAAGTTATCTCCTTCCTCATAGCTGACAACCCTCTCCTTAGCTAACTCCTCTATCCCCTCGCTTTGTTACTCCCCGCGTTTCACCCCGTCTGCCACTTCTAACCCTTCTCCGCCTTTATTTTGACCCCCTGATCTCAACCTGTTTGTCGTTTCGCTGTGATATCTACATACATATATATCGATGAAAAGAAATAGATGTATAGCTTGTTTTGAAACAGATGTTATTATTCTATGGAAGGTGTTGCTGGACTTGGTTTCTTATTGTTGATGGCTTTCTCAGATGTTGAATCTGTTTTTTTCACCTTCGTTTTCTTAACGTCGGCTGCCTTTTCCACATTTTCTTTGAAGGCACTTTAAGTAAATTCCATTGCAGATTCTGGGCGAAAAAATGTCACCTTTAATGCATTAAAAACGTTTGGATGCTTTGTTTAGTATTGATGAATAGTTTTTTGTTGTGGTTTTGAACGTCCCTTTTTCTTACTAATTTTCCATCTCTATTTTCATTTCATCTTTTTCAATACGTCTAACAAACTATTTTAGCGCCATTTTCTTTTTCATCTAACGCACGCACTCGCCTTCTGTTTTTCAACGCCTCAATCGCATCCTAAAAACTATCACTTTAATACCAAAGCCTCTGAACGGCAATCATTTGATAATCCTTGCTGACTTGCACTTTCTTAGCTTGGTCCCGTCAGCGTTCCTTGACTACTGTTTCAAGATACTCCTCTGCCTACTCATCTGGCTATTCCACGATGGCGAATAAACAGTATCACTTTCACCACCACGATAGTAACTGCTGTTGTGGAGGCAGACCGGACTTCTCCCATTCAGCTTCTGCGCCTGTCTGTCAGATGAGAACTTCCCCCCTCTCCGAGCCTCTCATTTTCCATTCTCCTGGAAATGAACTTTCCTGGTGTGAAAAATCAATCATAAGTTTGCGAATGAGCTCGGAATCCGACCTCTCTGACACCACTAGCAGTAGCAGCAGCAACGTCAACAGCTATATTGAGCCTGCTGATGGTACCGTGATGACTTCTCAGGGTAGACGGACTGTAGAAGAATTAGATAACCAGTTGGCAGCCGTTCAGAAACTCGTCCGGCGAGAACGAGCTCGCAAGCAGCGTGAGAAATTCTCTAAAAATCACTCAGAATCAAGTTTGCATCTTATGTCAACAGAAGGCGTCTATTCAACACACCAAGCAACAAAACCATCACCTTCTCTGGCTTCATCACGATCCCGCTTCATAGCCACACTAGCCTTACCCCCACACTACGCCACTGTGTCACATCGGCCTACTCCTCGCACAACGCTAATGCCTGAACCGGTGGATTCGCGTAGCCGAACACCCTCTGCTGTCCGTGGGTGTCCCGTGAAAATGGGGTCTCCTGAACCTTCTATATCTACGTCTACTCTCTCTGACTTTATGCGTGATGCGGAATCAGACTTTGGTGTCTCAACCTGACTGTGCGATTCTCCTCTATCTTCATATCACGAACTTGTGATTTGTACTTGATTGCCGTAATTCTCACTGTCTTTCTATTTCATGCGGCTAAACAAATAGGGCTTGTATCGATGGAGCCGTGCAGGGTCGGTTGAGGCAGAGCTTATTTGTGTTTGTGTCCGTGTCTTCGGTCTTGAGTTGCTGTTTACAATCCTGCATGATTCTCTACATTGTCTCCGTTGTTGTAATCGAATTTATGGCGCATGTATCGTTCTATTTTGAGATACTGAACATGAGAGGGGGGACGATCTTTGCAGAGTTAATCAGGCTTGCGTTTTCTTTTCAACCGGCATTATTGTAGGTCCTCAGCAGTCTCTGATGTATTCGCGATAATTTGCGGATCGGGAGGGAAGGAGCCTTTGCCCGTCATTTTACTGCCCTATTCACCTTTTTTCTGATCCTAACCCTCATCTCACTTAATTTTTCTTCAACCTTTGTGTATAGCTAACAGCCACTTGAACACATGGCCACTAGTTCTGTCCCAATCCTTTTGACCTTCATTTTCCTCCTTTATCGCTCTGTTGTCGTATGTGATGATTATGACAGCGTCCCACTTTCGTTCCATAGAATTTCGAAGTGTTTTCTTCAGTAATAACGGCCATGATCATGATGACTTTACAATGCCCTCTTCTTTACCATTTGCCATCTACTACTATCACTCTTATTTATATTTGTTTTCGTTTGTCCTCCAATTTTCTTCCTTGTGCTGGTGTTGCTACCTTCTCTCTCTCTCTCTATATATATATATATAGCGCTAATATATGATCAGATACAAATTTTAGCCTCGGTTTGTGGTGTTGGCATCTTTTGAGTGTTATTACCACCGCTGCCGTTTAGTGGGAAGTAAGTAACACTCTATTTAATTGCTCCGCAGCTGTCACCCGTATCAGAAACTATCAGCCTGTAATATTGAAATGTTGTGTATTCTCAAGGTTGGTAGGTTTAATAAGCATAGATGAGGTTGTTTTAGTGAACTGTAGGAAAACCACCCCCTTTGTTGAATGAACGATTCGGATTAATATGCCTTTTTCAAAGGCAGGGGGATGGTTAGTAGAGGGGCCATACAGGAGCGCTGAACTTTCGTCTGATTTGGTAGTTGTTCGCGTCTGCAGCTATTTTGTGGTGACTTGCTCGTCGATCCAGCTCGGATTGAAGTCCATTACATTTAACTGTTAAAAATAACTGGCTGGATTAGCTGGAGTGATTAATCACACTCCCCTCTCAGAGCCCTTTTATATTCTGAGCTTTGCTAACATAACTTGTTAGAAAATTGAAACTATGCTAGAACACGGTAGTTGCTTGAAACAAAACCATTACGCATGCCAACATGATTCTACTTTCCATCAATGCCTGCACCACATGTTGAGAGCGCTAAACTTCGTTCCCTGCTTTGCCTACTATCCATTTTTACCTTTGAAGGTCATCGAAGAACTGAGCAAGTTTCTGAGTTCTAAATCTCACGTCGGTTAGTTTGCCATTCTCATCACGTGCCACTAGCTTTTCTGTATCCTTTTGCAATTATGTGTCAGAATGCGGGAAGTTGAGCATTTTGCGCTAAGCTAAATCGCTATCTAGGCTCACCTGCTTGGAGTCATCATATTTCAATCAGGTTCGACTTTTAACTCATGTATAGAATGGGTGCATTAAAGTTTCATAAACGACCAATGTTATGCATGTCTTATTTTTAGATTAACTCTTAAATTGCCAGCTTGGGGAACGGATACGCAATTTCGCCAAGTCACGCTTTTGAATAGGTCATGAACAAAGCGGTCTATCAAGCATGGAGATTCGAAAGATCCTTTAAACGCACACGGAGACAACCACTTTACGGTAAATTAGCTGACTCGGATGAGCTGAGAGTTGAAATAATTTGAGAATCATCATTTCCGATGGATGGTCATCCCTTCTATTTTGATTTCTCCGCCTTCCTCTTGATTTACTTGAATCGGTGGTAATTTGCAACTAATAACGATATTTTAAGTACAAAATTTAGAATTCATGAAGAAAGGTGGGTCTCCAATTAGAGATGTTCACCTCTACTTCATTAAACCTTTTAATAGGGTGAATCGATTCATTTCAATTTCTAATAAAATCAAAATTTCAGTCGCCTTCAAATCGGGTAGGTGTTTGGTCGATTCTTGGGTCGTGGATGACTCTGAACGTCAGGCTGCCGGTATGGTTGTAAGTCCACGATATTGAAATTGCAATGTTTTTATTAAAAGGTGCGTAAATCATTACTTATTTCGCTACTAAACTGGAGCCACCCCCATGCATAGGACCGGTTTTCTCGTTACAGTAAGGTGTTAGATACACAAAATGCGAAGTATTAAGCAACTCGACTGTACCGATTAGTCAATAATTCGTGCTTGAAACTTGTACCTGCATGTGACGAAATCAAATGTATAGACTTTCAGGCTTCTAATTGGCAAACTTATATCCACTGACGATAAGCTCTGATAGTCTAGCTTATCAGACCTACAGCAGTTCCGGGAGCGACTGTGACGCCGAGTAAAGCTTATTAAATCTCTCCTTACAAACACTTGACTTTATAGTTACGCTCGTATTGTTTGCATTAGCCATTAAATGTCTACTGGAACTTCAGTATACGTAAAGAATGTCAGTGTCAAATGAACTCTCCAGGCATGCAGTTCCGCTCCGACCACCTTCTACTTCACCACCAACTTCTGGCTTCATATCAGGGATCCTGCTGCAGGGCGGATTTTTCAAGCGATGAAAATGGTGTCATTAAAGTGATCATGTTTCATCCACCATTCTCAATCGCAAGGTCATTTCCAGTTACCCTCAACTCATTATTTGTTTATGGGATTAAAGATAATTTGTATTCCAAACCACCAAATCGTTCGTAACAGTTAATTTAAAGCCTTGTTTGGACTTCGTTTCACCTGTTTTATTCTCGAAACTGCTTTAAGTTTAGCTGTTCGACCAAACAAAGAGAAGTCGTTCCGTCAGAAAAAAATTAAAGCAAAAGTACATTTTAGATCGTAGGCTGGGTAAAGGAAGATGTTCGCAAAATTTTATTTTTCAATGGATGTATGAAACTTCTTTTAGATAGTAGGTCGAAAATCGGCATTTAGAAATCAGCTAATGGAATCGAACAAGCTCAGTTAAGATGAATGAATTAACAAATAGTGACGCTGTAGCAAAGGAAGTATGAGCGTTTCTAAGACATGAAATTTTTTCTAAAAAAAGATTGTTTACGATAAATAATCGGTTGAATGCTGGAAGCATTCATAATCATCTCACTCCAAAGACAGCTTAACTGAAAGTATTTGCATAAAGTCCCCCTTCCAAGGGTACCACTTGAACTCTTCACATATCAGTAAATCTCGCTTCTGCAGAGACATATATTTTAGGAAGAACTGAAAACGAGGGGTTCACTTATCGGTCCAAATAGCAACTTACTATTGATGTTGATCAAAATCTGCAGGTGCTGGTACATTATTCTTCACTTTTCTAAGCCGTGAATATTACGTATGTATTTTGGCAACTTACTTCCTCAAAATGAACAAATATAGATTGACGAAAATAAGCATTTCAAGATGGGCATTTATCCACACTAAGATATTGTTAACCAATCCTTGCCTCTCACAAAGGTAAGGCAAATAGGGAGTTCACTGAACGATCCCTCGACGTCATTTCTAAGTGTCCGAGCCGCATAATTTTCCGCTTCTTTCGATTAGAGGGTATTTGTTACATCCCCAAAAGCAAAATCATTTAAGTTCCATTCGTAGATATGTGTTTTCACTATCCTTTATTTTTAGTCCGCTAGATGACAAGAATTTGACTGATCGTGTCAGGGAGCTTTGAGTTACGAGAACTAAGGAACAGATATGGAAATGAGGGTGGCCAAGATCATCCACACCTTCAGGAGCCGGTCAAGATGCGGGAAACTTTGCTAAATATACAGGAGCGACAACTTTTGGTTAAAAGCTTGCGTTTAAATGCCATTTTATTTGATAGCAAAGGAAATGGTAGTTCTGAATAAAAGAATGACTTGACCTTATTTTCTTCTCAACTGTTCTTCATCACTATAGATCGAAATTGTTACTAAACGGACGACAAAGTAAGGACTTTTTCTAAGGAAATGAACTATTGTAACCGATAAGAAGATAATCAGGACCATTGTATTTCGACTTCATCAGGTCTAGTGGAGGAGAGTATTTGTGTCTTAAAAAGATCGATTTTTTCCCTTATTCTTCTCAATCTCTTGCTAGGAATAAACATTCTAAATCTCGCCTCTTTCCAAAAATAACTTGAACCCTTGTGAAATTCCTAAAATGAAGTGTTCCAACTCAACTTTGGGCTACTACTTCGGAAAATCGGAACATTTTATTGTTAACAATAATTGTTATCTCCTTCCTGGTGTTTCTGACTATTAGTATAGCGCAAACCGATAACTACTTATTTCCTACAACGGTCAACATCGCACCTACGCATTCAGTTTTTCAATAATAATTTCCAACTCGACGTAATTATACTTCCCACACAAAAAAACCGTGGCAGATCTTAAATTTTAATCTCATACCCGCTCAGGTGCATTTCTTTCGTGTCTGTCAGATGGAAAACAGCAACGCACCTCTATGAAAAATGAGGTCTAGGTGGATAATAAAAAACATTGACGTCAGATCCGTGCAAAAGAACATGATTCGAACGTCGATGCATCCATTTCGATCGGTTTTCTTATTATGCGAAACATGCTTAAATGAAACTGTCGAGTGTATCAGAAGTTCATGAGACGCTGTCAATAGGGACAGCCGGGATGAGGACTTAGCGTGCATTGCTGATCCTCGATGGATCGTTGGAAAAGTTAGGTGCATTGGGTTGCCATCAGGGCAATATAAAAATTTTTTAAAACGATATTTATTAAGTCTTGCAGGTCATGCTAATTAAAAAGTGGCTGAGTGGGCTCATTTCATTTGACCACCAGTAACGTGATTGCTGAGAGAGAGCTATTAAAAATAATATATAGGAGAAAGCAGCCACAGTGCACGATGCCGTTAACTGATTCGTAATTATCTCAAAAACTTCGCAAAAGAACCGACACCGTATTGGAACTTTGTATTTAGCGGTTTTTTCTGATCCCGTCTTGAGAAGAGATTTTGAAATTTTACAAGTATAACAAATCGAGGGAGGTTCATTAGAACTTCGATACATTCAAGAATCCTCTATCTGATCTCTACCTTTTCGACTGCTTGTTCATGTAAATACCATAGATTCCATGAATTGGGGGTGGGCGTAATAGTGACAACAGCGCTCTTACCATCGTAAGGCTCTTTCCTTAACAAAACTTGAACCTGTGTGAAATTCCTAAAATCAGGTGTTCCAACTCAACTTTGGGCTACTACTTCGGAAATTCGGAACATTTTATTGATAACAATAATTGTTATCTCCTTCCTGGTGTTTCTGACTATTAGTATAGCGCAAACCGATAACTACTTATTTCCTACAACGGTCAACATCGCACCTACGCATTCAGTTTTTCAATAATAATTTCCAACTCGACGTAATTATACTTCCCACACAAAAAAACCGTGGCAGATCTTAAATTTTAATCTCATACCCGCTCAGGTGCATTTCTTTCGTGTCTGTCAGATGGAAAACAGCAACGCACCTCTATGAAAAATGAGGTCTAGGTGGATAATAAAAAACATTGACGTCAGATCCGTGCAAAAGAACATGATTCGAACGTCGATGCATCCATTTCGATCGGTTTTCTTATTATGCGAAACATGCTTAAATGAAACTGTCGAGTGTATCAGAAGTTCATGAGACGCTGTCAATAGGGACAGCCGGGATGAGGATTTGGAGTGCATTGCCGTTCCTTGATGGATCGTTAGAAGACTTAGACATTTTGGCGAGAAAGCTGAGTTGGCGCTAAAAAAACGAACTTCACATTTTGTACACTGCTCTATTTCCACGCAGGCTTTGGGCGATCGCTTCTCTCGTCCCCTTCAATAGGCTCTTCCAATACCCTCATTTTCCAGCTTTCCTTAGTGACATAGGATTGGGGCGGCGTGGCACCGAAGTTGAAGGTGAACCGTATTAATAACAGCAACGTCGCAGATGCTTATGAAGATCAGACCACCTGCTTCACATTTTATTGATCTCTTCTGTTCAACTTAGTGTCTTTCTGAGGGTTCATAGGACGTTGTGTAACTATAACTCTGAATGTTGTGATGGTAAAAGTACAAGTTTGCTGAACCACAATACCGTCTATGTTTAGCATTATCTTACTGATTAACTGAAAAGCAATTCAGAAATTGAATAACGCTCCTTATCATTTACTAAATTCATGAATCCTGCTCATTTGCCTAGTTCAATTTGGCCAGGCTCATTCAGGTCGTTTTTTAAGGTAAGAGGTCGCATTTGCGAACAGGAGGAAAGTATTTATAAAGATAAAAATGACGTCCTGTGAGTGTCAGCGGTGTGATAGAGCAATGCAAATCGCTTAATTACAGTTGTAATTAAGAACCAATCAATGTCCGAAAGTGTTAAATCAGTTAATTTCATAACTTATATCCAAATCAGTATTTCCAGATGATGCATAAACTTGGGAGCTAATGCAGTGATTCCCACCGATCCCATTCAAATTGCTCATGTTTGGTTAAAACTGCCGACTGGCTAAAGCTGATCTTGAGCCTTAGATAGCTTTCATATGACTTATCTGAGTCTAACTAGGGGTTTAAGAGCAGCTAATTGAATTAAAGCTGTAGAAGTAAGCTGTTTGGGCTTGAAATTTGAATTAAAACTCGTACTTGAGTCCAAATGATCGCTTGTGGACATCTTACAGAAATAAGGATGTAACCAGGGACAGTTGATTGGTTGAATAAATCAGTCTCTACCCTCAGAATTTATGGTGACACGTGGGACATCAAAAGTAGATCGCAATGATGTTCAACTGCAATTCAGTAACTCGAAAGTCTGGGAGACAAAACAATACATAATACTCTACCTGATAGCTCTTATAGGTACATTTTGAAGCATTAGAGCTCTGTAAACTCACCACCTTTAAAAGCTGGAAGAAATAACTAGTGATTGGAAAATGTAGCCATTTGGGAGTTTCACAGTTCGGGAGGCATGAAACTTTCGTCTAACCTGACACTGATAGAGAACGTTAGATGCATTCGTACTAAAACGGGGACGAAAGAAGGCACTGATTCCAAATAATTGATATCTAGCGTGACACAGAATAGTGCAACTAACGGTGCATCTCTCCTACATATGAATTTAAGGCTACTAACTCTAAGGTCTACAAAACAATCTCAAAATGCTGCTATCTGCTACCCCAACCAGAAAAATGAAAGTTTATCACCGAAAAGCTAGGTCAAGAATGAATACCGACCAGAAAAAAAGGCCTTTAAATACCCGTATGAATCCTTGCCACTAAAATATCAATTATCTTCATGATCTAAGAAGCTCGTATTCGCACATAGGAGTGACAATAGGTCTCTCGGTTTCAGTTTTCTCAACTACTTCAAATTAGAGAGACAGGTTGAAATACTGGCCTTGAAGGAGATAGGAGTTTCACCAGTGGTCACAGTTTTTCCAAAGGCACATGACAAATGACCACTGGAGTGAGGCTCTTCTTACGTCAGGTGTGAGACTGCTTCAACTGCTTTGGAATTCAAGGATAGCTGGAGCGACGATTTTGAAACACTCACGCACTAGCTCAACCGAGAAAGCTGAAACGTTATGCAAATCAGCGAAATCCCCTATCCAAATGAGTCGAACTACCTGAAGTAAAAAGACATGTTTCCACCATGGATCCTGAGATGAATGAATTCAAAACCACACTAAATGAAACTGTCGCAAATAATTAAGAATAAACCACGGATCAAAATGGCCACTGACACTATTTCAGTAAAGGAGGTTTTCCAAAGAGTAAGGCTCTCCCTCGGTGCCCTTTATTCCCAAGCTGTGTCGTAAACCGATTTCCTTATGGCGACTCTAAATCGATAATGACTACCAGATCATCTATTCGTATATAGAGAAACATAACAAGAGATATCAGTTGGATCCATATTCCCAATATGAAATAATATATTGTCTCAAATATATTACAAATATTTGTAAAGCTAAGAAAAAAGTAGATGCACACACGAGCAGAGCTTCTGCTAAAAAACGCGAAGGAATGAAAGAAAAAGGGAAGATGAAGCTGGCAGAAAGAATCAAGGCTGATTGATTTACTGATAGCGTAAACCGGGCTGTAGGTGATCAAGAGCGTCGTTGATGTAGACACCGATCGCTTTCACATGGAAGCCGATTTTTCTGAGCTTCTGGTGATCCGCAATCAAACGGCCGTCAAATAACCAAGCCGGCTTACACATCACATCGTAGAGGCCCTGGTAATCTAAGGCCTGGGTGAGATGAAAAAAGATGATTATCTAGTCGAAGTCGAGACCAACAAAAATCTGTGTTTGAAAAGTTTTTCAAAAAACCACTAATGACGACCACTCGCACCACTTCTACCAAATTTGCAAGCCTTTTAGCTTTCCACAGCTCGTTTCAATTCTACCACTACCTTATATTAAGCACGACCAGTGAGCTCTAAGTGCTAGATCAGAGCTTTTAGGCAATAAAAAAAAATTTCACCAGGTGGAAAGTCCTGGTTCTGCCTTATGTTAAACATATCTGAATAGCGGACGCAAGAAGAGTGTTGTCTTTCGAACTCAACATAAGCAAAGCTCAGTGAGACACCAGGAAGACGATCGCAGAAAGACTCAAGATTTGAGTTCCTTTGTACATATTTTAAAGGCGACCAAGTATATGATCCTTAGATATTCTTCTCATTCCTTCATCTAGGAGAATATAAACTGACAATGTGTACTCTTCCCTGATAATCGACCGGCTAAAAGACATCAGAAGCCGTGTTCAGCATTCAGAATAAAGAGATAATATAACTTCACGAATCACCTCCACAGCATTCGATGTTACAAAGGAAGACTGACGGGGGTGGTACGAAGAATACAGAATCAATTCTTACTCTGAATTCGTCCCACTCTGTGCAGATAACAATGGCATGGGAATTCACAGCAGCTTCTATTGGGCTTCGACATATGCTCACGTTTGAGTGAACTGCAGAATAGGGGAAAGTTGAGTGCGAATAACTCAGAACGAGATCCGCAAATAACAACAGATAACCCACCAACACCAGGATTAGAAACTTCATTAAGATCGTTGATGATCTGCTCATCGGAGACTTGAGGATCAAAGATCGCTAGATGGGCGCATTCAGAGAGGAGGATGGAGCAAACACGGATTGCTGGACTCTCTCTAAAGGGAAGCAACACACGCAGATCAATAACTAGTGGAGTAAACCACGTCTGAATTAGAGTTGGTATTATTATTGCCTAACGAATAGTTGGCGAGTACATTAGCGTGAGTAACACGGAAGTTTATTCAGCGAAACCGACCTCGTATCCCCGGTATCTTTCTTAAAGGCAAAGCCGAGAATGGCAATACGCTTTCCACGGAGGTTGTTAAACATGGAGCGCACAATGGAACGCGAAAACCGCTCAATCTGGTGGTCATTCAGCCGCAGCACCATATTCCAGTAGGAGGCCACCTCTGGGAGATTCAAAGATTCACAGATGTATGTCTACAAGAGGAAATTTTATGAAACGTGACTTTCGAATGTCTGAAAACATGTCCAACATTTCAGACTATGAAAAGAACTGGTCCACAAAACGAATAAGCAGCAAACGGAGCTGGTAGGAGAGACACTTACGAGATTTAGGATGTCTTTGCGGAAGCAAGAACCACCGAAACCGAGGGAGGCCTGGAGGAAATGTGGACCGATTCGAGAGTCCCGGCTAATGGCAGCTGAGACTTCGCGAACATCAGCCCCTGTAGTCTCGCAGATTGCCGAAACTGCGTTGATGCTACTTATTCGCTGCGCCAGAAAGGCATTGGCGGCCTGAAAAAATGAAGTGGCAATTTTAGATAACTTCAGCAGATCCGATGATAATTAAAGCTAGTATAAGTGCAATTCCGCCATAGCAACCATTCACGAATAAGAATATGGACATTTTGCAGCTTATTTTAGCCTGCACTTAAGAATGAGACGAATAGGATGAAATATGTATGTGTACTCTGAATTGAAAGGTATACCAGTTTGGAGAGTTCAGACGACCAAACAGAGGTGAGAAGAATTCTGTCTTCAGGAATCCAATGTTTATAAACCCAAATGAGCATATCAAGTCCGCGTCGACCTGCAGGAGAGTCCTCGTCCCCACCAATGAGAATACGATCTGGATAGAGGAGATCTTTTATTGCCGTTCCTTCCGCGAGGAACTCCGGATTTGACAAAACGATGTGTTCAAGCTGAAAGGGATAAATGTATTAGACGATGTTTTGCTCAAAAAAAAAGCTGAAAAATTTCGGGAGAAAATTGCTTACACGTTTGGGAGACTGAAGGTTCAGGAGCTCGGCCACGCGAGCTGCGGAACGGACCGGAACAGTGCTTTTCTCGACAACGACTTTTGGAGTTGTGAAACAAGCAGCCAAAGTACGGGCTGTTGCTTCTAACGTAGTAAGATCTGCAGCACGTCCCTGAAGCAAACAAAGATAATATCATAAAGAAAAAGCCAAGCATTCCTCAAGCAAAAGGAAAGCATTAATGGTACTTACCATTCCAATACCATAACTCTTCGTAGGAGTGTTGACACAAATGAAAATAATATCAGCTTCGTCTGCATGCATATCGATATTGGTAGAAAAATGCAAATTTCGCCCACGGCAGGCTTTAACAATATCCAGGAGACCAGGCTAAAAAATTGATGCGACGTTAAATAATGAAAAATAACCCGATGTAAACGAAAAAAGGAATACCTCTTTAATCGGAAGTGTATCTGAATTCCAGGCGGCAATTCTCTCAGCATTACAATCTACAACGGTAACTTGAACTTCCGGACACTTGAGTGCAATAACGGCTGAAGTTGGGGCACCAACGTAACCGGCCCCAACACAGCAAATACGTTCAACCTTAAAACTTTGACTTTTTGTCATTTTTACTAGAATATAAAACAAAATTAAGAACAGAAAGTAAAATGATTGTATCGTAAAAGCAAGAAAGTTCGAAACAGGCAGCGAATAAGCAAATCTCAATCTAAACTAAACTGTACGACAGTATTAATGCATTCCACATATATGTACTTTACATCACTAAGCGGAAGCAAACAAGCCAAAACCAAAATGAAGATCCGACCTATTTACATTAACACAACACCACAATTACTCAAGTCATGCAATCAAACAATAAGAGCCTTGAAAGGTTATTGAAAAAATATCATTTTACACAATGTCAAATGACAAAAAAAACAGCTAAATTACTAAAATACATTAAAATAATTTAATTTCGCACTACATTCATTGACAAAATATTCAATTAACTGCATTTTAATTTGACAAAATTTGATGATATTTACCCGATTCGCAGCTGCTTACCAGGCAACATTTGCTCATTGGAGCTTTTTGATTTAATAATAGAGATGTTTTTGATCAAAAATTTTTTATTTAATTGGAAATAATTTTACAAAAATTGTTATTTTAATGAATCGCCCATATTCTGAAAAGTAATTTTTTCAGTGCAAGAAACGGAAAACAAAATTCTACGAACCTGTAAAATAAATTAACTTAAAATCTAATTCGAAACACAATTTAACCGTGCTGCTGTATAGAAAATTGTGCAAAGCAATCGGCTGTAACATAAGCGTTCTGAGACTCAAATTATAATATGCGCGGTTAAGTATTTTTTTGTAAATAACAGGCTTTTTATTGACTAATTATTTGGTGAATAACAGTTTGTTATAATTGGTCACTGACATTTAAACCTCAAAATTGATGTTTGCGCGCACTGATTGGTCGTATTTGTATTTTATTGTAGTCTTATGGTGACGCTGCTATGTAACAAATGTGTTCAGACGTAATGTCTTGTTCTTCAACTCATTTCGATTCTGAGGATGAACGTGGTGAAGTTTATCGATTGCAAACAGAGGTGAGTTTTCGCCGTGTTTATGTCTTTTAGAAGTCTGCATTGCCATTTAATTGTATTCAACTTTACAGCTCGGCAGGCTTATCGAAAATGAGTTTTTTAAGTCGTTACCACAGTCATCTTCTACTTTTGATTACTCTTGTACCTCTTCCTCATATGACGGCTTTTCTTCACCCTGTTTACCGGTTCCTAAATATCAGAATTCTGCCGAAGTACCCGAGCCTGATGTGTTGAAGAGTGTCCAGTCTGAATTGAAAGTAGGTGTATGCGTTTGTTTTTCTCTTGCGTGCGGAAAATCTAACTTTTCAAGGTGTTACTTTTCTTGTTAATTAAACTTCATATTTGTATGATTTCTTGAGTTTTTTACCTTCACCTATTTATTGGTGAAGATAATCTGTAAAATGAGATTCCTTGTCAAAATTTTCCCGTCATGCCGATCGAGGCACAATTAAATAAATTTTTCACTTTTTATGGATAGATGAACCACTCCACCCAACCTTATTTTCAAGGATTTTCGCAGTCTCACTCTTCTGATGTTCACAATTTAAGGCCTTCGGATACTCATTTATCTATATCCGATCAGCATTGTAATGATTTCGGGTAAGTTTATATTGAATTTATTGGTTTTTGTCTTCTTTGTTATTATATAACCAAAATGATCTAGCAGTTGAGTTGTTGTCTTTTGCTTTCAGGGCTCATTCATCCGATTTCATGGCTTCATCTAGTTCATATTACACGCCACAAAATGGCTTTACATCTTTTCGTGATTTGCATTCAGCCGCCCCCAAGCACTCCGCATTCAGTACACCTAATCTGTCTAGCTACGTTGGTAGGTTGAAAATCAAAACTCGATCCGAATCCTTTATATGTACAAACTTAATTCACTAATCTTCCATTAGGTGAAGGTCTATGCGAACTTTACGATGATCCTCACACACAAAGCTGTGATCTTGAACCGTCAGTCTCGCTTGATTGCGATGCGTACAATTCCCCAGGACTTTCTTTGTGTCCTCAACCAGACGAATCAGCATCTCCCGTTCGTCTTAGTCCCATCTTAGATACGTCTCCGAATCCTATTTCAAGTGCGGTACTTCTTTCAATGATTCCCTTGAAAATGACCTGCTCCTTTTTTTCAAATTTTGTCTGAGCTTAGGTAAAGCTGAAGCAAAAGCTGATCTGGAGGAAAGAAATCGGGAGCATCTCATTTTTGAGGCACGTGGACGTCAACTCCAAGAGGCTCAACAGCAAATAGCGCTTCTTAAAGAAGAAATGGCTCAACTGGAGAGGCTAAACAGCCATAAAGATATCCTTTCCAAAGGTACCTGATTTATTAGATTGATTATTCTCGTTATAATTTGAACCCGTACAAATATATTTAAGTTGATATACTATCGGCCAGCTCAAATCGAGAGTCTCACTCGAGAATTAGAAGAAGCCCACAATATGAGAGTGGCTGCGGAGAATAAAAGTAAAGAAATGTCTGATAGCCTTTCCGATCTTAGTAATCAACTCAGTGTCTTGAAAAAACTCAAGGAAGAGGTTGGTTGATCTTTGTTTCCGTATGTCGATACCTTCATATGAAATCATTCTAACGAAAGGTTTTTGAAAGTCTGATAACAAGTTGGCAGCCTTGGAAGCGATAAACGCCTCACTCTCTTCGGAACTCGTCCAACTCTCCACCAGTGTTAGTTTAAATCTTGCTAAACAACGCGAAAATAACCTCGCCGAATGTCTGAACCGGCGTCATGCGATGGCTGAGGAGGTTCTACAGGAGAATTTGGAGATATCTCGTCGTAGAATCGTCACTAAAGATAATGAACTGACATCTCTTCGCAAGGACCTCGAGTCGGAGCGCTCTCGTTGCATCGAGATGACCGCCAAGCACAATCAACTAGTTGAAAGCCTTCAAAATAAACTGAAAACTGCACAAGAAAGATGTAATGAACTTTCATCCTCAGGTAAGGTTCGATTTTTGGCTTTCTGATGTAGTCGTTTATAGCTCTGTGTGTTGAAGTCGGCGAACTGCGAGAACGAATTAAAGAACTCCTTACTTCAAAGAAAATCACAGATGATATCAACGAAATACTGCAGGTCATTGTCTTTTCGTGAAGCCAAAGCCTTTTTTTTATTTATAGGAGGAATTGAGAGATGTTCGTGAACAGTTGGTGCTATATGAACAGAGTCTAGAACTATGCTCTGCGGTAGAGGAATCTAATGATTCGACTCCCAGCCACCATTTACCGCTGTTTAATGACACCAAAGGTGGAGTTATTTCGGCAATTCTCACGAAGACAACGCCTGGAAGAAGCAGAAGACGGAGATGTCAATCTGTGACCTTCGCTAGATGTCTTGATAATGTTGAGGATGATGAAGATGCATCGAAGGTAATCAGACCTTCCTCAGCTGTTGACGTGCCCCTCTCCTCCACGTGGAATCGGGCGATTGGTGGCAGAGCAATTGGAGATGAGGGTCCCTTAGACGCATCGCAGAAGTAAGCTCAGTTCACTATTAATTACAATAAAGGTTACAAAGGAAACATCATCTGGTGTCTAATTCTGTTTAACTTTAATAGACTCAATACAACTTATCGACAAACTGAGGACTCTGGCTGTCTGAGGCCCAATGAATCGATTGGCGCCTTAAAATCAGAATTGAAGAAAACTCTTGCAAAGTATCGCACCAAGAGGGCACAGATTACCCATCTTTATGAGAAGTTATTCGCCACACGATGTGAGCTCCACAAAGCGGTGGCTGAACGTGATCGCACCGAGGCTTCCCGCACCGATTTGCAGGTAAGTCAGATATGGACGAGTTTATATTTACCTTTAATGCCTGATTCTCTCAATCAGGTGAAATTTAGTCACAAATCGTTACCCTCAGATGCCAGTTGTTAGATTAAGCTGGAATGAATAAAGAACTCTTGGGCGATGATCGTTTTATGATCGCAGACTATGGGATTACCACTAATGGAGTGTAATCCATAAAAAGCCAATTTGTTCGAAGCTCTTCATTATACCTAGAAAGATGCGTTAACACATGAGAAATAATCGTTGGAAGAATGAGTTCTATGATCTGAATTTTAAAGTATAAAAAGTAGGAATGGGACTCGATATTATAACATCCCGTACATTTATTTTGCAGTTTTATGCCTGTTACCACTTAGGTGCGTGTTTTGGCGTTAGAGAAAGAGCTGAATCTGCAACCTGATACTCAGCGACCCAGTCCACGCGAGGTTGCTCTCGCTGCTCAACTGGAACGTCTGCAGGCGGACTATCTTCGTCTTGAAGCTGAGCTGCAGGTAAGGCTGTCTCCCTGGCATGTTCCAGAAGTTATTTTTCAAGTCTATGCTCCTTTGTTAGCCTTACGGTTCACAAATGGGGCTTTTATAGCCTGCATAGGGGTAAATGTAGTTTCTGAATAGCTCAGTTTTGATTCTAGATTAGATGGAGACGCAGAACCTTTTAAATAAATCGATTCATTGCTGAGGAGAAGGAAAGGATTTAGGGGTAATCGGTCATTTGAGCACAATGTCTCATTTTGTGCACCGCTTCGCTTCCCACTAGACCTACTTTCTGAAGCGAGTATTTTCTCTAACGCTTCTCTCCTTTCTTTGAAAATTTTTAAATCTTCAGTACAATCACCTCTCGGCTCCTTTTCTTCCAGATTTATTCTCACTGGAAGCCTCAACCAAGCTTATGTTCCCCTCTTGCCCCTAGACGACGCGAACCCGATTTGCAGATGCTCAAGCAGCGGAAGCGCGCGCTACAGGTGCGGAGCGGACTGCGAAGGAACGTGTGGAGGCAAGCATCTCAGAACGCGAAGCCGCTGTCGAGCGCACCCGCGCCGCCTGCGAGGCACATTACGCCGCTGCTCGACGACGTTTGGAGGCTCAACTCACATCTGAACACGAAAATGCTCTCGCTCAAGTCCAGCAGGAGACCTTACATGCCAGGCAAGTACTTTCTTTCTTACCACTGTAAGGGCATTCCAGTAAACTATCTGTGCTCATATTTTTTTATTTCTGCCATAGAGAAGAAGCTAAGGCTTTTCGAAATGAACTTGAACGCGTTAATATCTTGCTTCGGGAGGCGAGGGAAGCTACTGCCCAAGCTGTGCAATTCACCATGAGCGAAGTAAGTCTGTTCTTCAGGTGATTTATGACCATTTTCACTTAAGGCTATGAAAGAGCGTGAGAACGAGCGCATTCGATTTTGGCGCGAAGAGTTGCCTCATCAGGTGAGTATTGAAGCTGAAATGCTGGCTTAGACGTCATGAGCATGAATTAACCTCTATATTAAACGCCAACATCCACAGATTGAGACAGCAAGGACTGGTTGGATGCTGGAAGCTGAGATGAGAGCGAAGGTAAAATTGGACTTAGTCCGAGCAGACTTCAATGCTCGCATGGCTGCCTGTGAGAAGCAGCATCAGCTTGAGTTGGATAGGCTGCAGATGGTAAGTTTCTTTTCATCGAGTTTCGTTTGCAATCTGCGAATAAATTTGTTTCCTCTCGTCTTACAGCCAAAGCATACTCGTGATCAGGCAATCGACAGTTGTACACGAATGCGTCCAGTATCCCCATCCGATTATCCCTTATTGACAACCCTCTTTTCAAATGAACTTTTTAATAAACTGAGTTCCATCTTCGGTGTTGAAAGCCTCTTGCCTTCCCTTGAAGCTTACGTGGGACCATTCCTTCATAAAGTTGCTTTGACTCTTGTGAACCGGATTGCAGATGCCTTTACGAGGTCCTTACTTGCAGTGATTTGTGAACATGATGTAAGTTGTCATTCTTCCTAAGAAAAATTTCTCATTCTAGATACTAAAGGAAGACCAGATTCATTTGAAAAGAAGACTTATTTCGAAGGATGACAGTGATCCAAGGGTCGAAATGATGCTGAAAATGCTTGGTGACTTAGTCATCGCGGACTTATCTACGGAAATTAATTTGGTACGCAAGCTTGTTCGCCATTCGGTCGATTCGGGCAAAATTGCAGCTGATAAACCATCGAATTCAGAAGACACCATATTTAAGATCAAATGTAAGGAATGCATATTGATTCTTTTCTATCCCTACAATACTTTAATTCGTTAACAGTCAATTGGACTTAAAAAAAACCCAAATTCTTCTGTACCATACTTGAATCTTCAAGGTTTCTTATATTCCGGGCTTTATTCATTTTCTCAAATGAGGAAATTGAGGCCGTCAATCGGTAGTAAGACAGGGAAATAAACGTGAGATATGAAGGTGCTAATGCACAACCACACTTCGAGGAGACATTTCTCACTAGTTCTACAACGGACTAAGTTTTCGGTACCGCATTCCATAATATAGCGTTAAAAATACTAAATTGAATTTTTATGCATAGCCGAGGTTCAGAAATATGTGCAGTCGTGTCAAGAGCGATGCGCCCAGGCTCTCCAGAAGGGTCTTTCTGGAGCTCACAGACGTGCTTGCCGGCAAGTGTCCAAACAACTCCGGATGGCACTTGTCGAGTCTGGTCTCTTCCCTCTTGCTGACTCTAACGCCGATGACTTTTCTGACCGGCCGATACAGTGAGCCCCTTCATTCAAATTCTTGAAATAATATTTTGACTAACATAATAACCATAAACAGTGGCTTCATAAACAGTTTCAACTGTTTCAAAATAGAACTTCTTTCACACATTTTAGGCTTCCAAAATGTCAGTTAGAGACCCTTCTACATATCATCGACTCCGTCTGCGAATCAACCGAGAAGAATTTCTCTAAAAATGCTATTAGCGGTCGGCCCATCTTCTTATTTGCACCCACTAATCCAAGTCGGAACGATGATGCTCAAAGCGGTAAGTCTGAACGGAAGAATATTTTTTGTAGGTTGATTTGTGCGTGTTAGACAGCGATAATAGCAAAGATATCTTTGTTTAGATCTGCCCTAATCTGAAGACTCTTGATATCGAAGTTATTTTCGTTGAGCCAGAGTTCTTATTGCCTTACCCATGCACCTCTGTATATATCCCGGATCGTGTACATGTATCAATAAATTCGGTCTCTTTTGCTGCCTAAAAGCGCCTTATTTTACACAGGACCGATAAAAACAAACAAAATTTTATTTGAAAAAAATTGTATATGCATATTAGCAGGGCCGGTTATGAGAATGATCCGATTTAATGGTCAGTCCTAATTATCTCTGTAATCGATTTTCCGTCAATTTACTGACAACCAGCTTCTATTATTCTGGTTTAAGAAATGAATTTCGCTCCTCTCGATGTCTTGGTGGACGTAAGATTGTGCAAGACGTAATCAGCATGCGAAGTCGGCTTCCAAATTGTGCAAACCTTGATTATATCTTGTTACCTTAAAGAGAAGTAGCGTAGACACTCACAAGCACAATTGACGTCGACCTAATTTTGCTAGTTTCATTCCATCACTCCGGACGCTTGATTTGAAATTGTATTTTATCTGCACAATCCTTTATTTTGGTGAATTAGCCGTACAGACTCAACCAACATTTTAAGTCGCTCGAGCTTAGTACCGTTTGCTGAGCTGACATCACAAAAGGCATCAAACATATAAGGCTAATCTTAACGAAATTGACAGTCAGTTAAAAAGTAGTAATAACTGGTCCCTTGGTCCCTTGTGTTGATGCTCCTTGCAGCGATGTGTCCACGGCTGTCTTTTTTCTGGTCCATCAAGTAGCAAGGTGTATCGAACTTACAAAAAAACGCGAGTCAGTATGACCGGCATGTACGTATCTTGATAGTAGTCCGTATCTGATAGTGAACTCTTCTGAATTCCAATGTCCTTTGCTTGGCTATTAACATGCTTCTTACTAATTAATATCTTTGTCTTAAATGATGTTTTTACGATTTTCGATTTACCTCAACCTGAACTGTGATTATTCTCTGAGTTGGTTTTCGTGTGTTAATCAAAATTGGTTTTCCATGTGTTTTAGATCAAATTTTTGCCTTCACCTCACAAATTAATAAAGTTGTTTTGGGTACTTAACATAAGTTCTTTGTCAAAACGAAATAAGTTTTGTGGGAATGCGAACGAATGAATATAGAGGCAGTTCGTTTGAGGAAGGAGAATAAGTTTCTAAAGAAAATAAAAAGGAACAAGAATGATCAGCGTGTGCAAGGGATTGGGAAGCAAAAAAATTAATGCGGTGACGGTGCTGAGGCCCACATTGCTGGGAGGTCTTCCAGGTCTTATTCTGACGACTGGGAATCTACTTTAGGGGCTGTCTGCAAACACGCGTTAACGTTCAGTAACTGGATGCGTCACGATGGTCTCGAAACTGGGTCATCTGATGCGTTACGATGATGCGCGATCGCTACGTCACTGACTAGCGGAAGGTTGTCACGCTGATCCTGGATGAAACATTGAGGGCAGCGCTATATGGTAAATGCTTCTGGGTGTCAAATTTTGAGACTACTTCGTTTCTAGGACAGATCGTGCTTTAAACAATGCTTAAGAGAGGCCGAAAAAAAAAATACATGGCTTGTCAAGTCAACTTACGCAGAGTAGAAAAAGTGGACTCTGATTTTAGCAGTGATCATTGAAAAACGACTTCTAAAATTTGGAATCGTTAAGAACCTATCAAACTCCAAAATCGCTAAATGCGCATGCCAGTTGTAAATGACCGAAATATCGCATTTTACAAAAAGGTCTGACATTGACCTATATGTGAATGCAAACACCCCACCGTGATTGAGTGATTGTGCTTGCAGTCATGAGTCTCGAATTCAACGTGCATATTCGATTTCCCTAAGCAGAATCCAGACACCTAGTAAATTAGAGTGATCCGCGCCCTCCAGCATCCTAGTAAACTTCATTAAACCCTTCAATCTCCAAGACCATTAGACAAAAATGGGTATAATTTGTCCAGTAGCAGAACTAGTCACGAGGGCTCAATCAGAGTGCTCTAATACGATTGGAGAGTTTAGAAGCACCGAAGTGATAGAGCACACTATCAGAGCGATTCAGTATAGTCCATCACCGTAATTTGAGAAAATAATGTTATGGCTTCTGCAAAAAAAGTGGAACTTCCATCACTAAGACGTCAATCGGTGCTGGCAGGCGTGCTCAGCGATTACCGACTTGTTCCCGGAATTTCAATTGCCCAGTAAACGGAATTGATAAAGAAAAGGTTCTCTGTATACGTAAATACAACGCCTTACCCTTCCGTACCAGTGATTGACCGCCGTAGGCCTATCAATCAGAGCCGAAAACTAAGGCATGAAGCAATAATATCCGCCTGAGGACAAGAAATCAATCCGGAATTGACCTACGATTCCAGGAAGAACGAGACTACTATGTAATGGGCTTTCGAGGAAACGTTTGGTAAAATAACTCGATTTCTACTCAGGAGTCCGTCTCCTCAGCGGTGCACTTACGGCTGCTCAGATCTCTTTTTCCTTCCAGAGTTCATCTGAACTTAAAAAACCGCTGTCAGGGTAACCACGTATTAAGTGGCGCACAGCTGCATAATCGTCTAAGTGGTTACTGCTGTTCTTTTCTATGGATAAATTAGTGTAATAGGCAAGCATGGATATTATTCAACCAAAATGAACGGGACTATTACCACAAATATCAGCTTGACTCGTGATAGACATTTTAGCTAAAATGTTCATTTTTGCCGGGCTTTATGTCGTGAATGCATCTAAACCTAGCGAATGACAGAAAAAATCTGATCATATCTCCACTAATATAACGCCAAAGAATAGAAGGGGGAAATCACGGGCTATTCGATTATGCGCCTACGTGCCTGAATATTAATTGAGCGGTCAAGAGAACTGAGTCAAACCATTCCACCATACATGCAACTGCATCGATACTCTGCTAGCCCGCCTGTCAGTCCTCTTAATACGAAGTTGTGTTTTAAATTGAAAAGATGAGAAGATCGCACATAAGAAGTAAAGCAATAAAATAGGCGCGTCTCTGTCTTAGAACACAATTTGTCAATGCGAAATGCGGAAGAAATTACCCAAGTAAAGACGTGCAAGGACACGGAGGTAACCATCGACTGGGGAGGCTTATGTAAATACCAAAGGCCAAACTTTGTGGCTTTATTTCAGAGAAAAGAACATAAATGGCCGCACAAGAAGCGAGGTTCTGGTGCCTACGCTCTGCACGGATATCTTAACATTTTCCCACTTATGCCCAGGCTATCTACCAGTAACGTACCCTCTATTGCTATCAAGGAATCAGTTGAGTATGAAGAATATATGAAAAGAAATTATTAACGCCACCATTGTACAAATTTAAGCACTCAAATATACACCGCAATCATTACAGTTCGACTTTGATTCCAAGTTCACTGAGATCAATTTCCTCTTCGTGCACAATCTGAAATGAGTTAATAAAAAAGAGCAAACAGAATTAGCATTAATAGGTATAAAAAAATTCGATTGCGCAGTAACAATTCCGCCGTACCGGAGCGTCTTTACCATCCCAGGGCTTGGAATCTTCAATATCCGGCAAGGCCGTTAGAACACTAAGAGTTGAAGTACCCCGACCTTGGATCAACTCATAGAGGAAATCGCGGACTCCATCAGCTGCAAAAGAGCCATGCATCACGGCGAATCTCTGTTTCCTTAAGTTTACGGCCACCATCGCCTAAAGGAAACATAATTGTAGATCAGTTTTGAAAGCAACGTCAAGTAATATCAAGCATCAAGCTCGAAAATACTTACTGGATAGCCAAATCCGCCGATTTGAAGAGACTCTTCAAGCTTTTTTTGCGATCCAGCGCCAGACCAAAGCCACCTGGAAATAAGTGTAACTGTAAAATATCTGTTTAAAGAAATGTCTACAGTAAAAATAAATGTGATTATGAGCACCCCCAGTCCTTCTCCTTGTGCTTTTTAGCCGCGTCTTTCATCACGTCCAAATAACGCTGACGGCACTTGGATTGACAATCAAGGAGGTGCGGTAGAAATCCAATGATGCAGAGCTGTTTGTCACAGGCTTCATGGAGAATGTCGTTGGAAGTAATTTCTTTTACTTCAGGTGGCGGTTTGTTCATGGCAGCCTTATGTAAACCAAACTGAACGATGTCTTCGGCCGAACGACCACCGTTATATTCTTCCACTTGTCCTGACTTGAAGTACTTAATTGTAGGGAAGCCCTTTATCTGAAATATCCACATGGTTCTTAATAACGAAAATTCTATGCATAAACAACGAAGGGTAGAAAATATAACGAACCTGATATCGACTGGCAAGTGCGGTATGAACTGTAGCGTCCACGGTGCCAACCTTAACCTTACCCCGAAGCTGTTCAGCTGCTTTCAGCCATTCTGGCTTAAGATTTTGGCCTAAAAAAAGCAAAAAATTCTATTAAGAAATAGCGAATAACAAAGTTAAACTATGCCTCTAGTAACCTACAATGTCCACACCAAGGAGCAATAAATGCAACGAGCCAGTCGTCACTGCTTTTCAAGACGTTAGAATCAAAATTCTGATCAGTCAATGTTACGGTGGCGTCAGTACCCCCATATTGACTGTTATCGGTGCTGCCTTGATGTTCTGAATAACCTCTAGAGCCGCCACATTTGCCGCTGCTGCTACCACTTGAAGAAAATTTCGACATGCTTTCAAGTTTAATTCCCTAAATTAGCACAATAATAAATGAGCAATATGGAAGGTGAAAAACATTTCTAAGGATTCATCTTACTTCTTTTACACTATTGTTAGTAATATATTCATTGACCTGCTGCATCAGGAATTCAATTAATGCTTCAGCCGTCCTAGCTCCGGAATATTTAATTGGATTTTCTACAGATTTATCACTGCGATAGACCAGAACTGTTGGGTATGCTTCAACGTTGAGGCGTTTTCCAATGTCCCCGTGGGCCTCGTTGTCTACCACACCAAAGTGCACAACACCCTAAAATAGAAAGCCTTGCATAATGGCCTACCTGGAGGACTCTGGCTGCCTTTTTAAATTGTATTGCAAAGTTTTCACAGTGAATACACCAGCTGGCGTAAAGCTTAACAACAGTTACGCCAGGTTGAGAAATATTTCCGTCGAAACTCTCGTCACTTAATTGAGTAACGAGGTCCCCGTCCTTATAAAGGGCGAGACTCATCGAGGTGTAAGTGATTAGAATACCTAAAACTGAAGACAGAATAATAAATAAAAAATAGAAAGTTTAAAAAATCAAAATTAAGTACCCAGAAACCGACACGCAAAACAAAATCACCAGATGGATTCCAGCTTAAAATGGTTAATGGTTTGAGTTATGAAAACTAAAGCAAAGTACTTACACAATAAACCCCTCCCCATCACCCACGAACCAACACTAAGGCAACCTCCGATAGAATGACGTGTTATGGCAAGCGTTCTACCACTACTTCATTGGTTAGAAAATCGAAATGTTCAAAGTAAAATAACCCAGACTTTCATCTGCCTAAATATTGAATTTATTTCTAACCATTTCTTCTATTTTAGCACTTATTTTTCTTATAATATTAATAATTAATCATGCACATTAGTTTACAAGACCTTTCAAATTGATGATGAACGTACTTTAATAATGGTATAATTTGCAAGTTTTTAAGCCTTTAGAGGACGATCAATGTCACAATTAGGCAACAGATACAGCCCATCAATAGGTTTGAGTTAACTTAGAGTGAAAATCCTAATATCCAATACGTCCATTTAGAGCTGGACTATGTGATGAAACACTCAATGGGCAGGTTAAGACACTTGTCGATGAAAATTAAATACTGTACTGGGTAAGACCAGTTTCCATCATGACATCAGTCTCGCAGTCTCTCGCGTCATACAAAGAACATTTTTCGGTGGTCATAAAGTGATGTGATGTGTTTTGTCTCGGGAGTAATAATTTGGGGTCAACCTATGTCACCCATGCACCCATTTACTTATTCATCACAGCCAGAATGGGAATAGGAAACAATAAAACAATCAATGCTTTCGAAAGTACTCTTATTACTTTAAAGTGCAATGACTCTAAAATTCTCTCATTGTGTTCATTAGCATTGAAATCTACTTCCAGACGACCTATATTTTGACTCTATGTCCGGCAGCTAGTGTATTTATCTATTCCAGATCTCTGAGCTTGTTTAATTCCATGACAAATGCCTGGTTTGAATTCGCTACGTTTGGTAGCACGAAGTTTCCTTCAATATTTTGAACAATTATATCCTTCTTTTAAGAATACGCGTGCCCTTTGGCAAAAAAATCATTTAAACCAATAAACTGTGGTAAAATTTTGACTTTCTAAAGAATGCAAGCAGCTTACACATATTTAAGCACATTCAGTATAATGAAAACCGAAGAGAATATCAGTAACGAAGATGCTTTTGCGTAAGCGACAGCCTTCTCCGTAAATCTAGGGTGAAAATAAACAAAAATAAATCAATCGAATAAAACAATTTAAAATTCGCTATTATTTTAGCAGCTAGCGTGCTGCCTTTCTTATAACTCAAGCTAGGCGCCTTATCAGTTTTACCCGTTCCCATCTTCTTGCGATATGTACTTCTCGGAGTGTAAATGGCCCAAAAGACTGTTTATTTTTTTTAAAAATATGTTGAAAGAGCAATTCGATCAATGTGTTCTAAAGCACCATTATCTGCTTTGGAAAAGCATATAAGCTTATTATTTAAAAGTAAATGTAAATGTCCTTGACATTTAACTGTTTATTTTTGTCGCTTTTTTCGAAAACCCTCGTTGCGTTTGTGTTTTTATTGCTATCATGAGTCGCTTATTACATTTCTATATTTAACTAGCTTACAAGGCGCTTAAGGCTTGTAGTTTGGAAATCGATTTGTATATGGCTTACAATTTTTTAAGTTATGCCGTCAAATCTTTTTTGCATTTTTCATTAGGTACATTTTGCTTTCGCCGTAAATATTTTTACAGAATTTGGGATGTCGGAGCCAGATCCTTGGGATGAATTACCTTCACCAACTTGCAATTCAGTAGCACCCTGCAGAACTAAATCCCAAACTTCACTATTTTCTCGACTTAAATCGCATATTTTATCCTCGAAACCAGATCTTCCTGCTATTTCAAGGTTCTCAAGGAACGAGTCCCCATCTTTATCCAGATTTTCTGCAAGCCTGATTTCTGATATAAATGAGTTTGGATCGGCAAGCTGTCATGATGACACCCCGCCTTTTGATTGTGAATTAAAGGAAAATAAGCCCTTGCAACCGGTTTGCAAAAAGATAAAGCAGAATGATTTAGGTAAACCTCAGCTTTTTTCAATTGCTTAGTAGTTTCTGAACTTGTCATCCCTGCACGAAACGGCTCAGTTAAAGTTAAGTCGTGTTCGCAAATTGTTAGGAAAACCGGTTCGTTTTTATCCGCACCGCGGCGAGACTTGAAAGACATTGACGCACAGTTCAAAGGTCTGTTTGTCCGGGCTTGACTATTACTCACTTTAGGCACTGCACCGGCCTCACTTGATTCCGATGGATCATTGTATAAAGTCATGCCGAATAATCCGCCTCTTATTGCAGATTCTTCCTTCAATCTTTCATCTCAGGGGTCTTTTGAAACAGCTAACCTTGGACCAGATATTTCAGGATCAAGGGCATCTTCGGCTCTCGAGCCGCCAAATAGTAAGCCCCAGTCCGCTGCTGCCTCTTCTAGGAATCTCATATTGCCGCCAAAATCATTTGCATTGATGCAAGTGGATGATTCTTCTTTCCCCTCACCTTCAAGTTGTCCTGGTAGAAGGACTCGTCGTGCTGCTCCCACCGGTAATTATCTCAAACTCAATCTTCGTAAGAAGTGTTTCAGTCGTGGTGGAACCAGACTACAGGCTCGGAGTAAATTCGCCGTACGACGAGCAAAGTATGCCACCAAGTTCAATTATTCGAGGGGTATCAAAATGAGTAAATGTTTCCGGTGTAGCCAGAAGGGTCACTGGGCTAGCAAATGTCCAAAAACCCTTTCTGTAATTTCATCAACACCATCGGCTCAAGAGGTCGAAGAAATGGAACCCGACTATGGTCACGCAGAGTGGCGAGTTGCTGATACTGCAGAACTTAATAAGCAGTTCCCCGATGGACCTCAGCTAAATGACCTCAAACACGATAGAGAATCCCCTGACATGCAAGTCCCCCTGCTACAAGACGCTGAAACCTTTGATATTAGCAGAGTCCGCTCCTGCATGAACGATCTGATGCTCCAGATGAGTATCGACTCATTTCGACCAGGTCAGGAGCGTGCTATATGGCGAATTCTGGCTGGCAAATCGACTCTTCTCATCTTACCAACTGCCGGTGGGAAATCCCTTTGCTATCAAATTCCTGCTGCGATCTTTCAGGCAAGCGTCTTCGTTAGGTTTATCGTCCCTATTCTAGAAACACTACCCCTCGTCAATAGCCCTAGTTATATCGCCGTTGATATCTCTAATGCAAGATCAGATTCTCACCGCTTCACCTATTCGTGGCGCCTATCTCAGTTCCTGTCAAACCTCAGAGGAGAAAGGGGAAATTTTACGAGCAGCCAAAGAGTACGAATTTAGCCCTCTTTTCATTCGTGAATTTTAGAGGTCATTATGCCTATATTCTGATGTCTCCAGAAGCTCTCGTCGAAACGGATTGGATCTTTCGACGGAATTGCCTGCCACCCATCAGTTTTGTCTGTATCGACGAGGCTCACTGCTTAGCTGATTGGTCACACCATTTCAGACCGTCTTATCTGCAAGTATGTAACCTGCTCAGGACTCGCCTAAGAATCACTCGTTTTCTCGGTTTGTCAAATTTCGCCCCTTGATCACTTCATGTTTTAGGACTTTCTGCCACTTGCACGCCGTCTACTATCAAGAATATATGCCACAACTTGGGCATAGATAAAGCTCCCGAACTGGATTCAGAATGCAATATTTGGGACATTTTTAACTCTTCTGAACCAAATGGAGCCTATCTTAGGCCAATATCCTGCCCCATTCCCAGCAATCTTCTTGTTACTGCCTCGATGGATCAAAATAGGGACGAAGCTCTAATTAAACTACTACAGAGACCGCCTTTTTCTGAACAGGTGTCCATTTTAATCTACGCTGCAACTCGGGACCTCACTGAACGCCTGGCTGGGTATATACGCACTTCTCTTCAGGACTTGAAGACGAAGGTTTGTTAAACAAGAAGTTTAGACTAAATAATTCTTTTATTGAGTTACATAAGTAGCAAGTCCTTTTTTACTTTTGTAGGTCGGGAGACGCATGTTGGGCTGGAATACGGCTGTGTACCATGCTGGTCTAACCTCAAAGGAGCGAAATCGTGTTCAGAAACACTTCATGGCTGGAAAAGTTCGTGTCCTCGTGGCGACTTCGGCCTTCGGTATGGGATTGAACAAGTTGGATCTACAGGCTGCTATTCATTACTCTCTTCCAAGGTCGTTTGAAAATTACATACAGGTATGGAAAACTGTCATTGTATAACAATTTCGTAAGTCCTCTGATTATACATTTCGGACTTTATAAGCTGTATAATTTTTTCATTTGTTCCATCCTTTGTCGAGTTCTGCTTCAATTCTTAAGATTGCTTTCTCAACACGGGCTAATTCGTCCCTTGGTAGACTCGGATAGTCACGTGGGGAGCGGTCTGTAATTCAAGCATAAGAAACTCGTTCGTTATTTTCGGTTCTGCTTTCATTTTTGAGGTGCTCAACGACCGTCCAGAGGTTTCGTTCTCGAAGGGCCACTCCGTTCCGTGTCTACTCTTTGGTGTAGCTTTTAGAACCTTGGCTACTTGTCTGAGATTCATCCTCTCGATCGCTTTTGGTGGGCTTGAGTCTTTATTACCTTTTTACTCGCGGTAGGTCTTTGAACTTTTGCGGAATCGAATTCGCTAGACTCTGATATTCAATTCACAAAAATAAAGCCTGATAGGCTCGCTGGTATTCCTAGAAAAACATGACCGTTAATTCTTTGTTAATATTTTAGCGAAACTGGTTCAAGCGTTCGCCATATTCTTTTGACCTTGGTTTAAAATCGCACCATTATTATGGTCCCACTGGCAATTTTCACGTGCCTTAATTTGATGCATTTTTTTAGGTATTTTACCTTGATGAGGATGTTTTGTTTTTGTTTGAGCCAAATAATATCGCATAGTGAAGCGATATCATTAGCTTTAGTAACTCGAATCCGTTTTCTGTTAATAGTGAGGCAAATCCAGTTGTAATGCAGCATAAATACAGGCTTATATGTTTAAACAAGATGTTATCCGGACCTTAATGTTCCAGATTAAGAAAATATTTTGATTATCCCGTTATAGGTCAATCCGTTTTGTCAATTTTTCTTTTTTTTCTGGCAATCAGTTTCTTTGCGATCGTGAGTTTGATTTGCATTACATTCTTCCTGTTGTAGGGAGGCATGGCAACCTTTAGCAGTCTTAAACATCCCATGTTCAGTTTCACGCGCAGTGAGATCTAATTCTCTTCGTTTGCACTCCCTTATAATCTAGCACTCTATTTAGTCGCAGATAATAGCCTCGAGCTTCTCGGAAAATCGTGCCATTAGGATATCCGTTCGTGAGAAAACAACCCACGAAAGCAATCAGATTTACTCCCACGGGACCTAAATGTCTGTGAAAATTCAAAATGAATTTCGCTGACGGTGCCTTCCTTTTTAAATTGCCAGGAAATCGGTCGTGTTGGCCGCAACGGTCAACAGTCTTACTGTCATACCTTCCTCTCACCGGGCTTCTCTAGGTCAGTGGATTGCAACGACGGAACCGAAATGATTACCCCAGGAGAAACCCGTGAAGCTAATGAGTTACGCCGCCACATATTCGCGAACAGCATAGACCCACTGCAACTGAAGCGCCTTCTTCATCTTATTGCTAGCAATGGAAATCTTGTGGTCGCTCTTGATCCTGATCAAATCGCCGAGGAAATTGACATTAAACCTGAGAGCCTGGCTACTGTCGTCGCCTACATGCATCTTCGCGAGGATACGCAGCCTCTGGTGTCAACTCTCCCATCCTGGCCTGCGGTAAGCATTTCAAACCTTACTACTTAATTTACTCCATTCTATTTTTTTTTAGAAAAAGGGGCTTACACTTGATTAACCTAGTGGCAGGGCAATTCTTGAGAACTTACCTAGGGACCTGTATTAGCTAGAAGAGAAATGAAGTATTGCAGGGTTAGACGGCAACTTTATTACTCATCTTCGAGTTGTGAATGACATCATAATCTGCCCACTTGCAGTTGTTTTTAATTCATCTAAGTGAATGGATTTTCGGTTCTCCTTTAGGTGTTTTTTTTCGGTTGCTTCCAAGCCTTATATATCGCAAAGCAGTAACTTTGCATAAGAGGGAATTCATCTCTTAAGAGCTCTTATAAACACGTACACTTCTAACACTAACAGAGTTTTTTGCAATTTGACTCTGTCTCGCCTTCATCTTTCAAGCTTGATTGATCCGAGTAATTCAGTAGGTGCCAAATAACCACAGAAACTTGCTCCTTCAACAGTTCCGTAGCACAGCTCCCTGTCATGATTTTATATCTAACGCTTATTTACAGAGAGTTACGTTCAGTTGCTATGGTGGTCCTCTTGAGTTAGCGCGTGTCTCAAATCGCAGTCTCGCCATTTCTGCATGGCTTGGCATTCTGAAGTCTCAATCGCCTTCTACTGCAGGTTTTCCTCCTCCCAGTCTTAGGGAGGTAAATATCGATTTACCACTTCTATGCAATACCTGGGGCTGGAAACCAGATGCAGTGTTGCGCGAACTACGTTCCTTTGAGTGGGATGCAACTTGTCCCTTCAGGGCGCCTCGACGCACTGGTGTCAACGTTTCTCTCGGAGCTTCAAATGTCACCTGGCTGTGGTTGAACCCTGTCGCTAACGGCTCCCTGTCCGAGAGGCTGGATGCAGAGGTAGTTTATCTTCGACGCAGACTGGCAGAAGTAGAACAAGCCGGACTTCGCAGCCTTGCTCAACTACAGTCCGCCATCGCCCTAGTTGCGGCTATGAGTATCGATGGTATTGAGTTCAGTGATAGCAGTGCTAAAATTAAGTCAACCAAATTTCACGCTCGTGTAGAGTCGTATTTCAATGAAACGCCGGATGATCAAGCCAATTTGACCTCTTGGCCGCCACCCATTACGGAAGAAAAGGTTAATATTTGCCTGCCTCAGTAAAGTATACATTAATCGTTGGTTGTGAATTTCCATTTATTGGTTCTTTGCAGGAGATGGCAGTGTGTCGAACTGTTGGAGAGTTTTTGCGATTACATAGGGAAACAATGAAAGGAGGTCAGGTAACAGGGCGCGTCTTGGCCAATATCTTCCACGGTATAGGTTCTCCCAACTTTCCAGCTATATCTTGGTCCCGCGCATACCGCTTCTGGCGTGCGCATCTTGACGTCGATTGGCCGCAGCTGCAGCGCATCGCTACGCGTGAACTAATCACAGCTCATGCCGCATTTTCACACTTTTCCCCCACATAATTTCAGGTTCTTTTTAGGTCTTTTTCCAGTCGTATTCTGGCAATTAAATTACATGAAGGCTTTTTTTAATTGCAATAAACATAAACCTTCTTCGTAGCTTTAGGCTCAGGGTTAATTTGGTGTTTCATGGTTGATCATGGTTTGAAAAACTGGTTGATCCCTCAGGTTTAAAGATGAGTAACATTGGAGTAGTTAGCGTACACCCTTTCCTAGTATCGATTCTCGCGATACTGTAGACGTTGTTTTTTCGATGCCCGATGTCTAAAGTGTGCTGGGAAGCCGGGACGAATGCCGCTGACCGAATGCAGGATTGTGTGCCGATTAGTCCAGACGGTATGTTCCGGTGTAATGTCGATCCTTGTTCACCACTCGTGTGTTAAGATCGTTCGGCGGTACCGAGATAGTTCCAAAAGTCATTGCCGAAAAAACCAGGGTAGTTGCGCAGAAGCCGTTTAAGTATTGACCAACTATGCTTAGTTTGACTAGGTAAATGAAAGTACTTATAGATTGGCTCCGTCTGAAGTCCTTTCTCGTCAGCCGGGTTCTTCAGTTGGTTCGGGTTGGGATCAATCTCTTAACACGCCGATGCCAAAACTAAGTACGATGCATTTATGGTTTGGTTTCTCTCTCCTGGGTGTTGAGAATCGTTACTTCAGTGAGAATGTAAGGGCGAAATATGTTATTTTAAAAACCTGTTCACTTATATTGTGCGATCTGTTCGAGCTTGGATGATCACGAAGTCTACCAGTTGAGTATTTAAGTCAATTTTGCCATTATAAGGGTCACGAAAATTGTGGATCTCGTCACCAACGTGCTAGTTGCACCGCCTTCTGCGCCAAGCTCAGCATAGCATGGTGAGATGATTTTAATCATGTAAGGGAGTTAATGGCAATTGCAAGGAAGCATCGGCTTTTATTATCCAATATTATCTATACAAGCCAAATTGTCCAGTGGCACCGGTCGAGATTAACTGGTCATAATATAGAGAACGAAATCAGTATCGACGATGAGCAGTTTGAGCGAGTGTTGGGATATTTAGCTTCCTGAGTCTTGGAAGCGGAAGTCTAACATGGGAAACTCCGGGTTAGGAATGGAACTGAGGTGCGCAGCAAAACTCATTTTGTGTTCGCACTCACTTCAAATGGTGAGTCTGATGGGCAGGGATTGATGTAAAATAGCCCTTAGGCGTTGATTGCAATAATCAAGCGAGAATTGGTCGCTGGAGAATAAACTACCATGGCACTGATTTCTTGGCGTATCAAATGGAAGATTGCTGGCTGAAAGGTCGTCTATCCCTCGAATCAAGGGTCGGTTGTGAACATCAATGTAAAGGACAATTGGAGAAAATAAATGGCATCACCACTTTGTCTGCAATTTTTTACTTCGTTTGAATCTGCTATGCTATCAGATTTTTTGAACCTCAGCTTTTCATTCGGAAGAGAGTGAACCAATGTCGATTAAGCCGGTCGCAAAGAGCCAAAACAAACGGGGAAAAGAAATAGGAGTTACTGGTAAAGGAATATTAAAAAGCCCTATAAATCTCAAATATTTCACCAAATTAGTCCATATTCACCCCAAATGAACCTCTGAAAAACTAAGGCAAACTTTTTGGTTGGGATATTTTCTATACATGCTGCTTGTTAAGAGCCTCTTTCCTACCTTATTGGGATCTCCTACTGAGAAACAAGGAGGATCAATCCTCACCTGAATGTTTCAAATAACTATAAAACAGATCTCCAATGAATGAAAATTGATTATGGATCACAGGGATAAGGGCTATAGATAATGCAGAGAATGAAAAAGAAAAGTGATTACTATGACCTCTTTAGTTGTGACGAAATCACGCATAAGAAGGGAAGAGGAATTGGACGGCGCAACAGAGATCCGTCTCTTTAGGTTGTTGCTCAATAACCAAGGTGCCATCTTGATTACTACAGGAAAACCTTTTGGCCTTCCAAAACAGAACTGTGCAGAAGCAAAAACTGAATTATATAAAGAGCTAAGTTTGCGCCAATCACCTGGATGAGACGGTTTCGTAACTGATTCGTATCTAGGAGCCTTGTTCCATTAGCATATTTTGATCATTCCGATCTATGTCTACGATGGACAAGAGACCATCCAGTGAGCACGTTCTGCGCGCTCTCCGCTGGATGGTCACTTGACAAAGACATTCCTCGGAAAACGATCCTAAACCGATTTGAGTTTTTTACTTTAATTCTTTATTAAGGTGTGGGACCTCCTTTTATTTCTCCTAGAACAAACAAGCGCCATTAACAATGACCTCTTTTAAGGCAGTCTACCAAAGCAAGTGAATTTAAAAGGCGAAGCAGTAAACTAATGAGCAAAGTGCAATAACCTGAAGATCAACCGTTTCAAGGTCAGCATCTGCTCAGATCATACCCCATCTACAACTGGAAAATAATTGGAAGAAGCCAGTGACTGACTGGCGATGGCAGTGCTCGCGACGACAAATGAATGGCGTTGAGAACCAAATAGAGCCTGTACACACGCACATATTTAAACGCTTCAGTTATCATCACTTGTATCAACTCCAAAAAAGAGAAGAGTTTAGAGCTGCACGCTTCAAATGAGCAGTTTTAAGATCATAAGAGATAGTAGAGCTAAACTACACGAAAGGCGTGGACCAAGGAAGCTCGCAAACCTAGCAGCTGACAATTCTCACTCACCTCACCTTGTCAAAATGGAATCCAAACTTATGGAATTACTACCTGTTCCAAGCGCCTATCCTTCTGATACTGCTTCAGGTTCCCTCGACTTAGGCTCATTTTCTGGCTCTTTTGACGACCTTATTATGAAACCCCTTTCCGTCTACTCGATGGATGACAGTCGAGGTAATTTATCCTCAGTCGGATTTGAAAAAGAATCCGCCACTCTTCGTAGGCGAAACATCAGGCGTCGTTTGGGTTCCAAGCATCGAAGTCACAGTTCCTCAACTCTGGTGAGCCATTTTGTCGTAACACTCGCCGTGAAGAGTTTTTACGTTAATTTATCATGAATATTCTAGAATTCAAAAGTTTGAAAACCCGTCAAATAGCGTACTTTTTTTACTTTGAATTTACCTTGATTTACTTTTAAATATAAAACAATCTTTTAAAAGAACTCGTGGACACATGGATCCGGCTTTTCTTCAGATTACTAAAAATGATGCTGCGTTTTGTTCATTTGAACATTTTAGTACCAACCGCAAGATTGCACGCCTGGATGGATTGCGGAGTTAAAAATTTACACAGTTTACGACATAAACACCTCAATTGTTCGTGGTAAGAGCATGCTACGTATATACAAGCATTTCTCATCGTTTCAGCTGTTAATTTCCCAATTTCTTGCGGATGCTTTGTGGTGGGAAAGTTATAAAGAATTTTTATGTCGATCTCTCTACTGACGCTTATCAACTTGTATACTTATAATGAAGATGCAGTTAAAATAGAGTTCATCTGGGAACTTTTAGAGATTTACCAGGGGCACCATACGAACCCACTCGTGCAATGAAAATTCATGGGAATATTCCGGCTTTCCCGCAGCCCACATGATCATTAGCCTGGAATAACAACTGCCCCTCAGAAAAACTGGGCGAACTAACATAGAACTGCATTGCATAAATCCTCATGACGCTTTAATGCCAACTTGCTAATTCAGGGGAGACATCGCAAAACTTGTCCATTATTTGAAAGAGCAGGATAATGAAGTCCGAAGAGTGGGGCAAATTATTTTTTGACGATCAACCGAAGATCAACAGGCACGTGTAAAAACAAATTATGGGGAAATATGCACAGCCAAATAGGTTGTACATCACTCATCACTTTGTCTGGTAGTTAAGAAATTGTATTAAGTGATTGATAAAACTTTAACAGGAGTCAAAAGTAGGCGATAGCACTTTCGACGGTTGACCGAGTGACTGATTAGGTCCCAAAGTCAATATGAAAACCTGAGTATTTTTTGTTTGCATTCAAGATCAGTTATCCAGAGCAAGACACATGTCGATAAAGCTGAAAATGGTTGAGCTATCAGATTCGATATTAGCTATTTTGGGTATTTGCAGATGGAACGAATACTTGCATAAAAATCAGGCAGGACTTTCGGAGACTTGGAAAAACTACAGTGAAGGTCTCATCATCACAACAGGTTTGGGAGGAGACTTTCAAAATGCCCATAACGGAAATCTCTCAACCCATTTGGGTAAGATAACTGAAAGGGTCAATTCCAATTTCTAACATTATATAATTATGCACTGAACACATCTTGCATATGAGATTTTGAAAGTAGGAATATTTTATAATGGAGATCCAGGCTCACAGGGTCAAGAAAAGAATTATTTTTACGATCGAACACTGGAGTATAATTATTTATAATTACAAGTACCAATTTATATATCGTTTGATGTGGACTCCACAGATCGCTCCTATACCAAGATGGCTAGTAAATGATTCCGTAGCCGCCCCGACTTCGCTATCCACACCATTGCATTCATATTTCCAGTGAGACTTGTTATTAATGTCAACTGAGTCCTTGCTGACGGTAGTTGACAGCTCATGTTTTGCGCGGATACGTCTATATAAATTGCAACCCAAGATCGACAAACTAAACACAGGAACACTGATTATATTAGCCTGTAGAGCCGTTTCGAAGCAATCGAAAAGGTCCGAAATCCCCTGGCATATGAAGAGGCTCAGATTAGAATAATCTGCATCGTCTATCTCTTTATCAGAGCTTTTCATGCCGATCGTGATTTCAGGAGGTAACTGTCAAATAAACATACAATTTCGCGCCCTAGATTTCATGGTATAGTGATTTCAAGACAACTACAAAGAAAGGGCTGAATTTAAACAAAAAAGTTATGTGGGGTCATTTTACTGTATTGATACTTCCATATCATGAGTGTATTGGAGTTAATTATTACTGTTTGGCGTTATTCGAAGCGGACTATTTTATTTTTGGCATTCGGATTAAAAGCTTTTCATCTCAAATTTGCATACAATAATCATCATCAATCAGTCGAAATGCCTGAGTGAATGTGCCATTATTTTCACAACTCAGATAAAAATTTGATAAGTCAACCATGTATACCAACGTACTGTCTTAATCTTGATAACCCGAATATTTCACTGTTTTGATTAAAAGTTTAATAATGAACCATTCGATAGTTTCGACAGTATTTATAATTACTGCATCTCGGACTTAAGTTGGAGTACTACAGTCGGAAGGCCGGACGGTTTTCGATTCTGGGAGCGGCGGAGCTGTCTCTGGATGAATGCATAGTTGGCGTGTAAGTGAGGGATTTCGCATTTCCTTTACGCCTGTTTTTGTTTCCATTTCATCTTATATTCAGGTCCATATTTTGCGACCGATGATACGATCGCTTCTATTAATGATACGTTGGTCGAAAATAACAATGCATGATAAAATTTGAGCAGGGACTAATTTGGGCTGATCATACCTATTAATGCTGCATCCTAGGTGTTTGAGCCAGTTTCTCCCCTAAAATACTAATCTAGGTAATTTTAAAAATGAAAGTAAGACTGCAGAGTGGAACATTTTCGAAAAAAGAGGGTCGAGAGAAAGAGAAACGCAGCAATTTCTGAGTCGCTATTCGTACAACCAGGAATTTGCCGGAGTTGCGAGGAGAGGGTTGAACTACATTTATGAAGAGCTTAAAACTGTGAACCACCAAAGCAATAATGAAACTAGTTAATGGGAAAATTAAGGTAAACGGTGTTAGGGTGGATAAGAAAGGGCTCCAGCATTATCTAGGAGATTATTACGAACCAGCCGCGATGGCATCCAAAGAATGTTTCGAAATTCTGCAATGTTTCTTCGACTGTCATTTCTCGAGATGATGCCACCGAAAACAATGCGGTTCTCCATCACTGCCGGGCCTCGGAATGTGGACGCTAAGAAATAGCAGGTCTACCTTAAAAAATGCCTCTGGAACTATTAATGTGGAGCTCATGCATGCTTCTAAACGTGGAAGGAAGTTCGCAAAATTGAAGATCACTGATTCTGCAAGTTTACGATCTCAAAACCCGATTAAATAGAAGCCTATACAATTGCAAATAAGCATCCCTTACTGAATTATTAGCATTCAGTTTGAATCAGTCGAGCGGGATTTACCAGCAGGTTTGTTGAAAGCATATCAAAATCGGATAATGTTATTCCGCTCGGGTAGTTCATCAAGGGTGGTTCACATATGCTCCCGATTAGCAATCCGGTCATTCCCATTTCTATCTATTCACTTGAGTCCGAACAGGCTAAAAGTATTTTTTTGACGAATTGGAATAGTTTATTACATCACTGGATGGCTAAGACTAAAGTGCCTGATGCTCTTCAAAGTACTGGAAAGATTTCATTTGATTTTAGTACTTATTCCAAGCATCTGGAATTGTTATCACCTGGAAGTTCCAAACTGATCGGAATGCTCAGAATGCAGGTCTGCCTACAAAGCTGCGAGAGCACTCCGTCAGTAGTTAGAAAGAATTTCGCCATGGATGATGGCCACCGGGCATACAAAGTAGGTCAAAAATTGCCTTCTACCTCATTTCTATTTGGTGTGCATTCGTTTTCAATTTAATAAATATAAAACTTCCTATTATCAACCGAATGATGGAGCAGAACTAAAGAGACGGACAGAGATGCCGAAATATTAAAGTAAGTTAAAAACAAATAAATTATTAGCGTAAATTGTTTTGCAAATGCACCTTTGGACGAATGTTACAGTTTCCCGCTTTGGCATTTTGATTGACACCGTAAGATATTGTTTGCAATAATGAACTTGTCAACCTCTCGACAACATGGGTATCAATCTGCAAGAAATCATGGCTTTTCACCATCCAAATCTGAATCCGAGGTGTCCCCCATGATGTGATTAAGTTTGGTATCGAATGCTTAGCAGAATGGACAGTTACCTGCAACAAATGTCCAAAAACAAAATACAGATACCGTAATTTGTATGAAGTCGGAAGGGCATCTTTTAAACCGATACATCTTTTTCTCATAGCCTAGATTACACTTAAAGTCGCGGTCTTCCTCAATGTTAAACAACCCGAGCTCACATACGGAGAAAGTCGGGCCGCTCAAGGCCGGAGTTCAGACTTTCGAAGCTCGATATTTGGGTCTTCTACACCTGAACGTAGTGACGCGAAGATTCAGCATGTATGCACGCCGCTGGAGTCCCCTGGAATACCAACCAGGTGAGGTAGCGGTGATCACCAACCCTTTGACCAAAGCCACTGAGATCGTCTCACCACGTCTACCTTGGCCTCCCCACTTCCTGCGTGGAGTCTCTGCTCTAGAGTTTGATCCCATCACTGGCCCTCAAGTTGCCCGATTCGACTCCGCTGTGCTTTACATCAACGTGCTCAGTGTCTGCGGTCTCCAGTCCATCCCACTGGCAAAATTTCTTAGCAAGTGTGACACGGCTGAAAAATCCGACGATTCAATGCACCGCGGTGTGATAGCGGCTAGACTGATTTCATATTATCAGTCCACGGCAAAAAATGAACAACCACTGTCCACTCAAGTTCAACTGCAAATGGGAAGGGACAAATACCTCACCACTGTGAGTTATATCGGCAAGTTATCTTCCCAGCTTTTCATTACCATTCATCGTAAGAACTGGCAGCTAACTTAGAGGACCAAATGATGGTTCTTCAGACTGCCATTAGTGCCATAAAAAGGCGATCTGTGGAGTTTTCAGGTAATTCTTGGTGCATCTATTGACAGTTGCATCACAGCTTGCCACTAGAATACTGAAATGGATGGTGAAGCGCTAGTTATTTCAAAAATGAAGATACCAAACAGGCGGATTTCTTAAGCACATTCACAAATTTCTGAACCTTGAGTTGTTGTCTTTTACTGTCGCAAGTCCTAAAAGTGAAGGAAGGTAAATGTTGAAGTGAAATAAGGTCTCGATTTCCTTGATGGATTGAAAAGTTCCAAAGTAAGAATATCGTTCATAGCGTTGAGAATTATTTTGCAAAGAGTTTGACCGCATTGCTACTCCTTATGATCACAGTGAATGCTGGATTCGACAGGTCCTAGCTAGTGCGAAGGAACTCTAAAGGGGGATTATTTCCAGCAGCCGATCTCGAATAGTCAATGCAAATGAGACGCAATCCGTCAAGTCGCAAAATTTGGGGGGGGGGGGGGGGGACAAAAGGAGGGTCAAACGATCGATGAAGTTCTGTGACCCTCAGCTTTTTCAAAACTCAGAGAGGATTAGAATGTCCTTTAAGTTGCCATCCATTCTCTTAGGCAAATGAGCAGAATCCAGCCTCGAAGTAACATGGTGAGATAAGCAAAAAGCAAACTTCACAAAGTACTAAAATAATTGGAATCTCAGCCTCAAATGAGTTTGTCAAAAACCCCTAATAAACTGCCCTTTTGCTATTTTATATGTAGTATTTTCAGGTTGTAAAGATGGAACATTCACACACGTGAATGGGTTGTCTTCTAAAGTGGTAAAGGGGAGGGGGGATTTCAAACAGAGGCACTAAAGCATCTTCTAGTCCCCCAATAGTTGAAAGACGCTTTCCTTCATTAAAAACCAGAGTTTATTTTCATAACTTTTTCTGATGAGTAAATACTTATCAGTAATTGTATGAGCTTTCTTGCTTGCCGTTTACTGCGAACCTTTTACTTAAGGGCAAATAACATCCCTCGCTCCTCATACCCATACGTCATAGTTGGAAAATGAGCTTTCGGAAACTGTTCAGGTGACGGTCAACTTGAAACGCTGTTTTCAACCACTAATTATCTGATCCAGGGCTGAGAGGAGCCAGACAATGTGATCCACATACTCAAGTAAAACGATACCCTCCTGTAATATACTAAGTTCACTGTTGACCTTTTCGCAGTGGTCAAAACTAAGGAATATTAATTAAAGCATTCCAGTGCTGCTCAATCCATTGGGCCTGATGGTTCTATCGAATATGGCACGCTTATGTGAATCATGTTTGCCGACACTTAACGGGACCACATTGAGCAAATGCCTGACATTAAGTTCAAAAATCAAAATAACCAAAATGGCCACTTATACTTGCAACAGAGTGCGTCAATCAGTGTGAAATAAATGTGAGACTTACCGTCGAATGGACTTGTGGTTAAACTCTTCCAATTGTTGGCGTGGCGACTGGTAGATTAATTAATTAATTAACAAGTATGCCAGCCGGTATGATAACCTTCAAATTCTTCATGTCTTCAGTTAATAAAGATAACTTCGACTCGGCATTTCCCTACGTCAGATAAAGAAGTCGACCTTCGATCCAGTTTGGAATCAAATGTTCACCTTCAATCTCAGCAACGACTCCAAGACCCTAATTGAGGTTCAGCTAATGAGTATCGCAAATCCCAATATCACCGGTCTTGCTGCTGGAATGGAGAAGATTGGAGAGTAAGTTCGTATGTTCCTTAACCTCTGTACCGTGGTGATCAACTAAGTTGCATTATGGCGTTTTCTAGAGCTCTAATCGACGTATCTCGACTTCCCATGGATTTCACCCAACGAATCGAAATTGAATTGAACGGCAAGCGGCCGAAACCGCGTCTACTAGTTCTTGCCACCCTAACAGGTCTTAGTAAATCGGAAACGCCCAGTTTCTGTATCACCCCGTCTAGCGACTCGAACGTTCACCAAAGTGATTTCGAATCAAACATCGAAAGTACTCGATCGATCCAACGAAATACACCGAGAGGAAGTTTATACTCCAATACTGAAACGACCACTCCCGATTCAGAGGAATGGTCGGCTCCAACAATAAGAGTTACCCCGGAAAAATATTCGCTAGATGAAACAGATGCTCAAATCGTTAAGCACTACGTAAGCCTTCTTTAGGAATGATCGTATATTGTAATTTGGTGTAGTGCTCGACTCTAAGAGGCGTAAGTTTCATTGATCCAGTGACCAGATATGGGCTGAATGGATCGTTTAAGTAATCAGATTAAAACAGAGAAACTCAGGATCGTATTTTATTACAAGAAATGAAGAGCTAATCTAAACAGAAAGCCAGGTTCATCAGCATAATATTTTGAGATCATCACCTACGAGAAACTTTTCTGATGTGAAAACAATTTGCTTCTGCTTGTTCGTAGGCAAATTCCATCGAATGCATTGGCTTAATTAAGGAATTAAACTAGTTTTTCTTAACGCGTTGGCTTTTTCAGGGCTGGAAAATGGCTCTGAAGAATCGTTTTGATGTCGGATTTCTCCGAGTCAACGGTATGTGACAATTAACCCAATTATTCAAAGCTCTTCGTATGCCCGATAATTTTTCATCCAGCATTCGCCTTTTAAATACCTTAATTTTACGATTCCGAATTTGATGAACCAACATTCGAATAACTGAAAACTCTTCCTTCGTGCGCATTTAGTTATTGCTGCAAGCGGTCTGGCCGACCGTGATGTGAATGGAAAATGCGACGCCTTCTGCCTGTTGGAGCTTATTAATATGCGAGCGCAGACTCAAACAGTGAAAAAAACTTTTAATCCAAAGTGGGACAAAGTATTCGTTTTGTGAGCCCTCCCAAAATACGATTTCTTAGATTGCTTGTGTCAGTAAAAAAATGAAAATTCTAGTTTTTCTTCAAGCCCTGTAACAGATGTCCATACAGTCCTTTACGTCACGGTTTATGAAGATGAGAAGTACAAGTCTGAATTTATTGGACGGGTCGCAATTCCTTTGATGAAGGCAAGAAATCATGTTAATAAATCGAAATTGATTGGGTAAAAGTGCCTATAGCTTAGTCAAACTTATTAATGTTCTATTATTAATAATGAAAGTTAATTGTACAAACGAATACGGACTAAATGATCTGAAAAGATTTTTCATTGTGCCATTTAAAGCAATTTACCACTAAAAGTTAAAAATAGTTATAATAGTGAAAATCCACTAGAGTTGGCATATTATTATTATTATTTGCTGAATGGAACATATCGCAGGTGCGAAATCACGAGAGATCATGGTATGCACTTAAGAACGCCGATTTGACAGAAAGATCCCGGGGCTCGATTTTACTTGAGTTCTTCTTTGTTTACAATCACGTGAGTTTCTGATGAAAACTATCTTGGACACAGCACCTCATCATTTTTAATAGCACCAAACTTTATTTGCAGTTCAAGGCCGCTTGGCGAACTCTGAACCCTATCGAGGCCTGTCTCAACCATCCTGTTCGTCCAAAAAAGTACAAGGTACACCAAGAAAGCGCTGGTGCGAAATACTAGTGATGTATTACATTTTATGCTTAGATTTTGTTTCTTCATTTTAGAAGCTGAGCGCTGAATACACGAATGCAAGTTTGGCGAATTTGCTTTGTAAATTAATTTCTAAATTGATGCATTTGGAAAATGATGGGCATAGACGTATTCTGAGTAGCCTCGGTTGAGGGAATATGTGCCAAAACAGTCGAATCTAGGTTTCTCAGACTGCTTGATGTAGAGATCAGTCGAAGAATATGTAGATCTCGGAACCCATGCAATTAACATCCCAGAAGTACCTACTTTGCATTGAATTTGAAATATTTTACCCTTTTCCTTCCAAGCTTCCTGTACTATGGCGTGGCGTCAATCCGTGTCAACAGCCCTTAAGTTCATAGCGTTAATCTATTCCGAACAGAGACAGAAGGCGGGAACTGATCACGCCTATGATTAGACAGAGTTTACACCATTATCATCTCTGGCTGCCCCGTTTCAACGTATTACATGGGGCATTTCCGTTGTTTTAGCTACGATCCTACCATTAAGACTTTAGACAAACAATAGTTAATTTACAAATTGCGCATGCTGGCTACTTAATAGTCCGTTGAGATCAGATGTCCTATAAATGAATAGATTGCGGTTGTGAACACCCGAAAATAATTATTGAGAAAGGAAATACTGTGCGTGTGGAAGTCTAGCAAACAGAAAGCTTTTTTATGCTCCTTTAAATTGTCCTTGCTTTATTCTAGTCGATTCAAATGTTTTAGGCCATACGAAAAAACGTGATGCGATTAAAAGTGATCTTTAAGCCTCTGGGGATCGTTACACAGATAGTGGATGATATATGTTCCTGGGAGAATCCTTGGTGTACCATTGGCGTCCTGATCGGCTACAATACCGTGGTGTGGAACTTCCAGCCCTATATGATTCCACTTGGTATGATAATAGGCATTCTGGTCTCCCGACAACCGTCGAAAAATTTCTCTCTTATAGACGCATTGAACTCGGTTAAAAGTATCACAGGTGCTGGTGCAGGTAACCGGGGTCCAACAGTCGACCGAGCAAAGTTCTTCGGCCCTCAGAACTCCCAACTTGGTGATGATGTGCCTAATATGGCTTCACCACAGTCTTCTTTTGACTGTGAAACCAATGTTTTTATTAACAATGAATTACTCTATTCTCTCAGAGATGAAGTAAGTCGTATTTATATCATTCTAAGAATGTGGTTTATAAATATATAGACGCGTGGAAGCGCGCAAAAGAAAGCACGATCGCTCCTAGAGGTAACTAGCATATTGTTGAGACTTTCTAAATTTGAATACAAAGCTAATTTAGTCGGTTGATTGCCAAATGCTGGACGAAATTAATACAAAATAAATGATACACCGCATTAAACGTTGCGTTAGGTAGTTCCCGTGCATCTAATAAATAATTGTCGTAGTGTAAACAGTGGGAGGTCACTGCAACAGGACTCGATTTAAGATCAGTGAGACCAATACAAGCTCAGTCACTTCATTCCTAAGATTCTACAGGAGTAAAAGTAGGCGAACGTGTGCAAATTGACGCTCTCTCAATATCAATTTTAAATCAAAACTTGACAAAATTGCTTCCTTTGTAGTTTTCCTCGGAGGATGAGAATCAAGAACTTGAAAAGGTATGTTGAGGCTCCAGATAATTCAGAGTGCAAATATTCCTATTGTAAGTGGGTAGATGGACTTATGCTGAACTAAAACGAGACTTATTTAAGACAACAACAGAATCAAAGGAATCGAAACATGGAAAGAAAAAATTTAATGCCGTAATGGACGTCGTTGGTGACTTACCTCAAATCATGGATTTGATTGCTTCAGCTATTGAGAAAACCATTGGGTTCGTCTCATTTTGCTGCTTTAGATAATTAAAATTTAAATTAACCAATTTTACAATTTAGGATATTTGAGTGGCAGGTGCCATGGTTAACTTGGTTTTCCCTCTTCTTTTTGATGATTTTTACAATTATACTCTACTTGGTTCCGTTGAGGGTGGTACTCTGCATTATCGGTACGTTTTCCATGTCTTAATAACTTTAATTGACGTGGCCATCAAATTAGCATGTGCTTGTAAGTAGTTACTCCAAGGAGTATTCAAATAGGGGCTTTCATAGAGTTTACAAAGGCGGAATAAGTCCGTTTCCTAATAAACAAATCAGGGTGCTTAGTCTATATTCTTCGGATGAATTTCCGAAAAATTTATGCGCTTGAGTTCGATCAGCTACTCCTTTGCGCAAGATGGGGTGGCTATGTCAAGAGATTTTTTCTACCCTTGGGTAACCGAACCCAGGCCTTCTAACTGAATGAGATTCATAAGTTCGTCAAGTAGAGTGATTTCTCAGGTATGACTCTATCCAATCTGCCTTGTGCCCCACACTCTTAGGTGTAGCAGTTAATCAACTTGCGATAGTCAAGATGACGGACAGGACCCGTCAATGCAGAGTCGAGTAGAGTCTTTTTAGGATTAGAAGACTGATATTCATAGGTCCTACATTTGTCCAACTTAGCTGCATGTGTATGCGGAAACGTCGAAGTTAAGAAGTTAAGAAAAACTTCGGCTAATATTGCCTTGAAGTTTTCAATTGCAATGCACGGCAATGCAATTAATCCTTTTAAATAATGACTGCTTAGTGACGTAGTAGCATCTCACAGATTTGTTGTTCCAAATATTTGTATGCTTCCATGAATGATGAAAGCAGATTTCGTACATTAATATTGTGTTTGATAACAGGTACTAATCAGTTGACAAGAAAGCTCCTCAGACCCAGCAGCCGCAGTACCTTCGCTACATTCAACGTAATTTCGAGAGTTCCCTCAAGACCGGAAGCTGTAAGTCTTAAAAGGCACTTTAATAACTCTGGTACGCCTTGAATCTTAAATTCCAAAAAAACATTCCGCCAACTGATTCAGTTGACAATTTGACGATTGTTGAAGATAAAATGGCGTGATCTGCCAAGGTCAGGCGTGTAAATTCTAGTGGAAATACGCCTACCATTAAGAAGGTAATGATGTGTTTGCCAAAAGTGCGCTCAAGTTAATTAATCGGAGAGCGAGCTCTATGCAAGTGGAATGGATGATGTGAACGGTTTAATTTGCTACTCTGATGCTGTAGAGACGAGCTGGCTAGCTTGTTATTGAATAAATTTTAAAGCAATGAATGCACACGAAGCTTTATAAAGAGGTCACAGTCTGTCTAGTATTGGTCAGCAAATAGGCTCATGCTCGACTCCACTTATTCAATCCGTTGTTCGTTCAGTTTTGACTGACAAGATGAGGCCAAAGTAATTCAAACCGAAAGCGTAATTAATGATTCTTATAGCAGCACTTTCAGCCTTACCCTGAAGTCTCCCTTCAAGTAAAATTAATTACCATTCCAATGCATGAAGCGAACTTGTCAATAATGTGGTCACAAAAACATTCACATTCCACTAACAAAATATCAGTGCATTTATGAAGATATCTTAAGAGAAATGTGGTTTGAACCCGTTTAGACTAATTGTTCGGGAATCCATCTCTGACATTTAGCTACTCACTTATGTTAACTTCAGTGGCGCCGCCAGTACTTGACTCTGGGGTGTAGCCCATCATATGATCAGCTTCAGTGTGGTCGTTCATAGAATCGTTGCGGCCTTGATGTAGCTGAAGCGGTTGCACTTCAATGGCCGGTTTCCTAATACGATACATTTTAGATATGAAGAAAATACCATTCAGCTGATGTGGAAATTATAGCAGTTTCCGAATGTCAATGGGTAATAATGTTTGGAGAAAATTAGAACACTTCGGCATGAAAGGTATGACAAAGAAGATTTGTGAAGAAGTAGTCTATGAAATGGTCAACACACTGGTAAAATATCGGTATGCAAAGACAAGGCCAAATGAAAGGTCCTCCAGGCATCTAGGTGCCTTCATCAGGATCAACCTAGTTTTATGAATTAGTATACACTTCAACCACTCGTTAGTGGATAAAAGCACACTATTTACTAAGTAGTTCTATAGTTCATGGTATCCACGGTGTTTTACAAGACGCATAGTCGTAGTACGGGCCAGTCATACCCTCGAGCCAGAATGGCAGGATATATGGGGAGGACAGGCGATTGGGGTTTGTTAACTTGTTTGCTAAGACCTATGAGCTCAAACACCGTTTCGAAGTTCTCCATTCCTCTTTTTATTGGAGCTAGATTCCTGAATTGTTTTAGTATCAAAGCCCTCGATTGGCTAGATTGACTAGGCATGTCTTTACCGCCAGGAAGCATTGGTTCTGCATGGTCTACGCTAGCCTATACGTGTTTTCCCGACGATGCAGACGTTCCAACCAATTTCGCCGAAAACACTCAAAGAGAAAAAATGAATCTAGTAATATATAACTACCAATTTAAATCACTTCGAAGGCTCAATCCGCATTCGGCATCCCGAAGTGGTCCAAGGCAACCGTTTAGACAAATTGTATTTGTTACGTTTAATGCAGTCTTTTAGGGTCCTGCTTTTTCCAACCTATTAGTACTGCAATAGTAGGACCTAAAACCGTGGCCCTTTATTTACCGACGAGTCTAAATTACATTCATAAAAATCGGGAGATTATTCTGAAGTCTAAAGAGCGAGTATACTTAGCGTAAAGATGATTGGATTTCCTCCTATTCATACAGAAGGTAATGCAGCTTTTGTTAGACAAGTGAGCACCTTATTGGGACCAGGCCATGGATACTGGCCTATGATTTTTAAGTACATGTCCCCTAGAAATTGAATTAATTTTCCAGGGATTTCAAAGATTTATGTGTCATTTCTAACTTAGCTGGCTACTGCATTTGAAAAGCACTTTGTTCTTACCTAAGCACTGGTTTAATGAGTTTTCTTCTTTTCAGGAGCAACAACGGCGACTCGCCCCCAGATCTTTCGTTTACCAATGACGACAGCAAAATTAAATGTATCTATTTTGACTTCTTCGCGCTGAATTACTTATTTGTATAAATGCTCACTACTTCAATAATTGAGGGCCAAAAAAAGAAAAGCACGACTTATAAGTTCCTAAGATTTGTTTCTAGGCCATATCACAATTTTTCCTATAGCGAAGTAAATAGACCTAACATCAAGTACGGTTTTCAGAAATGCGTAGAGATGAAGAAAATTTTTGATCTAGCACTGACACATGTACTATTTAATCAGCTGATCATAGGAAAAGCAGCCCAAATGTAAATGAAATAACCTCCACCCAAACACGATACTCAAAATCAGTTCCGAGAATAAGCTGATTTCTTAATGTAATCCATTTGTATCATTTATTAATTTACTCACTTTATATCAATAAGCAGAAAAAAACCGAAATGTGTGAGCACGTTTAAGAAAAATCTTATCTGATTTCCAACTCCTCGGTTGATGTGATCACAGCTAAAGTACTTTACTCAAACGTTATTTGTCCATTAAAACTTTAAATTTCCAATTCTCGCTGGTAATAATCAGTATGCATCAATAGAAAATCGAACTACGTTCGAACCTCGCACCTTAATAAGTAATGCATTGTTAGTAGTATTTGACTTGTTCTTTAGTCCAGGACTGGTACGCGGCTTAGAACAAAGTAGGGCAGTTAATATAAAAATACGCATGTTCCAAAGAGAGTATCCCGAATTTCAGATTAAAGCAGTGGTTAGCTCTTGCGCGTCTTTCCTTTGGGAGTAATTGTGAATGCGTCCGGTCGATACTCTGTCAGTTCAACCTGAAAGAAGCCAAAATCGAGCCAGTACTTGGGACTTTGTCGGCAGAAAGATTTAAGCACGTTGGAAACTTTGCACAATTTACCGCCTCAATCAAGTCTGGAACACGGGAAAGAAATTCCTTAATTTCGTTACTTCTAGGCACATTTGGACGAAGAATAGCTTTGGTGAATTTGTTGAGACCTGTAAAAATGCAAGCAATAGAATGAATCTGTTTGACTAAGATTAAAATGTAGCAACTAAATACTTACCCCAAAGCATGAATAGATACTTGATAGGCACGAAAATTAGTATGATGGTTAGGAGCAACAGAAAGATAACGGCCAACGAGGACAACCAGGGGATTCGCCAATTAAATAAGCTAAAATATATATAGACATTATGATCGATCAAATTGACAATCCACGCTAATTTGTACCAGTGGCGTGTAGACTACACCCAGGTACACGGGACTGGCGTCATTGCATACTATGAGGTCAACCATCATGAAGCACACACATGCATCACGTGGTGCAAAAGCAATGGATCGGGTAGCAATATTTAACCACAGAATAAATCTTCCAGAGGAGTCAAAACGGGAACGTCAGACCTAGTTGACTAGAGTGGACGCTTTTAGTTAAGGGATTGATAAAAAAAACGATAATCTTGTAGTGAATACGAGTTAATATTAGCGATCAACTTAGAACCATTCCAGTTGCAGGAGTGACTTGCCTTCGTTCTCGCACTTGGTGCACTACTTAAGAAGAAACAGCTTAAAAAATGAACCTGTACCAGCTAAGCAGAATTAACTTAAAATTTAGGCATTTCTTTGCTGTTTGCATGAATGAAGATTAGAAATGACACGCCAGCACCAAATAGAACCAGAGGAACATTTCGGTGCGGGACCCAATTTCTGGGACTACTTAACTGAAAGGAGTCGGTGTGCCGCAACTCAAGCAGTTCAAGATTCTAACTACATTGTCGGAAATAAACCGATACATGCCTTTTGACAGCCAGACGAGGGAGTCTGAAGACCTGGATCTAGTTGAAAGAATGTTGCACAATCGACACAATTAGAATTAGTTTTGAAGAAGAGCAGACTACTGCCAATCAACATTATATGTTGCAACAGAACGACATTTCGCATTGGCATTCCTGTGCTTCAACCCTCCATCCTCAAATAAAAGTCCAAGAGTCGGTTTACTTTTGTGTCGATGGTCACCCAAGAGTACTTCCTTTGAGATATTTCTGATGGACTTCTTGAAGCGCCTTTATTCCAATCAGCGTTTGAGTTCTTCGATCCATTTACGAATTCATAAGACGCTTGCGTATAATTCTTGCCAAACACTCCTATAAACTCGGACTTCTATCTATTCTGCCGATTCACATTTTGCTTGTTGCATTCTGAAAGGGCGCAGTACAGTTAAGCTAAATTAATGCAATACCTAACCAATAACAGGAGGAAACAATGCAAAACATCAACCCAGGAACGCGATAACGAATTTAACCATTGAAACGGGTGGTGTTGCAGAAGCTTTAGCGTTGGGCTCCTGGAAACATTCATCCGTGAGCCAACCGGGCAAATTATTCCAAGTCGTGCCACTATCCGTGTAACATTTATTTCTATGCCCTTCGTATATAAGCACTCCTTTTAGGAAGTCATATTTAAACATACCCTTCCACACGTTCATAGAATGAGGCGGTTTTCTCAACTATTTCGCAGATGCGCTTTATCGTCTCTTTGATACCAGTGTACATTGTCCTCATGGATTTTTTCCCTTCAGACTGCAATGATTTTTAACAAATAGTTAAGTAAAAGAAGAATTTACCTTCGACGGAGTCATTGTTTGCTCTTCCTCTTCCTGAGGAATATCACTCTGTAATTGAAAGAACTCGAACTTGAACTACCCATTTCTTTTGGACCACATGGGATTGAATTTTAGTGAAACCAACTTACCAGCAGTTCTGGAAGTGAACAATTGCGAGTGTCGAAGTCCTAAATGAAAATAGAATATAAAAAGTCTAACAATGATAATGTGAAAGTCATATCCTATAAAGGAAGTACTGTATGTAAGTGACATTGTCTCTTAATATTCTGCTAAAACCTATCCGTATTTACGCTAGCGAACGAGTAAGCTTTTAACCTAGCTCAGTCATCCCTTGCTTGTCATCGAAACTTTACCGTGTTTTTCAATGCCAGAATATCCATGCTACATAAGTAGAAGCATATAACCCTCAACGGAACATCGACAAAAACTGATCGCTCAAGGTATGATAAACTATCACCGGAAGTTTAGCCAGCGCTGTTTTATGCATAGGAGGTAGAGTGAGGCGACATAATGTGTGTGCAAGTCGTGGGGCGTGGTATGAGCGTGTGACGCGTTCGGAACCTATCGAGGCGTATCCAGCGATAGGGAGCCACCTCCTACATTGGTCCATCAAGGAACGACAAAACGGAAGTTGCTCATGCTGAAGGGCACAAAAAACTTTCCTTCTAACAAAGTTAGGTTTTGAAAGGCTCCATGTGTAGGGTCGGGTGGTTGGGGAACGAAATCTTCGCATGATAATCACAGTTGCAACTGATAGCGGCAAAACTTATATCAGCACCAAGCATGAACAAACAAAAAATCTAAGGTGAAGAACTTGCAGAGTTTCCATTGATAACTTACCTCCTGATTACCTAAGGATGCAATAATAAAACAACCGCAATTCTGAATCGGAGAACCGCGACCTACATTGCTTGAATGAGAAGAAACGCACAGCAGAATGTCTTTGGCTCTTGTTCTCTCATTTAGCCATCCCTTATAGACCAATATTTAACTATGGTGAAGAAAAGAATTAAGGCATCTGTCTGATAATTCAGATTTTCACAGAATTAAGTTAGTATTTAATGATTCGGAACCATTCTCCGGTGAACCCTCGACTGCCTCTAAGTGCTGTTAGCTTGATATAGACTGGTTGCCATAACTGAAAGCCAACCTAAAGCCCCAAAGCCAGTAGCCTATTGCAAGTACGAGATATTCAGATCACAAGATCACTCTACCCTAAGAACTATCAGGTTCATTAATGGCTTAAACGCATTCTTAGATGGTGATTTTGAATGAACTTGAGTTTTAACGCAGATGAAAATCTGATAAGATTTGTGAACGTAATTTTTAAAGGAATTTAAAATCAAAGATATAAACTCGAAATGCGAGCTACTCCTCAAAATCCGGAAAGAAACCATTGAACGATAAAAAGAGAGCTCTCAAACGAGAGCCTCACTCGAAAGGCAAAAGGCGAGAGGAAGTAAATACCTAAGATAGTACGATTCAATCCACTCATGGTCATACACATAGGTTGATCCCCGATGAGAGAAAAACTTAGGCTCCCAGCCAGAATAAATTTGATTCTACATTCACATAATTCAAGAGTGTTCAGCGTATGTGGTGTTTAGTATTGAATGTGAAATTGGCTTCTCAAATGTCTCAATGATGTAACGAAGACATTTTGATCCAAGGGCATTGAAAAAGTGACGGGCGGACCTGCTATGAGCTAATGGAGTTCTCCACCATAAGTGACGCAGCCTTTTTTACTAGTTTTAAAGCCAATATTTGTACCAATCGAAAATAGAGGCATCTCAAAGTGAGTAGGATGAGATGGGTTGAAAGGTAAATAAAACTCACTTGCGGATCCGCAAGCTTAGAGCTTTCCGGCTTGGCATCCTCGTAGTCGAAGGAATCGTAATTATTCCCCCCTTCACCTAACATTAGACGCTCAGAGAGACGTGCGCGATTTATGGCGCTTTGCTCCAGAATCTCGTACTGATGTTTGTATATCTCATGCTCATGAGCAGAAGCCAGTTGTACAGCATTTTTGTTGTGTTTTAAGCCATGAATTATGGAGCTTGCACTCTCCCGACTATATACGCAGTTCTTCATCAGCACGATAATCATGTATAACGGTATGAAGTATGGTTGAAAGTAGTAGACCAAGAGCTGGTATCCAATCAGACCAAGAATTGAGTGGATGGGGCTCTTCCATTCCCACCAATCGTCAAGCACCCGGCCAAACCATCGGATCAATTCGAGTGGAGGCTTCAGGTGTTCGAAACGCTGCTGCAACAACTGCATGGTTGACAAAACAATTGAATAAAAGCGTTGACGAACGGAGAATATCAGTGAATGCTTTAACATGCAGGTTATCAAGGGAGCAGTATGAAATGTTTTAATTGTGCGATCTCTTCATAAATAAATATATTCCTTGAATCTCGTGCTATTCAATTCAGGCTAATTAAAACCATTGTTGGAAAGTTAGATAAATGATCACTTAATGTTTTCAATAACGTAAAGTTTAGGTTCCACAACGGTATAATTGATCACTTGAAAAATCCCACAAGGCAAAAGCCCTTGTCGAAATTCCACGCGTTTGGGAAAGCACACCAGCTCGACAGTTTAGAAGTGATTGAATGTTTCGTTAGTTTTGCAATATGTTATTTAAAAAGTGTAGTGTATTAAAATTAAATCTTTGGTAAGGTAGCCGATTATTGTTAAATTAGATGCTGTGTTTTGGCATTCCATAACGTTACCCTTAGATAATCCTTCCGAAATTCCTAAAATGATACATTCATAATTATTTATATTTTCAGCAATGGATTCATGTGTGAAAGCAAATTGAGATTGCTAAGAGTGAAAAAATTCATTTGGCGGTATTTATTGAAGTCGAATCCATTTAATTTAAATGATAGACATTGAAAAAAACCTGTGAACCACTCATTACCAGACTAGATTTAATAAATACTCTATTACTGTACTGTATTGTACTTCATTAAAATTGTCAAGTTCCTTTTTTTTTTACAATCCAAACTATAATACATATTGCTCGAGTGGAGCCGAATGTATCAAACCAAGAAAACCATTTAAGCCTCCGCGGGTCACTTAAAGGACCAGCGTTCCCAAAAGGAGATAGATGAAAATCAGCAGACCCACAAACATAAATTAGTTAAAAATATAAGATGAATTCTACGAAAAAGCCATTGTTTTTTTGCGATCTAACGGGTAATTTATAATTGCTGAATTTAGAACGTAGACCATTTTTAGCGAATCAGTTGAAATTGTACCACTTATCATGGGACTTTTGTTGTTCTAGAAAAAAAAAGGGACAGAAACGTTTATTTCAAAATTTTAAGCCGTCACGTATTGCCTGAACTACCGATTGTTTGCACAAGAGAATAGGGATCTGAAAGGACCATGGAATCAAAGTGTAGTTGAACAATAGTTCTTTAGAATCTGACGATATGAGAATATATTGATGAGATCGCACCCTTTCTTGTAGTACTTAAATTGAAGCTTCGTCACCACACTTTGAGTATGGTTTGACAGGTTTCCTAGGCATTCGAATAATCCAAAAGCTTACTTTTCAAGTTTCCAAAAGCCAGATCGGAATAAAACAACGTTTTAGATTAGGGGACTGATTTTCGCACGAAATCGGAACTACTAGACTTTAGAAGCAATGAAATGGAAATGAATATGTTAAAATTCAAATCGATTTCAGCAAATGATAATGCGACTGAGTAAAATGAGTACACTTTGCTTCTTTGCAAGACTTCGATAGCGCGGTTCCATTGGCGAGAAAGATTTCAAAGCAGCTTTGAACTAAATTGGAATAAATAGAGGTTTTTTAGATTAAATAAATGATTAGAGACCTAAAAGTAGGGGGTGTTGGAACTGACCTGATTGAAGAATACGTTGGCTTCAAGTAGAATTGACCCTTTTGCTGGACCCCGGAGATCTGGGGTCTTGAGAGCATACCACTTGCTTCCTCCATTGTCTACCTAATGGAATTCAGATTCATTCAGCTGATTCAAGAAAGGTCCAGCATCGGAATAAAGCTGAAAGGTTACTTGGAGAACTTACTCGGAGAGGATGAATCGCAAGTCCACCAATTACCTCCGCCTTGTTTTTCTCAACCTCAACAACAGTTATCTTCATAATCGCATGAATATCCGAAAGGGGTCTAACACAAGCGGGCAGTTACAGGAAATACCAGTACTCACATCACGAAGCATCGATTCCATGTTGGATTTTTGCGCTTGATTATGCTCTGAGTTCGCAGATGGGTGTTGAACATGTCGATTGCACAAAATATTTCGATACGACCATTAGTAGACTTGCCTCCAAGACCCATGGCACTGCATACTGCATTAATCCAAAATAATGCGAATAAATGAGTGGCATGTAACAATTCCAAGTTATGTCAAAGATGGCATAAATTTTCTCACTTTTCAATCTCATCCATCCAATATCCTGGAAGTTTTTGAAGGATTTTTTGAAGCTCTGCAATAAGTATTAAATGAATCGAAATCAAATTAACTCTTAAATTATGAAGAGTAATGACAAGAAATTCCGTATGAACGCACAAAGTGTTCAGCAACGAGCTGAAGGAAGTTGGATGGAAGGTTTGGGAGGTCAGGCCTATCTTCAGCATCAGTAGGCCCATCTTGTGAATCTCTGATGGATTCATCGAAAGAGTTTAGTCTGAGTCGAGAACGTGAGGGCTGGATAATCGAAGATAATGATGCAGTTGATGGGGACGAAGTGATCTGAGAGTGATTTACAACCGGGATAGTGTCAGCTGTAGCCAAGCCCGTTATTGTCACAAACATGAGTATTCTAGCTTCAGTAGAATTCTTGAGAAGTTGTAGTTCCAACTTTTGAGTTACTTCCAATGGCATGGCAGTCAGATCAATGATGGTCCTAAAAGGCACATGGAATCAAGTTGATCTATAGAGTAATTGAATGTCCTCGACGTAACCGCAAAGGAAAATTGAAGTCCCTTTCTTCATGGGTAAAACTCTGCTAAAAAGGAAGCTGTGATTCGGTAAACTTGTGCCTTTCGACTTCCACGACCGTTAATTAACGAGCACTTAGCATTCGAATGTGCATTTATTTATGGGAATCACTTCTAAGAATTCAATGAAGCTGAGGAGGAACCTTGTTCAGGAACTCTAGTAATTCATCTAGATTTAACGATCATGCTTTAACCTGGAGTTCCAGCAGTTGCATGTGTACAACTCATTAAAGTTAATAGAAGTACCATCACAGTGCTGTGTGACGGACGTAGATTAAAGGTGTGAGACAATACAAACTAATTCGTGACAGATGGAAATCTGTCCCTGACAATACACTTTTATGTCATTTAGAATTTGAACCTAGTGATTTAAACCAAGCGTCTGTGAAACTCCAAGCACTCGTTGCTATAAAGGCAACCCATTTACCTTACCACTTATCTGGTATAGACTGCATTCCCTTAAAATTCCCTTTACTCAATTATGCTATAGTTAGTGTTGCTGAAAATGGAAGATTAGGTTAAACTTTTTGCATACTTCTGCAACTATAAATCTTAAATAGACATTTTCATTATCACCTTCTTGCCTTCTGCTAAGCAGCATGTGGTACATTAGCCTACTTTAGCTATTAAGAACTCATTCAACCTGATGCTGTGTCTAGCTGAGTTTTGCGAAAACGGAGAGACATCACATCCCTGAATCTTCAGGCGTTCTATCACCGCAGTCGACAAATGAAATGTAGGGATGATAACTCAGTGTCCTAACGAGTGCGCGTTGCAAGTCCATCAGTCCTTTATCAGTTAAAATGTTCTTTTAAACAAATAAGTGACGTTAAATTGGAAGCTACTTACTCTCCCAGAATTGAGCTGCGCTGAATCCCGCTATTACCTGGTTGAGTTTCTCTATCATATACCATGATTCGGATACATCCAGGGGATCCATTCTTCACTTGGAACTCAAATTCTTCGAGAAAGTCTGGATTGCTATTGTTCTTTATGATCTTAAATGTTAACGGGTAGGTTATATTATTGAGCTACTAAATACAGCTACTTACGCAAGAGGATTTCTTCTCATCTCCATAGGTGAATTCAATTTGGGGCGAAGGTTGAAGCGTGAGTGATTTGGCAGCCCAGTGTAATGCAACAAGAGATGCGGCCCGGGTTTCTGCAGACACCATGTTGACATCAGCACCGCCTACGTTCTGATTGGAGACTATACCATCAAATCCATCTACTGTGCTTCCAGCTAACATGCTTCCTGCCGGCATCGATCCACCAACAGTACTCATGCTGCCCGTACATTTTTCGTCTAATCTACCACTGGGTACCATCTCTACTTGCGGTATAGCTCTAAGTCCCCGAGCTCCGACTAAGTAGATGTTAACGATTCCACTCTCTACAATCCTGGCAACCTTCACTGTATCTCCCACATCTAGACTGTCCATTAGATTAGCAGGTGGGAATGATAGACGTTTCATGGGCAGAAGGAACTCGATCGGCCATGGAATCTTGGGTATGCGCAATTCCCAGAAACGGGTTGAATAACACCTCTGAAAGGCCATCATTGGAAGCTCAAGGCAACGTCGGCCTGGCCAATCCAAAAAGGGTTGCCAGGGAACGTTCGCTGTTGGAAGGGTGCCATTACTTTCAAGGTATCGACGCGTTACCTCATATGGAGAGAAGACGAATCTTGCGTCAATGCGAATAGCCGACTCGTAGAGTGTTTCCTTTGAGCTAAGTGTTGGATGTCTTTTCTTTGGTCGGTGGAGAAGGGGGAAGTGAACGTGGGAAATAAGTTTTTTCGCAATTTTCTGCCAACAAATAAAAATCACCTGAACTAGGATGTTCCTTATATGCTTCAAAGAAATTCAATAGTAAGATAGATAATTACCCTGTGTATTTGGTGTCTTTTGGTATAAGATCCGTTCGTCACAGTGCTAGCCAATTCGTCCGGCATTTCAGGTTCATCAGGAACGCCAAAAATCACGCTATCATCAAGGGAGTTAAGGAACCCTGTTTCAACAATTGTATCCACATAGAGAGTTCCTAATACCTTCGAACTTCCCTTCCTCAGACTGAAGTAATTGATCGGTGCCTCGTGGGAACAACCCCTAAATGAAAAGGAATTGCAAGATCAGAGGAGTGAGGAAACTCTCTGGCCTACCAGATTATTTTCACGCACTGAAGGACTCAAAACATCTGCACTGCATATTAGAACAGCGGAAGTAGTCTAAAAACAAGCATGCTGGCTTTCAGTAACCATGTATTTAATTCTAGCTCTTCTGATATACTTCAGAATAACCTGTAAGCTGCATGTAAAACGCTTTTAGCCAAGATAAAAGCAAGACTTGAAAGACAGATTATTTATACTTAGAAAGATGAACCCAATGTTGGTTTCCAGTTTATGCATCAGTAGTGTCAATCGAAGTTAATGCCGATTACTCAAGATAGGCACGCGGAATCGGAGTGCCTATTTGCAGCTTAGAAAACTTCGTTCTGAAGCTAACAATCTTTTGAAGAAGTAACTGGAAATCATGAAACCGTCGAATCTAGATTTCATTTCCATGTACGGCATTTAAGATTGATTGACAGTGAGAACTCGCAACAAGATCGTCATAGTTGGGAAGTGGCAACATAGTAATGACCAACAGATCTGTTGTGAAGCTAACGAACATGATTCAAGTCGTTCAGAGCATGGGCTTTGTCTCTGCCAGGACTATTCATTTGGTGTCGTGTAAGATGGTCGCCTCATACGCCATAGATAAATCATTCGCGTTTTCCACTCGTGATAATGTGAGGAAAAGCCTGTGGTAATAAACAATACGCTGCCACACTACGGCGATTGGAATGAGCCCGCACAACAAACGAATCTTTAGAGTCTTCAGAGTCTCCATCCGTTTTCTGTTTCCAAATTACAGCGCCACCCTCTGCGCAGTTATAAATTCAGTAAGGGCAGAGAAGCCTCCCGTACTGATTAGTGCTGATCCACAAAGAGATGGTCTAGATACCCTTCACTTCCCCCAATAAATATTTACAAATTTAAAAAAAAAAACTGGCTAAACTAAAGAGATTTTAGCCTTGACTGATCTGCGGGAGATTAACAACTTTCAAAGAGTGGTTAGGTGGATTTAACATATTTTAAAATAAATTATTTGTTGGGAAACTTACGCTTCATCTCGGCGCAAGTAGATGTAGGCTCTGCCAATCAGCTTATCAGACCGCAACCTGTGCTTTTCTATTATTTTTAGCTGCAATGGAATACATGTTTGCTGATGAAACTATTTTTGGAGGTCAAATGTATGAGGACAGTGTAGGATAACTGGTCATTGAGTGAGATCCGACCAGGTATCGACAAAGTGAAAGCTCAAGGAGTTCGCTTAACAACGTCAGCTAAAAAGCAGCTGATTGAGAGAATAGAATAATTATCGACACAAAGTAGGTGGACAGTCCTACTCTAAACCTCGTCGTGGTAACTACCGGTAACCCCAAGAGCAACTCTGGGGACTAATGAGGGTGACGGCCGGAGGTATAAAAATTAGACTATGCCAACAGAAGTACAACCTCGTACAGCCTGGTAAACGAGGCACGCCGTAAATACCTGATTTCACGGTCTCAAACTGGACTGTAGAAAGTGCGTGCTTATAGCAATGAATGGAATATCCGCCAGAAAATTGAAAAGACTTCTGGAAAAGTTATGAAGATTGTCTGCTCTTAGCAGTGTCGAGGACGGACGAGGTGCCCCTTTGAATTGAAAATAAAATGGAACTGCTACCTGTAGGACCAAACTATGTCAGAGGAACTACCAGGGAACCGTAGACAACGACATACGCGTTTACTGTCTTCTGTGTTAACTTTGGTGTACTATTTGTTGTAGAAGATATTTGTACCGCTGTTGTACCCCCCAGTAAGTCCTTGATACTTGCCCTATTGGATGGGGATTAAATAAATAATAAATAAAAATCGACTGCCACAACTTTGGTACAGATTCAGTATCCCACTCCGTCCATATTCGCTTAAACGTGGGCTACTTTCTATGAAGTTATCCCGTCTTACCGCAACAGTTCAAATCGTCCATTTCTCTGCTCATTCTACTGATTTTTATCCACTGTGCAAACAGCGCTGTCTTGGTGAAATTAGGTCCGAGGCCGACAGGGGGCCATCACAGCGTGCTTTCAAGAAGCAAAATTGGATCCGCTCTTGCCTTATGCCCTTTTATTTGATTTATGTCATTTTGTTGAACATAATTGATTTTGGCTTTTTTAAATTATTTGGGAAACCGTACTACTAGGACGTAAAAATGATTATACAACATGGTGTAAAGAAATTGGCTTACTTGAAGTGGTTCATGTGTATTTTTGATTGGAAAAGCAATCTTTTTATTCCAAACGGGGTGGTCTGTTTCACTGGAAAATTCCGATCTTGAAATAAGCTTTTCCATGTGGTATACGTGAACACAGCAGCTAAGCTTTTCTTAAAGTAAAAGCAATTTTTGTTTCCAAATAAAACCGGTGTATTTACAAGCAAAAGTGAAATCTCGCCTTACCCTTTAGCTGCGCTCCTCGTATGGTGAGGGTACAGTACCAGAGCGCGATTGCTCTCTCCTGACCAATAGGGAAAAAAATCGATAGCACATATCCAAGTGTTTGGTAAAAGTGCAAACTGACTAATCAAAATAAGTGAAAATAGCAAGTTTAAATTTGCGTTAAGCAACCAATGTTGAGATTGCTGTTTACAACCAATTGTTAATTGTTTGGAATTTCATCTAGAAAGAATACCTTCTCATTTAAATACCGATATAAATCATCAGTAATTAATTTGTTTCATTTTTCAAACAAATTTTAGAAAAAAAGCCTTTTGCTTTTATAGCGTATAGATGTTTTATGTTCACCTTTGGATTAGGGCGAAGCAAGGAAGCCGTACCTCTTGCACTGACGGTCCTGACACGTTCCGCTTCGCACGAGAGAAGAGATCTGCCAAGGAAGCGCGGATTCTGCTCTGTTTGCGCTGGTTGTCATCTACATGTTCATCTGAGTCCACATTCCCTGATATAGGACTGCTGTCAGTCGTAGAGCGGTCATTTCTCCCTCTGCCTTCCTAAATCAACACAAACGTAGCCCCAATTCTTGATACGCATTCTCAGTTGCACCTTACGACGGTCAAACTCATGACTGTAGAAACACTGAGTCAATACGTGATTAAATTGGCCTTAATGTTATATTAGCCGAACTATTTTGAGGAAACGTCCTATCACATAATTGAAAAAGCAGCAAAACTTTAGAAAGTACCAAAACATAAAGACTTATGGATGCGAAATCGTCGCACTGAATAAATCAACGGATATACATGAAAGTGAAAGTGGAGGAGAACTTCTTTGAAGTGTCAATTAATAAGAAGGCCCGCAACTATGTCTAAATTATATGGCTTAATTACACAAAATTAATGGCCTAACCGTCGAAGCAAGATGTTTCTGGGTGGAAAAACTTAGAACCGTTTCACCTCTGAAGACATCCAAAATAAGTAGATAGAAAAGAGATGGATTTGACCTGTAAAGACCTCTGCAATACAGGATTTTCTCATTGCAATGGAAAAAAAAGAACCGATATATGAGAAACTCATCACAGGGTGGATTTACTTTAAAACACCTAAATTGGAGAGCTACCCAATTTTCAACAAAAATTGAAGTTGATTGACAATGAACAGAGTCAGAAAAAAAGGACAATGAAACTGGATAAGACCTGATCAAAAGGAAGGAGGCACTCAGAATGTGTGTTTTATAAGGACGTCGTTGAGCTTTTCGCCTGCTTGAGATTCCTTTGATAGTTTCTGCTATTATATCATGTATGCGAATTTTTGGTCTTGTAAAAGTGGGGTCGCTTGAGGGAATTCCAACCGTCTGCGTTATCACTGGATCTACAGTACATGGGATAACAAAGTAAACTCACGCAATCAAGTGTTCGACCTTTTCTATAGTGGAAGTGAGTGCATAAGTCCACGTTCAGGCAGTGCGATTTGGTCTGTAAGTACATTTGCACCAAATACCACTAACGCTCTCTGCATTTCAAACAAAATGGGTTTAGGTTTCGTCTTATCGAGTGCTGGAGTGTAGATGCTTCGCCTTCGCACTTTCTTTCATCATATTTATCTGCCTAAGCTCTTCTTTTTGTCTTTTATATTCAGTCTTGCTCTTCAAATTTTCGATGTTCTAATTTCTGTAGAGGGGTCATTGAGATGGGTATCTTCATTTAACCAAAAATGTTTACTTTCAATCAAAGTAGAATTTAGTGAACTGATTTTTCGAGAAGCATAGCGATGATAGACGGTCATCATCTAACTCATACACAGATGAAAAAGAATTAAGAAAGGCCCCATTATTTTTTAAGGTGGGAATAAGTTTAACTTGAGTAAAAACCAAAGAGCTATAAACAATAAACACCGATGCCCATCAGCTCTTCTTGACTTAAATATGCTGTTGAATTTAAGTCGCGAAGCTGCAGCTTGTTTTAAAACTTATCTTAGGCCTTGACTCATGGCAGCAGATAATTTTGAAAGACCTCTGTGATAACTGAAGAGCAACGCATATGTATACATTTACTTACTAAAACTTCCTGACGTGCCATGATAGAAAAAAAGGGTCTGCACTAACCGAGTGACTGAGAAAACTTTAGTTTCGACTTTACACAATTTTTCTGAAATGATGATAGGGCAAATCGAATTTCTACGAAAAGATCCCTAAAATTATGTCTTCCAGATATTGCCTGCTAAAACACAGCTGCAGGATTCGCTCGAGAAATGATCAGTGGAGCATGGTATAGTGTACTGCTAAAAAATCCCAAATTTATTACAGCAGTGTTTCCAGACTGAAGACCACTTTATTGACAGTGAGAGAGGACAATTTGACTCTTAAGCGAGGATAAACAAGAAAAGTGAAAGAAAGCCCAGAGAAGTGGGTCTCGTGGTGACAAATGAAAGTAATTCCGACAAAGACGTGCTGAAATACAATAATCCTTTGATTGCTCCAATCACAACCTTTATCCTTTCAAAACTTCAAAGATATTCAAAAAACATGCACACTAAGCAGTTCATTTTAAAGTTCAAAAGTTGCATTACACATTTTGAAGGTAAATTTACGGGAAAAATTAACCTCTTCTACGTATACTTGCACTTGAAGCTAGGCACGTTAATGTGTGCCTGTCTGTAAGTCCTTCGGGGGATATTTGCTTGGGAAAATGAATTTTCGAATCTGTTTTATCAAATCGAATCTGGTTCAAGGACAAAACCTTCAGTTGTGCTGTAACGAATGTCAAAAAGGCTATTTCATAAGCCTCACACTATACTATGAAGAGATGAACCATATTTTCGTATTAATAATATGCCTATCAGGGTATCATCTATTCCTTTCTCCTCATCAGAATCCAAGGAAGCAGAATCCTAAATAGAGGATTAGAACAGTAACGCCACTCCGAAAGAGCAAGTGAATTTTATATAGGTTTTTGCTTGCGTTCATAGGTGGTTCAGGTCTCCCTCCATTTGCTTTGATTAATCATATAGGTCGTCTATTTGTCCGAGGATAAATGCTCGTTTCCATTAAAGACTGAGTCGAATGCTGAATGACTCTAAGGGATCTGGACGTATTTTACACAAAGCCATCAGCAACTTACTATAATTTCAGGCCCAGTGCTCGTGTGCCGCTGGTAGCGCTTTCGCTCTCCATGACGCTGTCGTGAGTCACGGGCGGCTGTAACACTCTGGCTGGTGCAGCTTTCTGTAGTGCCATCGTCATCCTAAGCGGTTCATTAAGAGAATACTGGGTGAGAATTTGCCGTTGGATTAAGATAATAAAAAGTTATTCAGGTCTGCTGTTTAGGATTTTTCCCTATAAGTGCATTTTCGACTTCATATTTTGTGGTGGTTTAGTTTAAAATGAGCATGAACTAGATACCGATGCTGTAACAATAGTTAATGCGAGAATGAATCCCGAACTTAAAAGGGAATTTCTTTACAGATCTTTCTCTTAAAAACGCAAATTCAGCGCTTTTGTTGAAACACAAAGTGTAACCTGCTAGTGCTCCTTGAACGAGCAGCAGAACTTAGATTACGTGAAATACCAACAAGTCTACGATGCTCTGAATATCAAATCTTTTAGAAAAAAACAAACGCACTAATTAGTACACAAATGTATGCATACACGTCAACTTTTTTATTATAATTTGAAACCCCCATTTATTCACTTATTACGACATGCAATTATCGCTGGTGCACATAAAGTTGGTGCTTCCTAAACAGCCAATCTAACTTTTATACCTTTAGTGGGCTTTGACCGCCAGTTGCATTTCAGACTGAACCCAATTGAAGTTGAGTGTCTGTGCCGCCTTCAGACCAGCTCAGTCTGGACAATTCTTACTGAGCTCTTCGTGTTATGTGCTGATTCTTGCGATGATTGTTCTACTATAGTTGGCCCTAACAAATCTCTTATCCAGACATTGGATTCCTTATGTTAATTATATCTAACCTTTCCATGAGTAGCTTTGCAATGAATAAAGAATTCGGCGCTTTGATAGTTTAACTAAGCGGTTTTTTGCGGTTTGAAGGTTCATTTCAAAATTCATTTGCCTGTAGTTTAGGTCTAGATTCTAGATTGTATTGATAGGAGCTGAGAAGCAGGTCTTATAGAGTATGTGTTTTATGAATACATCAGTCAAGTACCAATGGCCTAGAGTATTAACTCAATGACCTAAAGATAGAGAGAATGTCATTTTCCACCTGCTCTGAGGAATTTAAACGTGTATGGAATGATAAAAAACCAAATAAATATATGTATAAAGGAGTTGGTTACTACCGCGTTATTTGACGCTAGTAAATCGTGATACCACTCAATATTAACTTACTGCTCGAGTAGAACTAAGAGCTTTTTTAACGGTTCTCTTCAAAGCTTGTTTTAAATGTCCCCCACTAAAAGATCTCCAAGACGTTGACTGCAGTTGGGCAGGAGTTTCTTCAGTTCTTTCGAAGGGTGAAAAGTCGCTGAAATATGCAGAAGGTCCGGAATGATTTCCGTACTCCCATCCGGTATTGAAACCGCGAAGGCTGTCGCTTCCACCACTGTATCTACCCTTCAAACTCTCCATGTCCGCCTCTCGTTCCCCATCAAGGTCGAGATTTTTTTCTGATGCTTCTCGTTTATGTAAGCGGCCTCGAATATAACCTTTTGACCCGTTTCCATGCCAACTAGCAATGGAAAATTTGTGTTCACTCACCGACCTACGATGTTTGCGCTCAATCCGATCTTGAATGGTGCGTATGGTGGCAAGTTTGGGAGGTGATGGTGGAGTTCCAGGATGCTCAATGGAGTAGTGAGAGGTCCTTGAGTCATTTTGTGCAGTTCTAGTGAAATCTAACTCATCAACATCCGACATATTGCTAGCAGTCCACCGCAATGTAAAATTAGCTTGTACTGCCTGTGTGTAGGACCTAGCCCTAGCACCCGCTCATGCGTGAACCATTGCTCTCCAACGTAGACCTACATATGCACACTGATTGCTCAGCGTGTGCTACCTCGTGGCATTGGAACACACCAATGGGAGTGTGGTATTCAACTTAATACCGTCATCTGGGACTATGCGCACCTATTGATTTACAGTTTCTTCTTAACAGTTTATTTTAGGTATTAACGCTAAACAAAAGAACGAAAATGTTGACAAAATAAATCGAAATACTAACTGGAACTAGTTATGCGCTAAACTAAGTTTGGTTTTGCCGCCACTGCTTGATGAATCTTCAATTAGGCAAAGACAAATATAACAGTTACACCAATGAATAACTATTAGTGTATTAAATGTAGATATTTGAATAGCATTTATTTTATTGTCTCTTTTATCTCTTTGCCTGAGTCAGGGATATGAGCAGCTTAAAAAAAAAGGGAATTAGAGGCATTATTTTATAATGAAAAGATATAAACCCAATATCACGAAACTCATGATTTCTCGTGTATCTGATTGTTGAGGTTGGTCTGAAGTGATGAGCACCTACTAGTGGCTACGGTTAAGCGCAAGTGGAAATTTTAAGCACCCACTCAAGGGAACCTAGTATCACTTCACTAGGATTGGGCCGAGATTTGAAATGAGATGAGATTGTTTGCTATAAATTACTGATACTATTGAAAGGAATTCCTGCTCTCACAAACTGGGAATATTTCAATTTAAATGGACCACAAAATGTGTACTGAATGCATAAAAAGCAAAGAAATACTGTCTAAAAGACTGATAATTAGTAAGATTGACAATGTAATCGCTTGTACTCTGTTCTCTAGCTATTTGAAATCTCTAAATAGGTTTTCAAGACTTATCCTTCTGGCAACTTTTACATACAAAGAATAGCGACAAACACATGAACTTATGTACACATCATTATCATGTCTTTACTGCGTTGATCAGTTATACCTCCTCGCACATGGGAACTTAGTAAAGCGACAGGGAATGTCACTCGAAATATTTCTGCAGTTGTTTATTTATTTGTGAGTAATAGGAAATTTATGTTCGTGGTGGCGATGGTCAAGCCTACTCTCAACCTCCTCGTGGTGACCACCGGTAACCCCAAAGACAACTCTAGGGGCTGATGAGGGGGCAGCCAAATAGGACTAATCACCCACCGGACGTATAAAATTAGTTTATGCCAGCATAAGTACAACTTTGTACAGCCTGGTGAACGAGGCACGACGTAAACACCTAAATTCATGGTCTCAAACTGGACTGCGGAAAATGCGTGCATATAGCAATGAATGGAATCTCCACCAGAATGTTGAAAAGATTTCTGGAGGAGATATGAAGACGGACGAGGACTGGCATGGTGCCAATACGAAGTGGAACCGCTACCTGTATGTCGAAACCATGCCAGAGAAGCGACCAGAGAACCGAAGACGTCGATAAACGCTTTTACTGTCTTTTGTGTCAACTATTGTGCGCCATTTATTGTTGAAGTTATTTGTACTTTTGTTGTACCCCCAATAAGTCTTTGAGACTTGCCCTAATGGATGGAGAGTAAACAATAAAAATAAATAAATAAAGATGAAAAAACAATAAAGAACTGCACTTTCGCCTTCGATTTACAAATCCAGATAACAATACCCCATTGGACTTGATTAGTTGGCATTAAGAAATACCATCTGAAGTATCAATGGAGCTTAGTAGCCGCACCTCTCAATAGCTTTACTCACGATGCATACGAATGGCTGTAACTACCTAACAAATTAATGTTGAGTCCTTTGTATGTCCGGAAGAGCAACATATTTTCAGACCTGATAATGTGAGAGATACTGGACCCTGCTATCGAATTTGTGTTTCCAAAAACATTTTTGATCCTAACCAACGTCAAGCCTTATCTAATAATCTATTTTTGCATTGTTATTTATATTTTCAGATAGAAAATGGTATAAATTCCAAGCTGTGACAGGTAGTGAATTTAATTTCTGTGAAATTCACCTACCAGTAAATATTGAGTCACTTTGCACCTTGCTCTTTTTCTCCTATGGGATGAATTATGCTGTTGCCAAATCAGAAATAGCAGGACCTTGAAGCAGGTATGCAGAGGAGGAGGGCGAAGGAGGATGATTAGTGGGAAACTGAATTGTAGAAGAACTGTAATCCATGAAAGGCTCTTTAGCACATAGCAAGAAATGGAGACAATCGAGAGCTCTTAACATTCCAAAGAATGGAGTGTATCATAAATCCAACCGAAAGGTCGGTTGAAAACCTGCATAGTCTTCAGCTGCACTTTAAATAATCTTATTTTCTTCTTCACCTAGTTGGATGAGACCATAACCAACTGCAGAAGTTCAAAACCGAGGTTTTTCTAGCTACTGCCTTTCCATTGCGATGATTGTTGATTCCCTCAAGACAATTAAATAAAGTCAGTAAATTTACTTCTTGCAAAGTTGCATTTGAGTAAGTAACTGATCAAAGCTTCACTTGTATTTGGCTGGAAATCAATTTAAGAATTGGTGATAGTGTGGATTATCAGTTTCATTTAGCTTGAAATTCATCTTCCTCAGCCCGATTGCTTCTTGACTTTAGGTGCTAGTGTTAAGAGCTCAGTTACGGTCAAATCCCTTAAAACAAACCAAGTTTCTGTAAGTGGATCGTCCTACTGAAGAGGGGGCTTTACCATCTAGTTGGTCTGAACTAGCAGAATCAGCAACTTATCGACGAGGAAGACTGCCATTCTTCATGGACGAGTCATTCTATCAAAATCCAGGCACTCTCTACTTCGAAATGAATAATCGAAGCTACACATTTGATGATCATTGCCAAATCCTTTCCAGTAGATTTACACTCTTGTTAAATTGTGTTGATACGAAAAGAAAAGTGCGAAGACACGCCCAAACTAGATTGGTTTGTCTACCATAAGGACACACGTTGAAGAGGAGGGGAACGAAATAGCTTAATTCGTAAATGTCTTTTAAGGCTGCTTGTGAGGATTTGTAACGTGTTCAAAAATTGGGTACCTGAAGTAATCCCAGAAATCAAACGTGTTTGTACATGATTAAAGAACTTCCTTGCAATAAAAGTATTTAGAGGCTTCTAACAGCCCGAACGCTTTGCTGCTCATTAAGAATAAGCCATGCTGAAATTGTTTGGCATTGAGGTGAATAACTCTGAGATTATTTGCCAAATAAATAATCCTATTTTATGAACTTTCAGTCAAATCTGAACGTGTGAAATCGCCTGACCTATATGGAGTGAGTTTATTGGTTTCAGTAGATGCAAAATGTACCGCTGTATCGTCTTCAAATGAACAAACCACGAAGATAAAAGGCTTTAGTCATTTATTTAGGTACAGTCTACTTTTACTTGTGTTACACTTTTGGAGCTGCACTTTTTAGGCCTGAACCAGTTAAGAATGGAAAAGCAGCTTGCTTTTGCTACTGAACCCTAATGATTGTAAGGAACAATAGGAAATATTTCATGAAGAGCAATCTTGAAATCGAATTGAGTGACTCCGGCTATCTGGACTTTTAATGATGTCAAAAAAGATGGATTCATTAACCGTACTTCAATCCATCTAGGCTTCGCTCAGGTTCCTGCATTCCAATTCCAATTCCATTGGATCACTAGGCATCCTGGGACTTTGTAACACGAAACATACCTACCCGTTAGTCGGTACTTATCAAAAATTTATTAGATAATTCAATTGAAGCAGACCAGACACGAAGAGAGAAAGATCAACTCACTTGGGCATTAATTTGATCCTCAAATGACCATACTATCTGAATGAAGAGACAGTTTAGTTCAGCTCCTGTCCACATGGGGATTATACTTTACCGTCTTTACTACTGCAGATACACAGCGGAAATTGAGGATCGTAAGTCTGGCTAATTGGATCCTCGTTACTAAGGATTGGCTTGACTGCAGTTTTGTGTGATTAAGTTTTCAACTAGTACCATCATTTTGTCAAGTCGGAAATGCGTGACTTAAAAAACCTGTGCTATGCACCAGCTGTCGAAATTTTGTGCTAAGTGTTGCAGAATTCCTTCCCTAATACAATTTTTTTAAAAAAACTACAACTGCTACGAAGTGGCCATGGGCTTAAATCTGCTTAGATTGACTTAAACCTACTTTACCAGATTTTTAGGTCAACATGACAACGTCGCAAACAAAAATGACCCTGCTGCTAATGAGCCTGAATGCAAAAAAACTTTTTTTTGAATCAAGTTGTGAATTAGAGAGTCCAGTTCGCTGTACCTAAATAAATTGATAGCTGGCGAAATTCTTTTTATACAAAGTTATAGTCGGCCAAAATAACGATCAGCTTCAATGGCATAGCCGATACCATGTATCTTTCTTTAAGAGCAAATCCAAATTGAGGATTTCGAAATAAGGGACGGAGATATCGACGTCCAAGGCGTGCTATTGAATGTAAACAGGCGTTGCGGCTCTTAAATTGTTTTTCAGGCCTTATGCTCGTATTTCCATCAGTTTTTCCAAGATTCCAGTAGTATTTGAGAATAGTGAAATATGACAATATGAGTGCCTGAATAGGAGGGAATTTTAATCTTAAAATGATGTTTCGGGAACGTGATATGATGAACAACTGTGAAATGGAGAAATCGTTGCCACTAAGGTATTATCCATTCTGTCATCATCCGAACCGATATTATAATAAAGCGTCTAGCAGCAATTACCTTGGAGAAGACAAGATACTTTGATAATGTCTTTGCTGACCAGTATTGGCTAGTATGGATGGTCATGATAACCCCTCCAGTTGGAACGGGGTTTAGTCTGGTCTGTCATTTTTGGGCACTTCACCTCTCGCTAGATTGCCTTCTTGTCAGTCTTCACAAACAGATTTTTTCAGTCTCTCTCTCTCTTAATGCGAAAATCTACCTGGTTTCCGCTCTTTTGACCGATCATTTGCTTCGCAGATTAAAAGTAAAAGAAGTGTCTGTTACAATTACTATCATTGCACTTTCTTTTTGAGTTACTAAAACTCTCAAAGTATCTGGCTAACCAACCCCCACACATGGAATATGGGAATGCATTCTTCTGAGATGAAATGAGGTGGATTTCCAATTTGTAATGTTTTTTTTTTAGTCCTGCAGGATGATCTGTCAGCTTGACTCCTTTTGATGACCATCTATCGGTTCAACAATGGACTGTTATAGAAGTCCGGAACGGTAAATATAATTTCGCACCAAAGAAGAATAAGGCTACTTATATGAGTTTAGAATGAATGTCACATTTTGCAATGAAACTTAATTCACATTGAATTATAGTGAGTTTTAAAGGCAAAGAATACGCTCCTGGGGTCAGCAAGTTAAAAGTTTCGGGAGCCAATATTAGATATGAACAATCCCACAGAAGGTCTACTACTACAGCGCCTTGTCATTATTGGCTGGTTTCCTGAGGTCACACAAATTAATTGACCAATGTGCTTCCTTTGGGCCGACAACCGCTAGTGCGTTGGTGGCTCTGACATTGTCACATCTGTATATGCAGGCTCACTTTGCGTTGAGCACAACAGACAGATAGCGCCATGTCAGGTATCGACGATATCGATTTTATGGAGAGCTCCCCTTGTAATTCCAGTACCTTCCTTCACCCTGCTGGATCTCCTGGAGCACCTCCTTTACTCCTTAAGTCACCCACCGTACATTCTGGTATGAATAATGCGAAACGGAAACATCGAAGGTCGCTCAGTGAGCAGATCTTTTCAAAGGCTACACTGCATGGAAATGGACCAAAGAGTTACATTCGGGATCGCCTTCACAGGCGTAACAAATCAGGTAAGGTGCGAGTGACATATAAAGAAAACTGGGAGGAGAGCTTCGGAGGTGGTGGCGGCAGCCTCTGTGGCCTAGAAACTGGATGGGATTTTGAAAGTCCCTTCGATCGTTCTTCAAATGACGGCAATTTTCCACCCTTTCAAAATCCCCAGAACGTTACCATAAAGCATTCAACTTCGGGGCGTTCTCATAGTGAGGCACATTTTAAACAGGCTTTGAGGAGAACCGTGAAGAAAGCTCTTAGCTCCTCTCGTGCAGTAAGCTGTTCAAGTTCATTCCATAACCACTCGCTCACCGAGTAAATGTTTTGTGGAATTATGGTTAAGGTAGATAGAGTTAAACTAGTCTAATATTGGATGTGATAGGTTCGAAAAGACTAGTCTTTCTGGCATATCTTCCTTTTGATCGTTTTACATAATAATTATTAAAAGTTTTTTTCTGCCAAATGCACAATTTGTCCAATGCATTCTGCGCTAAGCCTGCTTTGAATTGAAGAAAAGCATTGATTACAGCGCCTACCTTCTTTAAGTAATTTCAAAAGCCAATTTATAAACTTTGCTATGGTGACCTCTTATGATCAACAGCTATAAACTTCACGTGCTCAGAACTTATTGTTCTGGGTGAATGCAAGAAATCGTAAGACAGGCATAATGGCATGTGAGATGCACTTCATGAATTTGGAATAAAAGAGTTAAGAATAACGAGTTCATAAAGAGGATCTCTTGAAGAAATGTAACGATAATATGCCGTTCAAATAAATGTCCGGACAGAGAGCTTCGAAACGACTCATATTGATAAGTCCTTATGTTTAGCACTTTTGTTTGTTGAAAAACTGAAGGCAGTAACCATGTGGACAGTGGGAGTCAGACGATTTTGCATTTGTGGGAACGTATGATGTGGTTGCTAAATCATCGGCGCAATCGGTGGTTGAAATGACCACTGACACTAGCCACGTAGCAGTTCTTCGATCCGCTCAGATGCCAATGGTAAAAAGTTGCCTTCAGTATTGCTTCATAACAGCCATCGAATGCCAGTGTGCATGGTCAGCTTTAGCTGTCCTCACTTACGATCATCTTGTCGACAGTTGCTCATCAAATCGACTTCTTGCTCAGCCCTTTTAGCTACGATAAAAAAGGGGACTGAATACAGATATTGTTCTTCACCTCGGCGCTACAGAGAAAAAGGTGCATGATAAGGGATTTACGGACAGCTGAGTAAATCTGAAGAAATAAATGGGATGGATTGATACTCGGCAGAAGTTAATGCCCAGATAAAACACCGATGACCATCGGCAATATTCTTTTAGCTATCAGTTTAATTTTTTTCTGATCAGACCGTCAGTTGTGGGTCGTTGGTACCCAGTTTAACTAGTAATTATAGCAGGCGATTTTGCTTTTCTAGACATACAAAAATTAACCGCTTATATAGACTAATGCGGAACTTTTCGTCTCAATTAAAAATGTCATCTTAGTCCTGTCAAATCCAGCAAGCAACTTAAGCTTAAAGAGCAGTTATCCTCTTGATAAGCTTCTCCTATTTATAACGAGTTCTACAACCTAAGCCTTGCAAAACTCTTGAGTTCTGCAGAACTTAAAGGTTAATGGGTTCTGAATTTCTCGGGAAAGATACCGAAGGGTAAGAATCTCGAGAAAATAGGTATCTCTTGACAGATAAGGCATAACACAGATATGCTGATGTGGTTGACCGACGGAGTGCCATCCGTACAAAGGCAACTTCCCAACCGGCACTATGCATTACCAATAATACCATGAATTCTTACAACAGGAGGATGAAGAAATTGCAGGATACTCTTCAAATGACAGTTCTACGGGAATATGGAATTTACAAAACCGCCACAAACGACTGTCCGATGAACGAAAGCGACATCAAAAACGCGCCAGCTACTGCTCCGACCACATGGTCAGTTACATAAATTTCTTTTTGGCAATGTTGCCCTTCCGGCTCATCATCAGAGCTTTCATTCCTCCACTCCGTGATAAAAATTAATCAGCACGAACTCGAATTTACTTTGATGTGATTTCTATTAATTTAAATTGGTTTATTTAGCTTTCCAAGATCTTTATGAAATAGCTCTGAAACTTCGAATTTTAGACCGAACAGATGATCAGAAAAAAGATTTAAATAAAAAGCAAGAATTTGACGAAGTTCCACCTCATTCGAAATTGCGGGACGCTAAGTGCAGCACTGGGCTATTTTATTAATATTAAAACAAATGCCATTTCATCAATTTCACTCGGTGTTGTGTTACATTAGCGCTAATAGAGGCCCTCAAACGGTAAGCCGTTGTCATAGACAACGTTCATAATAACGACAATAATGATAGTACCACCACCTCAACATACCGTAGTCAGCATGATATTTGGTGTTTATTTAACATCCTCACAATTAGCTGTGCTTTGCATGCAGGTTTATGCCTTTTCAATTCTATCTTGGTAGGAACTAGTTATGTTAATTTGGGAAGGTAGATGTGAGATTAGCTTCTTCATCAAGAATTACCACTGCGGCGCATGCTTTTTTTTAAATTGCGTTTTAATTAGACGTAGACAGTGAGTCTGCGTGAATGTATCCTTTGACCCAAGCTTCAGGAAACGAATTGAGCTAGACTCATTCTCGCATTTCAAATTCTTGTATCATAATAAGTATTGGCGACCTCGTGCTAATGTATTGTGCTTCGTATCTAAAACCTAATTTACACCAGCATGTGACGGCAATGCTCCCAACGTAAGTTGACCTTCTTATTTTGCTTTAGTTATTTACATTCCACGTTACACTCATTTCACTCCAAGCTAGACTTTAATTATTGCTTGATTTCGCTTCAGGACACGGCAAGCACACTCTGGATTTGCAAGCTCACCATCCGGCATGCCAAACTCATAGGTATGCGAAATCAGTTGAGCCGACTACAATATCCTGAAAACATCATTGGATGAGAGAATTAACTACCATGTACATACTTATATACGTTTTGCTTTAAGAAAAGCGCAACTGCTGTGTTCATGTAAAGCACATGGATAAACTTGTCGCGAAACTGGGATTTTCTGGCGAAACAAGGACTCCGATGTGGAACAAGAAGATTCATTTTCCTATTAGCAGTGTTGACGAACCATTAGAAGTAGGTGAATCAACTAATTTTAAATGGAAACTCATGTATTTATTATGCATTCATTAGCGAGAATTCCTATGTTGTCTAATATTCTGTCAATATTTTACAGCCCCATGTTCAGTGGCTGACGGCAGACAAGTCCTGTGACTTAGCCGTCTGCTGCCATCAATAGAGAAGAATATTGCACAGATCATTCATATGCTTTCATCTCGGTCTTCGTCCTCTGGATATCCTTTTAACTATCTAAAAGCTTTTTGGGTCTTGCAATAACTTGCTAACTGGCATAGGGACATTTTCTAATGGTTGACTAGCATGTATTTGCTCATTCACTCACTATAAAAGCGTCGTGTACACTTTGTTTATTGACCTTTCCTTCCTCGGTGGTTCCTGAAAGGATCATAAGTCAATTAGATCCAAAAATTAGCGCACTTGTTTGATACTTCGCAGATGGGAATCATGAAATAGGACGAAGTTCATCTAGATTTCTTCATTGTCTGGTCGAACCTTAAAAGCTGTTGAAGGCCCAATCACTTAAAAATCCGAAACTAGTATCTATTTAATAATGTAACCAAATAGGTCTCGAGCTCCTTCGTGCTAGAACTGATAAAGCAATTGGCTGACTAGTATCCAGTCTTTCCACCGGAACTCTCATTTCGTTTTAATCAAAGTGTAAATAAGCGTGAATTGTTAAGTTTTACACCGAAGAACTTTTTAATGTCGATTTATAAACAGGCTGATTACAGGTTTCACTCCATAGAATGCTTTACTCCAGCTTCAGATAGTCGAAAAACACAAGGTACGCTCTGACAAACTCATTGGACGAGCTTACATCTACTTGCATCGGGACGAAACGTAAGTATTCCATCAAATAATTGCATCTGAAATGCTACTTAAAGAATGGCTTATTCTAATTTCGAGTCGTGCAGTTGAATCAGTACGGCTGCGTTCATTCCGTACTCCCAATGCTAGATTTTCAGTGAACTCAAGTTTTAAAATGTGTAAATGCTGGTTTACTTAACAAGCGTAGCCAGCCAACATGTTGAGACCTTATGTGGAATGTTTGCTCAAACTCATTCTGGTAAGAATGAAAGAAGATTAAGCGGTGAAATCGACTTTTACATCACACGGGTTGTAGTAGCTTGCGGTTCTTGGACTCATCGTCTACCGTTTTCTAGCAGTCTAAAGTGGCGCCTCTTTGGTGGAGAACCTCCCACTATCAGCTCATTATTGCGCTTTTTCAAAATTCAGGGCTTTTGTGCTGTTAAATGCTTTTACTAACAGATTTAATGCTTTCATATGTCTAAATTTTATTCTTTTGGCTTGACTGAGCTGTCGAATCTTCAGGGTCTGTTCACACGAAGCTCCCATTAAGAACTTCAATTTGAAGAAAGGGCATTCTCAAGAATTGGGTACTATTTATGTCGAAACTTTCGTCGAAGCTGACTTCTTCGTCTCCAACGACGACAGCACATCGTTAGTTCCTGATAAAGTGGCCACTGAAATCGGAACCACTTCCTATGTTCAAAAATCTCAGAGGTATAAGGTAAAGCTGAGAAATACTATTATTCTATCCCAATTTTGCTTGGTATCCATTGCTCATACTTCGATTACAATAGAGACTGTCATCAATGCTGACTTCCCGTGTTCGTTTGCCCTCTTTTAACCGACCAACACCTAGCTCAAGAGGATCATCTACTGAGCTGTTAATTCACTCCGACTATGAATTCTACTTCTCCCCATACGATGTAACGCTCCGATACCTCGAGACCGATATTGCCAAACCATTCACCAAAGTCCCCTGGCGCCCATTCTTTGACTGGCCAGGTCAACGTTGCACTGAGTTTCCAATGATGGCCTTTAAGCGGCGCTATCCTGCACACTTCTGGGAGTTGCGCATTCCAAAGTTATCGTGGCCGATTGAGTTCCTTTTACCAATGGCGCGCCTAGAATTACCAACAGCTAATATTAGGGACACACTGAATATGGGGGATACAATGAAAGTCATTAAAATTGTGGAGAGCGGAATAGTAAATATCTATTTAGTCGGAGCTCGAGGGTTAAGGTCCATACCTCAAGTGGAAATGGTGGCCAAAAGTGGACTGGACGACTGGAGTAGAGGAATTGAAAGCAATGCTGGTGGCTTGGTACTTGGTAGCGTGTCAGATGGGAGCCCTGTATGCCACAGCAGTGCAATTGCTTCAGGAGTTTGGGGCTCCACTGCCAGTCCAGGTGATTCTTCTATCAATATTGCCTCACCTAAAACTCGTGCAGCAACACTCGTAGCCCTGCATTGGGCTGCCAAGTCACTCACTCTTCAGCCTTCACCTCAAGTTGAATTCACTTACGGACGTGAGAAAAAGTCTTCCAATGTAGGCATTTGAAGTCCCTTAAGTTAAAGTTCTAATTGCATAAATCTCAACAAATAATTGTCCATTTTACTTTTAGATTGTGAAGAACAATGGAAACCCAAACTTTCTTGAGGAGTTCGATTTCCGTGTGAGGAATGGTTCTCCTAGATTCATTCGGATTACCGTATATGACAGAGAAACTCGACCGGGTACCAGTGGAATACCACGCAGTTCAATCATGGGAGAGTGAGCCCTCTCTGTTTTGATATTATTGGGCCATTTTATCGGTTCTCTTTACAATTTCAACTCTTAGTAATAATTTGGTTACGGGGCGAATCCTGTTGACTTGAGCACACGCATTTAGACGACTCTTAAAATAGTTCAATATTTTAAAGGCCGTTGAAAACAACAAATATAAAATTCGAATTCATTACTGCTGGTTTCTATAGCATGCCTTTTTCTCATTTGCTGTGGCAAAGGAAACGTAGTATACTTTTGATCTAAATTTTCAGACTTTGCCTAATATTTGCCACCCAAACAGTCTGATTTGGTGCATGTGAGGTGTTATCCTTATCCTCCATCTGCCGCTCATGGTAGCTGAGCAGAAAGGCTTGCAACCAGAACTGTTCGAACGCAATTGCAACATTTTTGCAAGTAGTAGATCATTTGATAAAAATACCGAGGAGCCATCCCGTGGGTCGTCGTAGCCTTACAAATCCCTGATCCAAGGCATTTTTTGGTGGGGTTGAGGCGAAAATCCTTGGTTTTTGAAGTGATGTGAGATTTTGCATAGTCTCGCTGAGTGTTCAAGCCTTTGATTGTTTCTAGCCACTCTATCATTTTAATGAAAAGCCATTTGCAAATTCAACTCTACCTAACCGAGGAAGCCATGTTTCGTTGGGGAATTCGTGGTGGCAGAACGTAAGACTTAATATCTTTGGCTCCACAGTCTTTGAAATATTTTTTCGTATGTTCTTTAACGGTTTAGTATGCTCGGTGTCACAAAGTGACATCAGTAGCCCCTCAGAAATACCGAATGCCACCAGTCAACTCAGATTATATTTTCTCTACACTCTTAATACACACGGGTTTCCCCGAAAACTAGTTTCCTGTTACAATTTTGAGTCTTCAACAGACCCACTGTACCACTGTGAATGGTGCAGCCAGGCAGTACACATTACGTTTCGCGACTCCTGAACAGTCATTTAAGGGATTTTCATCTGAATGCATGTGCATTTTAGATCCGTAATTGATCTTAATGACATGCCACTGGAAGTAACACAAAAAATGGAACTTCAACTTCTCAAGAATTCTAACGAAGCTAGAATACTCATGTTTGTAACAATTACCGGCCTAACCACAGCTTCCAGAAGCCTAGTGCAGAATGGCTTCCAGATAGACCAACATTTCCCATCAATTTCATCAGCTTCGGAGATCCAGCTTTCGCATTCGTTTATTAGCGATGATGACAGCCGGGTGTTCTCAGGCGAAAGGGGTTTCGAAAATGATGATAAATCGGACCTACAAAATCTTCCTCCTACTCTCTTGAAACAATTATCGGAGCATTATGTGGGTTTGACCTTGGAAGTGAGGCTGTTTCATAACTTTTCAACTTCGCTATTCTAATAAAGCCTTATATCTTTGCCCAGAGCTTCAGGAACTCCTTCAAAAACTATCACGACGTCGGCTGGATGAGGTTGAAAAGTGAGTTCCTCCTTAAAAAGCTCCCATTCAAACAATAATCCTATTTGTTCTTCCGGTTGAATTTGTCCAGTATGTAGTGCCACGGGTCTGGGAGGCAAGTCTATAAATGGTCGTATCGAAATATTCTGTGTAATCGACATGTTCAACACCCATCTGCGAACTCAGAGCATAATCAAGCGCAAAAATCCAACATGGAATCGATGCTTCGTGATGTGAGTACTGGTATTTCCTGTAACTGCCCGCTTGTGTTAGACCCCTTTCGGATATTCATGCGATTATGAAGATAACTGTTGTTGAGGTTGAGAAAAACAAGGCGGAGGTAATTGGTGGACTTGCGATTCATCCTCTCCGAGTAAGTTCTCCAAGTAACCTTTCAGCTTTATCCTGATGCTGGACCTTTCTTGAATCAGCTGAATGAATCTGAATTCCATTAGGTAGACAATGGAGGAAGCAAGTGGTATGCTCTCAAGACCCCAGATCTCCGGGGTCCAACAAAGGGTTCAATCTTACTTGAGTTTAATGTGGTTTATAACAAGGTCAGTGTATGCAAAATGCCAGCTTTGCCTACTCTGCTCTTCATATGAACTAATTAGTTCCCTAGTTTCAGTCTTGCCAATGTAATGCGAGCTTTCTACCATGTACAATCTAAACTGATTGTTCTGTAAATAGACTCTTTTTGACCATTCAAGTTCAAATCTGCTCTGAAATCGTTTTCACCACTGGAACCGCGTTATCGAGGCATTGCAGTGAAACAAAAGGTGCGTTTCACTATTGGCTCTACATTCAGCCACTTACTCTATTGGAAAGTGGATAAATATTTATTGGCTCAAATTCTAAGGATGAAAGAGTTCGGGAGTCGCATCTTGTAACTTGTAACCTACTCAAAAATAGGGGAATTCATGGACCCACTGACATTCTCTCAATCGTTGACATTGATTTCAGTAGCATTTACATTTTGTATTCTAACTCGAATCTTTCGTTTTAAATTCCACTCTAAATTTTTCAAATAATGCAACTTTAGTGCCATGTCATTTGGCCCTTGTGGATTTTTCATCTCAAGAACGAAGTCTCATTTTCGTTGATTCTTGGATTAGTGCATTATTTTTCTTAATTCTAGCTACTCCAACGAAAAGGTTACTAGAACGCTAACTGACCTATCTCCTTAATTATTTACCAATTTAGTCCACTTTGTCAATGATACAGCAACTGCAACAACGTTTCGAAAATCTGAAGCCTTTTCTGGAGTCAATTCGATGGATTAATCAAACTCTTGATGATTGGTGGTTGTGGAAGAATCCTATCCACTCATTTCTTGGTCTCATTGGATACCAGTTGGTGGTCTTCTTCTTTCAGCCGTACTTCATACCATTCTTCATGATCTTGGTACTTTTAAATAATCGCATCTTCAAGCGGAAGAAAATTGAAGCTTTCATTCATGACTCGAAGCACAGCAAATCGCCTTTTCGATTGGCTTCATCTTTCGAACACGAGATTTATAAGAAACAATTTGAACTACTTAATCAGCATTCTTCGAATAGTTCTTTAACTTCTGAGCAGCGTCTGCAGAATGAAGAAGATGATATGGAAAGTAATAAACAATTGTTTACAGGTCCGCAGGTGAGATTTTATCCTAACTTCCGCAAATTCCATAATAGGAATGTGGTGTGGAGTTTTTCAACGTCTTTTTACTAGCTTTACAGCTCATGTAAGCTGCCAAGCAGACCACTAGATCTGCTAAATCTCACGTCTATACACTATGTGGCCAACCAGTCAACTTTAATCGCCGCCTAAAATATTTAAATTTAAATAATATATTCCATCCTTAACTTATGGAATCGATCGCAACTTCACGTACAAAAATTGATCAGTGAATTTTCGATCAGAGTCAATAAGAGCCTATTTAAATTAATAATAATATCGTGCTTCACCCTGCTGAATTTCACAAGCTTGGAAAAGGATTGCGAATGTATCTGGGAAATTGAATTCACCTTCCGAACATGAGGTTACTGCACAGTTTATGTAAATTAGAACAGGGGGTTGAAAAATAAAGCCGCTCAATCGACAAAATGGTTTGGAAGTCATCTCAAAAAGCCAACCTCACTTTACCATCAAAATGGCAAAACATTTATGCGCAAAACTTTAATAAAAATACTGCAACTTCTGTCTAGATGACATATGCAGCGTTTGACGTTATCTTATTTTTAAGGCTGGCGAGTCATACCTGTCGGGCCCTTATTGCCGACATTATTAAATTCTGGTAAACATTCCTTTTAAATACATATTTTGGCACCTCTGATGAAAAATTAGTTTCTCCTCGGGACTTTTTTAATTCTTTTTGTTTACTTCCCACCCATTAGGGCAAGTCTCAAGAGCTTATTGGGGGTTCAACCTAGGTACAAATAGCTTTTACAACAAGTTGCACACAAGAGTTAACACAGAAGACAGTAAAAGTGTTTATCGACGTCTTTGGTTCCCCGGTCACTTCTCTGACAGCAGTTCCACTTCCTAGCTTTGTCTCCCCGTCCTCGACATTGTTAAGGGATGACAAGCTTCGTACCCCTTTCAGTAGTCTTCAACTATCTGGCGGAGATTCCATTCATTGCTTCATGCGCGCATTTTCCGCAGTCCAGTTTGGGATCAGGAATCCAGGTACCTACGTCGTGCCTATTTTACCAGGCTATACGAGGTTGTATTTCTGCTGGCATAATCGAGATACTATTTTTTGCGCTTTATCTAGAATTAACTGCTTTAAAGTTGTCAGGGTCACGAAAAAGCGGATAGCTTCATTTTTCCTCCTAGAGTCTTCTGCATAAACTGAACTTTCTTCATAAATTCAAGTTTGTTGTAATCTGTTTTCGTAAGATCAACCTACACCGATATTATTTAAGAAGTTATGCTCAAGTGTGTTTCATTTCAGGTTGATATTCCATGTGGAAAAGAGGAAGATGAGATACCTCTAGCTCCAACTAAGGTAAAGTTCCGACCTTCTCTTGGGGCTCAATCTTCTGGCATTCTTAACTCAGTGCGCACCGATATTTACGTTATAACACATTATTTTTTTAAAGCCTGAAGGAAAGAAGACGGTGAAGACAGTGCGCAACGCTTTCAAGCAAAAGACTCGCCTCTTCGAAATACTGGAAAATTCTGCCTCCACTTATGAGCGTGCAGAGGGGTACGCTTACGGATATCCGTATCTTTAATTAGTTCTTACTGATGGCCCACGTAGCAGTATTCGGTGTTTAAATTTATGGAGAGAACTGAGAGATGAGAGGAGATAGTCAGTCAATAGGACACACAGTGCCTCATTTTGTGCACTGCTCCGCTTCCCACTTGAATCAGCCTTGTTTCCAAGTGGGTAAGCAAGTATTTTGCTTTTATGAATCATTCCCAGTTTGAAGGTTTAGCCGACTTAGGCAACCTGATGTAACCAGTGTGTAGATATTGATCTAGATCACCATAATTTGACAAGCATGATGGTTGACATTGTATAACAATGCAATAGTAGCTGCTTTATTCATTGCTTTCCATCTAACATCCAACTGATCGAAATTTATTGAGGTTAGTATCTAAAGTCGTTACGTCAGTTGAAAAAGATGGAGTGACACATGTAAATATCCGGCTCAAACGGGATTCATCTGCATTCTTCAGCACTTCAGTCCTCTTCAGCTCCTTCCTTGATTTCTCCACATTATAATAATATTAGTGCGTACCTTTCCGCCTGATGAAAAGGCAAAATTTATGAGTAGGCATCCACTGATCGTCAGTATTTGATGGAGCTGGAGAAAAGTGTTTCGAAGTAGGAGAGGTGAATCTGCGCTGTATATTGAGCTAATATAGGTTCTCTTGCGTTCGAATCCAGTGGTTTTTGGAAGTACTTTATTCCAGGTTATTCAATTGGAGACTCCCTTGGCTTTCTTCTCTCTTCGTTATCGTGCTGTTGCTCCTAACTGTTACACTCTACTTTGTGCCTGTTAAGTTTCTGTTCATGCTCTATGGTGAGTGATTACATTGTTGCTTGTGTATATGAACTTTCATTAAAAGAAATAATGCTCATTCAAAGTGTCTCTGTAGGCTTTCACAAATTCACAAAGGCCATTCTTCGGCCAAACGCACTGAGACATAATGAGCTAACGAACATACTTTCACGAGTTCCTGATTTGATCGAAGCGGTATGCTTTATTTTTTTTACTTTACTCCATTCTCTGCTCTTCCAAGGAGCTTTTTCTTGACGAGATTTCCCGATCATTCGTAGACTTTTTATTAACAGTAAATTAAAAGTAAACAAAGTATGCTTTCCATGAAATCTTCTTAAAAGCCATGTGAGATTTTATTTGTTTTTCAATTTCAGCAAGAGTTTTGGTTGTTGTCTAATGTTGAGGTGCCTGTTTGTTTGTCAGCGAGCATGCAATTTCGGGTAGTTTAGATCTTATAATACCTATTTTGAAGGGGGCAAAGCGATGCAAACCACTGGGCGTCTGTTGGCATCCAAATTTGATGCCACGAGAATAGAGAGACGGTCCCGAAGTTTCTCCAAACTTATTGGGAAAATACCAAATTATTTATAGAGGAACGTTGGGGGAATTTACATATGAGCAAGTTTTTTTTATTTTAAGTAGAAATCTGGTTAGTTTTGACTTCAGCAACTTGCATTCAGTTGACTTTGGCGGAAACCATGCTCATTTAATTCCGTCCTTAGTCGAAATAGCCATGGATGTTTAAGAAGCCATTCTACTAGCATGTATTCAAACGCGATTAGTCATGTTCTCTGACCTCTAAGCGCTCCTGAATGGGAACCTCCTTCTACCCGCATTTGAGCGCAACTTTTGTGACCGTCACCCTTACTGTAGCGCACGCGAGAGATGCAATGTTGAAGAGGCTTCAAGTAGTTGGCTCACGGGTGCACTCTCTTGCTCTATGATAATTTTATTATAATGAAGGCTCAAATGTTTTTTTTTATATTTTAGGCTGAACTACTGGAATATCGACCGGATGCCTTCACGATTCCTCTAAAGGGGAGATTGTCCAGAATATAGCATGAAATAACTAAAACCACGATTACCTTATGTGAAAGTCGAACTTATACGTTTGTGTACAGAAGGCACCAATTCAAATATTTACTTCAATTTTCATTCAGAAAATGGTTTAGTAAACGTGCATTGCTTTTTTGAACGAATTCATTACCATCACGTATCTGGATCTGGAAATATGGAATTGACCAAAAGCGCTAAAATTAAATTGCCTCCTAAAGAAATTTGGTTGGTTGGTGAGACCGTGAATATAAAAATACTTAACCTTGAACCATCGAAATAACGCATTTTTCGGGGAGCCAACGACTTTGAAGTCAGGTGACTTTGCATTTCGACTATTTGTTAACGATATGGCTAGCTAACACTTTTGTGGCTATTAAGATTTATCAGGAGCTTTCCCGGTCGGAAGTTCAAATGCTATCGAAAGGGAACTGGCAAATTTGCTTATTTTAAGTTAATTCCGCCTGCGCTAGCCCTTTGAAGCAACCATCTTAATTCGGTATAAACGGTAGTGATTTAGTAAAGTTTTCTCCGGCCATAACGTCTAAATGTATATAATCTATGAGAGAACCAATGTAATTACAAAAAAAGGAGGAATCTGTAATTTTATGGGACCGTACACGTAGTTGAACAAGATGGTGAGCAAGACAATGTTGAAGTTGAAGTTAATCATTTAAGGGATGATGCTAAAAAGGCTCCTCTGTTTAAAACGAGTGATCTACTCGATTAAAGCCAAAATGATTGATTCTAGACAATCGAACCTATTAGCTATTTCAGCTCTACGTATAAGTATGACGTAAGCTGATAGTGAATACCCACCTGTTATAACTAGCAAGTGAATTTGAATGAAGTCTCACATTTTGCCTACGTTAGTTCCTAGAATGCAAATGTGTGCGTCTGGCATGAACTAAGCAAATAGATATAAGATGTAATCTTTAATATAGAAGATTACATCTAGGCGATTTTTAACTTGACATAACTTTTTCAAACGCAGATAATTGCCTAGTATTGGCTACTTTTAGAAGAATGATGAATTAACTAAATAAAAATCCAGTATGGATTAAAAACTATTTATTTTGAGACCTGAAATTCGAATTCCTCAGATAACTTAACAATTTCATTAATCTAATTTATTCAGTCTTGTTTTATTAGACACTTTAGTAGCGATAACTCATACTGTTTAAGGCTGAATTTCCTTCTCAACAGTTGGTAAGCTGGATTTGCGCCTGATCTCAAGCATATTTGCTACAAAGAGCGTAAAAAAATTATTTGGAGAGTTTCATCCTTATGGCTGTCCCTCTGGCTGAAGGAGTAAGCGTTCCGCTCAAACAGGGCTCCTTAATGAACTTTGGTTTTGCATCACACGCGAATGGTGATATTCGAGATGCTTCAACGTCAATTTTGGAGAGAAATTGCAACCTTAGCATAAAAAATCCGGTAGATTATTTTCGAAAAACTCATATAATATGCACGCTCGGTAAGACTTCCATTTTACGCTCACATTTCTATGATTTGTAGTAGTACATCAAATATAATAACTTTAAATGACTAAATTTTTCTGTTTGCATTAATTTTTTTTGGTTTAAGGCACTTTAGTTCCCAATTAAATACTTCAGCTTAACTAAGTGCTTATTTCTTGATAAAATGTAGGTCCTGCCAGCCACAATATTGACATGTTACACAAAATGTTTCGGGCAGGCATGGATATCGCCAGACTAAACTTTTCTCATGGAACTTATGAATATCACTTAGAGACCATAAAGTTGGTCCGAGAAGCAGAAAAAACACTGCAACCTTTCCCTCGACCCATAGCTATCGCACTTGATACAAAAGGACCTGAAATTCGGACTGGTCTAATTAATGGCGTAAATAAAAAAAATTGAATGTTTGACTCTATTTTCATAAGCGTTCCTGTTCAGTCTTGACAAACAATTATGCTTCAACTATTTTAGAGTCCAACCGGTGAAGTTGACTTAGCGGTTGGTGGAATGATTCGAATCACACCCGATAAAGCTTTCTCTGAAAGCTGCGATGAAAATACTCTCTACGTTGATTATGATCGCATAGTTGATATATTAAACGTCGATTCGCCAATATACATTGATGATGGTCTCATTTGCGTCCGAGTCAAAGAAAAGGGTGATTATTCCAAGTTCAACATTTTGTGTGTACTAATGCTATCAGTTCTGCTTTACTCGAAATATTTTTGGAATTTCAGGTCTTACTTACCTTGACTGCATAATTGAAAATGGTGGTAAACTTGGTTCGAAGAAGGGTGTGAATCTCCCAGGTGCCCCTGTTGATCTTCCTGCAATGTCGGAGAAGGATAAACAGGATATACTTTTTGCCGTCGATAATGATGTAATCCTTTTGTACTTACAAAATTTCAGTACCACTCAAATGGCTACTTTTTTATTTATTCCGCAGTTGGATATGATATTTGCATCATTCATTCGTGACGCCAAGTGTATCCACGAAATGCGTGAACTAATGGGTGAACGTGGCTCTTCTATAAAGATTATTGCGAAAATAGAAAACCAGCAAGGTGTTGATAAGTAGGTTATCTAATATAGAAGCCGCATATACGATTCATCTACCACTAACTTTATTGTAAGGGCTAGAAGCAAGCGAATTGCTGTTGATTTGAATTCATTCATTCGGATTTCAAAATCTTATTCAGATGCAAGCACGACCAGAAATAATGCTTTATAATATTGCTTACGCTGTCAGATCTTTTAAACAAAACGTGTGCCATGATAACTGACGATTTGCATAAGTGTCGTGATTTCAAAATTTTGGATTTCAGCATTGATGAAATAATTGAAGCCGCTGATGGGATAATGGTGGCACGTGGAGATTTGGGCATTGAAATACCTCCAGAGAAGGTTTTTTTGGTGCAGAAGATGTGTCTTGCACGTTGTAATGTTGCGGGCAAGCCATGCATATGTGCTACTCAAATGCTAGAGTCGATGACCAATAAGCCCCGTGCTACTCGTGCAGAATCCAGTGACGTCGCCAATGCCGTCCTTGATGGAGCTGATTGTGTTATGCTTTCAGGTGTCTACAAAACCTTAATTTCAATTCGTTTTACAGGTTCATTTGTAGCATACGGTTTCCGCTCTTCATAAGATTGCCCTATTGAAAATATTCATCTGTGGCATGAATTACCTAAAACTAGATCATGTTCATGTAAGCGAGATTCCGTTTTATCTACTTAAGGTGAATCTGCGAAAGGCAAATACCCTTTAGAGTGTGTTCGAACGATGTCAGCGATATGCAGAGAAGCAGAATCAGTATTCGGTCATACGGAGTTTTACAATGATATCCGACGTGTGATTAAGCTTCCAGCGGACACAACTCTAGGTACTGCTATCGCTGCTGTTGAGGCCTCGCTGCGTATCCTCGCTAGAGCAATCATTTGTATCACCAATAGCGGAAGGTAAAGTTTTAAGTCCTGATAGCCCCATCAGTCTTAATTTAATGATTGCCTTAAGGCCGATCAATAAATATGTGTTGAAATATTGTGAAGCCAGGAGTAGTTTCGCAATATTTGAACTGACGGTTCCTTGGAAGTATGAGACGTTTGAAAATTGGCATTCTAAATAATATACTTCGCATAAGATTTGGTGTCTAGGCCTCTTTCAGTAGTCATTCAGCACATGAAAATCTAAATAACTTGCCTATTCCGAAATCAGGCAAATTATTCTACTTGAGGAGATCATTTGTGATGATGAGCTTTTTTCTCCGTTACCGCCTAAGCGAAGACTACTTCGAGCGTGCTTGCTTAGAAATTAATAACAGATGCAATTTTTCACCATCATATTTTTTAAAATATGCGTCAAATATTTTTTAACCAATTTTTTTCCCATAATATCATATTAATTTCCATGACAATTACTCTAGTTTGGTATTAACAATTTTGAAATGGTGATAATCAACATCTTATATAATTTGTAGCCTAAGTAAGTACTCTGTCTTGGCTCTGACGTGCTGTACAATCTTCCAGAATACCTCCCTGATATAATAAATACCGAATGGCGATTCGCTATTTACTATTGTCGGTTTAGATCTGCGAAGATGATTTCGAGGCACAGACCACGCTGTCCAATCTTGTGTGTGACACGCGATCCAATTACAGCTCGACAGCTGAACCTCTGGTGGGCATGTATTCCCATTCACTATGCAAGTGCGTTACGCCTGACTTATGTTACTTTTCATTTATCAATACGCAATTTATTTTCTAGTGAAGAACGTCTTGAAGTGTTAAGATAGCGAATAAAGAACCGAAAGCAATGTTTCATTTTGTGAAACCACACCTTAGTTTTATGAATCATTGAATTAGTTTCTTCATCACAATTGAGCTAGTTAGCGATTCGCAGACGCAACTCACCAAAATACTCAATCTTACTGTAATATTTTAAGCCGATACAGGTACTGTGTAATACTAAAAGCTCATTCTCTCCTATCGAATCTATTTTACTAAAAAGTAAAGCCACATGAAATAACATTTAGCCAGTATTGCATTTCAGAACCGAAAGCCGATCTGTGGGCAGAGGATATGAATCGACGTATATCCTGTGCACTCGACTATGGACGTCAAAATGATCTTTTCATGGACAGAGATAGTGTTGTTGTTGTAGCAGGTTGGAAAAACGAAACTGGTTACACGAATACCATGCGCATCATTCAAATTGGCTCACTTGTAGAGCATAATATAATTGGAATATCAGATACGAAAAACTATAAGGACTAGACTGACCATCTTCTTCAAACATTGTTCAATTTTTTTTCTAATAATAATATGGTTTTCTGGAAATTGTGCTTTACACTATGAGACAAAGGTGATCCGTGTTTACTAAGTTACCTGCATTACATGGAGAGTGCTGATTATTGCATTCCCCCTAGGAATACACTAAAGCATATTTATTTTCATAAATTTAGCATGAGCCCAGTTCATTCATACTGTATTGTGAATAAATACACTTATTCCCGTCACTTGAGAGACCACGCCTATTGTTCTTGGCAAATAAGTGGTGACAAGCCAAGTGAGAAGTCGCCTTCTCTTCAAGTCAAATCAATAATTTTGCTAGAGAATAGTGTGTTCTCATAAGAGTTATCTCAACTTGACAAGTCATCCGGAACAAAACATTTCCCTCAAAGGCGATTTCATGAATGAACTGCTACAAAGCTTAGTTGGAGTATTCTGACGTGAATTTGCGTCGAAAAGATGTTTTTTGTATCGAATATTTTATATTGATAAGATTACGACAAAAGTAACTGTCGAATAAAACAACTGAAGTTCAAGAGAAACACAGTGTTGAACCAAGTGGGTTTGACAAATAGGCGCTATCCACGTCTTAGTGTTTGCCGGTATAGGGAGTGCGGAACACACCATAGACCATATTGTTTAGGATAAAAACGAGACTCGTTCCAGCCTCATGAGAGCAGACTGAGTAGAATTTTCCATCTGTCATGTAGCAGTTCCATCCTTTGCCGTACACATTCTCTAATCGTTTCTTAAGATCCTCCAATTGATCCTTATAAATGTAAATAAGATTAATAATAATCCTGATAAATATCATTTTTTTTAAACGATGGATTATGTTTGGTATACCTTCTTTGACCTTTTCCTCTTCATTATGTCTACAACATATAACATGATAGATTCTGCCTGCTTCTGCTTCATGTCTGAGTTGAGGATCTGAACATCTCGAAGGGCGGGTAATCTAAATCGGTAATACCATTAACTTAAATTAGTTTGACTATTAACTCATCTGAAAACAAAATTAGCTTCTTACGTATTAAATGGGATATCCGTCGGTCTGCATAAATCCCTTCGGTAAATAACCCCAGTACCTCTATCTAAGCGGCTGCACAGTCGCTAAACATAAAAAGTCTGTGTAAAATATACAGTGATTATCTGTTCATTCACATTATGAAACCTACTTCGGCTGTTTCGCGATCATAACCCCATTTCACGAGAAATTCCAGGTAGCTTTGTGTCGGAATGGCTATTGTGCGAATAAGAAATTTAATCAGTAGGATTCAAGCCAGCACTAGTGCACAGATAGCTTTTTTCTGTGTAGACTTACATGCCTGAGCCTCGGTGAGCTCATCGTAGAAGTGAATAAGAGTTTCTGGAGTTGGTTCGACTGACATGTTCCGTAGGTCCTCAGTGAAAAGTGCTATGAACGTGTATGCACCTCGTGTTATGTAAAGGAGCTTAAGACTAGTGTGCGCGCCTATGTATGTGAGTTTGAAGCTGAAGAGCCCTTAAATTGGAGTGCTGTTTGAGCGAGCTCATTATCATCAGAGTCATTTGTTACTCACACGCCCTGCGTACCACGCCCGTGTGCAAGAGCGATCCTGCATACACCCTCCCTCCTGTGAATTCATGCTTACATCGCCTTGTTAATTAGTCGGAATCGTAAATGATTTTTTCCCTTTTAAATCCAACCAAAGTAGCTTGATCAGCGATCTATCAATTGCGCTGACAATAACCAGTCTATTATGTGCAGTCAGCGTTCATACATGTTATGAATTAAAATTTGGATTACAATGGATTCGTGATTTATTTAGTAACTTTTTTGACTTACAAAATATTTTACTTCAACCTGGCTGAATAATAACCTTTCCGACTTTTGGAATGGCATGACGATTTGATGATGAAGTCGAATGCAGAAAAATCCTAGAATGTAAGTTATCTCCATATTGCTTCTGGATAAGGAACCATGATTAATTTACTGGTTCGGATTTGTATTAAATTCCAACAATAAATAGTCAGTATAACTCATTATATTGATTTATTCGATTATCTATTAATAGATAATTAGTTGAAGATTAAAAAGATATGTAAATAACTGACTGTAAGTGAGCAAGTAGATGAACTGACTTAACTTAAAGTTATCAGCAGAAATGTCCCTTCTAACCCTTTAAAAATTTGCGTTGTTTTTCATGGGTGAACTTGAAACTGGCTTTAATTCTTGGGATGATGCCAGCAGAACTTTCAGTCGGATGAAATAATTTCACTGCAGAATTTTTAATATACCAGAGAATGTAAGAGATTTGTTTGAATTTCTATCGGCAAACACACCCTGACTTTAAAAAATCTCAGCAGAACCCAGTTAAAAGGTAAGACACATTACAGATGCCTTAAATAGCTTCATTTATCTTCAAGCTGCTTGGCAGACACCTATCCTTCTAAGACGATTCTGGTTGTGCGCAAGACTCATTAATTTTTAAACTCAGTATTTCATCAGGCTTCTATTCTTCGAGCTTGGGCCTTAAATATGAGGTTGGAATGCGCTCAAACTAGTCCACTTATTCGGGGCAGCTTCCTCATGCTGCTAGCGGACCATGCATGACTTGAAGTTTTCACGAGACGCCTAATTGGATCATTTGATTCGCACTAGTTTCTCACAGGCACAGGCCGTTAACTACAACACTTTTAAGACTCCAAATGAAGCTGCTAATGCACCAGGTCTGCCTGTCACTCATTTAAAAATGCAACAGCATTTGCACGAACATTGATTTAGAACTTGTAGACGAGAGAGCTAATCTAATCTTTTAATCGTGAATCTGATCAATGAATCAGTTAATATTTTATCCATTTTACTGAACAATTAGGCACAATAATTCCTCAGTCGTACAGACCTTTCCCAGCACATCATTGTGTGTTTCTTCCTAGGTGAGATCGTTTACTTTCCGCCATAGAAATTAAGTTATCATATGATGGGACGTGTTGTCTTAGCCAATACCGCAGCAAAAGGATCCCTTGATCTTTGACTAAAGAGAGATCTCTGCATGAGATGCACTCTTGCCATTAACGAATCAGTGGACCCTTATATCAACAGGCTTATCGATCAGCTACAGCTGATCAGGGATTAAGTAAAGAAATCGTTGCATTAGGGTTTCAAATAACTCGCATTAATTGAGGAATTAAAAGGTTTGAAATTGTCTGCATGTTGAAAGGAATATTAGTCGCTAGAGCGACAGGTGAAATGCTAGCTTCTCCGAAGTTTCGCTCTTGAGAGACTACGTTTTCTGTCCCGTCGTCTTCTAATCATGCTCACATGCAGCTTGTCACCGAGCTATGACCTCTCTTCTAACATACCCTCTGATGATCATCCTCGGCTAAACAGATTATCGTTTAGCTGAGTAGGTCGTTTTTGCTGTTGAATCACTTGTCCGCTGGTACCTGCAGAGCTGCAAGAACTGAGGGTGCCCCACAATATCACAAGAATTTTAGACTTTCAGTGACTGTTAATTACACTTTAGTTTGTGGGTTGGGACATATCGCTTAGATGACCGATGATATGCAGATAGTTGTGTGTTTGGGCCGATTTCACAAAATACGCAGGTTGATGATTACAAAAAAAGGAGCATTAGGAGACATTCAGACTCAAACTCAGATACAAATTTACGGAAGAATCCAAGAACTATATCCAACCACAACGTCGATTTTTGGAACCTGCACATCTGACCAGTAAAAAAAAACGTTTGAAGTTCCCTTTCACTGAGGTTTCTTTGTATTCTACCATGCTGTTTTCAGCCTAACTGTTTGAGGCCTCAATGTGTTAAGTCATAAGGCCTTGTCCGACCATGCATTATTGTTCTACTGATGGCTGACGCGTAAAAATGAACCATCTAACTTAAACGCTATTAAGGTCAGGTAGTTTGTCTGATACTTCTGCTAATGATCTCGGTTTCGGTTAGCAGTAAGGCAAATAAAGGCCTTTTTCATGAAACTTGCTAACTTAAGGAGTAATAAGGATTCAGCAAGTAAGACTAACAATACTTATCAGCCCTAAAACGTCAAGATTCTGAAATATAAATGGGAGGTGCGGATGCCGACGCACAGATGCCTAGAACATCTTTCAAATAGGAGCGAAATCGTTTGGATAAAGGCTTGTGTTAGACAAAATGTCTAAGTGCTTTCCATCTACTGTAGTCAATTTACCGGAAATAAGAATGTTTCGATTTAAACACCAAAGATTAGAGCTTCCTTTTGTCAACTGCTAGTTTATCAGGGTAATAATTAAAAGGCACCAACCTAGTTTAGCAATTTAATTTGTTAAAAGAGATACGATTTATCTCAACCCCCTCCACTAACAATCAACTCGCTTCTTCTTTTGCATTGCTGAAATAACTTCAGTTCCTCCAGTTTATTTATTGAATATTAATATTAAGTTAAATAAGTGCAGCAAGTTCACCAGGCATGGGGTAATAAAAGGGAGCTTGTCTTATTCAGTCCATTATGGTTCCATGAACACCGTAAACATTGCCTTGATAAGTGAAAGCAAGACAAGTGTTGGCTTTGTAGTTGTGTTTTGCCCAGTACCGTCCATCTGTCACGAAGCAGCTCCAGTCTCCCCCATAGACATTTCTTAGTCTGCTTTTCAGCTGATGTAACATTTCCTAATAAGAGAGAGTGTAGGGGCGTATGGATTAGGAATAAACGGCTTTCTTAGCATAAGATGGTTTAGTCATGATTTATCATTTCATCTAGCAGCTGTATTTACCGACATCCCCATCTTCTGAGCTGCCATCTCCATGATGAGCATTGTAACGGAGTCTCTCTGTATAGTGGGCATATCAGAATAAAGAATCTTTACGTTTTTAAGAGCACGTGGTCTGAAATATAAAATCATTGAGCATAAAAGGGACTTAGAAAGCGAAACACCTTAGCACATAATAAAGGGACCACCATGGGTAGATAGAATGCGACGTATTAAATTAGGCAACATTTATATAAGTATCTAAGCTCTATATGATGATATATCACAGGAAATACTGGAATTGGAATTGGATTATTCACGGTAATTATGATTTAACACTAAGCATAACCCCAGTTTCGATACAATAAATTGGCGTGTTTATTAGCTACTTTCAAAGACAAACATGAAATAACTGTTAAAAAAAATGAGATCTATTAATTTGTGGAATCTTAGCATTAACAACCATATCGTTATGTAAAATTTTGAACCCAGTTTTGTGATGATGCGGAACAAACTCGACTAGAAACTGTTGTAATTTTTCTAATCATCTATTATTATCACCATTGAATTGCCGCATTGTGCTTCAAATGAGGCTTTTAATTCAGGGCATTGAGTTCATTGCTATCGAAAGCATTCAAACCACATTAGCGTCTTTGATAGCTCTGAATATAAAGGGTATGAAGTTATTCATTACCATTCCATTGAGTTTCTAGCATTAGTTTAGAGTGGTCCATATAAAAGCGAGTTAACTTACTTCTCTGGGTCGTAGTTCACAACGCGGCAAATGTCATTTCGGCTAATATACCCCGTTTTTCGGGGGTCGGCCATTCGAATTATAGCCTGTTGAATTTTAAAGCACGTTTATTTATTTAGTCGCTATAAAGAAAATGGCAAGAAATACCGCCATGCGTGTCATGCTTACAGAAGCTTTTTCTGGAGCGACGCCCCATTTGATAAGTTGTTCGTAGTAAGCTTTGACCGGAACACCTAAATAAACATTCACATTAAAGCAATTGTAGTGCTTTTTAAAATGTTCACAGTAAATTAAGTTTGAAATACAAATGTCTTTGCTAGAAAGGTCATTGTACACTGAAGCTGACCATTTTCTAGGCCGAAGTTTAATAGTTTGCTGAAATATGATTTGTGATTGGCATTGTAGAATGAGCTTCTTCGAAAAAAGTCATGTGATTCCTTCAATATAAATTTTACCTTATGAGGTCCAATTAACACTGGAACTATGTACACATTTTCGAAAATAAGACGTAAATTTAAGTTGAAAATTTACTTACTGGGTTTCTTCTCGGTTAGTTCGTCGTAGTATAAGATAAACCTTTCAGCGTCGCTGGCGTCAGCCATGTTGAAACAGTTTCCTCAATCGAAACACTCGAAAAACTCAATCTTTTATTATTTAACAGTGTGGAGCCGTCAAACGATGTGATAGGCCCGCTACTTAAGACTCTCCTTCAGCTTCTATTGACTAAATACCAATTGATACAAATCTCATGAAACTTAGGACCTTTTTTTACGATTATTTAAATAATACCCGAGACTATTCATTATTAAAAGTACCAGAATATCTTCTAGTAGGTACAGATTATTGCAACACCAAACAGTTGAAAAAGACGGTCAGCAATTGCTTTGTTCTCTTTTCCGACTGCGAACATAATTGAATTTTTTTCAATTCCAATAGTTCTTTTAGGTTATAAACACAAACATATTCTGGTCTTTGCGACTGCTACAAAGAACTATGGTGAGGAAGGTTAAATAATCACACTCTACTCCAAGAAGATAACTTTTAAACGTCACTGTTACCAATTTCTTTGATGTACCTAGCGATGATCACACAGTCATTTGATGGTGATGACTTGTCTAGGTGTTAAAAGCGCATGAGTCACACACCTCCGTTCCGAGAAATCAACCTGGCAAGATGCCTTATATGGAAATGATTATTTCATTGGCTAAACAAATAATAATAAGATTAATAATACAATTGTGTAAATTAGGAGAAGACCTTTTATTTTGCTAATCCGGATATTTTTGATTGGCACTCTTACAATAATTAACAGGGGTCAACTATTTTCTGGAAAATGTAAGACCCTCCGAAGTAGGTCATTTATTTAGCATTAGGGGACTGGTAAACACCATAAACAATGTTCTTGTACAAGAAAGCCAGATTTGAGCCCTGAAGATGAGAGCAGACAGCCCAATAGCGTCCATCAGCGATATAGGCACTCCAGCCGGGACCATAGATTTTCCCTAGTCGATGGATGATTTCATCCAATGTGGCCTAAATAGATTCAAAATGAATGGGCCGTTTTAAATAAGAGCTTTAAAGTTTATTTAGTTTCAAATGAAGCTTGTTACCTCCTTTGATTTATTTTTCATAACAACTTCTAAAATCAGGAGAATAACTGACTCCCGTTTCATAACTGACATGTCTGAATCCATCACTTTGACGTCTTTCAGGATCGCAGGTCTGAAATAAATAACTCTTAAAAATAAAACAGCTCACTGATTTGGCCAGCATTTGAGCCCTTCACAGAGCGCATCTCGGTTTGTATAGCCACTCCCAGAGGGGTCAGCTAAAGCACATATTTGCTAAGGACAAAATGAATGTCTTTATGATTCTTAACTTTTGCTTACTGAAGCGACTTTGCCTTCCACTCCCCACTTGATTAAATATTGCTTGTATTCCGCAGTTTGGACGCCCGTTTGAATTTCCATTAGCTCATCAAAAAGGTGAACTAGCTTTTCCGGTTCTGGTGACTGAGTCATTGCTAGCGAACGAGTCAAAAGGAGTTATGCCAACAACACACCTTCGTCTGCTATAGTATGGCAGTTTTATACCGGTGCAAGCAGATGATATTCGCTATTATCGAAGTAGCTGAACCAACTGAAGTAGTATTTACGCACCGAACACCCCCACAAGGAGTGGTAAAGCACTCTGCTCCACCTCCAAAGATGTATCATCCTTCTTGACTAATCATTTTTCAATGGGAAAACTCAGTGCCAAGGTCGGATCTTATTGCTCTTGAAATAGCTAAAACACCTTACGTTCCGTGGCCATTTATTTACAGTGTCCCAAATTATGGTTACAATTCAACGCCTAATATTTGGTTTTAACATGGTTTCTAAAGTAAATTTCGTCTCTTATAAGTTTGCTATAAGATAAATGAAATATAATAGCTTCTGTTTGAGCCCTTCCGACCGCCCAACTAATATTTTCTTTAGTGCAAAGCCTGATTTCCCAGGTCTGAATTCACTTATCAAGAGCCGCTGTCACTCTACTGTGCCGCATTGCACAATAAAAAACCCCTTCGTCAGTAACAAACCTCTAACAAGCCGATTTGGATGTTTTAGTAATTCAGTATGTGACAGATTGCGAACTTATATAGGGTCGTATTTCAATAAATAAGGAGGCAGTTATTCAATGGGAAGAGCTGACAGCAGAGTAGCTGGTGGTATTGGCAAGTGGGCTGTCATCGAAACTGCGATCAGGTGTCTGATAGATCCCATAAATAACACCATTATGGGCGAAGACAAGGTTCCCACCTGCTTTGTGCGTGCAAACGGCCCAGTAGTGGCCGTGGGCAACAAAAACATTCCACTGAAGACCATACACATTTTCAAGTTGTTTCTTGATCTCCATCACTATATCCTTAAAAATGCAAAAAAGCGAATGCAGTGTATTCTGTTATCTTCATTTTAGTTAAAATTTTCAAAAAATAATTGTGATTTACCTTGCTGGAAGTTTTAGAGTTGAGAACATTCAGCACAATTACTTGAATTGATTCACTCTTACGAATAGGCATGTCTCGACAGATGATCTCTATGTCTCGCAGGCCGGCGGGTCTGGTTTAAAGTAAAACTGACGAATAGTAAAAGTAGGCCGAACTTTGTGTAGAAGTTAAGAAATTGCTCAACCTACTGTTCTGGCGAGAAGTGCAGCCCATTACAAACGTCCTCTCTTGTTAACTTCCTCTTTTTTCCGGGGTCAATACTGGAGCAGTAGATCTATAAAACAATATTCCGAGCTTTTCATTTTGTTCGTTAGATAAGCTTTGCCTTTTTTCAGCAAATTTTGTATCACTACTGCCTAAGAGGATCTGATCAACATACTAAGATCTGTCAAAGATGTGGGTTTGCAAATGAGATCATTATGTTCCCTTGTAAATAAAATGGAGCAAAATACCTGGGCTTTCTTTGGATCCATGCCCCAAACGATAAGGAAGTCTTCATAGTCCTTTAGTGTGGCCTCTGTCAATAAAATAAGGCCATGTAATATCAAGAAGTAATCAAAGATTTAGGCAGCCCCTGACTTCCATTAGATATGCAGGCTATTTCATTTCAGTAGTATGCATTGATACCCTAGTTCTACTAGAAATTACTCTGTTCATATTCTGCCTGTGCTGAAAAGCATTTGTTATATGAGGGAATTTTATAAAAATATTATCATATCTTACCAGGCCTGGATTCAATCAACTCATCATACAAATGAAGAAGGAAAGCGGGCGTGAACCCCTCCTGAAACGATCTCTGATGAGTTGGCATGTTGAGTGGCACTAACGCTTACAGAGATCGAGCGTGAATAAAACCCTTTATAGGTTTTCAAAAGATGATATTTATTCTAACACAAGTGCTTTTAAGAGCGGCTTTTATAAAAGGTGTGATCGAACCAATAGGCGATCCTAGTGAAACACACCCTAACGTTAACATCAAATGTCATTTTATTCTTCTCAATACTCTTAAATCATAACATCTTTCACTCTATTTTGCAGGTCTCTTATTAAAATAAGCACAGAGTTGTGAATTTCAGCTGAAATACGTCTATGAGATGTGCAAGCAGCCACTCAAAGTGAGCTGTGTCGCTTGCTCCTTTTGGTCCCAATTTACAGGGGTTACTGGAGAGAGATGCGATGCACTTGGGTGTGCTTCTAATAGCAATTCAAAAGGTCTAGCTTAACTGATATAATCTTATAGGTAAATTTGATTAAAATGTCTGCAGCGCCTATCTTGCTTAAATGATAAAAAGTCAAAATATTTAGTTAGTCTTGTTTTTTTTTAATTTTATACGGGTACATTTTATAGAAAGGCTTAGAGGCTTGAATATCCTAAATGGTGTTTCTCATGCCACTGCTAACTTCTGAGTTTTTAATAGTAAATTATTCAACAATTTTTAACAACCAGCTGTAAGCTTCTTGTTTATTATAAAACTAGCTGCTAGAAAGAAAACGCTAGTCATCTAAGTTCTAAATTTTTAGGCTAATTAGAGGTTATTTTATATAAATTTAGTTTTGAATTTTATGAATTAAGTTAGTTTCGTAAAAAATGCTAAGCATTCGGGTTACGCAGCACTCATGTTTACCGCAAAAATATTTTCAGTAAAGGTATTTTAATTAGGGTACGAGTGACCAAGACATTTAAACCACTTGTGCAGGTCCCTTAGGTAAAGAAGGCTTAAACGTATTTAACGAATCGAAAGCTGACACAAAAATCAAATGGTGGCATCATCGTCCTGGAAAGTCATTAACCCGAAAGACTTGGCACTCCGTCATAAGTTGAAGGGTTTCGATTCACACGCCAATAATTTCTGACACAGTCACGAGAACCGAGGTTATCTGTATCTTCTAGACTGCAAATTCTCGACTGCTTCGCCTGTAACTAGAATAGCAGACGGGGAGTGTAGTTTTCTCTGCTTCTAAATTCTGAATGCTAATGCGGTTACTCAAATACATTTTTCGGCGGACTACTGCAATCAAGGATTCTTAATTGAGTGCGATTCTATTGGATCAGCAAAGAGAGGAGTTGCCTCACTGCTATCAGGATGTCATTAAACGGCTTTGTTAATGTTTTCACGGTTCATTTTCTCCAGTATAATCTTCCCCAGTGGAACTAAGTTTACTTATTTTAATTGGCAAAATAAATTATTAGTTTGAATAATTTAGTGCCACCTTTTCACAATTTCAATAAGTTGCTAGAAATTTTGAGAATCGTTCTGACAAATCATACAGATTATTTTAAAAATAATTTCAACCCGCAGAAGCTGCCTGAGATTTACGATCCAAGTTGCATGTGACAATAGCCTTACTGTATATGACTAACATTCTCAGAAAGAGTTCATAACTAGCTCCTTATCTTATTGTCAGTTTTGGCAAGAACGTATAATAATTATTCAGTACGCTCGGGGGGCTCTCGAGAATCCTCCATTCCTTTATTTGCTAACTAATGAACTTATTTAAGTTGAGGAGCAAGACCACACCATTTATTTTCGTCAAATATTATGAGAATAATAACGTAATGTAACAGTCAAAACCCTTCCAACTAGACTAAATATAGCGGTGAGTTTAAGTGCTAGCGTTTCACAAAACGCAAGCCTTTATTAATTAGACATCATTTTATTGAAAGCAACAGATATGATTTCCACTTCAAATAGCTCAAGGTTTTAACAAATGGACCGATTCTTTTGAGTCGGGCACTTGAAGGACACCGTATGTGATGCCTTTGTGGTGAAACCAGAGATTTGATGCGCTTCTGTACTCACAAAGTCCCCAGAATCCGCCATGGACCTGAAATATGCTCCACTCTTTACCGTACAGCCTATCGATTCGTGCTTTAGCCCGATAAAGCTTTTCCTGGAAATAATTACAAGCAGTTCATGTTCATCTTTTTTTAATAACACAAACATGAATGTTTGGTTATCAATCATATTTTATTCATAGTACTTCAGTTGGTGGAAAATTGTGTTAATTCTAAGTACCAGTGTCACCATTTACCTAGACCGGTTTTTTAAATAAATTGAAGTCATAAAACTTATAGAAAATAATCTGCCTGTCACATTTTATAATATTTTCAAAACAGATCAAAATTTAACGATTTTCTTAAATTAGTCTTACCTTAGGAAAACCTCCGCCCTTGATCTCCTCTAGGATAATTTTAATAATTGATTCTTGCTGGTGCTGATCCATGTCCGCCTCGATCAAAGTCACATCCTTCATAAAGGTTGATCTAAAAAACGGATGCAGGCAACGTGCGTTTTCAGAAAAGCTATCGGGAATGAAATTTGTTTTTTAAATCTTACGGATTGGGGCGATAATTTAGAACCTCACACAGATCCTGCCTCTTGATGTAGCCCCTCTTGTTGGGATCAACTCGGGCTATGTAGCTCTATGAATCGACAAATATTTGCTTGAAATAAAAAAAACATCGCAATAATTTGGACAAAAACATAGCCTTTGCTTGCCATCACTGTGTCTTTTGGGATGCCCCATTTCAAAAGGTGTTTCTCGAAGTCCTTAGTGGAAACTTCTAAATGTTTGAAAATAAGGTTGAATCAATATTATAGAGTTGTCCTAAACTAGATTTGAACGCTAAGTGAAACAGACTGTTTTTAGCCGCGTTGAGTTCGTCAAAGTAGCGAAGAAGAGTTTCACAATCTGGGTCCTCCATTGACGATACCTTTTTTGAATAACCAAAACTAAATCAGACTTTTTCTCAGCCAAACGAAATCTCACTAATCACTTGCATGGGTTTACGAGCCAATCTTTCTTAGTTTCTCAGATTTATGGAAATTATCATTGGTGCTCTAGTCAGCTTTCTGAGGAAAACAAACTCAAATGGTACTGCTAGTGCTGCTACTGAGTTTCTCATGCGATAAACGAAACGCTCAAGTGCTCGATTTCATTTTATTTGATGGTGGGTAATTTCATTCTACTAGGACGTAAGGCATCAAATCGTCTAGTCTCAACTCTGCTTTTCCTTATTTAAACTAATTTTAATAGCCAGAAAATAAATTAGTAAGCTTGTTCTCTGATGGCACAGACCTAGCGCAAATTATCGATGCTAGGCGCCTTTTTTAATGAACTCAAAGGCTATTATCATAATCCCGTATATTTAATCAATTCTTGATAAACAGGAGCAAAGCCATACTGACTAATTTTCATCTGGATCCCAGGATCTATTACTTAAATGCCTTTGGACACTTATGCTTGCTAAAGGAAAGCGGCTCGCCCCGTGCTCTTATTCCGACATGTCCCATGGGTCCACAGAATAAATGGTTGTGAGGCTGTATATGGACTACACATAAATAGCAATGATTGTCTAGAAAGAGGGGACATCACAAGGTCAAAGAGTGATTTCTAGCCAAAGGACGACGTAGAAGAGCATCTCTGAAGAAAATTGTTTGTTCATTGTTGAGTGGCCGATTTCGTGATGAAAGAGAGCGACTTCGCATCTTCAACAATGACTGAGTGCATTATCTGGGACTTATTCGAGAAATCCTCGAGTGTGTGATTGGAACCGACTATGCGAATCTACCTTTTTAGTTCAGAAACGTTATTTTCTCCCTCGTTTTTGACTTTAGCATTCATTAATGCGTGATGTATAAATGCAATTGTTTTGGCCGGTATTATTACCTTTACGCCGCTAATTTGAACGGTAACTATCATTATTCGGTTAGTTTTTTCATTTACTGCAGATAGCCTGCTGCTGCCTGACTGGGACCCATAAACTGATTTTTTGATTACATACGCACAGGCAGCCTCTCTACAAACTGCATTTATTTGCTTTTTGACGTTTATTGATTGACTGAGGGTTGTCACAACTTTAAATTCCATTTAATGGATTATTTTGATGCACACAATCCACTAGTCCCGTTTAAATCACTTCTCCCCCCCCCCCCCTCCCCTAATACAATCCATATTTCGAAGGATCCTGTGGCATCGATATCAGCTTTGCTGCATGAATTCAACGGTAGACGACTTGACTCAGTTGAACTGTAATGTAATAGAAATGTTGAATTTGTGTGATTGCGCCATGGCAAAATTTTCTCCGACTAATGATACTTAAGTCATTCATTCAATCAAGTTATTGTATGTTCATTTTTAGCTGAATATGTCATTTAGGGTATTCCTGCCTTCTCCTGCCTAATCGAATGCCTTTTTGATAAATTACTTTAACCACTTTCACTCAGCAATAATTTTGTTTGCTACCACGTGAGATTGTCGTATGTAAAACGTATCTTTTTAATGGCGATGAAAAAAAGGATCATAAGCCCAGAAGCCAGAGTTAAAATAAAATTAGTGCAGTGGTTGTTATAAATATGCAACTGCATTTGCTAGATTACTTAACGACGATGCTGATGAGAACCCTCCATGAGGTCAGATTCTGATGGTGTTTGGAAGACCCCATAAACAACTCCATGATACACAAACGTTAAATTTGATCCTGGTTTGTGTGAACAAACAGCCCAGTAACGGCCTTCAGCTATGTATATATTCCATTCGGCGCCGTAGAGAACATCCAACTTCTTTTTAATGATCCTTAATTTCTCCTTTTATGGAGAAACGAAACGGAACGGTTAATCGGAAAAACAATGAATAGAGCCTACTTTCTTGGGCTTCTTTGTAGCGAGAACTGACAAAATTATCTTTATAACAGATTCCCGTTTGCGTTGAGACATATCGTTTGAGAGGATTTCAACATCTCCTAAGAATCCAGGTCTACAAATTTCATATTTCGAATGCATTCTTACTCAACGGGGTAGAAGTGAAGAGCATTACAGACGTCATCCCTTCTCACGAAGCCTGTTCCCCTGGGATCAAACATAGCAATATAGTTCTGAGAAGAGTTTATGACTTGGAATTGCAAATCCTACCCTTGCCTTATCCTTTGGAATACCCCATTTAATAAGGTGGCAATAATATTCCTGTGTTGGGAGACCTAGGGAGGGAAACTCAGTATAGTGGTGAGTAGATGTGACTTACGTGATTCAGATTCGTTTATTTCGTCGAATAGATGCACCAAAACATCTGCATCTGGCTCTTCAAACGTCATAATTGCTGTAAATGCTGGTTCCACTTGTTGACTTTAAAGGAATGTGAATTTAAGTTTGACTTGACTGGTTGTTGTGTGACGGTTTTTGCTGTGCAATCAGTTAAGCTCACGGATCTTATAGGTCAGGCGATAATTAGATTTTTCCGCTAAAACCCCTTTCAGACAGCTCCAACTCCAACTTTTCAAAGCTATCTCTGCTTTTTGAACGTATTTTATTACAACAATTAATTAATTTTGGGGGGAATTCCTGCACTGAATAGTACCTAAGAATACCGCTTCTCAGTCGCTTTTACTAAGTTGCTCATTGCGTAGTTTCTACAAAGGTTGATTTCGCACCTCTGATGAAAATGTAAAAATTTTCTCGATTTGCATCTGACACAACTTTTAGATATGATCGGTTAATATTTTGGGTCTATCTTGAAGTCGAACAAGAAGCAACAATATGAGCCGGATTTCGACTTTCTAACATCCTTCATTCTTTCGATGATATGGTATAAAACTTTCATATTCAAGGCCTTTTAGTTAGTGACCCCATCTTTGAAGTAATTTCTTTCTCTTTGTGGAAGTCCTGTGCCCCCACCGAAAGTGTCCAACCTTTGTTACACTTTGACCTCAAACTCAAGCTTCAATTTTAAATTCTAGATACTTCCTCACCACCCACCAGGGCTAAACTTATCCGACTAAATCTAGAGCCTACAAACAGAATATACTTCGATGGATGGTTTAAGGTTTGCGCTGTCAGGAAAACCTAGGGTGAAAGTTGCCTATTGAGAAAATTTCCTCAGGGAACAATGCATTGCTTCATTTAACAAAAAAGCACATACCTTGGAGATTCGTTAAAAGAAAAGCAGCAAGAAATGAATTTTAACTTTTGATACTCCTCGTCTTTATGATTGCAGGCTATGTCAAATGGAACCTTTTTTCGGAGTTAAAAACTCTCCAGATAACCCCCTTTCAATAATTGGTCTGTGTCAGCCACACCCAAAATGTCAACTGCGCAATCACTGTGAGCAAATAAACAGCCAATGATGGAAGAATTCTAAGAAGAAAAGTTATGTCATGACAAGTGGAAGATTGAATAATTCGAAATCAGGGGTTAAGAGGGGCTTTTGCTTAATCTATAGGCAAATTATCCAAAATGTGTCGGACTTGTTCACTATCACTAAATAAGCGACGAGTTACCTGCACTACGGCTTTTGCGCTTTCTTTGCTCTGGCCTTAAGGTTTATTTCTAGCCCTTGATAACTAACATTCATTGAACTGCGGCCGTTATACACTAACTTGCACCTTTTCATTTGTAAAAGTGAAAATTTTGCGTTGACGATGCTCTGATGCAGTGGCTGCACTATAATTTAAGTAGTGACTTTTGATTGAAGTATTGTTTTTTTCCTTTACCTTAAGGAGTTCCCTTTCACATGCGGCTACATGCTTGACCAGTCAACACACTCGTTATATTCTATTCGAAACTAGGTTTGGGAACAATCTACAACTTGTTCTCATTTCAGCTTTGTTCTGCTGCTAAGCCCAAAGACTTTAATGTTTTTAGCATTCCTTCTTATGGTGCGCTATTTCACTTCAATTTATCCCAAACCATTAAATAACTGCGACATTTCAGGTTAGGCGCAATTTTATCATTCATTAAACTACCATCTTGAGTATTTCTTTCAGGTTCACTGGCAAATAAAAAACCTTGAACCTTCGGTGCCTTGTGCGGAGGAATTTCAGCATGATACTCTGGACTAGAGGCTAGTGGAAGACATGGAGTGACATGATCTAGCATGCCGACTGGGATCATGATTCGGCAAACAATATAGATTGGTGTTCTATTTTGTGAAGCTTCAATATTTTAATCGAAAATTACGGGTGAGGATTACTTTCTAGATAAAAGCAGGTACTGGTCGGCTTGGCGAATGTAATTCAGTGCGGAACCTGCGTTCTAAAGGGAAATTCGTTCCCTGACTTCACCTTAGTCTCCTGGTTTCCCAAATTGAAAATAGCATTAACCTAACTAGTGAAAGTTTTCGAATAGGTTTTCCACAAATTTCAAGCGATTTTTCAATTAAAAGTTTAACAAGCTTGTTCCCAGTTTCTTGAATGGTTAAAAGTGAATTTAGCCTTAACAACGCCTGCTTATTTATTACCATGGATAGCATAGGTTTTCTCCCAAGCCAGAACATGGGGCATCATAAGAAAATTTATTGTTCACCTGAAGAATATTCAAAGCCAATCCTTTTCCATCGAAAAATATGAGTGTGGGAATGGCACTTTAAAACTGAAATAAGCAGATTTTGTGATCCATGCGGAGCTTTTCACACTTTTTAAGTCATGTAATGAGCGTCCAGCAATATTCATTTAATACTTTCGTTTTGTAATTCTGTGCTGCGCAATCTGGAGATTTTTTCCTTATAAGGGTTTGATAAGGCAAATTGCAGGGGGAGGAAAATATGGAGACTCGTGTCTCCCGAATGTAGACAGACTCACTCCGAGATGATGCACGCACTCAGAGTCTAGAATTTCAGTTGGGCAGTGCTAGTATGGCGCGATTTCAACTATGTTGACATATCATTTTGACTTATTTGGCACGCTCATACAAAAGTTCGCGCATAATACGATTCGCCGCCGCCTAATTCAATTAAGCCTAAATCGCATTTCGTGCTCAAACAGACGTACTTAACCGATGACATCATCCAAGAACTCGTGAATATACATTATTCAACGCTTGATTTATAGAGTAACAAGTGGCTTGTTATCAACTAAAGTACAGATTTGTAATTAATTTCAAACTACTTATGAAACAAATTATTGCTACTCAAACTAAGCTACTTTCCCTTAAAAATGCCCGCAATTCATTTATCAAAGCAAAAATAGATATGCCAGAATCGCATTTACTAATTTAATTGTTATTTTCCGATATAAATTGAATGGTTGTTATGGAAGCCTGATGCCTGACCGAATCAACATGTTTCTGTCGCTACTACTTAAAAAAAATAGTAGCATGCTGGTTTTTAAATCAAGCGACCCCATGAGCCATATTATAACATCTAGGCTTGGAATTGAGCAGCAATAGTTTTTTTATGCTTATGAAGGCTTTACTCCAGAGCATGACTAGTTTTTCGTCTAAAAAAATTTGTTTCAGCAGAAAGGAACATGGTCGCCTCGCTCGAATAAAGTAGAAATTGGCTCTTGTTTTGGGAAAATGAAAATTAATTGAAGGACCCAAATAAGGTTAAAAGCATGTAATACGTGGCTCTTCATAATAATTGGGTCTCCATGTCTGGGAACTCACGACTAAGTTGAGTTCGGGTATTCTAGTCATGGCTGCAAAGTGGATTAATCAATTCGCCTAGATAAATAGAGTCCTTTGGTAAACAACGAGCCTCTATTGTATCATTATTTAAGATTTATAGTCAGTATGATAAAATTCAAAACCGATTTAGTGAATTTCATGAAATTAAGCCAGTTACAGTAGTGTAATCTTGCTAGTCAATTTCTCTTAGAAGGTTTTACTGACTTGTTTTTGGTTGCGGATGAAACAGTTGTCCGATTCTGTTATATGAATGCAACCCAAATGGGCTTCATTACATGTTTTCCACTAAAGACTCTGTAGTTCATCAACTTTTTTGGCACCGAGAGCTCTGACCAGGATTTAAAATGACCATTCTGCTGGATAGATAATGCGGCAGTTAGCTAGACTTGACAAATCTTGGGACCACTGAGTACAGTACACTTGATCCATGTTTGAAGAGCATCGAAGTAGAGGCTTTTGATAAAGACCCCACCAGTTTCGTATGCAGAAGCTGAATGGGATGTAGAATGATTGGCTTGTTTAAAAATCAAGATTTAAGGGAGTTTCAATGTATTCACCATTCACTACGGGAGAAACGCTAGCGAGAAAGGGTAGAAAGAGTTTGCTGAACACGATCCTGCTTACAAGATTTAATTATCAAACAGATTCTACCGTTCCTAACGAAATATTGTCCACTTCTCCATGTATGTGGACTGAGACTCTTGATTGCACTACTTTGCGCTCTCAGAAGAGCTGAAGGCTGGAAAAATACTTTCAGCGCATATAAACCAGGTGTACCAGTACTTGATCAAGAGTATTAATAATCCTTCGTCCAAAGCCAGTTTAGTCTACTACCATCGTTTTAACAAGAGTCTACCCTCAATTAGACCACTGATGGTTCTTCTAGTCTAAGGTTAAACATTTATGGTTTTGTTGGAGGCGACTAAGCGTGCCCTGTTTATAGTTGTGCCTCAAGTTTCTGTTCGTTTAAATAATATTTTAAATGCTTAAAATCTGAGTCGAGAGATGTGATTCTCATGCCTTACTCACGGGTTGCAGAAATAGATACTTACTCTAATTCCTGCAAATCTATCATCAGAGAATGAACTCACGCAAACTCAGAGTATATATTTAACAACTTTGGAACTTGTATTCTGTTTGGCATGCGCTTCTTAACTGATTTTTTTTAAAATAGTTGGAGGCTATTATGAAAATTTATCATCAATGGTATTGAATCTGACACCACAGGCCCTTTAAAAAACTTTTAGTCCAGATGCATGGCTCTTCAACTTTAAGACGCGATGAGAACTCGGTTGTCTGTGTCTCCTAAATCTCGCAGACTGGCAACATTCCATTTTGATGCTATTTTGTGTGTACACAGTCAATGGCTATGATTTGACAATGGTTTAGTTGAAACCAGCCTCCTCTTTACTGAATGGATATTCTATTTAACCAGAGAATGACTACTTATCCTTCTAAAAATTTGAGGCCGATTTTCAACTATAAGTTTTGATACCTAGCTTAGGAAGAATTAGGATGCGCTGCTTCAAAACCTTCAAAATTAGTCCGCCAATTTCTTAAGTAACGCAACTGAGTATAAATTGAGTCTAAACATTTCTATGTTTAAAAGATAAAAGACTTAAACATTATGTCGCCCCCAATGAAGATAACGAACAAGCTTCCCTTCTGATAGAGGGACGACTTTTATTATCTCAAAAAATCCAAATTTTGATTCAAAATGAGGTATATGGTTGTGAGAATCATTTACTGGTTACATTCAAGGGGTTCAAACTAGAGCTCTTGGGTCGAAAGAGCGAGAGAAAACAGTTTAGTTATGCCTAGAGTATTTACCGGGTCCCTTAGTGTGAATGTCATGTGAATTTTCGGGGGCCTGATAGATGTCGTACACCATCTTGTCATACTCGAAAACCACATTGGTCCCTTTTTTGTAGGTCTTCAACGACCAGCATCGGCAATCGGCCATGAAAATATTCCAGTTCGGACCAAAAGCCTCATCCAAGTGCCTTTTTATATTTCGAATCGAGAGCTAATAAGTCAAATAAGTCATTTTTAGTAAATTATAATTAATATTTGGCAAAACTTACCGTCTCAGAATCCGATTTAGCTGTTTCTTCTTCTACTATCATTATTATTCGTTTCATCACATCTTCACTAGTCTCGCAATAAAGGACAGTAGCATTTTTCAGTGCACTGCCTTTTCTACAATTCAGAAAATTCGAGGTATTTAATGTGCCTGCAAAGAACAGGATTACAGGCAAATAACTTTGTACAAAATTTCACCTACATGGCGTTATGAATTAGTTACTTTAATTAGGAATCAGTTTCGTTCTTGATTACTAGGTAAGCTCGAAGTGTACATAAATAATAATAAGAGATTGCGACTTTTTACTGAAAGATAAATCATAAAGAAATTCTCCATACCTCAAATGCTTTTGAGATCTTTTTCCCTCTCGATCGGTGTTCCGGTGACTGCCTGATTGTCTAAAATTCATGATCTTATTGAGCAGTACATTTATTCAACTACCTCTCTCGGCGAGAAGGGTCCTCCCGATGGGAGGATTCTGTACATCTCTCTTGGGACGACTTAAAATAGGAAAAAAGGCAATTCAGTATTGTTGCTTTACTAAAAGGCAAGGCTATTCGAAGACACTGGGTTATGATCTTTGAGGTAAATTTCACTGTTTTAGCAATTAATCGTTGATTTAACTCATCAAACTGTTCGAAAATGTCAGTCCCATTCTTATCAACAATTACCGATAGTTAGCGTCTTCGTCCTCGATACCAATAAAATGAGTATAGAATATGATGGGGAATGTGCAAGGGATAACGATCGGTTCATCACCAATCTGGAAGCCATGAATGGAGATTTCGCCAAACGGCGTTCAGAAACCCATAATTGGAAGGAAATCATTTTGGTTACAATTTGAACCAATGTTATCCCATTTGATGCAAAACGACAGCGCTCAATTAGCGAAACTAATGCCCAAAGGGCCTCGCTAAAATCGCACCGATTCCTGGATTTCACTGGTTTTTATGGGTCATGGGATATTTCAGGGCTCGGTTTTGAAAAATAAACTGGTCGTGTGATCCATTAGCAACGCAATCGAGGAACAATTTCTCTCCACTTTTAACGATCAAAAACACGAGTTGGTTTGGATCAAGAATGTAAGTCCATGCCACTTAAGGGGCTCATTCAAATCAAATATATCTTTCGTGTTTTACCCCAGTAAAAGATTGAATGCGCCTGTTTTGATCAGGACGAATTGCAAACCGAGGCGATGAATTGTCAACAGTTTGATTAGAAGCAGTACATCTTTTTCAAAATAATCCAATCAAGTCAACTTAAATTATGTGGGATTAGGCGCGAATCAAATGGCAGATGCCATTCATCGTACTTAGACCTCCTGACTCCAATAACATCAGGTTTTAGTGAAATCTGCATTAATCAGATCATTGAGTCTACTCTAGAATTAAGAGTTTTTTGTGTTTAATTGCATAAAAAAGAAGAGAAAACTCTGTGTTTAAGATTGTGCAGGAAGTCGTGTAACCCATTGTTCAACTAAGCTGACATTTCATCTCTCTCTAATTTCAATAACTCACATTGTATTAATTATTAATTATGAAAATGTATATCTGATGATCGAAAAAAACATATAAAAAACATTAATTAATCCATTTCGAGCAAAATTCAAGAATGCTTCGAAGCCATCTCTACTGTCGGTTGTAGGGAAAATGTTGAAGCTATGAAAAACGAACCCTTCTTTGAATGGATGTAAACTTACGTATCCACTACGACCGCCAGGCATGTCAAGCAGCAGTAGTGAATCCGATCAAAAATGAGGGAGTTTTGTTGGCATTACGAATCATCAATTCTAATCCAATTAGAAAATTCCGACCTTCCAGAGCAGCTCGCATTTGTGCACTTTGGTTTGCACACAACCACGTAAATAACGAAAGATTAGGTCTCTCTTGCTGCTGCTGCTGCTGCTGCTGCTGCTACTACTGCTGCTACCACTACTACTACTTAATGGTGTAATGCTGTTATTCTGATCCTATCTGCACAGTAGTATTTCAAGGGTTAGTTTTCGCAGGGTTTACTTTGTTTAGAGGCCTGATGATAATGGGCTGGAATCCAAACGGGAAGGTGTGTATAGCCTACTGCTTGTATAGTCGAATAAATGCTTTAATAAGCACAAGAGAGAAGATAACGTCGGGACTGATTTTTTGTGACTCTCTCGTAAATGCCGATTATGTTAGCTCGGATGTTTCACTCATTGCATGTAACTGCCACTTGCACAAGTACCACTTCTGTGTGGAGTGGTAAGCTACTTGGTTTCAAATTATTGGCTGATCCAAGTCGAACTATTTGAACCTCGCGGATTATATAAATGCTATAATCTAGTGAGGCACTTGAAAAAGACATTAATTTGAAACCTTCAAAACGGATAAAACGGCAGGTTTATAACCGGATCGACGCTAATGTCATCTTTCTACTTAGAATACATCTTGATGGGTGGTGGATTAGAGTATCAAACCCGACTTTTGTGTTCTAGTGTTTGATAGTCCCAGTCTGCACCCTTCCTTCCTGCTCAGGAATAGCAAAATTCTTTGGGAAAAGTTAATGGAATAAGTCTGACTTTTATACATAATGACCAAAGCAGCAGTCAAGAATATAGAGGAGTAACCTCTTTATCATTCAACAAAAGTTACATCCTTAAAGTCTATAGAATACACTTAATCTAAGTGGGATCATTACTTTTTTGATCAAATATGCGTTAGGGTGAGAAGTTAGGTGGCTAACACCTTTTGATTAACCTTTTGAATAACTTACCGCTATCCATTCGCAGGGAAGGGGACCTGTAACTTGTCAAAAATATTCGAAGCCTATTTGGAACAGCAAATGAGACCGTCAACTTTGCCTTCAATCGACTTATCATGGATAAACGAGCTTCAAAGAAAGGGCTAGGTTAAACATTATTAATCGAGAAATTTAGAGGTTAAGAATATAATAATCAGTGGTACCATGGGAGATTTTTGGGTGATATCGCACCTATAGCAGCCATCTACTCCAAGAGATATTCTCCTCCGATATTTTAGTCTACTCCCTTTATAGGATGCTGATATTCCTCGTACCTGGAATTTCAGCTTAATCTATGAAGAGAGCCAAATTTGACGGCAGTCTACGAAACACCTACTGCTGTTTAATCTAGCCATGGATTTGATTTGCTTCGGTAATGTTGCATGAGTGTGTTTTATGGTTCTAAACGACTCACTACATTTGAATTCGGTGGGAGTCATGAAATATAGACTTGGTTTTAATGGATAAATTATTTCTAACTGAGACTGGAAATGATGAGGTCTTTTTGTGGAAAGTTCCCATTGAACGGTAAGTTAGTCCTTGCAGAAGTAATTGACCTGACTAACCATACCGGAATCATCGTTTAGCTGTTAAGGGGAAACGCAGATGAAAACTTTCCAGCTTGAGGGTGAGCCACACTCGAGGACTGGTCGGCGAACCGGCATGTGGGATTGCCATAAATGGTCAAAAGAGTGGGCGATGGTCCAGGAACCAAGCTTTGATAAAGTACTCAGATGAGCACTAAAGAAGGCGTTTCAAGGAAAAATTACCGGCTTGAATAATCTAGAAAAGCTGAACGAGACTCGTCCTGCCCTACTGAGGTTTCAGCTGCCTAATTTTCTTGCTTATCGAGATTTATGGAATCAAAACTGGGATGTCAATATTGGCCATTAAAGCTTACCCTTTTTTAGAATTCGAATGATTCCATCTATATGCATACAAATGCATATGTTTTTCGTCTTCTTGGTTCTTAAACTGATCAGACTTAAATTTTTCTACCTATAAATGTCCATATTGAGTTACAAATACAAAGAGCAGCAGAGTTTCATAGGATGGCGGATAATTAATGGTATAACTTGTCGGGTATGAACTCCATGTTGAATTGTGACTCTGATTAGCCGTGGCGATCTGAATCGACTATTTTTTTATTTTCTCCCCACCCATTAAGGCAAGTCCCAAGGACTTATTGGGGGTACAGCAGAAGTACAAATAGCTTCGTCACACAGGTAGCAGTTCAGCTTCGTAGTTTCGCCTCGTCCGTTTTCGTCCGTCTTCATATATCCTCCCGAAATCACACCTTCAGCATTCTGACGGAGATTCCGTTCATTCCCAAATGCACGTGCGTTCCATAGTCCAGCTTGAGACCAGGAATCCGGTTGTTTAGGTCGTGCCTCCTTTACTAAGCTGTAAGCTGTACTTCTGCTGGCATAATCTAATTTTATACGTCCAGAGAGTGATTAGCCTTAACCGGCCGCCCCTCTCATTAGCCCCTAGAGTTGCCCCTGAGGTTACCGGTGGTCACCACGAGGAGGTTGAGAGTAGGTTTGACCACCTGAATCGACTAATATCTATTTTCAGGCACTTCATTATGGAACATTAGCGGTTTCGTCTTTGCATCCTTTAAAAACGTGCGTGAATTGGCTAATACTGATTACTTAGCCCATCCCACCAAGGTTACTGCAAGTGCATTTGAAACACAATTCTGTCAGTAACCTTTTGGACGTAGATTATTGGCTTGATTTACAGCTCAGAACTTTCAGTGGACTAGCTACTAAAACTTCATCCGAAGTGGATTGAATTTGAACTTTATCGCTGGAATTCTAAACCTCTTGCTTGAAGGACAAAGCATTAGTTAATTTTATTTCTCTCGCTCCTTCTAACTTGTAGGTCGCATGTGAAGCGTATGCGCTAGAAATCAACAATCAAAGAAATCTCATTTAAGGCCGTACTGTTTACTTTACCGATTTTGGTTACCTTGACAGCACATGCAGTCTTAGCAACCCGCGGCCGGTGCGGTCACGCCATTGGTCATGACCGCGGACGCAAGGGTGCTAACCAATGGCATTACTCGGTTCTATGCAATAGTTTAGCCCGTCATCAGCATATACACGCACGACCGCTCTTACGAATGTACCAGGCGCCTAAAGTGCGTCCTTCTACTGTCTCGACAACTCACAAGTGCCGTTTTTTTGATCAACACCACTTTCAAAATTTCGACATCGGTGTCAGTGTTGCTTTGCAATGGTGTTCTATATGTCTATAGTCTTGCTGCTTTGCGTACCAACAACGTGGGCCCAAGCCACGCAAACTTTAGAGCAACTTCTCGAATCTACCTCAGATATCTCTATGGTGAGCCTTGTTACTTAACTGCTCATGAAAGCTAATTGAGCTAGAGAAATAAACACGCAAAAACGGCTACCTGGTGTGTGTTCAAACGCATTTGTTTACACAATGCAGCCAAACTGACGGTTGTTTACATCATCTTCCTTTCTTTTAAGGACATGTAAGCTGAATTTGTTAGGATACCCCACGCTGTCTGCCTCCTCAAATTGCAAGGCTTTTGCCACCTTAGAAACGAACTGCTTGTCGTTTTAAATGTAATAATGTATATGAATCGAGCCTTTGTTTTGTTTTCTAGTTTTGGGCTCATTTGGTAGACTCTCGGATAACTGCGATAAGCACCTCAAAATGCATGGACGCGGGCCAATGTCTAACTGTCCTTGCGCCCAGTAACACAGCCTGGAGCCTCCGGGCAGCTAGTCTGTCCTGGTCCACGCTCTCTATTGAAGAGAAGCAAAAAATCATCTATGGGATGTATCTCGAAAGTAAGAAATCCCCAGAGACTCGATCATAAACAACAGTGTAAAGTGATATAATATACGCAGACTTTCTCTATGAACCACGAAGGTCCGAAGTCAGGTTCCATTCCAACCAAACTCTCCACACAAAATTGGCAAACGGCAGGAGAAGCGTTGCCACTGATTGATGTCGGTTTTGGAAAAGGAGCGCTTTACAATGAAATTGTCGGTCCACGGTATGCATTCTCATTCGTAAGTCGTCCTTGTTTTACTAAATTATACCATCAGGAATTCAGCCTAGCATATATTTAAAAAGGAGTAGAAAAGCTAAAGTACTTCAAGAATAAATAATGTAGAATTGCCTAGAGAAGACCAGATGCAGGTTGAATGGGACATTCATAAGGAGACGAGTTCCGTGGCCCTCGAGGGAAAGTGACTTGCAATTTTTACTTAGGGGTTATGTGGCTTTTCCCCAAGCATTTATCAGTGTTTGTTTAAAGTTCGTCCCTTAACAGCCATTCATTGTTTTCCACCTTCCTCTCTTGATAGTTTGTTTCACAAGGAGTGTCTGCAGATCTTAAGGAAATTACTATTTGGAATAATAAGTGCTTCCATATTAAAGCTCTCTCTTAGCGGAAATTTAATAAAGGCACATCCTCTCGCTACATTTTACGCCCAACATGCTATCTGATGAATAGATGCAGCAAAGTTTTTTTGGAACTCGGCCTATTTTAGGTCAAGCAGCAAAGTCAAATTGCAGAACAAAGAGGAATGTTAAATCAGAGGATACTCTAAATTGTTTGGACTTTTAATTTGTACTTGATTATTTTGCGGATGTGCTCTTCCTTAGCTCAAGTTAAGAAAGTGAGCCTGCTCACCTACGTGGTCTCACCAACTGAATGCAGCGTTTAATTCATCAGGTGGCATCGATTTGAAGTTCAAAGGCTCATACCCAGTTGTTGAAATGCCACATGCCCTGATCGAATATGTGGGAAGAACCGGTCAAATTAGTGGTACTAAGGCACCTTCCTTTAATAAAATGGACGTTTACACATTCCAACTCGGATTAACTGTGCTAAGTGGTGGTCATTTTCCCAGCATCAGTATCTTTCAAAGCCCGTCATGTTATATTTTCAACTTCTATTGTAGACTGGAACACCAGCAGCGTATTTCATTAATGATGCAAAAGTAATCAACACTGACATTGATGCCACAAATGGAATGATCCAAATTATGGACAAGGTTGTGAATTATCCGTTCGAATCAATGGATTTCTTTCAATATCTCAGCCAGGCCAAAGATATGGTGTGAGTCAAAATAATTAAATTAATGGAAAAATTTGGCTAGTTATTGTTAAATATTAAAGTCAATCTAACTGATTATTATTCTGACAGCTCACTTTTCAGTAGTTGCGTAGTGCAATATTTAATAAAACTTCACATCAATTTTGTAGTAATACCGATGATTTCGATATAAATTACCTTAAAAAAATATACTCAGATTCCAGATTTTGAGTAAAAATGTGGGAAATTAAGCGGATTTCTATGGTTATGGCAAATAATTTAAAGCATTTTGATAAAACTGAAAGTTAACTTTTTTTAATCGAATCGTAAAGTCCAGTTATTGAGGCATTGTGTAATTTTGGCTGCACTGCAAGGGATGGGTGCGCCTTGACCTTAGCGAATGCACTCGGTTTGGTCATCAACCTGGACTAACCTGCCCTCCCTGTTCGACACTTAAAATGACACCAAATGACAAAAAGACAAGTGTTTTACATGTTAGTTTCAAGGCGAAATCGTAGAAGTAGAGGAACAGTACACTAAAAATCTAAACAAATGCGCTTCAGAATAAATTGAACAAAATTTTGGCAGCACAATTCTTACCCTTAATCTCATTAATTTTGCTAAGTTTCGTAACCTCTGAAGATTTCGTCCTAGTTTAAACTATCATTGGGATAGTACTAAGTGTAATTTTTACACCGATTAGGAAGACGTTCGCGTTGTGGAATCAGCTAAGAATAACAGGAACTCCTCTCTACACACAACTTACAAATCAAATCTTCATGGGCAAGAGTCTCTACGCGACGTACTTCGTCGTTCCCGACTCTGTGTGGGACCAGCTACCAGCAAAGACCTATCAGAACCTCTTGAATAATGAGACTCTGATGATCAGCGTAATATTTGTTCGCTTAACAGACTGACAGAACTCTTTTCTACAACACTTATAGCCGAGATGATTTTCTCAGGTTTTAGCGAATCAGTATGCTCCTAACCAACTATTCTATCCTGGATGGTTGGCTGGTTCAAACGATAGAGCTATCAACTTTTTCGTTGGATTTCCTGCTGATCCACTTCCAGAAAATGTTAATACGCAAAGCTTAACGCCTGGAAAGATGGCGGCCTCTTCTGATGGGAGTAAGTTCAAGCCCTACCAAGTCCGTTCATAGTTTAATGTTCATCTCTTCTGACAGGTGCATTGTCCATAACTGTGGGGAGTTCCTACGCAACGACGTCAGGAGAAGTGGTTGCATTACGAAAAGCTGTGCTGATCCCTGTCTCAGCGCCGTTAGGATATTTGCACGAAACCGCGCAGGAGGCTTTAGCTCGCCTCTCCCCGTAGGTCATATTTAGGTTCCGTATAGGCACTTCAATTGTCCAGTCAGTCAATCAAAGTTATTTCAAGTGCATCCCACATATTTTATATCTGGACACCAAGAATCCAAGGATGATTTTGAATCAGTGACTATCTTTCAGTTGTAGCAGTTGTATCAGCTTAATGTAGGTGCATATTCTTCGAGTTTTCATCTCATTAACTCATTCTTTTCAAAGTTTCACTTCTTAGTGCATTTCTAATGTCATGGAAACGGGGCCCCTATTACTGATCTTTGCATTGCGTTTGATCAGATTCTTTACTTCGTATAAGGTATAACTCGACCGCCAACACTCGACGCATTCTGGGATCGCCAATGTAGCATCGTCATCCCAAAACCATAAGGTCTGGCCATTAGTGCTTGTAATCTTAGAATCTTAAGGACTAGTCTATGCAGCTGCGAACTAATTTGCAGATTTTGCAAAGGCGAAAAACCATCCACCTTACCGCTCTTCAACAAACGAAAAGAGCAGTATTATCTAATATAACTGCAATAGAGTTGTTTGTTGCGATTATTTATGCTCCACTTTTCTTTAAAATTCTCTAGAACTTTCCTTCGTATATGCACGCTTGATACTGCTTGCAACACAATACTTCAATCGACTACTGAAAAGACCATTTTTGCCCCGGTGGATTGGACGGCATTCAATGCCCTCCCTGCTACTAATCAAGTGAATTAGTTTTTCTATTCATGCGTCCTTAAACTCAAACTTCCTACTTTCTTTATTAACCTATATTTTCAACAGAGTGAATATCTGAAACTCATGATTCTCTCCGAAAGGATTCTGCGATCACAAATGACGACTGATAAGTACGTTACTATTGGCAATGTACCGGATGCCATTCGTTTCCGAACACGCAATAACGGTAATTTTTATCCAGCCTATTTTTAGGGATTTTCAATAAATTTATTTATTACATGTAAACCTGCAATACATAGCCCTTAAACTCTGTTTATTTATGTCCACTTAATTGGTTTTCTTAAGGGTATACTCTTGAAGGGCTAAGTTAGCCCAAGAGCGGAAAATTGCGGAGAATCAAAACAATATTTTTCAAATTTTGACGCATCAAGTGAATACACATTTTGGCCACTTCACGTAAACAGTAATAAGCTTGAAAGTAAATAATTGTTTAGCATTTATCAATTTAGCTGGTTAATTTCATCCAACTAACTTGGCATTGACCAAATGGTATTTGTTAACTAAATCCACAAATAATGAACTATAAGTTAGTTTAAATTGAAATACTGGCGATACGTAGGCAACTGTAGTTTTCTTATATACATTTAACTAATATTTAACATTGTTAAGAAGTTTAACGACTTCTAAGTTGGACAACACTAAACTACTGTAGTATTGAATGTGGAGGGACGAATAGCAGGCAATGGTTACGTACCAGTTGCTATTACGGAGACAGAAAGCTCGGGATCGGATGGTGTGGTTTACCTCACAACCGGCGTTCCTGGTCTCCCCGTCCAGACCGTACGCAACTTCCTCGGTGCCGACTCAAATTTCAGGTAATTTTTGACTTGTCCTCCTGAAGTTTCTGCTCTCGGATGAGCCCTCCACTTGTAATTGCCTCCCATATCAGATTGCTTTCCAACAAACTTTTTAATCAAGTTTGTCATTCCTAATTTCCATTTCGATGGTCTTAACTGCAGACATTCAAACATTTATTTGTTCGGCATTTCTACTCAACTTTTTCGTGGTATGTCTGCTGCAGATAGAGAGTCAGGAGGCGAGTTGTGACATGGTTAAAACGTGAAATCTCATGATTATTTTTAGGTACATAGTCGGTCTTAACAATGGGAGGGAAGTCAGTCCATTCAACAATTCGAGAATGCGAAATGGCTGAGGAATTGGGTGATTGGGTCTTGCCACATATTATCGCTGATCTCGCTACTAACAGAGTTCGAAGCACTCAATCGAGATATTCATCGTGTTCGAGATTCTTCTTATATTCATTGTCAAAAAGAATGGAAAAACTAAAATAATTATCACGTGGCTAGATCACAAATGAGTTTAAAATAGGTCTGTATAAAGCAACAGTGAACTTCACATTGCTAAGACTTTTAGTTCCGGCATCGATTTGCCCTTTAGTGCTTCTCAAGACAATCCTTCAAGACACCAACTTTCAAGAGTAGAAATCTCATTGCACCGATTTCCTTCTGGTGCAGAATGGATGAAATCGAAGAGTACTCAACGAGACTGGATGATGGCACTATTGTGGCGTATGCGATATTCTGCACTTGCCCGAATCATCCTTCTTTTGTACATCATGCGTCGAACATCAAACGCGCACTGTTTCTCCTCTTGCAATATGAGGTCCTCTGACCTTGCTTTCTTAGAACAGTTCGCTGCCTGGTTTTTAGATAGGTCCCGGTCTCCCCTTAACTTTCTTTCCTCCTAGGTGGAAGAAGGTATCTAGACAAAGGTTATTGCGGGGATGCGAAGACTGAATCGGTAGTCTAAAAGGTCCTTTAAAAACAGTTTAGTGCCTAAACTTATCTCTCATATTTTCTAAATTACCTAACGAACTCAGCACGCAGTAGTTGCGCTGCTTCAGATCACCACCTTATCCTTGTTCACCTTGTTTCGCCAATATAGCCCATATCCTCGCTATGATTTAGTTTCGCCATTTGCGCCTACCTTTTTAAGCACTTGAGAAAATGGTTAGGGTTGCAACTAATCTAGGCCTTCTATTTATTTTCTTCAGCTATAAGGTTTGTGATTCTGGTTAAAAATTTCGCATGCTACATGCTTTTGTTTCATTTCTTGTAAGTGCAGTTGACCTCTAGATTCAGTAGTACATCTCAGTTTTTATTAGAAGCAGAGTGTGTACTCAAAATCTGGTGAATAATTGAGCCTTCATGACTGATCTACAGACTGGAATTTGAATATTGCAGCTGAATTAGATGACGAATCCTAGTGAGCCGCATTCATTTTTTTAGCACCCGGATGACGGAAATCGTCGATAAACTGGGAGATATTCTGTTTAAGACCCAAAACAACTTTCCACTTAGCAAATGAGCTTTTCCTTTCAATGGGAAATTTTTCTCCAAAAAAATTTCTCGTTTATCTATTCATATTGCTCCTTTGACAGCTAGTTTTGCGCAATTTAGATACTGAAGTATTACCTTTCTGTACACATTAACTGTCCAAACACCGAATTCTCTCCCTGATATAGAAACTACGTGAATACGGGTATACTTGATTATCAAGTCGTTGGTGGACCCTACACTTACTTTGCTGTCCACAACACAGCTATCGACACAATGCGAGCTGATGCCAACGTCGGAGCCAAAATTTACGACGATTTAAACCGACGCATCTATGTGAGTTTTGAGTCATCTTTACTACTCTTCAGGCCACGTACTTACTTTACGTGAACGCAGAGGACGAATACTCGCCCAAGCAAATAATATAAAAACAAGAAGGACACCTTTTTTTTAATCGAACAGCTTAGCTACTCGGAACGATTTGTCTCATCCGGAGTCAACAGTGCCACCATTTTCCTTAGACGTCTTTCATGACCTTATCCCACTTCCATTCCTCAACTGCCTTCCATATTCGTTCAGAGAGTTTCTACTGATTAATGGGATTTTAGATATCTGACTTAGAATGCAATCGAGTGAACTCGTATATGTACGATATCGGCGAGGAACTCGAAAAGGAATCGCTTCTGTTCTTTGATTCAATTGTTGCAATTTTAGTATCGCCCTCATATATTTGGTTATTATTTATGGTTTTTTATTATACAGCCATATAGGGAGTAGGATCAAGCGATGTAATTTTGTATACGCTTAATCAAACTAGCTTTAACCTAATGAAAATCCAAAAATGATCATAAAAAATCAGATTATTGGCTAAATCTCTAAATCCAAAAAATGTCGATCTTTACCGCTTAAGGTCCTGCGCCGCTCTATATTCCCAATTGCATTGCTACTGAATGAATTGAGCACCACAGTGATTTACGATGTGGCGACTGCTAACAATGCCTTCACCCTTGAGTATGATCGTTTTACCCTGCAAGTTGAGGGTGGGGTTAACGGTAAGCTCGTCATCATAAACCCAATAAATACTAATACAAATCATTAGATTTTGTTAATTGCATAGTTAACAGGTTTCAGGTTTGATATTTAGCACTTATGCTCTTATAATATCGATTTTAATCTCTCATCTTGTGCTTAAGTTGCTACGGTGAATGCAACCGTGAAGGTCTCGATGGCAGATGGCGGGTACCAGTGCACTGACGGTTGGGTATACCACGCGGATAGGGTTTTCTACGTTGACGAAGATCTCAGTCGAACCCTTTGTTCAATGCCTTCCTGTCCCACCTAGACCTGGCCCAAAAACTTAGCATTCAAAGTCATGATTTCCTTTTATCCTATTCCCTTTGGCCGAACACTGTTATTTCCTCACTATCTCATCTCAGAAAGTCAAGTTCGGTGCCCAGTCGAAGCGATGCAATGGAAAAATTGTCCTGATTTAAATCATAAAATACTATTTACAAAGAGAAATTTGTTGATTCAAAGAAATTGGAATAAACCTTCGTTTAAGACGAAGCAGATGCTAAGGAGAATCGTTGAGGACTCCGAAATTGCTCCAGAGGTCGTGGTTCGGTAGGCTTTTCGAGAAACATAATCTGCTTGACTGTTTTTCCATGGAGATGGACTCCATGGATCTGGAAAGAACTCAGACATGGCTGTCTTTGCTTTAATAGAAAGCAAGACGAGTTAGCTTAACATTAATTAGGACACAGTTAAATCTCAAAATTAAAAATATAGCTTACTGGCACCTAAGTTTCTTTCCCTTTTTCCTGAAATGGAGAAATAATTGCGATATGTAAACGTCTTTAGATGAAAAACGACGAGAACGACTAATGCAGATCCACTTTACGACTTTTTTATTTATTACTTTGCAAGAAGTAGGCAGCAGACGTAGAAGATTTAAATTAAATTAGAACGCACCTTCAAATACTATCTTTGGATTATTTTAAAATACTATTTTAATGATTCCTCAAACAGCATTGAGAGTGATACCGTTTTGATAGTTCACTATCGTTTCCTAGAAATTGACGTAAATCTATATCCACCTTAACATCGAATGTAGCGAACCGAAGGAACTTCTGGAATATGTTCGTAAAGGCCAAATAGAGGCTGAAGGAAGATAATATTAATTGGTTGAATGAAAAATTTTGAAATACCCTGGCTTTTAGGAATTATATTTCGCCAATGAGATCTTGAATGATTGTGCGAGGTAGTCGTAACTTGTCAGGATTATCGGCTGCATCAAAAAATGCGTCTTTAAAAACGTAATCTCTTCGTAAGCCATGTTTAGGTTGTTCGAGTTCTACATTCATTGCGATAGTGTAAAATAGACACTTAACAGATTTGCATCCTCAAGAGTAGGAGCGAATTCACATTGAAAAGGGGTGAGAAAAATAAGAGCAGAAGAGAACGACTGATAGTATATTAGAAGCCTGATGGAAATTATCTCTAAGATATAGCCAGGTATGTTTGTTCCATTTGAATGCCCGCCTTCTAAATGCTGAAAGGACTTTTTAATCAACCGTCCTAGATCCTGATTTGAAATGAGATTGGCATTATTAACACGTCAGTTTATAAAGGCCATGTTACATGATGGTGTTGTGTGGGGATGAGCCAAATCAAATCTAAGAAGGAAAGGACATTTCATTCAAAGAAATGATTCCTGAATGCCTACATATTCTTTTGAATATTCGTGAAACAGCATTGAAGGTAAGCACATCAAGCAGACTGAATTAATACCAACTTGGCAGAATGAATTATCTTCTTTATGATGTATAGCGAGAGACTTAACTTACGCACGAGTTCAGTTGAACCTCGTTCTGCACCAAAAGGCGAATGGACCACACAACTGTAGGTACCATAATCCTCCAAAGTCAAATTGTAAATCGTTAACTTTGTTCTCACCGTCATTGGATTGGCGATCTCACGATCTATAATGATAACGTTAGTACTTCAAATATTCATTATTTTAGTACGTTCGTGTCAGATTATGCCAACATAAGGAATGCGATTTCAAAGTCATCGGAGTTGGTCAGGACAGCAAATAATAGTAACATCCTATTATCTGTGCTAACATACTTGTAGGTTGGAAAAATGCCTCCTCACCAGATATTACACAGTATTTGTCTCCAGAGAGAGTGAAGAAGCAATCTCCACTGACACTGCGAATAGGTTTATGGTCAAACTCCCAGTAGAGACTGTGAATGGGGTTGCCAACAACGGTGGCAAATATAGTTGTTGTTTGGTAGGGCTTTCGGTGAAGTATTTGAGCTCCCATTTTTACCACCGGACGAACTGGAAAGCATCAGAAAAAAAGAAATCTTTGAAAGTAATTTATATTCGCACTGGCTAATTTGATTCCAAGCTTAAGATTTGTTTAAGATGAAATCGCCAGCACTACTCTCCTCGTTTAAAGATAATCAGTTAAAATTATGCAGTCTTGAAAAGCCAAAGTTCTGCTGTAACAAATTGTCTACCAACTCGCATGTTAAGGGGTAATGTACATTGTTACCCCTTAGATCGACAACGCCGATTTCGCCTTCCTTTTGGTCAGTACGCACAATCGCTTTAATCATTAGCTGTATCTGCTACCTCTATCGTAGACGCTTAAAGACTAGTTAGTGGCATCGTTAAGTTATTTGAGGTCATAAAAAGTGTTGAACTTACAATAAACATCCAAATGTATGTCTCTAGAGACCTTTCTTTCAACGCCGTTGTATGCAACACAGGTGAATATTCCACGTAGGTCCCTTGTCACATTGGATATAACAAGCACACTGCCGGCGATATAGAAATCTGGTTCATCAAAAGAGAATATTTCGGTACACAGTTAAAACATTAACATATTCGCAACTCTGCAGCTCTAGACAAATATAAGGTGCAGCTATTTGAATGGATTATTTTTGTTTCTATTATTTAATGAAACCCCTATAAATAACATTTATTTACGTTGTCTATCATCGGAGGATATAATTTGCCGCTTCTTTCCGTCCGTAGGACTCATGTACCACCTTATAGCCGGAGCTGGAACGCCAGAAACGTTGCACGTTAATTTTTGAGTCAGTCCCTCACGAACGGCTACTTTAGTGTTTGAAGATCCGTTGGGATTTATGGAAGAAGGCACTAAAAGGGGTAAAAATATTTGACTTCATGCTAAGTTGGGACTTACCTAGCACTTTGAGATAAACGTGTCTCTCGTGAACATGCTTTGAGCTCCTATAGAGGCATATGTATTCGCCTTCATCACTCGGTATCACGCGCTCAATTTTCAAATCCATTTTGAACTCATTAAGGTCGGCCATCACCACATGGTAGCGTTTGTCCAGACTTATGCGTCGATAGTTGAAGGTAAGGTATGTCGGCTCCTCTAATCGGCGCCATATGAACTGGAGCAACACGTAGATTGGCATTAAATAAGTTATTATTGTCTCCTTTCACAAACATTACTAGATCTTTATAATGACACTCCCATTTGCCTCCGATTTGAATGAATAGCCTCGATGATAACTGCAATTTTTCTTCTATCCCATAGCTAGTTGCTACTGTTCGTCTTAAATAGGCAAACCAAGTGGCACAAATCCCACTTAAAAAGTGTGTATCTTTTCAAGACGTATGCATACTGCTATACCATATTCATGTGCCTATACACATATAGTCTGCAAATTTTGACGGATCTGCTAACGAGAGAATTATGACAGTCTAGCCACTGATTCAAAACCATTTTGAAACCGGATTAAACTAATCAGTACAAAGTTAACCAAAATCATTTACTTTCGCATCAACCAATACTACAATCCCCATAGCCTGAGTATCAATCCGTCTAAGCACACCAGGTATTAATTTGTATTCAAATTAACCAAGAGCATCGCAGTAAACGAGAATGAAGCTATCAAGAAGATTGTAAAGAGACCTTAAAGGGGTGGATATGTTCTTAACAAAAATAATCGCATTAAGGAATATAGGAATGATTGGTGTATTGGCTGGGAGTGATTGAAAACGGAGGACGGCATTGAAATGCAGGAATAGGGAGGATATCTGGGAGAGATCAAATAAAGTGAAACACCTTTGACTCTTCGTTAGCACTCTCTTTCACTAATCTATTAACTTTCATCTTTCTAACTTGTGCATCCTTTTTGTCACAGTCGCGAAATTACGGTGCAGTGTGTTTTTTCTGGTAAAGTCACGGCAAAGTAAAATATAGCTGCTCTTCAAACCGGTGAATAGATCGAGACTCTTGAAAATGTTTCTCTGGCATTTCGAGTCCTTCTCCATGTCAAATACTAACAACTCAACATTCGCAGCAGCCTGTCAACTGAAATCGCAGCCTATAATAGCAGGTATCCATTTTTTTGTTTGTGTATTTAATTTATAAATTGAGAGTTTTTAAACCCCAGATATATAAACTTGCTAGTAACTTCGGTCAAATCAAAGGGGTTTGTGTCACCTTGAAACCATTCTGCCCATTTGCATTGGTTACATTCTTCTCAGGTCTGCAGCGAAGGACAGTGGACGAGTTGATCACTGCTAGAACCACATCCTTGAGTTTATGCTCCAGTTTCAATGCTTCTTCGATGTGCTCAAACGCATTCTTATCCAAAATCGGTTCGCTTCTATTCTTGTTCAGCGGGAGCTCTTCATCAGCGCCTTCGGAAATTCGAGCAAAAGATACTATTAGATATACTACATTAAATTAGACAGCCAGGTTGAATTCTGGATGAAACTTGGACGTCTTACCAGAAATTGTATTGACGCTGTCACTCCATGTAATTTTCAAGTGGCTATTGACGCTCAAAAGCACCAAAATGGTAACAAGGGGCACCTGCATACCCGATATCATAAGACTGCATGTGAGATAAGCAGATTAAGGATCATGGATTGCGATGGAGGCTATTGGTTGTTTTTTTATAGTAGTTACCTCTTACAAGATTCTCCTTACAAGCTTAGTGGTATCCAAACGCATTGCCGTCGGGGAGATTTAAATGTTCATTATTGGAAGATGGTGAGACTGGAGTTATTGGTGGTGGTGCTGATGGTGGTGGCTGTGCTCTCTAGTTTGTCCATTGGCGGATTATCCGCATAATGGATAACTGGGAGGATAATCCTGGCTTTAAGAGCAACATTGCACTCGCGAGTTTAGTCAGTAAAACGAAGCAAAACATGCCCAGCTTGACAGAAAACAGAGGCTCAAAGGATTTTCTGCATTAAATCGCCATATATTTAATGTAAACGAATCTTGCGAATCCTTAGGACGATTTCATTGTTTACTTAAATTATCGAATCGCAATTATTTTGCCAATTCGCAGCAGAAGCATCCTAAAAGGCAATCATTTTTTCTCATAAACAGTGACACTCAACGCGGGACATTCCACCACCTTCCATTTTACAGCGTGACGCGATAGCTTGAAGGGTGCTGGCCGCGTAACTCTTTTCACCCCTGGAAGATGAAAAGTAATCCGGTGGTATTTTCGTATGGAAAGAGAAGAAGAGGCTTGGTCCTAAATTAATCAGGCCGCGTCAATGTGCTAGAGGATAAAGAAAAATTACTTTGCGGTATATTTAAGGGCAACCTAAAAAAATTTTTATACTGATTTGAACAGCCGTAACCACTTGCCAATCCTGGTCTATAGGGGATGGCCAAAGTACTCACTTTGTCCCCGTACTTGATTTCCAAAGATGCCCTCATAAAATAAATACATGAATGACCACGTGAACATCGAAATATTATTAACAGCGACAGAAAGGAGGAACGTTGGCTGAATGAACTGATGTTAGCCCGTGCGAGTGGCTAAATTGACGAAATAATATCAACGTTTCAGGATTTACCTGATATGGGTATCGAAGAAAGAAACAACTTCAAGTTAACGCATGATTTGTTTTTTTCGCAAGCAGTGTTGGGGTTCATGCAGTCACTATTGGGGTTATCATTTTCTTAGATTTTTAATTTACCGTTGGAAGCCAGCCATTATTTGCTATCCTGCCATTCTTCATGAAATCTAGAGATATGAAGCCGCCTTTACTGACTCCATGTCTCTTTCTAAGTTCCAAACACCAGGTTGACAATCGTTATCAACTTCTTAAAATAAATTAGGGCTTTGCAAGATTGGAGATGACAATCGGTTTGCTTCTGTTTAATCGTGAACCCCGCTATAAACCGTTTGTACTGAACTATCTGTCTTACAGCCTCTGAAGGAGAAAATGGGTGCCTTGAAATGGTTCTGACTGTGGTCTTATCTTGGCCTTTCCCTTGCAATTTGCTATTGTCCGATTGGGATGACCAATCCAGTCAGTGGATATGTGCAGATAGCTGTCTAATGTGTGTGGTATGAGGAGTAAAATGTGTGTACGACTGCTGCGCTGTCAGCACACGTCGGCGAGAACAATGCCCCCAACAGCAGTCTTTATATGATCGCTCCACAGGGCTTGTTACTCGCAATAGCCATGTGTATTTGTATGTGAGTTACAAAAATGTAGCATCAACAGTGTAAGATGTACAAAAGGTACGGGGCAATTAAGGATTGGTTGTAAGTTTTCTCTATTAAAATTTGGATTTGTGAATTTACATACGTAGACGAAAAACGTACAACAACGAAGAAATACCCTGAAAGTACTTACCTGTCATGCTGTGGTTTTCTAGCGCTTACTTTCACCTGTTAAACGCTTTACGAAACCACAATTACTCTGAAAACGGAAAACTGGGCATTAATGTCGATTTCAGCTATAAAAGTGTGAATAATTTTTTTAGACCAATTTAGTTACCTGCCTTGTGCTGGCGATGATTTAATCTCAGTCAGATGCGAAAAAACGCACTGATTTCCTCAATTTATTCCCAATTCAAAAGCAGAAGAATTCATGATTTTAGGATGAGCATTATTCTCTGAAGGGATTAACATAATCCCGCTAATCGGGCCTCATTCAAGTGAAATCGACCCTAATATAATCATTGCTGGAGACCTCATATATAGCGATTTTCACTCATTTATCATCAGGGTCTGCAAATCATCAACGTACACATAAATGCACTGGGTGTTCCTACGAGAAGGAATCATAATATACATTCTGGGCACGTTCACTGCAAAAGTGCTATGGATGGTCCCCCATTAAAATTGACTACTTTTTAAAAATGGCCTTCTCTTAGTCAAAATATAATGAACTTATGACCTAAAAATGGCATTATCTTACGCTATTTCCTATCATAGTGCAGACCGAAAAAAAATTTATAACACCACTTGAAGGTTTGTCAGCAGTTTCGACCATTCAAACTATTTATTTACCAATTATAAAAGCCTCTGCTTTATAGGGATCTGATTTTTCACAGCTAACGAAAACGAATATTTAGTGAACTGTTCTAAATCAGAAAACAAGAAAAAATAAATAAAAAAATTATCGTTTATGACAATATTGTCATCACAGTGTCATAATTTGAGGAAAAACTATCAAAGCTACCTCACAGAGGTTTATACAAACTGCATCTGTGTGTCTACATTTCTTTGCGCTAAGTAGTAAAATTAGATAGAGTAAATGCCTTTTTCTTCACGACTTTACCATACATCGACCTCAGTGGTTGTTATGTCAGCGCAATTCTGCATTCTGCGATTATCATTGTATATTTTTCAGTGTTAGTTTCAAAAAAAATTTTGATATTAACGCCTCAAATAAATTATATTATGAAAGTAAATAGTCATTGCAGATGAAATCACATAAAAGTCAACTTATAGATAGGCACTAAAATTGTGAAATTGTTTAAAACCGCAGAGGGCAAATGCTATTATTGCGTACGTTTTTGCGAAGAAATGCCGAATAAAGTGAAACTGCCACAAACCAGCTTTATGTATGTTACTACAACGTGTATACAAGAGAGATACGTCTTAGTACTTGGTAGCACTATTATTTGCTTAAAATTCGGCCAAATTGCTATTGTTCCATGGAATATTGGCACTTGTCTTAGTGGGTTTTAATGATGTTTTCCTCAGTCCATATTTTGACAAAACTAAAATATTAATGATCCAATACAATTTTCAGGCCATTGCCGCAGGGTTGGGCTTGTAGGCAAGCGAAAGAATTTTCAGAATTACGTGGGCGAGAATGCTTGTGTGAATTCTCCATTGTTGGTGCCGATAAAAATGAGGATTCCATGTGCGGATCTTATACCACCCTTTGTAGGGGTGTGAATGTAAGAAATTTGCGTTTCTTTTGGGTCTGTTTTTGAAGGAGATAAAATTTGGTTTTACGAGTCAGTGGTACCCTTTTTTGACTTCAGGATAATTTCACTCAGTCAAGCTGTCTAATCAAACAAAAAAGGTATCTTTGCTTATTAGTTTTTTTTTAAATTTTCGTTACGTTTCAATCTACTTCGTAGTTTTCTTTACACAATTCCTTTTAATCTCAATCAATTTCTCTGTGTTTGCTTAGACGAAAGGTTGATGAAGCTGTTAGTTCCATAATTCGACGAGCTAAAACAGGGTAATTTGTGGAGTTTCATGTGATGTTCTTGGATTGTTATTTCATGAACTGTTTTACTCGAGCCTGAGGTGCTAAGTGTATTGGTTTTGCATCAACACGTAATATTTAATTTTTTTTAATGGTGTACTTGACATTATTCTAAGACACTAAGCTGCTCTAAGCTCTATTCTGATTTCTTTATTCTATATTCAATATTATCGACTTAGCGATTTCGTGGAATCTAACACTCGTCCCTGGAGAAGTGTCCATACTTTGTCTCTCGATGAGGGCAGGCGATTGTCGATGAGGCCTCGAGGTCTTCATTCTAATAACGGAAGTTTGAACGATCCGATAATGGCCGACCGTAACTTCCCCAATTGCCATGCTAGTCCCTGCTTTTCACCTGCGGAGTTCAGGGTTAGTTCTAATGCTTGTGAGCACCAATATTTTGAAACTCTGTCTTCCCTTTGTCGGCACAAATAAAGTTACGTGGATTTCGAACTAAATTCTTGCCTCTGATGGTGTCCAAATAACTTACAGCTTACTGATGACTCCGAGGCCTCACTATTATGCTCATATGAGCCCGAAACTTCTCTTTCAAACGTGCATGATTGCGCTACCCTGACTGAGACTTGTGGCTATGACAAAGTTTCTGACGGAGTTTGGCGCAATCCTTTCCATCGACGAGGCCAACTCGGTCCTGCTCCAAAATATTTGCCGCACAAGTATGACTTGTTTCTATTTTAATATTTTGTTTTGTTGATAAGCGCTTAGATGTTACTGGAAATAATTATGAAATCCGCGGTATAACTATAGAACATAATTGATAATCAGTGCCATTATTATGGGAGCCAAACGATTGAATCTGCCCCACATATTTAGGGTTTGGTCACCGGATTCCCTCGACTGGCATCGTTCTCCATTTCCAAAAAATTCACAAAGCTCCCTTCCTTGCTTTGATGAAATCATTTTACCAAAACCCACTTCTCCCTCTCAGTTTGTGTATCATTCTCAACTCGACCATTCTGCAAAATCGCTAAGTAACTTCGAGAACTTTCCTGACCTGTGTAAATCACCACAGTGTTCAAGGGATAATAGGATTCCCAGTGGGATCAAAAATTCTTTGGCAGATCGAAGTTGCTGTCTTAAAGATGAAGAATCTGTGAATGCTCTACCTAGCAAGTGGAGGGGTTCGAATTCATCGAATTCTTTGATCTATTACATCACTCAAGGTTGGCCGCCATTGGCAAATCCCGACCAGAGCAGCCCTCTCACAAGCAACAGAAAGCGTTCTGCTTCTACACAGACTGAAAATACAACTCTAGTAAGTAATTTATTACGCATATGAGAACCTAAGTCGAGTCAGTTTAAATAATATTTTACGGTTACACTACCGTAACTGTTCTGCTTTTATTCGCACTTTCAGGCTAATGCCAGCTCTCAAACAGACGAATGTGCATTTATCTGTCCGGGATACAGAAAATGGCAGACAATACTAGCCAGACATTCTCAATTAACGAACCCATTTGGCCGAAAACCAAACACGTCTGATCGCCTGCTTGCTTCAGCTCAACTTCCTCAAAATTGCTCTCCAATAGCAAGCCGAACAATTGGCGTCAGTTTGGAAGATCCATTTCTCGTCGATGCCCTCCAACCGACGAACGACCATTTCCTTTGCAAAAGTTTGGACCTTTCTTGCTTGAACGAAGACTAGTAGCTGGCGCGCCCTTGAACTGACCGTTCAAAAAACCTTTTAAAGTGCTGTATATTAGCAGCGAATCGCATTTTCTCACTTGTTAACCACTACTAAGAACTAAGCAGTTGCTATCATTTAAATGAAGCCGACTTTCTTTCCAATATTTACACACATGTATGCAAAATTTTGGCAGTTTATCGACAGATAGGGCCAGTACTTGGAGGCAGAAATAATCTGTATGTAATGAGTTTGGCAGTGGGAGGAACAACAAACAGAACCAAGTGAAAAGATGATGGCAAAGAGTGCAATCGTTTCCATGAAAGACGTGGCAAGCTATTTTGGCAATGGGGCGGGAGGTCGGTTAATGTTTCGCATGAAGATAGGTGTACGACTTCTTGACTTTTTTTTTTCCCTTCCATCCAATGCCCCGAACTTGAGTGTGTGTTCGAGTATGAGGGCTCTGCCGTTCCACAAGAGACGAGTGCGATGTAGCAGCGGAACCTCCATTTGGTTCAAGAAGATGCATCACAGCCTCCTCCTTTATCATGTTCGACGCGCGTACGGCCGAGACAACAGAGTTCAGTTTAAAACCCATCTCCGATAACTCTGAGACCATTTTTCCGAATTCCAATGCCTATAAAGTGTCAAAAGGCACTCGGTTTGAATGATTGCAGGGCGCAAAACAGATATGAAGCGGGTTATTTTTCGGATTTTCAGCATTGACCTGGGGTCTGCACATCCATAAGTAAAATTTTAATATCCTTCCGATATGATTTCATTAAAAACAACTTGAATAGGAAAATCAGCTCATATACTCGAACCGGATTGAAGGGCTTTTATATTATCCGATTTTTATTCCGGGGAAGCGAACGATAAGTTCAAACTCTCTCTGATTGAATGACTTGCAACTAGCCAACCATTACAATTACTGGAAGCATGGTCGTAGACCGCCAGTAATTTACAGAATACAATGAAAATGAAAAGTAGCACAAGTTAGGCGTGAATCGGCCTTACTAATGAGCACTTCTAGACCATTAAAAATATGGAAAGGACTAAGTGGTAAACTTACCTTTTCGAGATCGTTGGGGGCGAAAGTAACTGCGGCTAAGCACACATCTTGTTCAAGGCCCTTGTCCTCCAGTTCACTCCAGTTGCACAACTGACAGATTGTTGTGTCATCTGACTTATCTATAAGAAAGTCGCACCACACGGTTTGTTGAAGTTTCAAACATTAAGGCTAAAGACTAATTGTAAGTATACAGTCAAAGAATGCATCGTAGCATAACAGGTACAGAGCTAATAGCACTTGCAGCAGCTGCTGGTACATGCATTTGACAGGTCAAAAAATACTCCGAGTCTATAAAACACTGCCAACAAGAAACTTGGATATGAATAATCGATACTGACTAAAAGACTTGTGTTCTTCAACAACACATCTGAGGACGTTACTGTAACGTAACAGAGCTATCTAACAGCAGATTGATCACAATACAAAAGTTAAACGGCGCTATACCTTCATTTCGTTCAGCGTTATTGTAAAGTGCCAGGATCTTGTTTCGTTTGAAGCCCATCTTTACAAGACGGCAAACAGAAGGGGGATCATCAACTCGGCATTCGTCGAAATGGTCTCTCGGAGTTTCAGGTTTCCACTGGTCCAATGTGATCTCATTTTCCAAGGGGATAGGTATATGGATAACGTTCTGAGACGGAGAGCGAAAGGATTTCATTTTCTTGTCCTATACACGGAGAAACACAAAAAAGATTAAAAAATCCTTAAGAGTGAGGTGCAATTAAATTTACCTGAAATGGTGATGAATACGAAGTGTCTATGTCAGGTTTATCGATGTGTGATAGATAACCGGCTATGCTTTGATCTTCTGATTCAGTCGCAACACATCCCAGATCGAATTTAACGGGACTAACACCGCCTTGTGAAAGAGGTCTTTCAGAACCGGAGGGTTCATCAGCCTTCTCTGTTTTAACTGGTGCATTCACTGAGATATTAAAAGTTTCATTAGGCTGGGTAAATAAATTTAACTGTGATGAGGGTGCGGATGAAGCATTAGCATCTATATAATTGTCGTCAAGAGAAAGATGTGGAAAGCTGATATTTTTGAGACTTGTATACATATTTGCCTTTTTGGTTTCAATATTCATCCGTTCAGTAACTTGCATAGAGGCTAAAACGTCCCGCAGCTCTTCTAGGTCATTTATAGTACCCAGTTCAGCTGCCACAAAGGGATCGTCCCGCATGGCCTGGAATTCGAAGTCTTCCAGCACTGATCGATCAACTTTATACGGTAATTTCGATGTTGCAAGTGGATCGGTGGGAAGAAGTTCAGTCTTTGCGGGCTCTATTGCGGTCAGCTGGGGTACAGCACTAACTGGTGATTCGTTTGGTTCCGGTTTTTCGATATTAAAAGATTCAGCTTCCATTCGTCGCTTTGCTTTTTGCCATTTAAATTCTTCTGCTGCCTTGTAATCTTCTAAAATCTTTCGTTCGAAGTCGAAACTAAACTAAAGACAAAAGAACGCAGTTTAAAATGGCATAAAAAAGCAGTGATATCAAAAATATATGTTGTGGCTGATTTAAAAGACGACGTAAAAAATAATTTGGAACTTTCAGCCACCCATACGCAACAAACGGCCACAACTCTAGCGAGATACAGAATAAAATCTACATTACCTCGTAATTGAGTTTGGAATTCTGGACTGATGTGAACTTCGGAGACAAATCAGGAACAATAATTGCTTTATCCTTAAAAACAAACTGAACGCCCGTCAACAATGAAGGACCCCAATGAATATCCCTAGATGGTCTACACGACATCTGACACAACTGCCGTTGACAGAGCCTATAAATTGACCGCTGTCTTAACAAATGACACAAAGAAAATTCATCATAATTGTATTAGCGTATGAATTGCAATGTGTACAATGTTAATTTAAAGGAAGGAACTCGAGCAAAAGTTCTAAATGGGATTCGGTGCGAAATTTTATTTTGCTAGCACTTTGCTGGATAATGGAAGATTCGACTCGTAAACTTGTCTCACGGGCTCAAAAACCTTGATTCATGTACCCCCGAGAACAGCCTAGGAAATATTCTCTCCCTTTGTGTGGTAATTTTTTCCTCGTTTTTATAAAACAAACACTCCCTGCTCTTATTTTCTTTAAATCCTGCATGAAAGTATTCAGGTTAATTTGTGAATGTTATGAGCTTGATGCTCCTCTACTTTAAAAGACCTCATCGTTTATTTACCTCGATAAGCTGGCCTCGGTACTGTGCATTTTTCGCTCCGAATTTCCCAAGCTCTTGAAACAAATCCGCCTCCTCATTTGCTTTAACAGTAGGAAGAATAGAGTTTAGTAAACCAGGTTTCTTGCGCAGAAATCTATTTATTGTGATGTTGTGACCAAGCTGACTCCCCGGAATATTTCACGATTTCTCGTCTTCTGGTGAATTGTCGCCTGATACTGAAAGAATCGAATTCTTAATTTCGTTACAGAATTATGCCACAGTTGTATTAGTTTTATGTACAGACTTTCAGTCAATCGATGAAGGTGCTTTTTTACGCACTCCACTTATTTACGACTTAGTATTGAGACTCGTGAATGAAAACGCTCACCCCTTATTTATTTTTGCTGACAGGAAGGCGCCAACTGAGGAAACGACCACTGACAAGAGTGTTCGAACGCACAGTTTGTGCTCAGCTGTTTATTTCGTTACATCATTAAGAAATTCTCATGTGCGTTCCCAATCTATAACAAGCATATTGATGATCACTTTGCCATTGACTCTTAAAAGCGAAACGAAAGTAACTTTCGAGAGAGAGCAAAGAGAAATAGCGAGCTATAAAGAATACATTTAATTTTATATAGCCATCTTCTTAACTCCACAGTCCGGACAGAACCGAGCACTTGCACTAGGATACTTCGCACCACACTCATGGCAGTGTAATGCTTTATTAGGCGCCCGTACCTGCGATACCTGATGGTCAACCAGAGGTCCTCGTTTTGCAGATACGTTCCTGTGCATTGAAAAAAAATGGGATTAGCTGATAAGATATCACCGAGTGCATCAGAAAACCAACTGAACACAACGCAATTCAAGAAAATGATGTGAAACTACATCAACAACGAGGCTTACACCGCTCTCACTGGGATCCCACTTAGCAAGGCCATTCGCCGACTCGGATTTCCAAATTTAAAATCACTCTTCAAAATCAGCTCCCTATTTCCAATGCGATCAGCCCGATCGAAGTCAACGTGGTTTCTGTTGTTGTTACTTCTCAAACTGTGAGTGACCATATCGGACATTAGGGGTGCCGATGTCAGGGATTCAGCTCGTTTACGCAACAATGAGGATGTGTTTTTTATGATTTTGGGAGGTAGCTGGGTTTTTACCAAACCTATGCTAAAAGCTTGAGCTTCCTTGTAGTGCTGACGGCTTCGACCAGTTCGAAGCATTACAGGGCGTTTCGGAAAAACAGGAACCTCATTTAGAAAAGGTATACAACCTCTAGCCATATTCTCCTGAACACTGTCTTGCATTGAAGGAGAAGAATGTGTAGGATGGGGGGGACTACCACTGCTGGATCGGAGAGGATCTACTGGAGGTCTAACCTCATTACCTTTCAAAGGGGACATTCCAGAATGATGGGAGTTATCCAGATCAAACGTATTATTGAATACATCTTCCTGCTCAGAGGATAGCTCATTCGGATGAGGCGGATTAAATAAGTGGTCCTGATTGAAATCACTGTACCTATCACGTGGTTTTGGGTCCCAGCCTGATTTTTCTGTTGGCAGAGGGCTTGGTTTATATGAGGATGAGCGGGAACCGGACTAAAACAAGCCAACGAAACTGTTTAACAATATTCTGTACAAAAAAATTGTGAAGAGAAGCAATTAATGAAGCATGTTAGCTCACTTTATTCACCGTTTTACCAAATGAAGGTGAATCAAAGCCTCCAGTTGTATGTACTCGTGAACCTGCAAGTTAACGTACACTTAACCAGTGTTTCTGGGAGTTGATTGTGGTTTATGTCACAAATTTACTGTAAGCGTCTTTGAATTCAGCGAGTTAGAGATCTTTATATTCACAACAAGTGAAGTGTATAAGCGATAGCCTTACCATAAGCGCAAATAATTTTCGTCAAACCATTGAATTACATAAAATCCGCCCCAATACAACGAAACCGTTCGTCCTATCATGCAGTGAAAAATCACCACCATTCGGTTTATTTCAGGCATTTTAAACCTCAGAGCTTAGCTTAGCAAAAAAATAAATTCATAGAACCGTTAGCTAAAGAAGCTACACTGGCGAGTGGGAAAAATCCGCAAAGCCCTTGTAATGAATAAAGCCTCGAAAACTATCTTAAGTAAGAAGCTGGGTCTGTCACGCCAGCTGACCTAGCGTATTCCGAAGCCAATGGACTTTTCCCATTTAAACAGAAAAAGTGCAATGGTTACCATCATTAGAGCTGCCTCGAGTAGCTGGCAATTTTGAAGTTTGCTGAGAAGATGGATTTGTCCTTCGACCCGTCTTTTGTTGATGCGGATTGCTATTTGAAGCCGCTGAAATATTACCGGCCTAAAATTAAAGGTCGTTGAAGAGAAGCATCCATACAGAATTTTATGCGATGGAGTACAAATCGTTGCTACAAAATCCGCCTTAGCAACGACGTTATGAAACAATAGCCACTATTATGCGTATTTTTTTTTGCTTAAAGTCATAGCTGCAAACGCTTTGAAAAGTACTAATACAGTTGATACAATGGAAATAATAAAATTTAATTCATCAACATCGGAAAAATGGCTAAAAGATTTTAAGCCAGAATGAACAAGCAAAAGAATTTATTTGAAAAGACGAAAGCAGAATAAGATACCAGTGTTATTGGAATGAAAATTCGAAAACCTATTTATGAGAAGCGCATACCCGCTTAACCGGTCTGTTAGCTGATTGTCTCAACTTATCACGTTCGGACCTTTCTTTGCAAAAGGGAATATGACGTTCGGCTGCGCTCTCCTTGAATCTTCTATTACAGTAGGAACATTTAATGAGATCTGAAAATCAAAAGAGAAAATCAAGAGGACAATCTCAAAACTGTATGGAAATACAGGAAAGTTGAAATGTACCCGGATCGTAAGTGGAAGATGGCGGTGGGGGTGGTGGTGCTTTTGAACCTTTAGACACGGCGTTCTGGTATGCTTTGGCCGATCGTATTGCATTGATGAATTCATTGTGTCTTATGCGCCAGTTATCCCGTTTCTTTTCAGATCTTATAATTCTTTCATCTTTGTCGGGTTCGCGGGGTACAATTTCACCGGGACGAATGGTCTTATTCAGGGGGATGCCTGTGCCTCTTGCCCTCATTTTACCACTATCGAACACTTTCAGCTTACGCCTCGAAGCTTTTTCGCAGATGCTCTCATGTTTATCCTAAAAATAAATTGCTGTATATATTCCACACTCACGATAACATCCGTTCGGAATTTTCTAGAACAGATACTGCATTGTACGAGTTCGAATTGCTCCGCTATGATGGAATTCGCTTTCTTTAGTCACTAACAGTAAGATTACCTTCCGGTGAGTAGTTATCAACATCCATTTAACAGGAAATTTACACGAAACTCGCAGTTAAAACGTAGACATTCGACTGCCTCAACTTTAAAATTAAATAACCGACATTATATTCATAGTGTTAAACCAAGACTCCGTTTAACATTTTAATTACGGCATCACCTTATATTCTACGACAATGATTAATTGTACGAATGAAAAACACAACCATACAACCCTCCATTTTGCGACCTTGCAAATACAGGGCAAAAGTTGAGTAGCTAATCTGAAAGCATCAGCACTTTTTAATAGTAAAAATAATGCGTTATTTTATGTGGTATTGATAGTCTGAAAAAATACTTGTTTCATTAAAATCACTGCTTTAATTTTTTTAATTAAACTCATTTTATCAGTCTCATATTTGTTACTGTTAGTTCGGATAACATTGCATTATTTTTTTTTCCTTGACCAATCTTCTCTTGCTATGCAGTAAAATCCACGCAATGTCTCAGTAACCCAATTGACTAACCGAGTCCTCACTTTCCATTTTAATGTATTAAATGTTAAAATACTCCAAAAGAATTGTCCACAAGCCCACTTATCCGACCCGTAAACTCGTCAGTGAAGCTTACTACCCGTGTCTTAACTAATTAAGAGAACTGTTCCCCCTAGCCACCTCCTTTCCGGTTTAATTGAGTCCTTTATGAAAGTTAAGCTAGGTGCACTCCAACTCCAATTGGCGAATCATAACTGCTTCGAACGAAAACCGGAGTAGAAACGGCAACAATCGCCAACAATAACCTCCACAAAGTATCCACAGTTGGCTATTATTGACAGACAATTAGCACTAAGCGCAAACCCCCAAGCTACACCAAGATCTAAGTTCAACTTCTTTTGCCACAAATCTGTTTCCCTTACAACTAATAGTAAAGGATACTCAGCTTGTTCTAGCAAAAAGAGGTGATATTTCCTTAATACTCCAGGTCTGTACTTAAAATTCCATCCATCTGTATGAACTGCCCGAAATATATCACTTACTTCTGATTCTTGAAGCTGTTTAATCTGGCTAGGAAATTGAAAGCGTAAATAATAAATTTTTAATAAGAAAAAAAAGTAGAAGTAGAAAGGGGAATTCGTCATCAAAGCTTGCACCCCATCTCGAGAATCCAAAATGGAGGAAAGCACAGAAGGTGAACAGGTAACCACGAACATCTTCTGAGTGCTTGTGTATGCGTAGAACAGTCAAATGTTGTGCTCGTGGAAGTTGGGTGGAAAGAGTACGGGGGAGAGGATGTCAAAATTATCGACGTCGGGTGAGTTTCATAGGTCGAGTACTCTTCACGGAGAGGATGAAGGGACCCTCCTGTCTTGGCTCAAAAGTTGCCACTATAAGCTTGTACATACCTCCAGAGAGTCCGGTCAGTTCCAACATAGTGTAACCTCGGCTAAATTGCGGACGAAAGATAACAATGAAAATTGTGGTGACCAAACAAGACAACAGAGTAGACGAGGAATAGTATCTATTCACATGAAAGGTATAAGTCGCAAATAAATGTAACCACATCGGATATAAACAGCTAGCATTGGATCACTAGAAGAACGAACTTTCCACAAAAAGCCATAATTTGACAGAAGCTCACAAAATCTCTAATTGGAAGCGCATATAGTGAACTGAACGACTATCAATCTGTTCAGCTAGGGAGAACCGAGAAAAGATCTCAAAAAAAGAAACGTAGAAGGGACAGTTCTAAGGGCTGTTATCTAAAATAGGAAAACCAGAGCCGTCCCACATAACGCATGCGCACCAATCATGACCTGCCAACTCGGAGCATCAAAAAAGCAGCCAGTATGACTGACGAGGCTAAACAGCAAGATGTTGTCTGACATCAGAGATGCAGGATCAATGGTGCAGATAGCAACGCAAAGTCAAAATAGAGACCACAAGTTGGACAGAAGGATCAGCGTTCCTATTCAGGGCCTCCATATTTGTTCGCTGTAACAAAAAGAGCATCATTTTCGTGCAAACAGCAGCGTACAAAAGGCGAGACTGATAGTCAGTAATCTCTTTTTCGCCTTCTATGAAGCTATAGGTACTACACTTTCGCTAGTAAAAAAGCTCCACAGAACACCACAAGTTTCTATAAAAGAGAACATACCGGTAGTTACCCGTGGAGTGGGAACGTACAGCACTGAGAGGTGCCGAATTGGTGAGACTGACAACATCCCAAGTGAAGCCGATGGCGAATTCGCGAGGTCCACGGATCTCCACGAGGACCTGATTATCGGCCTCGCTGTTGGGCCACTCCACTTCGAAGGTGGGATTCCTATCGAAGTTGGGGTGGTTTTGACATCCTGCCGCGGTTTCGCCTTTCCATTCTCCTGTGATCTGTATTTTTGTAATAAAAACACATTCTGGAGGATACCATCGACTAAACCGGCTGCATATACACCACTGAAGACAAAGAATCAAATGGCAGTAGGAGTACGCCACTAGAAAGCTCGAACAACATCTGATGAAAATAAAATAGTTGGTTCTTCTCAGAGCATGCCTACAATAAGAAAAGAATTCAAAATATTTTAATTCCTCTTGTAGCCTGAGCTGGTTTACGATTTTCCAGTGAAATTCAATTCCCTTGCTGTAGACTAAAACACGGTAAGAACGATCTTGTAATTACAAAGCCAGAGAGACCTTAAAAAGATTATTTCCTGGGTTGACGAAGATATCCCACAATTAAATATTGAGAGGGCACTCAAAGATTTGCTGATCTGTTGTTCGTTATACAAGAATCAAGAGCTAGTATAGGAAAGTGTAAAGTGATGCAAAGAGAACTCTAAATCGATGGTACCTATCAACTAAACCTGAAAGGTGAAAACAAAAGTAATCCGAAGTGTTGTAGATCAGCGTCACCCTCTGTCCACAATTAGTAAATGGATTCAAAAAGAGACTGGCAATTAAAGAATACACAAGGACTAAAATCGGTCAGACAATGACGATACGGGTCCTTCCCATGTATTTTATAAACTTTGTACTAAGATTTTGTAAAGGGCGAGGTAAAGAAGTTCTCACCTATGAGGGCACCTGGCTAATGCCTAATTTCTTGGTTGATGTTGTAATATTTTATCGATTCTATCGCAGAGCTGGATAGATAAGAGAAACAGGACTAAACTTGCCAAATAAGGGGCAGAATCGAAGCCATAATTTACCGTAACATGTTGGTTATAATGCTATTCTACAATATTGTCTTGTAGCTACTCGGGGTCTGAAGACTGAAGACTGTAAATAGGAAGTTCTCACAAATCAGCTGCTGGATGGTGCAGATACCAAATGCGGTGAGCATCTCAGGTTAGTCGATAAAGGAAATCACGGATGCACCAAGGGTGTGTTGACTGAACTGCACTATCGCTTCGATTAGTTTTCTTACATAGACCGAGAGCCATGCGACGCAGAGTTCTGCCTGCATTGAATAGGTGAAAGTAAGAAATTAGTGTATTCTACCCACAAGCCTCTTAGAATAAACGAGTGAACAAATGGGGGTATAAGATTAGAGAGAATACTAAACTCCTCTACTAAACCACGAAAAGTCATCTTTGGATCATTTTAATTCAGACTGATTTGTGAGACTCGGTATTATCCTTTAACTGGAAGACAGAAGCATCAGAATTGTTAGGATATGACAGTCTCAAAACACTATGGAGTAACGATAGAGCCAACGACCGACAAATTTAAAAACTTAAAAATTCCGGTCATATTTTCTGTGACTGCGTCCGAATAAAAATACTGCATATATGTGCCATCACTAAGGCATCAAATGCTTCATGTCACCTTACTGTCTAAACACCACGGGTAAAGAAGGCTAAATTTGGGAGAAAACTATTAAAAGCATATTAACAAGAAGCGGTGGGATGACGCCCACACTTCCATTCACACAGGCAGACTTTATTGCTGTAGAACCACACTACTAAACTGAAGCTATTTTACAACATTCACACGCACAGATCGATCAAACGAGCGGAATGCGGCTTACCGATTTGGTGACAGTATAGGGATCAATAATTGGACAGAAGCGCATAGGGGCAGTGGAGTAGGCACGAAGGGTGTATTGAATAGTGACATTTTTCTCATACTGGGATACTACGAGAGTGTAGGTGGCAGTACCCGCTTCCTGTATCAGCTGGATCAAGCAGTGCGGAGAATTGATGCGCACACTATCCTTCAAAGGAACTGGGTCGTTTGGATGATAGACCTTGCGGCCTGGAATATTCTTATACACTACCAGACCAATGAATTCGTTATTGTGAGCGAAATCATTCTAAATGTATACGAAAGCATTACCAGTTTGCATTACAATGTTAGAAAAATATTCCAATTATGGTAGCGGCTGCTCACTTTGTTGGTAATATGTCGAGTGAGAAGAACCCAGATGGGTGCCTTAGACTTGGCCTGCACTTCCAGGTTGTACTGTGGATTATTAGCGAATGAGTAAACATCTTTTTTGGGACCTTCGGAAGCCAACCACTCACTAAAATAAGATCAGAAGGACTCATCATTTATCAATCATCTTCAGAGGAAAGCCACAACCAAACAAATCAAACCTGTGGACACAAGTGGTATAGGGAAATAATTCAGGATTCCAATTGATGTAGAAGACATCAAAGAAGTGTAGAAGTGACGGGTAGTCTATCCAAAATACACCATTATCAATGAATTGGGCACTGTTGAGATCATAGTTAAGATCACGCTGCATTTGTGGTGTCCAATGCTTCCTGTCCTGGTTCGAGTAGTTGCCCTTCCATCGTGTTCTGCTCCAAGGATTCTTGAGAAGAAGTAGACGAGTATTCTAGAAACAGTGAAGACACTGTTATCTCGCAACCTACGCAGTTGTAATTAATGACAAAAATAGGATAAGTTAGCGAGAACCTTTGTCTCTATGGTGTTTATCAGATAAAGAATCGATATTCTCACAGTCATTAATATTCTACTGGCGCAAGGAGACTCGACTGGCAATTTCACGATCGAACTCAAAATTAAAGCCTCGTTTAGAAGGTAATTAATTACGTTTTTTGAATTTAACAAATGGAAGGAAGGCGTCACTAAATAATGCAGGTCCGGATCCTGTCAGTACGCAATCGTTTATGAAAGATCAATTTGAAATCCCTGATTAAGGGCTGCACTCACTCTGGATTCACTAAGTAAAACTATCCGTTTTCTTAAGCAAAAGTAATTATTGAAAGTCTTAGGGAAACTGGACGCCTAACGGCTAAAACTAATCGCGAGCTAATTTATATCACTCGCTGTACCAATCCTTAAAGTTCTCCGAGGTAGTACTATAGGCAGCCCTCGAAGTATATAGAGAAAATAACTGACGCAGTTATGAAAGGGAAACTATTTCTTTGAATCGGGTCAAATGGAGGAGATGAGGAAAAACCAGCTTGGATGAGTAAAAACAAGTAAACTCCAAACTCTGAACATGTTTACTTCATTCTGATTCTAGAAAAATTTGTCGGAAATAAGTGGACCCGACTTTCAGTCCAGAGACCTGACAAAGAGCGAAAAAAATGCATTTTGAAAGTCTAAACTCCTGTTAAAAGCCTGTCCTCTGCAGTAGGAGTTTAGTTATTCCTTACCTGACGTTATTAAACGAAGGAACGAACCAAGAATGAACAATTCACTGACTGCTCCTATCCACCTACCCCCCTCCCCATTCTAAAGCGAGAGGCCATCTTATAAACTTCCATTTTACTCATTTCGCTAGCCTATACTTAGAAGTTATAAATCTCTACCGCTTTACAGAGGTTCGGAAAAATATTCAGTATAGGATTAAAAATAGAATCACTATAGCGAGTTCATCGAACAGCCTAAAGGTTCTGAATAGTGATAGAGGGCAAAACCAGAACTAAAAAAAATGAACAGAGTAGGGCATGAGTAGAGACGTGGATCTCACATTCACTTGTCGCATGTCGAGGAGGGCATAAGCGTGTGTGGGAACAAGACCACTTCGCTCCTCGTCGTCGGGTGTTAGCAGACCAGTAGCCACAGTTACCAAACAGTGGCCTTTATGAAACCGTTCTTCCAAACGCCGAAACTCGCGGTCAGCATCAAACTCATTTGAGCCACTCGACTTTAAAGAGATTCTCTCCGGAATCCAGCCCGTCAATGCATGCAAATCAATATTCTGGAAGCAAGGGACAGAAAAACGACAGTGGAAACATCCGTCTTACTGATGCTTTATTAATGAGACATACTGAATTAGAGCCAGGAAAATCGTAACCTCCCATAACTTTCATGTAGGCCTTCTCGAGGAGAGAAACCCACAGCTCATTCTTGTTGGTGGAGAATGAGCAGAGGAGTTCCTCATGATGACCCATCGGCAGCAAATCGTCAATAATTATCTAAATGAAAGAACTTGCATTAAGATTACTAAACCAGAAGTCAAATAAAGAAGGAACGGTCCTACTTTCCGTGGAACCCCGTTGAGGTGCAACTTTACCATGTACTTCCCACACGGATTGTAGACAGGCTCTCCATTTCGTTTTTGAGGATAAATAATACTGAAATTAGACAAGGAAATAACGAAGGAACAGAAGGAGGTGTGAGAAGAGAGATTTAACCCACTTTGTGATAAGGCGCTTTTTAAACATTCTTTCGTACTGGGCGGCTACAGCGATTGAGGCGACAAAAGAGCAATCAGTGACACAAGTTTGGCGAATGGGGAAACAAGACACAGCAACAATCATTGTAGGGTCATTCAAGTAGTCACTTGGTCTGACCCATTTCACAAGGTTTGAGCGCTGCTTAGCTGACAAGGCGATTAAACCTTGATTATCCCTAAAATACATTTAAATCATGATGATAGTTCGAAACAGGAGCATATTCAATTCTGCTGATCTTACGTATAAGGCTGAGGGAAGGCAAAGCGCTCGTGACTATCTATTGCATCCAAAAAGGGCAAGTACTCTCGGCCGTTAATTGTAGAGGTTTTTCGCAAAACCTGTAGCTCCTCAGGTGTATAATTTCCCTTTTTCCCCAAACGGACTAGAAGAACACGCAAAAATAATGATGAGTATGCCCCAAAAGAACAAATAAAAACGGAACATGCCTTGAGAAGGGGGTGAAGGACTAGCAGAAACAACAGAAAATGACGGGTTTAAGTTGGATGCCGATTTATCGAGCGCCTCTGCCCTTAAATAAATTTGTGCTAGCATGAAAGGCAATTCGCTTACCTGTCTAATGCCTGTGCTGCTAATCTCTCCACTTTCTCGCGAAAAATTTGATCAGTGGTTCCAGTACGCTAAATGTCAGCTAATAAAGCATACGTACCACTTTCAAAAGAATCTCAACGGCCTGTTTATATAATATCAGCGCGTCTTTATGATTTTCCTGTTCATCAGCCTCCAACGCTTCATTTAGCAAGCACTTTGCCCGCTCAAATTCCATCTAAATCTCCATAAAATTACCGAAAAGCTTACATTTTTAAGTGGCGCCTCAATTGATGATTTAACCTCATCTATGAATTATTACGGATAAGCTAAAAATACCTCTTTTCTTAACTAGGCTTTCAGCATGTTTCGTATAATAACTGGCATTTTTAATAATATCAGGATTTGCTGAACCGGCATTTTTGGCATTAAGCCAAGCTTGAACGCCTTCAACATAGTAAAAAATTGCTATGTCATAATTTTTCAGTTCCTCATAATGTTTAGCTTGTTTGATGAATTCGAGAGCATCGGACTCAAGACTAGACGGATCCGCCATCCCATAGGCTAAAGCAGACGATTAGACAGTAAGGCCGGAGAAATAAAAGCCATCAAATATTTTCGAACCTTGGAGACTTATCAGCCTCAAGGTGATCTCATATAATAAATGGAGACGTTGCAATGTGTGTTTATGAAAATTTTATTTTTCTTTATTCGTTTGTTTTTTAATAAAATGGAACATCGATTGGCAAGCTTACTTGTGATATTCAAGCTAATTCAACTACTTAAAAAATATATTGATTCCTGTAACCGATCCATGTTTATTTACGGAACAAAGGAAATAGGAGCTGCGCAGAATCTTTGACTTTAATCAATCGCAGTTGACGAAGTTACCACTTAAAAAACGCCCTTTACGCTCATGAGCTCACCTGCTTTTACCACTAATTTTCGCCCTAATCCCATCTCTATGTACAAGGCTATTCGCGGTTAGTTGCTGTGTTAAATAAGATTTTTTTTTAAATTAAGGCAGATAATTTTATGGGGTTATTCCATGACAGAAGAAGCGAAATAGGGAATAATTTTCTTGTGCCACCTGTCCTAAGTGCCTACAATATTGGACGTGAATACATTCTCACACACGATAACGTGTTTGAATTTATATTAAAATTTTACCCTCTCCCGCAGTATACTTATGTGGGAAACTGGTACCCAGTCGCAAAACTCTGCGGCCATATGCGTGGCGTTATGTCTAATCGCTTCACAAACCATTCGCAGACCACCTGCCTCTGATAATTACCGCTTAGGTGATGTGGATTTTGAACCAATGAAAAAAAAAACAATAATTATTGGAATGTTAAAAATTGTAGCCTTTCACATTTCCCTCAAGCTGGCATATAGAATGTGAGATCCCGCAGATTTGATTATTGGAGCTTTAATTTAAAATACCGACTACTATATTTATTATTCCTAATTAGGCTTGACACATTATAAGGCCCTTGGCCTAATCGCCAGCATTACCTAGCGTTTGTACTTAGGAACATTAAAGTTGCATGTCGTCTTGTTACTCTTTCTGAAATTTGAATCAAGGCTTATGTACACGAGTGAACAGATGGACAGTTACTTCAGCTCCATTGAGTGTGTGAATCATCTCCATTGTGTCCGAGCATATTGTCAAGGGCAAACTAAAAGGACTTGAACCAATACATTTCATTTTCATACATTTTTGTCCTGTACATTGAAACGTCATTCATACTTCTGCATAACTTGCAACTTAAACGATTTATTAATACGAAATCAATGTGCATCTGACCACTTTCTTCGCCTCGAGTTGCATAAAATGGTTCGATCGACCGTCCAGGACAAATAAGGATTGGTTTTCGAAGTAATGGCCAAGTGGGAGGCTCTCAAACACGAGCGTCTAGATTTTAATTCTGATCCCAATTGAGAAACGACTCGCCAGAGCGTATTCGAAGAATCTTTCTTTTGCCCTCATGTGTAATTTAGAAACATCCTTCTTCCGTTAGGTTAGTATGTCAAACCATCTACTGTAGCGGTAGTTAAGTACAAAGTTCGGACCCGATACTAATAACCTCAGTCAGCTATCGGCCTCCTGAACATCGGCGAACGTTATTCTACTGGAGATCGGAAAAACACAGGCAGACAAGTGTCGTAAAGTCAGACCCTTCCCCTAGTTTTCGTGTACAATTTTGTCTCCGCCGAGATCCCTAAAAAGTGTTAAACCCACTCCATATCGAAAATAAGCGATCTGAATATCACCAGCTAGTTGTGGCCCGCTATTTACCTGTTTGGTGGAATTCGAATTGCGACTCCAACTGATGCAAACAAAACACACCTCACCAGATACCGCCACGAAAATGAGCGGAGCCAAGAATGTTGAGCAGAAAATACATTCTTTCTCCCACAAATTTTGTTACTTCTACAGCATGCACACACAGCAAAGAAGGCTACGGGTAGACAGAGTCAGATGGAATTCATAGAGGGAAGGAGAACCAAATGGGGTGGAGATCATGATAAAACAGATGTTACAAAATATGTAGTCGCTTCTGTTAGCCACATAGCGCTTATTACCTTCTAATAAATAGCATAATGTGCATAAATGAGAGGTGGGTTAAGGAGATTCTTATAGATCCGTGAGGGGGCGGGGAGCAAAACATCACAGTACGAGGTGAGAGGACTACCCGCGGTACACGGGGCCGGGGGGGGATGATGGGCTCTCCAAGTCACTCCCTATGTTCTCCGGCAGGTCAAAAAACACTGCAGGATAGACAGGTGGAGGTGAAGAGATGAAGAGCTCGGCAGCATCGCGGAGGACCGCAGCACTCAATGGACCTGTCGCTGGAGTTGAGAGATGCTGCTGATCTACAAGTTCCTTGATATGTGAAGCGTAGCCTTCACGGATGGGCTGTAGAGAAAAAAAATAAACGACTCGATTTGTACGTGTATCCAACTCAAAAGATGAAAACGGTTCAAAACCCAACAAATGGAAAGACCGAAAGAAATGTAAAAAGGAAAGGCTAACTGAAAGGTCCTTAATTAGAGGCTTTACAGTATCTTTCCTTTTACCAAGATAAAAGCGTGGACTCAGGATGAATACCATTTTCTCAATGGACATAGATGAAGGGTTTTAATAACATGTAAATGGAGTCATAATCTAACATGACTTACAGTTGCCTCCATGGTTTGTCGACGAGAGAGCTTTCCCACCGCGAAGATCTGATGGGCTTTGAGACCCAGTGACCGGTATATTGACACATCTTTGGCCGACCCATAGGCGCAGTGCACAAACAGTTTGTTCTGTTTTTGGGAGGAATAAAAGCGCTGAGCACTCTGCCATATTCAAAAAAGGTATATGCATCTGAAAAAACTGCCGCTATTCGATTTAGGCAAAAAGAAGATACTAGGTAAAACTGAAGATGGCCCATCTCTAACGAGAGCCGAAAAAAGTTTAAATTCAAATTAACTAGTAATTGTCTAAATATTGACTTGCATCCACTTCAACAATCCATTCGGAAGTCGAGCACTTGTGAGACTATGAAATGTTTTCAAAATCTAGCTTAGCTCTGATAGATAGTCAAGGTGCTTTCCCTCAGATCTCTGGGGTCTGTGTGGAACACAAATACTTAGCGTCTCTCCAAGGAACGCCACTTCGGCAAATCAGTTTAAGTCAAATAAAAACCGAAAAGTAGGATGCTGCTTACAGAGCTTCGGTTCGTTAACCGACTACTACTTAAAGGCTGGAGTAATTGCAGAGAAGGGAATTAGGTTGAGAGAGCAAGTTCAACGACTAAATTTAGTCCTTATATCAAATATTGAACTTTTATGAGTAGCAAAGATCATCCCCTTAATGAGATGACTACACTTGTGAGGAACAGTAGGCAATACCTCATTGATGCCAGTAATTTCACAGTGGCTGTCATAAATGAACTCTCGAGGTAATCTTTTGACAGTATCTTAAATCAAATTTTTGCTTTCATCTAACATTACCGTAGCCACTGAGTAAAAGTCCGACAAATGAATACCTTTTGGTGATAATGGCTCCTAAATATCTCGAATTCCCTGAAATTTGTTTGCATAAGTGGAATTGTACATTTTGAAGTCTTTGAAACAATTAAGCATAGTATGCTTCTCAATTAGAGACTAAGGCAATAAAAATACGAAGAGCTAATAACCAAACAATGCAGCAATGACTTCTAGGTTGCTTGATAAAGTAGAGATTAGATATACAGTGCAGTCTACATTTAGTAACACACCTGTTCGACGAGAGAGTGGAGCAAAAGCGCTTTTTGCCGCAGAGGGTCAGTGAAGATGCCATCAAGGAAAAAGGTAAGACCAGGAGGAAAGTTATGCTGTGTCAGCCACGCAGTCACTTGACGATGCTGCATGTCGGGCCGAGCCGAGATGTAGATTAGGAGGTACCCCAACGAGTGCCAATGACGCATGATATCCACGCTGCCTGCTCGAACTTTAGGATCCTACTCAAATGCAAAAAAAGCAACTGTATCGCCACCACAACTGACAAACCACGTTTGAAAGAGAAACTTTTTCTTTGAAAAACAAATTTAAATACAAGCAAAAATTTGCGTAATCATATAGAAAGTACAAGAGCACTAAATTGTTTGTAAATAGATCAAGAAGAGTATTGGACCAACCAGAGAACTCTTGTGCCCTTATCAACGAAAGGTTAATTGTCAGCCATTGTATTAAATACCGATTTGGAAAGAAAGTTCACTTATTGGTTTGCGTACATGGTCACAGAGGGGACACGCCTAAACCCCTTATGAAACATCAGATAGCCGCGAAATTGCGCACAATTGGCTAACATGATGCATTTAAACAAGTGATGACGAAAGATGGCCGACTTGCGCGTGCGTATCTATAAGTGCAGGGGGGAATCCAGCATAGTTACAGGAAAAAATATTTAATCAGGAAACGACATCAGCAGCGCATTAGTACATTAGAGCTAAATTTGATTAGAGAAGAAGGCAGGTACAATCTCACACCACAGAGAGTGAACATACCGTTTGGCGAGACAACTGAAAGGAGAAAAAATACGCAGATAACAGATTACCTTTAGATTCTTTGATATATTCTGCACCGATTCTTTCAAACTCGCAACAAAACAGCCGTTTTTTCAGATAGTTGAGAAGAAATTTATGATTTGGTCAACCGGAATTTTGCAAATAAAACTATGCGCATAGTCAGATGTTTCCCATTGGCTGATCAGCAACCACAGAATAACTCATTCGACAAGTGGGAAATAACAGGCAATGAATAGAGGTACCTTTCCCATAAGGGAGAGACTTGCTGCAAAAGAGCCGTCGATACTGCAAATAACCACTTTGCAATTGGGTGGAACGATAGCAAGGGTGAGTTCCACGGCCTGATCGTCAGAATCGGCCAACACGGTGGGGACCAGTTGAAGCCGATGAAGTCCTATTGGCAGTCTTAATGACTCTGGTATTTGGAAGGAAAGTCGACCAGTAGAGTCAGTGACTTGGCTGCCTAAAAGCTCCAGTGGCATTTTCTTGGAGGATGTCATTGACAGTGGCTGGTAGAATATTTTCACCTATAAGGGTATTCACAGATTCAATCGCATTTGTGTGGTCATCGAGTATAGCGGTAAAACTTTACAAAATATATTAAATTAAATAAAGTCTCTACCAAATGCTCACAACTAAAGAACTGGTAAGCTAGTACGACAACCGGTTCTTATAGAGAGCAGACAAATGTGTAGAAGTACCTGTTGCTAGCAATTGCCCATTCCTCTTAACCACCGACCAAATGGATCAATTTGCCATACCGCGTTTGAATGAACAACTGTTCAGTACGAAAACAGATCAATGACCTCACCTCTTCGTTTGCCATGGAGGAGAGATCAAGAGGTCCAAAGGTGAATCGAGCAGTGACAATCTGCGGTTGACCCTCCATGATAATGGCATCGTTAGCTCGATGATTGGGATTATTTATCTACAATGAAGATAAATTATAATCCACATGATGATTAGATGACCAAATTTTTGTTCATGAAAAGCACAACAAATTGCATAGAACGAAAGTTGAAAAAAAAACAGAAAAGCACCCTAGTAGCAATAGTAGTGACGTTTAGAAAATAGAACTCACAACATCGAAACTTTGTGACTTTAAAACCCTCTGCTGGAGTGCAAAATTGTGTAGTGGTTATTAAATTAGGTGATCCAAGAATGGACCTAGAAACTACACAGGGGTAAACTATCGTTAAGTCAGTCAAAGATAGGCTATTACTAAGAAATCTACGCCACAAACTAAACTGATGGCACACATATGAGTGGATTACAAAATTTTCAAGTCCATGCCTATAGCTGCAAGAAAACAACTCGTAAAGTAAGTGGCAAAGTCGATACGCACATGGTCGGCTGAACTAGGGGGCAGGGACCGACGTTTTTGGAAGGAAAAGCAGAGCTGAAAGTCAAAACACTTAATTTGAACGGAACTTATTGGAATCATACATTATACCCCAATTTCTAGGCGCAGAGGCGTTACTTTCAGCGTCTGTTAACTAAGAGGGTTATAGCTAAAGCTGCTGCGACAAGAAATTCTTGTTCTACTGAAAAATCACGAACATTAGAACAGCAAGGACTTGCACACTGAAGGGAGACTCACCAATGAATAGGGAAGGCAAGAAGCCTAAAGAATAATAAGAAACTCAATGCATGCCACAGCAAATGTTCCTTCTGAAGAGAAAGGAACCAAATAAAAGTATGCTTAACTGCGCCACTTCTCAAACTAAGGTTTACTGAGATCGATTTTAGGTCAAAATAGTCGATCAACAATACTAGTTCATTCTATCAATTGATTCAATTTTGATTACATCAATGCAAACCAAATTTCTAGGTATAATACACACCGAAATATCCCGTCCTTTTTGCAAATTCACATTAACATTTGATCGATGAAGAAAATCCGCCTGAAATGCATAGAGTCAATTACTTGAGATGTATGAAAATTATACGATAGTGCGATCGATCCCATAAATCAATTCAACAAAAAAAAACAAAGCGACAACAGGTAATGAAAGCGTCGGTGTTTGGGCAGCAGCGTAAATCCGAAACCAATTGCTATGCCTATAGTCAGTTGGAATAACCAGCCAAAATGCCAATACTATTCTATAAAATGCTGGCCAACTGGGGACCCCTCATCAGAGAAGATTTAAAGCACCCTAAGTTGCCCACAAGATATGAGTTGAAAGAATCTTTCCTTCAATAGAGGCATAAAATCTACATCAGCAGCAGAATATCGACGGCAAGAGTGAGGTTTACATTGAATAAATCAAAAAAGGCAATCATTATATACGAGTGAACAACTTTGGATTGATCCGAACGAGATGTTCAAGCTTACAAATCGGCTGTTAACAAGCTTATTTATGGATCGATCAAGGTTTAATCAACTTCTTTAGGCATGGAAATGAATACTTTTGGATGCAGACCAACATGGACTCAATGTACTTGAATAAGGGTTTCATTCCCATGCCAGTCGAAGACATCGATTAAGGATGAAAGTCTTCATCATATTTTGACTTTTTGGCAAAAAACCCAAAGGACTACATTAGTGGCACATATTATCCTCCGGTCCTGGTCCGCTTCATAGCGATTTGAAAAGAGAAACAGTTAGACTTGCAGAGGTGTTAGCTGTGTATTTGAAGATTCCATACACCTTCGTAGGCAAAAGGTTTGAACTATCACAGAGACATGAAACTCTCGCACACAAGTCATAAAGTTATCGGGCTGACTGCATAATAACCTGAGTCCAAAGAGAAATTAATCACTTCTAAGAATGGGTTCTGTTATAAGGAGCTTACAAACAAGAAAAGGCGTTCAATAAGAACAAGCATGATTTTCTGATAAATCGATTATTTTGGATTTACATCGGTACGCTTTGCAATATCGGTAACTCCGCAATCCCATGGATTTTAGAAGACCGCCTGATTTCAGATACTTAAAGCATCTAGCAAGAGCTGATTTACAAGTCATTCAACTCAGACTTTATTTGAAGAATATACATGCTTAAATTAAATTGATAAAAAAACTTTAAGATGAAATATAAAGAAATCAAAGTAAAATACCAGGTTCAGTTATGTTTCTCCGCCTTATCCTTTTACATTGTTCTTTTGATTGTCTATTAGCTTCCGTTTTTCTGGCTATTAATTCTATACAATCCCTGACCGATCCTTTGGAAACTGTTCTTTTGATAGGTATGTTTCTCGCAAACGAACAAATTAGTCCCCTCAAAGCTACTAAGATTGATTAAATCTAATTATTCCAAATCGAGCAATTAAAAATATTTTGCAATGCGTAATAGCACTCTTGAGTATAATTCCTTTGTGACACGGTTATCACACTAACTATCTCGAATAACTACTTATGAATACAAAGTATCAAGGCTGAAATGAACAACATAAAAGTGTGGATCACAAAAAAGTGACCAAAAAACTGCAAGACTCCTAGGCGGTAAATGAAGACGTCTACGGATGGGAGATTTCGGGACTATCTAACTCCCATTAACAGATTTCAACCGGTCTCAGCTGAATGGATCCACTGAAATTAAGGGATGTATGAAAACTAGAAGAAGAAAACAAGAATCCTTTCAAGTGATAAGCTACAGGTTGCTACAAGATCCAAGAAGGCCTAGATTGACGGAAAAAGACGATTAAGTATGTTGCCTATTCCTCCGACAATAATTATGGAATCCGACCATCAGTCCACAGCATTAGATATAACGATTCTTCAAAGAAATGAATGTGTGAACCTAATTAACAGAAGTAATATCTAATGTTGCATGTTCAGTTCACAAGTTGCATGTATCAATTGTGGAATCGCATTTAATAGGGTAATAAACATTTTGAATTCGGGAATTTTGAGTCTGGAGCCTCGAAGGACAGGAAGCAAGATAAGGAGTCAAACTAAGATTCAAGTAACCACGAAGCTAAAGTGAAATAGGAGGCTAACCAGTTCATTCGCAGAAGCTTCGTTTCTGAAATATATTACAGCAGTACAAGTATTGTATAACACCTAAGAAACGCTAATGCTTGTCAATAAGGGAACAGAGATAAACGTGCTAAAATGTGTAACAGTTTCAATAGAGCTGCCTTGTGGCGGATATGAAACTGGAGTACAAGAAAAAGTTCAGGAACGAGAACATACCCTTCAAATATCGAAATTCGGCAAATGAAAACGATTTAAAATCAAATATTAACAAAAAGGGATTTTACACAACTATTAGCGAAGAGCCAAGTGAGCTAAGAGTAAGTTTCATACTGAAGACTGACCTTAGCTCGTTCATTCATTTTTGACTTGAAGCGGAGGCGACTGGAAATGGAATTGCGGAACTGGCGGCTGAATACACTGACCCCATTGCCGTTCATGGAAGGAGAGGAGTTGTGAGCGCGTAGTGGCGAGGAAACCTCATCGCAATGCTGCACGCGGGTATGGCTGAGGTTGTCGTCTGTTAGGCTGGCGCCGTCAATAGATTCGACTAAACGAGGAAAGACGGCGCTACTGTCATGAAGCCTCTCTGCTATCTGCAGGGAAAAAAGTTACAAATGTAACTATAAAAATACAGACTAGTTGAACAGCGATGTGGTTGCAAACTATTATGCGATCTGTGCAATCTGGTACCGGTAAGCCCAGATGGTATAGATCCGAAACCCACCCACACACACCCAGTGGACCGATTGATAACCCATACATACCGTGTCAGTGTAAGCGATAGGAAGTCCTTGGGTGGGTGCTTATAGAAGTATATAAGATAGAATGTTAGCTAAAGAAGACGTTATGAAAATACTTAATAGAGTGGCAGAATACAAGGCCAATGAACTCAACGAAATCAGGTGCCTGTATAGCCACAAATCTAGCACAACATGGACATCGCAGCCTTGAAAGCTCTGCAGAAAGTCCCACTGAGTAATTCCAAGGATTCGATAGGACAATTTATTTTTAGCTGTCTATTAGAAAATCGTGAAAGTTTAAAAGCAGAGGCATTTACTAGTCTCTTGGACTAAGTAAATAAGGCATTTTTGTACGATTTGGGAAGAGGAAGGTATCTTTCTGAACGAAGATTTTCCAGTTGACCATCTCTTTTAAGACAAATGTTAGCTAATGTGGGCGATCATTCCGTAAATATAGCCTCGGTTTACCCATGGAACCAAATTTTAGGGCTAATTAGTAAAATAAAGCCACGGTTAACAATAGTAACTATATTCGAGCCCACTAATGCACAACATAGGCTTAGTTTTCCAGAAACTTCTATTATTGTTTTTTTTTCTCTGAGAAAATTAAATTTTTAAGGAGTATCTTTAACTAATTAATAAAAATCATCACAAAATATCGAGCTGGTTATTTGCAAATACCATAAAAGATCACGGGAGGATGCTGGAATAGGGCAAGACTGGTGTGGGCGTTGAACTAGTCGCCTGAGTTGTATTGGCTGATTACACCCATCTTCCTTTTGCTTTAATTTTTAAAACCATGACCACCAGTTGAGAGACTTTCCGAAGTGACAAATGATTTAAAGTTCGCTGACAAACTCCTTTTTTTAAAGTACACCAACCCAATACATCCAGCGTAGGCATTTTTCGTCCCCACTTGAAATTCTTTAACCACTGAAGGCCTATTTCTCCTTTTGTTCTGATATCATATCAATTCCCTTAAAAATGAACATGAAAGAAACAGCAAAATGGTAACAATGCTCGACTCACCTGCCAGATGATGAAGCAGCTAGCATCTTTGGACTCCCAATAGCTCGAATAGACAAGAGAAGGAAGGGCACGAGAGGGGATATTTTGGACATTTTCAGGACAGTGCAACCCCACATCCACACGACAGTGACCCCACCAACTACCTGGTCCTGAAACATATTAAAGGCAACCATCAGAATATAGAGCAAGAGGGCAAGTATTTTATTTGATTGAGCTGTTCTCAAAAAAGTAAGCAGCACTCGTGAATTTAGATGCCTTTTGTGAAGCGCATCAGCTTTTTAATGGACACGATATGACAATGGAACAACAAGGCAAATCGAAATGGGGAATCTCATACCATTTAATACTCTCCCAATTAAAACTACCGCAATTAATAAGCCCACAAGTTATTTGAAGAAAAATAAGGCCGAAAATCAATGAGACTGTAAGCAGAAAACAGTATAGGCCAAAATTAAACCAAACTACACTTTTGACAGTCAAATTAGGTCGAGTTTCGAATCTCAGCGGGGCGCAAAAATGTGATAAACATAAGGATCTGAATAAGGACATCCTTAATGAATGTAGCATATTGTTATTACTGCTATAGGAGGAACTTGTGAGAAAATAAACCAACTTGAAGTGTGCTGGTGGATAGTTTCCCAGCGTACAGCAGGGGTGCCAGATGGACTTACCAGAAGTGGTCAATCAATAGGACTTATCCTCCAAGAGAAATGGAAAATAGACGATATAGGAAGAATATGAACGGTTCAAGTAAGCGTAACATTCAGCGATCTTTTATTTCGGAACACATCCTTGAGAAAATCTAGGGGATAGGTGAGAATAAAGCCACTGAACTACTAATCAATGACTGTATACCGAGAGTCGTAAAACTGTGTATCTGTAAATAACGCGAAAAGAGCAGGAAATAAACCTACTTAAAGGCTGCTCTTCTGTTTTGTCCAAAAGCGATGGAGCTGGTTTGATGGAGGAGGGCTTGATAATGGGAGATAGAGCCAAAGTGTTAGCGTTGACATTGGCCTTGAAGGCTTCCATGGAGAGACACTCGCGAAGATGCTGCCATTGATTAGGTGAACGCCCAGCGATTGAAGATGGCAAATGTACGACAGGAATATGTTCAAAGAAGGGATCTAAGAGTGGCTCCAATCGGTAGGCGAAGGGATCGGCCAAACTGAAAATGTTGAATATCTGTTTGCAACTTGGTCGAGCCCGGGTAATTTCATTAACTGGAAGAATAAAATTTAATGGAAAAATAACTTCGATGTCAATTTTTGACCCCTGAATACCTCATTTTGAACAGTGACGCTAGAGAAAATTCAAAAAAGAAATGGCAATGAATGAAAGACCCACCACGATTAAGAGGATTGAGGCTCAATCGCTGCCGAAGAGAGAGCAGAAGACCCAAAGGTGACCCGAGGAAAAAAACGTCCTGTATCTATTTACAAAGGCGTTTTAAGTGCAAGATGGTTTTGAAAGCGGGAAGAGACCATTCTAGTAAGATTTACTTACATCAAAAAGGAGAGATGGGCTTTCTTGGATGTCTAGCTGGGTATATTCCATATTCGTGCACATATCACCCTATAAATGTAGGATTAAGTGAACGATCATTTCGATATGAAGAGTAGCTTTGGAGTTTAAAAGGTAAGATACGATTGGTGTAAGTAGACAGTAATGTTAAAATTTTCAACTCTTTGGCTACTTCAAATGACATCTGATAATTTGAAATTCTGAAGCACAAGTCATTCGCCAAGTTACTTAAACAGAAAAAAGCAGTTTGAATGTTGAAATCTTTACGAAACTATTGATATTGCATTTATCAAAATAGAACAGTGTGCATGTTAACTGATAAGGAAAAAACAGGCAGTATACTGGAAGTAGACAGCGAATAAAGCTATGGCAAGAGATAATGATTCGACCAACCACGTTTGCCAACCTCTATGTAAAAGTATACTAATATGGGCCGATCACTGGAAAAAAAGCAACAGAGACACAGTAATCCTAGAATTGAAGAAATACCAGGTCCGAAGGTGGTCAAACTTACTCGCAACCTCCTCATGGTGATCACCGGTAACCCGAGGGGCAACTCTGGGGGCTAATCAGAGGGGCAGCCAAACAGGACTAATCAACCACCGGACGTATAAATTAGTTTAGGCCAGCAGAAGTACAATCTCGTACAGCCTGGTGAACGAGGCGCGACGTAAACACCTGTATTAATGGTCTCAAACTGGTCTGTGGAAAGCGCGTGCATGTGGCAATGAATGGAATCTCCGCCAGAAAGTTGAACAGACAGATGTGAAGATTGTCTACCCTTAACAATGTCGAGGACGGACGAGGTTCTACTACGAAGTGGAACTGCTATCTGCACAATGAAACCATGCCAGAGAAGTGACCAGAGGACCGAAGACGTCGATAAACGCTTTCACTGTCTCCTGTGTTAACTGTTGTGTGCTACATGTAGTGTAAAAGCTATTTGTACTTCTGTTGTACCTCCAATAAGTCCTTGGGACTTGCCCTAATGGATGGTGAGTAAATAAAAAAAATAATAATAAATACCAGGTCCGAAAGAAGAGTGACAAAGCAAAATGTAAAGAAACATGGAGTAAATGAAATGATCACTCGAGATCGAATGAGGGAAATAAACTGGTGATGAATATAGCTGTTGGGATGTTCTTAATGAACAGTCCCTCTCCCAAACTCTAGTCAATCTTTTCGATTGCTTTATTTTGTTTCCAGTAACCAATGACGGAAAAAGCACTGGGCAACTAGACTAAAGCCTTTGACAAGTAAAATATCGATTGAACAAAACAATATGAACTGATAAGAGCGATATACATGGCAACGTTAGACGTTCTAGAAAAGGCGACATTAACTACTGTCCGCCTTAATCAGTAAAGCACTGAAAACTACATAGTAAAGCAAACGCACGTTTCTGAACCAGAGTTGAAGAAAAATTCTCGCCTCCGATTCAATTAAAGATATTGGTTTCCGTCGCCGAATTAGTATCCCAATATATTAGCCATCATATTAATAATATTCAAACTCAGACTGAGAAAATGGCATCTCGAAGCCTATCGTAAGGAGGGGGAGAGAGAGAGAGAAGGCAGCTCGCTGATGGATTGACAATGGACCACTGAATATAAGAGTGTTTCAAAAACTACGAGGGATCTGATGAGTCAGACACTTAGGCAACCGCCACATCACGAATGTACATATTAATTTTTGATAATCAGTGCAGCTATACAACTTTAGATTTAATAAGCGAGCTACTACCGCATACCTAAGACAGAAAACTTAAGATATATTTTGAGCGCCATCAAGGGATGCCGTGCATGCTAGAGAACCGTCAAAATGTGATCTTAAGCTGCGCGATTGGGGTCGACGGTAACGCACGGGAAAGCGGCTGCAACATTGCCGGCCTGTCTGTATGAGTATACGTAGGTCGGCCAATCGGTAGCAGCGAGCGAAAATGATTGTCTTATTGACTTTTGCTCCCGAGTTATTCTCGCTACTTTGAGGTGGTCGTCTGAATGTTTGAACTGAACATATTTATTGCCAGTCTCCATGCGCACGTGATTACGTGCTATATATTTACAAGAGCCTAGCTAATAAACCGATGATCCAATTGCAGAGTGCTTTTTCAGGCATACGACTTACGCGCTTAAGAGATGAGTTGGAAGAAACTAGGAGATCAAACAGCATGATGGATCCGACACAATCAGCGACTACAAAGACACATCCACTGAAATGAATGTCCTCTACGGAATTTCGAAATTCTACATATCCTTCATTCAGGAGTTGAGCCAGTTGGTTAATATTCTGCACAAAGAAAACAAATAGCGAATTATTGCATTTAGCTAAAACGATTAAAATACAGCTCGTTTGACAACGGGCTTAGGCTTACCTGGGGATAATGCGGAGAGGTGGTAAGAAGAAGAGGAATATTTCCGATTGGGATAATACTCCGCATCGCAGCCTTATTAGGACCCGAAATATCCGGTTCAAGTGAAGAAGGATCCAGCCTACGATAAAGACGATTGCTTAAGTAACTCACTTGAAAGGCAGCAAAAGTCAAAAAAAATAGAAATAGGTCAGGGATGTACATATTGAGTATTTGAACGGCTTCAGCGGTCAAAGAAGGACAAGAAATGAGTTGTATGATGACTCGTGATTGCAGATCGGGAAAGATGTTTGTTACTGTCGATTCTAATAGTGACTTGAATGTATAGTAATCTGCATGTCTACTGGACTCATCTATCACCTTTCCTTGCAAGCAACCTATGAAACAAACGGTTAATCAAACGACGAGATCAGGCCAGCACTTGTTGGGATTATTATCTTGAAAATGACTGACTTACCACCATGTAGAACAAAGAGGAGAACGTTAGTTTGTGCGACCTCTCCGGATTTAGTAAAGTGGATGCCTAAATGAGGATAATTAGGAGGCAATGCTTCAGGTAGTGAGAACTACTAATAGCCGAGCACAGCTCAATATAGTCATGCCTTCAGTCAACTCCAAAGACAGCAGATAAGCATAGCGCACGAACTGAACAAAATTTTCTTAAGATGTGCTATCAAAATTAGTGTTCTATTCTTATTTAAAATAAAGCAGATGATAAGTGAAGCTAAAGGTAAAGATGAATATATTCACGTAGTACCTTCGGTCGTGACCGGGCATGTTGCAGATGTAACTTCACCGCTTGTGTTTACCGCTAAATGCATTTAAAAAAGAAAATTGTTGAGTTAATTCAGCATAAAGCTTCTCTAAGTGCTACGAATAAATGACTCGTTGGAGAAATAACTAGCATGATTTGCAAATATCGGATCCAATGTAACTAATAGCCTTGTACAATGTCGACACCCCAAGGCAGTTTGACAAAAGTTGATAAATGGTATGAGTCTGCTATCAAGTAACCATTTCTGGCCTTAACCTGGCGGGCATCAAGATAACTTTAGAAGGTACTGCAGTGGGTCCGACACTGGTTATGCGTCTGGTCGGCAAAAAGAAGACCTAAAGAGAAGAATTCAGTAGGAGAAATACCAGAATACACGAGTTGGACCCACGGTTTCATTGAGAACTCTGGGAAGGAAGAGGTCGAGAAAGAGAAGATCAGCATTGCACGCAAACGAGAATTCTATGCTCTGGTGGTTGAATGACTCGGTATCCCATGATTGAACTGGGTAGTTAAGCTTTCACTAAAAGCCTCTTGTATTACCATTTGTAAAAGAGTAAAAGAAATACTTCAAATTACAATTTTAAGATTTAACACAGGCATCCCCATCCTTGCACAATAATTTAATTAACTATCTTGCAAGTAATGACGCCACTGCTCTGTCAAGGTATCGGCTAACTGCCCCAGGCTTCGTGCAACCCAACTGAAGTTCATGGAAATATCGAAAGAGAAATAGTCCACGCCTATAATTCCATTCATTTTAAAAGGCAAACTTACATTGAACATCGAAGAAGTCTTCGTCATCTCTATCTGAGCCTTGGAGACTTTGGAACATGGAAGCTTAACAAACAAATAGAAAAAAAGGAGCATTCATTTACATGTGTTGAAGAAAATTGCCAACTCAAAAGATAACACCTTCTTCCGATGAATTAAATGCAAAAAGTACATGACTTGGCATAATTCCTCGCACACATGACTAAAACGTATTATCTGTCAAGTTGCCAAGAGAGCTCACGAGGGGATCGCGTGAAAATCAGAGTATGTAGTTGTGCAAACAGGAAGCTACCATTAACCGCTCCACTTAGAGCCTGAATAATCGTTCTGTTTTAAATATTTAGTGATCCAGGAGAGGGTTAAATGAATGCTCAGTCAAAAAAGTGTAATGAAGGAGCGCATTTGATACTTTAAAGTGATATTATTCCCAGCTAAAGGCAGAATTAGAGATTGGATAGGTGGAGAACTACGCTAGAGATTTAAGGCTACCAATCAGCACATTTATTCTGCTACCCAACCCAAGCAGCTAGCGAAGGAGCTGTAGATGAGACAGATATTTTTATTAGAGACCATGCGTGCGAATGAGCTAACCAATCATGGGGAGACCGGCTGCACGAAGGAAAAAGAGCAATAACTTACCATGTTCAGACACCGATGCAAAACTCAGGCAGGATCCAAAAGTCATAGGAGGTGCTAAGTCGTCTGCAGCCTCATTATCGCGGATCTTCTGATTCTTTACGGCTTCCTACAAAATTAAACAAATTATAGATGAAAAACGCGATGGATGTCAAATACAAAGTATTTAATTATTATTCAGAAAAAAAACGAAAAGGGCATCAAACATAGGGGTATTGTGATAAAAATAGCCAGATTCAAGTCTGGACAGCTTGATTGCTACTCCACTTAACAGAACGCGAGCTATGATTGAGGAGGATATATCTTTCAAGAAATGAATTTTATCAGCGAGTCAAAACTCAAGGCGGCAATGAAGAGGATGTCTCGAAAAAAATCAGGTTTTCATTGGATCATCGCTTATCTCTTCTCTACTATCTGTGACATTCTTCCTGCTCTCACACTGCACACCCATTACCCGATTCATTCATGCCAGATAGTTTTGAAAAGAATATGCGTACCCTAAATAAGCCTTGGGAGCAAACAGAAATTTCAAAGTGAGGTTGAGTTGAAACCTGCTCCTGTTGGCTAACAATCCATTCTTTTGGGTAAAGTAAATGACCCTGTAGTCGTCCCGAGATTTTGTAGATCTTAAAGCCATCTTCCATAATATGGCTTACGAAAGATCTTATTTCCTCAGAATTGCCTTTCCAGTTCCCCTATATCATTTGTCTATTTGTTTACTCTAGTGGAGTGGATTCCTGGACCTTGACATCTTTTTTTGTCAGGAAAGAGGCAGGCTCGGATCTTCCGACTAAGAAGTATCTTTAGTCATATACGGGTTTTGCAGGCCCCTTTCTATTAAAATTTTATTAACGTGCCAAAAAAATTATGCTAATAAAGACAATAAATATCAGCATCAAATACACGCTGAGTAGGATAAACCGGCCTTTGGAAGGCACGGATCCAGAGCATAGAAGATAAACAATTGAAACTGACGCATTCAAGTTGAGAAGGTGGAGCTTGTTGTAAAGTGTGATTGTCATCGATTGGAGGAAATGGAGAGAGGTTGGCACCGTCGCCGAGGTTAGCCTCAGGACGACCCATTTTTAAGGCAAGTGCTTTAGCGGTCTCCGCCTCAAGACGTCGAATGTCCTTCATGGTAAGACCGTACCACTCATCCTGCCATGTCCACGCCTGCCGATGTGCACTCACCATGGTGCGTCGCAGTGCTGTAAAATGAATATCGGAAAGGTAAGAACAAGCTTTGTTAGTAAACCACAGGTTCAAACGTCCCTAGAAGAGCCAATTAAAAACCAAAAGACTATATCATGACCGCTAGAACATTAGAGTAGACCTCATGTAAAGAACGTCCTCAAAATGTCATCCGTGTAAATAAACATTCAATTATAGCGAAGTCCCATCTGCCTGCGAGGCTCCGGGAGTAACGTCATTCGATGAATCATATCGATATTGACAGCAGAGATCTGAATCAGGCCAAATTTAACCACTCATACTGATAAGCTTTAGTTTTGACACATTCAAAGAGCCGCAAAGCGGCCTGTGTGTGGACATGACGTCTAAAAATGGTGATGAAATTAGTAGATGAAGCTTCAGTGGTACTCAGGTAGAGAAGAAGTCAACGAGAGGTAAGTTGACAGGTATGGAACCAGAAATAATTGGTCCATGTGCCTTAATTCTGCCTTATTTGATCTTCCAGATCGAATGCACAAGTCCAATTGAATCAGATATGTTCATTGAGGTGCAGTCAGGTGATAAAAGAAAGTCATTTCCACATACAGTTATCGTCTGAAAAAGAAAGACAAGACTATACTGTTGATACCGTTGCTATTTATCACCCGGCACCCAAGCTAGCATCTCTTCTGAAAAAATACACAACTTTAATGAAAAATGTAACTGAAAGCAGACTGAAATAATGCGGCGCCAAAAATTCGCTCTTTCTGATAAGACTTCAGCAGGAAAAAGAACATAATAACTAATAATAGAACATGTTTTGAGGATTTCGATTCATGCAAAGAGAGATGCGAAATCATGATGATGGTTTAACATCATTTTTCACTGTTGAGTTAATTTGAATTAGGAGCGAAATTTGACGCTGTTGAAGGGCAGCCAAGACTATATTGGCCCTGGATCTACAGTTCTCAATTAAATTTATTGCATCAATACTTGTTATTACAGCAATATCTTAATAACACCTGAATGATGTAAAATCACTATTAGCTGGTGCAACATTTTGATATGCTACCATGCGAGTGTGCAGATCCAAAAGCGCTAATAGCATGCAATACAATATTATAATGTATTGTTACAAAAAAACATTGTCAAGAGTACAGGTACATACCGATTTCTTGGATGAAGCTTTCGACTTTCGACTGCATCCCCCAGTATCGGAACTCTACACGACATACCTTGTAGGCGCACATGATACGCATGGGAAGAGGCTCGGTTACTACACTTCCAGTAGCGTCCGGTTTGGTGCCCCGGTTGGGATACCTACGACCAGTGCGCATTGCCTCCTGAAACTCAGCTCGCCAGTTAGGCAGCAGAGGACCTCGTCCAGTCACTTGAGAGACGTAAGTGGAGAGATCCTCAGTGGGTTTTGAGGGCGTTAAAGGATCGTTCACTATGTCGATGTAGTCTTAAGAATATACAACCAGTCTCAAAATAAGTGTCAAAATCACAATATGGAGACGTAAGAAAAACTAACCAACGAAACGAGCATTTAGATCAGCAGGCGACAACGCAAAGACATTTTCCTGCTCTCCTGCATCGTCTAAGTACATAGTCTCAATTTCGAGAGAGAATTTCTCCATGAAAGGCACCTTGTAACGTGTTTTAGTGTATGGATAGGCATTCCACGCTTCTTCTTCGACTCTAAGTGCCACCTCTGGTATTATACTGCGAAGCCAAACTGGAAAAAAAGCATTAATGTCATAAACTAATGAAAGGACCGTTGCAGACAAATGAAATAACAAAAATCAAGAGAAAAAATATTTTACGAGAACAAGTCCTACTGTTGAAAACAAACTGCAATAAAAACAGAATTAATGAGGACGCCAAACTCTAGTACATTAAAGCAAGGTATTTTACCTGGTAAATGACTTCCCACATGATAGATTTTGAAGGTGTATTGGCCGTTACCACCAGGACCGTCTTCGTATGGTTCATTTTTTAATATCTCGACACCACTTTCACTACCAGTACTTTCTTCTCGGGACTTTTTCTATCATAAACAATAACACCATGAAGAGAGATATAAACATAAATATACTAAATAGCGACGGCGTTATTTTGTGAAAGAGAATGCATAAACGAAGTGCAAAATGAGTACCTGAATCATATACAGCTGAGCGATTCGGTACTCTTCAACAGTCATCGGCATACAAATTCGGTATTCTTTAATGAGCATTGTCGGATAGGCTGCAAAAAGAATAATAATTGGAGGAAATAAGATGAGTCGTGTTCAGAAATGAATCAAAAATGTACGGCAGCAAAAGTATTATGATAAAAAGCTAAAATACAAGTTTTAACAAATACTAAAAAATATGAGAGAAAAATCTTTAAAGCACTATCAAATGGAAGTGCAGTAAGAAGAAAACGGGTTCGAAAAGGAGACCGACGAAAAGCCACAAAATCATCCGAGTGACGCGCCTTTATGTCTAGGTTGGAAAAATATAATGTACCACACGGCTTAATAACAAAAGCAAAGCAATGAAATAGAATTAGTCATGAATATAGATGATATTTTCATTTACCTTTCATGGGGAACTTTATACCTTTCGTTTGCAGAACAGCTTCGTAGAATCCGGGTCAACAAATAAACGCATTTAAATGCCCTTTAACTCCCAGATTACAGTATATTTTACTCGCAAGTTGGCTTTGTAGTGGAGGCGGTGGGTGCAAATCATACCTTTACTTTTTTTAAGGAACAGTTTCATTTCTACCCTTTCAGCAAGTCAGTCTATATTGATACGCCCTAAAATAATTGCATTTAACAAACCAAAAAACTCAAGCCAACATATGACTGTGTTAAGAACGATTGTAACAGAAGAGTTGGGTCCAAAATCTATAGAATTTAACCCAAATAAGCAAAGTTTAACCAGCGTCATGACACTGTTTATCAAGAACACAACGAATTGGTACACAGTAGAATAGTAAATGATTACGTAATCCAAAAAGGCATTTGATTTAGGTACACATACCAAGGGAAAATATTAGTTTCGTCGTCATTTAATAGAAGAAATCAGCTGATGGAATTCGACCTAACGCGGAAAGAATAAAATGAATCATAGATTTTTCGGCCCAAATTCCCGTTTTAAACATGCCAAGGAGCTGACTCAAAAAAATACTATCAACGATAACATATATTTTGACTTATGTCAAGACAGACAATATACCACATGGCAACGTAAACACGGCCAAGTGCTAAGGGAGGAAGCGCATTACTAATTAGAGACACCTTCAAGCAACATGTGGTTCTTCTAGATCCACCGCATTAATTTACCATTGAGATTCCCTCTACTGCAATGGAGTCAAAAATATTTGCCTAAAGTTATAAAATATGTTGCGCAAGAGACACCTTAAGGGTCCCTATTAAGGGAACAAAGATCAAATTATTGCACCAGCAAAAATGATTTCGAGGTAGCTTCTCTATAAATATATTTATCTTCATTTTGGGGGACATCAAAAAAATTAGGTATTCAGCGAATCACAATTATGCGTTCAATTACGTTTTTGGTAAAACGAGCCTTGTGAGGTTCTTCTTTAGTCTGGTTGGATAGCTGAGAATGAATGGTTTATCCCCCACTCCTATGGATGGTATGACAGATACCGTTTTGGTTCTTGAACATGATCACAAATTCGATGAAAAAATTTTGAAAGTTTTTTGTCCTAGTTCTCTATTTTGTGATCAATATGACCAATTATAATATTTTCGAAGTCTGTAACTTTTTTCTTATATAGAGGATCAAATCCACCCAGCCCTATCATGGAAATTCGATGATGTCAAACTAAATTACACAGACGCTGAAGTTGAAGGTAAGCTGCTGGATCAAGTCCTCATTATCAAGGCGAAAATATCTCCTGTGTGGAATATGATGGGAGTGGGAATTTCCTTGCCTATGGTGACAGAGGCGGCAAAATAACAGTGTTGCGGGCAAATCATGAGGTAACTTTTAAGAATTTAAAGTAGTTGATTTGTGAAACTTTTTGGCTGTCATGTTTTTTCCCGTGTGTGCTTGTCTTTTCAGTTCGTTTTAATTTTAGAAACAAAAATTCGGATTTCCGCACTTTGAACCGTACTGCAGCTTTATAAGCCATGAATCTGAATTCGATTATCTCAAGTCGCTTGAAATTGAGGAGAAGATAAATAGAATGCGCTGGTTACCCCAGCAAAATTCATCTAGACACTTATTATCAACGAATGGTAAGTTAATTTTTCTGGTAAAAGCCAGTTTCCATTCCTTCATCTCTAACTAATGCTAATACAATCCTTAAAATTCCTCAGATTTTTTCTTAGATCTCCGCGTGGATCTCGTCAATTCCTCTCCTCTGGTTTAATTCCAATCAATTGTCGCACATGGCGATTGTTGTACTGTCGACTAGTTGATATCTCGTTTCGTCACTTGTCGTCCTTTGTCTTTTTCACTTCAATCCAGTGCCTGTCAGTCATGCTATTTCTGCCTGATCAGCTCCTTAACGCACTGCTCTTTAAATGTCTTTACTAATAAGTTATTATTGAATAGTAATAACGGCTGTCAAGTCAACATCTGTACCCGAAATTCAGAATCTCCATTTGCCATCTTGCGTCATTGTAATGGAATAAAAATTGCTCTGCGAATGCATTCAGATGAACATATTTTTCACCAATGCGTTACGATAATGCTATTGAGTTTTTACACGCTGTCGTTCTCCGCTTTTTCGGCGAATAACTATTAGCACTGGACATCTTCATGTTCTCGGGTACAAACTATTTCGAAGGCCTTGTCATTTCTTTATATTTATGATCCGGATCTGATATCATGAAGTCCTATTTCGATATTTCGAATGAAAAGAGTGTATTTAGATCGATGCAAATTCGATTTCCTTTCGTATGCAAGTTTCCTATTTAATAGTCTCAAAAAGTTTTCTGATTTGTACTCTATTCGCAAGCTTCAACTCTACTACTTTTTCGCTGTTTCAAAGGTTATGTATGCATTTTACACCTAGATAAGACTATCAAACTGTGGCGTCTATCAGAGCGCCAAAAACAGTCTTCACTATCAGCATCCCGAATCACCAGAAAACATCCATCTTCAGGAGAACGGAGCCAGAAAACACAAAAGCAAGTCACGGAAGAGTATGTGAATGGTGACTCTGAGGATGATGTTCACCACGCTGGCGGGTTACAGTTGTCGGTGCCGCGTTGTGAAGCTGTTAGTTCTGTGGTTGCGCAGTGCCGGCGCGTCTACGCCAACGCTCATGCTTATCACGTAAATTCCATCTCAATCAACTCGGACCAGGAGACTTTCCTCTCTGCAGACGATCTGCGCATAAATCTGTGGCACCTCAACGTCACGGACCAATCTTTTAGTAAGTGGCACCGCAGCATTTCGTTTAGCGTCAGCAGTTTGACGATATATAAACAGACTCTAAATTACTTAACTAGTCTATTTCTTTCCTTATTTACTGGCTCTTTTGGCTAATTCTTATTGGTTGGTCCATCTATTCACATTGTTACAGCCATGGCATCAATTTCGTTCTCAAGTTTTACACTTTCCTAGGCTGTTTTAACACCAGTTTGTATTTAGGCTATTATTATGTCGCAGGTTCCTGACTGCCAGATATTTTAACTCAATTATAGCGAAAAATTTTTTAGCAGTAATCTTTGAGTCCAACCCCGTATCTCATAAATTTCAATTTCGGTGCATGTGGCCTAGTTTTTTTTTTTTAGATCAAACGGCATCTTTCATTTGGCAGTTCGTTAATAGTATCCCTAGATTTCAAAAGTTAAGCGATAAACTGGCTTCATTGATCGTTTAACTTAATATTCTGTTGTATAAGCGTTTTTAACGTCCGACTTTACCTTTTCCTTACAGACATTGTCGACATAAAGCCGGTGAATATGGAGGAACTGAGTGAGGTAATAACATCCGCGGATTTTCATCCCACTAGCTGTTCCCTCTTTATGTATAGCAGTAGCAAGGGCATTCTTCGGCTCTGCGATATGCGACAACATGCCCTCTGCGACAAATCTGCTCTCAGTAAGTATTTCGCATTTCGTGCATTGCCTGCACCCATTCTTTTATTTTCCTAAAATGGCGGCGCTCGATGATTAATTTTGATGAGTCATTGACCAAACGCTTCACAAATTTCGAACACCGTGCCATAAATGGTCGAAATGCGTGGTTCACTTTTATGACCTATCAAGCCTGTCGTTTTCGTAGTAAAAACTAACCAGAGGCTAGTTTGAAGTGCTTCTGCTAGGCTGAGGCCTAGGCATCAAGCGCTCTCACCACAAATTTGATTAAGCTGAAAATTTAGAATGCTTTCTTTCAATCCTTATGAACTTTCAGGGCCCAAACTTCGCGCAAAGTGTTTCGTTGCAGCCGGAGAAAGCGATCACTGACATAGCGCCCATCAAATGAACGTTTAGGCTATAAAGCCTACAACCTGACAAATGAAGGGTTATTGAAAGATCTTTCATTTATCCCTTCGGCAAAGAAATAGATACCGACTGATAGTCAGATCTACTTAGGGCACATCACCAATTAAATATTAAAAATGCTATTTTAATTCGATTCTTGAAAAGTATTGTTCAGTCCTCGATCAGCCCCCTAGACCTACACTACTAGTCAGCAATGTGACTATTAATAGGTTAATGATTCCCTTGCTGATACAGATGCAACTTGCTAATTTTGACAATTAATCTGGTTTTTTTTTTCTTTTTCTTTCGTCATCTGCTACCATTGGCTGGATGTGAGATTCAAGGCTTATGGTTGACCTCTCAAGCTACCTATGATTTTTTCATCTGTGGTTGAACTCACGGTGGTGCTTCAGAAGCACCATTAGTTACTCAGCTATACGTTTTTGAATAAAATCTTCCTTTCTTGTGTAATTGTTGTAGAAGTGCACAACTGACCGATTTTCGTTTCGTACCTTTGTAGCCTTCCAAGAGTTAGATGCGCTTGAAAATCGTGGATTTTTCTCCGAGATCGTGAACAGTATCACGGACTTGAAGTTCAGCAACTCCAGCCGATACGTCCTCAGTAGAGACTATTTAACCCTTAAAGGTAGCAAATCGTCAATTTCTCCACTGAATTCGTTTCATATATATTTGATTCAATGTCTTTCCGTCTTCAGTATGGGACATGAACATGGCGAATGGCCCAGTTGAGGTCTATCGAGTGCACGACTATCTCAGGAGCAAATTTGTAGCCCTCTATGAAAATGACTGCATATTTGATAAATTCGAATGCACTTGGTCACCCGATAATAAGTAAGCAACACTACTCTACTCCGCTCGGTTATTTTCTTTGCTTATTCTGCTCACCGCATTCCACTGGCGTTTTGCATGCTTAATGCAGCGAGCTCACTGATTTGGATCGTAAGCGCTTAAATAGGTCAGTTTAAATATTAAAATTATCTTTTTGGGTCGAGATTACATGAAAATAAAGGTTTCTGCTTAAATATTGTTGTCTATGCTCATTCGTGATACTGACCAATTCACTTTACTCGAGCTTTGTAAAGCTAGTCACAGAAATGTTTTAGTCTAAGCATCGAATGAATCATTGGAGAATCGTATCATGCTTGCTTTGATTTCCGTTGACTTTCCTCCATGCACCTTTATGTCCAGGTGCCTGTTTGTTTTTACGGTTTGCTGCAGTTTTTTTGACATCCCAAAGGCCAGACTCCAGGACTTGATCCCAAGAATTCTTGTTTCGTTCTCAAACACGTGTTTACTGTGCTTGTATTCCTGCGCATCTATCGGTTATGGTGATTTATCTTTGCTCTTCTGCTGTTATCCCGAACCCCCCCGTTTGATTCTTGAAAAATCTCAATTAAAAAAACCCTTAGTGAAATCAGCCACATTTACTTGATATCCAACCTTTTTTTCCTTCCATCGAATGTTTTCGATTCTATGGTTATTTCCCCATTCTGATTACAGTGACTGACCTACTGTGAATGATAAATTTTGCTGTTTGCTTGTTAACGTGATACATTTTTTGCTAAATACCGATTAACTGGGCAATGTTTCACCTTAAACTGCAGCCTATTTGCTCAGATATCTGATCGTCTCTTGTTTCGTCTTCTCTTTTAGTTATTTACTTACAGGATCCTACAACAATCTCTTCCGAGTATTCGATCGGTCTACCGGCAGAAGCGTTCTTACTGAAGCGGAGGTGAATCCGACAGTAGATAGACTGAGGTACCCCACAGAGACTTTGCGCATTCGTGAAGTCACTAGCGATCCTGTTGCCATTTCAGACGATCAGATAAGTGTTGATTCAATCGATTTTACCAGGAAGCTACTCTACATGGCCTGGCATCCTACCCTACCGCGTGTGGCCATGGCCAGCAACGAGTCTCTCTTCATGCTTTCCTCGTAATAATAATGCAACTAACGTTCAAGTGGTGTTCTATAAAATACGAAAAAGCGCATGGACACATATTTTGTTTATTGAGATTCCCCATTTGTACACTAATATAAATCCTTTCAAAGTCTACTCCAAGTGCTTGTTGCTCCCGCTTCAATCGCAAAATAGGTATGCTTGGATTTTCCATCTGTGTGTGCAGTCACTACCTTACTCAAGTATGCATTTCACTCTCAGTCTCCCCTGCTCTCCTGAACCTACGCCGTTCTCTACTTTGTCTTTTTCCAATCCGTCTTACCTATATGCTAGTATATGGTTTAATATATGTTTAGTAAAATAATTGACACAGATATTGATAAACAAAAATGTAGTCTTCGTCTGTCGCAGGTCAGCACAAAGGTCCGAGGTATTGCCTTCTGCAAACCCAGTTTTCATTTGATGGTCAAAAGTATACTGCGAAGATTGAGGCAATAATAGGCTCTGCTTATGGAAGCATTTTTCCTCTGATTAGCTTTCTTTGTGGAAGTTCATTCACCCCGCCCTTTAATGACATGGCAGGGCTAATTATAAGGATTGCAAATACAAAGATTTCCGATGACATGTCCTTTCACGCAAAAACAGACCATGCGGGTCCCCTAGAAACCTCCCAATTATCACTCAAGAAGACTCGCATGCTCAGTAATCACCTTGGTTATTGTTGACTCACCCACCGCCTGGATTGTGATCAACTTCAGACTGGTTTAAGCGCGAGTTTTCGCCAAATTATTCTTAAATGTTGTGGAGAACATTACCAGTCAGACTTAGAGCCATTTTTGATTGCTGGTATTCGAATATCGACCTTAGTTTTTAGTATTGTAGGTGCGTCTATAATGCGGTGTTTTGATATGTTAGATAGGATATTAACGCGGCCTCGTCCAATATAATCCAAAAATTTATCCTAAGAACCCTACCTATTGGCGTACTGCAATTCTTGAATGATTCAATGGTAACGACCGCGGGCGAATATCAAAAGAACTGACGATGCTTCTATGGGCTTAGTTCAAAATCTGTCGCAGTGTTCAAGTCAATCTGTTTAAGAATTCTCTTGATAGCAAAAACGCTACACGAGAGTTACCGTCAACCAGTGATATTTTCTAATCAATGAATTTGAATATCGAACCAGACCCCTTAATGAGCATGAACCAGATCAGTTGCATGCGATACTTCAAGTCGCACGAAGGTAATCGATGAGACCGACTACCTTCTCCGGACGACCGGCTAATAATCATGTATCAAATCTAATGGATATTTGGGTTGGTCAGTTTCTTTTACCACCGCTCTCAATACTTTAACTAAAATTGCATCTATGAAAGAAGATGTACAAACCCATCCCAAAATGGACAAATTATGAATTTGTGACTGATTTTGAGGGCAGATAGAGCAAAGTGACGTTCAATGGGAGGTTGCATTTCAGAAAACTGGAATCATCACAGAGGCGTAAGCATTAATTAGGAAGAAAGCAACAAGCAGCCCCTCGTTATTATCAAAGTACATTTTACAGAAATACAAAGACGGAGGATCTGAAAAAGGGAAAGAGGCAATGAGACAAAATCATTTTTTCCTTGAAAAGCCCCGGTCAGTGGTCCTCTTACAGTGCGTGGCCTCCACAGAAATCGTTCAAGAGCTTCGGGAGCTTTCACAACCAATCATATTGTCCTCACTTCTACCCACGCAATGTTAAGCACGAATAGCCAGGGCCCATTGCTCTGATAGCCTCAGTTATAGGCAAGCCAATCGGCTGACGTTAACAACACAAGACTGCGAGGAAGCGGGAATTGGATTGCTTGTGCACTGCTTTGCATCTCGAAAGGTTTGCTCTCTCACGAAGCTAATGCTGGGAATTGTTCAAACTTAGAAATGAAACACTGATTTTCCACTTCAGTGCTATTTAATTCTAAATCCTCCTCTTTCAGTCTTTATCAATGATCCAGCTCGTACTCTCTGGTATCCTTTTGGCGATTAACAAGTCATTATTAGGGCTTTTCCTGTAGATCGAACATAGCCAGGATTATCTCTCGACCTAATGGACAATAGGCGCATGCCAATGAGTTCGACTTTTTACATTACTAAAATGGAAACGGATTTAGAGAATATGAGTGAAACTAACTAGGATTGAATTAATGTAGAACACCACATCAGCTGATTTAGATAAGGCATAGAGTTAATACCTTCATCTCCATGCCTAGCAAATATTTCCCCTTATCCTCCCTACCACATAATTGTTAAAAAAGATCAACTCAGCTGTTTGGGACTGCTTCACAAAACGCGATCCTGCCAAGTGAGCAGAAACAAATCCACCAAAGTGTAACAGGGAGTACTTTTGAGTTTACCATTTTCTAATTTAACTCTTGGGATATTTTCCTTCATCAAAAATTCAGGTCTAACTATGGTCATCTTTTTATGTTAGTATTACACATTGGTAGATCGTCTTCTATGAAGATCCTCATATCGATAGCCCCATTTCCGAGCAGCAAGGAAGTACAAGTAACCATAAAATAGTCCAAGGGATAGGCCTATGCCCGAGCCCACCAAACAGGGTCCCAGACCGCGGGGAAGGCAGAACAGGCCTAAAGTGACGCCTGAAATTAGAGAAAAACCATGTGAGTAAACGTTGGTCTGAACGGCTGTCAAATATTGGCTACAAACGAGGGATACACTGCTGCACTGATGCTAATCTTCAGGAATCAAGTAGAAGATCGTGTTAGAAATCGATCGTCAAGGAACTCCTTATGATTAGATCTTTCTCCAATCTAAATCATCGTGGTATCAAATGACAAACAAAGGAAGGCTACTATAACGCCGCTGCCTTTAATCTACAGCCAGAAAGCAAAGTGAGAAGTCCTCAGTAAAGGGAGTATCAAAGTACGCAATCTAGGTTGTCGCCGTCGTCAAAAACGACAGGAAATGATAAGGGGCTAGATGTAAGCGGATAACGCCTTCATATTTGGATAAGTCTGTTGGGACGTGGAGCTATCTGGCCTCAAGCACGTCCCTTTCTTCCACACTATAAATTTGCGAATACTTTGCTTCCACTAAAGTCTTAGGCAAAAATTAATGTGATCATCCTTAGTAGCTTCAAGTACTAGCCGACGGAACGATTCGATTTCACCAACAACTGCATGAAATGAATAATCTATGGTTATTGCATAATATATGCATCTAATGCAGAAAGATGTGGTTAAATTAACCTAAAAATCTTACTGAAGCTTAGAGCATGATCCCATTGTTTAGATTTCCCTCTGTAGGCAGATATCAGGAGAGGAGCGTACCTACAAAAGAACAGATTGCATTTAAATCAACAAGGGATCGATTCGGTTGGGTGAAATTCCGGGAAGTGAACATACAGAAAACCAGCAGTGAGAAAGTATGACTTGATACCCACACCGACAGCGACTTTTGTGGCAGTGAACAGGGTGTGATCTAAGGCCTGACGCTGAAACATCAACGACACACCAAGTGATCACCAGGTTAAGCACACTAAAGCTTTAACATATGCAATATTGTATATCGAGAAACTACTCACAACAAAAAAGCAGTTTACCATCTTCTTGATCATGAAGCTGACAACTTATTTGTCTGAAATCAACATGGTTGGTTATTTAAAAGCCTAAAATGACTTTTTTCATTGCCTTCAGACCAACTTGGCATGATTACATTATGCATGCATACTATCCTGCTACCATTTAAACAGGCGCCTAGACATTGTGCTGAAGACTGAAATGGAAAAAAAACGAGCCTGTTAATGAATCCATTTATTTAAAGTTGACATTGGACACTTACAACACAAGATTCAAACGTTGGACTGATGTGAGCACTGAAATAAGTAACTCTACTGAGAAAAATTGAAAGAGAACAGAACTAACCGTTTAGAAAATGGTGGTTACAAAATTTTAACTTCGCATCATTACAGACCTATTTTAAACCCTCCTCCTGAAAGAAAGGAGCCGAAAAATACTTTCCTACAAGCATCAAAAAGAGGTACAGCAATCGCACACGCACTGAACGCATTAGATGATGCGGATTTCATGTCCACTGACATAAGTGTGAATAAGCATAACGGTTCACAGTCAGGGAGCTTGCAAGGTACCTTCGCTTTGCTCGAAGCACTTATCTTTAACACACACTTGAAACTATTCTATGTTATGAAACACTGGCAATATCAAAAAGACTCTGGAAATTGTGATCTCAAGTTACTCTCAGAATGCTGGAACGCTTACTTTGTCCCAAATGGGACATGCATGCTAAGATAAAGCAAGGCCAATTAATGGATAATACTCACAGTTTATCAAAGAGTACATAAGGAGGTTAATGTAACTACAGAGGACATACTTTGGCCATTTCTCGTGATCTCCAAATGGTAAGTTGATTTGATTGTGTGAATTGGCTGAATATTCCAGGTATGGTTATACAACCAGCAGTAAGCCCGGATATAAGACTCGCATACAGAGGAATCAACTTGAAAGTTCGGCTAAGGTCAGCCAAATCACTCTCGTCGGAGGGTCTGGAACCAATGAATATGTATGTTACCACGTTTAAATTGGGTGTGATACGAGGGAAGATCGCCTTACGAAGCAGAGAAGAAATCGATTACGCGAAAGAGGCCGGAATTCTGAATGCCATAGTTGCTGAATAGGAGAGCGGCTCCATCAAGAGTAGGAGGAGCAAAAGAAGAGGACGAGGTTACAAGGTGATCAACACCGTTATTTCTGTTACTATCCATAACAGTGAGAACCTCATCTCGATATTGCAGAGCTTGCTCTATATCTGCAGCTGTGCTACCCAGATCTTCCTGATCTCGGTCAGTTAGAACGTCCGCTGCCATTCAAAATATAGTTAAGATCTGCAGGAGAAAAGTGAGGCCTCCTTATAAAGAACAAATTGATATGATAAATTCAAAAAATTATAAGAATGTGATTATCCGATTATCGAAAATTTCAACAATAAAACAGTCATTCAGTCAGTATTAAAATCAGCAAAAGTTTTGGCTAACTTTTTCTAAAATGCAAAAAAAAATTTATACTAAGGTTACACAGCAATCATAACCTGCTTGGAACAAAAATTACCGTTAAACGAGATAAAACTAAATGGAGAAATCAGTCAAGGAAGAGGAAATATCCAACACAGGACAAATAATAGTTTAGAAAAAATCTGCAAAAGCTACCATTTCTGCAAAAAAACAGAACAGAATCGCAAAATTGGAAAGCACTTTATTATTTCAAACAACTTATTCTCAAGCAAAAAATGTTGGCACAAAATACAGGCGCATATATAAAGCATATTGGAGATGTATCAACTGATTTTAGGTCAAGAGAAAAGCACATCAGCCTTTGATTACACCAATTGGACGTAGCTTGAGCACTTTGGCACTAATTCCCGCCTCTTGACCTGAGGTTAGAAAATGATTTAAAAAAGACATTACCAAGTATAACGAAAAAGAGAAAGCTTTTGATCGGAAAATGCTGCTTACAGGTGTCGACTACATCGATGACATTTTTGTAGGATTCCGGAGCCTCCTCCATAACTAACTTCGGTGAAGCAACACGAATGGAGATGCCCATCTCCTGCAGTTTGTCCAAAACATCAGAATACTCAAGAGTTCTTCTCGACTTTGCTCGAGAGATCGCGCGACCCTAGGAGATAGACAGATGCATAATAACGTTTGGGGGAAAAAACACTATCATCCATAAGGAATATATCTTCAATAATTTTGTACTCCATTTCGTATTCCGGCTTCTTGACAATTAATAATTCGCTGATATATAATTTAAATACCACGACTCCCAGGTAAAATGCATCGATAAATATTATCCAATGCGCAATGAGTCTCGGATTCGTTCATTGGGTCTGCTTCCGATAAGTAGTTTGAGTGAAAAATAATTTAGTCCTACCGCTTAGCTCTTACCTCTTTGACACAACCTTACGATATTCAATATCAAAAAATATAAAAACCAATAGTGGTTTACCGAATGGCTAAACGATGTCTTTTATTAGAATAATAGGCAAAGCAAGTCACATCCCTTTTATAAAGAAAAAATCAAATGAGAGATCTACAGAGAAGGAAATAAAAGCTCGATCGATACTCCCAACAAGAAATTAAAAAAAGAGGATTTTCTATAGGAGGACCAAATGCAAATGACCAGACGAGATGGAGAAAAGTGAACATTTGAGAGGGAGTGACACAGCATCAGTTACAGATTATCTTTCAAGTTCAATAAGGTAATGAACAATGGTAAGAATAAAATGATTGATAAACTCACAGCTCCGTGACAAGTTGATCCAAAAGTCTCAGTCATGGCTTTGTCAGTCCCAGTAAGAACGTAGCTACACGTTCCCATGGTGCCACCAATAAGAACTGGCTGGCCAATTAACTTAACGTAAAAAAATTTTCATACATGACTAACAAACGAAATGACACAAAAACGGATAAATAACACTTCATGAAGAAGCGATTACGAAATTTTACACACCTGATAGTCGACGGGAATCAGAGGATGGTGTGGAGGGAAAGCACGAGTCGACCCCTTGCGATGAACCAGCAGTTGTGTTGGCTTTCCATTTACCCAGTGCTCCTCAACCTTGGCTATGTTATGTGACACATCATATATCACATGCATGTCTAAGTCATCCGGAGTGGAGTTGAACATTTTCGCAAAGGCCTAGAACATTAGACGGAATGAATTTAAAATAAGGTTACTACTGATATAAATAAAAGTAGAAACGTGTTTTTCAACAACCTGCCGACTGAGGAAGGTCATCGAGGAGCGGTTGACCCAGGCATAGTTTGCAGCAGCTGCCATAGCAGCGAGATAACTTTGGCCTTCAAGGGAGTCAATGCGTGCACACGCCAGCTGTCTATCATTCACTTCAATTTTATCTCTTTTCATTGCTCGCTCCATCTCCAAAAGGGCATCAGTGGCAACCTGAAGAAATAAAAAAACACAAAAGCTTAAAGTCATGCTCCTTTAAAACAACAAGAGAATACAATAAGCTTTCAAGCTTTTTTAACGTTCAGAGAAAAGATATTGATAATTTTATAAAAAGCTTTGAGATCTGAAAAGAGTTAACCAATCTTTTATGGCTGGTTTTGGAATTCAATAATACAGAAATAGGAAGGCCAAAGTCAGCACGAAAACAAGAACGATCTAGCCAATAATTTTGTAAAACGGTCACGACGTAAAACTTCCAACTACGACAGGAAGCATACTATTGATGATATTAAGCCTGTTTTGAGTGATTTGTAGCTAGGTAAAAGTATAAAGAATTAGGAAAATAAAGCTTTCCATCGGCTAGCGAAAAAAATCCAAAGCGAATATGTTTAACAAGCCAATTCGATGTTGAGGATGAATAAAATGTGAAAAGAAGCGAAGGAGCAGTAGGAAAACTATTAATACTTTGCGCCAAACAACATTGTTTGGGCACTGAGAAATCAGCAAATGATCTAGCGCATTGAGAAGCAAAGGAAATTCGTGGACAATGGTGTTCAAAATAAGAAACAGAGTCAACTGTGGGCTATCGCAGGCTTTTAAAAGTCGACCTATTAGAGAAACCCCATAGCTGTTTGACAAGATAATTCAATGAAAAAAAAACCGTAAAAAACGCCGGTGTAGCCTTTGTGGACAAATTTGAGCCATCAGCTAACGGGTTCAAAACACATCGACATATATCGATTAGGTAGAACGACCACACTAGTTAAAAGTTTATACATCAATCAAAAAATCTTTCCCTGACAGAAAGACGCGCTTCCCTAGCATGTGGATTTTGCTTTGTCCTACATTACACAATAAAACAGCGAGGATTACAGAAGAATAGTTACCTGATGGCCTAAACCACGACTACCACAGTGAATCATAAGGACGACTTGATTGAGCTGATCAATGCCCATCTTCGAGGCAGCATGACGGTCAAAGATTTCTTCGACTACCTGAATTTCTGCGTAGTGATTGCCAGCACCTAGGGTGCCCAACTGAGGAAGACCACGCTTTTTAGCTCTTGCTGACACCTTGCTAGGATCTGCTTGGAGCATTCGACCGTACTCTTCGCAGTGCTCTTTATCGTCTGCCCATACGTAGCCTGATCAGAGCAACTTAAAGCATGACGAAATCAATAGAAGCAATTTATCAAATAAAAGTGAGAAAGGTAACATCACCTTGTCGAAGTGACCAATCCATTCCCATTTCCAATGCTTCGTCCAGATTTGTAGCATTCATAGGAATTATGCCCTTTGATCCCACGCCGACGGGAATGTGATCGAAAAGGGCCTGAGTGAGCTGCTCTTTCACAGGAAGAACATCTTTCAACGTGAGGTTAGTGCGAATCAGACGAACACCGCAGTTGATGTCAAAACCAACACCACCAGGTGATACCACTGCAGTTGGATCCGTCATATTAAAAGCGGCCATATTACCTGAGATTAAAAATTAGAAGGGCCGAAAAGCATATAAAATGTAAAATGAGGCGAGTTCCAAATCGCTTACCAATAGCGAAACCGTATCCGGAATGTACATCAGGAAGGCCAACTGAACGCTTCAAAATTATTAATTACAAGTCAAAATGCAATAAATTACTATAAAACAGAAAGGATAGAGCGTACGTGGACAATGCCGGGTAAAGCGGCTACATTGGCGATTTGCTTCATGCCAGGAAGAAAACCACCGTAATCGCCACTTTGTGCGAACTGCCGTAACTCGTCAAACATGAGCTTCGCCAGGAAATCGTTCACATAAAATACACCCTCCACCTAATTTTTTTACGAGGAGAGGCGGAAGATATTAACGGCGCTTAGCAGTTAACTACCGATTTCGCAACATAAGTGTAATATTGTAAATAGGGGAATGAAAACAAGTTTTAAAAATTCTGTTCACAAATTAGGGAAGCTTGATATGGTAGAGTGGGGCTTCAATATCTAATAACTCGCTGACTTGAGAGTGATCGAAAATGTCTAAAGCATAAAAATAATGCCTACTAACATTCATGTTTGGAACAAAGCCCTTTTTTATTCTATAACAACATGGAGAAACCATCTCCAAAAACTGCAGCTCTTGTTCGTACGTCCTGGGCATGGCGATGGGCTAATAACACCAGACGTGGGTTATCGATTGAGGAATTATGACTTGCAGGTTGATCAAACAGAAATTAGTTCGTGCCAAAATTTTACTGGAAATTATTTCTTAAGATGTTTTCATTTGGGTTTAAAAGTTTATAAATTGAAAAAATTTTGTTGGAATCTTTTTGTGCTATCAACATATAAAGCTTCATCCGATGATTCTAGAGTTCGATTGACCATGGCAAGTAATCTGTTAGCTTATCGTTTCATCACTAAACAGAATGTGAAAGCGTCAGTAATGCTCACAGAAAAAAAAAAACAATAATCCACACACCTAATCTTGAAAATTGTGACCTCAATCCACTTGCTATATTAAAGATGTAGTGGCTATACTGTCAACGCAACACGAACTGGATTTAACTGCTTGATAGAAATTAAATCTAGTAGCATGAAGAGGGCATGTAAAGGGTGCATTTTATAAACTACAATCGTTTCGTTTTATTCAGTAGAGTTAATTGTAATTAAAATCTAAATATCAATTTGTATTAATCAAACAGCGAATTTCTTGGGTTTTCACACGCATATTTCACATGGAGCAGGTTAATACAAATATTAATAAGTAAGCTCAAATAATTTCCAATATCCCTAATGCCATTAACTGTGGTGTCCGTCAGTTCTCCCAATTCTCGCAACCTTAAACCAAATGGAGTTGTCCAGCCATTTTGCTATCCGTATTCAACATAGGATGATTCTGATTTCCTTTCAGGAATAGCTATGATGGGATAAAGGTGCACATACTAGCATACTTTGCAGGAAGTGTTAATGTTTACGCTTGCCAATTATGGTCCGTAAATGAACTTTGAGAAACAGCTGACCTATGATTAGCTAGTCAGAGCGAAAAAAATTTCATATAATTTTTCGACCATTTTTGAAGTTATGAAGCTACGTGCCTGATTTTGGGCAAAAAAAATGTGGTTTCCGGAAGCTAATCACGAAAATGAGTTTTAGGCGCTCAGTCTAAATCTTGGATTGTGAGCTTGTAGCTTCCGCCAGCCTCATATATGTACGTTCAGTTTAATTTCGCACATGATAATTAATGATTTTAATCTGTATCTTTGTATTTGTTACGAATACCTTCATCAAGTAATATTTTAAAATCAATTTGTTGTCATTTCTATTCTATCTATTTAAACTGCAGAATCGCTTTAATTTTTAACTTCATGTTAGATCAACAAAATGTGTGCCGCTTCAAGACGACTCCAAAAGGTAAAATTTTATGTCCATAACTTATGCTTTTTTGGCCTTCCCGTTGTATATTCCAGAGTATTTGTACTTTAGCTTAAAATTACTTGTGTTAAACTATTAGGCCCTATTTTTTTTAAATAAATAATAGTTCAGTATTTGTTTCACTATCACCTAAAACCATACACAGGAACTTTTATCGATGAAAGAATCTCCCGTTAAAGATATCTTCAAATTGGATGATCCTGATGATAATGTTACATCGTGGACTGGCCTTCTCTATCCTGTAAGCGATTACTGGCTTTAAAAGTAAAATTTGATTTGATTCATGTATCTTGGTTAAATTTTGAGTTACTCGAAAAATTCCCTATTCCCCTCCTCCCCGAATTTTTATCTTATTTTTAGGATCGTCCTCCTTATGACAAAGGGGCTTTTAAAATCCTCATAAACTTCGAAGCTGAATATCCTATTAAACCGCCTAAGTTGGTTTTTCAAACCCCTATTTATCACCCTAATGTGGATGAAAAAGGTCAGATTTGCTTGCCTTTGATTGATCCTGGAAAGTGGAAGCCTGCTACAAAAATTGTGGATGGTATTATTGCCTTAACCTTGTCTGCTTTTTTGGGTTCTTTTCTTTGATTTTCCATCTAAATTGTGTTTTGTCGCTTAGTGATTCAGGGATTAAAGGATCTGGTTTCAAGTCCCGAGATCGAGCACCCTCTTCGGGCCGAATTGGCCGAGCAATACCAGAAAAATCGCGCTGAATTCAATAAGAAAGCTGAAGAGTTTACTGCCCTTTATGCTATCAAGCGTTAAGAGCGTCTATGCTTTATTCATAATCGTGGCTGGTTGTTTAAGCGTTCGTTCATCAATTATACTTTCGCATTGGATGTTTCTTTATTCTTACACTCGTTTGCCATTAGATTGATCAACCACTTCGCACCCTCATTTTTTATAAGCCACTATTTGAATATTAGCTGCCATCTTTTGGTTATTTTTGCTGCTCTAGCTAACTATAATGTGCCAGCGATTTCCAGAGCCCCTTATTAATTTAGCGACGCGGAGGGATTTTCGTTATCGGTCACTCATTTGTTTGGCCTTCATATAAATGGCAACTTGTTCTTCAAAACTAATTGGTTGAAAAGCGGCGTTTAAAGCAAGCGTTTGGTCTTTGCTATACTGAAACTGGAAAATATTGTTTGTTGTTTCGGTATAGATCGAAATCGGTCACCCATGCAAATAAATATGCAATAACTGATCCTGAATGAAAACTTAGGTTAAGATCTATAACTATGCTCACTCATGTCATGTGTGTCAAATGTAAGCAGGTTGTGGTTGCAGAGGTTCTGACCTTGCTGTGATCAAAAAGTCCGTTTGGGACGTTGCTTGTTGTTTATGGGTAAGACGTATGTTTTTAGGGTGATAACCGAGACGGTTAATGGTGAATTTCAAATCGAGGCTTGTCCGGATGAACTGCGATTATTGCATCTGGGATCAAAGTGACGCATTTCTTACGCTTGACCTGGAAGCTTTATAGAAGCGAAGGTACTCAGTTGTGTGTGATTTTACTCCAAAGGAGGAACCCCATAATACCATAAGGCGATCAGGTCCGTAGTTGAAAATGCCAGAGACAGTGATATAGAGTAATGTACGGGCCCTTATTTGAGTGGAATTAACATTATAAGAGGCTAATAAGAAAAAAGTATTAAATGTTAGCGTCTTAGCTATCTACTTGTCTTTAAGTGACTTTCGGTAAGATTTCGAGTTAAGCTTTACTGGTGTTCCTTGTCCTGATGTCTGTAATGAACATGGGTGATTCAAAGAGGAGTATAAAAATTGTGTTTGTACCGACAAGGCCACTGTGAAATACCAGAACATATATGCATATATTAAAGGCAAGCCTGTGATAAGAACTTCATCATGCGCTTGAAAGGTGTCACCTGCAATTACGGCAATTGCAGTGAAGAATATGGGAGGGCGTTATTTAATCAGATGATTTCAGGTCTCTTGTGACTTGCATTCTTCGTAAATTTTCCAAAACGCAACGCATACTTGTTGTTATGAGGCCAAAAACTTAGCTGCCAAAGATATTTTTAATTTTCGGTAACTGAGTTAACTTTATCACAACTGCAGTTTAACGAATTCAAAGTCAAGCTCTCGCTCATTGATTCCATCTTGAACAGTTAGTGTATCTAGGTCCGATCAATGTATCGATTCTTCGGACGGATTTACGTATTGAAACTAGGGGGGAGCCGAAAATAGGATCCTACATCTGACGTCTTATAAGGCATTAATTCTGAACCGATAATTTGAATTAATGCTTCGAAAGAAGCTAATTTTTACCAGCCAAATTTTTCCTTGACCCAATCTTAGTGAAATGAAGAAGCGATGACAGAAAATGGTAAATGGAAAATTCATTATCCAACAAAGATCGATTACCAACTAAAAAGTTGGATATGGCCAAGATTAAGAGAATTCAAGACCGAACTGAATAATCCGGAGAATTCAGCGGCTCAAAATTCCATCATCTTTAAATCATAGGTTCTTGTAATAATCTTTTATTTTCCCCTATCACATTCTTAACATATTTAAGCGTTTTATCACTTCCTTCAGTGATCGCATTATATTTAAGTGAAGAATGAAATAATATGCTAGAACTGTCTTGGATTTTAACTCTATCTACTTCGCATTTGTTTTACTTATTTAACTAAAGCCTAAACTCGCTAAGTTAGCTCTAAATGGTGGCAGCCATGGTTGCTTTGAGAGGTAAAACTATCCGAATGTACTCAGTTTTCTATTTCGGGTGATATATCGGAGGTGATTGGAAGAGTCCCTAGATTTAACTCTTATGCTACCTGCCTTCATGAATGATAAGACATTGTGCGAAATATTAACGGAAGTTGAAAGTCCTAAAACCGAAATCAGCACTTGATTCAGAATACATTTTAGTCTAAATTTAAGCTGTATCATGTATACGCGATTAGGGGAACGAATTTCTAGAAAAAGATCGTGCAGCACTGCCCCCTCCTCCCTCCCCCAAGTTTGAGGCCATGTAAGTCGCGAACTGCGGCTGGTCGAAATCGACTGATTTAAAAATGCAATTTTCTCTGGTCGAAGTAATCAATCAGCGTAGTAATTGATGGATATTGGCCTAGCGCCTAAGAAAAACAAGCCAAGGAGAATTTTCTTTGCCTTTTCCATGGTTAAGAAGATTTTTCATCAATATCTCGGCGGCCTGCGTATTAACAATTTGCCTTCAACTGCGTCAACCACAATTCCGCTTTGTCATTACAATGCTAATGGTAATAAATAATTTTTACTAAAAATCGCTATTGTGCTGCCAAATAATCGTTTAATATTATCTGATTATAGATGCAAAACTGAAAAATAATGCTGGGTCAAACAGCACTGCAACTGGTTCAGATTTTTGGATTTCAAACATTAACAAACATATTGTGTCAAACGAGTTAGACGTTAGACTTGAAGTAAGAGCTGGAACTAAAGGTTTTCAAGCTATGACCGGTTCTAAAGGCAAAAAAAATGCTAGAGATTTAGATCAGCCTGGTAATTAGTATTTCTTATTGTCTTTCAAAGTGCTAGGTCGCTTGGATGCAATTATTTTTTGCGAGTCATTGCTTTTTCAGTTTATTCTCCGAAATTCAAACATTTAAAATACGCAAAAGATGCACCACTCCAGCTGTTTTCGGAAGACTTCTGCGAATTTTTAGGAGATTATGACTACATGAAAGCACGTTACTTATGTGAACAGATTGATTACCTACTTTTGGAAGCTTGGAGGCCGAAGAACCCAAATACATTGGCAAAAAACTATGCAAGCAGTACGTTTTATCATTTGTTTGCCTAAACAAACTCTTAGAAAATGCTCTATTCTTATGCATTGACACGTGGCGGTCATCAATCTGAAATTACAGTATAATAATGTCTGTGTATTTAGATTTACATTTTAAACAGGCCCAGTTTTTACTGAGCAAAACGACCTTTGGCATTCCCTTTTGAGATTTTCACCGCTTCTTCTTGACCTGCAGCCTGGGGAAAAGAGCGCATCAAGAACTCGGACGAAACTTGGGTCAAAACTGTACCTCATAAGAGCAAAGCTGAAGGAATATCTGAGTGTATCAGGTACAACAATAGCGAACGCATTTTTAAGGAAAGTATGTTATCCACTTCAATTTAAAATGGGAACTCAATGCATATTTGGTTAGAAAATTTACTGTTAAAAAATAAAAAAAACTTGGCATTTAGCCTAAGCATTAATCTTGTTTTTCCGTGCACCAACCTCGGACCGGAACTATCGCGCCAACGACCTAAGTTCTGACATTTATCTTTCTACTGAAACAACTAAGTAGAACTTTTTTGTAAGGATTTTGAAATTCTTGTGAAGACCTTAATGTTGATGTTAAAGACAAAATTTTTACCTCAGATTTGCCAAACTGTCACGTGAAACGCAACTCGTTCGTTTTCCATAAATTTAAGTCACTTGATGGGGGAATAAAATTCGAGTTCGCAGACCCATGTGTGCCACTCACTTGGGAAGAACTCAGTCGTCAGTGGTATATTTCAGTAAAGGAATCGTCTCCTAATCAGTTACGTACTGTCCATGTAAGTGAAAGTTGTGAGCCTTTTAGTTACTCCATTTTTACAGTCTCACCACTTCGCATAAATGATGTTAATACATCGTTAGAGAGTATTCACCACTAACTTTCTGCATATTCATCCAGAAGACGTCTTTCGAAGAGAAGCGAAAATCTGTGGAAATCATGAAAACTTCACTACAGGAAAGCAAATGCCACCCGAAATGTTATCCTGATTCTGAAATGAAGCCTGACCCTGTTTTTTTCGACGTGGCCGCGAAACGAGTTCAAGCCAAAACGAGTGCCCTGAATTAGTGGGTTAACCTCGAGTAATTTTTTCTGTTTCCTAATTGTTCATGTAGTTCAGCCTACCTCAAATCAAATTTATTAGTGAGATTTACCCTAATCTCTTTTCGGCCCATTTATTTTTTTTTCAGTGAATTTATAGTCGTGCCTTGAATTCGGCTTTATTCAATCCACTTCAACAAATTTGAAGAGCATGAGCTTTTCTAGATTGGGATATTTTTTAATGTAAAGCCGATTCTTCAACCGAAAAGACATTTGAAAGTAATCAGTCACTAGTCCACTACGCCACTCCATAACCCTGCCTGGCCTTCAACAGTTGTCCTGTTGTCGCCCAAAGACTAGTGTTGCTACCGGTGAGACTGGCTGCATTGTTGCACCAGGCAAAGCCCTCTTGCCGCAAGACCCGGGACTTCCAGATTAGCTCTAAAATCAAACCATTTTGCGACACCCTACAGTTTCACTGAAAGATTTGCGATAGCTTTGATATGACACACTTGCGGCTGAGAAACACTGTGTTCATAAGAGCTACCGCAATTAATGGACATATTTCTCCCACAAAGCGACCTTAGCCTTTATGCATCTAGCACAGATTCGTCACATCTAAATGGCTTTATATGAAGGCGTTTATACCTAGGGACGCTATGTCGTTTGTAATTCTAGTCTAGCATACTACGTTAAATAACGAATGAATGGTGTTTATCTCACACCAGAATAGTGGGAGATCATTGGGTTGATGATTTCAGTGGCATGCTTTCTTTAACTTTGTTTTGCTTATTCCCCACCGGCGTTCATTTTGCCCATTTTCAGTATTAGATGTTACCGTCCTCCAGAAAAACACCCAGAATGCGCTCTATGCCCAGAACCTGAGGACTTGTATTATGAGAAGTTGGTTAGCCACCTGCCATCCCTAAAAGTTTCAGCTGCTCAAGTCCTACAAAATATTCCTGGTAGTGATTGTGACCGCCTACTCACTTCACCTTCGCCACAATGGTTCGGAAGGCGTCTTAATGCCGACCCATTAACTGTTGACCAATCCAAAATCTATCCTCCATCACTCTCAGATCCTAACAGGCGCGCTTTCATAATAAATCCACAGATGCCTTTCCATCCAATGAGGCTCAACTGCTACTCGCGTATTTCGAAAATAAATTCCCACAATCGAGCTCTAAAGCTTCCTTCAATTCAGCATTGATTTCTTCATCTGAAGCGACATTCGCAGTAATGACCTGAATTCATTTTGAATATTATCATTAAAAAGCGTTCGCTATCATGACTTGGCAATAAAACTAAGTATTCTATGAATACTTTGGGCTTTTCGATAAAGGAATTGGCATGAGATACGACACGCTCAATGACTTTGGGATATATTACTATGACATTCGATCATTTTCCGCGTGAACGTAAAGGATGTTGGTAAAGGTTATTTGTGATTCGCTGCCATTTAACAAGAGGAACTCTTGTCATGCATGAATTAAGACAATCCGCGTTCCCGACCAAAGGAGTCATCGGGGTGAGAGCTGTCATGCATCTTTCGCGAATCCAGTCAATTTGATGCTTCACTTGCAAATAATCCTGATAAATAGCGAATCTCCTTTCATTACCAACACGCTAAAGTGCACTGAAAATATGCAGTCTGGGCGAATATTTCCTCCACGTTTTTAACGATTTCAGGGACTCGCGGATGTACTATATGTACTGTTCAAACTTTGGATGTTTCTGTACTACTTTAACTGTTGTTAACTTCCAGTGTCTAGTACTTTAAGCCAAGAACTTCACTTAGCCTTGTGAGTCTCCTAAAAAAGATTGATTCGAACTAGAGTGCTCAGCTTATCCACCACTGTACTTTAATCCGACTCCTTTTTCGAAAATCGTGATGAAATTAGGAATTCTCATCAAATCATTCACCTTTCGAATTGTGGGGATGCTACAGAGCGAGTTGTCATGCCCATATTTTCGACTCCTAAGCGTTCTCCAGTTAGCGGTTAGCATAGCTAGATCGGCGCTTGGTGGGCCAGACTGACGAACATGCATCACTGGATACAAGGTTTCGCTTTACTGCGAAAAGCCGACTAACCACAAAAACCTTGAGTTGAAGTATTTCTAGACATGTACCCCTTCGATACTCGTCCCACAACTTGCCAGAACATCCAGGCAAGCGCCAAAATGATCATTTGAGCAGGCCCATAGAGTTGAAGCGATCCTGGCGAAATTCGTATATTGGGAAGAACCCTCCCCAGTAATTTACTTCGATAGCAGCCGATAACCTAGATGTTATGCACCGAAGCAGCGCTCCAAGGCGGCTTCTACTAATCTTCTAACTTGTTTAAATAAAAATTCGACCAATTAAAGGAAAGAATGGCTTTCATCCACTCTGACTTCGACCAGTCCCAGGCTTTCTAGAATATTCTGATAGCGAAACCAAGAAACTAATTATCAAAATACCCATTTATCTCCTCTGGAAATTGACTCCAGAATTATTAGCTCAAAGTAAAATAAACAGAATGTCCCGGAAGAAAAGCAATAATTACAAAATCGGGACCATCAAAAGTTTACATATAATAGTAAAAAATCCCAAGGATGAATACAAGGTTCGTTAAATAACGACCCAGGGCCTGGAAGAGGCATAAATAGTTGTACAATGCCTAGACGTTAGTGGATTTATATTCAACGGATGATGACTTGTTTTGAGGAGGTGGAGGAGCAGCTTGATGTGTCAGAGGAGCGGTAGCAGCTTGAGGAATCCTGCTGTCATCCTCAGAGGTATATTCTGGTAAGTTAGGATATGGTGGAGATATCGGAATTTTCGCGAATTCACCGTCATCATTTGGATATGGTGGTATTCCCCTAGGAGGTGCCGTCGGTAGAGGTCGTTGCTTAGATGTGGCATATCCACCGGGTTGCAACTTCGTGCTCATAAAATCATTCTCATTGTCAGGAGCAATGGGGTAAGACGAGTAATTGTCCTTTTGAGGATCTCCATAATCACTAGGTCTTTCCTTCCGTGGCATACGACCTCGGAAATCCTTTCCATAAAATTGCTTTCTATAGTTCCCGAACAGGCAACAGACGATCTCCACAGTAATCAGATCTCCGGCATTCATGGATAGCATTCTAAGAAGGAAGTGACCATCCTGACGAAGAAACTCGTTAATAAAACGATCAATAAGGTCTCTAAGTTCATGATTGTCTCTATCGTACACATCTGCCATCTTCAGGAAGCGTTTAACGAAGTGCCTCTGTCGGAAAACGGAGATTCGGTAAATCCACAGTGGAATACTCAGCAATTGGATGATCATAACTGAGCCCAAGAAGAAGTATAAAAAGACGTAGATCTTCTCATTTAGCATATTGATCGGAAGTACACACTGAGCAAACAAATTATTCCCCGCCGCCACGTGCTGGAGAGTGTGTCTGCAAGCACCAACACGGGGGAAAATTTGGGTTTCGGTCCAAGCTTTACCCTTTCGAATATCATCCAGAATTCTAAAGCCGAAGAAAAAATAACCTTCCCTTTGATCGAAGCGCAGAAAGGCGTACATGAGGTAGAGCTGGGCAATTCCAATTAGAACGTAGAGGATTTTAATCAAAATGTAATAATAGATGAGATTATTGCCGTGTCTTTTTCCAGGTAGAGCCTGTATCACTCTAGTAATGGGTCCACTTGGACGTTCACGGTATTCGCGACGATTGAAGAGCAACAGTTCAAGACTCTTAGCCATATGACGAACAGCCTTTTCCCGTTTCTCGCCTTCATCTTTCACTGCACTATTAGCCGTGCGGATCAGGTTTTGCAGATCCGTTCCTGTTCTGTTGAACGTGAACATACTCCAAATAATCCGTGGAATGTAGTAGAGAATGGCTTGCAACCCGAGCACCAGTGGAACCCATTGGTAATAATCTTAAATAACAAAAAACAGTGAATATGTTTAGAAACCACAAAAGAGTAAAACTATTATCAAAGGCAAGACCACTTTGGCAGACAGAATAAGTGAACTAAAAGTCAATAAAACCTTAACTGAAGAGATATTTGCAATGACCATTGCTCTACCATGAGGTCACTGCGGTCGCGTTCAGTAAGCGCGGACTGCAAGCGAATTAGGCCAGGACAGGCACGACTCTAAGGCCATAATGAGTCATCGGACGACTATGCGAGGTTTTTTAAGAGCCAGTAATGGAAGAAATTACAGTAATTACTTACTCATAATTTTGGGGTTTGTGGAGCTCCATTCTGCGATCTGATGAGGAACGACACCAGAAGTGAGATTGATCGGAAAAGTGCCCTCCACCCAGCAGAGATTGGTCACGTAAGATTCGGCATTACCTCCACTCACAGTTGTAGGAAGGTAGCAGACCAGCGGAGCCATGAAGTACTGTCGAACAGTCACGAGAAGCATACTGATGAAGAGGACGATTACATTCCATTGGAAATTCGCTCGGTCGGCCAAATCCTCAACACCAACATAAGTTGTAGCGGAGAACGACTGAATATAGCCCAGAAACTCTGTTGCAACCATTTCGGAGATTTAATCTGAAAGATCAAAAAAGCATTGCAAAAGGTTAGGCAAAAAATTTAGACTCAGTTTTATTTTATTTGGAAATAGAATGCCTCCCTTTCGGCTAGAACCGAAAGGCTGTCAACGAAAAGCAAAATTTTGCGAACAAAATAACGAGGAGCATATATAAACAGAGGCGGTAGTTAATCAAAAATCATTGTATGATGGCAATTAGAGCTACAAAATACAGGAGACACATAAAACGTGGCTACTTATAAAGCAAACAGAAAATAACTACGTTTTACAGTTAACAGAACAAATAATGGTAGCTTTATTAAGACGGTTGAAACGTAGTATACACTAAACAAGATTAATTATGCTGATCGTTTTAAAAAAAAACCATGGTAAAAGGCCCAAGCTCAAAAGAAAAAAACGAACAGCGACAGCCCACACGGCAAAGCCTCACCCGAAAGAATGGAGAACTGGTTGTTACAAGCTTAGCATGCAATGGTTATTTACGTCCAGATGAACAGACACGGCACTACCATTGGTCAACACTGCATTCATGACCTTACTATCGCTTTTAATTGGTTATATGTGATGAAGACATTTGCGCAATTCTGCCTACGAGATTTAATCATCTAGCTGGTCTGACCTCGTTTAGGAAAAGAGCCATGCCTTCCAAGCAGGAAGGTATGTTTGTGAAATGGTACTTAATTATAGATGAATCTGAACGCTTTACGGTAAATACCTGAAGGTCATCAATTTAATTGGTCATTTAATTTTCGTTACTTCCTGCTCGTTTATTGGTAGTAAGAAAGATGCTTGAGAGCCTCCGTTTAGGATCACTAATTTGGAGATTTATTTATGGTCTGACGATTATTTTAGTTAATGTGTACGTGCCGATGAGATCACGACTGTTGCATTCTCGGTTAAGTTGTATTCAAACCGATTTTGAAAGTAGGTTGAGAGGTGGATCATAATGGACAACGGTATGCAACGAAATCCATCGATTAGGAAGGGAAAATTGTTAGTTATTTGAGTTCTCATACGCAGAGTTTTCTAAACATTACACTAATAAAACGGAAATTAATAGGTTTCACTTAAGGATTTGTTAATGTTTTATTGAAATTTGCAATTCACTTACTTCTGAAAAATATTTCAGCAACTGTCTTCGAATTTAATACATTCAGTTTGTATATTACCGAAACAAAATATCGGGCTCTCGTTATTTTGTATTAAGTGCAAAGCAAGTCGAAAACGTGAAAATTGAGTTGTAAATTACCAATTCAGTTATGGTCAGTTTGGATTGACTGGAATTAGGCTCAGTTGTCCTTAAGGCTGCACGACAGCGGATTCTAGTAGTCAGATCGTTGTAAACCATTTTAGTTTACTGGCATTTTTACTGAGAAATAAATGTGCAACGAATAGAGCTTACCAGCTTGCAAATCGGATGGTAAAACCCGCGAGAGAATTATGGCCGAATTTCCGAGCTGAGAATTCGTTTAATTTGTTCACAAGACTCAATTTTGATAACTTCCAGTTGGTCTGGCTACGCGTCAAATTTCTAATTGCCCTATGAGAAACATGAAGGCGGGTAGATATTCGACCAATATAACAAGCTTTGGATTTTCCAATGGTGATTTGGGTCCGATTTTCATATCATCGAACAGATTTCAAAACCGCACAAAGTAAATACTTAAACTTTGGTTTACTCGTTTCCTTCATTACTAATGTTTTCCCATAGGCACGAACTCTGGCTTTGATTCGCACATTATTCGCTCTGCAGAGTCCAGAGTTCAACGCCAGTCATTCAGACTAGTATTACCTGGCTGACTTCTGATATTTATATTAACATCTCCTTTAGAGTTTGATTTCCTGAGCATTTATGTATTTATCGATTAAAATTATTTGTTTAGATGATCTCACCCATCACGGTAATAACTAACGCATGTCCTCTCAGAATACCCCACCGTTCGGTTTTTAAAGCCCGGTAGAACCTACTTTTTGTACCATATTGTAGGTGCCATTTGATTCTAAAAGTTTTCGAAAGTGCAAAATCCCATTTTGGCACGTTTGTGCGCACATGAGAACTTAGCTTTCTTGTGTTAATCAGCGGAGGTTTGGGCAAAATTAATAACAGCGGAACTCCATGTATCTAGTCGGGAATAAAATCAGTTCCGGATGCCTACCTAGCTTTACTATTCATAACTTGCGCATAAGGCGGCCAACGAAGCTGCCCATTGAGTCGTGGCTGCATGCGGCCACTCAGGTCTCAGATTCGACGCCCTTCGAACAAGACCCACTGTCGCTCCCTCTCGAATGACCAAGCGAATTACCTGGGCCATCGGCTAGACTGTTCACAAACCGAATTTAATTAACCGCCGGCGCCTGGCACATCATGAAGATTAAAGCTTGGGAGAACCCGAATACATGACTTACTTAAATTTAATGAAACGATTGTATCATAGATGAAACTAGAATTTCTAATCTAATCACGTTCTTAATAGCATACAGCCACGAAATGTTGGGCTCCTCAGAAGTGCACTATTAGCACACGGATTCTAGGCCAAAATCGCATTTTATACTGCACCCACATTGAATCACTCTTTAGTATGGTTTTCTGCGCGCTTTTGAATTTGAGCCTCTCACATTTATTGTCCACAAGTCTGTAAAATAGACCAAATAACCAACTCTTTAGGTAGTTAAAAAATCTTCAACGCACACGAGAATGATTAAAATACCGATATACACAGACAGAACGAACATTTTAGAAATAGGTTGAGTCGCGAAGGGAATAGCCCGTCGAGCGATGCATTGTACGGGGAGTGTAACGGCGTATCGGGAGCCCAGCTCTTCCAGCGCCCGAGGGATTTAAAGGGCCCAGGTAGGGATTCCACAATTGCTGCTGGTTCTGGGTCTCAGGATAGGACAGCAAAGCTTCGATCCATGGCTAAAATGATTAAAAACGATAAGTAAGCCCTGTAGGATCCAGGTTGTGAAATCAGAGCCCAGAAGCACTTCGACATCAGCAATTCATACTACTCAATCAGTTTTAGTAGCACACATTTACACAGACTACTTACGTAGGCAGTAAAAAGTGAATGAGGTAGGTCAACCTTTCCTCGAATTAAAGCGTTTACTTTGACAAGATCTTCCTGAGGTATGCCGGTAGTCAAGTAGATGACACCTGATATGGGATCAACAGCTCTTACAATGGCTATAAATAAAAACCGGACAGGCATAAAATAGGCTAGTCAGAATGTAATTATAAATAAAAGTTTATCTGGAAGCTTAATACCTTGAAAGTATCGAATATTAAATGCAGATATAAGCGAAAAGAACTTACCTAAACCAACACACTCACAAGGTGAGGCTTCAGAAAGCAAGGTCAGGTGATTCGTTTCAGAAGGCGAAATAATCTGAAAGAGTAATGAAAGTGTTTTAGCAAAAGTAACAAGCATAGAAAGGTTTTGAAGTGGTTAAAAAGAAGAAGGATAGACGATGTGCCAGAGGGATGGAATCGATTATGAAGTAGAATATCAAATTATCAAGCGATTTTACTAACAAATGTCACCGATTAAAACGACGCGCAGCGTCCTGCATCTGTAGACCTAGAAGCCTGAAGTCGTCGTGTGTCACGTAACGATGAGCTAAGACTTAGTGCCAGACGATTCAACTAATCCCATTACGAAATTGCTAAAAGCTTGTTATTTTTGAGGTGCCGATATTGCATAGCGGTTAGCTCTAACACATGACGTCAGCTGGCTAATAAACTATATCATGGTTCATTAATGGGTTCATGAATGGGTTACATTCATTTCCCACTTGACCAAGCACCTTCTCAGGGGGTTATTAAAACCGAACAATCAATATAACATTAAAAATGGAATCCATGTCACAAACGAACATCACCAGAAAATATCAGCATATGGGTCGACTTAAAGAAAGTGCGAAACAGCGATTTGTGATGAAATCGCTATAGTTAACAAGCTTCTGACCGAATTATGCTGCCCTTAAAGTTGATTCAAAAAAAGGGAAACGAGGAAATAGTGATTTTTGTTGGAATCTAATTTACAAAGCATGATAAGGCGGAAAAAGTACACAGTGGAGGCTGATATGAATATTTCATAACATACAACAAATGCAAAATTGAGGCGGAGCCCCTCTCCAACGTCCTATTTCGCAGAATGAGGTGCGAAAAAAAATGTCGCAAGAAAACGAAGGGCTATATATCTTGTATTCTGATATGAGAGAAGGCTGCAAAAGAGCGAATGTCCCCAAGCTGACGATGTCAAGGATGAAGAGTAAATCATTAAGATCAATGGACGAAGAGTAAAGAGTTTGGGGAGAACATAGAAGATATTTGATAGAGTTCGGATAAAATAAGACTCCCCTTGAAACATCACAACATCTTCCCGAAATCAAAAGCTGAAAGTTGTTCATACTACTATTTCAAAATTACTATTTACAGGAAACAAATTAATGACTCAAAACTCACGTTCTCTTCAGGAACAGAGCAGAGGGCGACTAGAGTGCCACTGAGATAATTTGTAATAGCAGGTAGGGAATAAACGGACATTGGATTCACAATATCAGATGGTTGATGTAGGAGATGGACTGCGATTGCATTCTTTGCATCGGGGTTGGGATCTACCGTTAGAGGAACACGGTATGGCAGGCAGTCGAGGAAGTGTGCAGTAGGATGACCTAGAGGCGTGTTTCCGCGACCATGCCGTCCTGAACCCGGTAAACTTGTCGGCGCATTTACCAGACCAGAGAGGAGATGGGCCAGCAGAGTCAGATCGCGCTGATCCTGTGCAGAGGTGAAACCGCCCGGACCGCTGATAGGGCAAAAAACATGAAGTGAACAATAACGTTTGTGGATAATCAAGTTTGAAATAAAAGCTGATTCTGAAAGCACTAACGACGAAACTATACTTATTAACCGGATCATTTGAACAAACGGCAAGAAATACCTTGATTCTCTCATACAGCACGAAAAGTTCATAACCGCTGTTAACAGTGGACCTTGGGCGCTCAACTACGATGCAAGCTATGACGATCCAGCTACTCCACTGCATCTTAGCTTATTACTATTAGTGGGTCATTATTTTTACGGCTTTACAAGCATTGGCTCATTGTGAAGAGGTGAAATCGAAAAACTCAAATAGCAGTTAAAGTAATAGTCAAACAGTGCAAGGGTTGGATGGAATTAAAAAAGTAACTTGTTTGAAATATATTCCCTCGATATAACGTTAATAATAACAACAACAATAGCCTATGTTTTTTTATTTAAATGAAATCCTTTTAATAGAAAGAGAGCAGCTTAAGAGAATGTATGGCATATCGTTCAATAACTTACCCTCTACTCATCGAAGGAATCTGTATGACCTGATGACTGAAACTTTCATTCGACAAATCCTAAACAGGGCGAATTAACACAATAATTAATGGCAAGATTGAAAAAGAAATTAGTACACATTAAGTGACCCACACTGTGATTCCAACCACAAGATTGATGTAGAAATTGAGGCGTAAGTTCAGGCAGGTTCTGACGGGCACTGGCTCTTTGACCACTGAGATATAACTGAACTATTTTATCGGGTTTAGTCATTGCAACTTGTTCGATAAGCAATGTTAATCCAAGACCTTTGAAATAAGATAATTTAGAATAATTCCAGCAAACCCTGAGTCCAACCCATTGTATTAATGATTAATGGACATTGATCTTGAATTTCACTGAATGCGTCGAAAAGATAACGAAGACAATTCACGTAAAAACTGGGATTAATTGAGGGAGAAGTGCCACCAAAGAAGCACTGTCTATAAGGTTGAGGAGAAAATGAGAGAATTGAATTACTGCTTTGGATGGAAAAGGCCATCTAATGGGTGCGAAAATGGCGGCCCAAAAATATAATTTTTTACGACGGTTAGACTTAATACACCAGGAGGAGTGAATTCAGTTTGGCCAGGGTCACAATCAAAAACCGCAACTGCTTCATGGTCTGAGAGTAAGCGGTTTACCAGACGTCTCAAAAGAGAAGACTTTCCAGCATTTAGAGGACCACAAATGAGGATCTTAGACTTCTTGATTTCTAAAAAAATATGATGTACAAGAGCGCACCTTGAAAGTTTGACAATGAATCGAAGAAGTGGCGCAATTCTGAAGCCTCAATGTAAACCTCATTGAAAGAGGCAGATTCAAAGGAAAACGTTTCACCGACAATCGAAACTTTTTCGGGGATGGAGTGGGAGAAATCAGATGGAAAAAGCATTCTAAAGCTTGTCATTTGTTGAAGTGACTGGAAGATTGGGGAGTCCAAAGACTGAAGCATTAAGGCAACGGCATATTGGGACAAATCAACTGACCGAAAACCAGGGCAATCCGATAAGTTTTCCAGGTGGGTAGTGGATATGCCAGAGAAATTTGATATCAGAAATAACAGATCGCAAAAGTTTAAATCCGCCAGAGCATCACACGGTGGAACTCTCAGATCACATGGAGTATGAGTTGAAGGAGAGTAAACGTTGAATGATACACATTCATCATGACAAATACTGGCACCACAGATCTGGATCTTGGAAACCCGGAGCAATGATAACTTTGCCCGACCATTAATTAACCAATTCGAATCGGATGATAACAAGCATAACCATGTGATGGGACAGTCACTTATTTTAACAAAAACTGAGCTGTTTCTTATTATAAATGATTCACTAGGATTAAAGCCGGTCGACGCCATGACGCAGGTAAAGTACGCGGGAGCCACAATTGTACACCAGGCGGGTTAACAGGACAACCCAACTAGCCAATAAGAACTTGATTAGTGCGCAATTTAACCAATTTTTATTTATTTATTTATTTACTGCCCAATCATTAATGCAAGGTCCAAGGATTTATTGGGGATACAACAGAAGTACAAATAGCTTTTACAACAGGTAGTGCTCAACAGTCAACATAGAAGACAGTAAAAGCGTTTATAGGCGTTTTCGGTCCTCTGGTCACTTCTCTGGCTTGGTTTCCTCGTACAGGCAGACAATCTTCATACATCTCTTCAAGAAGTGGGTGGTTAGTCTCTACCGATCGCTCCTCTCATTAACCCCAAAAGTTGCCCTTGGGGTTATCGGTGGTCACCACGAGATAGAGAGTAGGTTTGACCACCTGCAAAGTCAATTTAGTATGCGATTAAAGTGGTGTCAATTTCATAAGTTTCTTCTTCCTCTCCCCCAAAAAAGAAGAAACGCCTCTGCTCATCCATTTAACAGGTATAGAAAATTGTCAAATAGCCGAGGTAATTTGACAAATTATAATTCATTCAATTAAAAAGGCTTGTAAGTGTGACATGGTTGATCCCTCTTTCGCCGACAATTGACATGCAGAAGGCCAGAACCGAAAGACACGTCAGTCGTGCGTTGGGACGGTTTGGAGATGGTGTCAAGCCTACCCTCGACTTTATCGGTAGAACTTAGGGATAGTCATGCACAGAATTTCGACTGAATGCCGTAGCCCGTCATCCCCTCCGTGGTTGCATCTCCAGTATCGCTGTCAAGGCTTGTAATTTACATAGACTGGCCCTCAGCACTTCAGGTCGATTGGCGTGGCGCGTGCAAGCTAAACCTGCCTCGTAATCGTAGATTTCTATCGAAGTATCGGAGGAGAGTCTGGTGCGATCAATCTATTTCGTTCAAAGATAATCAAACTCACTTTTGACTCTCGGCAGCAGAGCTTTCTTACTAGGAATCATTCTCCATTTTCTGGTTGAATGAAAGAATAACCCTCTGGCATCTGTCTCTCTAAACTTAGCTTGGGAATAATTTTTTTTGCCTGAATATTTTCATTTAGGTGGTCGTTTCTCTATTGATTGTCTGAATGTTTCACACCGACTGCATAGATCTTCCTATGGAAATCGATTCATAAGGGGGGAACAGCTTCGGGTTCTTCCATTTGGAGATGTTCTTGTTTGCTATTTGTATTCACTCCCCGCCCATTAGGGAAGTCCCAAGGACTTGTTGGGGTACAACAGAAGTAAAAATAGCTTTTACAACATGTAGCACACAACAGTTTGCTATATTTTTTTTTCTGCTTCAGGGAGAGGCACTCCAACGGTATTTGGCTGGAGGCTGATACCTACGATGCTTTGATGAAAACTATTGAACGTGATTGCAGAGTAAGTCATTCATTGATCGATTTTTGCAAGATTTCACCATCAACCTCCTAACCACTATTTAATTGCCCTACAGCGCTATTAGTGTTTATAATTCCGTTAAATACATCACTGGAATATCTCCATTTTATCAGTAGTGTAGGCTCATTCAGTCTATTCCCGCCATGTTTGGTCATACCCAGCGACCTCTTAGCGACTGACCAGCGAAGCACTACCATTAAGGGTTGAAATGTTCCGACATTATCCCCTCTTTTACTGTAATTCACGCAATACAATTCATTTAGTTTGGAAGACATAGAAAATATCAAACAAAGCATTTATTTTAGGCACTCAGAGAAAAATGAACAGCTGAAACAAGGCTTAATTCTACTTATGGTTGGAGTCAAGCAAGTTTATCCTTCATCATCGAACTTTCAAAGTTCATACTGGACGTTTGTCAAAATAATTTGGGTGAAAGGCAAGCTCTGGCATTTATTGACTTAAGTTTGGAGACTAGATTAAGATCATGAAGACCGGAAAACCAATTTTCATCGCTGAATCCTTAACAGATGAACTAAATTCTGTCGCATATAAATGCCCTCTACAGTGGCGAATAAAATTCTATTTCATTGTTGTTCACGTATAATGTTCCAAAGCAGAAATGTCTGATTACACAGAAATTCTCAAATCAATGAATCCAAAGTATTGTATTATATTTTATTGGAATATAATTTATCCTCTTGTTTAATGCAATCAAAATTGTCGTTCGCATCATAAACATTTTGGTTAGTCGAGCAGTTGTTTTTTGTTGCGATGGAGTTTCCTGATTTGGGAGAACAGTGCTCTGCAGGTTTTTGCAGGTCACTTGGTGGGTTTGAAAACAGATTGCTTGTTATCGCATTGCTTAACAGTTAAAATTTATATGCAATGTCGAGTTTTTCATTCTAAATTTTTTTATCTGTTTATGAAATGCATTTCACTGCTTAGTTATTTGCCTTTCAAAACATTGGAGCTCACTCGAATCTGAACAATTGCATCGACGATGGAAGTCTCTGATGTATTATTTCTGTTTTATTTAATTTAAATTTTGCGGGCAACTCAATTTTTTTTTCATTATTTACTCTTAAGCAAATGTTATTAGATAATAATTAATACTGAGTTCAATTTTTGTGTCATACTGTAATAGAGCTGTTTCGTTGTAATTTCATATAATCCAACTTGATTTTGCTGCGAAAACTTTATTGAAGGGTATTTTCAATATAGCTACCTGAGTTGCCGATTTTGTTTATTGCTAGTGATACATTCCCTTATACAGGTAATCTTATTATCTGAACACTTAAGATTTTCTCCCCGTACGGTGTTCTGGGTGTCACAAAGTCTTTTGCAAAGACCATTACAAGTTTGATAGTCATTCTTGTCCTGATGGTGATCCCAAGAATCGCCAAGTTCCTGTTTGTCCCCTCTGTGGTGTTCCCGTACCTACTGGTCCCAATGAATCGGCTGATGTCAACGTTGGTCATCACATTGACGAAGACTGTCTATCCCAACCCTCACGAGCCCTCAAAGGAAAGGTATTTTTATTTTATTCATGTCATTATTGCACGGTGTTTGTGCCTCATGTTTTTTTTGTCCAGATATTCAACAAAACTTGTTCGGTACTGGGTTGTAAAAAGAAAGAGCTGGTGTCATGCAAATGCGATCGGTGTCATCTCAACTACTGCCTCAGTCATAGAAATGAAATGGACCACGACTGTAAGGGCAGATCCATGTTAAATGGTGGCATGCCTATGACTGCTGCTGGAACCGCTGCTGTTAGACGTGCTGTTGCAGCGGTAATTCTTTGCGTTTGTAATCCTTTTGTGTCAGACAACCTTCAAATAATCAATTCATGATATTACAGCAATCGTTAATGTTTTTAAGTGCATGTTGCCGCTCGACGCTTGTCTAGCCTATTTCTCTCATTATATTAGCAGTCTAGTAAAACGACCGGTCGTAATAATAATTCGGTGTCAGGAAAGTCCCAACAAGAATTGGAAGACCGAGATCTAGCGATGGCCATCGCGCTGTCTCTGGAGGCAGGAGAAAATCGCCACATGCAGCGCCAACAGTATCAGACATCCTCAGAGGGAGGGTGCACCATAAGTTGAGCTTTAGTTCTTCAAAAAAGCCAATCTCTTCCAATCATTCCAATCCTCTCTCCCCCTATCCAATCCCTTCCTAATGTGAACATTTTCTAAGATAACCACGTTAATTTTTGCTATTATTTTTCCTCTCCCCCCTTGGAAAAGGATTTATTTCCCAATAATTTTATGCATTTACTCAGTTTCTGTTCAATGTGCCCCCGCTGGTATTTTTAACTATTATTGACCTGAGTTTGGGAGGAATAGACTTTTTTCCAAATTCTCGCTTGTACAAAAACCAGTTTTTCAGGTGAAAAGTTGGGACATTGAGAGTTTTTACAAGAGGACTGGTTTTCATAAGACGAGATCACTTGGATCCACCAAGCGAATCCTTATTCTCAAGCCAGAGGTAGAGAGGTAATGAATTTCTTGAAGTTCCAGAAGCCAATACTCCTTCAAACTCTCGTTGAGTTGTCAAAGATTTTCTGTTGATCGTTGCAAGATATTGTATGAAGGATTCTTTCGAGGCTGAGCAAACAATTGAGTTAAATTAAGGCAAGAATTTTCTATTTAGCAGCATTAAATGTTGGGCCAAAGCTTACTGAGTGAGTAGTTTATGTTTCTAGAAGAATGTTTTCTCGAAACTAGTCTGAAACGGAAAGCATATTTCTAGTGGTGGGTGTGATATGCCTTATCTATACTTTTGCAATTATAACTGTGCTACTGAAAGCTTTATGAGTAGGCATTGGGAACTCACACCTCCTGTTCGGTAGACTTGCCACCAGCAAGCCGCTTGACTTCTGTTAAAGATGACAGCGGACTTTCGGCAGCTGATGCACCGGTAATAAGCAGATCTGTCGCTTTCTGAATCAGTTTTGAGAGGCGAAAATTGGCGAATTGTGCAGTATCCACCTTCTTCTTAAAGCTCGCCAACAAAGCGCCATGATCCACTGAGATGTCAGCGTACAACGCGAGGAGGAAGTTAAGCTCTACAGCCATAGCCACCGGTCGGCTACATAGAATGCTATTAGGACTCACATCCAGAGGTGAGCTAGAAAAGGCACAGAAGATGCCTAAAAACCTTGATGAAAAACTTGCTTGAATTAGATAGTCGGGAATTCGGGCTCACGGGTGAGAAACAATAGCCATGAGGATGTTATCAATAGCAGCCTCACAGGCAGCGAATTCGGATGACTCAATGATATCTTTTACCAAATGCTCAAATAGAGGAACAGCGGCTTTGTTTCCATAAATGAGTGTAGACTCATTTCTCAAAGGCCAATATCTAGTCCCACGTTCCACAATCTGAAGAGCTAAAGAAAAGGGGCGATCAGCAGCTAAATCAAACACCAACCTCTAACTTTGGGGATTTCGGTATAAGTAAGCCTTGCCGAAGCGGGAGCTAGACGGGCTGAGAGAAGGAAGTCATTGATGAACTGCGAAATGCGAAAACGAGTTTCAGAGCTCGAGCGATATTCAGAGAGTAGAGACACAGCAGGTGGAGAAGCCAAAAGAGATGCGGTGGCCAGGACATGCAGATACATGAGCGCACCGTGACAGAGAAGGAGGAAGACCTCCGTTGTACTACCTGATGACTTTCCATCATAATTAAAATGGTGCCCAAGGAGCACACATTTACCTTTGGAGAGAAGGGAATGACATGAACAGTTTTTAACAATGTTGAAAAGTTGAACTAAGATAAGGTGTTTTCTTACCTCCTAAAACGAACTGAGCTAAGCACACAGAAGATCGATTATTCACTGCTGCCATTGTTACCCTGAACGCTCCAATACTGTAGCGAAGGTATTCTGAAGTAACAAACTAACAACAGTAAATTCAAAGGGAAAACATTTTGGCTAGATTTAGCGTTTGAGACAATCTGAGTACTCTGATGCCCAATTATCAAACTGACTTCTTGAGCTTGAGCTAGCTCTTGATGTACATTAAATGGAGACAAAACTTCTCAGAATGGAATAAATTCCGTCAAAACATCAGTATCTTGGAAGTAAACACAGTAACCGTAGTCTTTCAGATACTCTTAAATAGAAGCCCCAATTATTAAGCCCTAGCCTTGAAATTTGTAACCATTTTCTTTTGTTCATTATCTCAAAGCCCGCCACAATTCTCCTATTGCGCGACCGCTTCTAGGAGCTCCCTCTTCTGTAGCCCTTTTCAGTTGAAGCGATGATCTAGCTTGACCATTCCAAAATTAGGAAAAGCAACTAGTACTTTAGGTTTCTGTGCACAAGAACTCTCAATTTGAAGATAAATTTGTTGCATAATCCCACTATCGCATTTGACACTACCTTAGTAAACCTTCTTTTGATATTCTGTCGGACAAAAAGCTAGGATCTATGGAAAATTTTTGAGGACACATCCGAAGATTTTCTATGCTCGAATCTCCGGAAGTCAAGTTTTCTACATTGTGCTCCTCGACTCATCCACAAAACATGGTTATTTTGTCCAGGATCCAGATGCTGAAAAATAACTAGGAAATTCTCTAAATACTTAGTACTGTATTCTTAAAATGAACTGTAATTTAAGACTGTACTTTAAAATAAATTCCGTAAGTCTGTAGGACAAGCCACATAATGTAAGATTCCACCTCAGTAGACAATTACTTACGATGATCAACCGGACGCGGAGGAATCCACCTGATGCCCAAAGTTTTGGAGAACCCTGAAGGTGGTATATGAGGTTTTGTATCGTCATCCTCTAGACGGAGGTACAAGTGGTCCGCAAGACCGCGACGGCGTAAAAACGCGTGTCCTTCCGTCTCATGCAATAATTCTACACCATACATGGTCGATACCGAACCGGAATTGGCCTCTTCTTTCATTGGAATATCTTGTACCATTGTGCTCACTAAATCAAGGTTTCTCTCTGCCAATCGCATTAGAGCACGCGATAATGAATTAGTATTTAATATGGGCACAGGTAGATAAGACAACTTGTGTTGTCCATGGGAGTAAATCTGAATATGAAAAGAAAATATAGACATATACACATATGCATTTACATAAATCAACATGAGAATAACTAACAGGCTTTAGGATAATCTCCAAATCCTCACTGGCAACTTCCTGAGATAAGGGATTTATGTCGATGTCAACGAAAAGCCAATCAGAACCGTGAATTGGCAAATAACTATTAGTATATTGAGCTTGATAAACAGAATTACGTCGGTTCAGTCGGCAACGTTTGGATGGTTTCAACAAGATTATTTAGCCAATCCTTAAGCCTCGGTTCAACATCAGAGCCAATAATTATAACACGTCCGAAGTTTTCTGGATCTGTTTGTAAAACTTGAAATGGGGTAGGCATATGAAGAGTATTTTTGCACGAAAATAAACCAGGCATGCCTGGATAGTCGAGATCAACTGTAGTTGAGGAGCTGCTTATCGAGGAGAAGGCTTTCCAAATGGATTCAAGGGACTGATCTGATTCATACCACAAGGTAAGTATCTTTTCCTCGGCATCCACAGAAATGAGAGAAATCTACAAGTAACCGCATAAACGATACACTAACACAACTGACTGGCTTGGATTGACCAAAAAGATCAAAGTTTATTCGACAGTATTCCAAAACTGCCTCTACTGCAAGAGACCAAATATTTCGCTGAACGACGACGCTGTCCAATGACGATACTGACCGCCGGTTTGGTCCCTTTTCGAAACTGCAAACATCCCTAAATGGTTTCTGCAAATTTTTGGTCTTTAGCATAACAAAGACTGTTTTAGGATTGTCCGTAGAACGCATTCCGACATCAGACTAACCAGGCCCCTGAGCATAAAGATGTTCTCAAGGTCAAGAAGAAACGACCATTCGATTTTCTAATATTCTTATAAGACATTTTATAAAATATTGCAATAAATGTTTCTGTTTTTTATTTTTCTTGTGCTGGGAAAGGGTAAATCAGTACGATTACTGTTGAAAACTATGCAACACTGGGTTAGGGAGAAGGAATGGTGACAATTTCGCGATGCAATTAATTCGAAAATCCTAAAGATGAATTAACAAATAAGCTTATTTTAAAGCTATGTTGCCCAGAACTTCGAGAATGAACAGTTTTAAAAAGATTGATAGAGAATCGGGTTTGGACTCGGCCATTTCTTGGCAGTTTATTTGTATCAATTATAATAACAGACTAGAATGTAATATATCGTAACGAAGCAAAAAAATTGAGCATTTTTTCGATCCGAATCTTAACATGGTCATGTTCATACGCAACATGGGTCGTCTCTGTAGAATTTTGGGAGCGAAATCATCTGTTGATTAAAGTAGGCCTAAAATCCCGTAATTAGATTCATGTACTGCTTTAAATCTTCCTAGCAATTTGTTCAACGATATCCGATAACGGGCACACTAGCTTGGTGGAATCACAGTTGAAAATTTCCTATCTTACATGGCGCACAAAATATGTTGTGCGACTTTTCGCCAAATGCTGCATTAATAAAGAATAATTTTAAGTTGATTGTGCAGTCCTCACTAACACAAAAATAAGTTATATACATTTATAATTAAGATAAATTGTCCTAGAAACCAATCTGTGCGCCAGAGGTTTTGTAATTTCTTTCTGATTATGCTGTCTCCTACCATAAACAAATTATAGACTTTAATTCAAAATGCATAAACGATTTTTTTTAGAACGATAATTATTACATTTGTAATATGCGTACGAAGGAGTCAGCTTAAAATCTGCGCTTGTGTTCACAGCCAATAGGCATTTCCGACTCAGGCCATTTGACGGCTTTGCAGGCGGAAATAGCGCGTTAAGTCGAATCGCTAGGTTGGTACCCATTGCGTAGATGCTGGTGAGGTTTGCGCGATGTAATTATGCGCTTTTAATTTCCTAATCCATTTTTAATTGTACTACGGTTTTGGGTCTAGAATAATCGACTTTCCAAACCACTTCTGATATAGAAAATGCTGAACTTGACGGACATTCAAAGTAAGTCGCACTACAAGTAATTTGTTTCAGAAATCGGATTAGCCCTTATGACTTTGGGCATCGCTTTCTTCGGGCTTGGAATACTGCTACTTTTCGATGCTGGATTACTTGCGCTGGGGAACGTAAGTCTACCATTCTTTCTGAATGTGTTAAATAGATCCTTTTCGTTTCTGGTTTGGCCTTATTCATTGGAGCAGACCGTGTTTCACGCTTTTTTTTTCAAAAACACAAGTTGAAAGGATCATCGTTCTTTTTTGGAGGAATCGTTGTTGTACTCATCGGTTTTCCACTAATTGGCACGCTTATTGAGCTCTACGGATCATTCTGCCTCTTCGGGTACGTTGAACTTACGTCTATACCCCTTGCCATCACCCAATATTTGTGGATACTTACCGCCTTCTCTCGTCCCAGTGGATTCATACCAGTCGCTATTCGGTTCTTATATAATGTACCAGTTATTGGCTGGATTTTATACCTACCAGGGATAAATCGAGTACGTCTTAGCTTCTTGAACATCTCATGTTTTTCAGCCATGTTAAGGGTTTGGTTGCATTAACATTTATTTCTTCCAGGTGGCCACTGCCCTTGGCGGTCAATCAAAATCAATGGTTTGACATCCATTGCATACTAATTAGAACTTTTCTTTGCTTGTACATTTCCGCAGCTTACTTTGTAAAAAAGTAAGCAGTCTCAATGTTCTGACGTACAATTGAAAGCTGACTTTTTTTATTGGGACACGTTCAGTTTTGCTTTGGAAATAAATGTCATTGCAGCCTCACCGGACGCAACTGCGACGCATACACCAGCGTAGCTAGATGCAATCTTAATTAGTTCAAGCCCGAGTTTTTGATTCTCTGTCATCCCTGTCGCATTGTCATCGCCACCAGCATTATCATCATCATCCTCCTTCTGGCAAACACCAAGTCGTTTTATTGTTTCATGAGGTGGCATAAAAATATCGCTCAGCTCCCGCATTGTAAGGGACAACCGACGAGTTGTTATATCCTCGCGATTTATCGAATGAAACCACGTGTATCTTGCTTTACCAGCTATTATGAGTAGGCTCCTACGTGGAAGGGGAACCGCGATTGCCGGTTGAGGACATACCTATGAAAATTTAAAGAAAATATGTAGGGAGAATTTATGTTACATTAGAAGAATTGAAGCCTGATTCTGCAAATTTTTTGTATTTTCTCCACTCCTCTTCAGAGTCAGGACTCTCAGGGGGAAGCGTAAACGTAATTTTCGTTTCCGATAATAAGTTGAGAATAACAAGGCGTTCACCCCATAGCCAAGTGTCATCAAGGTGCGGAACGATTGATGCTCCGCGCTCAGGTAGGTATTCCAAGTTGCAGAGCTCAACAGGAAAGAAGTCCCTGAACTTGCCGCCGTTGGCCCTCATTCTTTGATGTAAGCGCTCAACCAGGTAGCGACTGTATTTCGGTAATCCAGTGAAGTGCCTAAAGTTAATGCGCTTTTTCTTGAAATTCACCTTAACCCCATAATCCTATAAACATGAAGGGTTTTTCGTGAATCATATAAGTAACACAGCAAAAGATATTTTAACGAATGTGGTAAAGTCAAACCTGTTTACTTCTCCCCGACTGAGACAGAAGCCAGGGCGATTCGTCAATTCTTTCAATGAGATTGCTTTCTTCTTCTTCAGTTATGAACTCATCAATCACCATTACACCATCCAATGAAAAGCCACCAACGTGACTTTGACATCGCTTTTTATGCGGACAGTCGTCATGATACACATGTAAACATTTGCTACAGAAAGTGAGATGTACAAATTCGCCTAGGCCCTAGGTTTTGAAATGGTAAAGACAACTAGTTACTTGTAACGTTTTACTAGGAAATTTATGTTCTTCACAAGCCCGGCAAAATCGCACTCCCTTGCAGGCGCAACTTACGGCCATCACGCCCAGATCGGAAGTTTGGACGGTTGAAATTATTGCTTAAAACCTTGAATGGATTGTTATTTGATTTAATTAGTCGACTCAGTTAGAGATTTGTTCTAATCGGCGAAATAATAAAATAAAATAAACAAATTTAAAACAAATTAATTTTGAATTTGTCTGATCAGACTAGAATGTAACTCGCGGACTAGATTTTCCTCAGTTTAATAACCAAAGTAATTTCAGTCAGTTTAATTTATTTTCTGTTTAAAGTTTCTAAAAAGATAAACATTTCGACTATTACCTTGGGTGCAAAAGATATGCACTAAGCCAAAATTTCAATTCTGTACTTGTGAAATTGTTTAGAACGATTCACTTTCCTTCATTCTGTGAGCAAAGCTGCCAACCCTAAAATATGTGGGGTTAGGGGTTTTTCAAACTTTTTTTTACGTGTATAATTGCCTATGCTGAAACTTTTCCATCTTGACCTATTTTAAAATGTCTATTGACGAATTAACTTATGCGATAAACTGTTTTTTGCACCCGAGTGAGAGAGTAAAATCCAAGTCTCTTCCTCTGATTTCGTTCTACTCTGTCCCCATTTTGATACGGATAGTTATTTGTGCCAAATTTTATTCTTTAACGTCATTGATGACGCAAAATTGATTAAATAGACAAAATAATAGCCTACAGTTTAATTTCACATAGATCAATTTGGTCTGGAATCGTCCAGTTTAGGCTCTTTTCAGTAGTCGATTGAAATTGTCGAGTCGTTTCCTTCTCTCATTAATTTTGTCGACGTAGTTAGTCAGAATTTAAATTCTTCAGCCTCGAAGTAAATAACCCACTCAATTCACGCCTGCTCCGTAATTGCCACTGCGATGTTTCAGCTAATTCTGCAGTGGTTTTGTAATGATTACCAATAGCAGCTGACGCTTCTGGGTTTTTCTGAGAATAACAGTATCAACGGAAGCATCAATAATATTCTTGGACACTGAACCCGGAAGGAAACACTAAGTGGTTGACTGACTAATTTAATCAAGGTCCATGTAATCGAAAACTAGGTTTTTTGTCCCTTCTGTCTGTTGTGTTTTCTTTTTTCGAGATTACTTCATTATTCGATTTTGGCATTGTAGGGCCGAATATCTAACATCCTCACAGTAGCGTACCCCATTGTGCCAGAAACGGTAAACTATCGACTTTCGCCTCCCCGTCACGAGATCCTAGAGCGCATTTGACTGGTCCTAGACAAAACCCGTTGAAGATTACGATGGACGTTCTTTATTACGGCAAACCATTGCCTCCGCCTATGAAGTTCATCTTCGCACTACAATTCTTTGTTTTTACGAAAATTTAATTGAATTCTCTGAGATCTCTCATTCTATAATAAACACCCAATAATTATAAAGTCATGGCAATACAAGTAAAATTAGGAGTATATGACCTTAAACAATGCTTAAATCATAGACTATACGCTTATTTAACCGCTACTATGTACTTTAACTCCCGACGGTCTGAAATGATGAACTGTTTCGCATACATTCCACATGCACAGCTCTCTAACTACACAGGATCCCAGTTGAGAACCATCGAATTTAACGATTATCAATCGCAAGCACAACTTCTTCAGGTACGAACCAGCTCTGCCATAAGAGCGATAAATGAGCCATCGGCATCCTTGAAGCCACTTCTTACGTTTTGCGATGAGCGGCATTAGCACCATCAGGACAATTGCATGTTAAAGATATGTTACAAATAAATTGGCATATTTAGAGGAAGAGCCATGACGTCTGAGATAATTTAAACTCTAAAATTCAAATACGATTTTTCAAATGCCATGCACTAGAATTGTTGCTTTATAAATGAAACTATAGAAACCGTATATTACATTATACCACATTCGTGATGCTATGCCATAAGACGTGATGGAATTCGACGATGAGCAACCTTGGCAAATATTACACTTAACCGATAAAACGAGGGTTGAGGCATCATCACGAAACCGTAATGCAAGACACAGTTCAAATTCATTCGAGAAGCAACATCGTATTCCATGCCTTGAATATTAATATATTTCGCATAATGACTGCAGCTAAGTATGCACGAATTTAATAACTAACAAGAAAAAACAAATAAATAGCTACGAAGTGAATACATCCTTATCGAGCAACGCTCCGAACAATTTGAGCTCAAATGTGCAAACAAAGAGGGCGCAATCTATCAATAGTCCAATTCCCACAATCTCTGAATTTTCAATGAGTATTCAAAGACAAATATGGCATCAAGATATCAAGTGCTGTAGGCAACCAAAATTCACGGACGTAAAAGTAAGGTAAACAACGAGTTCGGCATTGCCTAAGATCAACCGATTAGTACAACCTGCTCAAAGTTAATATACTGATATTTGAAGTATTTCGTCATTGATATATCTTTAAATAAAATTAATAAATTTAAAAATTAGACTCACTACAATTCATATATATGCTGCCTACAAGCGAAAAATTGACCCCGTTCGTGACACTTGTATATCAGCCACTCGTAGATATCCATATTGATCATTTAGGCGTAATTTTACGACTATATAAAATAAAAAATGACAAACTTTAGCCTCGTGCTTATGTAGTAACAAAAAATTAACTACAGTGTTTTATACTCCTATTATCAATTTATTTTAATATCCACGTGTTGGCCTTGAAGTCCATCGGTCGGATATTTATCGTTACTGCGGTTGACCTCGCCTTCAGCTCACTTGACGGGATTTTTAAGCGTTGTTTGGTAACTGAACATGGGAAAACTAGTCCTATTTGCCCACAAAAAGCAGCAAACTCTTTTGCTCATATTGGCGCTTTGTTTGGCTGGAGTCATTGGTTAGTTTTTGGGACATTTACCAAGATGGCCTAGCTTTTCTAACTAGACTCTTTTCCGTTCTCCGATTTGAGTCGATGATTCATGAGTTCGACCCCTATTTCAACTATCGGACAACAAAGTTCATGACGGAAGAGGGTTTTTATGAATTTCACAATTGGTTTGATGACATGGCATGGTATCCCCTCGGGCGCATTATTGGCGGAACGATTTACCCTGGCTTAATGATAACTGCTTCACTCTTTTACAATGTCTTTCATTTTCTACACATCACCATTGACATTCGTAATGTGTGCGTATTTCTCGCCCCAGCGTTTTCTTGGTAATTCACTGAAATTATCATTTAGATATTCAGTTTCACGGTTTTCGCCACTTTTCTTCTGACGAAAGAATCAATTGATCTATCATCAGCTCTTGTTGCCTCTGCGCTAGTATCTATAGTTCCAGGTTACACAAGTCGTTCAGTCGCTGGTTCCTATGACAACGAGGGAATTGCCATCTTCTGCATGATCTTGACCTTTTATTTTTGGGTGAAATCCGTTAATTCAGGTTCAATAATCCCTGCTGTATTTACCGGACTTGCATATTTCTATATGGTATGTGTAATGGGGGAATACATTTGAGGATATTTCAGGTTTCGTCTTGGGGTGGCTATGTTTTTCTTCTAAATACCATTCCTCTGCATGTGCTGGCGTTAATGATATCCGGACGTTTCTCACATCGAATTTATATCGCCTACTCAATTGTAAATATTTACTTTGCATAATCTAATTTTTTTAGTTCTACTGTGTTGGCACGCTTCTCTCCATGCAAATAAGTTTTGTCGGATTTCTTCCCGTTCTTTCTAGCGAACATATGGGCGTAAACTGTCGATTGCAATCATTTTCGATATTGTTTAGGCCCTCGCAGTGTTTGGCCTGTGTCAAGTTCTTGCGTTTGCCGACTACTTGCGCAAACAAACCACAGAGGAGCGGTTTTATCAGATTGTTCGTTTTGGTGTCTCGACTCTTGGAGTTACGATGTGTATTGCTGCTGGCGGACTTTATTTTTCAGGGAAAATCGCCCCTTGGACCGGCCGATTTTACTCACTCTTGGATCTCAGCTACGCCAAAAATCACCTCCCTATCATCGCCTCCGTCTCTGAACACCAGCCGACTACTTGGAGTTCTTATTTCTTCGATCTTCATGCTCTCGTCGTCTTCTTTCCAGGCAATATTTCAATTTGGTTCTTCATTTGTCTTGCTTTTGTAGTGGGTTTGTACTACTGCTTCAAGAAAATGACCGACTCCAGTATCTTTATTATCATGTACGGTGTTCTCAGCCTTTACTTTTCCGTGAGTTTTTTCCGATTACCTAGAACCACTTTTGGTAATGTTTGATAATAGTTGTATTTCTCATTATTAGGGTGTAATGGTTCGCTTAATGTTGGTCCTCGCGCCAATTATGTGCATCGTTTCCGGTGTGGCAATATCAAATATTCTTCGAACATTCTTACCCAACATGTCCAAGGAATCCCCACCCAGCGGAAACTCCCTGAATTCAAATTTAAGCAGCTCTTTATATCAGAAACGTTATACTTCAAATTCAAAGCCGGTAAAAGGCTTGTTAGGACCAAACTTTACTGATCCGACGTATCCCTTCAAGAGTCAAGTAAGCGTCTTAGATTTTGCCAGTTATTGTTTTTCCTATTCTTTAGTCTGCCTCCATCCTGATCGCTGTGGTTGTAATAGTCCTGGCGTTTTATAGTCAGCACTGCATTTGGGTAACCTCCAATGCCTACTCATCCCCTAGCATTGTGATGGCTGCTCAAAGATCAAATGGTGATACTGTTCTCTTTGACGACTATCGTGAAGCTTATTACTGGCTCCGACAAAATACTCTCCCTGTAAACGTTCTGTTTTTTTGAATTGAAATATTTATCCTGACCTTTGCTTTAACCTCACCATCTTGTAGGATGCAAAGATAATGTCTTGGTGGGATTACGGCTATCAGATAACGGCTATTGCAAATCGAACCGTTTTGGTTGACAACAACACATGGAACAATACTCACATAGGTCGCGTTGGTCAGGCCATGGCTTCATCGGAAGAAGAGGCTTACGAAATCCTTCGTGAACTCGATGTTGACTATGTTCTGGTCATATTTGGTGGCGCTTCATCTTACTCCTCTGATGGTAATCTGATGATTTCATATATTTTGATAGTATAGGTTCGTGAGAGCGTTTTAGTTCGGTAGCGATGCGATTACCATTTACTTTCCAGACGTAAACAAGTTCTTGTGGATGGTCCGTATTGCTGGAAGTACCGAGAAAGGTCGTCACGTCAACGAAGTGGACTACTTCAATAAAGCAGGCGAATATCGTATCGATGAAGAGGGCTCCCCCACCTTCCTAAACTGTCTTCTTTACAAAACATCGTACTATCGATTCTGGGAAAAGTATACCTCACCAAGTACGCTTATTTCTAAAATATTCTACATGACATGGTGCGTTGCCTATACTAGTTTGTATGTTCATCGTTAGACCACCCACCGGGCTTTGATCGTGTCAGAAATGCCGTCATCGGGAACAAATATTTCGAATTACAGACGTTGGAAGAAGCCTTCACTTCGGAGAACTGGATTGTCCGTATCTTTCGTGTTAAGAAATTCCTTAATCGTGGACATGCATAGTCGGTACTTCATTAATTTTGTTAAATCTCGCTTTCAATGAACTGGTTGGTAGTTTCTTATAGCATATTTAAATTTAATAAAGTGTTGGTAAGAGTTTGCACTGCAGGGACTCAATAGTGGTTTTGTGCTCCCAGTATGCTATTAACTTTTACGGGTTCAAAGATAAGAATGTTGACATATAGGTTAGAGTTTAGAATCAGAAAATATAGAGATAAAGTTTGCAGCAACTGCCTACATGATGCATCCTCCTGAAGTCAACTGCTGTTGAGAGATGATCATACATTAACGATGTATTCACAATTGAATTGGTGGAGTACGGAAACATAAACATAGAAATACGGTAGGAAGAGAGTAAAGCGCCTCAGTCAAGAAAGGTTGTAAGGGTGAAGAGGGAGACAAGTGAAAATGTATACATTAAGACGGAACCAGCTAGATATAATCACTTAACGCTATCTTTACACATCAATCATCATCATAAGCATTAGAGGAAGAATGGTAGCTCACCGAAACAGAGGTATGAAGTATATTTACTAAGGAGAAAAGCAACATTTGATGCAGCTTTATGAAGAATAATTACCGAACTTTCGGCTTTCTCTGTTTGATCCCGTCGTTGCCATGATTGGGGGACTCTTTTGCATCTTCTAGTTTAGCTAAAAGATTGAAATAGTAAAATGAGCATTTACTAAATAGTAAGAGGTACCTAGAAAACAAGTGTGCCTACCCTTTTTTTGCGTCCTTTCCTTGCGCTTTTGTGTATTATTATTAGAGGCATGAGAATTGTTTGCATGCGTTTGAACCTTTCGTTCTCGCATTTTCGCGAAATGATAGTTGACAAAGGTCCATACCATGTAGGCTTGCGTTAGGAAAACGAATGCCATACAGTTTAGCCTGAAATACAGGGAGAGTAGCATATAAAGTGATGCTAATGTTAGCATTTGCCAACAGACAGAGCATATATTACCTGACGAGCCAGGTATTGTAATTTCCAGAGGCAATGTTCATTGTCATGATGCTATGTTGAGGCAAGCCATAACTAAGAGGATTACTTCAAAAATAAAAGCCTACTAGAAAGTCAGAAACGCCGATACACAGCATAAACTACGAGACACGACATAGAGACCATTATAAATCGCAAAGCCAAGTTGGAAAAGCAAGGAGTAACCGTAGAATTTCATCAAGCGAGCAAAATGAAAAAATGAATCAGTGAAGTAGTGCAAAATAAGCATAACCAGCGTGAGTTTGGAGAAGCTAAACCATGTAGTTTAAAACGAAAATTACTTCATGAAATATCCGGCAGTCAAGCCGATCAAAAAGAGAGAGGAATAGAATATTCGCGATGGTATTTCACTTTTTTTAACCTTTTGAAAATACAGTTCCGGGAAATTATGCGTCCAATAGCTTATCTAGACAGAATTTAGATGAACGTAAGCAACAAACTTGGAATATAAAAAAAACTTTAATCCAAAATGGCATAACAGCGTGAGGATATCCAGTCCAGAGGTCTGCAAGACTCGTCAAGAAGTGTTCATTTATGATAGCGTATACAGCCCAGTAAACCGAGAACACGTAAAAAAATAAAAGTTGGCCGGACTCGTTAAATTTCGACTGCATGAAGCGCGGAAGATGGAGCCGCTTTGACATTTTCTGGCAAAATGATTAAAACTGAGGCTTACATCTAAAATATACTCTTGAATAACAGCATGAATAATTATGCAAATTAGTGTGTAGAAGAAAACCGCTAGGATGTCGTAGCGTCCAACCGTGAACACAGCGTCCGACATGCTGTCAACGTCTATGTGAAAATATAGCGGCAATTTTTATACGATCCTACTTTCATTGCTTGCGTTATGTTGCATTGCAACGAATAAAGACGCTGCTTTTGATGGACCCTTAATGAGAAGAATGGTTATATCAGAACAAAATCAGATTAATAAGTGAAGCTAAAACACTAACCTGAAAAAGCATGCCTCCAATAAAGACCATAGCCATCACACTGACTATATCTCCGTGGTTCGCAATGATGAATTCATGCGAAAAATAGGAAGCATTCTTGCTCTTCTTCTTCGACACAGTCATCACTAATTGCGCCAATTATTGCCGAAGTGGCAATGCGTGTACAGAAAAACTTGCATTCTGATGCATATTAACAAGTGTCCTCGAACATAAGCCTAAGCTTTTTTATTCTGGCGAAACGCTTATTAATAATTAAAAAATCTTAAATTCGAACTAAAGGACGAAATATAAGCACATCATAAGCATGAATTTGTCAAAACATTTCATCCTCAGCTTAAAGCAGATTTCAAGCAACGAGACCACCCAAACAGACCCATGGCATCCAGAGGCCCAAAATATTGTCGATAATTTGCTAACCATCAGTCATTAAAATTTCTCTAAAACAATAACACAATTCTCACCCAGATGGAAAACCAGCATTAATATAAACCTTCAAGCAGTTTATAGTGAGACATTTCACCTATTTTCTACGAATCCGGCCACTCACCACCCATTTGTATGAAAAACGATCTCTTCAGAGAACTTATACGGGGCGGCTATCTTCGGCAGTGGCAGTAAATTTGAGTGAATTTTATACGATGACTACCCACAGATGGTGGCGTTGCTGTCATTACCTACCGAAATTAGTTTCTAGACCAAAAAACCTACTTTTACGGACCGAAATTATCTATGACAACCCAACGCGTGCATGCGGCTTGGCTTAGTTAGTGCTGACAGGGACAATAACCTGCAACTTGGATCATAGCAACTAAGGCACTTCAGAGTCCATATCAGATCCAGTATCGACGCGAAATCTGCCAACGACAAAAGGATGAACAGTTAAAAATATTTGATTTTATCGCAAATGTTCGCCTAGACAACTGTAAACCTTGCTTTAGGTCCTGCATCCTTTAAATGACATAGGAGGTTCGAACTATGCGTGGTGAGGAGTTAGACAAGTTTTATCAAGCCAACAGAATGAAAAACACGCCGGTCCATCGGACGCAGTGATGCAGTGTGCTAAAAAAGACCAAAACAAGAAAGAAAAAAGTTTGGAGAATGAGGATGTCACAGTATTAGACCGCGTCCGACTTCGGGTAAGGGAACTTAAATGACCCCAAGATACTCTCAATCCGAAGATCATCATTATTTTTCAAAGCTGAGGTTATCTTCGACTCAAAAATAGCGAAACTGCAAACCAGCACGTGAAAGTCACTCGGAATATTCGCGCCTCTGACTTCAGCAGATTCGTTGGCAATGAAAGAGCCTGAAAACCAGGTCTTCCATATTCCTTCTTTATGACAACAGCATAAAACAAGAATTGACGTCACGGCGAGCAATTCCGGAACAATAAGTTGAGTGAAGCGTTTTACAGCACTGATCACATTTTCTTTTAAGATGCGCATATTGCCTTCCTAGTAATTAAAGAACGACCTTGAGCAAATGAAACTAACACTAACCATTTTTGAGCAGTCCTGACAGAAACGATCAAAGAAAAGCTTTAGACAATCGTTCAGATTTTGAACGACTCTAACGAGCCACTGAGCTGTTTTGAAGGGATTTTGCTTGCCCTCATATCGGTGTTTTGACAGGGTTTGCTTTTCAGACTTTGTCATGTAGTGAGCTTTCAATATCCACAATCGGGAAACATCCACTGACGGTAGGAATTCGCTCTTGAATTAAAATGGAACTCATCAAACAGAGAGCACTATATTTGACTGAACCATGGTAAGAACTTACTGCATCTTCGAACGAGTGAAGGCTCGCATCATAACTGGCAGGAAGTTGAGGAAACCATTTGCGAGCCGCATTAAACAAGCCCGGTCGGAGGCGACGAACCGAGGCTACTTCCGAAGTCATTCGGAAGAAAGCTGCCCATGTGGACCACAATTCACAGGCATATACAGCGTACTGCGAGAAAGGATTAAAGGTATCCGGCCTAACATCCAGTTTGCGAAGAATCACTGGTATATTACCCGATCTCAAATGATTCAGAAGCAGAAAAACACAGAATCTCAGACGGCGAGCTAGTCCTTCCCACATAACGGAATCAGCTATTGAGGTCTCGAAGAGTTCTCCGTGAGCGAGTCGATCTCGGAGTTGAGGTCCCTCCTTTGCCGAAAAAACACCATCAAATAGGAGCAAGTTAGTGGATCCAATGCGCTGTTCAAAGTGTTTCCATTTTTCCATGGCAACAGGCTGCAAACTAGATTTGAACAATTGCATTTTGAGAATACCATTCAAAGTTAGAAAGGATCTATTCTCTGAAGTATAAACGCCCTCCGGCCAGTTGATAGACCGACAAAACTCGTTTCGAAGGACATGTGTAATGCAGAGGACTCCAATACATATGGCATCATTATACCGACGATGAACAAGTAATTCAACGAAAGACTTTAATAAATCAATCCTGATACCTTTTGGTTCGTTAAGAACTGGCATGCAGTTGTCGTCAGGCAACAGCTCTTCAGTCAGCACTTTAAAACACTGGGAGAGTTTTGATTCACCGATTACATAAGCATCCAAATTGCCAGTTAGTTGTTCATCAATAGACAAAATAACAGCAAAAAGAAAGTAAAGCAGGCATTCCGGAATATTTAGCTCAATATCAGAGAGAGTAACGAAACCATCCCAGAAGATGTTTCGCAAATTGAGTGAATTTACAGGCCCGAATAGGATTTTTAGAACAGAAAGTGTGGGAGCACTGAGAAATTTGGCTAAACGGTCGTCCTTCAAAGCAGCAGTAAGATGAGTGGGTGACCGGTGTCCTTCATCTGCAAGAAGACGTGAAATGGAAAATTCCAGCATCGAGATAACCTGTAGCATGGCGAGGAGACGGTCGAGAGTACTGCGATTTTGATCGGTATTCCGAAGTCGGACGAAATGCAGGGGCGTGCTAAGCCATTTCAGACAGTGGGAGCTGTAGTGGAAGGCATCCAAGCAGAAATTTCGCTGACAGAGTTGCATGGTGTGAGCGATTGATTGAACTGCTGAAAGGTAATCTTCGTTGTCAACAGAGTTACCCAGATGCAAGGCTACGTGTTCCATGACGATGAAGCCATCGCATGTTACACAGGGGCAGCTCCGCTCATCAGAAGGCTCTTCGACCTGGTTACAATTGTCGAAAAGCTTTCTAGCTCGAGGCGAAAGATAACTTTCTGGATAGTATTCAGAGCCCAACGACTATATAAGCGAAGCAAAGACAAACTATCAATATTAAGCATAACCTAAAATACTTTAGCCCTAATTCATAAATAACAGCAAAATGCAATGTACAAAACCGCGAGCAATCTGTGAAATTCATGGCCTAAAAATACCTCGACCCTGAGAAGTTAACCTTTCTGTCAAAGATCCATGGAAAAATAGAAGAAACTCTCAATTTTTTTAAGGTACCTGACAACAAAACATGTGACCAGGAGATTTTAGTGAATGGTTGAAAGTCAAGACTCGATTTAGAAACTATGGTAATAACATGTGAGAGGCTTTTCATGTGATAAGGAGCAACTTAATCCACATTTATGAACTGAAAATCGCAACACCACAAGCACTCTTTTTAGAGGAAAATAAAAAAATGATAATATCAACACTAGTATTTCATAGACAAGCCTATCATGTAACCCAATCACGCAATAGCTACCTACCGAAAAAACTCAAACTCTACTTATGTCATGTGAAACTGATAGCACAAACCTACCACCATTCAAGTTGCGCAATATGGGCTGGCCAACGAACCGAGTGGGGTTATTTGGCCTATAGCTCTAGCTTATTTTAAGGTACTCAAATACTTTATCATCCATTAAATTAATTTGAACCGTTAAAATGTTCATTTATGCCTTTATAATTTCATAAACCCAGTCATCGTATCCGCTCAATTGACTTCTAAAAAATCAAGCGGAGAAAGTGTCACGTTTCTGTTGTAATATTTCTGCACTGCTGGGGCCTTACAAGTTATCTTGTATGCTGAAACGGTGTTGAAATGCTCTGACATGTACCAATAAAGTGGTGTTAATCTTTCGTTTTCTGCAACAGCGTTTCAGCACGATTTGTATGAGCGTTTTGATAGTAAGAGATTGTCCCATAAAACTCTCAAAATTTTGTCCTTTAAAGTGCGTGCAGCAGCTGTTTGGTAAGACCATGTCAAGCAGAGTTAATACGGAAGTTGGCAATATCATGAACAGTGCACCTCGCATTAAGCAAAGCTAGAAGTACAGCTATAGCAAAACTGTTTATAATTTATTTAGCTAATTCATCGCAGTTCGGCAATATATATGTACCAAAAATTTTTTTCGCTAAATGAAACAGGAAATCGCACTAATATCGACGTTTAATGGTTTTTAACCTATGCAATGGGTTTGCATTTCCAAAAAATAACACACGGTGTCCATAGACTGCCATAATTATTTCTGCCGCTTTGTTAAAATTGATAGCTTTAATACCCCTCACATATCGCCTAAGGAAAGATTTGGTTGGCTCTAGTGGGCTGATTCGACGAATAATTTGCGACAGAATGCTGGAATTTATCGATTATTCTGGTATAGAAAATGGATCGTAGAGTAAAATTAGGTAACAACACTGTATGGCTTTAGATTTTATAAAATTCATGGCCTGAGAAATTTTAACTAATGCTTATTGAACGCCTGCGGTTTCATTAATTTTATTAAAAATAACACTTTTGATTCATTCCCTATAACCTTCAATCCAATCGCGCACTGTCTCAATTAACGTACTTAATATGTTTTCATCCTAAATTGTGTACAAATTTATGGCTTAGTTTAATTCATACAAATTGGAAAAAAAATGTCTTATTCCTTATAATTCGATTACTTTGATTATCGAAGCTTTTATTTTTTTAAATTCACCCATGATTTCTATGGTGGTTCACGAACCGTTTCTCTATTTTGTCAGGTTTGGACCTTTAATTTTTTATTAATATCTTTCCTAATATACAAGCGATTTTTATTTTGGTTGCAACTCCTCTTTTTCAGATTATTCATACGCGATGAATCAGTGTTGGACGTTAATGCTAGTTATGTTAGATTTTTTATTAAAATATTTTGTCCGGTCTGAACTCGTCAATGAATTTGTAATTGAACTTGTTTCCAATGACAACGCTAAAAAAATAATCGAATCCTATGGTTTTGAATTGATTAGAAAGGTATGGTGTTCATTAAAGCCTTCTATTTTTAGCTTTATGGGTATGAACGATCATATCTAGCAAGATTGCCTGAAAATTCTTTGGACACTACTTCAGAACACATGATCCGAGCCAGAAGAAGTTTTGATTTTATTCGAATTGAACAGCAGGAAAAACTCATCCGAACTAAGCGTGATCTCGTAACTTGGAACGACCCTAAATATCCAGATATGTGGTATTTGGTTAGTCAAATAGTTATTTTTCTTTTACACCCCGACATCATGCAGTAATTTGACTTTATTCATCGCCAGAATCGAGCCACTCTGAAAGGTGACGGTGAAGTGGACTTGAATGTCCAAGAGGCCTGGCAATTAGGATATTCTGGAAAGGGTGTCGTTGTAACAATTATGGACGATGGATTAGATCACACTCATCCTGATCTTGCTGCTAATTATGTAGTTTTCCTTCCAAATCGTGTTTCTATTTGAATCTTTTTTGCAACTTTAGGCTGAACAGGCAAGTTGTGATGTAAATAATGGGGATGGCGACCCAATGCCCAACACAACCAACCCAGATAACAAGTAAGTGGCAATAAACAGCGTGGAAAGCTTGGCGAAAATTGATAATCCTAATGTGCATCATAATAATTTTAGCAAATTAGAGATTCGTGAGTTCTAACATCCAAGCCTTTGGCTTGAGAATTAACTCTTTGAGTCAATGTCTACTGCTGTTCCATGATATCTAAACTTTTTATGCCATATTTTTTTTACTCCAATCTGATCTTTGTTTAAATATTATGGTATGTTGCTAGGATCTCAGTCACTTCAAAATTGTATCGAGTTTAATCTATTTACGATCCTTCATCCTTTGAAGTCGAGGCCCTTACGTAAGACTGTTCTTCTATTCGTTTATTTTAGTTTAGACACCTCCTTTTCTCACACGCTTTGTGATACTTCGTACTCTTTTCTAATTTTCATTAATTGTGCATCTCAATTTCATGTATCGATAGTTGAGCAAATAATCTACTTGAGAATCGACGAGTCTGTTACGATATGCGCATATTTAGCGTGCCTTATTTCTGAACTAGTCCGTCACTTAGCGAATTTTCCTGTTTACGTATTCTTTTGTTCCTCCCTATGTATACGGAATTCAAGCTTTGATAGTTTTTGACATTTTTGACCATGTGGTAATAATGTAAGGACCGTGATTTATTAATATATATGGGGTCCACTTGATCAAGTACACAAATTGTGCTTCATCCATCTTTATCTACGTATTTTGCATATAATGCGGAGCTAAATCAATCACGTAATCACAGGTTTTGCACTTTTGACCTTGCGAGGCAGGCCCATTAACAAAACAAAGTCGTGTCGAATGGATTATCTTTACTCATTTCAAAGGCACACCCTACGTTTCAGTTTGTTCTAATATTCCCGAAATTCATATCAGCGATTTCACCTAACAGCTGCAAAAATTTCTTGCTTTCAATATTAACAGTATTCTGACGTACTTTTTTTTGCATTTTTAACACTTGTAGACACGGAACTAGATGTGCAGGCCAAGTAGCTGCTGTTGGAAATAACTCGAATTGCATCGTAGGGGTTGCTTTCAAAGCTAAAATCGGAGGTAAAAGACTTTTCTACAAAATACTCTTAGTATAGTAATCCTATTTATTCATGTTTTATTGTGAGTATCTCAGTGTGACATGTTTACCTGGCTAGAGAGATAGATAGCATCAATCGTTTTATTAATTTTATTGAATTTAGCCAAAATGGGGCGGTGCTGGGGAGGGATCGGTTCAATAATTAATATGCGAAATCTCACTGCTCAGTACTAAAACACGCGCGTCTACTCAAAAGAAATAATTGCTTCTGCTACTCTTTTCCAGATGTCCGAATCTGGCTCTCCTCTTCAAATATCTCCTCTCGATTCCTTTTCTCAGGTTGTCCTCAAAGGGAGCCCCAAGTTAGACTGTTTCCTTGGCGCTCTTCTTTTTAGACGTCCAATCAGGGCTGATGGCTACATAGATCGCTTCATTGTTATTTAAAGTGACTACAATACTCTTGAAGACTCTTAACAAGTTTTATTATATCCGAGCCGTCTTTCTTCTCTCTGACATGAGAGGAGTTTTCACTTTCTAGACTTTACTATTTTCGCCCACTTTCGGTATCGGAGCCCTTTTCCACCAGTTATTTTCCTTCAATTCGCTCCTGTTCTGCTAAGTTCACAAAATATTGACGCCAAATTAATCCCCCTAAATGTTGGAACGCGGTATATTGTGGCTCCTTTCGCTTTGGGAGGTCTCTCTGTACTTTTAACTAGGTGATTAATTAGGCGGATAGAACTTCACAATATGATAAAAATTTGGTACTGGGTGCCCAAAGATGTACTACAAGTTCACTTACCTTTATGTCTTAGAATCAATGCGTTTTTGCTTTTTTTAAATCTCAAGTTATCAGGCTTAATTTTGCTCTTAGACATTCTTAAAAGATCGGATTTAAATGGTAACGTTGTTTAAAAATTCTTCCTGTTTTTTGAGCGCATTCGCAATATTCTGGCTTTGGTTAGGTAATGGGATTTTAAATTTACGCCAACACTGGTGCATTCAGTATTCGAGATCTCATGAATATAGCATGGATTTATTGTTTTATATAGGGTTAAACGTGTATAACTGATGCTCACATTTCTAGTGGGCAGAATGTGGGCTTTAATAGTGGTCAGCTAATTTTTGTATTAGACAATTCAATGGTTTTTTGGTTCATTTGCCAGTATGTGGATACCAATAATTTCCTCAAGTGGTAAAACTTGTTTGAAAGAAAATGTAGGTAAATGCGGAACCTCTAGCACTTTTCTAACGCGATTAAACATTTATTGGATGCCTCTTCAGTGGAAACATCCGTCGCAGTCTCATTTAGTGGTATTAGTGGTTTTATTGTCCTTAGCTTTAGTAAAAGTAGAAATTTCTGCAGCACTGGTCTTGAGAGAAGGGGGATGGGAGTAATCGGTCATATCCTCGCAAAGCCTAGTTTTGTGACCTGAACTGACTTGCTCTCAACAGGTACCTGGTATTCGTGACCTTCCTTATTGCGCTCTTGACGATAGTGTTGGTACTGACAAAGTACCTCCTAGTTGGCTTTTCTTGTCATGGGCAAAGCAATTAGTGTTTATATCTCTCCATTATTTCTGACGTCCTACAAATAGATTCAATCGAACTTTTTCAATGGTGAATTTCACTCTGATTTTACAGACGCCGCCGTATTTAAGATAATCTCGCTCTGCTAGGTTTGATGTTTCGATCATGCTCGTCGATTCAAGAAATTATGACCATTTTCAGGAAAATTGACCGCCAGTTAATTTAAACGACAGCGTTTGAAGCGATACCTTAAACTTTTTACTTCTTCATTTATGTGTGGTAACGCTGGTTTCTTTCCTTTCATTCTCGATTCTCCTTTTATCTGCATTTTCCTTACGAGATTCGATCGAAGGCAAATGTAATTCCCCTTCTGATCGAGAAAATGGGCTGCGCTCTTCGGTGTCTTTCTTAACGAATTTGATTTTGGTTTGTCTTGAAGCAAATCTAAACTCTTCTCTGATAAGACTTCTTTTTCTCGGTATTCATTTCGTCGGCTCTATTTCAATCGCTCCTCCGCGCCTTGCATTTTTGAGTCAACTTTTAAATTATAGCGGGCGATACAAGGAAAAAACTTTCAGTCGCTTTTCGCGAGAAATAAAACTTAGCTTAAAAATGCCGAAACTTGGATAAATTGTGATCTAGACCAGTTTCTTAGTTTGCTTATTTCGGCATCTACTTCCCCAAAATTATTCATCGGCGGTTGAACTCGCTCATCCGTTAGTCATTTCGGTTTCGTCTTCACATTCGAACGTTTCTTAACCTCCATTTATTTTTATTCACCTTCACCTTCCTTTATACCCTTTCCCCGTGCCAGGATTTTCAGGTCCTCTTTACTTTGTGTTTCCAAATGTAAAACGCTTTCGTTCTCTTGAAAGGATCGCCAGCGATAATATGATGACCGATCGCATGCATCTCTATAGCTAATGAACAATCCAGTAGAATTTTTTAGGCTATTTTGATTTTTGGACCAAAACATTAGGTGGGTATTCCGATTTCTCAATCTGGTGTTTCCTTATTTTCATAGTCACAACGAGCCTTTGAAATCACAGACCTTCACAGATAGTCCTTAATAGCTGGCTCTTGCAGGCGAGGTTTGGATCAACGAATTGTGACACCCATATTTTCAAGAATACAGGGTTATCTCAACTTATCCTTTTTTTCCGTCAACTCCAATAGCGTCTAAGCAGAGTTTTACACTGGTGCCATTTCTCCTTTCTTCATGATTAGTCAGCTTTCGTAATTGGTACCTAGGTTTATCCTTTTTGGATTAGGCTAGGTGATAATGTTTCCGACTTCTGCTCGACACTGCCTCATTTCGGATGATCTACTTCCTGATTTCAAATTCATCTCTTAACCAAAAGTTGAACCCAATTGAGATTTTAATATCGATGAGAATCCTGAAATTTAGCAATAGAACCGTCATACTCTGTCAGCCTTTGTTGCAAAACTTAATCACCAACCAAGTCGTTCGATATATTAGGGATTCGAATGTTGGATGGAATCATAACTGATCGCGTAGAAGCGGAGTCCTTGAATTTCAACCAAAATTACATCGACATCTACTCAGGAAGCTGGGGACCTGATGACACAGGACGCATCTACGAGGGTCCTGGACGCATGACTTCTGAGGCCTTCCACAAAGGTGCAACCACGGTATGCAATCATTGAATTGTAATAAGTAGGCTAAAAGCAAATACACAAATATACAAGAACAGTATTGTTATAGACCCATGGTCCTTAAAAATTTCAAAGAATAGCGTGATTATTTGTTTGCTTGAATTTTGTTGCATCGTAAGCAGCGTCTCTTTTCCAATAGTACCCACTGCGTAATGAATGGCCTTGACACTATGAGAGACCTGTTGTATGTGAATGAAATCTTCATCATATCACACAACCCTTTCGACAGAATTCGGCGAATGTTTGTAGTTTCTTTTATTTACTCATATTTCTATTTTGAAATCGTACCAAAGATGTTTCACCTTCAAGCGCTTTTAAACACTATTTGTTATTTCATAATCAAAATCGCATTTCCATTTTTTAAAGGACGTGCAAGCATTAAAATAAATAGCGTTTTGACAACAAATTAAAAACAATGTTTTATTCACAATGTGGCATCTCCCTGTCGAAAGTCAAATAGGCTACTTTCTCTAAGTTCAGCAATTAATTCCCTTTGCCGGAATATTGACTATCGTAATACAGTATAAATCGGCGCCCCGATGGTTTGCACTACAAATCTCCGAATCGCGAATCAAAATACCCGAATTTTAATGTAGTCGCACTTGGCCGAATTGCTACACTCGGGAAAGCGGCTTCAGTAGCGATTGCAGGTTTTGATCGATTGAACAGCCAGAAGTTTATGGACATGGGAATTGTCCGACCCTGCAGATATGTAGGATTGTGTTCCAGGAGATTACAGTCATGTGCCTTGTTATTTCTCTTAAGCTTTTTAACAGCGGAATTGAGCAGAGGCTTGCTTGGCAAGATCGAGCGCGTGAGACATTGGTTTCGTTACTGCATTCATGGGAAGTCATCGGACCTCTTCCCTTCTGGTCTGATAAGGCTGCAATGGTCAACCTATAGCACTAATTTCTTTGTACAGAGAAATTACCGGAAACCGATTTGAGACTGTTGGAATGAATTTCGAGTCTCACACAACTATCGCCATCATAATCACCGCTCTCCATTGGGATACAGAATGGCGGAGAGATGGCTGTCGGATTCTTTCATTAGATCTTCGCTTGATGAAATCGTCAGAGACTTAAATGAGAAATTATGTCTCTGGCCTTTTGCTGCGTCCAGTTCATTCAAAATAAAAAAATGTGATGTTCATAGGAAAGGTATTTCCATTTTATTGGAAAATCACATCTTTAACACAACCATGATATTAAAAGATTGTTTAGCCGCCATTCAACACATGCAAAGCTCCTTCTGCAGAGAGAAAAAGACCTGCATCCGCGTAATTTATATTTGCTGTGGTTATTTTAAACGCTTATTGCTACGACTTGGTCTCAATCCTTCCCTTTTCACTTCTTTCGTTCCTTATTCATCATTTCCTTCTATCTTTCAATTTGACTTCGGTCAGTAATATCGTATTTTAACTATTTCTGTGTCATCATTCAAAATTCGCACTTGTATTAGTATTGAGATAACAAATCTAAAAGATTTTTTTCGAAAGTAATCCAAAGAACGCAGCGTAAGAGTTAATGCTCAGATTCTGTGGACAAAAAAAGAACCTAAATTATTCTCATACTCGGGCGAATTCGGAGGACATATAAGGGAATCTCAAGCATTTAAAAGGGAATCGAAGCCCAGTATCATTCAGTCCTTATTTTTTACCTTGATGTATTTTTAACCGATTTGGATTGTTTTGTTTACATAGTGCATCAAGGGATTCGTGTTTCAAGTTTTTTTAGTAGTAACAACGGCTCTCAGTTTTAGTCTTGAAATGCCGCACACCCCTTTCACACTAACCTTTCAGACTTGGACAACGCAAATCTATCCCATGATTTTCCCTTCCTCAATGTCAAACGCCCAATTTTCCTATCGTCTGCCACAATTTTTCGTGAAAGCAGTCTTCCGATAATTAGCTGTTCTTTTCGGAGAGAGTTTAACACTGATTTTTTCTCGTTCAGCTTTCTTTAGTGAAATTATCTTTTGTTCTATTGTTTTAAGAGACCAGTGGCGCAAATTGAAGCAACATCTCGGCTATCGTTTGACAGATACATCTCCCTAGTTTGGCTGATGCAATTTTTTTTCGAATGCTAGATACTCCCTGGGTATTCACTTCGGAAACTCTTTATCTCCACAGTAGAGTTCTAATATTAGCCCATAGGCAATTTGACATATTAATACCACATTTGGAATGTTTTAAACAACTTGATGCTGTCAAATTGAATTCGCAAACTGACAGATGGGCCTCTATGGGTGTGCACTTTCATCGTCGATTTAAGTTATCTACTCGCTAAACCGCTCTTCATGATACAAATGCTGAGAAATGTTCTTCATTTCGTGGCAGATGTAAACTGAATGCAAGTTCAACGTAGACCATTTATCCAGCCAAATTTACATAGCACAGTCTGTTGCACTTCAGGAATGTGCAGACGTTGATAGAATGCAAATAAGAAAAGGGCCAAGATAGTGTGTGAATCCCGGCTTCTGGTGGATGTCCAGCATGCACGTCGTGCTAGCAGCCGCACAGTCACATTGACAAAAATATGAGTCAGCACACATCTTTTGCCATAGCACCTGCTCTCTCACACACACACACACACACATACAGTGACCATCTAGAGTAATTGGACAAATTCAAAAAATTTACTACGGCTTCAGTCTCTCCTTTCTATTGAAAAAAAAGACACTTTACACATGAAGAATTACGGCAACGAGAGGAACCTGATGAAGTGAACTTGAGATGAGGGTAATGATGTAATTCTTGCTGTGATTCTAACTTACTCACTCGATGTGTCCTTAAGGTCTGTCCAAATACTGGCTGAGTAACCCAAGTGTTTAATTGATCTCCTCATCAAAATTGTCTGCAGAAATAGTTAAACTAATAGTCTCACATCGATTGCGACCTCTCCTTTTCGATAACAAAATTCAGGCAAAAGACAATGATTAGAATAGAATTACACAAAAAATGATTTCCTAAGAATACTGAACATGAAATTGTCAACATGGGTAGTCCTGCCAGGCAAAAGACTGCTTAAAAAGATAACACCTAATAACGGCTAAAACGATGGGAAAAAAATTGGAGAGTATTTCTAGATCCTCTATGATTCCTTTCGCATGTTTAGCCCTCATCCCAAGTAGATCTAAGTGGTTTACTTAAATATACACCGAGTCTTCGGAGCATCTAGCCAGCATTCGAATCCGGTTTAGGTGAACCAATGAAGTTGTCTTGCAGTCGCACCCCCGCGTATCCTATAAAGAGCACCAGTCTCAGTGGTTAGTATTCTTCCAATCTAAATGAAGTGAGCCAAAAGGAAATCCACAGAAACGGTGGGAGAACAGAAAAAATGCCCTAAAAGGAAAGAGACATGAGAGCTGAATCATATTTTTTACAGTAGGCCTAATGTATTCCTTCGTTTTGCCATGCGACTTCCTCATTACAGGGCATCTATGTGAGTTGCGACCTTAAGTGAAGTTGAACTATTAGGACTCTGGTGGTTATTTTCATTTCCGTCTCTAAAGAAATACTATCGAAAACCAGTTGTTGTTCTGCTCGAAGTAGGGTCAGAATCGCTTGTGAAAACCCTGGCTATTTGAAAAAAAATATTCCTGAAACTTTCCACCTTTTTTTTATTTAGGACTCTAGCCTAAGCATCTGAGGTAAGAATAAAATTAAAAGATGAAGGGAAAAATGACATGAAGCATGAAATATGAGTGTTGCAATGGGTCTAAATTACTCGAAACATCATAATGACTTCGCCCAACTATAAACTGGATCATCGGAGCACCTGACTGATCTCTGGGTTGAAGCTACGATTTTAGATTTTAGTCAGGTCTTATCTCGCCATGAGAAATTACTAAAAAATATGATTACTACAGAGGCGAACTTCTTGCGAACTATCTGCTATGAAGGGGAGGGTTAGATCTCAGAGAAATATCTAACAAACATAATGCTGTTACCACACAGTAGTGAATCCGTGCGAAATGGGATCGGAAGACTAAAAGTGGTTAGAAGATTTGTGGGGAGAAGATAATAGCCTTTGACACAGCATGATTTCGCTCTGGTTATATTTACTCGCATGGTATGAACCAAATGACTCGGTTATCAGAGTGTTGAACAGATGTCTCCGTTGAAGGTATTATTTTTCGTTCATCTGACCTATTAGAACATGATAACTTCAATAGAAAAAATTGAGATTTGTTCTGTAGCCCACTGCACAAATGATAAATAAACACTTTGCCTAGTGTGTTTTGAGCTTCGACCTCAACATTCACTACCACTTATTCATGGAAAACGCGTTGATGAACCAGTTTCAAGGAGTTTCAAATTTGAAAATCGAATTGGGTCAGCGTATGATGGGATAAGCAGTTTCAGTCCTAACCGCAGTGTCTCCACAAGACCCCTTTCCATATCAAAGATATATACTGGTGATTCTTATGAACAGTGTGCGAAGGATGTTCCCCCTCACGTCTGTAAAGGTCGATATTAACTCACCTGCTCTAGTGTAAACAGCGAACGGGTGTGGAAAAGTGGATGTGATTGACCTTACCTTGGCCTTTTCTTTAATTTAGCATTCCTTATGTTGGTTTTCAACATTTCTTTATTTAAAATTGCAATCAAATGTCCGTGAGCCCACCTTTATATCGCCTTACGAGGACTTCCGGACGGCATAGTTCCTAATTTCTTGAATAATCTATTTTCCCCTTTCACGCGCTGGTCGTGTTGAAATTGTGCATGAAGCTGACTCGTCAGATGACATTGGTTCGGGACCTGTTAACGCATATCCGATGACTGGAACTAACATTTATATTAGTTAAATATAGTGATATAAAGCTCTCAAACTTGTTTTCAATTTGAGGCTCCAAGTACCTTCCCTCTTCCAAAGGTAAAAGTCGGAAAGCAGCATTTTTCAAAATAATCAAGTGTTAAGATTAGTTGTAGGGCTATTCTATTGTCTCACTGGTGATTATTTCGTGCATGTATCATTCTCTCTTCCATTATAATGTCATAAGTGTTCGGAGATGTTTCTCCTTGTGCTTTTGAGCAGAGTTTAGAATTCTAAAAGTTTTATTTTCAGAAAGGATGATGAGCTTGAATATAAATCAAGAATGATTCAAAATAGTTTATTACTCCCCTCTTCAAAGATTACAGACTTCAGTACCGTGCTCAAACTAGAACTAGAGCGCATTTTTTCTCCTATGATGAATGGAACCTGCATAATCTCCACTCGATATTCGCCTTCAGAAAGGGCCTTTCTCTCTTACAGTGCTAATTCTCTTCTAGTTGATGAAAGACTTGACTTACCACTGGTTGAAGAATTTACACCCTTTTTCTAATGATTAATTTAATGAATGCTTAGTCTACCATTCATGGGTATTTGAATACAATTTTGCAACCTATGGTAACCACAAAATTTTCTCGATAACAGGAACTACCATGTATTTGCTTGAGATTGTGACCAATCGGCTTATTGGGCATATGTGTGAATAGTGAATCGGATCACGAGCGTTCTTTTAATGCTGCGAAATGCTTTTCTTAAAAAATTAACGAAGATGTGCATCATTTCCACGCTCTATCAAATACGGGTTTTTCTCTAAATCTTCAACCCCGATCACTTAACGAATTGATAAATAACCTCGTTATTACTTTACTAGATGTTTATTTTTCACATAAATGTCATCGCTTGACTGCTTGTTAATCATTCAGCACTGAGTTCTGAAGAGCTTATTTTTGAGCGATGTGCTTAGTCATGACACAAGTCGTTTGAACGCTAACTGTTTTGTTCATGTGAAATTGAATTTGTTAGCCTTAGAAACTAACCATAGATTATAGGGCTGTTTATGAATAAACACAAGTCATGGTGAAATCAAATTATTTTGGGAAATATATCAATGAAAAATGGAAAGACGCCATCCTTGGGTCACCAGGATCCAGCGAAATCTCGCACTTAAAGCTCCGGTGTCTTGGAGTTGTACAAAGCTACTGGCAATAATCGTCTCTTAAAACGATGAAAGAGATCAAACCAGGGGAAATCGAGGATCTAAGAAGGGCTTCAAGGACGAGATTCTGTGTTTCAGATTCGAAACTATGAAAAGCACCCTATCTACTTCCCAATCATCAAAATGCTCCGGTACATGGGCCGACAACTTAATTACTGAGCCGAGTGCAATGAATCTAAATACTCGCATTGGTTTTGATTATCTTAGTGTCAAGATGTTGGTTTAAACCTTTATTGTCGAGTATCGAGTAATTCAATAATTATCTAATAGCCCAGTCAGCACCAAATCGGATTTTGTTGGCTTAAATTACCGTTTCTTTATTACTACCGCATATTCCATTTGATTTAAATAAAAATGCCTTTATTATTGCTGTAATCTTAGGGACGGAACGGATTGGGAAACATATTTGTATGGGCTTCTGGAAACGGTGGTCGCCGTGGTGACTCTTGTGCAGCTGATGGCTATGTCAGTAGTATATACACTCTGGCAGTGAGTAGCGTTACTGAGCAAAATATGCAGCCCTGGTACTTGGAGAAGTGCGCCGCCGTTCTCGTATCAACTTACAGTAGCGAGTCAGGAATCGTGAGTTTTCTCTTTTCAAGCTATAATCCACGGTTAAGAAGTGCTTGTCTTTGCTATGTTAACATTTTGATATTTAGGTGACCACAGACCTGAACCATGGCTGTACGAATTCTCATACTGGTACCTCTGCCAGCGCACCCTTGGCCGTGGGAATCATCGCCCTTATGCTCGAGGCTAAGTACATCCATTTCCGCTCCCTGTATACTTTGGTAGTATCAGTACTTAGTTGTTGCACTTTATTAGTTTCTTCAAATATCTTCTCATTAATCATTATTCTGTCCATATAGATAACAGCTCTTATTGTATTTTGACCGAATCTGTTGATTTCAATTTGAATTTTATTTGAGCAGCTCATGTCGCTGGCCAGCTCATATGCGGACCGCGAATTTTCGTGTGTGAATGAAATACACTAAAAAACCGAAAAAGGCAGCACATTTAACTGTCTTGTTGGATTTTTGTTACTAAGTTTTAACTTGTTAATTGTTAATTTTTTACTTTAAGTCCAAAGCTAACCTGGAGAGATGTGCAGTATTTGACTATCCTCACAGCCAATCCGAAGCCATTTAAAGACGGTAACTTCACTAAGAACGGAGTGGGGTATCTCTGTGAGTGTGTTCAAATGTAAACAATAAACTTGTAGTCGTTCATTTTATCAAAACGATTGCCTGAAATTGCTTACTTTTTTAACTTTAAGTTAAATTACTCTTGTTTATTTCACAGTCGGTTCACTTTTTCATTATTCAATTGTTACCTTTGCATCATCTTTCCCCTTCAACCTCTGATTTTTCCTGCGCGGTTTGATGAGCCAGCAATCAAAGTATGCTTGATAAGGTTAAATGTACATTTGCGTTATATTTTTTGCTTACTAAGTATACGAATATTAATAGCAATTCCATACTCAAATGTGAATTTGTTTACAGTTGGAAAATGTTTTGGAGCTATTCCTGCCCAGACATTTTCTGGCGGAATCGTGATTAAAACATTGATGAAATTGCTTCTCGAATATCTTCTAGCGTGAATTCTCTCCCATAAAACCTCACAGCCTATACAACATTTTTTTCATTTTTTTGCACCCGGACTTGGGTCTATTTTTACTATTTTAAATAATGTCTTATTTATGATGGCATACTCAAAATGTGGTCTGTGGGAGTCAGTTTTACTGTGTATTGCAAGATGCTTTTTTGGCCACATAGTTCCAATCTGACAGACAAATCCGACTCGAGGAAAAAAGAGTGATGCGTTGAAAATGTTTGGAGGCGACCCCACTACCACCTTTTTAACTAAGAAACAGTTTAACAAAATACTGTAGTTCACGTCCGCTTATCTGAACTCAAATAATGTCGTGGTATTGAGGTTTTCGACTCATACTGGATTGATTCTTGTCACTTTGACTTGAGAATTCACGATTGAAGTGTGTGCTTTGCACCTTCCAACCCCAGGTTCCTTTTTCTGCGATTAGAGTATCATTAGTCTCGTCGGGATCAGATGACTATGAAATACCTACTAGACCGTCTTTGAGCATCTTGGATCCAACTATTCTAGATAACATGGTGGTAGAAGGAATCGGTATTTCCATCATCACTTTGAATACGAACTTCTTTATTGCCGGTGAAAGTAAAAAAAAGACGCCACAGAAGATTATTTGAAGTATTTGGTTTTTGTCCCGTCGCGCAAGACTCGGCCTTAAGATGTATTCAAGAAAGAAGTGATCTAAAAATTCATTCGTTCATTCTTCCCAAGCCTTCATTTTCGAGTGGCAAAAGCGTCAATGTCATTTAAGTTAAAAGATGGGACTGTATTGATATCAAATAATTTGAGAGGTCTTAATTTTGCCACTCTCAACCATTTTTCTTCTCACTTACTTTGCTTGAACAGTTCACCATTTGTCAACGATCCACAATGATTCCGGAGTCGATTCGTTGACTTCTATGACCACCTCCAATCAGGATGTGACTGTCTTTGTAATTTTCTGTGCTTTTCAATTTCGGATGGCACGACCGCAGAATTCGGTTCGTTTTCATCACTTTCTTCATTATCTCAAGAATTTATCTAAATCTTCGTAGAAAATCTTGTATAGTCTGTTATTTTCAGGAGGCTGTATGCGAAATCTATACTAGATGGTCAAGATGCTCATGGGAGTCTTGACTTTCTTGTCACTAAGGGGTTTGGAGTGTGTTTGGCTAAAGTTACATATTCAGCAGTCCACGTTTCATTTAGAACGTAGATTCGACCTGCCTGCGCGCCAATGACGTAGCGTCTGTTCTTTTGTTGGGTTCAAAATCTATCGTTGCTCATCCAGTGATTCAAACATTTGCTCTCTACTGGTTAATGCCAATTGGGAGGCTTTCAGTCAGGGAGGCACTTTCCCCTTCCCAAACTAAGATTTGGGAGAAGCTTTCCTCCCAAATGAGTTTGGATTATTACCTTTACCTGTCCACGCTAGAGACCTCCTCTGCTGGATTATTACACAATTCGGACAGGGCAACTTTTCAGATGAGCAGCGTACTTCCCTAAACCTACATCTACACTTCGGACCAGTAAATCAACAAAGTTTTGTACCCGCATTTCTAATCAGCCAAGCGGAATCCAAATTCTCTGCATCATAATACTGAACATTCCCGATATAGACATATCCATTTTTCAGTGCAAGAGAGGATATTGCTTTGTTTTTTCCCCAATTCGTCAGGGGATATTGCTGCTTATAACAACTTTCAAGAAGCTTACTTTTGTACGAACAAATTACCAGAATAACAACGCAACCGTTTCTTTGATCTTGGTTACTGAAGTTAATGTTCGATCGAACTAAATAGCCTAAAATTGTGTATTTATATCTCGAATAAATTGCTATAAAGCTCTTAAACGAAGACATCTTGAATTACCATCCATCCTTGTTCTGAATAAAACAGTCTTTCCCACATAAATTGTCTGCCGGATTATTCACGTTACTGTAGTGTTTCGCAAGCCCTCTTACGTCATTCTTCAGTCTGCGTAACTTTAGACTCTGACGGTGTCTGTATTTTGGCCTTTGAATCTCAACCGACCTATGCACCCATCTTGTTTCCTAGTAAATATCGTCTGCTAAATGTTATGCTTCACCAGTAGGTGGCAAAATAAATATTTCTATTATTATTTTATCTGCTTCAGACAGTAATTACTACGGATTCGGTTTGATGGACGCAGGAAAGTCGGTGAGATTGAGTGAGCTCTGGAGAACACTTCCTCCACATCATCGGTGCGCTACCACTGTGAAGCAACTATCCAGGTAACATTGTTTTCGGGAAACAATGTATTAAATAAAATCTTAGTAATACACAAGAGCCAGGCCATTGTTAAGTCGACCAAGCCACTAGGAAAGGGTTGAGAAATTTTCAATTAGGCGGTGTAAAATTGCATATCTTACCTTGCAGATCATTATTTTTGCGTCGTGCCTCTTTATCAGGGATCTGCCAGTATTTTTCTCGGAGACTTATGCCTTCAACTTCACGGGCTGTCGACCCCCGGTTGACAGTGGCAGCCGTAGTAAGATCAATGAGGAGGGTGAACCAGTTGCCTATGTGGAACACATCCAAGTTTTCATGACCGTGCGTTACAATCATCGCGGTCTCGTCCGTGTACGGGTGATCTCGCCCTCTGGTTGGTCTTGTGCACTTTTTAAATACTTAAAAACTTATAGGCCAGTAACCATAATTTTATTATTTATAATTCAAAATCATGGATGAGTTGGCGGTTTTTAGGTGGATTTTATTTCATCTTGCTCTTTTCGATTTATTTTCAGTTTCAAAATCTCCGAGTTCTTTTCAACCTTCATATTGGTTTTTCTAGTTGCCTTAATTTCCTATCGCTCTTTTCCATATCCGTGTATCAGGTACTTGAAATTATGTGGATATCCAGAAACGACATCTTCCATGCGTCATCTTAGGAGTAGGGGTCTGGGTTTTGAGATTCTGGGGTCTTTCTTTCCTAGAAGAAAAGCACTCTTCAAACCACATGTTTTTTTTCGAAAATACGGCTTCAGAGATGAGTTATCTGGGCCCGCTTTTACTTCAAGACTAAGCTTTTTTTCAAGTTATGCCTACGTAAGATGAAATCTTTTGCCATGTTCCTCAGGGGACCTTTCTTTAATTACTACTGCGTCCAGTACTTTTCTGCTTCATCTCCCAGGCGTCATTCCTCGGGTAGTAATTTGTGCTGCCATTAATCATTTTTTCATTGAAAATTCGGTATAGAGCCATTGATGTACTCTACGCAAGGGCTGCACCGATGAAGCTTTTCTGCTGTTTCGTCCGATGTTTTCTTTACCTTACCTGCAAGCTACCTGTGGAGTTTCATGTTGCCATGGTTACCAATAAATATTGAAAACTTCTATCAATAGTTATATACTGCACTCTGTGCAAAATCCTAAAAATTTCCTAATAATGGAGAAATTCGAGAACAATGATAATTTACTGAGGTAGAATGCATAAGGTGTCTACTAGTACGGAATCCTGTTATTTTTAAGCCTGTTGACCTTTAATGGATTGCTAAATTTATCTTGATTTATAAAACACATGTTCGTAAAAAATATTTTGAAAAGATTTTCCCACTTTCAATGCTCTTATTATGGTTACTGGGCGCCCGTGTTGTGTTTGGCATGCAAATTTGAAAATAGCGAGTTCACTGGATCTTCGATACAGTGCAGCATTATTTACTAGGAACAGCGCCTGTATTCTTCGTGATACAAACAAATAAATACTTATGCAGAAATTTTTATTTGCGACCAAAAATCTCTCTTCTGTCATCAAAAAAGAACCTTTTAACCATGTTTTGATTTAAAATTTGGATAAACAGATTACAGCACTCTTCACTTGTGGATCAATCTCAAAATCACTGGTGTATGCGTCAGAATTTACTGAGAAGCAAGAGCAGTACACCTGAAATGACAAGATGTCATCGATCTGAAAGAAAAGAATCGGGCTTGCAGTGCGTTCTGCTAAGATTTCGCGAAATTCCCATACCTTGTGCTGATTAGTAGCTACACCATTCAAATAGATGGCTAAGTTCGCTTTACTGTTTGCAGAATTACTTTATAAGACATACATGTTGAAGCTTGTGATTTCTGTACAAGTCTCGCTATTAAGGTGGGAACACTTATGTTTGGCTACACTCAGAAATGGCGAATTCAGGAAATAGCAAGTATTTGTTTCTCGACTTTAGAATCTTCCAACAAGTATTGAAATCGAACGTATAGGTTTCCATTATGAGGATTATTTTGTAATTGATATTCGAATAATCCTATTGAAAAGGTTAGTTGACTTGGCTTTTAAGGACCTTTTTCTGCTCAGCTGCATGATGAAAAAAATGAGTAAATTGGAGTCGAAATACAGTTTTTTTAATGATCTAGGGTAGTATTACGATATTGCACTCACTATTTGTGCTGAATTTGAATAACCTTGATTGCCAGTTTCATGGAATACTCACGCATGGCCTTGGAATATACTAAGCAATATTTATATCCAGAATGACGGTTAGAGGCCAAACGTGTACTCCAACTTGCAAAAGTTTGTATTGAAGTAGCTTCTCAGTAGGCCATTCTCTCCAATTACAGATCTCAGATCTCTGCCTTAGACGTTGACGTAATCTGTCAAGCTGATATCTGCCTGGTTCAAATTCTCAATGAAATAGGTAGATATCTGTGAAATTCGTGAAATATTCATAAAGTCTGGTTCTAGAAGGATTATTGTCGCTGTAGAGCTTACAAACAATGCGAACGGGGACTTCAAGAAATCCCCTCTGCCACAACTTAAGATAGGAACGAAAACTGCTAGCACTTGGTGGTGTAAACATTCAGGCCTTGCTCTCTTAGGTTCTCGACATTAGTCTCTAAGGTCCTGTCTTGGACGCTACTTATCGAATGAAATGTAGAAATAAGCCTTTGCTCTAATGTTACTGAGAATCGTGATTCTTTGGACTCTTATAGCCGTTCCTATATGGTATTTATTGGATTTCTATAGCCGAAATGGCCTTCATATTGAGAAGTCCTTCAATGAGCTTTGTAGAATACGATGCACATGGTAATATCCAACTGGGTCCGCATCTCTCACTAAGGTCAAATGCGATAAATAAAAGCCGTTGAGCGATTGCAATTAGATCTTTAATCAGGAGTAGTTAGATGTATTACTGCGTCAAATTGACTACTGAGTTCGGGTTTTTGTTCCGATTACTTAGTTATGTTACTTATCATTCAACCTCTGAGGCATATATTGGGTAAAAACTTATGCCGCACTACATGGTAGCCCATTAGTTTCGGCACATTTTAATCTTCCCATTGATCAGGTCGCCTTGTCGACTTTAAACCTCAAACTTGGCTCTCCTTGGTTTCAGGTACAGAGTCTGAGTTGATGCCCGTTCGACTTTCCGATATGTTGTCTAAATTCAATGGACTCGATCGATGGCCGCTGATGAGCGTCCAGTTCTGGGGTGAGCCCACCGCTGGTGAATGGAAGATCATAATTGATAATAAGGAAGGCATCAAACGGTTCTCTGCATGGAAAGATCAGCAAGATATCCTTGAGAAATCACCGGGCCATTGGGAATCTATTTATATGGTAGTCTATGGAACAGAATCCTTTCCTATTCGTCTCCGACCTCCCAATAACGAGAGGCCTCCTCCCAAGGTGCGTGATACCATAGTAATTTTAACTAAAATTATCATTTTTGTAGAGTCGGCTTCATGCTTCTAAATCGTAAAAAAATGGTTTCTAACTAATTTATTTATGTTTTCGTAATGAAGCGGATATCTAGACCAAAGGACTACTTTTTTTAGTCAAGTTATGCCGTGGTTTTTGTAACTTTTCAGACAAAAGCGTACTCTAAAGTACTGTAAACATGCGATTATTAATTTTAGCCTTGGTTTGACCGATTCGCTCAATATGTGGTCCCCGACCTTGCAATTTCTCCCTCAGGATTCACGGTAGTCGTTTGATTCTCGACAATTTTTATTGTTTTAATTTGTAAATATTTCACTTAACACTACTTATACACATAGCGAGTGAGCAAATGCTTACACTATTCGTAGTTTAAATCTATGACATCTTGAAGACTCGTCTGCTTAACCGACGAATCTGAGTTGAATATATACTCTAAAGCAACGAGAAGAGTGAGCACATAACGTATACAATCAGTTAGCTTGTTTTTAGCACTTAGCTTTAATGGCTGTGCTAGGTGCCAGAACAAGTACTTGATAGCAGGACATAGAACGCTTTCATACTATGGGTTAGAGCTAAATGAATCGGTAAGGGATTGCGTCAATACTCAATACTTACCTCCTGAGACGATAGCGCGCCTGTGACCCCTTCAGATCGTAAGCAAGCGTATTACAAATCTATTAGCAGTTTCTTAAAACACCGCTTTTCAGTCAGCTAATGGTGCCACGACGTGATGCAAAATACCTGTCTGATTGGTCCGCTTCTGACACAGGGGCCGGACACCAGCCTATACTACCATTATCATCACTAAGCCAGTGCATATTTTCGTTTATTGCCGTATTTAGTGCCACTGAAAGTTTTATCGAAGTCGTAAAGTCGAGAGCAGAATACTTCCTATGATTGCCAGCCAGCATCATAGTACATAACATTTTCCGTCTAAGGACTTGGCTTCAATTCTTAAATCTCAAGTCAAAGAAACTGTCCTGCTAAAGAGGGAACCCAAATAGAGAAGGGGTACACTTTTTGCGCGTTAAAATGCTGTATTCTTCATTTTTTATTTTTTATCTCAGACTCTCTTTTCTCTTTAGTGCCATGATCAATGCGCTACGGATGACTGTTGGGGACCTTCAGCCAATCAATGTCTGAAAAGTTGCAAGAACTATGTTACTGAGAGCGGGTTGGTTTTTGAACCTAACCGTTAGTTTATTCATCTTAATAATCCATTATGTACAGAGAGAATTGGCCTCATACTTCTAGGGACATCACAACCTAGAAAGCCATTTGGTTAATGAAAGTGTAGATTTCCTCAAAGGATGGGTTTCGAACTCTTGGCAATTTTTTGATCACACAGATGCACGACACCGTTACCAACGGTTGTTGCTCTCAAAACAATGGCAATTTTTATGATAAGTGCTTTTCATTAATTAAGTACCTCGCACACAAATGCGCCTCAGCTTGATAACCTCAAGAGAAATAATTTATTGGTTAAGCTTTGCGTTTCATAAACAATATGACAAAATTCGATGTTATTTTATCATTTGACACGCGATGGCTTTTTGTCTTTTGATAATAATCTGTAATTTATTCATGAATGTGGATATTTCAGCTCCCACTTCAGCTTACATTTTAAAGCTGTCGGTGGTCCGTTACGGCATACACTTCTTCCTGTTTCTGATTTTGAATTGGTTCACTACTATCTTCAAAATATTTTTAAAGTATTCTTAGAAATATTTAAAATTAAATTGTTGAAATAGATTTTTCAATTTTTTCGTCGCCTAATACTGAAAGATAAATCTTGAGGATCAAAAGTTTAGCTTAATTCAGTTAAAAAGGCTTTCTATTGATAAAATTGGAGATTGACGATTGGTGATTCATTTCGCAAGCTCTTCTACATCCCCTAGGATTGTTCTTTTATTCTTCGATGTTCTGTCCTCTTGGACCGACGATTTCTCTCTTCCGCTTGATGACCGCCACCACCTTCCTCTTTAAAGATATTGAATTTTCGTTCCTTTTAAGCTGAGAATCCATTTTAACTGCAAATTTCTCGAGTCAAATGCAAGGTGAAATAATGAATAACAAGCTAGTCTTGAATAGATTCCGCTGCTCACCTTCAAACTAACAAACTTGGTTACAAAAGCTTCGCTTACTATCGACCTTTCCGTAGATATATGTAGTGCCGCAGTGAACTCCGTTATAACCGAAATGGTGCGTTAGAACATTAAAACTTACAAATGGGTAAGCCTCTCTTGCAGCCGAAAAACGCTGCTGAAAATCGTCATTCAGCTATTCCCATGAAGCATTTACGCATAGCATATTGCCCTTTTGGGTTTGTGATTTTCATTAACCTATGCTGTTTCGTTGATTATTTATTTGCAGCCAATGTGTTCGCTCATGTCCGCATGGCACCACAGCTTTAATCAGTTCAGTTCTCAGCGAAATTCGTAGTAAGTCCTCATCAATAAGAGTTAGAGAAGAGCTACGATGTGAGCGTTGCTTTCCCACCTGTGCGGAGTGCCTGCGTCCCTACTCGGCAAACGACTGCACGGCCTGCTCAGGTGAGTCCTACTTGGCTCCCTTCCTCAGCCCTGATCAGCCCACAGCTTCCATGTCTCCCAAAATTGTCCGTCTCATTTCCACTGCTGAAGCAGTACGAGGCTCTAAAATCCTTGTCGGCGCCTGTGTCTCTCGTTGTGCCGGTGGCTTCTTTGCCAACAAGTCTAGCAAGGTTTGCGAGCAGTAAGTTATTAATTTCTTGAACCCATATATCAGCTGGATGTCTACTACTAAGACTGTTTGATAGTGCCTGATCCACTCTAATCTGCACTATATTGTCGAGATCGCTCGATGTTCAATTTTATTTTTTTATTATTTTTGGAGTTAAATCGGCAAACGTCGTCGCCTTGTTAGTAATAATTGAGATCCTAAACCACATCAATTTGCATTGAGGAGCTTTTTTGTAAATCATCGCGCCTGAAGTTGTATGAATTCTGACCCTAAAATTGGTATTTGAAAGTGCACTTTAAAGGGATGGAGTGAAACGATGTAGAACCTAATGACCGATTTCAAAGCTTAATAAGAAATAAGTCCAAAGAGCATCTACAACTTTATGTGTGTAATGCATTGCCAAACGTCTTAGAAGTCACTGGAGAACAAGTGCAAAATAAGTGAGAATTGATCTGATCAAGTTAAAAGGAGACCCAAACCTAATCTAAGGACGTGGGCGGCACCTAGAAATTATATGGGAGTAGTATATAAAGGATTACGTCACGATCTCTTTCCAGTGCCATTTTTTTCCACTCTGCCTTCAGCATTTCTTGATACTTACAACTACCTGATCCAACCCTCAGCTTGAGTACAATGAGCAGTTGAGTGCCCAAACTTCAAGTCGCATTTAATTATTTTCTTTGTGAGCAAACTCTCCTGTTCATGAAGTGACACATGCAGTTAACGTTCTTACAAACAAACCAATGAACTATGGTATATTCTAAGGCGGATTTCGCCATCAGAACCTTAATTTTCAAATGTTAAAAGCTTCCTTTGGACTATTTTTTTGGGCAATGAGAATATGCCTGCATGTGGCAGAGTTATCAATATGATTGAGAACCCAGGAGAGGTACAGAGGTAATCTTCTTACGTATATCCAGATAATAGAGTCAGCATCATTTACCTTTGAATCAAGTATACCACGATTCTCTCCCTGAAACAACCCCAAATCATAGATCATTTTGCTCGTTTGATAGCCGATGACACTGGCTAAATTTATATAGCTACCAGAGTAAAAAAACGGCAACAGGAACTTGATGCATAACTTGATGAATACCTATTAGAGTCAAGATTTCATTTTTATGGAACAGAGCGACTGCCTGAATACCAGGTAAAAAAGAGTACAATTAGTGATTCTACTGAGGTAAATCAAGTTCCACACGATAATTTAGTGAAAAAATGCATTTGGATTTCAGCACTTAATTTTTGGACAAATAGCCACTATAACTCACGAATAATTGGCCATGCAATACAACTAAAAGTGGGTAAAATAGTGCTTTGCAAAATTTTTCAAATAAGTGACTGAAATAAAACGAATTATTAATAAATCTAGCGCAGATATTCGGAAAAGAATCGTCAGTTTTTCAAAAAAATTTAAATTTTACATTCGTTGTATTTTAGATGTGCACCGAATTGTGAGGAATGCTCAGGACCAGCCTCGAGCGCCTGTTTGAAATGCGCCAAAAACTTCCAATTCCGTGATGGCAAATGTGTCTACGCTGCTGGACCCAATCGGTGTCCTAAGGGTAAAATGTCGAATTGCAAATACTCGTTGCATTCGTGCTTACCTAACTTTAAAATTTTTGTAACGGTGGCGCTTCAACAGGCTTTCAAGATGTATCTCTTTTTAGAATCAGCATAGGTATTAGTATAAAAGGACTTCTTTCATCAGTTTTCCACTTAGTTACCTTAGTTCAACGAATTTCTCCTCAGACGTTCTGTTACGTGCCGTGCCCCTATCCGGCTACCTCTCTTATTAGCCCCCGGAGTTGCCCCTAGGGGTACCGGTGGTCACCACGGGGTACTCATTTGGCCACCATCCTGGTACTCTCAATTAATATGTCGATTCGTTTTTATCGTCGTATTTCCTAAATAGAAGCTTTAAAAGCTAGAATTTACCATTTCCAACCTGATCTAGCTATACCCGTCTCTTTGTTGGCACAACCGAAAATTACAGCTTTAGTAAAACACATAGAGAAGTTCTTTTTAAAATACCTAAAGCTTTTGTCCCGCATAGGCCCAGGGCCTCTTCCGAACCTTCGTTCTCTTTCAGTTCCATCCAACCCTCGAATTCGGTGTCCCTGAATTTTTTTGTCTTTTTCGCAAATGAAAACCAAATCAACATTTTCCATTAATTTCATGAACAATCCAAATTATTTGATTGATATCACAAATGCATATCATGACGAACACTATTCCACTTAGGGGCGAACTGGAAGAGTCGCTTCATTAGCTACATTCGCGTTAGAAAATTCGTGCTTTGCTTTACGCGAATGCACATACAACGTTTCCTCCACTGGCATTATCCTTGTTCGCGTGCAACACGGTAATGTTGGTCTGTCCAAGTGAACTTCTGTGTTGACCATATAGCAAGAAACAACTGCCCGGAGCCCTCGTTAGCCATTAGCTTACGAACCACCCAATTAATCGAAATTATCACTATTGAACCGCGAGAAGAAGAAGAAGGTTGGACTCCATTTGTTAGTTCTCTACCACTGAAGACTTTAAAGCGAAAATTGGTTTCCGGCTGTCGATAATGCTAAATGCAGACAGAGGGGCAGTAAGCCAACCCTGAACATGAGGGAAAATGAATAAACACCGAAAGAGCGTGTAAAGATTAGCGCTTTGGACCGCAGTGATTGACAGAGTCCAGATGACGTAGAGTTTCTTTTCATTCCCTTATATTCCGTTGTTGCTATTCCGTGGAGTGCAACCAGATGAACTTTCTCTCATTCATAGCCTGGCAATGCCAGAACTTAATTAAAGTAATTCGAACCATAGATATCTACATCTGCGGATCCAGATTTTTATTTGTAAAAGGCCTCATTATGATTAGACATATTATCGCGTGTTGAAATTCGAAACTGATCTGGAAAAACACGTCTTTCTTCTGGGTATTTCCATGAAAGCTGGCTGTTACGATATGACCGCTTAATGGGTGATTTTCAGACCAAAAGTCATTGTGTAATTTACCGGTTTGCCTTTTTTATTCTTTTTATCTAGGGAGCTTCCTAAAAGGCAATATCTGCATCCCTTGTGCCACCAGTTGCCACATCGACTCGTGCTCCGATTATGGACTTTGTACGTATTGTGACAATGACCATCGGTAAGCATCTCTTTTACCGTCTCTTCCTCCGTTCTCTGTATCTCAACTACCCATCTAGGTCATGTAATTTAATCACATGAAACGTTCATTTTACTGTATATAACAAGATAAACAAACTCTACACAAGTGGTAGCAGTCTTTCAACTCACGCCCTACTTCTTTGATTAGTGATCTTTCATTTGTCCATCAGTATCTAGGTCACTAGGCCCTTGCTTACGAATTAATATCTCGTTTTATCTGACGAGCCAAAAGAACATGCGACCACCGAACTACCGACAGTGCATGCCCGCGCGCACATATTTATCGATATTAGTTGTGGGCAAATAGAGGGAGGAGTGTGACAATCAATCATTAGAAGGTAAGGCTATCATTCAGCTCTCTCCTTCATTTCCCAATCGGACCCACCTTTAGTGAAATTGTCCGCCATTGCCATCTTGGAGTGACTACTTATGCCCACACTTCAAATGTCATTTCTCGCCTCTACCCCAGCAATTTTGATTCTGCTTTTATACCTTTTCCGAATCTCATGGCAGGGTGAATCCGGAATCAAGATTTCTAAAGACTTTCATAAGGTGGCATCTCAAAATTTACCGAAAAGGAAGTGATTTATCTGAGTTCCAAAAAATTAGGGGCAAATTTATCTTCACTCCTGTTACCCAAGCTCGCTCACTGATGAAATCTGATTTTGACTGCTCTATTCATTTGAAGACTAATCTCAGTACCTTAATCAATACTCGGTGTTCAGTTAACAGAATGCAAAGAAGAATTGGCTTTATAAATATTTCCATCAGTTCTATCTAGCACTTCAGCGATCTCGAATTGCATCCCATTGCATAAATAGTAAAATGCAAATGTCTTAATCTCGCAGGATTCTGCGTATTTGATCTTCGTTCCTGTTTGGTTGAATGAAAAAATTGTAAAAGCCGTCTCCTCCTCGGGAACGGAATATCTAATTAGTCAATCAGGAATGGAAGGAAACGAGCTAAGACAAGGCATTCGTTTTGAAGCTGAGCATTTCGAGTTTCGCGATCCTGCTTCGTGTCGTCCTCTCCCACCTGCTGCCGCGATAATTCTTCCGCTGATCCAGCTTCAACCACTCTTCCATCGTTTAAGATTAGATTAGCAGGATTTATTGGCAACGCTGAGCAGGCAGAAATCTCTCCGGAATATACTTTTGACATCCTATTTCTATTTCTTCTTACGGAAAATTTTCTTCTGACTTAGCACAATTTCGGAACTCTGTAAGATTGCTACTGTGGACATCCATGCTGCAACCTCAGCCTTGGTAAATAGGTATATGTTAATCGTAGAACTTAATTTATTAATTGCTCGTGGCTAGTTTAGCATGCGAATGGAACTTCGGAAAACTGCAAGGCATTTATGTCATCGTAGCCTTAATAATTAATTAAAAGGTCTTCTCGTGGTTGTCGTCGGAACCACAACTATTTTTTATATAACCACTTCAGATGAGTGCATGAAATTGATTCGCATATGTGTGCCTCGCGCAAATCAACTAAAATGGCAAGACAATGGCTTAGCTCATTTTTTTCGTGAGATTGACAAAGCGTTTGTCTGTTTGACAAGATCATATAATATCTACCAAAATTAACGCTGAGGGCATTTCTAACTCACCTGATTGCATTGGCCCAGATTCCATCGGTGCACATCTACCGATCGGAATGACCCCCTCACCGATTGATGAGCCTTCCTCTGTCAAAATAAACTTGATTCCACAACCAGAGTCGAATCTGTCATTGAGGAGAGTTTGGCCAAAGGTTTCTATTTTTGCACCAATTAATTTTTTTAGTCTAAGGGCTTAAATAAGCTTAGTCAAGTTTCAAACTCGTCGTCTACCCGAAATGTTCAACTTCTGCAATTTATTTTATTTCTCAGACAATTTTTGTACATGTTCTTTTGGATAGATCTTTTCCTCTGTTGATGAAATTATTCCGACTCTCGTGACCATTTAGTGGCTTCTACTGATAAGCCGTTTCATTACACATTTTCACATAGTATAATTAGACTATTTCTTTCATTACTCACTTTAAACCCAAGTTGTCCAAAATATACTGTTTCATCGACCGATAGTTTATTACCACCGACTTCATCCACTCGACTAAACACTCGGAAATTTTTCTCTTGATCATAATTCATACTTCTGTTTTCTGCATATTTTTGAATAAAGATTCGATTACATGCTCCTGTCACCTGTCTACCTTACCGACTCTAGCCGCCATGAAAAATTTAAATGTTTTCAGATCACAGTCTAATCTATTTTCCCCATTTTCCATCAAATTTGAGATTTTCAGAAAGCTCTTTTCGTCTTCTAATAGTTATATGCATGAGGGACGGTGTGAGGATTCCTGTCCATCCGGTTTCTTCCCCGCCTTTCGACTGACCAGAGCTGGTCTCTTCCAGACGTCGGGTGATGATGGGAATGTCTGGGTGTGTGCGCCATGTCCGCCAGGGTGTACGACCTGCTCTGCATCGTCAGTACAACAACAGGGGTACCTAGTGCCTCGCTGTAACGCCTGTCTTGAAGGTCTCATTCTGGATCCAGCTTCCGGACTCTGCCATTCTATCTGTCCCATTGGGTGAGGCCCTTATCCCTCCTTTTCATGAATGGTGGCTATAGGCTTTGTTAATTCACTAAAAACTATTTCAGGACATTGCTATTGCTGTTAAATAGCTCACAGCTATGGTTACTGATGGTAGTCAGTAGGACTTGAGTGGGAAATTTGGTTTGCAAATCGCTCCTGCAACTGAGAGATTGTTTTTTTAGTATGATAATTCTGGAATTCTATTATAATCAAGGTGGCAAATCTGCTGCACAAGATTAAAATGAAGTAGATTTTATGGAAGGAGATATGTTCTTTGCAATATCAGGTTTCGCTCGATGTTATTTTCTTATCTATCGTGAACAGTTCATTCCTGTTACTACCCTCGGTGTCTGACTGGAGACCTCGGCGAATCTTCTTCTACCTGGTCTGCCATATTTTCTTTTAGTGATATATCATCTCCTATTTATCATCAAAAAGGGCGTCATTTCAACCTATGCACTCTAGATTAAGATAGGGTTACTCATACTCAGATTTTCATAGCCATCTCTCTGGAGGCTAATTGTATTCGTAAAAAACTATCGGCAGTACATTTGGATACCTGGTCCATATTTGAAGCTCACATTAATGGTTTGCAGGATTCACTTCTTAGATATTTAATGAAGCTCGCAAAGAATTTGGTGGAACCACTAATGCACTACGGGCATGGCTGAATTAACTATTTGAAATCATAAAATATTGACTTCTGTAGGTTTATCTTTCATAGCATACTTCCTTCCTTTTCTTAAGAACCTACGGTCCAAACTGCTCTCGAGCATGCCACCGTTTGTGTTTGGCATGTGTGGATGATTCCGACTTCTGCCTTCAGTGTCCATTGCACACTTATTTAGCCTATGGAGAGCGCCAGATCAACCGGCTGGCAACCTTGGTAAACGCTAAACTTGAAGGCTACGGTTGTGTTAACTTCTGTCCCAAAGCCACCTATCCAGTTCGCGTTGGTAATGATAGAACCTGCTTTCCATGTCCCCCACTGTGTAAAACATGCTCTGGTAAAAATAATATTTATTTATTTATTATCAGTAGTAGCTATTTCTGGTTGTCATTTGTATTTGCAACCCAGGTCCGGATATGTGTACCTCATGTGAAGATGGCTATGTACTGAATAAAAACAGCGGAATGTGTGAAGCCGAAGCCCTGTGTTCTCAAATGGCATACTTCGATAAGACGGATAACGTACGTGGCACCTATAACAAAACCTTATCCTTGTGATTTTAGTTCTAAGCTTAACAGCTTTCGCGATGTCTTTTTAGCAATGCCGACTTTGCCACTCTTCGTGTTCACGATGTCGTGGTCCTAACCCATCAGATTGTCTCGAATGTCATCGATATGCTGACAAAAATTTAAGCCCCTCGCCTGCTTGTCTATCAATACCTCAATTTCCTAAGAATACGCAAATCAATCGAGAATTCGGAAACAATTCCAGCCCGGGCCGTTGTCTTCCCTGTTGCCATATTGGTCGTCTTCTCGAAACTAAACCACCCTCAGATTGCTTCTTCTGCCTTCCTACCGAACGTAAGTTATTTCGCTTGATTGTGGAAGCTACTCCAATATTTCTTCTTGAATCCTAGCCAATGAATAAAAGTCGGTTGGGGCGGAAAGAACGTTTTGCACTCAAAGACTGCCTGTGCCAAATATACAAATAGTAAATTAGTTTTGGTGTCATTTTTTAGCTTGGATTAGAAAATCCGATATGGTGATTAAACCAATCAGAACGAGAGCGCTAAGCATCGATTGATACTTAAGGTTTCAAATGGGTGAACAAACACGATTGCTTATCCACTAGTTTCACCAATTATTGCTGAGCATAAATTTAGACAGCATAGACATCTAAAGTTTTCTTGGATTTGTAAAATGTGTCGCATACGCTGTGGTGCGTTTAGATGCACATGGCTTAACGTTCCTTAGGAGGCTAGTGCATGTGCGCCCAGTGTCCATATGTTTATTCAATCATGCCCACACTAGGAACCGTGGTATCATGGATTTCTCGTATGCATACATACAAGGAGAAAGAGTGTGCGTGTATGTGCACATGCATCAGTTAAGATAAACACAATGGGTGCGTGTGGCGGACAAACGTGGAAGACTTATGCATCAGCAGTAGCATTAACAGCAGCATGTGCGTTCCATGGCCACCAACTAGACCGTGGTCGTGCAGTTGTCTCTTGCGAATGGAGAGAAGTTGAAATGAAGCCGGCAACGAGACTTCGCTCATAATGTAGCTGAGATTTTTTCAATCACTTTAACATCAAGTCTCCAAAGGTAAGCCAAGTACACTAGCAGCTCTTTGTGTAAAATTCGGGAATCCTTGGATTGTCACTTCTTCAATGTTTGTTGACTCCCGTCTTGCACCAGAAATCAGAAACATCGCATCGATATTGCAGTTATCCTTCGAAATGGGCACTTCAGGTCGTTTCAATATTTTTCATGACCAGTCTAAGAGTTCTAATGGACTGATTTGGACCTGTCGAAATTCCGAAAATTCCATTCAATTTTATTATTCCTTTTGTTATCGAGTACCTATGCTGGTTAACTCGTCTTCATTGAACCATGGATATCATTTCGCTTAGAGTGATCTTCATAGCCAAAACCCACTTTTATTTTTAGTTAGTCTTCCCCTTGCTGCAGTTGTTACCCAATGAATACGCATGATATTTCCCTTCTAATCCTTTCGACAATAATTCCGCAACGAGCTTCATATTTTTTTAGGATTTATTGTGTTTTTCTCGGACGTGCTCTGCAAGATTCGTGTGTGCTAACTTCGAGGGGTTGACTAAGTTGTTTGTCCGTGTGCATAAGAGGGAGAAAGAGGAGGGTTGTTAGGAGAGGGCTGGAAGGGTATGCAAGGTTGGGAGAGGTGGGAGGACAAGGTGAAAGAAAAGACGACCAAGGTGGCCACTTAGGGTTACTCTTTACATGTCCGATTGCTGGTCCTCTTCAGGCGGCATTCGCTGTACAACACCTGCGTCACTGTAGCCGATGGGACTGCTGCCACTTTTCTCGACACACAGTGCGCAGTCGAGTTCTCCTTTCTTCTCTCACTGTCACTCTATTCATAGTGACTTGGGAATTTCGTGAATTAGAGAAGAATCAGCAAATAAGCGATTTCTTGATGGCGGTAGTTCAGGTGTTAGGGACAAATTCTTTTCGATCTTGTTGATATTGATGGTATCATTCATGACTTGATTGATGGTGAAAGATTTGCACCTTGGGGATTAATGTAATGAATCGGCTCTCGTACTCTAATCGACATTTCAATCGATTTTTCCCAACGGAAGTGAGAGGGTTTCTGTACGCTTCTAGAAACCCTAGAATTAGTCTGCCAATTGGAAATGTCACTACTTTATTAGCTCTTCGAAACTGTTTCTGGCGTATTGCACGGGTCATTTTCTCTAAGTGTTCTACTCTCTTCCCTACTACTTTCGGGTTGTCTCTCAGCGTCTTCTACTAAAATTGGCTCAGGAATCACTTCCATATTTAGGTAGTCTTCCACTACTTTTCTCTGCATCTGGGTCTTCCGATTCGTTTTTTTTTTCAGTATCAGTATGTTTCGTTAGGATTAGATGGATGCTCTTTGACTTTCTCTTTAACTTCTTAAATATAATTAATAAATGGTTAAATGGTTGGAGTAAACGTGATCTTGAATAAGGCTAATAGAACAGTGATGAGCAGGTTTTTTCGACATATTAATGAAATTGAAATATTCTTCTTAAACGCAATTCTTATTTTTCAGTCACGTGTACTCCGTGGTCTAGTGCTGGAGGAGGTCTAGGACTTTATGCAAACTATATTTCGCGGCTAGACTTCTCGAATTCTCCGCTCGAATCTAATCCTAGTGCTTGGACCTGGCTGAAATCGGATTTAATTCGTTTGAGCTTCTTCATTACAGCCATTGTCACAATGGTCATCGCTGTAGCTTACCTCATCTACCATGCAAGCGCTTTTAGTTAACACTAAATGATCTCTCATTCAATCAAGCGAGGTACCTCATATTCTTCATACTTTTTATAGCTGACCAAGAGGTGTATGCAGAAGGAGCATACCCGTGACTACCAATCGTTATTTTTGCGCCATGGTGAAACTGGAACACGTCTGTCCCAACGGTGTCCGACTTCGGGTAGTTCTCCAGTAATTTGCATTCAATTACCGCCCACGAGTAGCATGAATAATGGTCGAGTTCCCAGCCAAATAGGCGAAGTCCAATCCAATCCGTCCTGTTAACATACACTTCCTCATCTTATACCTCAATCGCTGACCACTCTTTCAGCACGATACGAAAAGATGAACTCATCTTCCATTTTCTTCCCGTTCTTTGAATGACTCCTGTTACTCACGTATCTTTAAGTATTTTCACACATAGTGCCTTTATCTAAGTCAACCCGCATCAGTTGACTGATACTGCCATCAGTAGTGAATAACGCCGCATTGATATTGGCTTCCTTTTGTGCGACTCTACCGCCAATCCCCGGCTCACACAATTGCAGACATCCATATTTCCTATTTTTTTATTAATTTTGTTAGAAGACCAGCGTTGTGAAATGAGCAGGGAAATGATTCTCTAGTCTCCGTCTACAACCCTTCCTGCACTCAAACTTCATCCTCTTTTTCCATGTCGCAGACTTTGTCTTCTTCCCGGCCTGAATTTCTGTCAATGCCTTATATGTGAATACCTTCGTACGTGTTTTTTGATCCCTGGAGCTTTTTTGAATCCTCTTTTTAAAAAAAAGAATTACTTGTGCTTTTGAAGAAGTATGGTTTATTTGTATTTGATTTGAGAGAAAAGTGATCTAAATCAAGTCAGTGTTTTAGTTTATTCTATCTTGCCTGTCATTTTGTGTGTCTCGATGCGAAATAACGACCTAGTTTGCATTCCAATCTCATCTAAAGAAATAGGATACAGTTTTTTAACGTATTTTTTGAAGAAGAGAAGCACATCTAGCGGGCAATCAACCCATAAAATATAAAATTGCCGAACTTTGTTAGTGATCCGCATCTAGCTAGACTTGTTTGATTCAAAGACAACGTCCGCGACCGTTCCATTAAAAACAGTCTTGCTGATGATGGCTTATACTGCCTTTGAACCCCAGAATTTGGATCTTCTCAAGTTGGGAATACTTATTAATCATATTTAACAGTCATTCTAATCGCTAAATTTGCACTAACAGGTTCCGATCAATGACTCCTATGCGTTGACTGCGGTTAGCAGCTGTCACCAATCAGTCCAGGCATTAGCACCTCCGCCTTTCGCTAAGCTGTAAAGCCAGAAAACTTGGCTTCTATATTGCAATCATCTATCGATAAATAATTTAGAAAGGGCTAAGAGAGTCATGAAGTTGCAGAGTTCGGGACGAGAATGTAGGCGATAGTACCAACTGGCGCCTTTCATTGTGCGCCTCCAAGCCGACTCAACCTGCCAACTTTTCTTTTCATCAGCTTCCGCTGAAGTCTACGCCGAAGTAAATTTTCCATCAAGCCCTATTTCAGTGTCCTCTTTGAAATCCTGCTCTTGCGGCGTTTTTTACCCAGTTCTCCGACTACCTTTGTTATCGCCAGTGGCAATAATTACAAGTCGAATTTCTTCGCCATAGTCTATATTATTTGCCCCTCCCAAATTCACTGCCATATTGGAAGGAGAGGATGCTGACATGGTGATGAACTGTTGGCTTCTTAGTTGAATAAGTTATTCATGTATCGTAAGTAGCGCTGGTAGTCTTGGAGCTTGATCAACGGAGAACCACCGATTGCAAATAACTTTTTTACTGTACAGCACACTTAAATCTACTAATTGATTATTCAATCGTTGATTTAATATTTTTTCCCTATTGCGATTGTGCCTTTTAATTTACTCACATTGTTTATGAAAAGTACAGCTGATAACCGAGCAGGATTATCCTAAACCAAAATACAGGGCCACTATTGTCGATGAAGTTGCTTTTGTTTTCAAATAACTAACCTTCTGCTTATCACTTTGGTTTTGTTTTGAAAATTCTTATTTTCATTTTCGCAAAAGCCGAAATTTTTCACAATAGTAAAAATGGCATAACTGGATGCGCGTCAACGAATTCGAAACCCGTCAAACGTGACCGTTACACTGCAGAACCACACTGGCAACTAAGAAGCTTTACAAATTACATTCATGTGGCATTCGTGAATAGAACACAACGATCCCAAGCAGACAATCTTCCAAAGGAAAATGATTGATCAGCTACTTTTGACGTGGCCCCTATTGCTTTTTCACCTTTGACTTTAACGTGATCTTCTTTTACCCAAGGTTTAATTTTACCACTATAGTCGATCATCCTATTAAGAGGTGAAAGTTGTGGTCTAAACTGGTCGTATGGTTATTTACTTCTCGCCAGAAGTGAACCGTTGAAAAAATGATCCTCTTGATTTGTAAGGCCTTTACTTGAACTACTAATCTTCCGGATTCTCAGTCTTGACTGATCTACGGCCATGGGGCTTAAGTGCTTTAGGGGTTCTTGTCCGAGTTTTCATGATATGAAATATTTCGCTAAAAACAGAGCTGCTGAGACGAGATGATTCTTTACATTTCAGTCTCACTCCATGAAAATTCCTTGGAAAGAATACAATTAACTTTTAAAATGAAATGCTTGCTAACCGGTCAAAGTAACAATAACGACACCCCTCCTTCATTCATGACTTAGCCAATGCAATTGTTAAGTCCTTTAGATAGCTCTTTGAGATGCTAATGGGACCAATTAAAGGATGATGGGGTTATTGAGAGTGATCAGTCTATAAATCTTTCTCTACTCCTTTCTAGATCGCGTTCCACGTGGTCTATTCAACGACTGCCTGTAAAATCTATTGGACCAATTTGTTAGCAAACTTGTCCAAAACAAACGACTCTTAAGGACTCCTACCCATTCATAAGTCTTCGCGAAGTTATTAGATCGGGTAATTAGTTATTTGAAACCTCAAATCTGTTTCTACACGAGCTTTACCAAAAGGTGGTTGCAGGTTCGAAGTGGTCTATTGACCGTCTGTCGGCGGATGATTGTTTATTTTCCTTAATACCCAAATTTCCCTCTAACTACCAACCTGTGTAGCGCAAGGGGGGGGGGGGTGCTTCATACACAATCTGTGGCTTGTCGCACCCGAACGTTAGTTTTCCAGTCGGCTTCCCATTCCAAAAGTACATATTCTAGTAAGCAATGCCTTCAAAAAAAGAGGTCGTACCTACTCGAACTTACTTCTTGAAAAGGATTGGGGCTATCATTTAGAATACAGTTCGGCTTTTAGGATGGCTGATTTGTGGTTTACGGGTTGATTAGAGCAATCATTGTAACAGACTGAAACTGTCCATAAACCAACTCTTAACTAGGTTAGCATCCAAACTATTCATCTTCCTCCCTTGATGAATCCATTCTCCTTCGCTAAAATCCACTCTTTAAGACTTTATGGATCGACAGTGACTAATGCTGCCATTGTATAGTTTTCAATAACGAGAACTAAAGGACCAGACATTGTTATTGGTTTATGCAGGTGTTGGCTGCTTTCAAATTATTCAATAAGTTGATCAACAATTTTACTACTCAGCGCTTCTAATAGTCAGGAAGGCCGACTGCTTGGGGAAGAGAAAGGGGGCAACTGTAGCTAACAACAAAAGGGAATTTGTTTGATCACAAAATAGTTATAGTTTGATCTGACTTAGAATTATCATCATCTTAGTTGAAACGCATAGATAGAGCCTTGGCTGAGTAAGGAGACGTGCGTCTTTGATTCAGCCACTCAGAATTCTGAAGGGAGGAAGCATGGGATGCTGAAGTCGCTGTAAATCTGGGGATCGAGTAAAACTATCCAATGGTTAAAACAACTATTATGTGAACGTTAAAGTGGTTAGATACATTCTACATCAGAAGGGAAAAGGACGAACTGAGGTGAGATAATTATTCGAGAGGACACTAGCGAACAGCACTTGCACCAGAGAGAAGTTTCATCGGGCCGCGGTTTTTTTTAAAAAAACGAAACGCTCTGCTGGTTATTGGCTGAGTGTTTTCACTCACTCCTAGCCTTTCTGATTGCAAATCTAGCCGTTTGAGTGATCTATTTATCATACAATATGAGTGTAGCCATCATATCGGTAGTTGAGATAGAGTTGTTGAGGGCGAATGCGGAGGTCATTCAATTTTCAGAAATAAGATAGTTATCTCTATTTGTGCGTATGCACGCTCAAAAATAACGGTGCATTTTCAAATGGTAAGAGACGGGGTAGCTGCCAAAATATTTGTCATTGCAGACAGAGAACATAGGCGTGCGCTTGTAATCACCACCGGATAAATAGTATAAACACTACAATCAGCGCACAACTCGCGGATACGCACTGCTTCTATCTATATCTATCCAGGCCGTGGATCGGCTTGCACAAACAATTTTGATGGTTCTCAAACACGCCCTTCTTTATGAATATAGGATATGCTTAAGGGTTACTCCAGACGTTCTTCAACATTCATACGGTACATCCAAAGCAGCGAAAAAAACGACCCGATCTTTGATGGACTCTCAGTGATTCGATAAATGACTACATTTTTTTATTTTCCTTTTCTGCCTATGTTAGCAAACTGCATTAAATTTAGGTGCAGAAGTGATCCTATCAAATGACTGGTTTGAATAATACTGGTATAGGCACCAAAAAAACTCATTTAGTAAAGAAAAAATTAATAATTCTCTGCAATAACACATTCGAATTTTTTTCAGAGGGGGAATAAAGGATTTTAGGATCTTTTCGGTTGCTTACATATCATTTGGCAGACTAGTTCTAGTAAGAGTGTATAATCGCTGAAATCCTTGGATGTTCGAACCCCTCACATCTGATGAGATGGGTACGCAACTGCTACGATCATCAGTATCCCGATTCCTACTTAACCAGCCACAAGTTGACACATGAATAGGCCAAGATTATTGCTTAACCGTCGATCATGATCACTGCGGTTACGTGAAGTAAGGTTTCTTGCACGTTCAGACTGGTCGGCGAAAGCAATAATCACTCATATTCCCCCTTGCTTGGAGGCAATTTTCGATGTTAATCTATGGACATACTCATTTCTACTATATGTGCTTGGGAAAACCCACATCTTTTGCACTTACTTGCAAATTCATTCACCATTGAAGATCATCTGATCAAGACTTTGTCTTTCCTGGAAACAAAAACTCCAATGATCCAAGTCGTGAGCAAAGACAAACAGGTCAGACGTTAGTCTCTTCACCGAGACTCTGGGTTGACACACTGATTTGAATCAAGTGTTGGGTATGCTGGTTTTTTTGTTCTTGGCTTTCTCTCAAAGGCACACTTTTTCGGGTGTATGCAAATGCATAAACGAATGCAGGACCTACAGACACGTAAATTAAACCGATGATTTGGGGAGGCATTTATACCCCCCGGGTTTGATCGAGCAATGGCCATCTTTATGAGGCTTAATTTATTGGAGAAGAATGCTTCTCAAATCCTCAAAGGCACTGAATCATTTTGATTCCTGCCATTTGTTGAAATCTAAATAACTCAAAGTTTCCTGTTTATTAACCCTCATACTTCGATACGGATCAAAGTAAATTGAATGAATGACAGACACCAACACAATGTAATGGTCAAAAATACTCTTGAATTGTCTTCCGTCAGCACTCATGCGTTTCATTTCGTATCATAAACCGAATCCATTTTCACAGTAAGCGTTAAAAAAAGCCAAAAATTGTATTTCACTTCTGAAATTGTAGTAAATATATACGTCAAGGTAGCACTTTTAAATATACAAATAAAATCAGTTGGGAAGTGGTTGGAAGGATAAGTGGTAGGGGCAAAAAACAACCTAGCAGTATCAAACACACCACCCTCTGGCATCATTGCTGTGAAGAGCAGCAAAGGAGGATTAACAGAAATGGAAGTTGCGAGATGCAAAGCGAACTTAAATGCAAATGCGCAAGCAGAGAGTAAGACATGAAACCAGAGGTGGCAAAAAAACAGACCTGTATAAGAAAGATATAACTAAGGGCATGCGGTTATAGGTTGACTGGATACATCACTAGTTCCGGCATTGCCGGAAGGGGGAAAGAAAGGCCCAGGATTGGTTGTGGGAGTATTAGTACAATCAGTGGTTTTTGAAGGAGAGCTATTAGGTGTATGAGTTGATTGAGATGTCACGTTCTGGGCGAAGTAGGATGGAGGGGAGGGTGTTATTATAGGGGTTGCAGTGGCGCAAGTAAAGCTGGTGGCTTGATAAGACGTTTCTCCCCAATGGTGCTGATGGTAATGATCTGCGGCGCTTGTGTTTGAGATTGCGAAATTTTGCAAATGAAGTGCCGACGATGGTGCTAGAGGCGGTGCCATAGAATTGAAGTAAGAACATTCACTGGGAATCGAGGCTCTCCAGGCACTGATCGGTGAGAGTACTGGAAGAAGTTCCAATGGAGTTGGAAGAGTAGGACTCGCTGATGAAGATGAGTCTATTCACATAGAGAAGGGTATCATTAGAGACTGAGAATCATGGGTTGTTAGCTCATGAAAGCAACTCACCTTTACTCGGATTTGAGACTACTCGTGAAGAAGCATTGTAAAGGCCAGCAGAGTTATAAATAACACCGGAGAGAGGCTGTGAGGACTGTTGGGGTCGAGTGTTACTCATTACAAACATCTTCGCAGCAGCCGCAGTTGCAGCTGCGTAGCTGAAGGCTCGCATTTCTTTTCCCTTCAAAATGAAAATGAAAATAATAATAAAGCGATCAAATATGGGTGCATGAGCAGATTAAGACCACCAGTCCATTTTCATAATTTCTTTCCTTTTTCCTAATTTCCAAATTGACTTTTCTTCTACCCAAACACGTCAGCAAAACATTGTCTCCAAACAGCTCCATAAGAGCACGTGCCGAATATCATTACCATTACCAGTGAGGGTTTTAAATGCCACAAAAAAGTTGAAATATCACCTTCATAGACAGATGACGGGAGCAGAATCCACGTCTTTGTGATTCTTTGGTGCAACCTTCTTTGGAACAGAGACGTCTCCACTGCTTTCCATTGAACTTCTTCCGCACTCCATTGGGAGTCTTCACTACGTCACCCTAAAATCATTAATAATGTTGAATCGTAGACTTAAGCAGAGAACTCTGTTGGTTTTCACATTGTTTACATCTCCATTTTGTGCAGTGGTTAGCTAAAGACAGTGGCTGAACAATGTAGATAAGTTACCAAAACTGGTAGGAACGAAAGAGCGAAAGTGAACCAAAAGTGAGAAAAGCCTGTGTTTTCTTGTAATTTTGGTTAATAGAGGCAACATTTGCAAGATTTCAGTTACAACTGAACTTCACGGAAATGTTACCACAGCAGCTATTAACTAAGTCCTCTTTTATTAAACGATAGTGGCCTTACTAAATCGGTATACACTATGTGAATGGCTGCCGCCTTTTTCAGAAAATTTTGTCATGAACGGGACTCTAGGTCTTAGATGAAGTACTAGCATTCATTTGCTTGGCGATCACGATGGTGGCAGCAGTGGTGGTAGTACAATGAATCTGTTAGATTCATCCACCGGAAATTGCCAAAAGTCAGAGGATCGCAAAGGGTGCACAAATTGGAGGGAAAATATGCCTTGGAAATACGCTCAAAGAGATTGAAAACTACAAAATTAAAGGAATATGCACTTATGGCAATGAGTCGAAAGGCCAAATATAATGCCCATGAGATCAACAAAATATACATGACAATTTATAATTGATGTACTCAAAATCGTTTCCAGGCCTTCTAAACATTTTTTGACACCATAAACATTGTCCTTGACAAATGCCAATCAAACAAACAAGAAACCACTGAATTTAAATTGAAATTTCAAACTCGAGGAGAAAAATTCAATTTATCGAGGATTAAACGATCGGAATCGCTTCTAGACTGACTAGAAGTTATTTATTAAAATTTGGAATAAATGGAATCCCTGGAAGTCTTTCACTCAGAGAGGTCCACTTTATTAATGAATCACTACTTCGGTTAGTCAGTATTTATGAGATTGTAGTCAAAGCTGCCATTGACGTTTTTTTCCTACGAAATGCTATGGCTAAGACAACCTCATTCTGTTCGGTTTCTTTAAAGTACTGCATAACAGTCAGCAACAGAATTTGCTAAATTTAGCCAGTGTATCTTATGCATCGGTCCTTATGGTCACCGCTTCATAAATAATTAATATTTTCTAGAGCGTTAGGTTAAATTAGGAACTTGAATTCAAGCAATAATCAGTATCCCAGTGCTGGAACCCAAAACCGAATCAGCCAAAAACGAATGAGACCATCAGACGTAGAACTAATCAGACGTTCGTGGTCAAGATGTTTGACGCACTTAGAAACAAAAGAAGAAAACAGCGCAAAAAGTCCCCCTAAATTATCATTTTTTAAACAAAATAAAAGCTGCTGTTCTAAATGAGATGTTATGGTCAACCAATCAATGTGAGGTAAATCTTCCTTCGGGAGGAATTATCCCATGAGATCGTTTCCGGAAGAATGAACACAAACTAATCTAACCTCGAGCTACTATCATTACTTTAAGGCAACAACTGAGGAAAAAAAAAATTGAAAAATACACATACTTTAGAAAATTTTTGCTCAGTCTGGAAGCTCCCGACACCTAGAGATGGAATGCCACAAGTTTTCTGTCCACCGTTGTTTGCTAAAAATTTTGTACACGCTTTTAGTAAAACTCGTTGCACAGAAGTTGACTAATAATTTGAAATTTCGCCCGAATCAGGCGGCGCTTATCAATGATTCGAGTAATTTATAGGTAGAATGAACCGCTTGTGAACATTCACTTGGTTTAAAGGATTGGTGCTTGCTGATTTTAGTATCTAATTCGCCGAACCAAATTAAAATATTCATAAAACGGGGGGAAAGTGACGGTTCTTTCGTAAAATAATCAACTGTCTAAACATGCTGCTTACTGTTATTTGAATTTCTGTAAGTTTCGTTAATTGGCCTTGATGATAGTTCAGAAATACTACTAGAGAGGGGATTCTGATAAGTTGGAATGACGGGAGAATCACTGAGAAATACACATCCCGAAGACGTCGAGGCCAGCAAATCGAAGCTGTTAATTTGTCTTGAATTTTCATCCATTATGGGCCTAAAAGTAATTTAAAAATGAGCCGGATGTTCAATAACCGAAAATAATGCGTCTTGAATGAAATTTATAAGAATCACACTAAGTAAAGCTAATGCGAGGTGTTTGGGCCGCTAGCATTTGCTGGGCAGCGGTGGAGAGTGGCAAGGCATTCAACTGCAGACAACATTTAAAGGAAATGGCATCTCCTATAGAAGTTTCGGATTATAATGTCATGTGTCAATTGCACGGCCAATAACGTTTCGATGTGCTTTCTCATTGGCTAAATTATACTGTTGTGTGCACTTGTGTGAAATTTAGCTTGTTTTGATTAAGGCCAGGAATGGATGTTTGCTGGGGTTACATTCACTTAAATAAGTGAGCATTTGGATTCATAATATTAGAAGAGGATGGAAAACATTGCATCAAAGGAGATTGAATCTAAAACTAATATGGAAAGCCAAAGAAGCTACTGTGTATATTTATGCAAAAGTCGAAAATCTTATGGATTAACAAACCAACTAAATTTGGAACTTTAAATAACGCTTTGAAGATTCAGAGGAACATCATCACGGTACTTTATTTGAAAACATTCATTTTGAAATAGGTGTTTCTCTGCTATTTTGACAATATCTCTATGTATGTGTTAGAAAATGCATTTCACAACACACCACGGGATAATTTTTTATATTGCACTTATGTATTTACTGCCAAAGCCGAACACAAAATGCTGAATTAAACCCAAATAGGGCGCTATTTCATTCTTTCAAATCTAAAATAACTAGAGCATAATAGGCTCTCTGAAATAAATAAAAAAGGCTTATAAATTTTGAAACAAAGCATGAATTTTTAATATTCTAACAATCAAAAATGTACGAATCCTACATAACAATAAGGGAAACAAGACCTTTCCCGTTGAATAAAATATTTAATCCCTGCGCTGCTTTTCAAGGTCACTTGCTTATAAAGCTTACCAGCTTGCAATCATTAAATTGATCACAAATTCATAAAATAATTTTAATAAATCGGATTTAAATCTCAATTTATTTATTTTATTTTTATTCATATAGACCCTTTTCGGTCCTCGACTTTGTGGTAAAGACGACATGTATGAACAGCTTAAGGTTGCGATGAAGACAAGCTTTTTTGTTCGAATCAATTTGAAGTTCACGCCTCTAAGATTTAATTTGGTAATAATATTCAGATAAATATCGGTTCGACCTATTAATTATATCCAAGGTATAGATAGGGGCGGGTTCAATATTGATATTATTTGCTGCTACTCTGATTTTAACCCATGTTTGCTATCTTACAAAAACTCCACTGCCTTCCTTATCAATGCCTGTTCTCTTGCATTTGAATGCGTCCTTGCGTGCGCTTCAAGACTAAATATTAATCAAGTTAAATTGCGCACTTTCAAGGATTCATTTGTGCTTTGGCATATTTGCTTTATTTCAGATTTTATTACCTGGAGTGGAACTCCCCTTATTTAGTAACTTCCTTCTTATTATTGCAAATAAATTTTCACAAGTTATTTAATTTATTTTTGTGCTCTGCTCTTACCCCAGCGATTAGAAAAAGCTATAGGTAGCCTCTGAAAATTAAAGAAAGTCTACAAATCAAATTGGAAGTTTCGAATCGAATTGTATGATTGTCCTATGAAAATGGAACATAATGCAACTAAGAGAAGGCAGAGGCGACAAAATATGACCGCTTTTAGGCAAGACTATACCTCTCCAGTTTTCGTCTAATCAGTCGACAATCGCAAGTTATGTTGATCTGGTCTTCATCTCACTTGGAATGTGGAAATTTTGTCGGCTGACTTTTGAACAAGTTACGCTATTTGTGATTTTCTTATATATATATGTATATATCACTCGTTTTTTGGTCTTCAAATTAGACTGAAGTCGATTTCTAAGAACTAGCTCCCTGCAAAATGGATTATGTCTTGGCTACCATGTTCATGCGATGTATTTTGAAAATTCCAAATTATTAACAACGCTGGCCAAGCTGAAATCGCATGCGTAGTTATGACGAATACAAATACAAAATCACTTCCTGTAGCAAACCCTTGAGAGGCTAGCTCTCACTAATTTCCTTTCCGTAAGGCCGGACGTTGGGTAAGCTAGTATGAGCGACGCTTAAAAGGTCTGGTCTAGGCCACCTTAAGCCAAACGAAACTATGCTAAGCCTTTAATTTTGAGGTCAATCAAATTGATTGGGAAATTTCATGGTTGGAGCTTCATATTAACAAAAAAATTTGTGGCTTGGAAAATGTTCTGACAGACTTTTATCTTGCTATTTAAAAGTTTGTTAGCATCCATGAGGACTATTAATTTTTTCGTTCAATGGTGACCTTGTCAGCGTCTAGCCAGCGAATTTATTTTGGGATCCTGGGCTTCTAGCGTGTCGTACTTTGATGAAGCTAGTTCTGGGAGAGTTATCGCACACTCAGCGTGTGCGGTTTCTCTATAAATTGATTCTCCGCACGCATAAGGCTCTTCCTTCCGAGCTGCGAGAGTTGGGAAACACATACGTTCGCGAAGAATTTAAGCGGCACAAAAATTGTAATCCATCATACATCGAGCCCTTCATGATAGAGTGGACGGTATGTTTTTACTTCCTGCCTTTCAAACGCTTTAAGTTGGTGTGACTTATACTTTATGATTATTTTGCCGCTTATGTGGAATATTCTATATCTTAATGTGCTAATCATCTTTGTATTTAACGCGACTTCGCAGGATCTCCCATAAGTTAACTTGTTCGTACGGTTTTAATGCCTATTTTTTGCTGAATCCTCTGTTTAGCGGTACGTTGTGGATTTGAACAAGCAAATACGATCAGCCATGAAAGTGGAAAGTCAAGACAGACCAGACAGCCAAGCTACATTTGGATCGCATCTTAAAGAGAACGACTTCGATAAATTTTCAGAATATCAATTAGTCCAACTTCTTGAGCTGGCCGAAGAAATCCACGGCAAAGGGAAGTCAAACATCTCCAAAGAGTAGTTGCTTTCGTGCTCTAACATTTTGTGTAAATAGCCGCGTTAATTATCGCTTAAAACTTCTGTACAATAATTTCCTTATCGTCTACACATTTACTTTAATTATTTCATGCTAACAAAACCGTAAATCGACGTACTCGTCGGGTTTTTTATCGAACATGGTATGCTTTGTACAAACTCCATTTGTTCAAAAGCCATTTATTGGCTATATATTCAATTTATTATTAAATCAGTGCTTCAGTTATGATCTCTCTACGCATTCATCTTGCGTTTATATTGGGAAAAAACATTAAATTAGAAATAGATGATTCGGGTATTATAATTTGAAATTTACTTTCCTTGCTTCAGAAGACTGCTTTAAAATGATAATTTTAAAGTAAAGATGGTTGGCGATCCGGATCCCACCTTGGCATGCAATGACTGGCTTTCCGTGCCTGTCCTCGACTCGAATAACGCAGAATGAATATGGGGCCATAGTCAATAAGAGTCATTAATGTTTGCTCCTACATTGTTTTTTTTTAAGGAGTAAGAGTGAATTTATCCCTAAAGCACGTTAGTGTTTAAACCGTTATTTCTTTTGGTGACCACATTTAGCTCTGATCGTAGTTTGGTATCGAAACGCTTGTTTAGGTTTGCGCAATCACGTGGGGAGATAAGTCTTGTTCTCTGTTTAGAGCTTCAGAGCACCCGTGCTTAATTATAATAAATATCAAGAAGTCTATTTAGCGCCTACTTTGTCACGTATTTATTTTTATGTAGATTATTAGACGATCTACCTCAGCTAAGACCGGGAAGGTTTTAATCACTAAAAATAAACTGATCTCAGCTAATTTGCGACTCCGAATAGCTGACACCTCTGACGCCTATGCTCTGAAAGTGGATGGTCTCATTACGTGGTGCTAGCCTTGGTAGTCTTGATAATAAGAATGGTCAAACCTACTTTCAACCTCTTCGTGGTGACCAACGCTAACCTCAGGGGCAACAATGGGACTAATGAGCGGGGCGGCCGGATGGGACTAATCACCCACCGGATGTATAAATTAGATTATACGAGCAGAAGTACAACCTCGTACGGCCTGGTAAACAAGGTACGACGTAAATACCTGGATTCATGGTCTCAAACTTGACTGTGGAAAGTGCGTACATATAGCAATGAATGGAATCTCCGCCAGAAAGTTGAAGAGACCTCTGGAAGAAGCATGAAGATTTTTCGCCCTTAACAATGTTGAACTGCTACCTGTCCGATGAAACCGTGCCAGAAAAGTGACCAGAGAACCGAAGACGTCAATAAACGCTTTTACTGTCTTCTGAGTTAACCGTTGTTCGCTACTCGTTGCAAAAGCTATTTGCACTTCTGCTGCACCCCCAATAAGTCCTTGGGACTTGCTCAATGGGTGATGAATAAAAAAATAATAAAGATAGCTTTCCTAAATCTCATTGGAAATAGTCGCTTAGCAATTAAAAGGAATGAGGCTTTGTGCATTCATAAACCGAAAATGAATTGTTTTCGCCCAACTTCAGTGGACCGTCAGTGTACGGGTTAGAGTTTGCTTGCCTTGCGATCTCAAATACAAACGATTTTCAGTTCTGCTTGTTCCATTCTTGTTTGCCTGTGAAAAATTTTTGATCAATTTGATACTACAGGGACTTATCAAATTAAGGGATTACAACTCTAATTAACCAAGTCAGCTACCATCTACTCTAATAGATAATAGTGGTATCTCAAAAGAGCTTCCGCTCTAATTTTCCATTTGATGTGGATTCAGGAATTATCGGAACCTTGTCAGACAGCACTTTTGCGTTAGTCTTGATCTAATTTACATATTCTTTCACCTGTCTCGTTTACAAATACCCAAAAGTAACAGCGCAGTGGCAGTGGTTTTTGAGTAACATCAAGCAGTCAAGGCTTAGTTCCTCGAACTTATGCGAAGGCAAGGTGGGTGCTGAAATATTAGAGCAAATTCACTCTTCTCGACTCTTGTGGCGCTCTAGCTTAACATCAATTGACATGAAAATGGCTCTAATTAAAGGGTATATTTAACCAGGTAGGTGGCCAAAATATTGATTTCTGGAGGAGATATGAAGACGGACGAATTTGGACGAGGTGGCTCGACGAAGCTGAACTGATACCTGTACGACGAAGCCATGCCAGAGAAGAGACCAGACAAACGAAGACGTCAACAAACGTTTTTACTGTTCTGTGTTAACTGTTGTGCGCTACTTGTTGTGAAAGCTATTTGTACTTCTGTTGTACCCCCAATAAGTCCTTGGGACTTGCCCTAATAGGTGGGAAGAAAATAAATAAATAAATTTAACCAGATGCACTTGGACTTTGACATTCCAATCATTTCGAGGAGCACAGAGTTCGGGGACTATATGACAAATTTATGCTTAGACAAGATACAGTAATGAGCAACAAGGACGATGCTATTCGTCAAGGGCCTTATTTCAATGGAGCCATAGAAGACGAGGTGAATGCAAACGTAAATAAATAATTGACAACCCCGAACAAGATTTGTCACATCAATGACTTAATCAAAATTAAATTCTTTTATTATAGACTGTGATTGATGGGGACAATTTCATTGCTTATCAGGCAACATAAGCACATAGGGCGGAAGCCCAATCGCATGTTACTTTCTAAACTTGCTTTTTCCTAGGATCTTTACAACTTTCCATACGTTCCTTAGCAAGGAGTGGTTGAATGCTAAGCACTAGACTTAAAAAACGTTATTTAATGCTTAAATTAGCCTGTATATCTTTTTCACATGACTTTACAGAGGCGTAGAACTCCCTCACAGCTTAAGCCGTTACCGTACGGACTTTATTCATTTATTCGTCCCGAAATTCGATTAATACTGTTTACAAACCGGCTACCGCGAATAAATCAGGTGAACTTGCATACTAAGTGGAGTTCGACACATGCCGAGGCATTCATGGGTCTTTTTCTACTTTGAATGGGCGCAGTAATCGGTATCTCAAAAATAAGAACCCCAGTATTTAGTTAGACTGACATTGTAGTTCATAAAGTGCTTGGTATACATTATTAGTTTACTTTATAGAGCAGTTACAAGAGTTGTTCCGATTGATATTTAATAAAGAAGGCGGTTAGGGAGATCCTGAAACGTTATTTAAGTATACAAGGTAACAAGTAACAAAACTGGGAATTGCCTCTCCTAGATCAGTTTGTCTGGGAGAATCAGATCGCCCCACATATGTATATTGCACAATCTGTTGCCTATTTTTGAATTCGCATTCGTACTCTGAAGAGCATTTGAAAAGAGCAGTGATGAAATTGAAGCAATAGATGATGCAATACAGCACTGCATTCTAATGAACACAATATATTGCGCGGTTTGAGAGTACCAACAATTTCCTGCACCACAAAAGTGGAGAGTGATAACACTGCTTTCCTGAAGTGTGGAGAATCATCGTTACCATAATCGTTTCTATTCGGCTACGAAATCTACACTTGTTCTGGTGGCGAGGGGTGGAGAAACGATTTAGCGATACTGCCCATGTGCTGTCCTAGCAAGCCATTCCTTGACTTTTCTAAATTTCGCCGAAGCTTTTTTCTCGTACGACCACTTTCATCAGAACATCTGCTTCGAAGTCCTGCCCCAAGCCGTTTCAGCAGCAAGCTCTTTCACGCTAAAGAGTCCCCTCCTCGTCACTACACTTTCCAAGATTAGATGAGCTCATAACATTTAGTCTTTTGCTTCCCTAAACTTTCGAATTATCATTCATTCTATTATCTTATGCATGCGCACAGAAGAAAAAACCTTGACTACACACACCGGGAATTCGAACAGGCACTTCAAAAGTAACAGAGAATGACAAAACCTATCGAAAGTAAATTTCAATTGCATTGTGTGAGCCAATTGCCATGCATAACAGCATCAAAATATGAGTTCTTGGACCATTCCACAGGCTTTTTTAAAGCTTTCAACTATTCAGGAGCAGATTCAATTGCTCGATCAATAACACCCTGTCCAAAAGCCAGATTTATGACTCTGAAGAGCCACCCCAACCAATGCCACATATTTTCAGGATGCATTGTCTTCTCGCCTTTAAATGTTTTATGTTCCCTAGTATAAGAAGAAACCAAATGATAATACGGTCTTAATCGTACGATTCTCCTATAACAAACAGATTTAAAATAAATACTTAACTGATAACCGAAAATGCGCCTGAAAATGGCTGCGCACAACATACCCAACCTATTTACCACTTTCAACGGCAACTCATAAAGAACTTAAATGATTTATTTTAACAAAAAGAAGCAGGGGGTGAAACCATAAATTATAGGAGTACTCGTAATAGCACAGATCATAGAAAAAAATAAATGTTAACAGCAGGTCGATTAGTAAAAACAGGACCGCTTTTCTGGAAATCTGCGGGTATTTATCTTGGCTCTAAGAATCACTGTTTTGGTCTTTGCCTTCTTTTTCTACGGCGTCTACGGGGTGCACTATGCTGCTGATTCGAGAGCTTACCTTCTTCCGAGGTCTTCGATTCTACAGGCACCACTCCATTCTCTTTTCCATGAAGACTAGAGGCTGAACTGATGTCATTGGTAGTCCATACATCTGCAAACGAAGCTGTCTCGGAAGGCGGAGAAACCATCGACGTCATTGCAGCTAATCGAGCGTCCGCTTTTCGGCGTCTCTTAGCGGTTCGCTGATGACGCTTTCGAATCTGATCGATACTTGAGAGATTTTCTAACACCATTATTTCCGAATGCGGCGGTGGTTCGCCAATAAAATGAGTTCTAGGACCCTTTGGATCGATACCAATTTGAGTGAGGAGAGCTTCAAACGGTGTGCCAATGAAAGAGTCCGATGTGTCATAGCAAGGCTTTGCGATGGCATTGGAAAACGGAGGGGTATAAAGACTTCCTGGAGAAGGGACTTGTAGAAGATCAACATCAAAGAAAGTGACGGCATGTTCGAAGCCCGCAACTGAGCCAACCACATTGGCGACATTGTTACGGGAGATAACCACTTGGCGTCCTAGTTCCAGGAACTCCGGTTGACGGAGAAAAGCAACGACTAACTTATGTGATGGATCTAACCGCAATATCTAAAAAGATACAAACACAACGGGCACTTCCACTAGTCAAAAGGAAGAGGAACAAGCCATTCAATCGAAAATTCTAAAAACTTATAGCGCTAAGGTAGGCAAAATTTGGAATAAATATCATCGTATATAGCTTATTACTTGTATCTAAAGTACATAGCAGCTTAAAGCAGGGTCGTAAACATTCTCGTGCGTTTGAACTTTAAGGGAGATTGGATGCGAGTCGAAACGGCAAACTGAGACAAATTGACCATTTTGCGGGTTAATTTAAATGCTTCTCAAGCAAGAAGGGATTTATAATTTCCTCGATGTTCATCAAAAGATTACTGAATCTTTAAACTCAAACTGCCATGCCCTTTAGTTAGTCCTCTTCCACTCCAACCACTCGAAAATCTGGCGGACGTCAGAGTATTTGCAGAATATATCTGATTATGTTCAATTAGAAGTCGAGTGCATGATAAGTGACTCTTCACGATAAATCGTGCGTATTATAATTCAATCAAATATACTCCTCTCATGACTAGCCTAATAACAAAGTGCTCTGCATTTTAAACATACACAGTTGATCGCCTATCATTTAGCCACAGGTACGCCCAAGATACGAGTCACCGATCGTCAGTTAACGAGTAATCAACTTATGAAAAACGTTTATAATAAGTCATCTGGCAAGCTCGTTCTTTTCAATAAATAATCAATTTCCATGCATTACTAATGACGAAGAAGCAAAATACAGTAGCCAATGGCAAAGTATTTGAAAAGCTTCAAAAGGGCAATGAAGACTAAAAAGTTTCTAACTGCAACGCAAACTAAGCAGACCCTAATAAAAGCAACCGTACATTCCAAAAAAAGAATACTTACCACTGAATCTGAATTACCCTTGAAGTAACCACTAAGGCTGGTGAGTTGATCAGAAGATAAAGTGGATTTGAGGACGCGAGCGTGCTGCAACACATTGCCTGTATAAATTCCCACAGTCGAGTTGGGTTGAAGACAGGCCCCACTAGTGCTTGGAGCAATCCAAACCAGATTGGAGATGGAGAAAGACCAGCATACAGCAATGGAAGGCTTGTGTGAAGTGCAGGAGGTAGTCGGAGCCGCATTCACCATTATCATTCCCTTCCGAAGTGATGGAAAGTTGCCTGTCTCGACAGATTCAACCACTATCAAGAGAGAACCAACCTGATCTTTGAAAAGAACATGATGGGGATGACGGTTGTGACGCAGCTCCACCGTTCGAATTGGATAGAACAGACCTTGCTAAGGGGTAAAAGGTTAAGTCTTTCAAAAAATATGGAAGTAAAGCGGTCAAATTTTCCATATGCATCAGTCAACCCCAGTTGCTCCTCATAAAGCACTGTAATCTACTTAAGCTAGAATTCGCTTCCGTACTCACTGTGCAAACACCATTCTTGTGGAATTTACGTCCATCCGACCTCTTCCCTCGAACGAAAGACTAACACACTCATAAATTTCATGCTTTTTAAGTTATAAGACTGTACAGTCTTGACATGTAAACAGTTTGGCACGAGACGCTTGGATAAATATAAACAGCGGATTATAAAATACAAGGAAAACGGAATTGAAACGCAGGAAAAGCTAATAAGTTGGGATCCGCCTGATCCGCATTTTAACAGTTTCTATGCTGTTAAAAATGTTCTCCACTGAATATGAAAGATTCTTTACAAAGGTACCACTGCTTATAAAGTCGGAATACGTAGATTCATGAGATTAACTGAGTTGGACTTAGGCAAAATATCAAATCCGGGTGATCTCACAGTGTGAAAGGCGACGTAAATGCAGTAGAATGGAGTGTGGAGAACAGCAAGGAAGGGGGTGCAGTGTTACGGCACTTGAGATCCATCAAGTGCTGATGGTGTCAATGACCGAGAATTTAACATATAAATTAAGATCTAATAACTATGAGATTAAGGAATTAATCAGTTCCCATGATTTTGTTAAGACTAATTAACTAAAACGCAGAATCTCGTGAATTAACAGCCCGTTTAATGATTGAGGAAATAAAGAATGGAAATAAGTTAAGCTGAAAGCTTTTCTAACAAGCGCTGAGATGAAAGAAAAAAAAAACGCAGACAACACAAAGCCGAACCTCATCAGGTCCAAGCCAAAGGCGTTGATTGTTACGGATATGGCCGTTTCTGACCAGGACCTCAAGAATGGGATTTTCAACACCCGGAACGTTGCCAAAGACCCTGGTAACCCAGCACTCTACAAGGTTATTCAGTAGAGCTGACCGATCATCTTTGAATGGTGGTGCACGCAGGTCAGGAGGGGATTCGAGTATCTTTTGATGAGGACTAGAGACTTCATGGAGGAAATTCAGGAGATCATTCACTCCGTAGCCGGAGACGCAGGAAACCGCAAATACTGACATATTTCCACTGAAGCAGCTGAAAATGAGAATAATATTAAAAAAAAGTGGAACCTTAAGATACAGAACAGATTACATATTCAAATTAAAAGGGTTGGTGCGCTAATTTTGGTTATCAATCCTGCGCCAAACCACAATAGACCCTTTGCGAGCAGAAGGAAACAAAAGATAGCTCACAAGGGCGATTTATTTATCAGTTGCCAAATATACTTATTGCTTGAGGGCGAATCAAGTTCAAGTAGGCCTTCAACACACCTTTAAATAGCAGAATTTAAATAAACTGAATGGACAAACTCTACCAGTTCCATTGATGCTAAACCAAAGACAAATGTCCCATACAGACATCAGAGTGATTAAGTTTCTATCAGACAACATTCAATCAAAAATATTTCCTTTGATCCATTGACGGTGCCTTTCCTCACATGAAAACGACATCATCACAGCTACAGCGAACAGTCAGTAACGCAACCTGTCCATTCTATTGTTAGCAGTTTTTAAACTTCTAATGGGCTTATTCATTGGCAGAAACCACCCATAATAAGTGAATGGTAATAAAAACCCAAGCTTACATTAAAGGAATGCTTCCCGACTCATATCGTTGGAAGAAGTTTTCGGCTGAAGAACTAGCACTCAGCCAATCATTTGCAGACCAGTGTTAACAAGTGTTAATCGTCAATCCAATTAGTGAATACCTTCTAACGGGTTTCAAACCCATTAGACATATAAAATACTTGCACCACCAATGTAAGACATCCAAATAACAATTTCAACTTTAGTGAAGTTATTCATGGCACTAGTTTAAATCTCACAGTGCTTCATGCAGTAATGACCCTTTAAGTTTTTTAGAACTAATCAATTCAAAGAAATATTACAGGACGAAGCGCTCCAAAACTAGAGATTCCTTTATTAGCATGCAACACTTCAGCGCTCTAGTTTTCATGTAAGTGGCCCTACACGAGTTTGAGTCTATTCCAAAATTGTAAAGCTTAATGGTGGACAAATACTCACGGATAATGTATACAGTGAAAATAAGATTTTCGCTTGCTAGTACAAACTGTTTGCCATTAATTTAGTATGTGATTATGACGGAGTTGCAGAAGTGAAAAGCATTAAACTGAAAACACCTACGTAGAGGGGTTGAGGCTGATTCCGTCAGCGTCTGCACTGTAGAACTTGATGGCTCGAAGCTCTTGAAGCACGCTCTTACGTAGCTCAGCAATAGCAGAAGTACAGGCGTCTTCACCCATGATCACTTTACGCAGATTTACTGCCCGGACATCCAAGACGAGGTCCACTTTGGAGAGAACTACGGCTAAGGGTAAACCAAGTGCGGCAGCAGTGCGTGCATGAGACAAACCTTCAGCGGAGAGCCCTGTGGTAGCGGATACAACAAGGAAGCAGAAAGCCGGCTGATAAGTCGTCAGACCTGCAAGCGTGGTGCGCTGGTACTTACAGTGACCAGCCAAATCAATGAGGGTTATTATACGATTGGAATCACGTATAACCTGAGAGAAGGATGATATAAATTCATGTCTTACCAGCTTTACCTAATTAATTTAAGAGAAAATGGACCCACCTCATCAACAGTACGCTTATTTAATTGGCCTTTTGAGCGTCGACGATTGACTAAGCGACCGGAAGTGTCAAATCCAATCACTTCAGAGCTAAGGCTGCTAGTCCGTCCAGACTGTACTTCGTGAAGATGACAGAAAATACTGAGGCGAGCTCTACCCCTCCCGTCATCCATCACACCTTCTGTGAGAATGCCAAGAAGAGTAGATTTACCAACGTCAACGCTGCCCAACAAGGCAATCCGCATATCGGGAACCTAAACCAAAATTATAGCAGATCAATAACAAAGAGTATACATCTCGCAGTGCAAAATACTCACACCATTATTGACAGAGGCTTTCCATCTAGCATGCAATTCTATTGCTTTTTTTTGGGGAGTAGAATTTAACCTATTCTCCTCCTGTAACGAAGACAGAGAGGATGGACAAGATGATAGAGTACATTCGCGCAGTAGCTGAAAGACAACACCCAATTTTTCTGCCATTTTATACAGAGTCCACAGAGATGCAGTCATTTCTCGTGCTGTTAGACCGGAGACAGCACCGCCATCGTCGACACCAAGTCGATAAATTGCATGGCCGCCACCTTCATTGAGTCTCCATTTCATTTGAGTCATCAAGTGTTCCAGTCGATCAAAAGTAGGGTTTACTAGCTTGAGCTAATTTTAAAATATTAAGTGATGGGGAAAAGAAGGCATACTTTGTGCTCAATATTTCCCTCTTCTGGCTCTGGAGGTAAATCCAATGGCAAACCTCTCGTTCCGGAAAAGCTATGTGACTGAAGCAGTACCGAAGAAATTCCACCCTCGACCATGCAAGGGACTGAATTATTTTTAACCAGAGAAACACCATGAAGTGAACCACTAGTTGAAAGTGCGTCTAAATGATTAGATCCTCCCTCATTTCGGGACTTTTGGCTATGTACACTTTTGGGAGAACACAGGTCGTTTGAAAAAAAAGAAGCTAACTGATCCATTGCAGTATTATATTGTGAACCAGTCTATCTGATGAATAAAATGAAACCTTCGATGTCTTTTACGTGTAAAAAACATAGGAGCAGTAACAGTTGAACCGGCCAATTGACCCACCCAATCAACAAGCGCAATGTAAACACAAGTTTGATATTGTTAGAAGTAGTATGACGGAAGATATTTTGTATTCAAATTAGAATTCTTTCTATCGATCTTTCTGTTTTTCGAAGTTCTCGTGCGTGAAAACTATTAAATTGTTCAAAAGCAGCATTATTTAAGAAACACTAGTATTTCAAATTCATTTCTTGATTTCTGGAACTAATATTTATCTTTGAGCAGTTGGCAATTCAAACATACTAGTACACATTGTTTGTGCAGTACTTTCGGTGTGCGGTGATGACGGCGTTGGCTGTACTAGTGAATACTTTCGTCCAGCGGCTCCCGCAATGCTCGCCCAAAGTTAACCCATTTTTTTTGCGGAATATTAGAACGTCCTCAAATGTTTTATCATCTGGCCCTTCGTTCAAGTACATTTTAAAAAAAAACAACCTTTCAGAGGAAGAAAAGTGCAAAATCGAGGCAGAAGCGAAGGATATGTTTAAAGTATTTTGATATTCATCGAAGCGTTAGCTCCTAGGATTGGATCCCTTACGGATGGAATAGCTATGACAAAATTGATGATACAGCAAAGTATAAGACAACAACTTTCATTTTGGTGGTTTTCTTTACATTCGGTTTTTTCTTCCAATTTTGGTATCGTCCTCGGGGCCCGTGAGTCTTTTTTACTTTTGATAGGAACCGATTATAGTCACCTTTGGAAAATATCTCTTTATCGATATTCACTGTTTTAGAGGTGGAGATTGGGTTAGACGTGAAGCTTTCCTAGAACTTGAGAGGCGACGTAAACTCGGTCTTCCCCTCGTTGATCCGGATCTCATTCCTCGAGAACGAGTTAAATTACCCACCAAAGAGGAAATGGGACCCGACTTTAAAATTATATTGTAGTTATAGCATCGAACTCTCCTTGAATATACGTATTCTCCATTTCTTTCTCTATTCTGTTCGTAAATCTTCTTATTTATTAAAAGCGGTGATCACTGCTTAACTTTTATTAAGCTCCGCTATTAGCAGTGTTTGTGGCCCTTTTCGTCGCCATACAGTTCATTCTATTGCAGTATATTATTTGTGCACAATGCCTTTGCATGGATGTTAGCTAAATGCATTTGGCAACGCCTCTTGAACTGGACGTTCTGTTTTTTATGCCTTATCACTAATTCTATTCACTATCATGGCTTATCCAATTAGAATATGGTTCCCCCTTGGGCTTTATTTTAGCACCAATTTAGAATTATTGTGTGCTTTCCCTAATATATATTGTAGCTTTTACAAGCTGTAGACACGAGCCAGTTCGCTGATACGGTCTCTACACGCAGTTTTTTTAGGCTCTAGGAGTGCGGTAATTCTGCCTCATCGTAGTGGAAAATTTTTGCTCATTCAGTTTTGCTATCAGCCGAGAACTACCTTGGACTCCAGTTCGGGGAATCTTGGGTTTATGCATCTATACTACATCATACGGGGCATTGGATTAAGCATTACTACGGGCACTGAAAGCATGCTTATATTCATATGTTCATATCATTTTTCATCTACTCCTAACCCAGATTGATTTACGTTGCCTTCTTTCACCACTTGGATTTGATAAGCACTTTAGTAAAAATTCTCTTGAACGGTGCGCAGATTACATTTCTGTCTGGCTATGCATTCGTTGAGGTAAGGGCCCATACTTTGATCTAGCAAACTTGGTCAGATTTGTTTCGTTTGCTTTTTACCTAGTTTGTTTTTGAAAACATAACGTGGATATGATAAAAAGTTTGATGGCTAGTCTATTCGTCTAGAAGGCATCCGGCTGTAAGCATTATCCCATTCTTTTGCTTGGAATGTCAGAGGTTTCCCAAGTCTCTAGATTGTGGGCATTTCTCTGGTGTGGGTTTATTTCCGTTACTTCGTCAAAGTCTTGCTCGCTGAAGTCATTGACCCTTCAGATTAGGCTTAAATGCAACATCCTCTGGAGCTAGGGCGCTTGTCCTCTGTGACAAGGACTTGTTTTGCCTCGATTTAGACCAGTCTCACTATCATGATCGGTAATGCACTAAGGCTGGAGATTTTTCAACTGTATGAAAATGCCCAGAGCTCTAATCTTCATTGCTGAACGGCGATAGTCAGTTTCAATGATTTTCGACAGCGTGACGTCGGGGGATCAGGACTATCTTTCGGTTGTATTCTGGATGTCAATAAGACGTCTGAGGTAATCTGAATGCAGGAGATGTGGGGGGCATCTATATTAGCGCTAATGACTGTTAACCGATAGATTAATCGCTTTCAGCTACTGCCGAAGGTCTGGGTTGGTATAGATCCACTAGATCGAGGATTATAAGTCAGAATGAAACGCAATTACCCAGAAGTACCCAATAGGGACGGGCCGAGAAAGCCCTCTGGCGGCCTGACAGGCCATCTTCCATGGGGGAACGGTAATTTTATCCAACGCCGGTCAGTTCAGTGACATCGATAAACGACCATTCAAGTTTTCTAAATAACTTTTTTAGTCGAGCGTGTGATAGTGCATCCGACTGAAGAGCTTAGAATTTTTTCTTTCCGTGGGTCTATCAAAGAATCACTTCAGTAAATCATTGAAATTTCCAATTCCGACAGGTCTCTTATGAATTCTAGAGTCATTTGGCTTCTAGGCCAAAGACAGTAACTATCTCTGGATAAAAAAAATGTTCAAACGATGGGTAGTATGTCTACCGGAATCGTTAGCCAAGCATATTTGCTTGTCACTGATTGGCTAAAGTTTGTTGTTTAGCCATCCACCTCACTCATAATTCACCAACCAGAAATCTGAGTAAGGTGTTGAAAGCGGGACGGTGGTGGGGGAGAAGGTTTGATAAGACTGCTCACTTCGGAAGTGACATTCGATTCATAACTAGTACTAAGGTAAGCGTTCTGGTTTAGATTTGCCTAATGCACCCTTATCATAGAAATCGCCGCCTTGTTATACGTCATGTACTATTTCCGCTTTTGGCTTTATAATTCAATTTTGCAGCCCGTTTTGATATTTTCAAAGTTAAAAGTACTTGTAGTTTCTCAGCTCTATTTGCCGGGCTAAATTTACTAGAAGGTTAGAGGCCCCACTAAGCGGACTAAAATAACGTCAAATTTGCTTACGGATGGGCTGTTTGAGTATATAGGAGATATTATTTGCCATTATCTGCCATAAATTCGATCAGAATATGACGGTTGCAGTCTATGCCTATTCAATCCGTTCACATTCTGCAATAATTGCAGCTGTCCTAAAAGAGCTTGAATTGGTGGTGTCAACGCACCACCCAGCTCGCAACTCATGCCTGAGCAGTAATTGCATTAACCTCGTTTTTTGTTCAAAGCTCCAGTACGTTCCGCCATCGGATTAGTACGACCTTGAGAGGATTATGAATACGTATTAGTTAAATTTAGCCAATCGCAGATTTCTTAAAAAGTCTGCGTAATTGAAGTTTCAATTTCGAATTTCAATATCCGAGGTATTTTCAGTTGGTTACTTTTCCTCCTAACGCCCATCCTAGATACTTTAATGTAGGGTGGGGAGAGCCCTGAAAGCCTATCAGGGAAATCTCTTGATTCATTCTTGTACTTAGTGGAATATGAATCATTCAACGGTATTTCATTATTTGGATTTCCTACCAGCGCCGCAATACAGTTCACCATCAACTGCGATTTGAAAGCTACTGTTAACGCTAGGGTTGGAATCTGTTTGAGTAGCTCGTATAAATACTACGTTTCATGCCGCTACTTTGTGGGGAAATCAGTCACAAAATAATTCACCTATAGAGCTTGTAGAAGGGGACGGGTGAAACGAAAAATATTCGGTGAATAATCAGCAACTAAGAAAAGGTCTCGTTCAATATTCTCTGTATCCTCAAAATAAATATAGCCTCAATTTCCTCGAAGGTCGTTTCAATTTGTTTCGACACTTAGAAGCGAGAAAACTTGTGGCAACACGAATATTGATATTAATATGACATTCGTTTGCGTTTTGATCACGTTATTCAGTGAAGCTGCATAATATGTTGCCTTTTACTTTCGATGATAGGCATCTACATAACTAGATTCACAAAATGACATCTTCAAGGTTAAAGGAATGTTATTTCCAAGGCAGCACTTCCAGTCTCGTTACTACGTCGCAAGAATCCAAGCTTTTTAGTCTACTTTTAACCAGTCATCGTTCGGACGAGCCCTGCAATAAAAATCCTAATTATCAACAATTTCAAAATACTTGGCCCTACTCCCCCAGCACTTACCAACAAATCGAAATTTGGAATGACCACACTCGGGACACCACAGTTTACCCTATAGAAAATTATGATTCTACTCAAATGGTGAGGAACTTCTATCGAGAAAGCGTTGACAATGCGGGTACACTATCACCTGGTCGACAGGTTCGTACCATCCAACCGCGGCATTCGAATCAACGACTAGCAGCTAATATGCGCGAAAGACGTCGAATGCACTCCATCAATGACGCTTTCGAAGGTAGGCTAATCCTCACAAACTCGCCAACTCAGTGTACCGTTTTATTGATGATTTATTTTTACATTTATGGAGGTTGCATCTCTTCTCAAGTTGCAGTCGGAAACATTGTTCCAATTTCCTCCCTTAGCAGGAAGCGAAGTGGATTTATGTTGCGAAAACAATAAATGGTGATTATAATATAAGAATTGTTATTTGGCAAGCCAGCTTCAGAAAATAACCAATTCCCATAAAGCATTCAAAAAGTTCAAGCGATTTTAGCGCACCATAATTAATCAGATTATTCGTAATATTTGAAAAGATTATTGAACAACTTGACTATTCAATACCTTGGATGAAAAGATGGAATATATAAAGGCTACCGCGGATTAGATACTATTACTCAAGTAGCACATGTGTCCCGAAAATGTTTTCACCAAATTCACCTAGGCAATGGCCACTTTGTTAAGCAGCTAGAACATCCATTCACCTTCAGTGACGTCAATATTGACGAATTCTTGCAAAAGCTGCTGAGTATCATTGGCCGGAAAGAATCGGAAGTCAATTAATGTCTTCCGTGGATCAACAAAGATTTAAAGGACATCCTTTAGCAGCTTAATGAATTTTTGATGAAATACACAACGAGTTCTTGAATCTTCTATGAAAATGCACTGGGGTGAACAACTTTTGTGATCGAAGATATGGGGTGGACTTTTATAGAAGGAATTTGAAGCGCAGTGAATTACAAACAGGGGCTGTTCGTTGAATGTCAGCTGTAACTACCTCCGCTGATTACATTTGGACTCGAATAACTGAGTCTAGCGCAGCCGCTTTAGAAAGTCAAATTGTTTCAGCAACATTTACTGCAAAATTGTTCTCATGTTGGCACTTACTCTAGGTCTTCGAGCTCGAATTCCGACACTACCATATGAGAAACGTCTCTCCAAGGTTGATACCCTTCGCTTTGCCATTGGATACATAAATTTCCTACAGAATCTCGTGAACAACGATGACCAGCAGGTTGTGTGCAGCAAGAGTGAAGGCAAAAGCAAAGGGGAGAATGAATATAATGATAGATTCCAGCGGAAACGGAAGCCAGCTTTTGCACCAACATTCCAAAGATTTGTTGGCACCTCTGTAGTCTCGAATAACAAAGGAGATCCTTTGGACGGATCTTCGTCTACGCTGAGCGATATCAATCAAAATCGGTACCAATCAGCGAGAAAAGTTATTCTAAATCATTCTGTTCCTCGTAGGTTCAAATTTCACTTTTTTTGCATATTTAATGCGATTTCAAATGGCTGTGAGATTTTCGGGACGATCACTGAGCTTGTTTGATCATTACGCTACTCAAATCACTCAGTAGCAGTGAATGTACAATCCAGCATCCTTATGGTTGATACTTAACCAGTGAAATTGGATGAAAATATTTTTGGATTTCCCTAGTCCTTTAACGAAAACATCTTTGAGGGGAGGGGGAAGTAAAAGACCCTGCTTGATACAATACTTAGGATTCTTCTAGACTTGCCCTTGTTTGAAGACCATTTAACAATCAACTCTCTGGCTTTCTTCTTGGCAAATTATTCTGTCTTCATTTTCAGAGTGATTTCTTCTCATATCCTGTATTTCCAGTGCGCTTCTTGACAAAGTGGTTAACCAAGTTTGAGTAGCTCGGTGTTCCCCGAATAGAAAATTTGTAATTAGCTCTCTACCCCCTTTTTTATATGTTAAATAACCAGTCAGTAATTTATTGTGACTGTTCTTCATAATAAATTAATGAAGTGGTATTTAAATGTGGACGATTTCCACACTCGAATCTCCAAGTACCTGGAGCACAAACACAAGTTTAAGTAAAAATATTAATCTCCCATTCAAATTCATCCCTTGACATATCGGAAGCTGAGATGGATCTTGATTTAACCTTTATGTACTTGCACCAAACTCGGAACAGTATGCACGCAAGGACTCAAGTTTACCTAGGTTCGGTCGACCTCTCGTTATGAGCTCTTTTAGCTAGTCGGCTTCAAATAATCGATAAACAGGCGCGGAGATCCGGAATTGCGACGCTGCCTTAGGCGTCATGAAATTTTAGAAGACGGACTTCATAACCTACATTTACTTTTCCAGCTTCCTCTTTTCCCTTTCTTACTTTACAGTTCCCATTCAAAATTCGGATTTTTGACTTTAAAGCGACTATCCACCTATCTGCAATCCATTTCAAGATCTGACCCTTTCATATTCGCCAGCAGGAGCTTTGTGGATAAAGTAAACACAATTAAAGTTCTCGAAAATAAACTTAGCTCGGTATGGATGCAACAAGCAACAGTTTGATTCTTTCACTCTACTGCAAGAGAACACTCCAACCCGAACGAATACCCTGAGGCTGAGCGTCAAATGCTCAATGCTAGTGTTCGTATTGTAACGTTTATACTCAGAATGCTAGTGAATTGTGAAAGAATAGTGGAATGACAGGGTCTTTCAGCCTTTTGCCGTCGAACTCCTGCCGTTTGCCTTTCCGTTAACCATCCTGTTCACTTTTTTTTTTCTGTTTTTACAACTGCTTTTGGTTAGGGAAAATCTATGGCTTTACAGCCTTTGGTGATATCAGGACACTGCGATATACTAGATACAAAATGCTTTTCCTGAATGCTTTACATGGCTTTTCCAGGTTTCTCATGATACTGACGAAGTAACTTTTTCACCCACTCAGTTGCCAGTTCAGTCGCATTTATGGACACTTCGACCCAAAATATATCTAGTGCTGATTTGATCACCCGACCGGGCCAGATTTGGCGGCGAGTTGTTAATCACTGTTGCAAGGAAGACAGCTCCTCTAATGTTGGACACTCAGAACCCCTGACCATAGGATACAGCATAAGCTGGTGCCGACGAACGAGCATTTCCGAAACGCCACCTTTATCCCAAAATAGCAGAAAAATTCTTACCACAAAACTTTGGACACCACAAATAGAGTGACGTGTCAAAATAATTTATTATTAACTGCTGCTACTGTCATTTTAAATAAATATTTTCAACTGGTTATCTATTGATTACACTTATTAACCCAAGCAAATACTTTTGACGAAAAGCACCACTCCTATCAGGAAGAAGAGTTGTGTGCATGAATTTAGTAAATTCTGTGGGTCAAAAAGCTAAAACACGCCGTTAGGCTTAGAGAACTGAGGTTGAGTGAGGCCCCTAACCGAAGCTAGGTCAGGAGCGCTAAGGGCACATACCAAGCTGATTATGTGCGGACGTGGTTCACATATATGGCCAAGTAGGATCACGTGCTATCCAGTGTCCACTTGAGCCTCCATAGTTTGCAGGTGAGTAATCTAAGATCAAAAATGACTTTACAAGGGCTATTTAAATTCGTCTAACAAAGGCACTGTATTTCATAGGCACAATTGTAAAGATGAAAGATTATATGTACAAACGAAGCCAATGAAGTAAATTAGAGCCTTATAAATATCAAATTTTAAGCAATCAAGCAGTCACACTACCATAAGTGTTGAATCAGCTAGAAGACGCTGTTATTTGTTCATCTGTTAGTACTACATCAGCCATCTCAAGTAAACACGCCAGCGGTACCTTTCTCAAGTCAAATGCAATCACCGAAGGATAAGATTCGGGTAAATCAATCTCATTCACTCCAAAGTTGGGATCATCAGGTTTGCTATAGCGTCGTAGAATCTCCGCCAGTCTCAGGGCCATAGACTCGTGTCTTAGACCAAGAAGCCGGTCGAATAGCCGCTCCAGTTCCTCATTGTCGAAATTAGAATCTGCTGCCGTCATTACTGATTTATCTTTAGATGTTTGTCGACCAGATAGGATCGATTCTGGGACAAGGGCGGCTTCAACCGACATCGGTGGCGTAGAGTCTGGAGATAGAACGAATTTCGTAGTTGAGGCCTGTATAGCATCCAGACCACGAGATCCCTCCCCCATTTCTTCATCCACTGACCTACGTGCTGAAATAGAACAATTGCCTTTCTGCCTTGAATGGTGGGTGACTATCTTTACTACGTTAACATTACCAGTTTCTCTTCTCGATGAACTCGTAGAAAAGAATTCGCCGATTTTTGAGGTACAATTCGCGTCTTTACTGCGTCGATAACGCTCCAAGTCCTTAGTTCGCTGACTTTTGGGTTCCTTCTGTTCCAAAGTCCCTTGTGATTTTTGAGACGGCAATGGTGAAGTGCTGGTTAAACCAAGACTAGCATGTGACGGTGGCAGAGGAGAGACAAGAGGCTGTGGACCTCCTTTGAGCTGAGAAAGCCAAATCAACGTCGCATGCTGGGAATCCATTTGTGGAAAGCCCGAGATTTCGGTTGATTCCATCTTAAAGATTTTTGAGCAACCTTATAACGTCTCAGGTACCAAATAAACGGGTAAGAGAGCATACCGCTTTCTGATTTCCAATTCCAGATGAAATCTTCGATATTTCAGTTCCAGTTTCGAGAGGTAGAGGAGGAGCGCCCTCAATTCTGGATGAAATGGAGAAGGAAGACGGTAGGCAGCGACTGTTTTCTTCGCCTCTATCAAGCGAAGTGTGTGGCGATTGCTATGGAAGAAACCCCATAGAGATGGAGTTTTACTATAGTAAAAATTAAAACTATTAGGGAGATGAATTTACATTGTACGAAGTCACATCACCACTAGGTGACCTCGAGGAAGACCACTCCAATCGGTTGGCAAGTGGTTGCTGTTGGGCCACATTTTCGTCGCCAGTCTCATTTTGCCGACGGCCTCGGTGATGGTGATGCTTGTGTTTCTTTTTACTCTTACTTTTCCTTTTCTCCACAATATCAGAGCGGAAGAGCCGAAGGACAATCCGATCGGGTTGCTGAACCACTTGCGAACAGGCTGTGGTAGATGCTGGCCAAGAGCTTGTTGTTGGTGGAGGCCGCGACAACCCTGAAGGTGGAGAACTAGTTAACTCTGCCTGGTTAAGATTTTCCAGACGCAATTGAGCCTCGTGTTTCAGTTGGAGTTTTTTTTTATGCTTGAACGAAGAGGACATCAGAGAGGGCAGATATCGGCCTGAAGCAGCTGCCATAGATGCAGAGGCTGCGATTGTCAGTGCCGGTGATACATTAGTTAGTGGAAGACCGAGATTAGCCAGGGCCTGATTTCGACATTCCCGATTCGGCCTACACCGCAGGGAATTCGGTGAGCCATATTTGAATGATGAGGAGGTGGACGCCTGCCCCAAAATAGCCTACAAGATTAAATGGGACTAAATGCTTCTTCATATCCCAACACAACATAAAGCCAGGCATGTACTGAGGGAAAGGCTCTGAGACGCTTATTCTATTGATTAAACCAATTTATCAGTTTGGACGACCACTTCAAAAAACTGAGCGCGCCGTGATGAATCTCGAGCCTATCGGACAAGCCAAGCGCGTACGCCATTGTAGCACTGTCAGCGCTGTTTTAACTGCAGCATGTTTTTTGAGCATTACTTTGACTGGTCAAACTCGTCTTCAAGCAAGGCCTAAGGCAATATTTCATGACGAAGATTATTTGATTTCCTTATTTGAAGAGTCAACATTAGGCACTAAATGGTCCATTACAGGGTGGTAGGATCGTGGAAGAGAACAACAACACACAAATAACGCCTAAATATTAAAAAAGTGCCATTGGATCACAAGATGTGCTATGTTAGGCTCGTTTTTTCACTGTTTGTGAAAAAAAAAAAACAGAATACAAACCGTTACTTACAGCAGCTAATTCTGGATAGAAATGTGAGATTGGTAGATTGCAATTAGCACCCGAAGATTGGATAGGTTCCACAACTGTTTGTTGAATATCATAAGAATTGGCTGATTTCGGTATGGGTATCTACCAGCGAAAGCAGATTACAAATACAAGAGCCGAAATTTAAGGAAAAAAACAGGGAAATTCATTTACGCCTCCATATTGAGTGTATCTTATCCATTCATCGCAGTTCTTCGGTTCAAGACGCACTGTCCTAAAGGCATAGAGCTCACGATTGTCGTGCAGAGTAATATCGTAGTGTAGGTCCGTGATAACATTTAGGAAGGATACCATGGCGTGCAGCCGGAAATTACCAAATCCATCCTCCTCAATGCTGAAAGGTTCTTTAGTGACAACTATAATATGAAAGTGCACAAACATTAGTATTTTTTGTCATTCGAGCTTTACTAAGTTTAGCTTATATGTGACGATTCAGTTACCTTGTCTGGGATTTTTGAAAGTTTCATGAAGCTGAAAAACAACATTATTGACGAAATTTGAGAGTGGATACTGATCGCTCCAACTTTCGACAGTACAGCGCCAATGGTGGGTTTTATGGGGTGTGGGATTTGGTCTACGATAGACGCTATGTCCAACTTTGAAAACAAATAGAATCTACAAACAAGCGCGCGGGAGGTGAGCAATCACATTCCGTCTGACAAAATAAAATATCAAAAAGGAAAAGACAAAACTGACTTATAGTGAACACAAGCATTTCATGAAAAAAACAGGAAAGCACAACAGAGCACCTGTGCGTCCATTCTTTCTTAAAAAGACGGCTTTTTAAAAGTTCAATAAAAGCACATGTTGTAATTAAACTAAGTGAATCTAGAAAGCGCAATATTAAGAAATTATCCCGAAGTTTTCCTTGATTTTCTTTGAACCAACTACTATATTAATTACTCTGTTCAGCATAGGCGCGAGACTATTGACAATGGTTTATTTTGCGGCAAAAAATTTATGACATGAATTTAACTGTGTCAAAGTTGACTCAGAGTCACCGATTTCTGGAGTGGTTGAATTTCAGGTTTAATCATGTTCTTTGCCATACTACAAAGAGGCAAACGGCTGTGACTTCCTATGTTAGATATTTATTCAGATTTGCCGATGTACTTCTGATCAATCTCTTATTGATCTCATTACCGTTCTGATTGTTTATCGCAGAGTCACCATTTCGAAAATACTTTGAAAACCGAACATGGGAACTTTATTCAAGTTGGTTGACGGTGAGGTACTCAGTTTGTATTTACGTCCATTCAAATAAAAGATTTTTGCATATTATTTGGTTACCATCGATACGAGAGAAATGACTTTCATTTGTTTATTTTTGTGCTAAAGCGGCAATCCAATCGACTTCAAGGTGTGGTGTTGATTTGATTGGAGTCTAAGTGCTGTGGCAGATTAGTGCTGACCAAAAATAATTCGACATTTAGAAGTACTTTATGCTAAATTTCATTTGCTGTACCACAATCCCCGTAGGATTACGATCTTGAATTATTTTTTCAGTAATCGATAGGCTTTGATCGCCCTAACACTCGAACAGAAGGCTCAAAATAACGTGACAGCAGTCTCCATCATTAAACCATGGAGGGCAGAGGCTTCTTAGGCTCGGTACCTCCTCCGCTTCTGGGCATATGCACAGAGAATCGCAAAAGCGCTCCAAGAGATCATAGGATCATCGAGTGATCGGTAAAGCTGGTTAAATGTCTGATCTCCGTAAAAGGACAAGGTTGGGGATTCGTACCGGTCTCCTTGGACATCGACGTTGGGAAAAAGGTCTATTTGAGGTCGATCCCGGGGGAAAGTAAAACGGTGGAGTAAGAATGAGATGATCGACGCGCTGCCATTCGCCAACCAAGCGTTCTCACAACCATAATTAGACCATAAGAATTTAGGTTTTTTCACAGCCCAATTTTAGAGTCAGTTTAGCTAATTTCAGAACCCGTAACGATATTTATGAAATCGGCATGGTTCCAAAGCCTTCAGAAATATCTAGTTAAAAATAAATCCTCAACTTGTTACCCATTTAAGCCAGAAAAGATCGAGAGCAACAAGTTGGCATCGATCTCCACAATACAATACTGCTTTCACAGGCAACTATAGTAAAACACTCACTGATTAAGCCATACAGAAAAAGATACATATACAGCAGTATGGAGCTTAAATGTAAACAAAACAGAATCATCCAATGCGTCTTGAAGAAGCCTTATAATCAGACTAGATATCACTATCGATGACTGAAATACAGGGAGTGAGAACCTCCTCAGTACCTTCGTTCATTAAATGAGGCGAAGAACCGTAGAAGTGCGATGAGGAAAATGTGTCAATACCGGGTCCAGCATGGGTTTGTGGGAAGTCCTCAGAGAGGCTATTACTTCCACCAGAGCCTCCAACACCAGGCGGTGGTCCAAGAACCGTTTTGATGAGACTAGGGAGATCTGCAAATTCTGCACCAGTAGCAGATGCAGCAGCTTTTGAAGAATTAGAAATAGATTTCTCGAAGTCATGATACGGTGGAGGCTGTTGGGTGAATGTGTCGCCTACATAAAAGTAACTCGCTTGACGGAAATCGGCATCAGCAAAACGTGGTGCGAGGAGGTAGAGAAGGTTCAGGAAACTGGGTCTTTGGGTGGGACGATAGGACCAGCAATACAGCATCACGGATTGACTACAACACATAATATGTTAAACAGAGGCTAATTAATTAAAGATTTGGTGGCAAATGCCCTGACATTGAATGGTTCAACATATCCTTTTACCATATTTGAAATGTTAACTTAAAAATTAAGATGTCATCTTCGGCTCTGGCTACCCCATTTCAAAATTTATAACTTAAATGATTAAATCATAACAGGTCTAAGTAAGGTTTACACTGACACTTGCAAAGCAAGCGGATCAGTATTAAGGCACTGAATTATCCAGTGCTTAGTCAGAGAGGCACCAAAGGACACAAACTGATGCGACAATTTTGCAATGTAAAAAAACGTGAAGCATTCGCATCAAAGTGGGAGAAATAACAAAAGGTCTGGGTAACCAAAAAACAAGTCAAATTAAGTTTTTATTTATAAGTTGCTAAACACGAATGATTCATCGACAACTTGTAACAAGTTAGGTTCTTCAAGCCTTCTCATTACTTCAGCGCTAAAGTTACTCCTTAATCCACATAAATAACTCGATCCTGTCTAATCACTTCTTTGATTTGACTAAACTTGAAATGGTCATCAGCCATTAAATAGTTAAGTTTAATGCATATTTCCAGTAACTTCCTCCATCTTGGCCACGCTATAATATCAATTGCATTCCTTTTTCTAATAACAAACAAATGAGTGCATTATCAAATACTTTGGTGGCACACTAACAAGATTTTTAGTGCTCTATGTGCTATTTGACGATTTAGTGCTTACAGAAGAGGAGGGCAATTTATAGGAGCTCCACCGGAGACAAGAGTGTTGCCTTCAAGAACGTAAGAGATGACTTCATTGTGCGACATGCCTTGGTAAGGTAGACATGCCATTGTTGCTATCTCCCACAATACCACACCGAATGACCTAAAAGAAAATGAAATTGTAAGAGCTAAAGACGGGATAATTACATCCAGCAGTAAAACTAACCACACGTCAGACCGAGATGTGAAGTATGCCGATTGCAACGATTCAGGGGCCATCCATCGAACAGGCAGTTTACCAGCACCAATTTTATGGTAGTAATTGCGCTCGTAGATGTCCCGACACAATCCAAAGTCTCCCACCTTCACCACACCTCTGACATCTACCAAGCAGTTGCGAGCCGCCAGGTCACTGAATGTGAAAAGTATGCGGAAGAAAATATTTACTGTCAATAAAATTGGCAATCATAATGCTTTCATCACCTTTAATTCATAAATTAAAACTATGGCCAAGCGATCAGTAAATTGTTCAATAAATCCGAGTTTGCAAATATATTTAAGTGTTAGCAGCAACAGCAACAGCAAAAAGCAACTTACTGATCAAAATTTCCAGTCAAAACACTAAATTTAACTTTACAACTGGAGCAAATGAAAATTCATTCACAGTGATGACCTTAGAAGGTTAATAAAGCTAACTTAACTAAGGATTCCGTTCGTTCCAAAGACTCCAAAGGGTTTGTGGAGCGGCATTTGATATTGGCAATAATGTAGCGATATTATCACTTCGATAAGCATAAAAAAACTAAACTAAAGTGTCGTTCGAAGTCATTTATCCACCTTGTAACCACTCTAAATGGATACTCCAAGTTGACAGGCTTCAAACCTTCGTCTTCTGATGAGTCAGAAGTGAATACGACTGCTACACCATCGATATCTAACCATATCGCATCTAACACTTCTTATGGAGAGATAAAACGTAATTTAGGAAGGCGATCAATCTTCGGAAGAGATGTCTCATTTTACACCTTGGCCCGACACCCTGCGAAGGCGACGTTCATTTTCCTCTAAAAAGCAAACTCTTCTTGTATCACTAAGTAGGCAGAAATGATCGATCCAGCTGTCTTAAAAATTGTCCCAGGCTAAAGATCTCGCACATGGTCATCCCTTCGAAGTTCAGCATCTACCACGCTATCAAATTAGAAACTATCGGCAGCCCTTGTCTGTCGCCACCACACTGATAACCTTTTTTGAGTTCATTTCAGTAGAGAACGGCATTGTTTTTTCGGAATGCTCTGAAGCTTTTTTCTACGCTAGCGTTTAAAATATCCTCTCACCTAATCAGACATTTAAAACAACAATAACTTCCGGGAAGTGGAGACGCACCGATGGACGTATTTTTTCCTCTCCAAATATGCCATTCCATCAGCAATTTGAACAGCCCATAGGTAGGCTTGAACAGGTTTTACAAACCCTATACCACTATCACCAAGTTTTCGAAGATAAGAGGCCAAATCGCCGCGTTCCATAAGTTCCATCACAACGAACAGACCGTTATTGGAAAAAGGACGGATTGAGTCGGAGCTGGCGCAGTTCTGTGCAGCTGCAAAGTTTTTCTCTTCTAAAAACAGAGAAGCGCAAACGTATTAAAACCGACTTCAAGGATAAGATAATAACGTTAAAAGTTAGCACACAGTTAATGCTGGATAATTCACACGCCATAATGATATGGATAAAATTAACAGATTCTGAAGAAGCTTTGAGTTGGTCAATAAGTAATGTTTAAACAAAACCAAAGCAATTGCAGTTTCTGTGGTCTAAGGTAAATCCTTCTATTACAAATACCAATGACCAGACTCGATTTAGAAGGCATTGAGGGCCTAGCCAAGACAGAGAAACTGGCTGCCTCTCTTCATGTTAAAAGCAACGTCTTCTAACTTTCACTTCAGAGGGGAACGAAGGAAAACTATCTCAGAACCTCTCTGAATGAAGACTAACAACGTAGCCATCCTTCTACAATGCAAATGGTCATTCCAATCCCAGATGCGTATCGATGGGTTTTGAATCCGTGTCATCGGAAGAATGACTGCGTTTTATAAAGGAGAGAGTTACACAGTAAACTGAGGTGTTGATACATACGTCTGAAAATAACTAAACTTTTAACCCTACTCCTGTCTTAGGGAAAAAGTGCAAGAATTACACAAACTAGAACTTTGAAAAGTGCATTCTGGTTGTGATTGCGAAAATTAAATGACTGAACAAGTAAATTGGCCATTAAAAGAATGCATACCAAGTCCTCACTAAAATACGATTAAAATTTATCTTCACAGAAGTTGCCTTAGTCTCTTCTGCACTATTTTACCTTCGAACCATTTGATAGCCCCTGGTAGATGGGCAAAACATGCAAACATGCACATGAACGAGTGATTTACCCGTATCAGGGGATTATTTGAGAGGTGGATCTAAGCTAGTGATGTTGGAATGACTCGGAACAGATACTGAAGCGCTTTGGAAAACTCCACGTTGCTAAAACAAGGACAGTCGTGCCTTCTCTCACACATGTCCAAAGAAAGTTTATGATAGTTGGAAACTGAGATATTGGTAGGCCTTATGTAAAAAATCTAAATACACTTCGTGTGAGTGAAACAATGCATTCCTACCAGACTTAGTAGTGAGATCTCCTGTATGTTCATCTACCCGAGATCTTTTCAGCAGTCGAGAAAGCGAAATTTTCCCAAAGCGACCATTCCCAAATAGATTTTGTCTAGTTTGTACGCTACTTTCCAACTTTACACTCGTACTGACTTGCTGATCTACAAAAAAACAGTTGGTCACAGAAGTGGACTGTACTAAATATAAACAGAAAGGAGACACAACTTACCGAAACTTTTAGAGCTTTCATTAGGGAATGACTGGACAGATCTATTGGGGGAATCTGTGCGGCCAGCATTGTGGTGGCCGACCTTGGTGTTTGTTATTTCATCACCGAGGTGGCTATGGGATTTCTTCTTAACCGGCACAGGAACTGCCTGACGATTGGGACGGTTTCGCCGGTGACAGAAGGCTCTATGACTGCCGCCAAATAGGTAACATAGGAAGAAACAAAATTTTGTTTGTGGTACAGCATTGATGCCGACGCTGTTGCCGACACCACCACCACCACCACCACCACCACCACCACCACTGCCACTTCCACTCCCACCACCACTCCGAAAAGCACGTGCTGCTACAGCAACTGCAGAAGAGGGTGAGCATTTGCTCACAATGCCGAAAAGTCGAACGATATGAAAACTCTGAAACTGTTTCATATAGCATGCCTCGGTGATGAAATCGCGTCGATCCAACACCATACTGGTGGATGAGAGGGTCTGAAAAGATAAGAACAGCGGTAGGAAATATCAAACACCACCACAGGGAAGTGCTGTCAGTAAGTTTATATTAGAGATAAACCCTTCACACACCATTTAAACACCATTTCTTAACTTTTTTTTATGCAACAGACTTACCACATACATAGCTCATCGCGAGATGAATGGGCACAAGCAATAGTGGCCTTGAACTACGAGAAAGATATAACAAATGGCAAAAAGTACATAGATGAAACAATACATTCAAGCTAACCTCTTGGATAATAGTCCAGCTACTTCGGGACAGAATGGAATAAACCGACCACCTTGCTATGCCACAAGTAGTAACCCCAGTCTACAATTACCTTGATGACAAATTTGGAAGACCAGAGCAGTCACCTCTACAGCAAATCCAAAAGCTCCTGGGACATGAAAGTCCTGCTTTTGTTGCTGAAATAGCTCTAAACAGTGCTGAATGTAGAACCGAAAAAACCCTACATCTAGGTTTTCGTTGGAAAGGGATAAAACTAAATCGAAATATAGAGTTCGTGTAGAGTCTACAAGTCGGCCTGATGCCAGCCTACAACGAGGCTGCAAGAGTATGTGAAAAGCGGTCAGTCGGAAAAGAGCGAAGATCCTGGATGTCGAAAAAGGTCAAAAAAATAGATCAGGAGACGGAGCGTCCCTATTCTTCTACCACTGCCAACCAAGGGCTGGCAGCTGCAGATACGCGCCCAAAAAACTATAAAGACACAAATTGCAGAACACAAGAGCTTAACTGACTCGTCCAAGAATAATACGCTTCACTTCTTCCAGTCACAAAATAGTGAGGGTGGTGCGATTCAGAAATGAGAAAATAATGCATGAAACACACTATGTTCATTGAAGAAATAAATTCACGAGTATTTGTTGCTAATTCGGTATGTAGACGAACCAGTAGCATTTTCTATTCCTGAACACGTTCATCTTAATTAGAACCGCTGGCCATTGACTAAATGAAAGAAATTATGATGAAAGTCGAATCAAAGTCAGTGACTGCTATGCATATAATTATAGGCCTATAAACTGAGTGAGCAAAAAAAACGATTGGCGAAATTCTTATTTGGAAGTAAATCCTTTTATAATTCAAGAGACAGATGTCATCAAAAATTTCAGAAATGGTGAACCAATTGGGATGAATGGATGAGATAAATTGAGCCAAAGCCCAGAATGATTACTCTAAAACTGATACCTTTATAGCAGCGGGGATATTGTGAGGATCCGTGTAGAAGCAGTTGGCCGGAGTTCGAAGAGTTTTAACTATGCCACGATACACCATACCGAAGTTGCCTCGACCGAGAGGATAACGAAAGTTAAGGGTGTCAATATCTTCTAATTGCATTTCCCAGTCATCTATCTCGTACACATGCCAGTACTCGGGATTCGGTGAATTCCATTCGCTATCCATTAGACGCCTAAGATGCAGAATCAGTCAATGATAGAATAAGACATTCTTTGGCCACTAGAATAAGAAAATAACGGCTCACTTCTTCCTAATTCGGTGAATGATGCAAACAAGGATCACTGTTAATAGAGCTGCTACGACTGAGGCACATATAGCAGTGATAGTAATTATTGTATCTATAAGGAGACGTTGATATGAGCAAGAGAAAAGATGCACAAATTGGAATCAAATTTCACTGCAGGAACTCACCCGTGGGTGAAGCAACAACTTCAAACACCATTGAGGGTGTCCATGAACTATTCCCAGCTAGAGATACGGCCATTATTTGCAGTTCATAGAACCCGGGAAGAAGATTGAGCAGCTCTGCTCCTCCCACACTCACATTCTGCTTTGATGGTAGAAGTGTTGAGGACATATTTGCAGCTACTGAAGGAGCAGAGCCGTTGAGAGGTGTCACAGCAACCGAACGCGAGTACCGATTAGCTCCGCTCCCAGTTCCACCGAAACCCAAAATAATTTCTTTTTCTCGTAAAGTTTTGCCGGCGGTATTTGAAGGAAGACTCAAGGCCTGCCAACTAGCTCGAGATACACAAAGAGTTGACCACACCGGTGATCCCAAAGACGAATCTATTTTTGCCTGTGGTTCTTCGGACTAATGGAAGAATAAACAAGATATGAGCACCTCGTCAATGGAGGAAAAAATTTTTCAGTTTACAAAATTAAAATAAAGTGATCTCTCAACGTTTTTGGAATACTTAATATAAATTACTAGCCTAACTTTAAAGTACATAAGTAGACATCGCAGAATTGTCCAAGTTACGGATGAAGATAACTTGACACCTTTGAGATTCGCTAGTAAGTCGGCGATAAACGAGAATTTCATGTTAAGGATTAAAGTAACTTCTCATTGATAAATATTTTGACAAACATATTATCTACGTCGAATAGAAAAAATATCCTTATTGGAGATATGTCACCGATATATACCGCCTAATAATTTAGATATTAGACTATTGGATCACTAAAGCCACGATTACCTCCATAGAGAGCGGGTGATCTCTTCGTTGAGTCACGGAGTAACACCGATCTCTGGCTAAGGCAATGGATTTCAGAAGGAGACTTTTACATTCAGTGACTTGACGTGCTGGATTAAAGTTAAATACAATGCTATGGACACTAAAACTACGGACGAACCTCTGACTTATTTTGTTGTGTGACTGAGGCATCTGTATTATCAGGTTTGTGGACAGAAAGCTGTTCGGCACGTCGGTAGCGCAGGACGTAGTAAAGAATAACTCCATTCGGATTCGGCGGTTCCGTCCACAGCACACGAACAGTGTCTGCAGATTCTTGAATGGAGAAAATGGCACCATTATCCACGTTATCGGCTCCGACTGGGGAAAGATTGACAATATAAATATCTGAGTAAACAGAATTCAATGAGTTCATTAGTATTTCTTACCGGCAGGAAGAGTTCTCTGTGTTTTGAAAACCTTTTGACTACAATAAAGCGACAAATAGGTCTTCCATTGATCTGTCATTTCTATTTCCAAGGGTGAGCTGGGTTTCATGAAGTTAGCCCAGGGCAAATCAGAACCATCAGCTGGTTTCTACTCAAAATTTCCCAACGATGAGAAATGGCAGGGCTTAGAGGTAATTTTATAATAAACTAACCTGGCAGGCCTGAAGTTCAACAACATACTGAGAGAAACTGCGAAGGTTAGGAAGTGTACTAGTGAGAATAGGTCTTCCACTCTGAAAGGCAATGTTAGAACCAATGTCAGCATTCACAACTAAAAGGCCAACTTCATTGTCCTTCAGAGTTCGAGTGAGACGATTACCTTAAAATCAGAATACCTAGATAACCAAAGTTTGAAAATAAATAGCTGATATATGGATGTAGAGACATGCTACATACCAAACACAACTGGAAGGCTTTTATCACGCTCATCTACCGTCCATAGATCCTCATGCGACGCGGGATAACAGCATTGGGATTTTGGACACCAATCACCTTGCATTTTCCTGCAAAAAACAAAGTCAAATTTACACTTGCCTTAATTGGTTTTAAAGTCTCAGATATGAAAGCACTACATCCAATGGATCAGCGTTTAGCAGACACTTATGCCAAGTTTACTGTCCCAGATACATGGTATATATAAACGAAATGAAGTAAACTAACTTACGCGTAAGACCAATAAATTCCAGTAAGACGCGATGTTCCAATGTAGTGAGGTAGACTGATGGAGGAGAGCCAATCGGGCGCTGAAATAATGAAGAGAATAAAGTCTAATAACTTACAGTAAAATAAAGTTATGTTCGTTATTACTCATAAAACAGAAGTCCCTATAAAAGTAGGAGTCGGTATCGATGTGAATGATACGGTACCAAAGAAGGTACACAGCCAAGGGGCCATTGCTGTATTGGGGTGGAGACCATTTCACACGAATACATGAATCGTTCATGGCTTGAAGTTTTTCCAAGCGCGGATAAGAAGGATCTATTTGGAGAAAAAACGAATGAAAACAGCACATTGAAATTAGATGAAGGAAAAGTCAATGAACGTACTGCTAGGAGTCGTAGTAAAATAAATGATGTTACTAATAGCTCCTCGTTGGCTAAAGAGGGTTTTGGACTCTACGTAGACAGCGTAGCGCGTGGCAGGCTGAAGAGAGGTCAGGGTTTTGCTACAGAAAGCGGCACTTTCGCTCCTGGCATCCAGCACTACGGAGTTGTTGCATACTGAAGGAATCATTTTCCATCTTATGGATTAAAGGGACGAAAAACATTAGGATCTAGTGATCATTCACGCAGCTATAATGCTTTAGATAGTTAAATACACAAACTTCTAAGCACTTACGAATCTTCACTGCAAGAGAGCCGGTTAGAGTAGACTGTTAGATTTCTATTTCTAAATTATCAAGAGGTTTGTAATGAGAATATGACCGAAGGACGATAAATAGCAGGCAAAAGATCTCAAACATACGTTGCTTGGTAGAAAACCAGAACAAGTGTAGAAGCTCCTCGGCCAATTCGATTTTCGTTGAAGAAACGAGGCCACTGAATGACAGCAGTGGAAGAATACACACTTTTCAGCTCCAGAGACATTTGCGTTGTCTCGCCTAAGTACCAAAGACGGTAAACACAAGTGTTAAATATTTTGGGGGTACATTTAAAAAGGTTATAAAATTCTGTAATCAACCTGTTTTACAATGTAAAGTTGTTTTGAGTATGGTTGAAAGAATTTCGAATACAGCAGCCATTTCAAGTGGTCCATAGCATGGCCTACCAATAATGGTTACCCACTTATCTGTATAAATTGTGAAGGAACAGAAATCGCAATATCATTGTGAGTTTTGGAAATTCATCTAGGACTTTAAGAGAAACAGCAGAAAAATGTCATTTTGATTAATATATTTTTTTTTCGCCTATTTCTATACTAAGATCGCCACCTGGCTGATGACATGCAGTCAGTTTTTATGCTTCTGACTAATAGTGAACAGCGATTCGTAGGTGTATTTCTTGCTCTTTGAGCAACCTTCAATTTCGCATACGGGAAGGCTCATTCCTTTGATTATTCTCCTACGGATCGCTTACCTTAACTCTTCAATCACCCTTATAGCATATTTTGGATTGTGATGGATCATACTTTCAGCTTTGGTTAGCACTAGCGTTTTGCTTGAAATGAGATGTATTTCAATTTTTTACCAAGAGGTGTATGCCGTTATCGCTTAAACTTTTCTTTGAACCAGAGCGGCTCCATTTCTTACGGAACCTCAAAAACCGTATATCCTCAACTTTGCAAACTTAGAATGCGCTTGTTAGCAGCAATGTGAAAGTCTATGAGAGCCTGCTAAACATAAAAGTACAGTAAAGGACAGTATAAAACTGTCGGTACGAAGTTTGATGATTTTAGCTATGTCTATAAGAGTAATGACTAATATACAATATTTAACAAATGCTTTATTTAAAAGAGTGGGACCTACAGAAACCCATCTTCCCATTCGTGGCTTCAGCGATCTCCAGTTCCTCACTGCGAAAATTGCGATTGCCAGGAAGTCGCAGTGCCCCAGTCCTTACCAGATCGATGATTTTTTTGGGACAGAGATAGCGATTTAGGATGAAGTACACTAGACCCTCCGAGACGACTTGTAAACCTCCCGTTTCGTTTTCAGCCGGTGGCGGCCATAACTCAACTAGGTTATCGTTACCTCTTATTTCAATCACTGTCCTGCACAAGCGATCGGTTCGAGAAGAATATTAAAGTGCACACGCACTCAATCGCCCGTCTAGTCAAAACTTAGAAGAGATAACTTACACGTTGCGCGAAGCTTTAGGCGATATATTGAGCCGCGTGATATGTCGAAGGAAAGAGAGTGAGGTTAGAGCTGTTGCCCTGACAACCTTGATGAATTCCACTTCTCTTAAGCTTGAAAAAGCCTCATCAAGCTGCTGTTGTATTAGAGCTACATAAAAAAACATACTATAAACGGTTAGGGTCTAATTCTTACCAGGATCGCCTTCGTGGATAGAAATATAGAGATCGGTGACTGAGTAGCAGTCCTTCAGTTTGGACAGTGATTTAAGACTGGTTATCAGCATGTGAAGGCAATCTAGAAAAATTCAAGCTAAATGTAGCAAGTGGAACAAAATACCGAAATTAAATACGGGGACTTACGAATTCTTGGGCACTTATCTCCACACGGGACACACTCTCCATTATTCTCATTTCTTTTATGACCAGCAGGACAGTCGGGAACACAACGTCCCTGATGAATCGCGTGTGGACGGACTGCAGGCATTGAACCACTACTCGAGGTACTATTCAAAGTGAAGCCAGATGCAGCTTCCCCAGCAAGAACACCACTGATGGTACTTTGAAAATGAATTTGTCGGTAGATACTGCTCATGTCAAAACACTCCTCAGCAGTCACACACCTACGTCCGTGGAAGAGATAAGTTCCAGGCGGGCACTGGGCTACACAAATTCCGCGATGCAATGCCCCCTTGCATGCCACACAGTCTTCTGGGCCTGGACCATAGCAACCAGCAATGCATTCCTCATGACAACAAAGTTTTGGATCATTCATGAGACAGGCGAGACCACGACTTGTGCACGCAGCAGAACATACTGATAAAAGTATTGCGACACATGAGATTAAAGGATTCGAACCGTGTTAAAATACACAGCTGAACTCACTGGACTGGCAATGCGAAGATGACCAGCAATGTCCATGAGCGGTGTCTTTTTCATAAGGCAACACAGTTTTTGAATCAGAAGGGTCTCTTGTTTCAGCGGTTGGTGAAGCACATTCTGACTGGCAAGTATCGGGGCAAATGAGACGATTGGTTAGAAGACGAATCGGCGCAGCTGCCGACGTCTGATTGCCTAATATATAGGACCAGTTCACTGTCCGAACGTAGCACAAATTAGTATTTAATTCAATGCGTACACCACCACACTGAATTACACGAAGGGATGGGAGGTCTACAGTCTAACAAGGAAGAGAGAAAACAGGCAAAAATATAGCCCATAAGAGTTCGATTAGTCCTAATTTACGAAGGCGTCAAGACTTAGTTGTCCCAAGCACTTACTTTTAGGGTTGTACTGCGAATAACAAGAGCAAAGTTGGAAATCAAGGATCGCCCACGAATAATAGTAAGTTTGGGGAAAAGAGTGGCCAATCCATCTAATCCTGTGAGATCGTAAAGGACAAGAAAGCCTGTTATTTCTCGAAGATTTGGTATAGAAGAATCAGGAGGGAGCTTTGTCATCACGATTAACAAGTTTCCCTCAATGACGGTACAAGATTCGATGCGTGAGAGCGAAGATGGCCGCCGAATGTCAAAATCTCCACATACTTAACGAAATTGGTAAATGCAATTAACATACATGTTTCATTTTGTTGTGAGAATCCTGGATTTTCACTGAGATCCTGATATTGTGACATTGTAAAGTATGTACATTGGAGAAAGAGCAAGAGCGTAAGATACAAAATTCGACAACCCTCAGAACAAAATTGTGTCTTTGGCATAGTAAAACCGGGCGAAGGGAACAACCAGATTCATCGAGGAGGCCAATGTACAACAGGGGCGGATAAAAGGACACAAGGCGGACATTACATTAGCACTCTATATTGATTAGTCACCTTTGCTAGGTCAATTCACGTTAAAAATTTGACTTGCCTTCAACCCTTAGTTAAATTTACAAAAAAATTCAAAAAGAACTTTTGGAGAATACTTAAGTCATTTTTATGGGGAATCCTGCGAATTGTATTATTTCTGCACTAGGGCCAAAATTCATTAAAAGCCTGACGTTCAAATAAGTAGCATCAATTATTGTTCTGTTCATTTGATCTGGATTTCTAACCAGAATTATTTTGATGTAGCTACGTGGCTTTCGTAATTTTCGAACTCACCTGTAGATGACTGCTTCATTTTGGTGTATGTTAAGAGTGTAAGCAGCTGTTTACCGCTTATACATTGTTATGGCAGTGACTGCAAAGTTTTTTTAAGGGTTGATTTTTGCTGCGCATGCCAGCAGAAAAGCATATTTCATAAAACTCAATCTGATATTTTAGCAAATATTGGCTACCTTGTATTAACAGAACGAAGGCAAAGTGAATCAAAATCAATTTTGTGCTAATAATACTGTAAATCATACAGATGAATTTTTTAAATTCTTCGATTAATCTGACTGGATCTCGGGCATTATTTGCTAAGCAGAGATTGGATAATAGCTTAAGCCCACTACTACATGCCTTTGATAAATTTATCTTCTAAACCAGAACGATTCTCTATTAACCAAGCACTGCTAGACTTTACACACGGCTGAACTTATGTTGAATGAAATAATTAGGTTGCCATCATTTCACTTTTTCCTTTTCTTGTTGTTTGAAAGAAACAACCGGAGCTCCGAGTGCTTTTCAATGACACATTGCAAATCCTGAGCTTTTGTTCCGTTCATTTCGATTTCAAAAGTAAAAAAGTGGCTGTCTCCATTTCGCACAGTGTCAAAATACTAATATATGCAATTTATATTTTGCCTGACGCACTTCGAGTTATCATACTCTTCAGATCTTGGTGTACTTACTTTTCGAACCTAAGGCCTACTATATTGAAGACACCTTGGAATAAAAGTCCATGCAGCTTTATTGAATAGGCGCGATACGCCTGATATCGGTTTGAAATTAGTATCTATTCCTAGCATTTCACTGGACTGACATGAAATGCTTTTGAACGCCCACCTAATTAGGGATTTACTACAGATATAAAGTCACAATCGTTCGCAATGAAATAAAAATGATCTCATTTGCAAGAAAGTAATATGGATGCAGACCTCTTCAAAGTATGAAAGTAGCTTTAAATAATTTACTCTACTAAAATGGGAAATAAAGGTGGAAAATAAAATACATCAAGAGTCGTTTGAAAATTATGAGAAAACAGAACATAGTGTTCGTTTAGATAAATAAAGGGATAAGTTCTCTCTATCTTGTCAATCTTTCTGTTTCGGGCGCACCGATGGAGTGACGACTCAATTCATTTTAGAAATAGATCAGTGAACATAAGCGACCCGAAATATCGAAGTGAAAATCTATCATACATAAAACTCTTAAAGTCAATAGTTATGGTTATCAGAGACACGCAAAATTGGTTAATGAAATATTAAATAATGCGCATGATTCGCTGTAGGAGTCGATGATGTAAGAACAAAAAACCAAATCATAATTTTTTTGCGAGAGAAGTATAACTATTACAGTTCTTCTTACCTCATGATTCTAACTGATGAATCCATGAATCGCTATCGTGGCAATATTACCATAACTTTGCACAGCTGCAAGTTATCAAAAATTCGGACAACGCCTCATGTTCTGCCACATAAAAATGCTAAATACCTTCATCATTTCAAAACACGATATAGTTTTGTAACTGAGTCAATTTAAAAAAATAGCTGATGATGATTTAATTGCTGTCAAGTTGAAATTATTCGTTTTCAATATGAAATATATTCGTTTTTCTAGACTAATATATTGACCTTGAGAGTTTTTGGCGTCTCGTGGGTGATATAACTATGAGATGCTAATCGATATACACATGATTAAATTCCACTGTGTTTTATTGCGATGATGCAGGAAGACCTGATGAATGGCATGCAGCGTACCTCAAACTTGTCTGACTCCTATCAGTCTTACCCATACGTGTCTTCTGTTGCTCAGCTACACCCTGAACGTCCGAGACCATCAAGTGCTCGAGATCCAGTTTATGCTGACCTGCTAGACAGTTCATTTTATAACCAAAGGATATCACCTCAGAATCGTTCTCACCAGGCACAAAACTCTTTATACGACGGGCGTTCGGCATCAGCTGACCGTGCACCTGGTTATTCGGCAGGACAGCGCAATTATTTAACGTCTTTCAATCAACGTTGTGCCCGAACTGCCTATCTCCCGGGATGTAATATTGGCCAGAATACATCATATCAGCCCTCAAATTCTTTATCGTCTGCACAAGCAGCAGGATACCGCCGTGCACATTCTTACGACATTAACCTTGAAAGACAGGGGCTTTCTGAACAAAATCGGGCCTTGCTATCATCAAACACTAACACGAATCATGGTGAAAGCAACTTTTATGGAAACGTTTCCCTTGACAGAACAAGTGCATTAGGAGGGGGACTTTCAGTAATGAATCCTGCAATCGATTATGGAAATTTTCAGGGTTTTAATGGATATAGTGGCTATGGGACAGTTGGAAACACTCCAGGTGTCATGACTCTGTCTAACAGTTTGGACATAATGAGCCTTCAACGTGAGTGTGCCAGGCTGCATCAAGAATTGGATGTCACTAAGGAAAAGCTGAATGCTTGTATGACGAGTATTCGTACCTTCTGGAGTCCAGAGTTAAAGCGTGAACGTGCAATGAGGAAAGACGAGAATGCCAAATATGCAATTCTCGCTGATCATCTTCACCAACTTCAATTAGAGAAGCAGGTAAATGTTCCTCCTAGTATCAGATTGAGGATTCCCATTTTCATAAGCTTAAAATTTTACTTATTTCAGACTATGCTACAAGCTCTGCATAACTCGGACACAGAGTTGCGAAGGGAGCGCGAAAGGAACGCCTCTCGATCTAAGATAGGACCGGATGGAAATGAAGTGAACGAATTTGAGATGATGAATCGGCGAATAGATGAACTGACTCGTGAAAATCGTTTGTTGAGCAAATCAGTGGAGGAAGCAGAAAAACGGGCTTCGAGTATGCAAAATAGCCTCGTAACGACTGAGGAGAGCCTGCGTCGATTGGTAGAAGCTGTCAAATCCGGGAAAGTGGTTGCAACCCAACAGCAAACAAACTTGCAACAACAAAGTGGGAGTGCCGGCAAGACCGATCAGGCTTCCACAATACCAGGGGATTCCAGCCTTTCCAATATTCGTATCGAACGGCTAGAATCGGACAGGAATGAAATCGAACGACTTCGAGAGCAACTCAATGAGGCTTTCCATCGAGAGAACGAAGCTGAAAAAGCACTAATCGAATGTGATATATCAAGAAATCAGCTAAAAGTTGTAAGAACTCGTCATCAACATCTATTTTAGTAATCATTGAGAGATTGGTTTACTTATTTTCATTAGGACTGCTTTGATATTTGGGTTACCAACGTAGACGCCAAACAAATAATACAGTTGTGGCAATTCTTAGTTTAAATGGCTCTAAAGAGTTCTCTAAAACTGATTTGCATCATTTCCAACTTTTCGTCTTACTTTTCGCCCAAAAATGGCCATTTCACTTCAAGTCTGCTTGAGTTTAAAGCAATGTTTGGATTACAGCAGCTTTTCCCTGGGGCTGACGAGCGATTCGTGCAACACCTGCGCATCTTTTCTCGTTGTGTGGTTGGTTAGCCTGGCTGAGTAGCTGCAAGCCGGCATTGATTATGCCCATCCCTCAGCGCGTTCGCACCCGTCTCATGCTCAGAATGTTCTAGTACATAGTATTTGGGTTCGATAATATTGTTGAAATTCCATTAGGCACTCTCGACAGGACTCCTTAATAGGACAAAATGAGTCATAGGTGGCTCAGTGATTTGGGCTGTATTTTTCAACTACTCCCGATCGTTAGTGCAAAGCCAAAATACATACCAACTCGTCTACTTGAGAAACCGATGTTAAGCGCTGAATGTTATGACTGGGGTGTTTTCATGAAAATCAAATGACTATCGATACGCTAACTGGAATACCGACTTAATGCTATGTTATATACATTCAAGATCTCATTTAACCAATGTAGAGTTATGGGCAAAATCGTGCTTAAAGCTACGATGGTTATCATGAGAACTTGCTTTTAATCAGTAGTGGTAAAAACGGTGGATTTTTTGAAATAGAATAGCGTAAAGTCCGAAAACGAACTCGACGGATAAGCCCTTTTAGTTGCGCATTATTATTATACATTTTAAGGAAAATTTCTTTGAATTACACTGCACTTTTTTCTCCTAAATATTGAAACAGCAACAGACGAAATGCTTGCTCAAATTTTTTAGGTTATGCGATTTTTTCCCTTTTCCATTTGATGAAATTCGGCTCACCCACCATACTTCTGGTTTAATAAGGTAAACTTGGATGTTCTAGGTTAGTTACTCTACCGCAATAAAAATTTGACACCATCCCACTTCACAAGGAAGTAGCGTCGGAACCTAAGAAAGCTGATGTAAAGGAAGGTCCTGAAGATAGCTATCACTTCTAGAAAAGAAGCCTATCTATATCCTTCGGTAAATGATCGCTTAAAAGGTTGATCTATAGGAGGAGTACTTGTTGGTTATGGTTAACTAACAGTACTTAGCATTTACTCGAGTGATAGTACCTCACCATAAGAAAGTTAGAAACTAGTTAAAATACAGCTTTTACTATTCCTAGGAGTGTGGTTTTTTTTGGAAAATCAGTAGTGTTATAACTGTCTAAATGATTTTGCCTCCTAATCTTAGTAAAAAATGTTTCGTCAGTTGTAACATTACTATGAATAACTGGGTTAAACAGTCCCAGGAAATGAATGAGTTTAAATGAGGCCTTCCAAAGAAACGTGAAGTTTCCGTTTATATTTAGGAAGAATGCTTACTTCATTCATTCATTTCATTTTTATTTATTTGGAAGCATCTGTTGGTGTTAATCGCCTAACCGCAAACTTTGGCTACCTGTCCATAAACGAAATTGTAATTCATTCCTTCATCAGTAGCTATTTGAACTCCAAACCTAAGTCTATCGAAATCAAAGACATCCAGAGTCGTAAAACGGGGGACGTTTATTAATTTTTGGCAATGCCAATTTGATTAGGAAAGTGCCAGAGAGAATAAAAACAAGTCCCATGCACAGTTTGACCAGCACTATTATAAAAATCATTTGGATATCCAAACATTTTTGGTGCGGGAAGATGGCTCTGTCATCGTAAATCGCTATTTGCACCCTCGCATCTCGAATTTTGGACGACATCGTGTTGCAGAGGCTTTTGAGTTACACTCTGAAAGGATCTTGAGAATAACTTGCGACTGATGTACGTATGTCACATTGATCGACCCTTTAACACAGATTGTGAAAGTTTAGTATACCGTAACCACTATCATCTACCCAGGCTATTTCGAATTTATAGCTCAGTGTGGGTTTTCGATTTACGCTTTTCTATGCAAGTGACAACACTGACCCAACACTCCATAGGCCGGTCTCTCTAGATAAAAAGCACCTTCTAAATCCGAGGTTGTGAGCATCTTCCAATGGATTGATAGCCATTTCAAAATGGATTTGCTGTAATTCTTCTTTCCTTCCACTAGATATAACGGAAGCTAGTTGCAGTTGTCAAATAACCATTGCATAGGACATAAATGAAACCAAACGCAATCATTCATATATTTAGGTTTTTTTGACCGCTTCCACTTGCACAAGAATGTTCTACAAAGCAGTTTCACAAATGCTATTTCGACATGACCATGTCGAGCTTAAGGATTACTTGCAAGCATTTTTTGGATGTTTATCTTACGAAAGTACTTAATGCGATAATACATAGTATAGAATTTTATTCCAATTAAAAATTCTCATTTTTTCGGCGAAAAACACATTGTAGAGAGAAATGCATAGATTTAATATTCAAGGTTAAAATGCCCAAAATTTTGAATTTTATTGTCAATGTGGATTTAAGAAGCTGCTTTTTACCAATCTCAATTCCGTCAGTCCAGGTGCAGATAAAAAGTCCAAAGGGGTTTGGAGAACCGAACTGTTGGAACAGTGGGGATTATGAGAACAGTCGAAAAATTAGATCCAGAACCCTAGTTCGATTAAAGTTTAATTTGTTTCATTTCCTTAGTAACTCTCCTAATTTATTTCTGATAAAAGTTAACAGTTCGTCATTTTTGCAGGAATTGGAGAATGTTGCGCACGATTTGAGTGTAGTGAAACAGGAGAATGAAAACCTTCGGATGAACATTCGTGAAGTTCAAACACTCCAAGCTGTTATTGATACCAAGGTAAGGTCTTGAGACAGCAGAACATCCGGGATTCCACTTAAGCAGTCATTAAATTTATTAATCAAACTCAAATAGCAAAAAACACTCCTTTTATTCAGACTAGCCTACAAAGTAGGCAGCTGAACTCATTAGCAGTTATTCGCCATTTCTCTCAAACGGTCTTTTATGTTGTCGATATGGCACTTTGGCCATCATAAAACGCAACTGATTCACTCGTCAAATACCAATTCTTTCCCTGTTTGCCGCGCATTTGGCTCATTTTCTTCCATTTTTCGTATCGTTGAAGGGATTTAAACTAGTCAAATCAACATCTAACTGATAGCCTGAAGGCTGTAAATTGATAACCCAAGCCAGAGCTCAATTGCTGTAAGTTCAAGGGAGAAGGCTAAAAAAACATTAGTTATGACTTTGTTTAGAGATAAAATTATTTTCTGATTAGAGCGGTTGCAAAATCCCACATCTACCTATGATCGGTCATCGCTATCGCAGTGAATGAAAGAGGATTCATTGTTAATTTTCGCACTTTAAAATCCACTTTCACTCATTTTGCTTTGAATACGACTTGATATAGGTCCCTCAGAGCTTCCCAAGAGAGTCCCATTATTCCTTGCATACTAATGTATATGGGTGTTTTTTTATAAAATGCCCTCTCTATCGCGAAAATATAATACATTTATGCCTGAAAATCTCACTTCAGGAGTCAAAGATACTGACCCTAGAAAACGAGATCCGACTACTTGAAGATGAGATTGTTCGCTTACGAGATGAGGGAATGGCAACACCAACAACATCATTGAGTAGTGGAATCGAAGACGTCGACAGAACTCTCAACACATTTAGGAGCAACGAACGACTCCTAAAATCAAAGGTGAGAGTAATAAAACTTTGCTCAAAACAAAACAAAAACATACTTTTTGGGGAAGATGACCTTCTTTGACGACGGAATTTCTGGTTAATATAGTGCAGCACAACTTGTTAACCGCCAATTTAGAGAGACTTGAAATTTAATTACAGACTAGAAAAGTTGCAGACAACTGCCTTCATCTCATGAGAATAGTTAGAACATCGTGGAAACTTTTGTTTATCGTTATTTGCTAAATCGGTGTTTTCAAGCTCTGTGGAGAGAATGGCAAAACTGCGAGTATTAATGAAAGAAACAACTGTGAATGAATTATCTGAGTAGTGCACTGACTTTCATGAATTACTTATTTGTTAACAATTCATTTCATTAATATATCATTTGATTCAAACTATTATATCATTTTAGGAGATACTTAAATTTTATAGTTTTTCACAATGACTGGATGTTGCGCAGTGTTATCTCTTCCAACGGTTATTTCAGTCGCATTGACTGAAGCGCCTTAATTTCTCTATATGGTATATAGATAAGAAATTGTTATTGTTATTTATTAAGTAATTTCGCATCCTAAAGAATAAGGGCCTGTTCGAATATAATTTTTGAATGGTTCTGTCAAAGCACACTTTTTCGGGATGCTCCTGGGTTAATTCACCTTTCCACCCTACTCAATCAACACTGTAGACTTTCATAATTTGCTTTGAACCTCGAACCAAATGGTAGATCGTCGTGATTCGGCCCTCTCCGTTCACCATCACTAAAAGACTGGTAGTGGCTGGTCGTGCCGACTTCACACCCAGAGCTCTCTTAGAAGTCATTCTACCGATGGGCTAGATACTCTCACACCATAGGTCACACACCATAGTTAGGAGCTAGATTGAAATCATCGTTGAAAAGCTATTGTTAGCTATTTTAATGATAACTAATCGGAACAAAAGAAATGGCTTGTGCCATTTGGCTTGGGATTCTTTTTCATACATTAATGGTCGACCTTGTGGAACTCTGTTGCTTTTGGCAGCTTTGTTGTATTAAACAAAACAAATGTTGTCCACAGTTTCGATTTAGTCAAATATACCTCGCAAGTAAATAGCATAATGAGCAGAAATAGCCGGAGTTAAAAGTAATGCCAAACAACTGCACTATTAATAGTAAGCAAGGCACCTAGAACTCATTTTAGCCACTTACCTCCTTCTCATTTAACTTGCATTTTTTTGTCTTATTATTGACATTGAAGGTAGAGTTCCTCACAAGCGAGCTATCAAAGCGCGATAACGAGATCTATGCGCTGCAATCGCGGTTAGAGATGACTGAAAAACAGCAGCAGGACCAAAATCATCACATCAGTGTGTTGAAGGAGCAAGTAAAGGCCCGAGAAAATAAAATTTCGATGCTAACAGCCGATGTGAGTCGACAAGTTGCTGGTGAAATTTAATATCCAAATGGTTCCATTTCCATGTTGAAATGCTCAGCTGTAACTTGCTGGTGAGGTCTCATTTGATTAACCCAACGTTTGTAATATTTTAAAATGGTGAATGTACATAGCACCGTGGATGTGATCGTGGATCTGAATCCGATAACGTATTACTAATGCATCCCGGAAGAAGAAGTGCTATATCAAGATATGTGATCTATTGAAATAGTATCCGCCTGCGCAACCCGTGTGCCAACCTATTAATTTAAGGGCTCTGAAGGGGGGGGGGAGGAGGATTTGGAACAAGTCCTTGAGCCATTTAGTTGATTCTCGCCATTGTGAGCGGGCGAGTCTTTATATCTGAAACAGATTTATCTAACAGTTAATGGGTCTTTTGGCTAATTTCCACGTAGATTAAAAAGTGAAATTGCTTAAGTCTAGTGATGAATCCCCTATAGACAACTGCACGTTAAGTATACGCTTTAAAGGAATACTTCTTTCAACCATATATTTGTTTACGGCAGTATAGAAAGTTTTGTGGTAAATTAAACACCAGAACCTATTACTAATTCACTGACATGGGGTAAAATAGCAACAACGAGACTACATAGTTGACAGGATAGCTAATCTCATCAGCCTAGCCATTTTACTTGAAGTAAACCGGACTCAGAACGAAACAATAAGTTGCTCGTGGTAGAGATGAATTGGAGATTGTCTCAAATCGACCGCGATTTTATTTGAACTTTAATGAGACATTTCTGCACAAGCCGTCATTAGAATACTTTATATCCTGTCGAGTTGATCTTATCCACTTTGTTACTGTTAGTGATGTAATTCTTACCATCAGACTTGCACCGACAGCTCCAAGACACTTTCTTTTTTAAAAATGTACAACGAAAGCTAGCTTTCTTGAAACAGTAGCGCCCCATTTGTAACTGACTCCAAACGACCACTTCGTAACAAGCTACAGGTTCCGATGGTTTTCATAAACACTGTTTGCAATCACCGGAAAACCGAGTTAACAAGATTGTCTGCGCCTCATGCTTGGATGTATTTTAGCAGTCCCTCGAGCTCAAGTACCCAGGTCTGTTACTCCCTAGTCATTAGATTCTTCAAATAAAATACATCCTATTGTGTCCTAGAGAAGATGTTTTATTTATCAGCCAGATAGATTACTGACTTGGGTCTGAAAAGCCGGTAGGATCCGATTCTAATCTCAATGACGTTTACGAAAGCTATCACAAATAGAGAATGTCACCGGCGATGGATGAAAACTTGACGAACGTCTTTCGAAAATGCTCGTGGTGTGCCATATTTGCTTCGATTGGTCATAAGTTCCCGTTCTCTGCCATTAGAGAGGGATTTGAGGATAAACTGGAGCGCCTGAAATCAGGCGCAGATTATAATGTAGGCCCTTTATACATGAAAAGCATTTGCTCACGAAAATTGCAATGTCAGAGACAGAACTAGGCTGGTTAATCAAGATAACGACCTCTGAGGCCATTGATAACAACTATTATGTACTATACCTAATAGCTCTTTTCCTCTGGGAATTAAGATCGAGGATTTCCGAAAGCGCTTGAAGGAGAAAGAGGGACTGCTGGAGAAAAAGTCGAAGATAGTGGCCAGCAGTGCAACGGGAAAACGCCAACTAGAGACAGAAATGGCTGAATTGAAAGACCAAGTAGACCTGAAGGAAAGGAAGATCTCATTACTTCAACGCAAGGTTAATTGTTGATTTTATATTTCCAAGTAATCCTCTTCCTGTTTTTAGCTATTCATGTCTTTACGCAGATTGAGAACTTGGAGGAGATGGTTTCTGAAAAAGAATCACAACTGGCCAACTTAAAGTCGCGATTATCGCGTCTAAACAATGAAAAGACTGGCTCGGAGGTCCCCAAGAATAGCTTCGAGGACGCTCTGAAGGAGAAGGATAGGCAGATAGAAAGGTAAATTTTATTCCTGATAATGGGTAAATTTGTCTTTGGGCATTAAGTGGCGAATTTCTCCATTGACTATGAATTCATTGGTAATGGTAAAGCGCAGAAAATTCGACAAAATTTACCACTGGACTGCCTTCTTGTCGATTATTTTTTCAACCAGATTTGATTGTAGAGTAACTCGGAAGTAAAGCACTTTACATTGTGAAAAAAAATTCATTTAGTGAATTGGGCTAGTTCTTTTCAGGCACAAAGGAAATAATGTTTGAATCCAAATGGTATTTACTACTATAGATTGATTTTTTTAATCCTCCCCACCCTTTAGGGCAAGTCCCAAGGACTTGTTGGGGGTACAACAGAAGTACAAGAAACTTACGTATCATAGCACAGAAACAGTTATTTAACGTTTATCGACCTGCTGGTATTTTCTCGGCATGGTTGCGTGGCGCAATGGCATTCAGTTCTTCTACTGCATCACATGGAGTACCTGGGATAGAGTTCTCCCCAGCCGTGATTGAGCAGACATGTATTTCATCCTGCCTGAGGGACTTTTCGTCGCAGTCTTTTTTCTTATCTTTTACTCTAACGTTTTTCTCATTCGTATTCAGCTTTTCTGCTTTTTCTACTTCAGTTTGATTCTTTCCTCTTCTGTTTGTTTCTTCCCTTCTTTGATTTCGACCGAAGGTGACAGTTCCAAATATGTCTTGCCAGCCACCCTTGGGTCTTGTATCGTTTTAAGCAGTCAGTAAGAGAGCATTTTGGTCTAGGGTAGAGCATCTCTTCAGTTCTATGTTCTTCTTCTCCGTGATCTTGTCTTACGTGCATTTGCATATCCCTTATTCTGGCAAAGGATCTTTGGCGGTTTGCGTTGGTACAGACAATATCACGTTGTCTTTCTCCTACCAGTCTAAGTGTATGATTTTCGTCTCGAACTTTAAGGCTTTCCTTTGGATCTAGTAGTCATGAACCTGATAGCTCTTGCCATATATCTTTCGCATCCTTAAATAATTGAAGCATCCAATTCCTTGTACGTGAAGCTTTAATTGTTTCTCCGTTTTCAAATTTACTGTTAAGTATGGAGAGTAGCAGGCTATCCTTGTCTATTTTCAAGCTCGTCCATAGGTTCCACCTCTTTGCCTGTATAAGACTTGCCAGGTTACGCATTGGGAGTTCCATTCGGAGTTTCTCGACAGTTTTGGCTTTTCGCGAATACAGTCCAAGTATCATACGTCGAGCCGTATTCTGTATTGTTTTTAGTCGGTTGTTATCTTTTACTCTCAAGACAATGGTACATAATCCATAAGTGATTGCAGGATCGACAAGAATTCCCACCAGATATGCTTTAAAGATGTTTTTGAGACTTCTTGAGCGCAGAAATGGTCGTAATCGTATTAGGTGCCTTTTTGCCCTGGCTAAGTTTGCTTTTGTTGCTCCGTCTAGCTCTCCGGTGTCTTGAATCAGGGAACCAGGATATTCAAAGTGTGAGGCACGTCGGAATGACATTCCAGCTGCCTCAAGAGGCGTTTGGTCCTCACCATCTCCAATTTGAAACCAGGTTTTTTTTGCTGCCTTTGCATTCCATATTTTTGCATCGTTTTCGCCAGATGCTCTATTAATCTGACAGCTGTGACTTTATTTGGCGCAATCAGACATAGGTCATCTGCGTATTCTAGATAATTTAGCTGCCATCTTTTGCCGGAGTGACCAATCATCTGAACTGCACTGCCCTTGAGTGAGGAGAAGGAGGAAGGTGGAAGGTTAGGTTGGAAAGAAGCGGTCCTTCTTTTGAGCCTTGTTTCACACTACATTTCATCACAAAGTAGTCTCTTATTCCCCTCAATTTTCCCATCGGTGAGTCCATCAAGAACTTTACTGAGTGGATCATTTGCCAAGAGCAGCCTAGATCTATCATTCGGCTGATAATTGCAGCTGTAGTTAGCGAATCAAAGGCCTTTTCCAGGTCGACAAACACTAGCACTATTTTCTGCTTCTGGTCCACGGCTTTCTGTATAATGGTTCTTACTCTAAGTGTGGCCTGTTCGGTTGACCTTCCTTCACAGAATCCAAATTGGGTTCTTGAGGGTAGTTCGTCAAGATGGTGCATCTAGAAGGAATATCAATCTATAGTTTGCAGGATCTGTCTGCGAACCTTTTTGCTTGTAGATACTTACAGCTTCAGCATCGATCCAAGCTCGAGGTATAGGATTAGTCCCATTGTAAAAGTCATTGAACACTGTTAGAAGGTGGGCATTTAGACACTGATTGTCCCATTTCAGTAGTTCGGATCTAATTTCATTTTTGCCGGCACTTTTATCTAGTTTTAATCTATTTTTAGCTATCTCGATCCCCTCCATTGAAATAGAGGAGTCTCTTGGTAGAAAATCATAGTTTTTAATTTCTTCAGTGGTTCTTTCCTTAAACAGTTCTCGGTAGTGTGCGACCAGATCTTTTGGTTTAACTAGTGTCCTTCCAGTAGGTGTTTTCCATGAGGAGATTTCCTTCACTATGTCCTTCAGCAACATGAAGGCTTTACGAGGTTGTTTCTCTGCGAGATTTACAGGAAAGTTGGTTAATCTTTCTTCTTGATATGCTTTTTTCCAGTTTCGTATCAGGTTGTTTACCTTGTTTCTCTGCTCTTTGTACTTCATAAATGTTTCCTGAGCTGGGTTTGAGAGCCAGTTTGCTCTCAGCTGCTTTTGTAGCTGTAGCTCTCTATTTTTCTTCTTGCAGATAGCTGGATACCATCCGATTTTCTTTCGTTCAATTTTTTGCCTTGTTATTTTGGCGGCAGCATTTTTTAAAGATTTAAAGATATCTTCGTATGCAGTAGTCAAAGGGTCCTGAAGTAGTTCCCTTTTGAGATGTTCCTGGTATATTTCCTTCGATTTTCTTATTTGTTCTCTGCCTTTAAGTGGTTGCCATCGTTGCTTTTGACTATTTATTTCCTCCTTCAGAATTCTGTTCTTACTTTTTCCTAAGCGTTTTCTGCTTGAGGATTACTGTTAGTAAGCAGTGATCAGTTTGGGTCTGCCTTTCTAGAAGTTCGTATATCACTTATTAGTAATGGATTGTTGTTGGTTTCCGAAAGAAAGTATTCATCACGTGTAGGTTATATTCTTGGTATAGTCATAGCAGCCTTAGACCGTTTTCTGTAGTCTTCTTGATCAGTAAAAGGACCGATTAGTTTGGTTGCAATGTCACGGGCATCAGATCCCAATCTGCAATTGAAATCGCCAAGGATAATTGTTTGTGTGCAGTTAGAAAAGAGTTATTTGTAGGTTTTGGCCACAAGTTTGTAGAAGGATTTTTTAACCATTGCGTCCTCCATACACTCGGTCGGAGTATAGCATCCCATTAGTCCAACTTTGACTCCTCCAATTTGGAGTGTCAGCGTTGCGAGTCTGTTTGAGACAGGGTTAAATTCAGTCTCTGTGTTCTTTTTGACCAAAAAGGCTACCCCACCGTTTGGTCTAGGGTATTCGCTGTGTCCAGAGTTGAAGAAAGCGTAGTTATCAATAGTTAAGTAGCAGGATTTCATTCGAGTTTCCGTTAAGGCAACAATCTTCATACCCCTACCAGAAGTCTCTTCAGCTACAGCCGCGCACGTTCCATAATCCGAGTTTCAGACCATGGATCCAGGTAGTATGTCGTATCTTTTTTAAGGGGCTCTTGGTGGACTGTGACTGGACTTCCGCCGACATAACAATGAATTTGTACGGCCGGTACTTTATTAGCTCTCTCCGAACGCTCCTCTCTTTAGCCCTCTGGGTTGCCCTAGAGGTTACCAGTGGCCATCACGTGAAGGTAGAGAGTAGGTTTGACCACCACCATAGATTGATACTATTATTTAAGCGTGGATTACTACTAGAAATAATCCAAAATTTCAAAGATGGTTTAAGATCAGCAGAACCATCCACACACGGATACTACTACTAATACTACTCATGAATAACAGTGGTGTCCCTTGAAACAATTTAATGGATTCTGCGATTTTCAAACGTCAACACCCTTTGTCTTAAATTATGCGGTGGACTCATAAAACAGAAGAAGCGCAAATAGTAAAGATGACTGAAATTCTAATTTTAGGCTCATTCCGGTGCGAGAGTTCTGTGATATTGTTGAGACAAGAGACCTCTTTTAGTACCCAGCCACCTCCTACTTAAAAGTTTGGGTATCATTTTATGATCCAACCTTCTCTAGACTAAAAGAAGCTCGCGAGCGAAGTGAAGCGGAGTGGGCAGAAGAGGCGGAAGGCCAACGACGGGTGCATTCAGAATTGCGGAACCGGTTAGACGCAGCGTTACGTGATCTAGACGAAAAGAGCACTCAGCTGAGTGAGATGCGAGATGAGGTGGCTCAGCTTCGCAGTTCGCGCTATAAACGCGACTCAGAAGTGAGCCAACTACAGGTACAACTGCATCAACGCGAAGCCGAACTGTCATCTCTACAGTTGGAGAAGCAAATGGTGAGTGCTTTTTATGCTGTCACTAACGGTTTCACAACGGTTCTCTGGACATCGGCTAACAAACAGAGAATTTGATTTTTCGTGCTTCATTTAATCATTGAAAATGATCCCGAAACCATAGCATACACTAGTGTAAGCAACTAAGATAGTTTTACTGGGGTAGAGTCAATCGTATTGTTTGAGCGGTAGCGAATAGCCTTCGGAGGGGGGTGAATACGATTTATGGTGTATGTTTAATGGCATGTTCATAATTAACACCTTAAAACGAGCTCTGTAGGTAGAATGAGAGTTGCCGGTAGGTTTTAGGTACTTATAGCATTAAATATGTACGAGGCAATATACTTTCGATTCCCTGGGATATGTCGATACAAGGGAGGGGATATCGATTCGCCCTTTTCTATAAAAGGACTGCATTTGAAAAGAATAATTACCCAAGTTACATTGAATTCGATGATACCATCTTTTAATGCCAACTCAACCTTTTCATCCAGTAGTTCAAAAATAGTTCGTTTGACTTGAAGGAAAAACCCCCAGATGATATGGTAAATGCAAGAATAGACGAGAACATATATTAAATTAGGTCATAATTGTATTTTAAATGATTAAAATTAGACATTAAAAAATTGTAAAAATGACGGAGACATCCGTAGACACTGAGACATTCCAAGATAAGACTGGACAGTCATGCAGTCAAGAATTTGAGTTTCAGTAGGCTGAAGGCAACACATTAGTTAAAATGCCTAATTAGGACTTCGAATAGCCTTGGCAGCCCACTGTTTGGTATATCGCTGAGGCTTGTGTATAAATTAGAAAAACCACAATTGGAATGCGAATCATTTGCATTGAAACTGTAAAATTGGGCATCATATCGACATTTTATTGTCAAACTTCTGTAATAGCTAGCCTTTTCGCAGTTAAAAATAGCATGACGCTTGCACTCTGTTAGATACTTAGGAGCTTTGGATTTAAAACTGCCAGTAAAATAACTGCCATCCTTTTACAGCTATTTAAATGTTTAAAATTCATGTACATCGAGCGAAACTCAAAGCATATTGAGTAGGCATGAGCGGTAAAATCGTAATAAAATCTTTACAGCTGGTTGGGGTTGCGTGAGTCCCTAACTCAGCTGCTTACCTACTGAGCGTGACATTTCCGTTCCCAACTATTTGCATTCTCACTTTGGTAGATTTCGTGCGTATGCTACCCTTTTGCCACTCGATTAAAGTCTAAAGAAAGGCAAGTTGGCAAATAGATATGTTGGCTCTCGTAATTGGCCTTCGATTCTATTAGATTTTGTCAATTCTTCCTTTACATAGTTTAATGTTTCTATCGAAAGAGCTTTTGGCAGCTTTGAACGTCCATTTAAGACTTTCAAACAAAATTTTACAGCATGCAAATTCTCGCCGAAGAGCTGCAGTAACTGAAGAAATGGTAAATAAAGCTACTAGGTATCAGGATAAAAGAAGGGAGGAAGCTTATCTGAAGTTCTAAAAAGGTGATTGGAGAGAGTCTTAGCAGGCTTCAAGACCTTTCAATGATACAGAAATGGAAGAAGATACCTGAAAAATCATGTTGAGCTTCTGAGTTCACGCTAAGCCAGATGTTCGGATTTACCACCAAACAAGTTCCAAGTGTGACATAATATTTTGAAATTGTGAAAGTTTTCCTCTTTACAGTTGCAAAAACAGGTAACCAGTGAGGCGGAGATAAAGTATGCTAAAACGGTTGCTGACCTGGAGTCTCAGGTGAATCACTACATGGAGTCAGCCACTAAGTTGCAAAGCGAAGTCGACCGCCTTCTTATCGTGATTCGCAACTCTGAAGCTTGTAAACTAGACAAAGAGAACCAGATCCATGAACTTGAAGAGTAAGCCATTAACTAATATTTAAGCTATTTGAATAAAGGAGAAGTGATCAAAAATTAAGCATGTTTTTCGCGAAAGAACATTTGCGATCAAACATTTTGATTTGTCAATTCCCATTCTCTGAAGCCTTGTAGTTGCTGTAAGCGTAGTTTAGATATTTGATATTTTAAACTAGTTTTACTTTCTATTTAGGTTTCAATTTCTTTTTGTTTTCGTCATTTTATAGTCCAATCATCCCATTTTCGCTTCAAAAAACGAATGTAATGCATGTAACTATTAAACAAATAATGGGTTAAGACTGCGTTACATACATTCTTTCCCAGACACATATTCATTTAAGATATTTTTCAAAAAATTCTGTGAAGTGAGTAAATGAAAAGAAAAACTATGAACTTCCGGCCCTGAAAAGGGATTTATTGGTTTTAATTTCGTTGTTGATGTGAAAATAACTTAAGCGGACCAACAGAAACTGATTGAATTTGCTTATGCAAGCAAACATAATTTGAAACCAGAGACAGCACTGATTTCATCTGAAGAAACTCTGTTTAATAACACTTGCGGTGCTTATGCATTGGATATTAACTAGAGTGAAACCTTTCCAGCTACTTATTTCAATTTAAAAAGAAGAATGCAAACGAAACGGCTTATTGACAAAGCAGGACGATTTTCGCTCAGATACAGCCTTATACCTTCAGGATTAGCGCCAGTAAGATCCGATAGACAGAAAATTTATCGGTAGGGAGTTTCAGTTGGCTAAACGTCAATGTTAACGCAAGACCAAATGAAGTTGATGGATTGAAAAAAATTGTCTGCCAGCCGAATTCTAATACTTTTATGGAGAACACCGACTTCAGTAGCGCTTCCGGACTGTTTACGAGGATTACAATGGGCAAGGACTTCTCTCAGACATTTGGGGAAATAGAGCTTCAGGTTAAAAGAGCACTAAATTTAAGAGCGAAGAGTTCAACTGGATTCGATTTAATAACTATTTCAATGATTCTCTGTCTTAACAGCAGCACAGTTTTCAACTTCGGTGTCAGGGAAAAGAGATAAAATTTGTTGAACCCGAAACAGCTGAATTATGAATTACTAACTTTAAAAAATTCAGAACGATCAACACCAGGGGTGAATTAACTCAAATAAACCACCAAAAAATTCTTTTGCACTTGTTCAAACTCTTAGAATAGAGAAAGGCTATAAGTTCACTTCACCTGCTTATTAAAAGGTAAGTCCGACTAAATAATGGTTTGTTTCATCCAGACAATTACACGATGTACAGAATCAGCTCGGAAGCCTCAAAAGATCTCAACAGGCTGACAGAAAGAAGAACATTCAAATGCTTGACGAGGCTCGCCAGAGAGCTGACACCATTCAAAGTGATGCTGAAAAGCTTAAGGTATGAGCTCGATAAGTAAATAAGTTTTTTTTTTTAATAAATTAGGCATGCGTGCTTTCCGGAATTTTTTTATAAATATTAACTAGGATTTTCCTAAACTGGTTCTCTTTATCGCCAAAAAAATTGGGAATATTATTTTCCATTAGTGCAGGCATAATACTTATTTCGTCCACTAAACTTCACATATTTAAAGAATTTATAATACATTCAAATAAGAAAACTTTAAATTAAAGAAAGTTAGTTCAAAAGCCTTTGAAATAATTCTCCGGTACAGTTGGGGAGGCTAGATTCTAACTATCGCCGCGACTGAATGCATAAATTAACCATTACCAAACCCACATACTTTAATATAATCTGTTGCTACAGAACGTGATTTCCGAGAAGGAGGTACGGGTGCGAGAGTTGGAGCAGGCTCTCCGAGAAAGCGTCCGGCTCACAGCGGAGAGGGAAGCACATGTCGCTTCACGTGAGGATTCTACGCGCCAACTCGAACACCAGGTAAAGTTAATAGCTTGCCTAGTTTCACTTTTTATTTTGGATGAATAGTAAAAAATTGGTGGTATTTATCTAGGGCTAATACAAAGGGAACAATATTTAATATGAACAATAGGCAGGTCTCTAGATAGAAAACACTGGCGCACACACTCGAAACTCTCATGAAATCTATGAAGGGTCTGTCCAGACTATATTTTTCAGATGTCGTTGTGAAAATTTTAACAGGAGTTGGTAATTCAACCAGCAATATCTAAATTCTCTAACAAAACAAACCCACACAATTCTGGGATCGTTAAAAATATATGGAAATTGTCATCCAATCGTTTAACCAGTGGAATGAGAGTTAACTGTCAAATAATCGACTCAAACTGGGATATGACCCAAGAACAAATGCAAATACAGAAAATTATGTTAACTAGGTCTAGCATCTTGAATCGATCGTTCTGCTCTCGAATAGCTCGGGTAAGGCCTGATTATCTGACCTACTATTGAATTGAGTTATTGAGTTAATGTTCTATTGAATCGATTCGAATGTTTTACGGAAATGCAATTTAACAGAAATTCATGAAATAATTCCGTTGATATTGGCTGGTTGCTAAGATTTGAATCAATTTGTCACATGAGGATTCAAGGTATTTTGGATTATATACGCTTAGCTTGGCTGCTGCAAGATCTGCTCTCAAGATGCAAGGTCAGTAATTGGATACCTTAGTGAAGGATTAGATTACAGTCTGCTTACTGACAAAGACTTCATCCCCCTCTTGCTGTTCGCAAACTGAAATTGCTTGCTTTTTTTCTCTTCAGTTACGTGAGCTGCGTTCGACAGTGGAACATCTCCAGAGGGAACGAAACAACCTCTCTTCACAACTAGCAGGTGTGCAAGAAGAGCTTCGTGATCGTGAAGGTCAACTAAAGAATCTTGAAGCTGATTGTGTAGGCTTTCCTTTTAGTTTCATTATACCTGAGCTAACATATTAATACATTTGCCACGACTATATTAGATTTATATAAGTTTCAATCAGTGGTTCTTTCACGCATCTTTTTTCCGCGTTCAAGTTCCAGAGCTATATCCCTGAGCTGGAAAAACTTCGGCAAGCCAATCAAGAGGCAAATTTACGTATAACTGCTCTAGTTAAACTCGTTCAAGGTCAGGAGGAGAGTTTAACTGAGCAGGACAAATCTGCGGTTCGTGAACATTTATCACAAAACGGTTTATCATAGTTTTATTTAACCATAGGCTGAATATCCATAAGTTAAGGTGACAAGTTATAAATTCGCCTTAACCTGCGTTTATTAGAAGTGAGTAAATCGGAAGTAAAAAAAAATCAACGAGATCGCTTCACTCTCAAGCTAAAATTTAATTGCTTTTTGACAATTTGAAAGTAACTTCAAAAATGAGGTTTTTGCAAGAGAGTTTTGATATATTCATTCCTTTTTTCCTCAAAATTTATTACTAATGATATTTAGTAGGCTATTTCGTGTTTTAGCGGTTTATTCGAATTCAACAATGTCGAACACGCCTGGTCAGCATGAATCAAAGAAGCGAATTTATTAATATGCATGCCTAAATATAGCGACAAACATATAAGGGGTTTTATCAAGATTGATAAATATCCATGTGCATACATATGGAGAGCGACTCTGTGTGAAGTGGTGTCACCTGTTTAAGGACTCATTCTTTCCATGGCCCTAGCTAGTCAGATTGCATGATTGACAACTAATTGTGTCCTTAGCTTGCTGAGGCTGATTTATTCCACTAGCTTCAAATCCCTGATGGGTCTTTGACCAAACAATCCCTCTATTCTAAAATATTTTAGCTGGCCACTGTACCACTGTTTCCTAGTCTCGCGCATAAGATAAGTGGAGCAACTAGATCGCTAACAAAGTCGCAGGTTCGACTGGGAAGTCAGATTGGCCCATCGGGCCTCCTAGCCCAGGGAGCTTATGGGCAGTCGAGTGTCCCCGCATGCAGTGTATCACCTCACCTCTCTGGCAGTGCTTTCCATCTCATCGGCTCGTCCTCTGCTACCGCTACCGCAACCACTGGTGCCCTTGCGGCTGGAGCAATCAATCTACCCATCCAGAACTCTGAATCCATACTTTTGGGCAGATTGCTGCATGAAAAGGAGACGATGGTGTGTTTTCACGACACTTTTAATTTCTGTCAAATCACCATTACCTTGGTAAGATTACCTGAAATTGTGCAGGTCCGTCAAATGAATATGAAAGAATTGAAGTGAAGAAAATAAGAGAAAATAAATAGTTTATTTTAAAACCCCTCTGTCGGAAGGTATCGAAAAAGGAATTCAAAAATATTTGACAAGAGTCCTTTTAAACGAATATAGACTTTCTGATTTGATTATTAATCAGTATGTTTCGTTTTTTTCGACATTATATTTCTATCAAACCTTGTTGCCTGACCGTCAGCTCCTTCTTCTCTAGCTAGAGGAACAAATGGGTTCTTTAAGTTAAATTATTAATCAATTGAATGTTTGCTTCATATCATCACTTGTGTCCCAAGTTCTGGAAAGAACGTACTGCTCTGCAACAGTTTGGTCAAAGTTTGGTCCTCATAAGATCACATTCCCCTGCGTAGACCCTTAAGGTTCGCAAGAGCAAATCAGTGCTTGGAAATGTGACGATTCCAGTAAACTCGATTCCTTGAACTTTTTAAATTGCGACTGCTGAAAGGTATCGAGCGATTAAATACACTCCCTTTTCTGATGATCTTTGGCGTTCTGTGAAATCTCTTCCAATATTCTGATAGCATTCTTTAGTACTTCTTATTTTGAAATGGCATAGATCAGACCGGGAACGATCCAAACTACATTTCTAAAAATGTATTTATTCGCAGGCCTTCAATCGAACACTGTCTTAAGTTAGATGGCAACAATTTGTTAGAGTTTTTAGAGTCCCCACGCTTCAAACTGACAACTCAAGAATAAAGCGCTGGTCAGCTCTTTGGTGACCATGTTTTCTCACAAAATGGGCAAATCTTCAAACGATCAAATTAACTTTTTAAAATCGAATGCTGAAGTTGTTTTGCTTACGCCTATGCCTGAACATGCCATTGCATTGCTGTTAGGATCACCGTGTGCCTGTTTAAACCCTTTCAGCTTCAGCAACAACTCCACGAACTCACACGACTTCGATTCCAGAACTCAGAGATGGATGTGAAGATAAAATCGCTTCAGAGAGAGATCGATACCAAGACGTCTCAAATGAATGCTCTCGAAGCAGCTCAGGTATGATTTTATTGGCTTTAATTAAGTGTATGAACTGATTCTGACTCCTTATTTAGATTTCACAAACTAAGAATCAGTAATTGGTAGACCCGTCGGAAATGGGCGCTAATTTTTTCTCGCAAGTTCAAATGTGAGACGTGGATTAAAATAGGAATCTACTTAGTCCCCAGGTAATCAGATAAGATTTACCAAAAATCACCCTACTATCCAGGATCGAACTGATTCTAACCTTTATTGAGTGATTTAGATTAATGAAGAAGGCTAAAATCAGCAAAAATTTATATTGCCAGAACTATATTACTATAGAAAATGCAGTAGCATGGAAAACTAACCATTTAGCAGCAATCAAAAATTTAAAATAAGCTGTTTATAAACATGTTATATCACAGATTGCGTTATGTAAATCCTTTTAATTATGAACCTCGAATGGAAGGAATTCACTGTTTTAGATTTTTTGCGCATTGTTTCAGCCACGGTATTTTTTTTCTGATCTCTTCAATCTAGCATTCACCGGATCGACCGTGAATAGAACAGGTGAGACTAGTTAATAGAAAATGATTCAGTTTCGCTGAAAAACAGCCTTTTAAGAGGAAAGAATCAGTCGTTAAGATAATGGGATGTCTTTCTGACGAGGTACTTTCTGTCGAGTCGTCAAGGCCAAGACTTGGCTTTTTCCTTCGACCGATACGTCTGCAGTTGGACAAAGCGTCCAGAAGATGTTCTGCTCGAAAACAAAGTATGTTCAAATCATAATGGTCAGTCTGCTAACGGCTTTCATGTATATGTTTTCGCGGTAATAACCATTATCTAATGAGCCCAGCCATTCATACCTCCCGATCACTGAAAGCGGCAAGAAACGTGATAATTAGTTATTGGAATGAAAAACTCTCTTCAGTTCGTGTACCATTCAGTTATGCTCTAGGTAGGACAATGGAACTCATTATTTTCGCCCTCTTCCAAATGACAATTTTTCCGGACTCACCTCTGTCATCCTTTAGAGTTCGTTTTAGAATTTAGATCGCCTAAATTTGACATAGTAATGGCAATTTTTTCACGTCTTTAAAGAACTCTTCTTCTTAGACTTCAATTACACCGTGGTTTTTGGAAACAGCAACATACCTAGATAGTTATTTTAAAACTTCCCATATCCATTCTTGGAAAATAGTCGAATACAAATACGACAGGACTTGTGGATTGGCAATCGCAGATCGCCGGGATGCCCATAGCACAAGCTGAACTGGCAACTCTGAGAAAGGCCAATACTGAAATGCGAGAGAAGCTGATGCAATTTCAAAACTGCCTACAGGAGCGTGAAAACGAGCTCAGTCGTATTCAACACCAACAGGTATGCAATCGTTACCTTTTTCTTCTAAAACTACAGTATTCAAATAGCTACCTATCTAATAGGTTGGTTATTTTCACTATCTGTAATTCCAATTTCATCCAGATAACGGTAGTTAAGTTGTTCAATTAAGACTAACTTAAATGAGTTAAGTAAGTGAGTCTTTGAATAGTGTCAAGTACATTCATTCAACTTAGCTCTGGTTGGAATACGAGTTTACAAAATAGGGGTTTAATCTGAGAAAATGTACCAGCTTCTTAGGGGATCTGAGACGCACTCTCTTGGTTTTATTCTGCCTGTATTTTAGCTCATACCTTCCTCAGTTATTCGCCTTTTATCGGACTCTGGTTGAAGGAGTGGTAAACAATCCGCTCGCCGCTCGTTGAGATAGTAATTCGACCTTTCAATGAGTTTCACAATAAAACGCATTTATCGTTAGAACCTCTAATCTAATAATGGTTTTAAGTTTTTCCCCGCTAACTTCCTGTTCGGTCTCTCATATTTGTCGAATTCAAGTTCTCGGTACTAAACACGAGAGCCTACCAAAACATGTTTTATGCCTGATTTTTTATTCACGCTCATCCACTTTTTACAAACAAACTATGGCGAACCACTGTGACAGCATGGCACAATCAACCTTTTGGATAATTGATGAGTGTATACAAAATGTAAACTGGAAGTCGAATACAACTTTCTAAAGCTTGGGATATTCGTTATTTTTTCAGGCCTCCGCAAGTGCGCTGGAGATTGAACGATTGAAGTTGGAGTTGGCCAAGTTGAAAGAAGAACGCGAAACAATCGTGAGTTGGTTGCTTCTTTATATCGACTTAGAAACAATTTGACTAATTTGCTGTGGTTTTAAAAGTGGCATATTTTTATATATAGAGAAATATCATTTTTACAATCAAACTGTTGATTCGTTGATCAACCTGAAATAAAAGAGCATGTTTGTTTAATGTGTAAAATAATTTCAGAAAATCATTGAAAATGGTTAAGTAATTATTTTTTTCCTTGTTTAGCCCCATTCTCCAAGCTTAGTTTCTAGCTAAACTAAAGACCACTACTTCGGCCAGCAGTTATATGTTCTGCAACTTCTTCACCAGAAAAAACACCTTATGGCCCTCTTTGAGGTTGTGTGACTGTATTATCACATTGGTTAACCTGAACAAAGTCTCGGAAACTGTTACTTTCCCAATTTTTTTGGGAATTAGAAGGCAAATAATTTTGGGAGGTATAAATACCACTCGATGCCATTGCATTGGAGTATGAATTGTTTGAACTCAATGCACCGGAAAAAAACAGAATTTAAACACTCAAGTATTTTGGATGCCATTGATAAATTAACTCTTATCACCTCTTCCAATTCTTGTAAAATTAGTAAAATTACTCTCTGTTTCAGGAAAGAACCTTGCGCATTGAAACATCCCGAGCCTCCGATGAAATGGTTCGAATGAACGCAACTGCCTCTGCGACAGAGATCAAGCTAAAAGAACGGGCAGATAAAATAAAATTACTTGAATTCGAAAGAGTGCGTAAGATAGTTGCTTGAATTTATTCGCTAATATTATCATTAGAACTTCTAAGCAAACCTCCGCTTAATGCCTAATTATGTTACTTATTTAATTCAGTTTAAGCATTATCGTAAAGATATGCGAAAATTCACTCTTATTTTGGGTGTTAGTAAAAGTTTTTCTCACTAATTTAGGAAATACCCTTAACATATATTAAAATAATAAAGATAGCATTGGTTTATTAAGAAAAATTGTGTGTCATTAACTGAACTTCTTGGAAAATACTACAGTGAGATCTGTGGCTTAATATGACTTTTGTACCTATAGACGAAGCTAAACTCAGATATGGAGAATTTACAAAGCAAATATCATACTGTTCTGGGGCAACTTACAGAGAAAACAGATAAATTGCAACAGACGGAACAAAATTGTGTAAGTTGTCATACATGTACCCTCTGAGTTGAGAGAATGATAGAGCAGTGTTAATTCTTGATTCTAATGCTGAACTCCGTTTAATAATAATCAGTCAATATCTCATAACCAAAGTGAAATAAACAGGCACTTGAGAAACAAACACCGGAATAAGAAAATGCAATCCCTCCTATACTTTCTATCTAGCACTTTGAAGAGACGGAATAGCTTTTAAAAAAATACAAGCCTTTGACGACATTTGAGTTACTGTCACTCCAATACCATTCAAACTGGAAGTCTGATAGGTGAAGAGAAGAGTTGAGTTTGTGCCTATCAAACAAATCTTTTAGTAAAGGACGCGAGATAACGTAACTTTGAAGAGATTTGACAAAGAATAGAGAAAGTAAGGTCCCATGTTTTAGCTGGTTCTCCTCTTCGTTCTTAATTTAAATGCTGTCTGTTGAGCGTGTGTTGTTTCTCCTACAACCTGAATTCAAAATACCTGCGTAAACTTCAACTTTAACAACCGATGAATATAGGGCCATGACTCGAATTTCAGAATGTTCGTCGTAGTTACTTTTTCGGTGGTTGGCATTCGAGGTAATCGTTAAAAACCTGTATTATGGAGTTAACACGATCTGCTACACAGATTTTCGTACATTAAAGTACTGACCTTATTTTCGCCTTTTAAAGGAAAAAAATCACGTTTACGAAATCCAGCGGCTTTCCAAGGAATCTGATGATCTGAACCACCGCGTTACTTATCTTCACAAGACCTTACAAGAACGTGAGGCCAAACTGGAACAGCAAGAAGCAGAACTTGTAAGTCCTAAATGACCACATTTTTTAGCATATAGCAATCGATCCTAACTTTCAGGTGATTTAGACGAACATGGATCAACCATATCATTAGAAACGTCAGAGAGGAAGAATGGAAGTATGTAGATGCTAAATCAACAGCCAAAATCAAACAGTTAGATCATTTGATATTAGTGCATGATCTAACCTTTAAAATGCTACTTCAGATGCTTATTTCTGCCTAAAAGTAACAGCGTGAAAATTAAAGGTAAAGGAAGTTAAGATACTTATTTATCAGTGCAGAATGGCTCCCAGAAAGGGAACAATAGACATGTGCATGGATTACATGTATGAATAGGCATATGAACATCCATCGGATTAATGTAAACATCATGTTAGGACCGTTTGGAAGGAAATATTGCGCTCAGAGCAAATCTAACCTTCCCAAAAGGTAAATAATTTTAAAGACTCGTTTCTTCAGAGACAGTTAAGATACTGATCGAATCGTCCTACTATAATTGACTTTGAGGCAGGATAATCTGCCAGAAAATTAGTTATTAATTAGAAATGCCGAATGAAGGCATCCTTAAAAAGTCGCTGTTTTGGAAGGTCAATATAGTTGAACTGAAGGCATTACGAATAGATAAGCGGAATTCAATAAACTTCAGTAGATTAGCCATAAAATCGGTATTCATATTGCACTCCAGTTATTCACTCAAAGTTGAGTCTTTGTTATTGATAGGGCAAACAGATAGAAAATACGTTTGGTAAGTTGCATTTTTTCCCCATAACAGGCCCGACGAAGTGATGAGATGGCGAACTGTAAGAAAAAATTGCACGGTCTCGAAGGTGAAATAAAATCGCAACGTGATGACATCGCCTACAAAGAGGAGAGGCTACGTCAGATGCAAGTCCAACATGTATGTCGTTTTTATGCTGCAAAATATAGATAGCAAAAGAATAAATAACACGAGGTGATTTTTAGCTAAACAGTTGAATTTGAACTGCTCTAAAAATAATCTTGAAAAGGCAGCTAACAGATTTCACAAACGGAGGCTTGGACATTTTAGAATTAACAACAATTTGCGCATAATAACGCCTAACGGGCTTGAGAGGAAACAAGGTCTTATCAGCATCATAACTGTAGATAAGATTATCTACGCATTAGCGACACAACAAATAAACCAGATTCGACCTAGCAGAAATCGAGAAGAAGCCAGCTCTGGCGATGAAACGTTTCACCCGGCATTTTCGAAGGTGCTACCCTTTGCGAAAGTCATATTACTAGGTATTTTGATGGGACATCATTGCGAGCTATAAAAAGCAGACGAAAATGAAAATGACTGCATTATTTTGATGGGAAAACAAGCTCAGTTTCGCTTTTTAAGGAGTGGTTTTGGTACCTCCGTTATAAATAAGTCAATCAATTTTTTGAATGAATACTAAATGAGACCTGTGCGTTAAAAGTTGGCACGAGTAAATAAATCTTTATTGTTTAACAACCCTTTCAAACAAAGTCTGCATTTGGTCTCCTGATGACGTAAAAATGTGCAGTCATCCTGTTTCCTGCTTTGATACAATAATGTCTGGCTCAAAATTCCATGTTTTACCGTCTGTTCAATTTCAGATTTTCCACTGATTTAGATTTTAGATGGATTTCAGCGGTAATTTTTCAGTTCAGCTCAGCCCCGAGGATGATTCTATCAGATAACTCCTTTGAGATTTTCGATTTCGCCTCTTAGTATACTAAATCCAGGTACATCGTTTACTTGATTAACATGTCAAACTACTGATTGTAAAGGTCTAAGAACCAGTATGGTCAAATAGTATGGTGTTATCCCATAACGCTACAGATATTTGAGATTTGGTTTTTGCCATGATGTAGGATTTCTGTTTCGAATTTATTCGATGAATTATCAAGACTAAATAGGTTTTACCAGTCAATCTTATTTGGACTCGATTTTTTTTCCCAATTATTCCCCCTTTTCTCTTACTTTTTGCACACGAAAACCGAAATTCAAGACAAATGCAATGACCTGATTTAAATTGCAGTACCCACAAGACTCTACTTTTCACATAATTTGCTTTAAGAAGCAAAGCCAAATTAATGGTAACAGTGGTAGCCCTCCTTTTTAATTTTTAGTCTATACAACCAGTTAGATTTAAGAAACGTGTACAGGGGTACCAAGATGAAGGGTCAATAGGTATAATTAATTATTGAGTCTCATTCAACGCCATTCACTCTCGATCAACTCCGACTAGTATCTCTATCGCAACACTGATCTCCTCAGCTAACCTGCTCTATTTAAGTTAAAATTAGATATCTATACGATCATATTTTTAGCTCCCTCGTTCTCACCCGGTGTGCTCTTCCACCTCTGTCCAAGGTCAAATCGGCACCCGCGTCTCCATATGTCTCCCTCGGGGTTACATCAAATATTAAGCATTAATGAAATAAGGTATGGCCTGGTCTAATGAGCCGAAGTACTGAGCAGCTAACAACAAATGGATGATCATTTCTTAATCTGCCCAGAGGCCCCGTTAGTGGTCACCCCGCAATACTTAAGTAGCTAACGTTACCGCAAAACAACTGAAATATTTGACCGTAATATTGGAATTGTGTGTACTCCTTATCTTTTTCCTATCAGTCTCTTCAGAGCTGAGGAGCAGATTCTTTTTGTTTAGGCTGATGAAATTTCAAGAATGCGCGCTTCGCAACAAGAGCAAGCGAGCCGTTTGAGTCATCTTCAGTTGACCAATGACGAAAAAGATCACGACTTGAAAACTCTCCAAGGAAATCTAGTCTGTTTTTTCCTATTTCTACACCTCTTTTTCATTCATATATAAATCCATTCAAAGCAAGATTATATTTTATGAAGGACAAGGCAAAATCCGACTTGGAACACGCGAAGAATCGCCTTAACGAGGTCGAGACAGAACGCAATCACATAAACAGTGAATTGAATACCAAGTCGGAAAAATTGCAAATTTTAGAACTGGAATACGTAAGTTCCATCATGTAAGGGGCATTCTTGGTTACTTCAGGCCGTAGTTTGACCAAATTCATAAAAAATGAATCGGGTCATTTTTTCACGATTTGACTTAGTATCGAAGATCCCATTAGGCCTTTTATTTTTTTAGGAAACCCAATTGGAAGAAGTCGGCAAATTGAAAAGTAGTCTTGATGAAAATAAATCAAAGGCGAGTATTATGCAAAAACGAATTGAAGAACGTGAGAAACGACTGAGAAAATTGGAAACGGAAAACGTGAGTGTCATGGCTAGGTATCTTCACTATCAGCTCATTTTGAGCTCTATGACAGCACTTACTAAGATCACGCTTATATAACTAGCATGACTTCTTGGATGAAATCCACGGTCTCAGAAAACACAATCACGAGATGGAAAGTCACATCGACGTTCTGCGTCAACGACTCTTGGACCGAGGAGATCAAACTGTGCCTCCCGTTTCTAGCTCTCCCACGTCGCGATACGCTCGGGTACTTAACATAAACTTTCGCATTGGACTAAGCTATTTCTATATATTTCTTTTGTATATTTCTTTTGTATATCAGAGCTCCGCCGAAAAACCTTCTGCGATTCTCGTAGCCGAAGCAGAGAGCCTGCGTAAGCTTAACACAGAGCTGGAAAATGAGATGCATACACTTCAAAATCGAGTTCATGACTTGCAAATCCAAGTAGGTTGATGTAAGATATCACAATATTAATTCTTAAAAAACTTGTGCATTCAGTCCAAGCTACATCTGGAAGTGGCAAGGACAATGGCCGAATGAGTCATATATTTTGTGCGAAGGTTCAATCACACATTTAAAAGATACTTACATTTTCAAGGTTGATCATCTCAATTACGAGCGTGAAGATCTCAGCAAATCCTACGAAGAGGAGGTGAAGAAACGCCTGAAGCTTGAAGAGTCGGTGGCCAATAGATCTGTAATTCGCAACCAGTTTTCGACCAAGTCTGCACTATATCCAGTTGGTTTCAGTGTATTTTCCAACTTTAGGTGGACTTCACTCAAAAACAATTGGAGGGGGAGGATTTAAGTCTGGTGGTAAAACAACTTAAATTTGAGATCGAAAGGAAAGAAACTAAGGTAAGTGGTAACCAGTATTGGCTACGTAGCAAGCTTCGATTGGGTTTGAAGTTAATTGAAACGGAGGTGATTAATGAGTAGTTAAATAGTCCTCGCATATGAGTAGGCACCCTTTTATTTATAGATTCGACAGCTCACACAACAAGTAGAACGGAACGCCGTGCCACCGCGCCTTACTGGTACTTCCGAAGAAGATAAAGACGTCTTTGTGGCCGAACTGAAACAGAATCTTCAGCGAATCCAGCAAGCTCTAGATACCGCTAATGACCAGAACCGAATTCTTCAAGCTCGTAATGAGTCGACGATTCTCGAATCGCAGCAACAACATTTAATTGAGAGGGTATGTTTATTCTGAAAAAGAAATAAGCGCAGACATAACCGTCTAAAGGAAAAAAATAATAAATGTAGGTTTTTAACAAACAACACCCGTCCAAATACATATAGATATAGGAAGAATGACCGATTGTATGGCATTTGAGCTTTTACAATGATCGAAATCCCCATGCAGTTTAGAAAAGGCAAAAATTATAAATATAATTACATCAGCAGAACTGTCATTAGATATTAAGTAAGCAGCACGTCATATAAAAATGTCTGTTGAATTTCTAGCAGACAAGAGGTGCTTCATTTTCCCTTTCTGTTGTTAGCGAGCATCATCATGTTAGCACGAACTGTTAAGTGCGGTTACGAACACATAATTTGATGGTCCTCGATTTCTACCATATCAGACAGTTCTCTAAGAGTTTCAAGGGGCCATGTAAAGGTTGATTTGGATGGCTACTTTACCATTCAAAATAAATCGGTTTAATAGTGTCACAAATATGTAACTGGGAGAGTGTCATTGTTGTGAAGACTTAAAAGTAACGTCTACTCATTCGCAGCTCCCGTAGATTTTTTTGTGCCATTAATTCATCTCGATATCGAGTCCCAGTACAAATGCTGGGGAACACTGAGTTCCAGAAATATAGTTATGCTCAAACACTCCTTTGTTGGAAATGAGCTAGTCTTCATGTGGTCTCTTTCTGATTGCAAGACAATCCTAATTCCTTTTTAGTTGCTTCGTCATCACCACAAGTATTTGATAAAGATGCAAAACTTTGGATGTTATAAATCTGTCTATTTTTAAACCAGGTTTCTTCGGGCACATGCTATCCGAAACAGTTTGTCTGTCAACTATTTGTCAAGCAATTTATTCATTAAAATTTTTGATTCAGCAGACTTTTTTTTCTTTACACTGGCTATATTAGAATCGTTTATCATGATTTTGAGTTGAGGCGGCATATTCTAGCCGAAGACTGAAAGTAGTGTGAGCCGTATACTGCCAATGCAAGATGAAAAATTCTCTTCAAACGTTATACTTGGTCATTTGATAATAAACTATTTTTTGGTGAGGGTTAATAGAAACCTGTGAATAATTGTGATGTAAATAACAAATTCGAGTTCTTAAATTCTTCATTAACTTCAAGAATTTCCGTTTAGATTTCCAAAAGTTTAATTATTGCCATGGAGGAAACGGACGGAAAGGCTACGTCACAAGAATATTTATTTTGTTTTTGTTAGAAACATCAAAATATTTTAACGAACCCATCTTACAATTTACTTAAAGCAAGCACTTCAGGAACAGATATCCACTCTGAGACAGAATTTGAGCGAAATGAACACACAGAATGAACACTTACAGAGAGAAATCCAGCATTCCTCAGGCCGTATTCAAGAGGTGACTCGGCAATTGAGAGAAACGCAAATTAACTGCGACTCAATCGCAAGCCAGAGAGATAATCTTCAGAATAAACTGGAGCAGGTAATTTGGAAGCACCAGTTGCAATGGCTTACCATACTATTCAAATGTTAAAATCTGGTGTTTTTATTCAGCTTCAGCAGGCCAATGGAGGAGCGCATTCATACAGCACATCTAGTGGTAACATTTTGGGCCGACCAGCTTCAGTAGCTGCCGGATACTCTGATCTGATGTATCCCAATTCTGGTAGTGTCATAATGACAGGAGGGCAGCTGTCACGCGAGCTGGATCGCTTGCACAATGAATACGAGGCGATAAAGGGTCAGTTAGATAACGCTCAACATTCTGCTCGACAGTTCAAACTGGAGGCTGAGTCAGCGAAACATGAAGCAAATGATCTACGCGAAAATCTCCAACAAACACAGGAACTTCTGCAACAGTCCGAAGAAACTTTGAATAAGATTAAAGAAGATTTGGTAAGCTGGAGTCAGCTATGGAAGTGACCACCTTGCACTTATTAAGAGATAGGCAGTTTGATCGGGTCTAGTTCTGGTTAGAAACTGATTCTATAAAGTGTCCAATCTAACAATTTCACTTTTGGAATCAAATGGTTTCAGTATACTCTAAGTTGGCCAGATGTAGGTCCCAAATTCATACTACTCTTTTCTTAATTAGCACTAATATAGCGGAAAGGCAAAAAACTGGCGGAATGTTTTTTTACGTAGAGTACGGTGAAAATGATGAGAACCACATTCTCTACAAAACATTTAATTTGACTGTTTGTCTAATCTAAAAGTCACAAATATAAGAAACATATGAGAACTTGTACTTTTCTGTTGAAGATGTTGAAGATCTAACGAAAGAATGTTGCTGGCAATGATGATTTTGTGGGTATCACGAAACCGATCTTGTTCCATCTCCTTCCTTCCAATCTAGGGTTTACAGATACGTGAACAGGTGCTTCACGTTTTGCATTTTTAACTTTTTCAGACAAGAAAAGTTAATTTGGAAACCGAGAAGCATAAGCAGCAGCAGGAGGAACTACACAAACAGTTAGAAAATCTGAAAAAACAAGTCTCGACAAAAGATGCTTTGGTGAGTATTTGGTTCATATTTAAAGAACGTGCCCAGGTGTTTAACATTTTCATCTATTTTTTATCAGTTTTCTATCATGTAGGTTGAACAGCTAACAAATCAACTATCGACAGCTCAGGATAACTGCAGACAGGTGGAACAGAAGCTCCTACTAGTTAACCAAGAAGTTGAATCACTAGCATCACAGGTGGTCTATAAATTCGCTATTCTCTTGAAATATTTTCGATCTAAATAGGAAGGACTATTTTGTTGTATTTACAGCAAGATCAGGTCGCTCTTGAGAGAAATCAACAACAACGCTTAAGTTACGAACTGGAGACCGTAAAAAAAGAGCTTAGTCTTCGTGAAAACCAAGTTAGCTCTCTTTAGCTGGTCTTTTAACTAAGCACTAAGTGCTTGTAAACGAATTGAATTTTGTCCTCGAATTGTAGTTCAGTCAGCTGACGCAGAAGTTCAACCAATCACTGAAGGAGTTTAATGACCAATCACAACTTATAGAGCAATTATCTCAGCAATTGGAAGCGGCAAATTTATCGGCCGAACAAGCGGCAGCGGAAGCGAAGGACGCACAGAGAAAGGCGGAAGCATGGGCCACTGAGCGATCAACGGTTAGCTCAGAACAAAGTCGGCGTGATCATGAAACTATCGCTGCTCTTAAGGCTGATCTTCTGAATGCTATTAAAGAAAAAGAAATGCTTACGCAAAGAGCAAAACAATTGGAAAACGATCTGCAAGCCAAAATCAAGCCTTTTGATAAGGAAGTTGAACGTGCACATACCGCCGAAGAAGTTCGCGTAAGCTAAACACTCGAGCCTCATGTATATCTCACATACGGCGAAGTTCTCTTAGAATGAAAAACCATGGAATACAAATTGTCTTTATCGATTGTTGATCTTAATTTCCAGGGGCAAGAACATCTAGCGATCATTGACCGACTATCAAAAGAGAATCAAGATCTGAAGGTAGCTCTGAAAGAAGCTGCTAGAGTGCAAGCTCGAAGTCCAACCTTCGATGAGGTGAGCGATTTAAAAGAACCCTTCAAAGATATGCTGCCTAAAGCGCGATTATTAAATGCCACTAACTTAATAATTAACTGTTATTACCATAGAGTATTGTGAAATGATTCCACGAGCTGGCTTCTAATATCCTTTTCTTCCCTTTCAACCAAACGCTATACAAACGCTGGCCTGCGTGAATGTTGTGCAAGCAGAGGAAAAGGATTGGGAGTGGCCCCAGCTAAGGTATTATGGTGTTCATAAGCTAGATATACTGCCTTCCAGAGCATCAGTGTAATTTTCATGGGATTTTCATGAAAACCGGAGGAATAACTTAGATGGCGAGACGTTTGCTGTGAATACCCTGCCAAACCTTTGATAATATCTTAGTAATATGGTGACACTAGTTCATTAGTACCTACGAAAGGCCAGCGATGATAATTAATGAACGCAGGTATAAAAATGAGTTAACAAAGAATGTTTGAAAATTTTGTATCCGACATGGAAACAATGGTCCCTATAATTGCTGACAAGCCATAGATTGGACTTTTGTAGCAGACGATAGCACCCAGTTGTTGCGTTAGGTGAAGGGTTCAAATGATGCCACCGATTTATGGTTCAGATAACCTTTATATGTAAAATTGCAACTGGATAACTTGACATGGCAAGCGGTGAACATGGATGCAGAATACAAAGATGAGTGTGATCATTCGTCTGTCCAAAGGTTGTTTTAAATAGTATTTTCCAGCTAGGTTGGTGGCATTCATTAACAGCAATAATTTGAAGTCCATTAATTACTTCTACAGCCATCTACCGCGACAATCAGTTGATGCGAGCGTATTTGCATTCGGGGCTTCATAGGTCACACTAACCTTGCCCTAACCTGTTCTATTCGGAATTCTTGTATAAAAGCCCACAAGCGATATTTTTAAAGCTCCTTCGCAGGAACTGCGGCATTGAAATCCATCACAACATGATTGCTAGCAGGTCAAAACCCTACGATCTTGTTCTGTAGCCTAAGAAATAACAGAAATCCCTTGCCTATTTCGGTTGACCACAATTTAAAAGAAATTCTGGTGGGAATCGTCATAATAATGTAACCACATGGTCCCAAAGAATTCAAAATCCATCTGCAAATGCTTAAAACGCTGCATTTAATTCTATTTTTGCAATAGACACTGCACGAATCATCGACATTTCTTATATAGTCTTATAATTTTAGTCTACGAATAACCTTAAGCAAGAGGTTGATACCTTGAAGAAGGAGCTGGATAAAAGGGATGTTGTCATTGCAAAACTGGAACGAGAATGCGTGAGTCCTTCTGTAATTTCATTTGCTTTCTCTTATTAGCACCGTTATAGGCAAGATGACATTTAACTCGTATTTTCTTGTATATTGACCCTAAGTAACTGAACCATGTGTATTACGCTGATAATTTGGGATAAAAAGACGTGAGTGTAAGGGCAATCTCAGACATTTAGCTACGGTCAAGGGGACGCAGATTGCCTAATGCAGATCTATCTTTATATCACCCATGATGACGCGTGACATGTTCAGAAGTTCTAATTACCTATATGTCCTTTGAAAGATACGATTTTTTTAATATTTTATTGAAGCAAGAAAAACATGTCCGCAAATTGGAAGCTTTGCAAGTGCAGTTACGCAGATACGAAGAGGACGTGTCAAATCTGAATCGGGTCTTGGATGAACAACGAAGGGGAATTGAAGATAGAGACCAACTTGTTCGACAACTGAGAGGAGAAAATGTACGTTCGTCATAACATCGGTTCTTCAGTTTGCTCAATAATAGCGTTCTTTCATAACTCGCCGTTTGAGAGCTGTTATTCCTTCATCCACCTATGAACCAACATTAACCAGAAAGGGAAGCCCTTCGTAACTGTGTCATTCAAAAGTTTTATGCGTACAAGACAGCTGTGCCATCGGCACTCAATACTTTTGTCTTAGTTTACATTACTGATTTTTTTCCAAAAACGAGAACGAGATCCAAACTACTACACCGTATCCTAAATGACATCTGCATAGAAAACATAAAACATAATTGTAAAATACCGGCAAAGATTGTGCACTGCCCATCTACCACCTCTAAATAACTTTACCTTGCATATTCCAGCGAAGCGAATACAGGTATGCTTGGTATCATTTTGTGGATGAAGACGACTGGAATTTCCTTTCTCTTTTTAGCAAAAGGCTGGTGGCACGGCCGAGCTGGAGAAATTGCAGGCGGAGCACGCCCGTTGCGCTCAACAAATTCAGGCTAAACAGCAGCAGCTAGAAACACTGATGCAACAGCTAGAACAACAAGCGGAAGAAATCCTTACCACAAAGTAATCGTTTAACGAAATGAATTTTTCGTCATAAAATGCATCATTAATGTTCTATCATCAGAAACCTGATTATATGTTTGCCAAATATTATTTACCTAGCGCAATTTCCTTGCAGTCAATCTATATTTTTTTTGGAAAATTCATTTTTAAACTCAAACTGTGAGCAAATTTAACAATCTTTTTTTCTGATTTTTTTATCAACTTACTAATTACAAGAAAGGATGGAAGCTTGAGTTTTGACTTGAAAGGCCTTAAGATAAAGAGTTCTGAGTCCTTCTTGCAAAAACCCCTTTGAGAAATCTAGCTGCCCTCGCTCAGCGTAGAAGATTACAGTCTTTGATGCCTTTGTGTACGCTGGAGAATTCCCTCATGAGAAAATTAGTGAAATGGATTTTAAGCCTTGGAGCTTTGAAAGGTTATTCCTTTCGTGCCAAATGTTGGCCCTGGTGATACAAAAGAACTCTTGGACAAAGATCTAGATCATCTCTGGATGGAAAACCAAGAAGCCAGCTTACTGCCTAGAAGTGTCGCACATCAACCAAACTCAAAAGATCAACGGAAAAAGAAAGCCATCTGTCAAGCCCCAAACTGTACGGCACTGTCACAGTCGAAAACTGAGAAGGCGCATTAAATGTTCATCTAGAAAGTGAAATCTCTCGGTTGTCAAATGGAACGTTGTTTCAAAAAACTGCAAGGTTCAAGAATGGTTTTTAAATCGTCATTGTTTTTCTCTAAGCGGAAGAATAGGGCTTAAATACTATCCCACGGAAATTGCCGTTCACGTCAGTATAAAATGAAAAGTGAACCTGGATAAATAGAAACAATTTTCTCTGCAAATAAGTCGCAATGATTTATCCTCTATTACCTTGAGAAAGAATATTCTTCTCCAAATAAAGGCTGAGATGGGTCTCGATAGACCACTTCGTTCTTGAGTCAACAATTTAATATGACACAAGTTTTAAGTTCTCTCATCCAATAATGCCTTCGTCTATATCAGCAGACACCGGTCTGATCTAGCACTTGATCTTGGCAGCATGAAAGGTAAAGGTGCTCATTCTTCAGCTGAGTCCGAAGCTATAATCTTCAGTGACATTCAAGCCATGTGACGTCTTAACTTTTTTTTTAAAGTGGGAGTGCTAGAGTTGAGAAACCGCTTATTAAGAAAGCGACTGTTGACTGTCCCACAATAAGTCCTGAAGTTTTCTAGTGTCACCTGACTAGTCCCCATTTGTAGTGTTGTCAACATTCTTTAGTTCTCAGGGGGAAGATTAAACAGTTGGTTATAAGAGGAATGACTAGCTTCGTTTGAGATGTCACACTGTCGAAAGTGTCTTAATTTCAGGATTGAAGCATTGACGGCCTCTGTATGTGAGAAAGACGCCAACATCGCCTTGATTCAAACAACTGGGCCCCAGAATGCTGCCTCCAAGAGCGCTGTCGAAAAGCTCACCAACGAAAAAGAGACTATTCAAAGCCAACTTCGGCAACTGGTGAGTCCTCTTTGTCATATTATTTGTAGATCTCTAGAAACTGCTTAAATCCTTATCAATTTGCTAATATTTTATGCCTGCATTTATTTTACTAGACCTTCGCACGAGACGCCCTCGCAGAACAGCGCAAAACTCGCTAGGCAATATTCAGTGGCTATTTTTTTCGAGTCCAGTCTAACAATTATCTTATATGCCTGTGTAAAGCAAACAGGAAGAAATTAATTCGTCCCTAACCACCAATTTCGATCCCAACAACTCCACTTTCAATTCCTTGATAAATCTTTTGTGACCTTGTTGTGTGTCAGTTAAATTAGTCTGTTGTTTTCAATAAGAAATTTAATCTCTATAATTAAATTCTTCATTAATTTATTTAATTGTGAACAATGATGTCAGAAATCCAATTTTCCCAGTCAATGCTTGCACACAGCTTCGTAATGATTTTATTGTCCGTAAATTTTTCCGTCCTCATTCCGTTGATGCGGCAGCCATAGGGATCTGCATCGACAAAGGATCTAGTAATTTCGCATTTTATGTTAAAATTTAGGTGACTGAAATATGCATACCTTTCGGGTTGGCCTTACATTTCGGGTCGAGGTCTCCACCATGAACGAAAGCTTTGAACATTTTTCTAAATGAATCCGAAAACGTTCGGAGGCTCATTTTAAGTCGAGCATTCTCTTGCCGTTTCGCAAATTTTCCGGTCAAAATCAGCATGTCAAGGGAATGGAAGGCGCGACGCTTAGGTGGTGGATTAGTCTTTTCCATGAAGCCAGGGCCGGGAGCATGAGATATACCACTGCCAGATGGTTCATCCAGGAGTATTTTATAGAATATGCTTTGGGATTCAATTAGTTTCGATATGATCCATGACTGAGGACATGAGAATCGAATTAAACTTAACAACTCCAAATGAAAATCTTGCTGACGTCGCGAAAAAATGACTGACTTTGATTGGAGGGTTAAGTCGGTTTTCCACGCGGCCCCTAGCAGGTTTTTCAGACCCTGCAAGCTCTGTGACTCAGTAGGAATTTTAAAGCGATAAAACATTTGAGCAATCCGATCCATTTGTTCATCTTCGGCTTCGTTCATCCATGTCTCACCCATACCTGGCCATCCCTCTAGTTCATGTGCCATGGATGAAAAAACTATCCGAAGTGGCCGTTTGCCTGGAAGGGAAAATGAAGTTCGTAGAGATTAAACATCAGTACATGATGTACAGATGCCCAAAGGAGATGGCTATAGAAGAAAACACCTTAGTGGTTTGAGTTGGGATGTATCAATTAAAAGCGAAGAGCGATATTATTTTATGTATCACGGATCAGCTCTAAACGGTAAATTAGTTGACGGCCCATTCATTAGATTATTCTATCATCAGAAGCTAGAGCACATTTTTGTTAATTGTCCAGAAGATGGGTAGGAATATTTTGTTTACTTTCTTTTGCTAATGTTATAGGATTGAGATAGATCAACTATGCTTTTGTGACAGAGTTTAGTTGAGCCCTTCCCCGTTCTCTGTGCCTTCACTAAAACCGAGATAAAGCCAAAGGAAAACTTGAAACTGCACGGTAACCCTTCAGGAAGGGGACTGAGACTTCAAATATGGGACTGGTATCTTAACCGTCATTCCTTTTGAAAAGATTTGATCAAACATCTCTCACTTTTTATACAGAACCAAAAGCCTTTACATCTTGTTGGAACCATAAAGAACCAGACTAGGCCTTCAAAAAGGGCAGGGGACTTACTTGGGCGAAACCATCTAGAGGTAAACCGCGAATGTCTCCTTCAGAGTGGAACGAAAACTGGAAGTAGATTAAGAACTACTTTTAGAACAAAAGAAAAGAAAAATAAGTTCTCACTTGTCAACTCCACATGGTAATAAAATCTCTTCCGAAATACCGGTAGCACAGATGCAAACAAGAGGGCTTGATTTTATCTTATAAACACAGTTACAGAATATAAAATCAGTAATAGAATTTTTCAAAGTAACTCCGTTTTAAATCCTTTTTGAATACCACGAATCCCACCCCTACTTCCTGTTGATTTCTTTTCGAAGGCGAACTTAGAAATCGCTTCATCTATGCATAGTGAATATCTAGAGCTCCTAATGCTCACATTTCTAATGTGAAACGAATGCGTGATCAAATTTACAATTCTACTATTAGCATCAATAGTAGATTTTGTAACTGAATAAACAATGGGACCATAACTGTTAGACTTGTATGCTGTTTGCGTTGCATATCGTACAGCTTACCAGACTTAAAAATTCTACTTATTTCCTCAGAAGTCCAGTATTTTGGCGGCAAAACAGTTCCTGAATTAGTTTCCGCATAAATCCAACTCATGCCGCTACTAGTTGCATTGTCAGTGTGCAAAAAATCGCCAATCAAATTTCTGTCTGCGAAATGTTCAGCAAGCAGAGAGCTGAACATTTGCAATGGAATTTTATTTAACTTTTGTTTTAATTCACTTAATTCACATGCTTTGGATACTAGTCCTGGTTTTAGAGGAATGCAGTGAGTCCCAATGTGGTGGCTGGCAATATCGGAAAACACTTTATCAATAACGTTGTTTTGGGATTTTCCATCGCGCTCGCTATACCAGTGAACAGACCCACTTGAAAGCCAAGCCTGGTTGAATAGCTTTTCATTCTCATTTTTCATCTGCATTATTGCGAGAACGCTGGTGGCCCCAGACCCTATTCCGAGAACCGTTATTCGATCAGGGTCCCCTCCAAATTGCTTGATGTGTTCTTTGATCCATCGTAAACCCACTAACTGATCTTGGAGCGCTAAATTTTCATGAGACAGTTTACGATCGGTTTTGCCTTCGGACCTTGACTTGGTGAGATTGTAAAAAAATCCAGCGATACCCAAACGATAATGCAGATAAACCCAAACTGCGTCGCTGTGGTAAACAGTGTCATCTGTGGGCCAGAAGGCAGGTTTTTGAAACTTTGGAGGCATCATAGGTTCAGCTAGGAATTGAAAGCCGGCGATCACTACAACCACTGGTCGCAGAACCCCTTCGTATATGGGTGTTGCAATGTCTACCTGAAGACATCTCTCGCCTTGAAAAAGATGCCCAGCATCTCTGAGCTCAACTTTCCCTTCTGTCTTAGGCTGGATGCAAAAACGAACCGGTAGAGGTTTGCTCAGATCACAGGTCCATTTACCGCGTTTGAAAGAGCATCGATCATGATTAGCCAAGATGCAGCCCTCAATACTACCTAAATTTTGCGGTGATTTCCACCTCAAAGACGGCTTTTCACCTACAACATTCAGATATTCTCGTAGAATGTCCATCGTCTCTTCGTCTGGTTTAGCAAGAGGGGGAACTGCATAAGGCACGGAGAAGAAGTGAAGAACTGTATTATTAGCATTCCAAGCACCTTGAAGTTGAGCACAATCTGTTGTTGTGTTAACTGGCAATGTAGGGAAAAGAGGCAAATGAAGAAAGGCGGTTATAAAGTGAATAATAACCCCTATTAGTGTTAATAGGGTGAAAAAAATTAAAGTTTTCTCCAATGGGAGGCGAAAAACTACACTAAACCCCGGGGGCACCACTTGTGGGCGTCCGTACTTGAAGAACTCATCGGGCTCCAAGAGCTTATGATATTCCACTACTCTTACTCGCTTACAAGCCATTTCTGATCCGACCGCAAGATAATAGATAGAAATTTACTTTAAAGGAAATCAATTAAGTTTTAATTGGATTAGATTGAAAAAAAATGATTATGATGTTAAATCATCAAGTATACACGGATGTTTCTCTTCTGAATGGAAACTTGTATCCGCTCGTGTGATTACATCGTTTTCTAGTTTTTCATGGGTTTCCAAAGTACTTTTGATCTATCCGTGTTGATTTTTCAGTGAAACCGTGAATGAAATTCCAACCGAACTCGAGGGAGGCAGGCGCATGGCCAGAAAACGTGGTAAATTACAGTGTCCATTAGTCTTTCCCATTTACTAAAATGGTAGACTTTTAAAAGCTATATTCAAAATTTCATATGTTTTGAAATATTTGAAAAAGCTTTTCGAACTAAGCGCTTTAAGGCCGCCTAATATACACCTATCCAGAAGACATATTTTGGGCGTCCAATATCCTGACGATTTTGTGATATCCCCGATAGTACTAGAATTTACGTCCTTTGTATTTGAGTTGAGTAAAAGCAGATATCTAATGTCATGCGGCAAACGCCATATTCTTATTTTTAACAAACTCCAGTTTGTTAACCAACATTTTTTGGTCAAAATTAGAGATGAAAGTCATAGCAATACTGATTTAAGCGATTAACATGTTTATTTCATTTATCTGGGTTGAAAGGAATAACGGACAACAATTGGAAGTGATCACACATTTTCTATCAGGCTGTCGATTCTTGGTTCAGAAGGCTTGACTTAACCTGGGGGGAGGCGCCTCAGCCATAACGAACAGTTTATCTGCAAGGTAAAGAAAAACGTGAGAAGTCACCGAAGCCTACTAGACCTGTCGAGCGGCTAATTGGGTGACGGGACAATCGTTCAGCGATGTTTTGACATAACCTCCAGAAAGTCGCCGAGGCTACTGCGTACTCCGTAAGAAATCCATGTCGAGTGAAAATTACATTGAATGAATCTCTAATGTCTCGTCTAATCTAGCCTTAGATCTTGAAAATTGTGCAAACGAATCATTATTACAGGTAAACTCCGGCCACTAGGATATAATGCATAAAGTATTTGCACCGCAAAGATCGTGTTTGTATGCTCTACTTAATATTTCGACCAAACGTTCATTTCTGATGGCTCTTTTTATTGTCTAGTAATTTTAGTGTCCTCAACCACGATTCGGAGCCTTTTCACACCGACTCTATAATGTTGGCACTTTTTTAAATCGAGCGCTTGAAGTGTTGATCCACAGTTCGGGAAAATGCAAAGGTCACGGGCAACTTCAAATGAACTGCAGACATCCGTTTGAAAAGTATCAAAAGAGGGGCAACGATTTCTTTCAGTTGAAATAACTATTCACCTGACATTTTATCATACTAAAAGAAAGCATGGCTTGGTTCTTACAAGAAAGAGACATGAGGTTTGTTGTAACCTCTCCAACTGACTAATAGTTGGTCAACTCGGTTGGTATCCCAATAGCTCAGTAGCGATGGCCACTCAGCCACTGTCTCTGACATTTGTGAGCCCCCTTCTGTTTTTTTAGATGTAAATTAAAATAAGCGGCCCACAATTAAGCCTTTAAATAAAAATGAGTAACACCTTTTAGTTCCTTCTTCCCTGAATAAATAGCTACTTATTGAAGAAACGCTGGAGGAAACGAAGGAACCTAGTTATAGAACATATGTTTTGGTTTGTGAGCGGTGGCATTGCGAAAAAGGATATATCAAAAGAAGACCGGTGAACCGCAAGTAAATGTGTGTATCCTAACAACCCTCTGCGTGCACCGGACAATCGCTGCCAAGTTTTTAAGAATATCCAGCGCTATTTACATCGACAAAATGCACAAACAAACCATAGAGCGTACGCACTCCACCCAGTGTCTTGGGAATCTGGTTACGGAATATCAATGCCTCCTACTTGAGTCGCCTTCTGATTGTATCTGTAAATGGCTATTCACACCGCAATATTATTATCGATGGAAAGACCAACACAGGCTAGGCAAATAATCGAGCTTTTGAGGAGTTCGGTTGGTGAACCCTAAATGCCCACGACATTGAAAAATAATGAATCTTTATATGAGGTGTCCTGAATAGTAAACAGGTGCTTTAGGGATTAAATGCCATTAACAAAGTTATTAGGTGGATTAACTTAGGGACGAAATGCGAAGTCCACGTCATTTTTAATGGAGGCCCATGGCTTGTTTATGCGGAAATAGTTACAAAATGTCAAATTTTCTCGCAAATCTTTCCATAATTTTCCAGACTAACTATATTCGTTATCAAAGCAAGGACTTCTTCGAGATTAAAAATTTTAATGGTCCAAAGATGAAGCGTAGAACATTTCAAAACGCTTTGATTTTGGTGGCGCAAACTTGACAAGTATTCTCACTAGACGCTTCATCGGGGTCCGACCTCGTTGACTCTGGATTTTAAATGTCCGTTTCGTGCAATGATTTGAAAAGCTATTAATCCAAAATTCGTTAAACGTTTTCGTAATGTTGAAAAATCCTAACATACGCTCTCATGTGCTTTGGCTCGTAATTTTACCATGGAATTACTTAAATACACCTTCTATTCACAGTTCAGATCATGCTTTTAAATTCCTTCGGACTAAGATTAGTTGAGTTAATTTGCACAGCCATTAAGAAATTGCATTTCTCTAACAAATTTTCGGCCATGTAAATTTGAATTCGCTCACCGAGGTTTGAGTGCTTATATCAGTAACCGAGCTAAAGTACGACCTATATGGAAATAACTCCATGGACTACCATATGGGACCATTTATTAATGTTTAGTTCAGCCAATGAATGTTGGGAAATATCGATGACCAATAACTTTAGGTAGCAATTCCTTACTATAATTCTGTATTAGATATTAATAAAGAGTTCGAAATCCTAAAATTTGTAGTTTGAATGAATTTTAAAGTCCCCTTCATAATTAATTCTTCTTAGATCCTTCCGTCTAATACAAAAAGTCAAAAAATAATGTCTGAGGATACAAGTTTGTTGAATCACGCATAAAGCATTGTAGAATAAGTTGAAAAAGAAAAATATTTAAAGTGCAATATTAAGCAGCCATGAACTTTTAAGGGGCATAAATGCCTGTAAAGGACCTTCATCACAAGCAAAGTGCAAGTATGTCGTAAATCCCTTGTAATCGAGAAGGTCGTGTTTTGCCAAACACGCTTACATATTTTAATCTAACTAAACAACTTGCCAAGCATAACAGGCCACCTTTTCGCCCGGTTCCTATTTGCTCTTTTCAAGATTCGTGCATTCAAATCACGGACCTACAGTGCTTATAGCTGTTCATGTTCAAGATTGCTTCTGGGGGATGGATCACTCATCCCAGTTCTGTGGGAGTCATGTACTCTCCTCGTAGTTAAAACCAGCACTCTTGCTACTTGGGGCGCCTAGACTCCTCTTGATATTTTATTTGAATTTGTTTAATCGTTCTAAAGGTTAAACGTTCGATGGATTGCGCACAAATTCAATTTACTTTTAATAGGCTTACATTCCAGCAATGTTGAAGTGATTTCAAGTGCTTGAGTAGCAATACTCAGAGTTATATTGAACCCAAAGGAATTTAAGATTATTTGCTGTGTTGAAAAATGAGGATAATCATTTAGTAGGCCGCACGGGTTTTGTTCTGTGATCTGATCGGCGTTCATGTCTAATTTTTCTTCCGTATGATCGGTCCATGAACCCCGACATTCATTTAAGCAAGGACATTGATGGAGTTTTCCTAGTTAAGTTTTATTTAGCTAGCTTGTCGATAATTCCCTCAATAATGAGAGTGATTTTTAGACCAAGGAGGTCGGTTACCTCCCACCACTGTGACAAAGCTTATGGGTGCATGGTAGGCAGTTTGTCCAACAGGGTCAGTGGTTTGGGCAAATAAGGCGTTTATGTCCAATAATATTTTCCCTTGTGTTGGTACAAAATCGAAATCGTCAGGTTCTCGGAAGAAAACGGCAAGCCAAGGAAATTTCAGGCGGCCAGTGCTAATGAAGTTGCCTAATTACAATGACTTCGATGGAAGAAAGCCAGATTTTAACACCCTAATTGCAGGTAACTAAAATAAAGGAAAAGTGACGGCTGCTCTGAAAGAGCAGCCTGTTATATTTGTGGCGAGTTCATATTGTTAATTTTGAGACCTTGAACGTGCTCGAAGTGAAACCACTTCGATAATTAAGCACTTTGCAAACGATCTTTTCTCTGACGGTGGCGTAGTCTAGAAAAATTTGAACTATAATGATACCAGAATGTGTAATTCTGAAGAAAACGAAACGATATTATTATCTAGAAGAGCGTTCAATAACTGAACGATTAAAAACGAAGGTCTAGAATATAACCTTTACCCGACGGCAAGTTTGCGAATCGTGGAACATTCAAACCAACAGGACCTTTGAACTCTGGTTTGTTCTCTTAATCCGGTTTCTTTGTCCTAAAACGAGGGTAAACGTAGCGGTATTGAATGTATCTGCGTATTACAAAAAAAATTCTATCCTCCTCACCCTAAGGGTGAAGACAATGACCTTGACCTTGGAGCGTAGTAAATCAGGCCGGAACACGAACACGATCTCTAATGCAAACTGACCAACTGATCAAAATGCGCTAATAGTAACACGAACTTGCTTCGGAGTTAAATGACACTGAAAGAACAATTATTCTCTCTAAATGCGGTCTCTAAAGTATCAAAGGAAATACAAGCTCATTATTGTTCTAAGCGATATTCTGGTCGATAAGAAAGCCTTTTTATTCTGTTATTCCTTATTTCAATCATGAACGGAGCAAACTGCTTTCTTCTAGGGTTAATTGCGGGGAAAAGATGCGAATATTAACGGATAAGAACTGGTAGAGCTACGCCTTTTAACTGCACGCATCCCACATGACATGCGCCAGCATGCACGCGATCGCATGCCACTTGATTTACGTTACAAAGTTTATTCATGCGCAGATGACCCAATGTACACTAGCGGAAATGAAGAGCAGAAGCCAAACCAGCGTGTTGTAGTATGTGACCTCAACTGCAAGAAATTTATTTAACGGTAGCATACACTTTTCACTCATTAGGTGACGCTATTCCGAAACTCCTTCAGCGATTATAATGACAATGTTGATTCACGCTGGACTATAAGGGAAGGGAAAGTGTGTGATCCCTCTCTACGATATTTACCGAGCGACTCGTCTACTTAGTAAAAGTGCAACATGTTTTATAAACCTGGACTCAACACCGGTTCGGATGAATGAAAACTCATGTTCAAGAAGTACTGGTTAGAGAAAGGGATCGATTAACAGACCTATCATCAAAGAATTATTCAGAACTGCCAGGAGTAAGCTATATCCAAATCGAACATGGCAAAGGACTTTCAATGAGTTAGAATCATTTTAACGTTAAAGGTGTCAGAAAAGCATTATCTATGAAGGGTCATAACCCATTTCAACAGTAGTTTTCGTTAGTGTTCAAAACGAACGGCGAAATAAACAATCGAAGGAGGTTAAAAGCGAGGGTTTCCATCTGTTTGGAAACCGGATTCGGGAACTTTGTTGCCTTATTTACGATTGGCAATTAATGCTTCCCCTAAATAATTACCTAGCAAATTAATCTATACACTTCGTTCAGTCTTACTGATTCAGTCCATTCGCGGTTGAATAGCTGGTTAGCGTCACACTTTTTGGACTGGAAGGTATGCTGTAATTTGTACAATCGAGAGGGGAGATGATGAACCATACGGCTTTTCAGAATTTCTAGGAACATCATTTTCGTTTAGTTCCAACTCAGAATCACAAGCCTACTTTCTCTTCCTACTTTGTGCGCCTCGGTTAAGACGATTCAGCCATCGTTTTCATAACAGCTGTACGTGTCAGCCCTTAACTCAAGGTTGAGTAACGGAGGAACTCCATTTGGAGACTTGCTGGGAATCTCTCTTGAGGGGAGTGACACTGGATCCTAATTATCCTAGAATTGATGTGGCGTTTCGATCACCCTTCCTTTTACAGGATTGGAAAACGAATTCAAAAGATTCGATATTTTGGTAAGCAACTGTCCCTCAAGATCATTTATCTTTTAATTTCCTGAAGCTTTGTCTTCGCAGCCAACTTTACCAAACTGAACGATATTGTAGAAGTAAATCAAAATGAAAACTTCAGTAAAAAATTCTGTGAAATATATTTTTAGAGCTAGCTATATTATATTTAATCCTAATCCGGTGTGAGCTGGAGAGATGTGTACCAGTAGATTGCTATCCCGTACCATCTAATTGGTAAAATATCAGGTTACCTCGCATTTGATAGAACCTTTTTGACCCTTCTTTCCTTTAGCCAAAGGGTCTGCCCAAAATCATTTTAACTAGGCTTCAAATGGTATCCATAAGCACATGTTTAATTACACTTGTTTTAATCGTTGCACGTAAGACGATTCTTAGGTTCCAAAAATACACATAACAATAGAAAATAAATGGCATTTTTGTTTACGAATTCCTCCCACTTTTCATATGCAATCACAAAGGCCATCAAATATTCAGATACCCTAATGTTTCTCACTTTCAAATTGTCTAAATCGCCTTTCAATCATTTGTTCAATAGGGCTTCAAATACTGTAATAAATTTAGGGGTTCTAAAGTCAATTTCTTATCAAATTACTGGAATAGGATGTGATTAAAAGTGGATGCAAATTGTGGTGAGTTTGCCTGGCTGGTTTTCTGCTTTTGGCCTCCAAGGTCTGCTGTAATAGCCGATTTCGATGAAAAGAGCAAAATTGTGGTGTCAACAAATAATCTCTAAAATTAATACACCCCCGTTCTATTTCAGTTGTTTCAATCTATATTGGTATTTGCACGCTGCCAAGACCCTGTGAAACGGAAAATTTCGTCGAACGTCACAAATGATCACGGTAAGAAGTAAACACAAAGGGATTCTGGCAACCTCAAGATAAACATACTTTTAATGACCCAAACAAAATCGGGGAGTATTTAATATAAAAACTGATATCATGCCATCGAAGATAAAGTACACAGAGCGGTCTTTTTTAGTCCTCCTTTGCCAAAAATTCTAAAATTAAATGTCTGCTAAGAATTTCCATTTCCATATGGCTCGAAAGCGATTCCGGGTCGTGGGTCCCAAGTGGTTTGGAGTTCTTTGCTGTTAAGCAAAAAAAGAGGTGCAAAAGTGAGAGCCTATTTAGAGAGCAAACTCGAGAATTTCAGAGGGATGACATGACGGCGAAACACAACGTTGAGTTCCTCTTAATTCTCTTAATCGCGTTCCGTCTATTGTTAATTTGCGTACTCTCTGGTGAACGTCTTGGTAATTTTTCGCCACCCTAAAATGAGGACTTGATAAAAACTAAACCAAAACAGTTTGGGGTGCCATTACACAAACTTACTCTCAACCTCCTCGAGGTGATCACCGGTGACCCCAGGGGCGACTCTGGGGCCTAATGAGAAGGGCGGTCGGACAGGACTAACCACCCACCAGCAGTAGTACAAATTCGTACAGTCTGGTGAACTAGGCACGACGTAAATACATGGATTCACGGTCTCAATCTGGACTGTGGAAAGCGCGTGCATATATGTCACAATGAATGGAATCTCCGCCAGAAAGTTGAAAAGACTTCTGGATGAGGTATGAAGATTGTCTGCCTAAACAATGTCGAGGAATCACTACGAAGTTGAAATGCTACCTCTCCGATGAAATTATGCCAGAGAAGTGACCAAAGAACCGAAGACGCCGATAAACGCTTTTATTGCCTTCTATGCTAGCTTGGGACTTGCTCTAATGTGTGAGGAGTAAGTAAATAAATAAATAAAATGAAATAAAAATTGAAACGAAGATAGAAGGAAGTTTTGATTTTGAGAGGCTTATAACGAAGGAAGATACTATTTATTTGAGGTACGGAAATTACTGAGGAGTATTTTAGCGAACAATATCGTGTTGAACCCCTTTTCACTTTTGTCGCCCATTCTTGGCCGCTTTCCGAATTTTTCTCAGATAATCTCCTATAGATATGGTCTCCCATTGGTGAAGGCCGGTTATACCGGATGATGGCACTTATATATTCAGTAAATTTATGCTCGATTCAACCACTTTTTGGCGCTGTGGATAATTTCAAGTAGCCACATAAGACGAACCTATGGATACCACTTTTAAGTTGTGTAAACTCAGTGACTATCCACAACCATGAGTATCGTGAACGCATCGAAGACGTAAGGTTATACATGCGCACCATTTGCCTTCACTAGCAAATTTTTAAATTTGGATTATGCGTCCTTTGATAACCCACGTACTCATTAACTTTTGCTCCAGTAATCAAATTTTTCGAATGAATGTCAATAACAGTATAAATTGTATATAGTATATTCTAGGCCCTTTCCTGATCTCGATCAGTATGTAAATCGTGATTGATGTTCCAAAATCATAAAAGAATTGAGTTTATCAATTGTATTAAATTAGAACATGGTTTTTAACTCTGCCCACTATGGCCTAACGCGGACTTTGTTCACGATCCAGTTTCGAGCGTGTGTAGTTTAATGTCCTATGTTTACATGAGATGGCATGATTTAATGACGTTGTGAAAACGCATTTATCATGCTGCTTAGCGTCCATGAGTTTTTTTGTAAAAGGAACTTACGGTTTCAGTCGTGATAGTCCACTGCTTTCGTGAGAGTAAATGAGTGTGCACATCCCGTTGGTTGATTTTTCGAACTGCCATTTCTTAATGTGAATGAATAAAAAAGGGGAGCCCTGTAGTTGTTATGGCAACCATTCATTACCACACATTCGACATGTCGAACTAATGATACTCGATAGCGTTTGAAATCAAATATGGAAAGCATACTAGATCAAAAGCGAGTGTGAATACCTATCGCTGTCTCAGTCGCAGCACTTAAAAATGGGTATTTTAGTCTCTTCAAAGGAGAAAGGTGGTTAGGACATTCCATTTCAGGCTTCCACTCCCAAAATCTGGATTTTAAACAGGAGCCAGTACAATCACTCCGCCCCTAGGAAGTTTCCACATAGATTCCAGCGGACCTCAACGGGTTGTGAATGACAAGGTTGGTGGAAGAAAGCAAGCCTAGGTTTTGGAACTCCAGTCAATAAAGAAAGCTAAATTACGCACCGATCGTGAAAAGCTTTTCGTTTCCCACCTACATACTTTTTTATATCTACGAGCTTTGATGATTGTGATGATCCGATAAATCACCTATTAAAATAAAGTAAGAGAGCGTCCATCAAATGTGTTGATATGGAAATGGTTAACTACATCTAGGGCACATAGCTGCGCAGGATTCATTCCATTGATTATTTTTTCGAGTGTTCTATATGACTCGGGTCTATTTTAAATCCAGCTGACAGAAGAGTTCGATAATCTGGATCATAGGATCGAGTTTACAGTTAAATGGCCTCAATTAGGAGTTAGTGCAGGAAGTCGGGGTTCGAGAACTTCCAAGCAAAGCTTGAGCAGTCCCCCAATAGTTCATATTTTGTACAAATTTTGTTCATTTGACTTCTCTAACTATTGGACAATATGAACATCCAAATGATTCCGTTTTTTAGCAAAAATTGAAGTTCTAAATTAGTTTAAATCAACCTTGAGTGGGAAAATCTAGCAAAATAGCCAAAAAATATCATTTTGTGGAATGAATAGATATATATCGCTGGCAGGAATCTCTTGGTTTCCTTTTAATAGAGATGATATTACTTCGAAAGCACTCTTATTGTTAATATAAGGACCAACGTTGGGCTCGTCAGTACTTGATATGTACTTATGCTCGAAGGACAAAGGATACCGAGATTTGCAAGCAAGATCAATGAATGCGTCGAGGTTTTTCTGTGCAAAATAGAAAAGGACGCAAAAAGTGATCGCTTATAATAATCGTGCCTGGATGGATTAAAAGCAGCACAGATGTTTTTTTTCAATCCCATGCTAGAGGGAAGTGTCTTCAGTGTGCTATCCCGAGGAGAGTGGAGGGTACCTTGGAGCCCCACCAATGAAGAATTGCTCCTAATTAGGCGTCCTTTTGTAGGCTGATATTTGACCTTAAAGGTGGTCACCCCGAAAACTATATGCATGGGGACGAATTTGAACCATGTCATTTATTAGAATAATCGCATATGAGATCACCATGCTCGGTTGTATGCATTCAGTACGCCCTAGTAATAAACTACAACTTGCCTACAATTTAAAAATTCATTAAGCAAATGAATTTTGCATGTCCTATTAGTCATGAGTGTGTCAGCCGAAAGATTTCACGTGAAGAGAATTTTGCAAATATTAGCATAATCATTTGACCTAAAAATATAGTTAGCTGATGTGTAAAGTTAATCTGGTGCAAAATAAAAGGCCGATTTGAGACGCCAATGGATGAAAATGTGAAAAATCTCACATTAATAGTGTCGGCGAATATGCTTTTGAGAATATCTATTTGCGAGGTGCTATTTGTTCGGTACTTGTACGATTACTCGTTTGCTTACCTGTGCATGCTAGTAACAAAGGGAGTGATAAATAGCGGTGCTGGTATGGCAATGGTAGTACAGTTGATGAATATGTGATAGTCCTACAAACCTTGTTGTGCGTGACTGGTCATTCGAATTAAACTTTCTATGGTGTGATAGTTAATGGGACCTAGAACTGGCCTCCAAATTCTAACCTACCCCAAGGACCTACCAAGAGCTTAGGCTACGTCATATTGAAGATAAATAAAAAGGCAGTTCTTACCACTTTCATGCGTTTGACATTTATTATTGGCAAAGATTGATCAATTTCTTTTCTATTTAATCTTATTTATATTTGTCAACATCAAAAACTGAAGCATTAAAAGTCAGTCGTTTTGTTCGTGGATGACTTTAGTACCCTACTAACTATATCGCAAATGAAAGGCATAGGTTTTGCTGGGCGAATTCAATCACGCCTCCTCCGGTAATAGAAAGACGTCCGGCATATTTTTGTAAGCGATTAAGTTTCACATTGGTCCTATCGTCAGCATCTGTAAGCGACTTAACCGTCTTGAGTTTAAACTCGGTGTTTTCAAGAATTTGATCCTAGAAATTCGTCGGGTAGCGCAGTATGTAGACTTAGATTAAGTTGAAGGAATGAATGAATCAGGAGAGTCGGAAGAAGTAGTACTTAACTTTGTAGTTCAATTGTCCTCTTAGCACAATCTATTTCTTACTTTTCAACCTAAGCGACCAAACGCCAGTGCTTCCGAAGACTTGCGCGTAATTCCGGTTTTTTCTCTGTTTTCTTACACGTTGTCTTGAGAAGAAAAAAGTGGTGTAAAACATACAATTTAGTAAAGAGATAAGGGTATTATTTTTCCTAATGTGAATATTAGGAGTCAGAGTGAATGTGAATTTATGTACAAAAATGTGAACTTTATGGAAACACACTTGATTGCTGTTTGCCATTGACCTAGTTTTCAATGGCAAGTGTGTACTTCTAAAGTGAGTTAAAGCTAGAATTTCAGCGACAATGCATACAGTTTTTAGACCAAAGCGGCCATGTTTGAGAATTGAATCTAACAGAAAAAGTTTAAATTTGACTTGTAAGCCCCACGCAAGGTGAAATTTCGTAGAATCACCATTTTGAAGCCATATTTTATGCTGGAAGGATACTAAAAGCTGTCCACTTATATTGAAAGCAAGCAGCGCTAGTCATTGGTATCGTAAACTAATAGTCTGACGAAATGTTTATCTCAGATCTAATATCTCAACTAAACCATTTATTAAACCATTTTCTGATGCGCCAAAAAACTATTTTGCGAATATTTCATTGCTTATAATATCTCATTTCATTGTTGCAAATATTGAAGGTTTATCAAATTCAAACAGTGATGCGTCTATTGGTCTGAAAGCGGTAAATTATTTCACATGTTAACCAACGGAAAAAAAAGTAATATTAAATCCCTTTCACAAAGCTTCTGAAATGTACTATGCACCTTTTGATACCTATCTCAAGCCGTGGTGGTTTATTATTCATTTTCTTTAATTTTAAGGCTTCGAGTTTCAGCGTGATTATTACAGGAAAAATGCATTGACGACTGCTTCCATGTTACACAGACTTTGGTGGTATACACTGACGAAATTTTCTTGTGGGTTATCATTATTTCAATCATCTTGGAAGAACTTTGCACTCACTTCCACGACTTATAATATATGTCATTCATTTTAGTGGTTATTCTGCTTATCAGTTTCAAAAACCCATGAAAAGCACGCCTAAACATGAGCAATAAGCTGGGTAAAGTAGTCCTCACTAACATAAATAATCTATGTCTCCAGTTCCTCATGGAAGTAGGGCAGCATATCGGTATTTGCGACTAAGATACTCCCAGATATGAGGACGGGGGGGGGGAGGGAAGAAATAATGAACTGTTCGCTCAAAATGGTGTTTACACAACAAGATGATGAAGCCAGTCTGGGAAGAACGAACTGGGTCCAAGGCTGTTAGAAGGAGGGCAACTAATAAACCTATATCATTTTATTGGCTAGTTTCATCTCCAGGTCCTATCGTCCATTGGCATCCTACTTAGCCCCGGCCAGATTGTCATGATTTGATAATTGCAACTTTCCAACTCTCCCAATACCGATGAGTCTGCAATTAAATTGTCTACATAATATCTGCCATTAACTTTCTGGACCAATATGGAGATTTATTTGGGGAAATGGTGGTTTACAGATAAGAGCGCTCCTTAACTACTAAACGAAAATAGAAGCTGGAATAGGCTAGTTACTGGACTAAGGTTCCATCTAAGGACATATATCAACCATGTACCAGCGGCATTGTGTGATTGCCAATATAATGAGCTTCGACTGACCCCACTCTTGCACAGGCAATACCACCCATTTCCAACTTCATTGGCACAAGCATCTCTGCAGGATATTTCAGATATGATTAAATATGGTACTCGAATGATGTATTTGATATATAAAATAATCGCACGGCATGAAAATATCTCTCTCCCTCTCTCTCTCCCTCTATCCTCAATTGGTCAATTAACAAGTAACACAACCACTAGTTCATGAGGAGAAAAGGCTAATAAACGTAGCAAAGGTCACATTACATTTCGCTGCAAAACTGGGATAGGTGGATGAAAATATCATGAGGGTCATGTGTGCATGGATGTATATAGGAGCTTTTATGCGAAAAAAGCCAGGGTTTGGTAGTAAGGGTCTATTGTAACTATATGGAACATGTAAAAACTTGGCAAGATTGATTATAAAAATACGTGTACTTGTATGTGCGCTAGTCAATGCCGATGAGCATTCAATGTAGTTATTTGCGAGAGGACGACATCAGTTTAGATTCTCTATTTTCCCCTTACGCTCCACAAATCCCAGCTTCTGCAAGGATTTATAGAAAGGGGAATAGAAAAGGAGTTGATTGATTGAGCGACGGGACCTTCCATCCATATCAAGATTTCTGCAGCTTCATTCAATAAAGAATATAGAACCGGCCTCTGGAGAGCAGATATTATGAGAGAAGGGGATAAAGAAGGACACGAAAGGTGAAAATGATGAACTTATGAAAGACAGCACAGAGAGGTCGTGGAGGAGGCAGAGAGGAGGAGGGGAAGGGGTAGGGGGATTGAAAATTTGAGATTCATTTACAGCGTCTTCGTCGACATCTGTCTAGTAATACATAGACTCCGAAGAATAATGCTGCCAGGAGGAGTAGCAAGTGAGGGAAGAAAAAGCGTTGAAGTTAGGCCGATAGTCAAGTGTGTAGGCTGTACCGGGCGGACTGGAGGAGAAAGAATTGCGTTCGTTACCACCCACCGCAGTCCGCATAGGGTTCCTTTCTGAACCCACCGATGGGTGATTGCAAAAAGACTCATACGACCCGATGGGAGATGAGCCTACCACACTTACCTCCTCTTTGACCATATAATTGCAACCATCATTGTTATCCCAGTACTGCCCGTTTCCTCCGTTTGGCCCCGCCTCAAAACAAACGGCGAACTGAAGCTCTCGCGGTTCGGGCATTTGCGCAACTTCGACGCTGAAGTTGAACATGAAAGTGTCATAATTTGAAGTTCCACTTCTACTTGAGAGTCCAGCATTGTGAACAGCTGGGTAGTCTTTGTAACTTTGCCATCGGTCAATTGTCACTCGCAATTTGACGTTTTTCTCAAAAGTTATATTCTTCACCTTAATTGTACCATAGAGATAAAGATTGTTGCCGCTTTCCTTTCTGTCAGTCAAGGTGATATTTTCGAGGGACACGTAATTGGCATCAAGGCGCTGTCGGAAAGCCAAATATTGGGCAGCAGGTTGAGCAAATGTGAGACGCCAATTGGCAGCACCACTAGTAGGCAATGTCAGACTGAGCGAAGATTTCGGTACATTAAGGCTTAACGTCTCATGAGAGCTTTTAGAATGGTGAAGTTTTGGCAGTGGCGGAGGAGTTTTCATGATATCGGGCACACTGCTATGTTTTGGCCCCAGCGGCTTACTAACACCTAGGAACGAATCATCCAGATCTCCTAGGTCACCAAAATCGTCGTCAAATGCTAAATTAAAACAGAATTTCATTAATTACCCAAATTACCATATTCATGAGACATTTATCTTCACAATTTTGCAATAGGTAGCAGTATTATGAGGACTCATGACGGATGTTTAAATAAAACACTGAAAGGCTTGAAAACAGGAACCGATATCTGAATTCATCTGGCGAAAATATGACCAGATCTGATCGCAGTGTGTATAATGCACTTGTTTGAGGTCATTCTCCATTTCTGATAGATTTAACTTTCATTGAAGACCGACAGTTGTATTAAGTACGCTTAGACGAGATATAAGTTCATCTAGTACAAGTGTACTTAAAAGATAGTCTGAGACAATTACTTCAACGAAAGAAATTAAGGGATCACGAATTTTCAAAATGACAAGTTAGACTTTGGTTTAACCATGGTCTTCCGAAAGCTAGTTAACTTATTGTGAAAAAAATGGAGCTTGTAGGTTTGGCTTTTATAAGAATAAAGCAAAAACTCACATAGAGGACGTTCGAGATGTAGTGTTGGAGGTAGAGAATTGTCAGGGATAAGCCTCTCCTGGAATAGTGCCTCTCCGATGTCATCAGCGAATCGTACCGTCTTCTTCGAGCTCTTAGGTACTTCGATAGCGAGAGGTTCGGTTGAAGACACCTCTGCTTCTGTCAAATTTGGTGAGGGATCTACATCAATGGGTTCACGCGATACTTCTTCATTTAAAATTGAAGTCTTCACAACATCTTCCTGAGATTCGACGGATTCAGTAGTCTCCAAAGTAGAAGCCCGTTGGGAAGTCTCCTGTAAGGCTTCAACATTATCACGTTCTGAAGACTCTTTGATTGCTGGCTCTGGCAGATCTTTCGCATAACATATTTCTGAGTCCGAAAGAGAAAGACGTTTGCGTGGTGGGGATATGGCGCATCGAGGTTGATTCTGCTGGTTCAGAATGTAGCGATCGAAAATAAACGAGGACAGAGCAGAATTTTCCATTTTAGTACTTTTTGCTTGTGGTTCACAGCTCCGACACCGCACCTTTCTTTGTCTAAACTCATAACTCATAGAACAATTAGCAGTCTCCTGCCTTTCAGTTGGCAGTAGACTTGTCAATGAGTGCCTAAAGCCAGCTTTTTCCTTCAATACCTGGAGAAGATAACGCGCAAGAGAGGGTGGCAGAACGCATCTGTTCGATGTTCCGCCAGCCAAATCGCCACAAGATGAGGAGCGAGTTGAGCTAGCACCAATGAAATGTTCAAAAATTAAACCGCCGGTAATTAGTCCTCGTTGGCCGTCTTCACGGCTGTTATTGCGACAAGACAAACATTTAAAGGGAGATTCCTCTACTGATTCCATCCAGCTGCAGTCTTTCTTGAAATTTGCCTCATGGTGTCCGTAACCCAGTTCAATCATAGATCCAGTCCGGTGTTTGCCTACTGAATAGATAAGACTGAGTTCAGAGACCATCGAATTTCGCGAGTGTGTACGTATTCGTTGTGCACCCTACAAATCTGGATATATTCGAGTGGTGTTCTCACTGGAAAGAATGCATCAAGAGGTACACAAACTCTCGCCGCTAATGGCAAACCCAGCAGCTGCTCGGGCCTTCTATAAATGGCAATCAAATCATCCTGACAGCCAATCAGCTATCAGAGCAAATGAACCAGTCACGTAGGCAGGCTGTGCCCGCAATGCAGAAAGGTCTCCAACCAATCAACATCGAGCTGTGCATTGATTGGTTCCTGCTTTTGGAGACCTCTGTTACATCTTTCCCGTAAATTCACGAATGGGAGGCTAAATTTTCCCTCTTAGGCGTACTTTAGCGGTAGCCTTGACTTCAAGTAGACGTCAACAAAAGTCTGTTTTTGTCATACGGCCTCTGAATTTCATTTCCTCAATTCAGTTTGACGATTATAAGTTGAACTTTATGAATAACTTTTAAGTGCGGATGGTGTCCTTTTATGAGATTAGTGTAATTAAAAAATACGCGTTCGGGCTCTCACTTTACGTAGCGGCAGTTGAAGAATTGAACTCTCACGTGCTACATTTGGCTGTCTTTGGTGAACCTCTCTCACGCCTCGAATTCTGTGAATTAGACGAAATTGTGATTTCTTACATAATTCAAGAAGGCAATTTTAGGGAACTGATTTCGACAGATCATCGGGGTATATTTTTTATTGCACAGTCCGTTAAATTTAATCATTTATACAGCCAGTGAATTCCGTAAATTGAGTAGTGTCGGATAGTGCATCTTTACATTCTTAAAAAAAAACCACGAGAGTTTTACCTTCATCTCAGTGTAATCGTTCGAACCCTGACAATCCTTTAAGTATGTCACTTAAAAATAAACCTTCGCATTTCCGATAAATCATTTCGGTATGAAGGACTAACCTATCACTAGTAATTCTCTCAAATTAACGGTATCATTTGAGTACGTAAGGAGAAATTAGTTCTTTCAGTTCTGTTAATAATAGTACGGCAAGTGAACATAGAAAAGAGGTGCCTTCAAACTTTTTTTGAGAAAGTTCATCAATTGGGAATCTCCTACCAGTGTTAAAATATATACTTGACCGTTTCAATTATCAGTTCAACACCAATGGGTTTCGAACCCGTGCCATATGAAAGGTCAAATGCATGTTACCTGTCTGATGCTATCAGAATCACCTTCTATAAAATTCAACATTTCTTTATAATAAGCTCATAGAATGAGACATTCGTTGAGAAAATCATCTTATTTTCCCTTCTAAAAGGTAACCCATGCTTTTTTTATGTAAATAGTGGAGGTACACAATATTAAGATTTCGAACTCTCGAAATCACCTTAATATGCCTTCAAGTTGAACCTGATCCCCAGTTACTTAGGAATAGTTAACTATTTAGGCATCCAGCTTTCAACGTTAACCAGAAAAATCTCTTTGACTTTTAACGCAGAATAGGGATCTTAATCAAGAGTGCTGCTCGTTGCCCTTCATTGTGTCCTTGCCAAACCTTTTTGACCGATTTGAGATTTTGACCGAGACGACGAATTTAACAGCGACGTGGATTTTGCATTTAGCCTCTTCAGTGTTCCACGACGTCCTTCAAAACTTGTACCAAAAACTTAATTTGGTTTATCCATCTGCACCGTCTCTAAGTTAAAGCGTCGGATTAAACGAAGCTCCATTTTATCTTCACATGGCTTGTGCCAATTATTGTAGAGCTTCTTGAATTCAAAAGAGCCAATCCACAGTTTATGTTCGATATTTCATAATTTCTTTTTAATTCGTGACTTCCGCCGGATAGTCTTTACGTTTACCAACGTTAGGCATGATTTATGCCGGTACATCCACACATTAACCATCAAAATAAATCCCAGACAGCCCCATAAGGCATGATTGCGTTGTACTAGATCGTTTTCTAAACTTGGCTTCTCAACGACTTGCTGAAAAGCGGAGTGAACTCGCAATTGCACTGGATATTAACTTATTGGAATGTTATTAGCAACCTTGTTGTAACACTAAAACATGGATTTGAGTTCTTTCCAGTTGGCAAAACCGAGGTAACTAGACTGAAAACAAATGGTGAGCATTCTCAGGCTATTTCCGTAGGTGATTGCCTACTTCATTTAACACTATATTCCACACCAGCCTTTCAGAATTGATGTAGATGAGATCTTAGATTATGAAGCAGGTAAATCTGGTCTGAGCAGTAAACCTGGGAGCCTGACATCCAAAACTGAAAGGTCAACACAATGGGAAATTAGGGTGTGCAAGACTCATTGGTTGGACGGTCATACGTGGTAATAATGAAGGATAAAGGACAGTTTATCATGATAGGAGTTTGTCAAACCTGCTCTCAACCTCCTCGTGGTGATCACCGGTAACCCCAGGGGCAACTCTAGGGGCCAATGAGAGGGGCGGTCGGACAGGACTAACCACCCACCCGACATATAAAATTAGATTATGCCAGCAGTAGTACAAATTCGTACAGTCTGGTGAACTAGGCACGACGTAAATACATGGATTCACGGTCTCAATCTGGACTGTGGAAAACGCGTGCATATATATCACAATGAATGGAATCTCCGCCAGAAAGTTGAAAAGACTTCTGGATGAGGTATGAAGATTGTCTGCCTAAACAATATCGAGAAGTGACCAGAGAACCGAAGACGCCGATAAACGCCTGTACTGTCTTTCATGTTAGCGCTTGTGTGCTACTTGTAGTAAAAGCTATTTGTACGTCTGTTGTACCCCCAATAAGTCCTTGGGACTTGCATTAATGGGTGAGAAGTAAATAAATATAAAAATTATGACAAAAGTCAGTACTCAAGTAAACTGGATGGTTCGTAGGAAATCGAAGAGAATAGCATCTTTGCTGTAAAGAAAGTTGGGAACTGTTCGAAAATGAGCATATTCTAGTAAATATTGATACACTGCTCTCACAAATGGATTTCAGTTCATTAGGTATGCCTCTAGGAATTGATCAAACCAAAAGTTGAATATTCTTATGAGTGAGTAAATCAAAGGAGTAAATTTTGATTTTTCCGAATTGAACGAAACTTCTAAGTGGAAAAAACACTTCTCTTCATCGGTTAAATATTCGAGGCGATGTTTCCCTTATATATGGGTAAGGTCTTATTCTAAGTCATCAAATTTACCACTTTATTATTAACTACTTTTTTCATGCTAATGCTACAGCCACAATATTTTGATGATGAAAAATATGAGTAGCATGCATCAACGGTGTGGCTTATTAGCTTATATCATTCCGCGAAAGGTATCAAGTCCAGGATTTTAAAATGGCTATTTTCGTCAGATTTACCGCCTAGAGAAGTAGAATTGTGCCGCATTCTGATTGGTCCTCACCAACATGCAACGAGTTAACGACAGTCTGCTTGGGTGAGTGCAGTCATGCGTTCCGGTCTACTGGTGGGCTTTCCCTTCTCCGTTGCATTGCGAGCGCTTATAGCTTGGAGAAACTAGGTTACTAAGACTACTATCTTTTAAAAGTTTTTTTTTCTAGTGGACTCACTCATCAACATGTGCCCTAGTGCCAATATAGAGGAGCTATAAGTGGCTTACCAGTTCACGCAGTCATCAGTTCCTAGTAAGACTGATTGTAGATATGAGATTTATTTTGCTCTTAGAATTTACCTTAGGCCAGAAAGCCATTATTCTACTTTTTATTGCATACGGCTAAGCATTTGTTCAGTAAAGGAGATTGAAGTATCAAAAGTATCTTTCTTACCACCACCGCTGCCAACAACTTCTAAGAAGCACTGTCTTGCTGAATGGAATTCAGCCGTTTCGGCAGAGAAGATGCAATTTGAATCAGAACATATATAATCAGCCGCAGAATGGAGGGAATGTGAATGAGAAGAATTAATTTATTGCACGGTTTATTATTAAACTGTCCATTTAACCTATCGGAGTTCTTTTCAAGGGTAAGGCGCCTATAGAGGCCTTATGGGATGATCCAAATATAGAATTCTAATTTGTCGATCCAAGCGATCCAATCAATCCAAATGTTTATATAATGGCTCAATGGCCTTTTACTAGAAGTCTCTCCTGAAAAAAAACTGCATTTTTAAATTTATTAAAAATGAACAAGAACCATTTGACCCCATTTAATGAAGAGCAATAAGGTAAAAAAAGAATATCGGAAATGGAATACGAACTGTCGCGTATCGGTGCCTATCCAAGGGGTGCGCTAGTTTTTTTAAAAAAAAAGTCATGTTATGCACAAGATCGTCCGATAAGACGCAAATGATAAACAAAATGAATGAAGACTCTTAGCTAACTTGAAGGGAAATTCCTTAATGCACTCCATAGAAGTCATTTACTACTGAGCAATGCAAATCATGTCGGTAAACTAGAATACTGAGGGACAGTTTGAGCTAGATAAACACATTGGCATGTCTTAAAAGCCATACTTGCTGGACCGGTAATAATTGGCCCATTCATAAATTTGTCTTCAATTATTTATAGTGGCTTTGGTGACCTCATTCCTGATTTCAGGTATATAAGCTTGTTGAACATGGCTCGTCGTAACAACGGCGTTATTGTAAAGTAGCGAGTAATCATTGTTACTGCAAGGTGTAATGAACTTATTCTACGATCAGCTTTACATGGTAATAATGTTTATGACTGGCTGATCATATAACAAATTCAGAGCCATGCAGCGCATATTTTAACAGTTGTTTGCTTGCGAAATGGCGAATAGGATAGCCCCAGTCAGAATCAAAAAGGCTGGATAGCTACTCTAATCGAAAGGGAGATTATAGGGATCGTCAGACTAGAAGAGGTTCAAGAATAGAAAGAAAAAGTGATATTTTTGTAAAAAAAAGCGAATGATTGAGACATTCAATATACACCAGGGATGGACGTCAGAAAACAAGTAAGTTTAACATTCTTTTTATATGATCAAAACATAATATTTTTCAACAAAGGGTCTTTTTGGTTCGTTTAGAGACCCCCTTGAAGATTAAAGCCGAGTAATTTATTGTCTTCATCAATCACTTCTAGTAAACATTTACCTAATTAACGCGCTTAATTGAACCCCGAGCCCAAACAGAAGTGCCATAAAACTCCGGAGCAAATGCACAACCATATGATCTCCATTTCAGAGCCTGCAGTCTTTGTATACAAGGGATATCATACGGCACTGCAAGTAGATTAATTGCATAGGTCTACAACGAGTGCCTGATTTCTCCGCCCCCTCCCCCCTCCCCCCTCCCCCTCCCCCCTCCCCCCTCCCCCTCCCCCCTTCCAACGTGTTCAATTCACGCCTTAAATGCAGTTTTCAATCTCATGTATATAATTTAGCCCTGGAGAGAATAGTAAACTGTGATCTCGAAAAATGCACTTTGCGGTGCTTCCGTCGAATGAGAAGTGGAAGTCTGATTCAAGGTCATCTTCACTAACTATCCCATCATAATTAGAGGTTTTGCTACCGAAGGTAACCAGATATTTAGTAGCCATCGCAGAAGTCACGGACTTCGAATGGCCAAGAAGTGCAATGACACAGTTCAATTTCTTAATTGCTTTCCCTCTATTTCGGAGAATTTATTGTCATATTAGATTTCGCCATTTGGATGAATCAATGATGTGAGTTGAAGAGAAGCCCTGGCTAGTTTCACTTCTGTCTTATTTGGGCAAAAATGACTCGTAAAATAAGAAATATTTCTTCTCTTCTATTCACGCTGATAAACTCCATAGTGTATTGCGAATTGCCTTAAGTGCAAATGGTTGTGAATCTTGAAGACAAACTTTGTCATTGGAACTCTGAAATCCTTCTTGAATTTACTAAATTTTGGCTTTTGATTTAATTTAACATCTTAGTTGCACGATGAAATAAGATTCTAACTCAAATCTCTTTAGGACCGTTTGCTGAACAGAACCTTGAAGCTCGAAATAAATCTTCTACGTTTAATAAATTCAATTCTGAATAACGCATTTGGAGAATCTCGTTTTAAGTATCATTCAGAAAGTGGAAATTGATTGTGTCATTATGTGTGGTGAGTGGTGGGAATAGGCATTCGTCTCTCCAGATAATAGTTCCGAAACATCGAGGAGCACTCAATGATTGAAATGACTGGCCCGTTGCTTTTCAAGGAATTAAAGGAATGGCCAAGCGAAATCTGTTCTGTCAATGTGGATTACCACGAAGACTTTTGATGTGAGCACTTATACCGAATAACGCTAATCACCAGTTATAATTGTAGTTAGATCTATTTCTGCAAGCAATAGATACAAGCAATCCATAGATGCAAAGATACAGATACACACAGCCAAGCTGTTTTTACGACAATAGCCCTGAGGGGGAAGGGTATGGAGAAAAAATCGGGCTGAAATGAAGTAATCTGAGAGAGAACGAGGGAAGTGGTCGTTCATAGAGGTTATCAACTGACGTAATCCACACATGAAAGAGCACAATATGCTCATATTATGCGTACTAATGACAAACTATCCACATATTTCTTCCGCCTTCAACGATTTCGAAATAAATGCACTTCTACATTAACTTTCAATCAAATTAGATCGTCATATGATTTGGATTACCGGTACAAGAGATGATGCCCATTTTAAGGTCCTAACGACTTTCAAGCGTATAATTCAGGTCAGTGACAAAGGTCACTTATGTACTTTTGAGACTCCAGCATTCAATCGGAAAAGTCTAATTCTATTTTCAGTCCTTGTACTTTGATAGGTGGGATCACCGAACCTACCGTTTGACCTTAATAGAGAGTTGCTGCCAGGAGGTCAATTAAACATAAATGTGTGTTAACTGCGATTGAATGACCTCACCAAGCTTATATTAACACACTTTATTAGCTACAATCTAGGTCAAATTGACATTCCAGTGTGATCCTATTGTTCTAATAGATTGGTTTGCGGGTGCTTTCCAAAGCATTCCAATTTTCGGTGGTGTTCAGGTGGAAAAACTTGCAAGATTTAAATTAATCTATTTTACATTGATAAAGAATTGTAGTTATCTTAGGTACATTATTGAGGGCTGAATATAAAACGTGTGGGTCCTGCCACTTGCTGCAAAGACATCTTACTTACGCTCATGCAATTTAGGTTTCCCATCAAGGCCCAACTCCAAATGACATGATAAATCGGTTGAGGTCTATATCCAGTCTCAAGACAGTTAATATAATCTAACCTCGTGACTAGCCTTGATCTGGTAAATATTTATCTGATGCGATTTTCAGATAAACGAAGACCGCCCCAGTCACCTGCTGGTCCTATTACAGTTATGAGTACTATGATGATATCAACACTATTTAATATTTGCCTAGGGATTAAATTTGGAAATACATATTAAATCTTTTAACTTACTCGGACATAATAGTCTTACTATACTTTTCTCTTCACCTAGTATTTCTCTGCTTCTGTGTTTGCCATTTCGACTTAGTAATCGGCATTCATTCACTTTTGTTAGTAAGACCTAATCTTGTTCATTTTTTTTTCTGAATTACTCTAACTAGAATGCTGTCTCCTACTCAGCTTTTGGGCTTTTAAAAGCTGTATAGTTGTGAAGCTATGGTCAGAGCTTTTCCGCATGGTGACAAGGCATTCGAATAAATTACGTCAGCTGGCTGTAGTACAAAACGATCGTTCTGGCCTAGCAGTCTTATGTCCCTTTCATACGGTATTGCTATGTTTTTTTCCTTCCACGGTAATATTAATCGTGGCCTTTAGTAGAAGCGAAAGAAAATCCCAATTTCAAATGAAGGAAAGGGAAAGAAAAAGAAAGAGAGCTGTCAGTCGATAGAGTTTTAAAAGTTCAGTTGCCTCGTCCCAGACTCTGATAGTTGCCCCATCTGAGCAATCTTCGGCTGCCCCTGCAAACAAACACTCTGGCTTTCTTTAGCCCTCTAAATAAATGTTTAAATACTCATTTTTCATAGTCCTTGAATATGCCCGTCAGTGTTCCTCCCACAGGAAACTTCTTATTTGACTTTACCTTTCTACATTAGACACTATTAGTGATGCCTCAAAAATTTAGGATGAGTGTCCATTAAGTAATAGATTCAAGCCATGAGTTGCTTCTACTTTCAGGACTACAAATAGTCCTGAATTTTATTTCTAATTGCTGAATTCCCTCATTTTATTGAAAGTTATCAAGATCGCCAAACAATATTGAGAGCGTGGTTGTTTTGGTCGCCGAGGGCTACATTATTGATCTTTCCATCATATTTGCAAAGTTACTTGTATGGTGTTGAGTAATAGGAGTTTCACCATGATTTTCGCTTATTTCCATTCAACTCTTCATAATTTCGGCTTTGAGAGGATATAATTGCATCTTCTTGTTACCTATATGGCATGTTTTCAGTTTGATTATGAGAATGATGGAACTGGATCTGAGACTGCCAATAGTGCGATCACTGTGGAATCGGTGCCACTGCAGACAATTTTTTATAAAGTAACCGATTGGAAGACGCTACTACGCACAGCAAAGGTGATAAAAATATATTTGATTTTGCATTTGACGGAAGAGCAACTGACCTGGAATTGGATCATTTGTGTTCGAAAGTTTCAAACTAACCACTGTCATGTCTCTGAAATGCCTACATAAAGGGTAAAATGTAATCCTTATCAATGATCAGTTTTATAAAATGAACTCAGAATAGCAATCAAAATACAATTTAGTTGCCATGACAAACACTAACATAGGTAGTGGTATGGTTACTGTAATTCACATATTCTTGTCAGTGTTTTACTCGCGGTGAGAAATTAAACCTCATCAGAAGCTCATCGGCACTCTGTTAATCAGAAGCTTTCAAAATCTGCCTATTTGGAATCGTCATTATCCTATTCCACTTCTAAAATGCCTATGCACTTATTTATACTCCAAATTTAATGTAAACTTTACCACTCGATGTATTATAAGGAATTACACATTATCAAGACAATTTCAATTAGCCCAAGTATTGGTGAACAGACGGAACCGGCGCAAAGGTCTATAGCGGGGAGGCATCACATATGATCATGGTATGGATCGCTTGAGCCTCCATGACTAGTACATCGCAGGTGATTTAATGCTAACTCGACTACTCTGAAACTTTAAAGCCACTAAACCATTAGACACAAATTGTTTATCGACATGAATGTGCATGTATTTTTTTCGAAGCCAATTTACTCACAGAAAAAACTTAGCATATGAGATAGTGGAAGTCAATCTGTCAAAACACAAGGGCTTGAGGCTAAAAGGTCTTTTCGTGGTGGGCGTCAAATAGTTAAATCTTGGTCTGTGAAGGGGCAGTCGAATTTAGTGAGTTGGATGTCTTTGTGTGCTGCTAGTGTGCGCCATATCGAAACCCAGAAAAGGATGAGATGGTTGAGGAAGCGGAAGTTTGAAGAGGAAGCTTCAATGGAGTTTGGGGACCATTATGGAAGAGGTCATGTGCTACAAAACGAACGAAAGCAGGAAGCATTTTTTGAGAAACACGAATCAAGTGGGCTCTATGTTCTCACAACTGAGTGAGCTGGAGGCCAAAACTCAAAGCCTGTATCACCCTTGAACTATAGTTCGAGTATACTTTACTTTAGTTATCTCAATTCTAGGATGGGGAGGTAATTGTAATGTGCCCCTTGTCCATTCACTAAATTCAGTTCTCCTCATACTCAAATCAATTCAAATTATCCACAATCGCATTTGGTTTCGACTAGGCGAAAAATATTCATTTTGAATTTTTCAACATTAAATCTTTTTTATCAAATATTCTGAATAGCTGCCTAGGTTTCTTGAATTTAAAACCAGTAAATTTTTACTCTAGAAACGTAAACTTTGAACGGTTTGCACTTAGTAACAAGTGAACGGTATTTGTAATGTGTTGGATTCTCTCTGTTGCTGAAAACCAATGTTCAGTATAGACCGAACCAATGTTTTTAAAATAAATTGAGCAAGCAGAATGTAGAAAATACTTCAGTAGACTCCAACTTAGCTGGGCCCAGACAAGGAACTTGTGCATGTGATCAAATCGAACGCAAATTTTCACCTAAAAAAGCCGAGAAAATGCCTAATTTGTGTAACTGCTACTGTAGCATAAGAGAGACCCCTTATCATTACGCTAAGTTCATCTTGGGAAGATACCTGTCAAGAGACTAAATAGTCCCATGAATTTAGTGTCGAGGACACATCGCACATCCAATCACAGGATAGGTCTACTCAAAATGAACAATCTGGTAAGCCCTGATTATACGACAGGAATCTCTTGCATAACTGTCTTATCTTCAGGATTTTATCTTCTCTATTCAAGCGAGGTTAGATAACTTGTAATAACGCAAAGGGTAGGCTTAGTCATTTAATAGATACGGCACAAATTTCCTAATAAATCGTGATTTGTGGTCTATTATTTAAAGTTTATTGACAAGCAATCCACATCTTACAGTCGCAACGTTTAATATGGAACAGGAAGCCCGTAATATTCACTCGATGGCCAATTTAGAACATTTTTCAGACTGTCCACACATAATGGGGATATCCATCAGACTTCATAACTAGTGAATTGAAATTTATTTATTTCAAAATAAATTGGAATAAAAATCAAAGGCCTTGTGTAGCGAAAGGCTGCACGGTCATGTTCATATAATAATAGCAGCCATTTTCCACTTTACGTAGCCTCCTGTGCTTTCACTTCTTCTCTGTTTAGCTTAGTTACTAGCTATTCTACGACGAAAGCTACGATGGACCAACTGCAAGAAAAAGGCCAAGCGCAAAATCAATCATTGGTGCCAGCATTCTTGTCGGTTGAGCTATAGTTATAGTCTGGTGTTTTACCTTTTATTTTCTGACCGGGCAACAAAACTATAATTAAAATATGCTCAAGCCTTAATACATAAGCGACAAACAAACCACTACGGCTTCTATTTGTATTTCGATTTTAATACATTAGGACTAGTTTAGCCTGTTATAGCAGCATTGCTAAAATCAATTTAAAACTTCGGTTAGTGGCGAAGTTGCCTTAAATTAAGAGGGGGAAGGATAATTACTTTACCAAAGGTTTGAAATTGCAATTCTTCCTTTACCAAATAATTTTATCTGGCAGCAATCTTGGGTCAGAAGGACTGTTAAATTAATTCTTCAATTACTATTTCGACCTAATAGGCATTCATGATCATCTATTCCAACTGTTACAATCATTTTAACGGAACGAATAAAATTAATAAATTTTATTTGAGTTCTTTGTAGAACATCCCAAAAACACCCAATGGAGAAGTTTTGAAAGCCAACGAACTTTGAAAGTCCTTCAAATTTAGTGGCTGATTTTTAATAACCTAGAGCTCTGTCTGCTATCTGATGTGAGTGTCTACGGGTGCGCGTGTGCGGTTGTGACTTCATTTGCCGTGGTTTTTTATTGACCAAGCGATGTATTTGGAATTTATTTGATATAAATTGATATTCTCTTATATAATATGTGCATGTCTTTCTTCGCCTCTTCGTATTTTTCAGGAGTAACGCGTTTCTGTAATATTTATACTTTAATAAAATTGCCGTCGTTCTCATTACATCACCATCTCTTTTAGAATGCTCAATTGCAACCGCTGCGGCGCAAAACCTTTTCTCAAGAGGCCTAAAACAGGTGACGTTCTTTGCCGAGAGTGTTTCATTTGGTGTTTTGAAGAGGAGATTCATTGGACAATTAAAACAGCTGAACTTCTTTCCAGAGGTGATAGAGTGGCGATCGGGGCTTCAGGTGGAAAAGGTTTTCGTATAGCTCTCAATAATTTGCTGGTCCTTAGACTCAACTGTCCTCGCTTATGTAATGAAAACCTTGAATAATCGTTACGACTACGGCGTTGAACTCATACTTCTCTCAATTGACGAAGGAATTGCCGGTTATCGGGACGATTCCCTTGAGGTTGGATTGAAATTCACATATTTTTACTTGCCATCCATCAGACTGTGAAGCGTAATATGGTACAGTACGGCCTGCCTTTGAAGATAATTTCCTACAAAGATCTCTTTGGTTGGTCAATGGATGAGATTGTTAAACAGATTGGTCTGAAAAACAACTGTACATTTTGTGGTGTTTTTCGTCGTCAGGCTCTTGATAAGGGCGCGATTCTGTTAGGCGCCAACAAGATTTGTACTGGACATAATGCCGACGATATTGCCGAGACAGTTATAATGAATAGTAGGTTCCTACTTATCTCGACTTTAGTAGCTTTAATGTTTAGTTTATGAGCGGCATCCTCCATTTTAGTACTCAGAGGTGACATTGGTCGACTGAAACGATGTACAGATATAGTTACGGTAAGTTTCAATCTCGTATCGTACTTGTTAAATCTCCGCTACCCCCATGTTTCAATTATGATTTTAGGGTGCAAAAGGAGCGATGCCGCGTTTCAAGCCGCTTAAATATGCATATGAAAAGGAAATTGTGTTGTATGCTCGTGCTCTGAAGCTGGACTACTTCTCCACAGAATGCAAGTTTGCTCCATATGCGTATCGTGGATTCGCCAGGACTTACATTAAGAAGCTGGAAATGATTCGGTCCAGGAGCATTCTCGGTAACAAGATTGTCTGTTTTGTTGTCCTTAACGTTGTCAAAATGCGTTCTCTTAAGTATCATTTGATTTTATTTTAGATATTATTAGCTCTGGTGAGCAGTTGGTTATCAGAACAGAAGCAAAGGTTCCCGTGCAAGGTAGTCCCTCTTGTCGAATTCTTAGTTCACTTTGTGCAGTAACCGATCGTTTGTTTTTTCTTCTAGGCAAATGTGTTGCTTGTGGATACATTTCCAGTCAAAAGTATTGTCAAGCGTGTGTTTTGCTCCAAAGCCTTAATCGAGGTCTCCCAGAAGTCTCGATTAGTGAACATGAAGAGAGTCAGGTGAATCGGCCTCACAAAATCTCTAACGATGTTGAGAATCTGAGCGGCTTAAGCATCACTAAGGCGGATTCTTGTAGTTATGGATGTTCGGTCTATTATTTACCTTAAGGCACATGAGCGTATAGATTATCTTAATGATTACTTAGAAGTCGTGGTGTTTTTCGACCACTTGGTCAAGCATCGATCTCTCAACTGTAGTCTCTTGGCTTTTTTTTGTGGACTTTTCTTGCTCTACGTCGTCTGGAAGACACATAATAGGCACATTTACCCCGGGATATTTTTTCGAATCCTACCGACATTCACCTATGCTGAGGCTGGTAAATCCATCCATTTACTGATACCTCGGCACCAGCAGAACTTCACTTTGGGTTTTTTAAATAAATATATTATGGACGCGAACACTTATGTGCTCTTGAGTATAATTCTCTCGTTCTGACGGTGGATTGTATTTCAACACAGGAAAGGTCAATAAAAGACCGCGGCATATGCTTGGCTTTATAAAAAATGAAGACTGAGCAGTTCCGTGATGCATAGGGAGCACTATCCAGTGTAATGGGGTAAGGTCTGTTTGCTCTAATCGAATTGGTGGTGCGCCTAACCTTCCCAACTTCGAAATCGGGAGTTCGATCTTGGTCGATAATTGTTGGGTTTTTTGCTGTAGTGAGTTGCTGCTGCAAATAAAATGATAGCTGATAGTGGCTTTCTTGATCAAGTCATCTAATGAGAAAATGCGTTATTTGACTTGACGTGATTGTAGGACAAAGAAAACCTGCTGGACTTGAAGTGTCTAGGCTGGTGTAGATGAACTTTTAGCTGATATAGGAAGACTAACAGAGGATAAAATCTGGAGTTATACCGGTTTGTAAGACTTTCATCGGTTAGATTCAGGCGATCGGCGTAACAGCCCCGAATATTAGGGCTGGATTACGATGCAGAAGCTGAGGAGTCTGGCAATTCCATTGCCGGTTGTAAGGTCACCCAAGGTGAGGTCCGCTAAACTGCTAGGATGACAGGACGTTCTGAGGTTTACATAACCTAGAGTTGGCTAAGAAATTTGATACCAGCAATGAATAAAATTATTGTACAAAAAGTGAGGTAAAGCACAACAGTGGATGCCGTAGTTTGAGTCAGAAAGGCACGATGCCAAAGTTTATGGTTCGGAGGTTGAATTGCATCGCGTATTTTGAATGCATTTAATGATCATGGCTTACACAGCATTATAATGAATGCATCTTTCTAAGACAATACGAGGCAGATCATTTCGGTGGACGCGCGTAAACGAACAAAAGATGACAATCTAACGGCAAACAAGTTGCACGTAAAGCAAAATTTAAACGCCACTGCTTGACTACATATTATATTCGAATTCGAAACATTTGGCCATAGGTACCTTGGAAAGTATCTGAGGAGGCCTGTCCTCCATAAACTTCGCGTTCCGGGAAAGATGACGCTAATGAAGAATGAAAGTTATCTTAAGTACCTACCCTTACCCAAATGGATATCACATCAAGCTTCAATAAGCTAAAAGACTTCAATAATTAAATCAATAGATGGTTTATTGGATTCAGTATTGCGAATAAAATTTACCGGAAAGTAAGCCGCCCATCAGCTGATTTCCATATGATTATTCCGCAGCATTATTGACGCCTTGCCTTTTTGAAAAACTCGTGAAACCGAACGCTAAATTCGGTTTTGATTAACTTTGTAAAAGTTAACTTGTTATAGACGTTATGAATTCGCTTACAGTGCAGCCAATTCCACCCTCTATTTCTAATTTCGTTTTGCCTAAAATCGGTACCCTTATTCCTAATCGCATATTTGTAGGAGGAATTACGTCTACAGTAAGTTTCTTCATTACGCCTTTCACTCGCTTCATCAGACTACTGAAGAGGACTTAAGGATATTTTTTGAAAAATTCGGTCCAGTGAAAGATGTAAAAATAAAAAGTGATCGTTCTGGTTTATCAAAGGGCAATTACGGCTTCGTAACGTTTGAGCAACAGGATACTGCAGAAAGATTAATAAAAAACGTGGTAATTGAACAATACTTTACTTAAGAAGCTAGGGGGATTCGCTAGTATTCAACGATCGCAAGCTGAATATTGGTCATGCAGTTCGTAAACAGGTATGCGGCCGATATTTGAAAAAAATCACCATATGTAGAATGTCTTTCAGCGCCAATGTAGGTGGAATTGGAGAATATAATATTATCCTAGGTGAAAATGGTCCAATAAATTACTCAAACCCACCCGTCTCCTGCACCACAGCTAGTGGGCTTCCCTACGTTTCAGGCAATAACCAACTTTCGCAGATCTCAACCAGATATATGGTGGTTTCCACCTCTTCTCTTAATGTTTTGTATTCGAGAACTTCGCTAACTCTGTTTGCACTTTAGCCATCTCAGAGTGTCATAGTTCCTCAGCAAACAACGAATTCCTCCGAGGTTAGATATGATTTACCACAAGCGCCAGGATCTCCAGTGTTCCAGGTTCCCATGAATACGTCAGTGGTTCAACGAGAACAATACAGCTCGATTCTTCCTAACACCAACTGGATTCCTGCTGGCTCCGTCTTACTGACCCGCACCCCAATGGTTATTCCTAGTGGCAATGCAGTTGAAGTCTTGTACACACCTCAAACGCAGATATCCACATTATCTCAATCACATGAACCTCGTGAGAATATATTGGGTTCTTACCAGCAAAATACAAAGTGCTTCGATGAAGTGAAACCCCAGAGTTACATTACAAGGTCGAACGATTTGGCACAGCACAGACATCAACAACAACAAAGAGTTGTGCACCGAAATGAATATCAGCCCTGCCTATTTAAAACAGAAAAGAGCTCCTCACCTAAGCCTACTAATGCTAATTTCAACTTGCTTCAGCAGTTTCTACTTAGTAATTGTGCCTTGAGTGAGAATTTAGCGCATTTACCTGAGCTAGAACAAGTTGTAAGTCAAAATCCTCCAAATCATATTGCACTCCATTAAATTTTGCCTCTGATGGATTGAATTTAAGGTTCTTAATGTCCTTTGGATAATGTCAACACTCGTCTATTGAAGGATTAGTTCATGTCAATGAGAATGATAAACAAAAACGTCTTTCTTAATAAGGTAATGAAGTCTTCAAAGTTAATGGGAGGTCCAATCCCCAAAGCGGCCATATTCTGTGCTTGGAATCGCGTCGCTTTGCTTCTTATTTCCTGTATTCTCACTCACAGCTGTTGGCAAATCAATTTGCATTAGTTACCTTCGTAACACCTTAGTATTAAGCAATCTTTTAACCGCTTTCAAATTTAAAAAAAAGAGAGGAATTCGTGTACCATAAATATTTTAAGCTGTGCTATACCAGCATCCCTTTATCTAAAAAATGCAGGCCAAAAGGTGCGCTTACATTAGTTTTTAAATAAGAAAAATAGAAGAAATGCCATTTTTTTTCATTCACGATCTACAATTGGAGTCTGCGTATATTTAAAATATACTGTTAATGTTTATAAAACTGGGACTAGTTTTGGAAATTAATTCCTCTTGACTTCCAAAATGAGGTTTTTTGGTAGGAGCCCATCAAATGGAGTGCACTATATTTTTTTGAAAATATGTATTTTAGTTAAAATATATCAAAATTTTAGCCAAAAAATATCGAAGGGCTAGTCGAATCACATAAAGATGAAAACAGAAGCATAAATGCATCTGTTAATTCCTGGAATTCATTTGGATCTACATCGCCTTCTAAACGAATTTTAGGGAGTGAAAAATCTTGGGTTCGAGTAGACAATGAATTGCCACCATCATCTCTTATAAGCCAGTGCTCTGTAAGCGGCAACCTTTGCGTGTTTATGTCAATTTTCACAGATTTCTGATCCATTTCCCACCATTTTCAGGCCTCTGCTATTTTTAATCAGAGTGAGGCTAATTCAGATAGCTCAAGTCTCTTTCAAAGATGGTCGTCTTCAGCGGAAATGAGTAATTCACAACTCCCTTTTTCGGTGGATGACAGTTCCGATGACTCGCTTTTCAAGCGCGTACAATACTCTTCATCAGATCAAATAACGAACCACGATCAAGAGAAGATTCTAGACAATGGATTGATCTTCTCAACGCCCCATGACCTTAGCATGAAATCAATTAACAATGCTTCTGCCAGTGGCGATACAACCACTCGCCGTTTATTTTTATAAATCTCACAAATCAACTGAAAAATATGAATGACTGTGATCAATCGTTTTCATTTCGATTAATTCCTCCCATTTCTTGTTTAATCCTGCTTATGCACCTGAGCATGATGTGGCTGTGTAATTATGTCCTACATTTATTGTTTTGCGTTCGAATACTTTGTCATTGTTCGAATAAGCATGATGAGTAGCAGTGTTTGGCCCACTCTTCCAATGGTCCACAAAAATCAGATTGTGATTTTTCCCTATGGTACTAAATGCCTGAAAGAACAAACTGGTCCTAGTGCTTAAATTGACAACCAGCTGATGTTCATTTTATGTTGCTGCCGATTCATGTGGCAAAAGCAATAAAATCAAATTTAATAAATTTTAATTGCACTTCTTTTGATTTCCACATTGATGGGATTTTGAAAAAAAGGTAAGCTTGGCCACTTAACACCATTTTTCAACGATATAGACTTGAAATCTTGCAAAAATAAGTCCTAATATCCGCAGCAATCATCTATTCCATTCAACATTACTAACGACCGACTAGCCAACACACCCCTCGTTCACCTGCCTAGCCATGATGACTGTGGATTCCTTTATTATCTACTAACAGACGAAGGAATGAATACAGGCTTGAGCCGCTAACAAGTTCAGTATATTTTTTCTTTCACAAAATGGAACTTCACGATTTCCTGATATTTACGAAACTTTAAATCTAAGTTTATCATCGATGCCAATGTGTAGCAATGTTGGATAATTTTCGTATTAATGCTCTCATGGATTTGTTGCTTTGGCTTACTGCTTGTTCGAAGGGAAGAAAAGAGCCATTCCAAAATGCTATAATTCTCTTCCAGCTAATTAGGACTATTGAAATTCTGCAGGAAATGTGCTTTTGAAAATTGGAGTTCTACCATAAACTTCACCGTAAAGAACATGTGGTTGAAGACAGTTTCAAAGGATTGTACGTTACAATTTAAACTATTTTCATTATAAGGACCAATGAGCAGATGACTGTCTAATTACTCTATGCAAGACTATTTCCTACAAAAAAATGCTAACTATTTTGGGAGAACGCAAGCCATTTTGCTTTTCGAGTAATTTTAAACCTGTTTTCCACTTGTTAGGATAAGACAACTCTTTCGCATTGATCTTGGCCAAACCAATTGAATTCGTCCTCCTTACACACGGCTGCACGCAAATACAGACGTTTAAGCCTTTACCAGTAAAAAAGTAAGTCACAATAGTTTCCAGTTGCATTCCGAGCGATTCTATTTTCCAGCCATGTCTTCAATTGTTATTCAAATTCTAATCATCGGGTCGGTAAGCAGTTTGTCCAATGGTGCTTTCCAGGAGCGAGGATTAATGACTCGCCCACTGAATGACATGTGTCCTTCCTATTGTGAATGCATTCGAGAAGAAACCGACAACGGAACTCCAGCTTACTCAGTCGAATGTCATGTTGCAACCAATACATTACCCATTGTCTGTGCCCGAAATTGGGGGAGTCTGAAAATTAATATAAACAACTATACATCAAATTCACAGTACCAATCTCTTCATACCAAACCCGTATTCTCATATTGCCATGAGCTTGCTAGTCTCTACGTAAGCCAGACAAGAGACAATCAATTTGGATTCGCTCTACATTCTCTGCTTCAGGGACTGGTGAATCTGCGACGAATTTGGTTGCATCATGTTCGCGTTGAAATCGACGGTGGTGAAGCGTCGAACTTTTACAAAATTTCACCGAAGTTAGAGCTAATCGCCTTCTCGGATTGCTCAATGATTTTAGACAATTCAAAGCCTCTTTTTTTCGACACCCCCACAAATCTCCAGCAGCTACGACTAACAAATATTAGTCTGACTGGATCCTTTTCAAGTCGCTTTTTAGTGAATCTTTGTCACACATCAACAAACGCTTTCCGGCCTAATGACCTGGTTTCTCTGTACTTAGATCGAAATTATATTAAAAAATTGGATCGTAACAGTCTATCGGGCTGTCGAAATTTAAAAGTTTTGCAACTATCTTATAACCAATTGAGTGGCAGTCTTGATGAAGTGATGGGTCTAAATTCACGCATTTTAAGACAAAACTGGACATTAAAAAAGACCTTAGAGATGGCAGCAACATTTGAAGTTGGTGTACTTGGCCATACTCTGCGACTGGAAGCTCTTGACCTTTCTGGAAACTTCATCACCGGAATAAGAAGTCCTCTGTGGGCATTTGGTCGCAAAGGAACCGAAATTCGCTGTCTGAATGAGTTGAAAACTATCTCGCTCTCTAATAATAATCTTACCTATATTGTTAGAGGAGCGTTTCAGGGAGCTCCCAATTTGCGCGAAATCGATCTCTCCCGAAATCCCAAGCTGTTTTGTCCAATGCACCTGGAAACGCCGACGTTTCATTCCTACATTGATCCTTTTATTTTCGGAGGTCTTCAGAAACTTACTAAGGTCTATTGGGACTTTGCGGACAAGACGTGTCTCCTAAGCGAAATGAAGTCAGAATCAATCTATGGTGTTATTTCTGGGGGCATTTTTAAACTCTTTGCTTCACGTCCACTGTGCTTGACAGAAATTATCCACCCACCGTCTGAGAGAAAAAAACTTTCAGATGTAGTCTCATCTTTGGTCGTGAGCGATCAAAAGAGATTTTCTGCTGCAGGAAGGTCTCCTGAGAAAAGAGACTTATCATCTCAGTGGACTTCTATTGATATCGTGTCCAGCTTCTTTTGTGGACTAATGGGCCTTATGTTGATTGTGCTGTTAATAGCACTGGCTCTCCGAGGCAAAACCGTGTTGAACATGCTGACAAACTGTTGTGAGAAGGATAAAAGAATAGCCCCCACAGCAAGCAAAACTCAGGATCATTCAACTACAGAACAGGAGAGGCAAAATTTAAGCACCTGTTATACTCTGTCCTCTTCTGGAAGAGGAGAGGGTCTACTGCTACTACATGAGGCGGAAGCCGAGCGGCTAAATAATGGACTAAAGAGTAGTAGTCTTCAGGATCTTTGTCTAGCTTGTCTGGACCATCCTACAACTGGTTCTATGGCTGTTGGAATGACACGTATCCAACCATTACAGTTTTATGATAACTACAAAACCCTTAATACCGGTTTCCTGGAAACTAACAATGTACAACTTAATCACGAAAGAAAAGCGCTGGAAACAGAAATTACGCGTGCATTGGTTAATACGGGAGATAAGACCTTGGGAAGCAAGGCCAATATCAACGACTGGAATTATATTTGACACTCGTTGGCATTCCATTGTTGATAAATTTGCCATCGTACAGTCCATGGATAGTGCAGATGTTCTCGCTAATAAATGTTTCTTATAAAGTTTTGCAGTTGATAATTTTTTAAAAAAATTTTTAACTACATTGGATGAGTAAAAATGCACAGAAGTAAGTGACTTTGGTAGCTGAGCTGTCTATCATTTCTAATTCTCTTCAACCATGAGGCTTAATATTTGCCCAGCATGCGAAGGTGGATTCTGAGGGTGGAAAAATCAAGACACAATTATTATATCGGTGATGCTCAATGTCTAATGGTGCACCTTATGCAAGGAAATGCCCATAATGCCTGATTTTTTTGTTATTGCTGCACCTTTGAAATGTACAGCTTAGGATTATTCATAAGAGGTTAAATGCCATCTGATAATTTAAATGGCAGTATAATAAGTCGGTTTAAGGGAAAACCAATACACTTAAACACAACTCTTTCTAAAGTAAAGCGTAAAATTTTTTCTTCTGCGTTCATTTGCATTTCCTCCACTCAAGCACACAAAGCAACCTCAAGTGGACATCCATTTAAAACACGGAGGTTAGTGTTTTAGGTTAAAATCTTGAAATGGTTTATTTATTCATGAATCGTTAGTGCACGCAAACGTCGACAATGATATTAACTAACTTTATATTAACTTTAACTTTATATTAACTTTAAGAATTGATCTGAGTGCACCAGGGCTGGTACTTGGCATGTCAATTTCCAAATGCATCGAAAAAGCGTCGGTGAATTGTCTGCATGAAGCAAACAAAAGAAAATGTCAACACATAGTGGAAAAATTTACTGAATTCGCAAGATTTCCGACAATAAGGGCATTTTCTTGCAGACAATTATGAACGCATGAAGTGACCTATCAGGGTACAAGGTGAACTAGGCGAGTACTGAAATTGTTGGGGCCATCGTGAACGTGGCCTGAATACGGTACCTATCACGATGGGTTTCCGATGGCTTTCAATGTGTGCATTTGAAATACGCTTAAAAAGCTGAAGTTTTAGCCAATACATTGATTATAATCTGCAAAGATATGTGCTTCTAATTTATTGTTGTAAATCATATGTTCGCCAATTTGAGCAGTACCATTTTTAGCGTAAAGAAGATTTAGTGACATAGCGTCGAGTACAAGTTTGACTCTCCAAATTGGTTCAATTCCACTAATGTACATCAGAAATTATTGCCGAAAAAGGTATGTGAATGAAAGATCAACTGAGGGAAGCTCAATCTGTTAGAAGCTAAGATGTGTGAGCTTGGTAAAATATATCATCAAAAAGAAAAATGGAAGCATAAAAAGGGAGAAAAAACTATTCTGAAGTGGGCGATTAAAGTATTCATTTAGAAAAGGAAAATGGGAGATATTTACTTCAAATGAAAGTAGTGAACGACAGCATGGGTTGTGCGGTTAAGATTTGTTCGAATAAAAAAGATTCTGCAGTTAGATGCTGATCCCCTTTCAGAACCGGTCTGCTTCCAGACAGAACTAATTCTAGACTTAAGCTTATTTCAACGAGCATATGGCTCGCTTGGTTAAAACAGCAAGTCAAATAGTGGTTTAGGTTTGGCAGAGGACTAAAGATGCTTTTTACAGAGACATGATTTATTTCCTTTCGCGGAACACTCATAAGCACGTTCTCTGTCTCCTTCACTCTCTCACTCACCGGCCCATAAACCAGTTAATCCTCATTTCTAACCAAAATACATGGGAAAGTAGTCTCCTGCAAAAGCAATTACAAATAGTAATTGAATGCTTAAATAGCGAAATAAATCTAGACCGTTGAAAATGCAATCAATTTACAAAATAATTCGTTAAGCTCTAGTCATCCACTCAAAAATGTCAATTTCTGCTTATGAAAAGAGTTCTTAAAGCTTTTGGTTGCCTTGAGTAGTTTCTACCATAAATCTAAGTATCGTTTACATCCTGCAGGGTAATGTGAAAACAAGGAAGTAATTCAGGTCTTCTTGATTCAAGAGTTTGATGTAAATATTGCCACACAGACCAAAAACCTGTCATAACTTTTAACATAGACTGTATACCTTATCCCTAAATGCATCATCAGTGTAAAATGGCTAAATGAATTTAATATTTTTAAGTAATAGCGCTTGATTATTAGGTCGCTCTTTGACGTTAAAGACCTTCTAGGTGGCCGCTGGATTGACCACCCTGTCAGCTACTTCTTTCTCGACCGATATCAGTGTCGGCTCCAGCCACGCAGATAATCAATCTAGAGCCCTACGACTTCACGGATTGCTGTTTGATTGTTCTATGGTTGACGAGAGCCAGTGAATCAGCACAGCAGAGAGTGATGGATTGCCCGTTCCAAACTTTCCCTAAGTCTTCCAGAGGGGATTAATATTGGGACAAGGTGAAGAGTAGATTCCACACATTACCAAAATCCTCAATTATACTAAGTAAAGTTATTTTCGATTGTTTCTCAGTGAGAAAAAATACGGCCTACTTACAACCAAGTGAAAGAGAACCAACTTGACCATCCTTTTTCAAAAAACGTGGGTCGTCATTTACTCACCGGATTTGTTTGGAAGCGTTATTTGGCCAGCGTTGTTAACCAATCACTTAAATAACTAATTGCATGCTTATATGGATTCTTTACTTTTTCTTGGCTCGCTAAATAGGTCATGTTTCCGCTTAATTATTTCCGATTCGTTATTATATATCAATTATAGGGCAAGCTTTAACGGCTAGTACCTAGTTAAATTTAGGCCGTTCGAGGAGGTAGGAACTATGTATTCACTTATACCACAGTAATTTTGAAAAGGTGGAAAAATATATGCCAGCAACTAAAGTGATTCAAGCAGTGAAGTTATGAAACTAATTAATGGGACTCTTGCTAATTTTCAAATTCAGTAGGCCAATCTCGGATTTAACAAGACGAAAAATGACAAGGAAGGTATCCAAAAATCCCAAATGGCCAACAGGTCTAAGCCATGATAGAAGCATCCACGTCTTTTAACATACATGGCAAAAGGGTACAAATAGCGAATACACTAAAATGATCCAGATAATGAAAAAATGCAGTTGGAAGTTCCTAATTATAATCTTCTTTCAATATCTCAATATTTCAAACTGAAATTATTGTGATGGGCAATGTATTGAGTAAGATCCTCGACATTTCTCAGTTTATCATCCAAAAAATATTTAAATCAGGTTTCGCCACGCTAATAAATCATTGCACAACTCGGAATAGCCAACTCGCGAAATGGTCATTCTCCATTATTTCCAAGTAGTCACATGCAGTCTCACAACATATGTTTAGGTAAGGTAAAAATATCCGTTTCGTAGAGTGGAATAGTTTTAAGTTTTGCCAAATTAAAGATAATTTTAGGTGACACAATATTTAAAAATATATTGTCAGATTCCGCTTATGATTTAGGATTTTACGAGCCACCGTTGAATCTTCGATATTTCACAAGAGTTAAAGATTATAGATTGGAACACCTTTATTCTGACACCACGTAACAGAAGTCAAACTTGATCTCAAGCATTAATAGGGATCTAAAAGTCCTGCTAAAAGATTTATGTTCAGGGTATGTGACTGGTATATTAATAAAACAAACTTGAGGAACATTTCGATACGGACACAGAGCACAAATAAAAAATTCGCATGAAGGGCGCGATTATTTTCAGCTTAAAGAACGAGTGTAGCGCCACGAAATAATTTTTTTAACTAACTCCATTAAACTTACTATCGAAACGATAAGATTTATTGAGAAGGAAAGCCATGGGAAGGTTATTGCTTAAAGTGCAAAAAATATATATTTAGCCTTCTGAAAATTGGGGACAATCAACTTAAACTGGAAAATCGTCGGCAACACAGCTACACAATTTCACGCCCTAGGGAATTCACAATATTAAGAACCTCTAAGTATCACAAGCATGGTTGCTCACAATTTAACCGTTTTAATCATCTTTCAAATTTATTTCAAAATAATTTTTTTAAACCATATTTTTTTCTCTGTAGAAACACTATCTTTAGGCGTTTTAATATTTCATTACACCATCTTGAGGTCATCTTATTACTTCTGCGAATACAAGGTGAGGGGCTTTGATGCTGCCGATTTGCAGAAAATTAGATTAGGTAAGAGCTGTTATTTGCATAACATAATGATAACTCATAGATAAAAGTGCATTTAGCAAAAAAATTGTTCAAAAATAACAGCATATTAGATTGACATGCTTTTTTAATAAAGACTGAAATGTTTGCCTTTCCTTTAGAAAAGGACTTCAGAAATTAGACTAAATGAGTTTTGAAAAAATTTCATTTCTTGTAACTTCTCATCATCAAAGTTAATTATAGATTATACCGTTGAAAAGATTAGTTTGTTAGGATTTTATACATGAGAATTACTGATATTTCGATAACAAGGCCTAGTATAGCTTTGTCTTTATCTATATGGAGTATTCTCTTGTGTTCATTCGTCGTCAATTCATTATCAAATATTAAACAAATATTGCCATAATTGTTCATTTCTAATCCTCAATTACTAACCGATTTCGGATCACAAAGGGATGATATGTGTTTTATTTCAGACGCCATAAAGTCATCAGTTTGATGGGTGTCCGTCTGTTATGGGCATTAATCTTCCAATTCTATAAATTTTGTAAAAAATAACACTTTAACCTAGGCTTGAATGGGATTTCAGACCAAATTTAAACCTGTCTTTGTTCCATTGAACGGCTTTGAATAGTCCAAATTTGATATTCACTTCATTTCCATATCCTATTTCTAAAAACCTCTATTCAAAGTGTCCGAGAAAACATGATCCTAGCCTTCCTCGGATGTTTGACTATATATGTAATTATGTAAATAATTCTTTTAAATTTCGAGGAATAGTATTTCTGCAGTAAAACTTGCTGCTTTTCATGTTAATTTCACTTTTTTACAGCCACGTAGGAATTTCGTTCTAATTACCTTATCCTTCATATCTACCACGTAATTCGCGCTTTTTGGATAGTCCTCAATCGCTTTATCGCATTTGTCAACTCCCGTGATCAGAACGAGAACATTTTGCCATCATTAACTCTAGCAACTGACGAACTCAAGCTGATTCGACTCATTACGGGCAAAATTTACAAAATCCAACAATGTGATCAAAACCGTATTCTGGTATTATAGGTTATACAATCATTATAAAAGGCTTAAGTGGAGCAAAAAGGCAACTTATATAAATGGTTAAATAAAAGCTTTATTGTCCTAGATGAGTTATTTGGCGATAGATTTTGAACGAAATCCCCCAAAGATGCAGCTTGCTCAATCACTAGAAAAAAAATTTATGCTCAGACAAAACTCCTATAGCATCAAATAAATTACATAAGAGTGACTGATCCTTTTAGAAACCCTCCGATCGATCATGTGGGATATTTTTACATAAGGTCATCGGATTTCGCATCCAAACTGTTGTGCTGTAAGGAGGTACTGTTTTAAAATATTTGCAGAAGCAGACACCCAAGTACACACATGCTTTTTTAGTTATATGGTTCAAATCGCCCGTCAGCGTTATCCAGAGACGTAACAATAGTCCATCTTCTTTGTTTAAATAAAAGCTTAAACGACAAATGACAGTTGGTACATTATTCAGTACTATTCATAGTCCCTCACTTTGCACTCCCGCTTTTCCTATTTAACATCTTGTTTTTGTAAATGAACTATTTTTAACTCTTTCAGTTTATTGAAAAGGGTTATTTTCATATTTCTATGTCCTAATGTTTGTCATTCAACGACAGATTATTATTGGGTTCATTAATCAGTTGGCCCTGTGTTAGTAAAAAAAGGGTTTTCACACATACATATTCAGCAGAGGTGAAGCCGATGCGTACGCATTTGGGTTATCAAGCGACATGGTTTCAAAATCTACAACGAGAGAACCAACTGAAAGACTCAATCCAAGAAACTTCAGTTTACCATAGCACCTTAAACAGATGGGAGTCTGACAACATCGGCCCTCGATTCAGGCTTAGATTATACTCTTTCCGCTGACAAACACATCTGATGACTAGGTAGAAGTTTTGAACCACATTTGAGAATCTCATGAACCTGATAAAGAAGCTAAGGTCATACTGTCTGACTCACTGATTTTCGCTTTAACTGCAGCTCCTTTCTTCTTGTGTCCTCTTGAATCTTCTTCCCTATTCCCTCTAGCCAAAGTGAGTTTTTGCATTGAACAATACACTTTTTGATCACTATGGGTCGCCTAGGTGACAAACTCTCACTAACATCTTAATATTTACTTTACTCCTGTATAGATTTTAAACGCGTTTGTTCTTTTCATTTAAGGTGCCTAAAATGTATCTCATACACCTCTCTCGAAAAAGGTTCCATCTCATCTTAATTTTTTTAATTTGCCTGATTGGGCTCTTCTACCTGAACATTTTGCCCTGCCTCCTTCCCTCTTGCAACGAATCCTCTTGCGACACTACTCAGGCACTCAGCAACGAACCGCTCATTTTCATTGGTGGATATCCAAGAAGCGGTAAGCTTAATTAATTAATTAATTAAAGTATAGATTTGCACTATTTCCGTGTTTTGATAATCTATGTTTAATGCCATTGGCTACATTTATAACGAGATTTTTTATTTATATAACATGAAAAATTACCGGCCAGTGTAATGTTAGGAGATCCAAATAGCGCTACGGTGAGATATCGAAGTTTAACTTTGGGCATGGGGCCTCTTTTCTGCTAATCTCTCTTCCTTTCCAGTCATTGAAAATTTCCTAGGATCGTGATCGAATTCGAGCTGAATATTGGTTAAAAAGAAATATTATATGCGAAGCCGATGATTTTTTCCTGAGATTATTCAAAATTTACAATATTCGTCTTTAGGAACGACTCTCATGCGTGTTCTACTGGATGTTCATCCGAGCGTTCGATGTGGCCCTGAGACGCATATCCTGCCCCTTATCCTCTACCTCTATTCCTTCAAGATTAATTCAATGTACAACCGTCTACGAATGGCGAACATAACCGAAGAGCTTGTAGATTCCATATTTGTAAGAGCCATTAGCACTCTGGTTCGCAACGCTGGTCCTAGTGCCGAGCGATTGTGTGTCAAGGACCCCTTCATTGATCTCTGTCTCAAACAGCTTCTTCATCTTTATCCCAACTCGCAGTTCATTCTGATGGTCAGAGACGGACGAGCAGTGACTCAATCTGTTTTAAGGTAAGACTCTCAAAATAGCGAGTCTCTGCGTTATGCTTTCATTTGCAGCAGCGAATTTCGCTAAGGCTTTGTTAGGCATTATTACCATCAAGAAAAGAATACTAACTTCTATCTTTCAAGTTATACCAATCTGAGCTTAACCGCGCGTTGGGTAGATACATTTATTTTAGAGCTCATCCTTGAATATTTTGAGAGACATCCAATGAAATATAGTGAAATATCCTGACCCTTTTCGCTTACAAGAAGTTACCATCACATAATGCACGTCTTTTAACCTTTGATCCCATCACTCGGACCTATTGTGTGTATCTGACTGAGTGTGCATTTATTAATGGCATCATATCTTATGGTTTATATTTTTTTGGGTGTACACTGCCGTGCTTAAGACCTGTCAGAAAAAAGCCGCGTCTTTTTCAAATATCAATTTTCCTTTCTAGGGCTGTTTTTGTAGGCGCCCTCACCTATCGACTTCTATTTTAGCACAGTTAATCGGTGACTTTATCTAACCTTCATATAAGATATAAGCATATAAACAAGCTTGAAAATTCATCTTTCCTTATTTTTTTTGTAACTTATGTTGTCAATTGGATGTTTGCAAGGGCTAGACAACTATTAGACTGTGTGAAGCAAAGCAAAGAAACTGATTGTGTGTAGTGCAGGACAAATAAGGTTATGGCAGATCATTCGAGCAATGAGCATTCCGGATGTTGGTGTGCTCAACTGGGTAGATTGTGGTTTGTGATATAGACAGGTCATGGATTCGAAAGAACCTTTATATTTTGTTATTTGATGGGAGAGTTACTATAAAATGGGCTCGATTTTTCTTATCAAAACTGCCAGATTTTATTTGATATTTCGTAAATTTATGGGGATGCAACTTTGGCACCGAGGGTACCTAATATTGGCTAAATGGACCACTAGATAAAGTACAAGAAGGCTTGTATTATGGAGGATTCATTTGAGATCGGTGATAATGCTGCAGCACAAGTTGAATTCGTTCAATTCATTTGCTAGAGGCAGAAGTCATTGAATTTAGATGGTGGAAATAGCCAAAAAGGTTTTAGTCCTGCAAGGTTTACTTATTTCAACCAGATAATCCAGCATGCTTATTTGCAGGTAGTGTTATCCGAACATTGGATGGTGCTATGCGAAGTGAGTAGAGGATAATACGAACAAAATCACATCATAATGTAACCAATCAAGTTTTCCCCATGTTTTAGGATAGAGACTCTTCGGGGTACAAGTAGAAATTTGACGAATGGACAGCGATGCCTAAACATGATTGTCCTGATCAAGGATGGACGTATCATAACGATGCAGTATGGTGAACACTGCATGATGTCACCTCCTAAGAGCCCCTAAATAAAATCTAATCCATTTCATGCATAAACTACGCAGTAATTTTTTGAAAATGCAACAATCGCAATTGTTGAGGCTGGAAGTAAACACGATTCCTCTGAGCGATTCAAAGTTTTGCAAATGAATACTTAGAGACTGTTTTACAACCTGATTTGACTTTAATGACCGCAAGCAAAAGCAATTATTCTAACACTTTTTATTTAAAGCCTCTGATTCAGCAAATAAATTGTGGAAAGTTTAAATGTTACCTCTACCATTGTCAAAAGATTATCATGGCAACTGTTATTTGAATGGATTGGATAATTGTTGATTTAATGGCTGTTGTTTTATTGACTTTTAGAGATGGATTCCAAGTGCGGAAACAGTTGTAATCTCCACATTTCAATTAAGGACTTCCAAATAATCATGATAATTTAACCATACTAGGATGCAAACCATCATATAAGTTTTAGAGACCCTAAAGCATCCAATTTAAGCTGGTTGCCAACTGAATTTCATACTTTTTGGCTCAAAAATTTTCTGCCTGAGTTCAGAACGGCATGTGCAGCATATTCAACGCTTTTACATGCTCTTTGAGGTATTCTTAGTTGCTGTACAAACTACGAAGTTGGGCGCTTACTAAATTATCGCCAAGGAAGTAGGTGTTTGGCATTTGTCTATAGTGTTTTAACATTCCCGGTCTTATAGTGCAATCAAATGCGCACAAGACATCGTGAAGTGTAGTTTCATTGAGAAGACTCCTTAATTTAGGTAATTTGGCCCAAAATAATTCATGAGCTGAAAGATCTAACTGCTGAATTAATGGATAACTTGATGTTTTAACGAATGAAAGAGATAAGTTTTGGAAGGCCTTTGGGGATGGAATTGTCGTTTATTAAGGCATTTGTAATCAGTCCTGAGCTGGAAATTCGACTTGAAGTTGCGATTTAATATCAAGCATGGGGGGCTTATATTAGTAACATCTGCTTATATATGTTTACATTTTGAGACAAATGGAGCTATCTTGATAATGTTTGATTACTATTTTTAAGCCGAAACATCCGCATTGCACGACTGGATGTCTCAAGTCCTGAAAATGTTCTCGAGGCATGGGATAAGCACTACAAGCATGTTCTGCCAGACTGTCAAAACTCGTCCAGATGTCGAGTTGTACGCTATGAAGATCTTGTGTTACGGCCCAAGGAGCAGCTAAAAAGTGTCCTTCGTAGGTTTTGCTGCTTACTTGTTTTAATATAAAGAATTCCGTATTATATCATTTGTCTTAGTCTGTTTTTGTGCATCCAAACATATTTTTTATAGAAATTTGGCCTTTTTTTGTTTCTTTTGGCCACTTGATCGAATGTAATTTAGTCAGTCACAATAGTAGCCAAGGTTCTAAAGATGTGAATACTTTCCCCTTACTTTTTTTTCCGAGGAATTCACTTCAAAAAATAGTAAACCCAAAAGAAAGATGCTTTGACAGCTGGTGCTATCACTTAACTGGAAGGCCTATCGGCAAAAATCAGGTCATGGTTCGTAGTTCAATTTGGAGTGTCACAGCTCTCCAAATAGATTGTGTAGCTGCTTCTTAATTGTCTCATTGCATTAAGTTACATGAAAAATTATATGGAAAGTGTTTGTCGAATGTCAGTATCCTGGCTCGGTTTGTGGCAAAACAGAGTCGGAATCCCGATTTGCATAAATATGATAAATTCCCGTTAGCTCATAGACTGAAAACAACGTCATCTGCACCACGTGGTTGGTGTCCGTTGAACTCCTCTTAAAAACAGTTTTAAAATAAGTATCTTTTAATGATTAGGCATTCCATTTTAGAATGGCTTCGTGTACCGTGGGATGATGTTGTGCTGCAGCATGATCAAAATATGAAAAATGTGAACCTTCCTCGGTAGGTGAAGTTCCCTCGAATTCGCATGACACTTAACTAAAGATTGAACTGTTTTTATGTTCGTTTATTTACAACAAATTTTAAAACAAGACTGGATATTAAGCCTAGAGAGTGTTTACAACTAATTAAAAATTTGAATTTGTGAATCCAACAATGGCAATTTTTCTCCCCCATCAGGTTGGAGCGGAGCACAACCCAGGTGGTGTTTCCTATTTACACAGAAGCGCTGAATCGATGGTCTCAACCTGGCTCTGTGCTACCAGACAGTCTAATAAAGAAATCCCGATACTTTGAGATGATGCGCCATTTTGGATATGCTAATCTCACTATTCCACCCTCCTACGGAATTCCTGAACCAGAGGTAGAAGAACGTGCTCAAATGTTGGCAAATAATGCGGAGTTCAAGAAGTTGTTCAACCTCACTGCCGTGCACTTATGACAGATTTTCAGTTTGCACTTTCTATTGTGCACAAATTGTGATATGGTTAAGCAGTGATGACCTTTTTTCTAAATTTTTTTCCTTATTCCATCACATCTTGTCCCCATATTTCCTTAGTTTGTCCCCTTTAACTATTTTTTTAATCATAGATTTTTTTAATCCAATGAGTAATCTGTGTCCATCTTTAATTTTCCCACACAGGGTGGGAATCAAGTTCTGTGATGACCTCGTAGTTGAAAAAGTAGCTAAAAATCATTGTATTTTTTGAAATAGTAAAAAGTGTTACTAAGAAAGCGAAAAAAGGGACAAAAACACATCCGGAGTCTTGTAAATGTTGCCGATGAAGATGGTCGCAGCGCCTTCAGAGATGGAAAACACCTTCCGCGATGCTCATCCAAAAAGTCGCAAAAGTGCCACCAAATATTTCAGACAATTTTGATCTTTGTAATTTAGTGGGCTCTATCCGGTGCCCAAGTTTAAAATAACTGATTTTGGATGAAATAATTTCAGATACTGCTAAGAAATACTAATGTTAGCAATGAAGTAAATGGATGTGTAAATAGAAGGCATGATCAGGAGAGATTGTATGGCTTAGGGGTGCTATAGACTCCTCCAAGAACTACCTCATGTTTTTATGGAGAATGCTCACGTAAATGGAAGTGGAGTATAAAAGCTGCATGTAGAAAAAAGGACATTCATTATACATGCCCTGATCACGATAATTATGAGGATGCACTGAAGGACGCTGAATGTGATTTTTATAATAAATCTTGATCGCCATAATTGTTTGTTCTCTGTAAGTGTGTTTAACAAAGGGATACCATGGTTTTTTAAGATAAAAGCGGGAGATTCATAAAGAATAGTCCAAAAATTTGCCTCGCTGATGGCGAGTGGATCGTTGAGTGGTGGTGTCGAGCCTTACTGCAATATTCTAGGCTATTTATTAGCGATAAGCAAAAAAGTCTGAGTGTAGCCCACTGCTAAGTTAGTCCTCAAACAAATGTATTTGAATAACCTAGATCCATGTGAATTCGTTCTATATAGATTCCAATTTTTACCAATCTTTTAACTGAACCTTGCCAGAAACTTTGTTACATTTAGTTTTCGACGAGCTCCCATCCAGAGAGTGAAAAATAAACGGCCGAATATGCAGTTAACAAATCAATTGACTTTGATTCAAAACTTTTTTCGCATGATTCCAGAAATCTTACCTGTAGTGTTTTGGCACTGGTCTAGGTAGGACTAGCCACATTCGGATCTTCAATTTCAAAAGCTTCAAGGATTCCCTCTTCTTTCCAAAAAAAAAGCCAGGAGACTCATTAAGTTCCGTTTGAGTAATGCAAATTAAATGCGTTAGTGAAATTTCTAAGCCTCACTAGCAATAGTCGCGAAACTCTTCAGAGTGGGATTTATTCAATCTAAAGATCCGGCATTCCGAGACTTAGGATTTCAGCAGATCATCGTTTGTAGTCAAAAATCTTTTGGCTTTCTACATTTCTCTCATTCTGATTTCATTGCAGACCTTTGTATTGCACCAACATTTCCAAGGAGAAATGAAAATGTTTTCTGAGTACCCTCAATTTCTTCCAGTTTCTTTGGACTGTTCCCAAAAAACGAATTCGGTCGCTTCTCACTCGAAGTAAATCCTTACGCATAGGCAGTTATGTAAAGCAACTGATTTTACATCCACTATAAAATTTTAATTTTTTGTGTGCTGTGGTTTTATTTATTTCTACTTCCAAGTCTGACAGCTATTTAACCAGTCATTTTTTATTAATTCATGCACACATTTCGCTTGCGATTAATAGATAAGCTGATGGGATCATTGAGTTAGTCTGAAATATTTTTATGCTAAAAAAACTTGTGAAATGCGAGAGAATCTCCCTGATTTTTGTACTTATTTAAATAGAGAGACAAGATTAGCCCTCATAGAGACATTGGACCTGTTTTGGAGGTAAAGAAGTGAGTCAGTTAGATGGAATCACCAGAAATTTCGTATTTATTTTGACTATGATACTCTCTATGACAACTAAACCTAGGATTATCACTAATGTCTCCCAACGAAGTCCCCAAGACCAAAAAGTTAAATAGAGTGTTATCAAATTTTAGACCGTTGTACTTCTTCATGATCGAAACCACAGAAAAAGACTCAGTATATTCATCTCTGATATAAATGAAAGAATAGGATTGCAGCAGCATAGTCTTAGAATGATAATTTAGCGACAGACATTGAAAGCCCTGTTTTGTGTCATGTTGCTTTCTAAATATCTGAAAAGTTATTAATGATCTCACGGCCATTTAAATTTGAACCAAAAAAGTGATTTTCAAAACAGAGCTCTTTAAGATACAATCGAAATTCTCAAATGAATAATTTGTCTGAAAGGAAATACGCTTACATTATTTTAAATGAAAACTAAATAGCTTTTGTTTTTAAATATTTGATAGTTGAACATTTCAGATTTTGTTGTAATAAACAAGATAAATACTTTTAACTCAACCTTGCAAATTTTCTTAATTAAGAATCAAAATTAAATTAATTATTTCATTTTATCAATATCTGGTCATTTAGGTACCGTTTCGATCGACGGGAGCAGGGATCAATCACTCTGATACTCGAATGGGCTGGATCATCGGCACCAAATCTTGAATAAATAGTTTTAATTTATAATCATTCCATTTCTCCTTAAAAAAGATAACTTATTGCTAGTGCATGATAATGTTTTGCCTATGATGGATCTAACTGTCAATTCTTTCCGCCTATTTAAGTATTAACGTTAAACTTTTTTTGACTAAATCGTTCTGCTCCATCTTGCAAGCCAATTAGGAGCTACTAGTATCGTATTCATCTGTTAATCAGCGATAAGATTTGGTGGGAAAGTGCTTATAAATACATTTGCGCGTCCAGTTTACTAGGCGACGCAGGGTAGAAATTCATTTTCTTGCAACCAGTTATTGAGGTGGTCGTCTGTGATGGTCCAATCTCCGTCTAACGAGGAAAGTTATATGAGAATTTTAATCCTAGACAGCTTTCGTTTCCGTTTAATGACATCGTTTTATAACTATGGTACTATAGAAAATAACCTAAAAGTGATTTTTTTCAATTGCCTGTATTTACAATCTCATTGGAAATTAAGGAAATACCTAATGCTGCTTTCGGGTGCCCAAGTTTGAGTCATGGTTTGGACCGTCTTTTAGTACTGGCCTCTTTCTTTTCTCATCTATGCATGTTTTGTATTTAAAATAATTTTTTATTCACTTTCAATTTTTCTCAATCATACACGACTAGTTGGGTGGTATTAAAACGTCAAAGATAGTATCCATGACGTATAGTTAGAGCAGCTTGGACATTTTTACTGCCAACTAGGCATTCAGCAGATGAGAATTCATCAATATCTAAGCCCCTTTTTATGTTTCCACTGATCGTGCTATTGATTGTCGTTGAAAGATTTGATCTCTCACTTCAAAACTCCTATTAGCTGAGAACATTTAACGAGATTCGTCTAGATTGAACAACGTATATGTTTTGACGGCTAAATTTCCTCGAAATGCTTGTAAAATCTGCTTTCGAAACAACAAAAAATATATTTATTATCCATTTTCTTAGTGGTTTATCAGTTGTGTTATAGTGAAATTAAAGGAATCGATTTATAAGATGAAGTAAGCATCTATCCGTCATCATACTTCATTGTACTTAATGGTCAATTTGACAAAGTCCTACTAGTAGACATTACAGTTCTGAAGTCGATAATTTATTAACAAAAGCTCCCTTCTTTAAGACCAAAGAGAACGATTTTTAAGGGAAGAAGAGGCAAAAAATTTTGTGAGTGAGAGTGTACATCGGTTTGAAGTTGGAAACTGTGATTTACTGAGCAGTAAACTAAACCATGGAAGCGGAAAATTAATAAAAATGTTCAGGAAAGATTCAGCAAGCTCGTCAATCCACTGTATTTCCAAGGTGCACATTCTAAAATATATTCCATCTTTACCATCAAGGAATCTTCGAATCGTTCTCTCAGCGGAAATGCCCCAAGAACTTCTTCTAAAATCTCCTAATCAGTATTCCAGCTTGCAATTCATTCTAATATTTGGAGAAAGGCGCGCAGTAATTCAGCCGATTTTAGATGAGACTTCTATCGGTCAACAAGGCATTTGCGATTCTCATTCATTTGTTTGCGTGGAGAGGTGGCACTGCGTACCAGGAAATACTTACCAACTCACTAGGCCCTGGTTCGGGAAACTACAGCTCATCAATTTTTGTTATTCAGAACACTTTAAGAATATTTTGATAAACACAAACGTCAAAAGGTTCATTTCGGTGCCATTAAAAGTTTTGAAGTCAAATTAATTTACAGCAGTCACCATGGGGAGGTTGAGAATAAGACAAACTGCTTCTATCAAAGTTCTTCAACTGCCACAAAGAGATGTTAAAATACGCAATGCATTTTTAACTAGGTTAGGTTATATCGTGAGTGAAATCGTAACGGTACCTTTCGCCAATAATTAACGAAAGGAATTAGGATTGACTATTTTCTTTTAAGTATCAAAGGGTTAAATGTAGCCATGTTGAGTCACTTTACACCTCAGGAAGCTAGTAGCTACTTAGAAATCCAAGCTTGTATAAAAAGAATTCTAGAGGTTTGCACCGCAATAGCCTCCCCCATTTCGGTGATAAGAAACTGCTATGACATTTTGCTATGTTCACGCATCCTGCACTTTTCGCATTGAAGTGCGTTGTTTTACCTTTTTTCATATCACCTGGATCGCTTGAGAAAATTTAATTTATGGTATACTGTAGAACCCCTAAGACTTCTTGACATTTTTAAGTAAGAGATGTTTGTTTGCTCTTGCTTTCAAAATGAGGACTAATTTTTACGTGGCTAATTTGAGACAATGTCCCATTTCGACTAACGTCACCAATGTTGTCAAGTATAATCTATGTCAGAGCGATTGAAAAGTATAAAATTCGCCTTTCCCCATAACTTTCAAGATAACGAAAATCATTTAAATCAGCCTATTATAAGCGAAGGGAAACTATCTGCGTTGTGTACCCTTCATACGCTACAATAAATGGTGGTCAAACCTACTCTCAACCTCCTCGTGGTGACCACCGGGAACCCCAGGGGCAACTCTGGGGGCCAATGAGAGGGGCGGCCGGATGGGACTAATCACCCTCCGGACGTATAAAATTAGATTATGCCAGCAGAAGTACAACTTCTTACAGCTTGGTAAAGGAGGCACGACGTAAATAACTGAATTTGTGGTCTCAAACTGGAGTATAGAATGCAAGTGCAAGTAGCTATGAATGGAATCTCCGCCAGAATGTTGATTTCTGGAGGAGATTTGAAGACAGACGAATTCGGACGAGGTGGCTTGACGAAGCTGAGCTGAAGCTGAACTGCTACCTGTACGACGAAGCCATGCCAGAGAAGAGACCAGACAAACAAAGACGTCAACAAACGTTTTACTGTTCTATGTTAACTATTGTGCTTAGTTACTATAAAAGCTATTTGTACTTCTGTTGTACCCCCAATAAGTCCTTGGGACTTGCCCTGATAGGTGGGGAGACAATAAAAAAACCAAGGCGATTAAGGGCTCTGATAGCTGAAGAACATTCTTGCCATGCCATCAAGCTTATTTTTTTTAAAGTTATATTTCTGGACATACAATAAGTGTTTGTTTCAGCAACTCCACCTATCACTTCGCTCACAAATATAAATAAACTGTGCTATATCAGCCATTGAGGTTTGATCAGCTTCAACACCTAGAGGTTTGTGCAAAATGAGAGTTTGCTCTCAAATGGAATCATAAAATCTTAAACACACACTCATTAATGACCATGCCACTTCTACTGGTGCTTTTAACTAGCCCACTAATAAAATCAGCCATTTTCATACTAGAAATCGTAATAATTTCTAAAATCAGTAATTATGTTGCAAAAATGTAACTAACTAAGCACCAGCTAGCTTTCATTAAAAAATGTCTCAATGACATCTAACAGTACGAGAAGATAAGCCATGTATTATGTGAGTAACTACAGGCCGCTTTGAAAAGCCTACTAAGTTTTTATCAGGAGCTCAATGCTTCCATAAAATTTTGATCGAATATTTTGCAGATATTTTCAAGTCCAAGAACGTTCAGGATTACATTTCCCTTCAAAATAGTGGGTTGTGCTGTCATGTTTCAGTTTTGAGTACCAGTGGAAATTTTCGATCCCAACAATTTGACATTTTTCTTCAATACAAAAATGTTAATGCTTCATTTTGACTTCAAAAATAAACAGAAACTGGCCTGATACCTCATCCCATAAGGAGCGCTGATGTTTGGAGAATGACAGTCATGTTTACATTAGCTTTTAAGTTTAATACTTGAGATCCTACACACCGAGTAAAGATACGAAAATTCTTGAAGTAAATGCTTGATCAAATAGCAGAGCGCAGTTATGGATAAGTAGCTGCAATAGTCTAATCGCTTCCAGATCTGAATGCAGAAATGAAACTGCCTTAAGTAAGGCGTTTTAGCAATAAATTAGAGTGATTTTGAAAAATCCCTAAGGTAATAAAACCCTTTTATTTAAATTGTTTTGAAAAGTTGGAGTTGAAAACGAAATGTAAATTTTAAACAAAGCGTGTCTCTAACTTCTATTTGGCAATAGGCTGAAAATAGCATCGTGGGATTAGGGTGAGAGATTTACTTGATCGCTTTTATTTGCAAATACGCCAGTTTTTATGTTAAATTAATAACAACCAGCTATTGCAACTGAGCTGAAACTTCCGCGTTCTCTAGGAGTGGAACAAGCACGATAAACATATGCTGCAAGACTGGCGAAACTCATCCAAATGTCCAGTTGTGAAAATCTTTCGATGCAATCCAAAGGGAAGGTTACAGTGCCTCCATGGTACCTTTCCCATCCCAGACACACCATCGCATTGTTCGAAAGGCACTTGCGATTTCACTGCCCTTTGCATTCCTTTGCTTTGCTGCACTCAAACGTGCTTTTACTAGATATTATCATCTCTCGTGTTTATTTGCCACTCAGTCGTTTTACGTTTTGAGGTTTATTAATCAATGTGAGATTTCCTAACTATTTTAATCAACCGCGATCCTGGATATAATTTGCTGCACAGAAGATAAAATAGTAATTCAGTCGCTAGCAAAAAATAGAAGAAAAGGCCTTGTAGTGCCTTCCAGTTATGATACTGCACACATGTAGGGAACTAATAACTGTCAAAGAATACTTTCAGTTTTATCCATCTTCAAGGAGAAGTTGCACCTATCTAAAGTATTTCAAATCGCTACTACAAATGCGGTGATACAAAAAACGCACACTTTGAAAAATGAATTATTTTTAAGAACTCCATAAACTGAAAATTCGCGTATAATAAAATTCAATGAATTTAATCACAATAAAACTATTTGAAGTAGAGAAAAGAGTGATGACAAAGGAGACAAAATATTTTATAGTGTCTTGATATAGTAGTGTGTAGATAAAAAGATTCAAAGTGTCTTATGAAAGCAGGCTACGTAACGCTTAAATGATTTTTCCAGTGCCTTAAACACATTGTTTTTACTTTCAACAAAGATGGTGAAACTCGATTAGAAAAGATTAAAGGCATGTTAAGAACAATCTCCATGTAATGAGTGCTAAGTTGTAGCTAAAATTAAGGAAATATATAAAGGTCCAGCAACATGTTTAACATTTTCTTCGTCTTAGACCAGCCTTCGAAATTGTGCTCAGGGTTATATATTGGACCATAAAGTTTTATGAGAACACATACCCTGTCTCAGCAGGATACATAAAATTTGGTGATGTATTCTAATCATATACTGGGATATGAAATGCATAAATGAAGATAAATCAACAGTAACTTGACGAATCGCTTTAGTAAGTTAGGTTAAAATTTGACTTGACGAAGATGATGGCAGTGCTGACTAACGTGGTTTAGCAGTAGATGCAGATGATTTCTACTGAGTATTTTCAGCAGCATAATACAATAAGGTTTGGCGGCCACCCTTAGCATATGAAACTTCCTCCATGTTGCCTCCACGGTTCCAAGGCATATTGCAGTATAATCAACCGATTAAGGTTAAAATTGGGCCGTGTTAAAAGAAACCGCTTAGGGGCGGTTGAAATTCACTTCATTTTATTCGCAAAACAGAACGTTCACTTCTCAGTTAGTACTACAGCTAACAGAAAGAACAGAAGCAAGCAATAATTGAACTGCTTCATGCTTAATGCCAATGATTCCTTATTTAACTAATTGAAGCAAAGTAGAATTCTTAATCTACAAGAAGGTAATTATGTCATTGCCACAAATTGGCTCTGTGGATTCTGAAAGCCAAAGTCTTAGTCCATCGGGAAAATGCATGATTGTGCCCAAGCCAATCTTAGATGAATGTGCTTCTATATCGCTCCGAGTCGCTAAAAAAAGTCCAAAAGGTTGCATTAAAGGACTTCAAATCTATTCGACATCAGTGATTTGGGAAGAAGGATTGTGTTCAATTACCTCTTTAATGTTCCTTAACTTCATTTCAATGTTTGCGAAATTGTTAATCAAGTCAATAATACGGTAGTGCAAGTAGGTTTGACGTTGAATTGAAATAGACCTGAACTTCGGTGGCAAACATCTAGGAATCAGGCTCATACTGACTCTGCCTTATCAATGGCAAAATACTTTTACAAAAAAAGGTATATTCGATTAAAGAAAGCCTAGGGCAATCCTACTTTCCCCAGATGAGAATTGCATTTAAAACGGGTCAAGGAAACTAAAGAAAATCTATGTATTAAAAGAAGATGTTTCAAAGAAGCCGTTTGGTCGGAGGCAATTCATGAGATTTTCAGATAGAAATTTAGCAGTACTCCTAAAGGATGGGACTTAAGATCTGTCTGTTGCGTTGAAAATGTGATGTACTCAAATTTTGGGCTTCAAATGAGTTTAGTTTAGGCATTAAGAAAGTTCCTGCCGAAGCACTCCTTTAGATTCGTCGTGACTCAAATTGTATTTCACAATTACCCATCTCAAAGTGAGTGCGTTTTCATAAAATTTTAGATACTTCCCAAAAAACTAATCTGTCTGCCTCTTGTCCACTGTAAAAGTTGCACTAGTGGGCAAATGCTCAGACATAATCTAGGGACATTAACTGATATCTAGAAAAAGAAGCTTAGTTTTATGCGGAAGAAAATTTGTAATGCTTGATGTGTTGTGATTTCATTAAAGCGTTTTAACAATTGTGATAATTTCCCATCTTCCCTTGTAACTAACCAATACCAATCACGATCAAGAGCACAATATTATGGCCTAGATTGGAAGATGAATCTAAAACCGAATTAGGACTATGTCTAAACTTTGAAAAAAAAATAATGAACATTTGACATGAAGTGCTATTTCCTGTCCAAATAAGCCTATATACGTTGGTTTATACTTTTTTAGCAAGGCAAAATGAGAAATTCAAATGTGTTTCCTGTGATTCTTGTAGATTGTGAATATGTAGTAAAATAACTCTTAGTTAAGCTAATCTACCCCGCCATCACAAAGTACACCTAATGAAAAACTAGACCAACTCTAAGATAGCCAAAAAAGAATTGATCTAAATTTACTCTAAAGATAATGAAACAGCTAATTATTAAATATGAACTCAATTTTTAATGTTTTCTGAACGCAATGCTAATTGTAACAACCAGAGATGTCTCCTTCAGTGAACCTCAGAACTTACTGGACAGAGATTGGCCGCCTAACGGATCACCAGCACAAGGACTGATTTCATTGTGCCATTGCAGCAAGCAATCTCAAATATAGATATGAACACTAAGCTAATCACTTGCCACCATTTAACCTCATTCTCGTCCCGTTGCATCAAATGTCTCCATACAATTAGTTGACGATTGTACGGAAAATAAATCAAGGTCTCCATAGTCTTAAATGAACGCTGCAGCGCCGTATTTCGGACTCACTGATCCATGTATGAGACTGCGATGACTGAAGCCCAGGTTTTAATGTCATCGTAGGCCTGACGTGCACCCGGAGTTTTTAATGATATTTTTTATATTTTACCATTGCATCCAATTGCGTTTTTTAGGATGAGTTATCATTTTGGGAACTTGACCTTGGTTTATTTGCATGCCAATTCAGCCAACGATAATTGATGTATTTTAGAGAGGTAGATTTGAGTCCGAAGTCACAAGAAGCGCTGTTCTGAGTTGCAACCAGAATCGCTCTTAGCTATTTAGATAACGAAACTATAAACACAACATGATGTATAATCCAGAGCGATTTGAAAATATTAGCTCTGCATTCCCCTTTAACTTATGTGACTATTCAGCATTCAAATCTAATTTGATTCCAAAATTAATCCCTCAGAAGCTAAGTTAAATAAATATTAATCGGAAATTGAATCAGCCATTGATCCTGTACTTACCTTTAGTCTAATGCCATTGGTTATTTTCAAACCTCTTCATTTCTACTGAACCTGCCCAAACCTGAGTGCAAATATGTAGGGATGTATCTAGTAGGGCAGCAAATCGTTAGAGCAATCCGCTATACAGAAACCAGATTCGGTCATGAATTTGCCCTTTCTTTGATCTTCAAGTACTGGATGCCATTCCTTCTAGCTGACTTGCCTTGGACGATCAAAAGAGCTCCCTCTCAAATTGTTTCGGTTTGATCGATATTCTCGTTTCATCCGGCAAATCATCTGCTAATTTTGACGATGGAGCCAAAAGCAGATGTTATATGTCTAACAGCTTCATTGCTTCCTAGCCTCTCTGATTTGAATGGCTGTCAAATGCAATGTTGGTATTAAAATGAATTTCTTCCAAACAAATATGTTTGAAATTTGGTAAATTCAAAGATCTCGTATTCAACGCAGTGCTGCAATATTTTCGGCATTTTCTTCTACAAATACATATTTGCTAATATAATGAGAATATGCATTTTATTACTGTGTGAATCCAATTTCTTAATTCTTACTAAAAGCTTTGTTCGTGATCTGTCCAAGGTTTGGTCACTTATTCAGAAATATTTTTCAATCCTTACAAAAAATCTTGCACTGACACACACTAGCGTAATACAATATGTATTTTACATTGCAGGATTTCATTTAATGAGTTTTTATGTCAACGATTGGGTAATACAGATAAGTTGAAGTTGGTGTATCGGCATATGAATTTTCCACTGTCCGTAATACATTAAAAGGGATCAGTTAGTGGGAGGAAATAAATTGGTTTATCATTGAATTCCAGTCAAGACTATTTAATTTTCTTAAAAAGTGAGTGAAACTGATGCTCTACGATTATTTTCTGAAGAAAAAAAAAAAAGGTTGACTGCAAACTAGGGCAAATACTGAGAATTGATACAATCGTATTCAACAAAACTTGAATTTCTAATATATGCAATATTAAGTCAAAACGACATCTTATCATTCAGGAAGTTGATGCTGATCTTTTCTGACGGACTATGATGTGAATCAGCTTCCTGAAGAGGTATTCTACTAGACCTGAGGTCCCAGTAGTCAATGAGACCCTGAGACACCCTAACCAGCCTCTTAGACTCCAACTATATTTGCTTAAAACCCATTAAGATTGCAATCACATACAAATAATAAATTTAATGAAAAGGCTAAAAAATTATATCTTCTTTCGATCCACAAGCAGTTTGCTTACAACGTTGGTTTAAATGTCAATCTCTTTCGTCAATCATTCACTTACAAAGATGAGGTTCAGTGAGAATCTAGGACAGGTTGTCATCAAAAGTAAATGTAACTAGGCATTTTACTCTACAAAGTGAGGATGGACCGATCTTGACTCAATTTGTTCGAACTACTTTTAGTGAAGTTCATCACGCACGTATCAGGGAATACCCAATAGTGTTCAGTGAAATATGCTTCCTTATTCCATAAGAGATTGCGGATCTGGTTGCATTCTGCACTTTTCAATCTCAAAAAACAATGCCCAACCTTCGGTCTTATTATAAGCACCATTTGAGAATTCCAGCTTGCTGCTTGGAGTGGATTTCTATTTTTAGGTTTTTACTGCCTGCGCTTAAGCCTTATCTCTCACTTCGTTAGATAAAAGCTTTATTCTTCTTGAACTTTTAGTTTCCTTTGTTGTGAAAATTTTATCACCACATTTATAGATAACTAGTTAAGCACTGTTAATTAATGTTTATACTTCATAAATTCGTTCAACCTTTCTTGTTTTTTGGTAGCCCGTATTGATAGGCTGACATTTACAAGTACTAAGCTGCCATTAAAAAATCTTGTGTTTTCATTTGATAATGTTTGCTGTGATGTTCGAGCATACAATCGAATATACCTTAAAGCACTCAAAAAATAAGCGTTCCGTTATTTTTAGGTCGAAAACAGGATCGAATGAACTCTTACACTGACTATCTGTGACATTAATAATATGAGTGCATGGTTTTGCAACGTTACCAAAGCGTAGAATTTTCAATATGACATCCATAAACCTGCCAATTCAGTTTTGATTTTTGGGTATTATTAAAGGACGGGCGCTTAGTAACAAGTGAAAATGCCATCAGAAGGACATAAAATGCTTATCTGGGTGAAAATTTAACTGGAACCGCTGCTGATATTGCAGCAGATTTGATCGATACTTTGGGAAGGAGTCAGATTGTGAGGATTACCATGGAGTCTTCAGCCTTACTGAAATTGCTTGAAGCATTTATCGCATTTTAGTTGTTTACCTAAAGAATACAGTTATTAAGGTGGTTTAAGGGAAGTAACCTTGCTGAGGTTATGGACAAAAATGAAAGTATTGGGTTGAAAATTGAATGCTAACAAGCGTGTCATATCGTGTCTAACTACTGTTTGGCCAAATGCAAATACCAACTACAAGCAGTACAATTTTCCTCAGTGCTAGTAGAGCGTAAGAAAAACTATATGAGATTAAAATTCAGAGTGTACTGTCCTAGACAAGTTCTGTCTTGTAGGCTGCATGGTAGACTCTATCTTTAAAAGGAAAATATCTAAATTGTGCCTATAATACGCATTCATTTTTGAAATTACAGTGCAGAAGGCAACAAGTATTGAAAATACCATTTAAAATGGAACAGTAGGTTCCAAGAGATCATTACAAGAGCTGTAGACACACTTATTAACTACCTCGCGTCTCCCGATGAGGCTAGTCCGTATTAGAACCCATTATTCCAGTGTTTGTTATTTAAAAATTTGCATAAAGATTCAAATTGATGTCTTAAGTGGTTAAAAAATACCTAAACGCCCCATTATTTTAATTTAACTAGACGCTGATTTATTGCGAAATTTTTTGCCAGACAACTAGAACTTGATTGGACGTCAATTGAAAAATTATAAGGAGCAAACATTCTCGAGCTAGAATGAAAAACTAGAGCTTACTCTCAGCTTTGCCTATCCTTCAAATGGTTCTCAAGCTCGGGAACTGCCAATTCATTTAGATGGGGTGTATAGATACCGTAGGTCAAAACCACATTTTAACGTTAAGCTCATTTTTTATTAAATTTAAAAAGGACCTAATCCTTCTTCTTTGGTGCACGGTCAAATCATTATGCCTTCTTTTGAAATCCTGACCATGGTAATGAATATTTTTTATGTAAAGAAAAGGTTACTTTTAAAATTATTTTGTTTTTTGTCATTCGATTTTTCTAGGAGCAACCGAATGCAAAAGAATTCTTAAAAAGAATTCTAAAAGCGTCAACAATTTTAGCGTTAAAGCTTCTGACCTTTAACGACTCATGTGCTGAAAAAATTACCCTCAGTTGTTTACAAGTTTTTTTTTTCATTTCAGAAATGAAACAGACGTATTTGTAAAATTTTTACCCCACGAAAAAAAGTCGTTTTTTGATTCTCACTTCCGGACAAGGACTATGTTATTAATGTCGAGCTAAAAACTAGCCTGGTACTGCATCCTGGGAAAAATCTAACGATATTTCCTGGTTATATTTCAGTACCATATTTGGGCTTAAATAGACATGTGACAAGACGGGAATTCCAAACCTCGATCATTCTCTTGAAGCTTGGGACAAGCTATACAATTATGTTCTACCATGCACAAGAAAACTCTAAGTTGAACGTTGCAGAAGTCTTGTGCTAAAGCCCATGAAACATTGAAAGTGGCTTTTTTATATTCTTAAATGTGCTCACACCTTAACATACAGAATTCAGTGTTTCCAGTGTTTTGGGCAAATCATCAATCTCCATGCCTTTGAAATATTTCACTGCCTTACTACACTCGTGTAGAGTTTGAGGTATTTGCCTGACTCTTTTCACCTGATCATAAAGGGATTTGTCAAATTACATGGGCAGGCTTTATAAACTGCGTGCTCCTATCCTTGGAAGTCATGCATGTGAGAGGGCAAATACGTGTGTGGCCACTATAGGCGCGAAAGACCCAGATAAAGCATCCATTTTATTATTTAACAATTTAATTGAAATTTTGTGTGAATTTGTTGAATGAAACAACCTCTGATTTTTTTTGTTTCTTTGTTGGTTGTTTGAGAATATATTATTGTACTGATTTTTATGATGGTTAAGAACTGTTAGTCAGCGCTCTTGAAACGAGAACTTCCTCTTTTTTTGGTTTATTCGAGTCATCCGACTGTGGTATATCAGACCTAAGTTAATAAAACTAGGCATTATTATAAAAAATTTGTTCAAGAAATTGCTCAAAATGGCATTACTGGTACCTATTAATATGCCCTAAAATCTTGATTCTAATCAGAAAACTGAAAATATATACATGGTGAAAACGTTTAAGACCATGAAATGACCATATCATGTGTGATAATCTTGAGAGGCACTAGCAAGGGAATTTACATTCATTGAAGCCATCATGGGTCAGTATTGCGAAAACGCGATACGACTCATTTTCAAAGTGATGCACGCTTTAGGAGTACCTCAAAGTGAACATCAGTACGATTTCTAGTTATCGAATGATTAACTTGGCATGAAATCGCAAACATCTAACAACAGGCTTCACTCTATTCAGGTTTAAAATCAACAACTTTTATCTCGTCAAATTTTTGTGATGAAATAATATACTCACAAATATCTGATGTTTTGGAACATGGAATACTATTTTTGTACTATCTAATGTGCTCACATAATTTACTTGATAGGGAATGAATTAAAAAGCCACTGCCTTGATCTTAATATTTCCCTAAAAACACTCATCTCCCATTTCGAGGGAGATAGTAGCCTTGATTACCTTGGTTGAACCAGTAGCTACGAGACTCGAGGGCACGAGCGGTACAGAGACGAAAACTGGGAATGAAACCGGCCACTTACAAGAGACTTGGTTGTGTGCGCACAGTGACAATGTCGATTAACACGCACAGCTGAACTGCGATATTCTTTAAGCTCAGAATCAAAGTGCAGTCTAATTTAAAAAGCTTCTTTGATTGTTAAAACCATTTGCGTGGTTTACATTCATTTACATTCCGACTATTTTAAAAATTGTTTAGGATTCACTAACCAATAATGAGGCGTTCATTTACAAGTGAGACGACATTGTATTACATCGTGAAGAAATGAATTTTTTTTTAGATTCATAATCTTACTTCCTTTTAGTCGCTTTATTTTTGTTTTTGTTAGTACGATTAGCAATAGAAAAATCAGTTGAGCTCAAAAAGGGTTGGACTGGACCCAGGTATGCTCTTGGTCTACCCATAGGTATTGATGTAATAATATTATCCTAGGGGCAAGCTCTAAATTAAACACAGAAATTATTTTCCATCAGAGAATATGAGCGATTCGAGCAGGAAGCGTTGAAATCTGAGTCAAGGGCCGATTCCAAGGGAACGCCCTCTTAGAACTGACCTCATTCAAAATCTGAAGCTATATAGTTAATAATTATTTAATGCGGAGATTGTCTTTGGTCCATGTCTGAAATGCGATGACTTGAACAAAATAGTTTTTATGCAGGCAATCTGGATTGATTTTACCAACAAGTACCGCCAAGCAATAATTTGGTCTTACATGACTCTGGAGTTAGTAAAACAAACTACTGAATATTTTTTTCCGTTCGCCTTGAGAGAAATTGGTTATATTATTTGGAAAACTGTTTTCTATATGCTCTAATTACTATCATTCAAATGTGGCTCTGACTAGGTTTTTTATTAATTGATGAATGTCTCTTCCTTTAGAGCAGTTTTCTGGCATGATCGACAATTTAATATGACACTGATGGTTCTTACATTATGAATGAGCGTAAGAATTTGAAAAATAAAAAAATGAAATCATTATCCATCAACGTGTGGAGATCAGACTTGAGAAGATACTGGTTTAATACCGATTCGAAGACTTAGTCGAATAGGAGTTATTCAAACAAAGACACTAAAGCCACGTTTTGGGAGTTATTTGTAAAGAATGCGTTCCTTTCGAAGTTTTTTCTCCTGCTGGCCTGACATGAAGGTGGTTTTAAGTGGGCTAGCATCAACAAATTGCATGGACTTAAAATTCATCATTGCACTTCCAGAGATTGGAGCCCTGTTCATGCTGGCTGCATGTTGGGCTTCAAGAGGATGCTAAAAGCAAATTTCTCATACACCGAGACCCCAACATGCTATGAAACTCCCATAGGTAAATTCTTGAAAACAGATTTTTCACCACTGTTTCAGTGTGAGTTAGAATTTTTTACTTGAATGGTAAATATTCGAGATTTTAACAAGTGGAAGCCTTTCTGATATAATTGGTAAAAATTATTCAGTATTACTTAAGAGATATTGAGAGCCAATTGCATTACCATTGCATCGCCATAACAAAAGTTCATTCATAGAACACATTTTTTTGGAATTTAAATAAACTCTTATAAAATTGTGTGGCTTGGAGCAATTTGATGTTCACCAAATGATCATTTGAATTGCATGTGTTTATAAGCGCTTCTAAATTAGTAATTGAAATATTCTGTTAACCTACAAGCTTCATTTCAGATAGTCTCCAGGCTGTTAGTATTAGCATCTGTTCTTAAATTGTTTCCTACCATCATAGTTCTGGAAATTTGCAGACACCTTTTCAAAAAGCAAGAGTACAGTTGTTCAGTTTAATTTTCTATTTCCATCACCAGAGCTGTGGCGAAGTTCAAACTGTTCTTTTCCTGGAACAATTTAATCACTAAGCATGTCAATCTCTTTTCTGCAACTAAGGTAGCTATTAGTTCTTTCCTTTCACTGAGTTATTAAAGCTTGTCATATCTATTTCGTCATTTCCTTTCATTTCGTCTAATAATAAGGGACAAACAACTCGAATTTTTTCTATTGATCAACCTCAGATTTAAATAAAAAAACGCTCGAAATAAATCAAATACCTGCAGAAATTTATAGGTGGACGAAATCGGCATGTCCTGAGGGTCAGTTTCCACCTTAAGCGGCTTTGCCAGTGTAACAGTTACTGTTCTCTAGAAGGAAAGTACTTTAACATTATTTGAAGTGGCCCACATGATGCCGCTATCATGGAGCGTTCTCTCATTCATCTCTCCACTTATTTCTAAAATGTTCCAAAAGTGACTACCTAGCTCTTAAAAATAACACTAAATAATGTCAGATTGTGGTGTTATCTAATGCATTGATATAACGCAGGATATTAAGTAGGAACAAACCGATGTATGAAGCCATACCCTAAATTAAAAAACATTTTATTTATATGTTGGAAAATAATTGTCCTAACTGTTAAAATTTTTAATAATGTTTGCAAAAATATAATACCAATTGTAGCCATAGCTTCACAATGAAAAATTGGCATAGACGCAGAGTCTTCCAAAAAATGCTGATTCTAGATGGTCTGCTGGTCTCTGATTTCGCGAACAAGCGGAATAATGTGGTGTAAAATAATGTATTTGCGCAAAGTAATTAAATACACCGATTTTCATTAGTGAAGTGCAGGGTGAAAGCCTCTGAACTCATTTAAAAGAATAAGAGCTAGATATAAGAAATGTTTCTTGTTAACTATTCGCTCGTGTCTGAATCAAGAGCTCATTTGATTCGTCATTAAGAAAGACACTGACATGTGATGATTTAATGAGATGGGGCGTAGTGCACCAATCTAACCTAATGAGAGCTGTGTACTTTAATGACTGATTGACATAATTCATCATTGTCGACGGCATTACATACTAGAAGGCTTTATTCTTGTGAAACGCTATCAAAATTCAAGACCATGTTATGGGATTCCCGAAATTCATATCAATTATTTTTTGACTGACCGTCTTGACTTTTTATTACAAAAATCCATTTCTGGCAAAAAATTCACTTTTATATTTCACTGATAGTGATCACATTTTAAAAATTTTGACCAGGTTTGCGTTTAAAAACTCTAATTAATTAATTAAATTTTTTTCTTAAAAAAAGTAAAATAAGATAGGGCGACACATGTTGACTATTTGGCATGCGTTGCATGACAGTGAGGGATTAATAATCGTGTCGATTAAGCGAGGCCAATTATTTTTGAATTTCGAATTCACCATCGAGTCTAATAAGGCTGGGACCGCGTCCAAGTTGGTTAAGTGTTGGTCTTCAAAAGGGTGATCAAATACAAATTCCTGAATCGAAGGGACTGTGTCACCTTTTCTCTACATGAAAGCTAGAAGACAAATTTTTGGGTTCTGAGTCAGATTAGAGCCATTTACAAGTCATCTGAATGGTTCACTTCATTCAACTTTTGTTAAAGGAATATCTTGTAGATAAGTCTATCAAATGAAAAAATTTAAGGACTTTTTTTGTGTCGAAATTTAACGTCAATTAGTTATTAGATGAAGAAACGATCTAAATTTCATCAATTCGATTCAAAAATTTAAATTTATTAGTTTCGCAGTGTTTAATTTCAATTATTGCAATTTTTGAGTTCTTTTTTTGCTTTTACTCCACAAAAAACCCTTAAATTCCATGCAATTTCTAATGAGGTAATCCAAAAACCTACACTACAAATGGATGCCTGGTTATTATTTATTTTCTATTCCACTAAGTCTCAGTACCTTTTCCCATTCTTCAGGTAAAAGGAATAGGATTTCTCTCCATTTGTGCAGCATGTTATTATTTTGCCAAGAGTGATATTGCTCAAAACTCTCAATTTCAGGACCAACAGAAGATTATAATGGAGGCTCATAGCATTGGAACGGCCAAATAATTTAAAGTAACATGTGCCCTAGAAAAAGCAATTCATTTTGGCGTCGGCTATCAGGACTGAAATCTAAGATCAATGTGAGACAACCACGCTTTAAAGTGGTTCTAGACAGCTCAGTCTCCTTGGATTACCACATCCTGTTCACTATTTTAAACGCGTCTAGACATGCGGAAGGGATAAATTTTAACAAAATTAGGAAGAACTTGTGTTTAGGCAAATTTATTTGAGAGTAACGGCTTGAAACTCAAGCGTTTTCAAAATTAGGATTGAAAGTGAGCAAAGGTCTCCAAAATCAACAACTGCAAAGTGTAAAAAGGGCAAAACTCTTCCACTGAAAGAGCAAAAAATGTAATTTTTCGGGTCTTACGGAAGCTAAATGTGACAAATCAAAGGTAAAATAAGACACAAATTTGAGTGAAAAAGGAAATTCGTTTCGTGGCCTGTGAACAAGTAATACCTTATCCCAACTTCGGCAAAGTTAACTGACTCATAAATACTTGACTCAGCAAATTTCACTGCAAGACAAAGTAATCCGATATCCAGAGTAGCATCGACTGAAAGATAAAAACATGTTGTAACGCAGAACCTATACTCGTCATTTACTTTTCAAGATATTCTTGGTGTTTTTTTCGCTAGAAACTATAATAAATTCGCCGCGCTCAATCCTGGATTTACTGGCCATTTTCAAAGTTAACCAAATCATTCCATTCGAAATTACGCGAAATATCTATTATATAAGCCATTTAAAAATGTTAACATTAGCCCCCAGAGGGTTGTTAATCACTCTGAATTTACATACAGAAAAGTGAAATACGAAGGGCATATTCATTTAATACCAAGCAGTTTAGAATTGCATTTCCTACAGACTTTGAGATAAAGTCCATTCGTATTTGTTCAAAACATTGCTGAATGAATGAACTACCCCCATTTGGAATGCATGGTGAATCATTTGATCGCATTTTTTGATGACATCAGTCATTTGCGTAAACGGTTTCAATATTAATGTTACTTCATTAGATGATTATTTCAGGATCTTGACGTATCTGTTGCTTTTTTCATGCTCTCTGGAAGCACAATGCCTATTTGCGACTTTTAAGTACTCAAAACAGTAACGTTTCCTGATAGATGTCATTTGACCCAAATGAACGAGTCATGATTATGAAAAGGGGCTCTTCAAAAGGTATGCCTCGAAAAACGTTGGATCAAAGGCTTTCCTTGCCAAGAAAGTTCTACGATTGGTTGTAGCACTTTTTACCCCTGAAAATATTGCGAATACGGATTTGCAAGGTCATTTGTGAAAGTTGCTAACTCCCTATGACTGCCCAGGACAGTAACTCATAGGGTCATTTAATGCCCTTTCATTCGATTGTGCGTCGAAATAATGGTGACTCGCTATAATCCATAATTTTCGTCGGTTAAATTTAGTTTAAGATAAAGATACTCATTTGATGTTATGTGGAATGCTTGCTATTAAATACTGCACTCATATTAAAGTTGAGGTATTGTTGAGCTCAAAGGCTGAACCTGAATGACATGCACTCTGTGGCAAAAGGAGTTATTAATGAACAGAAACTGAAGTGCAAATAGGGTAAAGTATACTTTTCAGTTGCAGGAAGTGGTATTTCAAGCAGAGTTTGTGTGAAACAGCTATCTTGAGATGCATACTTTATAGCAACGCTTGACTGCGTATCTTCTAACAACTAGGCCTTCCAATTTTAAGATTTGCTTTGTATCCAAAAGGAAAACATTGTGCAGTGACAAGATCAACATATAGAAAATGTAAATCTTTTTCCTTAAATTGAATGTCCCTCCTGGTCTATTTTTTTTCCTGGCTAAATCATCTAAATGATTAATTTTTGAACGTACTGATGTTAACCTGACGCTTTGAAGGTTATACAGTAGCTTTCAGCCAAGTTTTTGGATAAATTATTAATGCATATTTTATGGTCGTGCTGTACTGCAGAATTGTGCATTTTCGGATGAATATCGCAAAATAACTTGTATTTAGTATTTGCTATAGCTTTCATTTGTGGTGGTTGTAATCTTAATATTAAGAAATTCTACCAAAATAGCGGACCACTTATGAACTTCATTCCTTTCTGATAGTTAAGAACGAAACCCTGATAATGCAACGTAACGGATCTGCACGAAGACGCAAATGGATGAACCAAGCATGGCATTTCGCTGCACAAAATCATGGACCAACGATGGAAGGAGTGGTACATGAACCAGTTGGTGTTGAAACCAAGAGGGGATGACTATTATTACTCATATTTTTTCACTATTTTCAGAAATCATATATACCATGTAGTTTGGTAATCATTGATTTTGTAAACTTGAAAACTAATCCTACCGCTACTCTTTACACAATGTTAATTTGATGTTAGATACATGGTTCAGAGCATCTACTGTTTCATCATTTGCACTCCTAGTGCAATGCTTTTTCGGTAAGAACCTGATCTTGGTGCATCAAGCAAGAATTTCCGAATCTATCAGTAAATAAATCTCAGTTAGTCATAATCAACATGATTTTGCTGTTAATTCGGCTGAAACGTCCGCAAAGTTCTAAAAAAGTATGGTTCACAATTTTAGATCCTATAAACCAAATAAACTGCAAGCGGTGTGACGAACGACTGGCCAAACCTTTCCAAACTCCCTGTAGGATGGTCCAAAATGAGGAATCCGGTTGCAAACGAAGTATTTGGTTACGCCACCTAAGGCAAGTTGAACCAACGAGTTGCACAATACCTTCGCTATCGAAAAGATGCTAATGTCTGCGGTTCGGGCTAGTTATATTGTCAAAGAGACTTTTCTGGAATCACATGGAATAGATGAGTTTAAGGAACATGTTTTATGTCGCTCCTATTAACCTTTTTTCTGAATGAGTCATTATTCGGCTACCAAACTTTGTTTTGAGGTATTGTAAAGGAGCTAAGTAAGATATCATGCGTGAAGATGATATTTGTCCTTTGGAAACGTTTCAAGATGTTTTAAAACTCTTTTCGGAAAGCCTCGCATTTGCGCCTTCAGACATAATGATGATTGATGATCACACTTTTTGACTGATTCCTTTGCCATATTTCTGCTTCCATACCTGAAGCCGGAGCTGATGTCATTTCGTCGGTACAAAATCAACAGGTGTGCCTAGTAGCTCAAAAAAAATCAAGATTGCTGTTGATTTTGGCATCGGCTTCTCCATTGCACTAACGGATACTAGTGCTTGTGGGCTGCTATGAGAGATGGGAAAGCATGAATCAAGAACCTCCTATAACGGGCTGATGATATTCACCAAAACGGACTCAAAGATTCTGTGGGATTAAGAGATTAGAGCGACTATTGCGGATTCAAAGATTACTCTGTTGCTCTTCTAATTGCCATAATTCGTGCTAACGAATCAGAGTAACTTAGCTAGCACAATGTAGGTGCAGTGCGAGTCCTGAAACCCCACTATCATTATACAAAATGGCAATGGGTTTAATAAATAACAAAAATGATTGCAACCAAACTTTATCTTCCGGACTGGTGATATGTAAGGACAAGTATGCTCATCTAACATATTAGAAGGTTGACAGAAGTTCTACGAGGGGTTCGAATATAGTCAAAATCTTGTTTTATGTTTCTCAGTGACCACTTCATACATAAGGTGCCAAAAACTTCATCCCTTGTTCTAAAATTTACTTGGAAAAGGTGCACTTATGTAAAGCAAGGTGCATCGTGGTATTTCAACTTTGCAATGCTGAAAGACAAGTAATAAATACGATTCCGCAACAAGGTAGACCCTTTGGCTCCAAATGAGACATTTATCAGGTTCAGAAAAGTGTCAGATTTTCAAGAAGTGGATCGAGAAACTGAGAAACTGGGAAATGAATGGATTTATCGACTTTGAATATTTTCACTAGGTCGTGTTGGAAGCACTGAAAAGTGCCATAGAACCTTAAGTTGTTCATCTCTAGTTCAATAGAAAAGGCTTATTTATTTGCTATTCAAGCAATATATTTAGAACAGTTTAAAATGCAAAAATGTTTAATCTTCTTAATAGCACTACTATGAATCAACCCATGATGAAACCGTCAATGAATTGCCGTCTTAATGAAAGTGCTAACAAATTGCGTTTTCAGTCAAAGCACCAGAAACATGGTTAATAATACCGATCCTAATGCTAAGTGCATGACTGCTGTAAAACCATTCACTCATAACTGTCCCAAACTAACTCTTTGTTCTCATCTCAATTCACCGCTCGTTTTGATGATGCGAGACTGGTTAGCACTGTATTCGCCATCTAAAAATTTATTCATGACTTTAACTTGCTCGTTTGTGAACCCATACAAAGAACTGTTTAAACTAAAAAGCACTTCTTATTAGCTAAGTTCATTTATTCATTTGCATACAACAGCCAATTTTAATGAGAATTTTACAATGTATTGCATGAGTAGATGCTAACAAAATCCTACGTATTACGTCAAGCCCGTGGCTGCTAACGATTGGCAATACAAGAGTTACTGTTTTGATCTTTATTTTTGATGAGTGAATAAAATATCCGAGCAAATTTCCCTGTGTAGCCGGGGGGATAAAGTCATACTGTATAATCGGAAGTATTGTCGAAGCTTGTTCATGATCTTATTTTAAAGGCCCGTTCGTTTGAACTTTCGCCCTAACGATTTAAGAGCCATGCTGCTTGTAAGATATGGCCTCGGAAAAAAACGGGCGAAATCTGATAGCATGCGTTTCTCTGAATGGCAGAGAAAAAAATTACAGGCGATAGTCTATAAGGTTAAGGATGTTGATTAGATTTCTCAAATATGATGTGTATTTGCATGCCCTTTTCAAGTGAAGTTATCACGATATGCCAGGGAGTATACAATAAATCAAGACAAATACTGAGCACTTGCTCAAAGGTGGTCCTACCGTTTTGTCTCTGACCATTTGCTTCACGAGCAAAAGGAGCCATGTAGTGCAGTTAGATAACCAGGAGCACCATCAAAGCTCGCACTGATTGGTGGTTCGTCTGTAGAAGGATCATACAGAATCAGATCGTGAAATGGGCGGTTGCAGGAAAAAAGATTGGCAGTATAACGGCATCAGTGGTGGATATTCGAGTCTAGTTGTCCTGAGTTACTGTCACTCGTAACAGTATTTTCAGCTAATTTTATTTATTTTTATTTATTTTTCTCCCCACCTATTAGGGCAAGTCCCAAGGACTTATTGGGGGTACAACAGAAGTACAAATAGCTTTTATAGCAGTCAAGCACAACAGTTAACACAGAAGTAAAAACGTTTGTTGACGTCCATGTTTGTCTGGTCTCTTCTCTGGCATGGCTTCGTCGTACAGGTAGCAGTTCAGCTTCAGCTCAGCTTCGTCAAGCCACCTCGTCCGAATTCGTCTGTCTTCAAATCTCCTCCAGAAATCAACATTCTGGTGGAGATTCCATTCATAGCTACTTGCACTTGCATTCTATACTCCAGCTTGAGACCGCAAATTCAGTTATTTACGTCGTGCCTCCTTTACCAAGCTGTAAGAAGTTGTACTTCTGCTGGCATAATCTAATTTTATACGTCCGGAGGGTGATTAGTCCCATCCGGCCGCCCCTCTCATTAGCCCGGTCTCAGAATTTGCCACTTCAATGTCAGTTCACCTAAGACACTATACTAAAAAGTGGTCATAAAATTAAAATAATCATGCATAGAAAAATTAATACTCATTATGCCTTTTCATTGCCTATTTATGGTCGGCTGTTTCGTTCCTTAGTTGTGTTAATACACCTTTTCAATTGTCCCCGTTTTTATTCCCTTTTTCTAATTTGATGGAAGAGATAGCACCTTTATAGTGTTATTTCTAACCATTGTGCAATTCAACTGGCCGATACTAAAAATCCTTGAACATTAAAATCAACGCCCCGTCTCTTCGAACCTGAAAAGCCTAACCGATGCTGACTTGCCATTACCATTTGATCAGTTTGAATGCATTGAAATGTGTGACAACCCACTTTCAATTTATCTTTCCACATTCGGCATTTGATATTTCAATAAGGCTATTTTTTAACTTATTTCGCTGTCTGTGGACAAGCTTAAGCGCTGCACTTTGAAATAAGCATGTGATGACTTGATTCCTATTCGAGCTTCCACTTTCAAACCTAACTATGAAACCGCGGCCCTCACTGATGATGTCTGTCCAGCTGCAGCATTTCATTGGCCGAAATTATCTCCTCATGATTTACCAAATTGAAAGTGATAGTTACTTAGACCTTTCGACGAAGTTGTTTGAATCGCATTTTGTTTTTTCATCAGATCTTGTTCGCCTTTCAAAGTTTCACATGTTTGTTAAAATATCAGTTAATGTCAAGTTCAACGAGACAATGAGGCACTCAAATAATACACCAGCAAAATGACTGAATTAGGCATCATCTTAAGCTTGTTATTCAATTCTTGCTGATATTGCGGTGAGAAGTCAAGACTTAAATGACAAAAGTGTAAAAGTTACTAGGATCAAATTCACAAGTGGGCATGCCAGCACCACAAAATTGATAAAAAAAAGAACATTTTTGTTGATCAGTGATTGTTTCAATTAATAATCAACGATCTTCAAACTTCTCAAGGCACATTAGAAGTAATTCTAAAATAGTAAGTAGGAAATATAAAATTAGTTCCCCTGATGACAACCATGGCTAAAAAATTGAATAAATTATACCGGTTTGGAGGCATTTTATTTGTGCACGCATTCATGGCTCTTACATCATCTCACCTATAGTGGAAAGATTGCAAAACCGTTATAAACAATTCATTATACAATTCACGGAGTCCGCATTGGGTTTGTACTCCACTATTAGAAGTATGACACCTGCATCACCGGCGCTAAATGTTACCTTAGTGTCAATACTTGTGCATCATACTAGCCGGAGTATCATCGCTCCTGGTTGAAGAATAATAAGTTAGCTTTTACAATATTGGTAATATCATCTCTCAAGAATGGATCATATTGTAAAGGCCTCAACACATAAGAATGTTCGGCTGCTATTAAACTATTAATGCAGCTAGACATGTTTCAGACGCTACAGTATTGAGAAGACAATGGGAGAAAACAATCGGGATAAACAGAGTTTTTGCTACAATGATCTGTGGCTTTGCTGTTTTGACAAGCCATGATGATTACGTCCATACCTCTAGCATTGTTAAATCACATACTCAATGGCATGCTGCTCCTTAGCCGTATTTATTGAGACATCTCCATCTGCCACTCATAAAAAGAGAAATGAAATTCACTTTAATAAATACGATTGAAACTGGTATCATAATGTCATCTAATTAACAAGAAAGTAAGACTTATGCAATTTCTGTGGAAAAATAAGGGACCTTTTGTCCTTATTTGCCCAACGATGACAAGGAAGTGGATATACCCGACAGTAATTTGAGGCCATACCTTTGTCTTAGAAATCATCCTTCCGTAAAACCCCATTAAACAGAAAGAAATCCAGTTTTCTATAATAAAAACTAGATTACCTAAGTCTAAAAAAGCAGCGGGGGTTATATTTGTTTGCAGATCGAAAGATACTACATAGCAATTGCCACTCAAGTAAACAAGAACTTAACGTCTAAACACAAGCATATCTAACCACTTCGTCATAAGCCACTGTGTTAAATCAGAAATTAAAAAATTAACAGACTTTTCCGTCGTTCATTAGTGATTCTGACGTGTGCATCTGCATTTGGTCCATATTAATAAACAATGAGGCATTAAATAACTTTTCAAAACCATTGTACTGGCCAGTTTTTTAACGTAAAGAGATTTTTGTAATGAACAACACTTATAATTATAAGCCGAATCGCAAATTTTCAAGCCTATAGGACTCCATTACCTATTTGGGGTTTTTTTGCGACAGTAAGGATTAAAATAGTCAAGTCTAGTCTTTATACTCGCATTTCTAAATCTGTCATAGTGCTTTAAAATCAAGCCGATTCCCATCGGTTTGAAACAAATCCTATTTAAGCATAACGTTACTCTATCGAATGCAAGATTAAAAAAAGAACATAATAAAACCCATTTTCGGCAGATTCTATTTAACTCCATCATGGTTAATTAATTCCAAATTTTTATCATATGCAAATGCTGAGGAACACTAAAAAAAGTGCTGACCTCCGCTAACTACAGGTGTGAGAAAACCTAAGTGGTATGAGCCTCTTGTCTATTTCTTAGCTTTGGTTGAAAGTACTACATCAACTTCGAATGAGATAGTATTTCGTCCTGACTACACTCTATAAGGCAAACTAAGACTTCGGGTTGTGCAGTTTTGCAGTGACCCACGAAAACTGTATGATAGCGCACTAGTAGACAGTGAGGTTGATGTCCATTTCCTATTACTATTATTTTGAACCTTCCGCTTTAGTTCTCATTTAATCTTTTGAAGTACCAAGATGGATTGTCTAAACTTATCTCACAAATAGGTTTAGCAAATATTTGTAAAGGAAAATAAGGCGCTCTTAGCGGATGCATACTGTTTGAAAGCCGAAAGTCAATGTAATTGGCAAATTTTCACCAGCGAGTCTGATAAATTGCAAATGCCGCTGCTATCATGTCATTAATTGTTTGTGGGACTCACCTCTAAAATATAAATTTTCAAAATGAAAAACAAACACCTGAAACTTTTTTGCCATTAGTCCTCGATGATAAATTAGCCTTAGATCCTGAAAGAATAGCCAACCTATTCGTGAAATGAAAAGTATCTGCTAAAATTGTGAAAAAATCTCAGATATTGTTCAAAGTTGGGCTGAATGTACAATGTTTTAATCAGATGGGCAGATGAGATCCTGGAAGACAATCAACGAAAAGCTTACTTCGGGAAAGAATTAATATGGTAGAGAGCTGCTTGAGATCTGTGAAGGTATGAGGTGGCTATGGAATCCTCTCGCCTACTTCGGGCACCCACATTAATTCTTTATTAGTTTGCTATTCCCGTAAGACCTTGACTGCGATTATTGTCAAGAAGAACGCTGTTTTTCCTCTGATGGATGGGAAAATTATTCCTTTAGCACCATGTGGAGCACATAATTTACACCCAATATGAATGCATTTATTTAAATATTTTGAATTAAATCGAGACGAAAATGCATTGATCTTCTGGTTGGCCATTGAATCGATACAGAGAAATCTATTTGTTATGACCAGAGAGCCAGTCGCATTTTCCATACCTCTATTCTGGTATATTTGATCGCCCGCTAAGAGCCTATTCTTTTACAATGGAGCGTTGATATCCACGGCTTGCTCCAACCTCACACTACCAGTTCCGTATAAAAAATCTTTTTCATCGTAATGTCAAAGGTATGGTACTTCTAATCATTTCGCATAAATCTCATCAGAATGCGTGCTGACAGGAAGTTAAAATGCCACAAATTAATAATCTTAGAAAGCAAATTACTTCATTGGCAGAGTCTGAACAGTATTTAGAGGATTCCATTTCACATTAAAAGTAATGCAGTTGCAGGCCTTGTGCATTTAATAGCAATACAATCCGTCCATGTCATAAAATAGAATACAGCGCACCGGGTATTTAAGTTAGGGCCTATGATCATTGACAGCCATCAGCTACTAAATAAAAGCCTTGAATTTTTCTGGCCCACTCTAAGGCACTTAACTCCACAAAACCAAGGCGAGGAGAGATGATGGATACTTTTGTTCAAGACCCGGTGCAAGATTGTAAGGAGCATTGTGCAGTTCGTGGTTTAATAGGTAGATCACAAATAATGACTGTCTGTAACTGAGTTACTGTTTCAAGGTGAGTTCCAGGTAATGGGCAGATTGGAAAATGTCTGCTTTGGGTCTGGTAAGTGAAGTTGAGCCATTTCTATTTTGGCGTGCAATGACAGTTTCAACAGTGACTGCATGATTGCCAAAGCGTTACTGATTAAGACAAGGAATCAAAAGACTAATAGAAAAGTAAATCATTAATAAATGAAGTTTTGCTGAGCTTGGCTCTGGATACTAACATCTACTAATCTTAGTCGAGGTAAATTAGAGCGGTTCAATGTAAATGACAAATACATTGAAGTCCTACCATGCACAACAAATCTATTTATGATATTAATAACTAACGGCGAATTGTGGGTTTTAATGAAAGCAAAATACTTACCCATGGCATATTTTAAACAAAAGTTTCATCGGCTCCAGTTTTCTAAGCGCTGACTTTGATAAATGCAATTGCCTTGTGTGGATCACTGTTTTATAACAAAACTTTGGACATGATTTGAACATTAGCTGAATGATCGCAGTAGTAGCACTAATAACCATATTTTGATAAATTATAAAATAATAAATGATCAAATTGATTGGACAAGGGAGTTTGAATTCTACAGACCTGAGTAGATACCGAATTTTATTAATTTAGGGTATTTTGTTCACACCTGAACGGCACTTAAATCTTTGTCATTACTCGCTTAAAAGTCTATTTAGTTACAAAATAGTCATAAAATATCCATTGTCAATGATGTTATTCATTGTTATAACTAATTAAAGTAGGCAGATACAGTGTTAATTATAGAAATTAGGATTTAAATATAAGCTTTTTTAGGTAGAATAATTTTAGTTTTAAATGAACTGCATGCAACAGGGGATGGGGTTGTTCTAAACCACAATGTAAATACTCAAACTAAGATGCAGTTGAAGCCAATAATTGTTCCACGTTAGTAGAGAAGAATGGCAGTGATAAAAGCGCTGACCATCAATTCGACAGAAGGATAACATATAGATGAAAGACTGCACGTAGATAGCTGAATTCTATAAATATTTTGACGTCTGACTTCAAGCTCTTAAGGTGACTTGTATAATAGCCTGATCGATTGGTTTCCTGAGAATGGAAAAGAAAAGAGGGACACCCATATATTTGATGATCATATAGGTAATAAGTCTATTTTCAGAGTCGTGTCTGGTAGTATCAGAGCATGGTCAATAGGCCAAATTTTTGACACGATGTCACCTTGCCAGAAAATATTTAGGACCTGGAGGTTGTTAAGTTGGGAGTTCACAGGGCGATTTCCAGGTGGTGTGTCTGAACTTTAATTTTAACACTGAAATTAGTTAGTTATACGTGGATATCTAGTAAATAGAGCTTCAGAAAAATACTGCTTAATTTAAGGCAATTATTTTACTACTTTTATTGCAAATTTGTTGACCTTGCTGGGAACAAATAGAAATTTCGTTTGACTCCTCATTAAACTATTATTTTATCTCTCGATTTCACAAAGAAGTGTTCAATTTTCCTTTTTCCTTCTTTGCTATTAAAATTCTAAATTATTGTCCAGAAAGCTAGGATGTGGATCCCGATCGACTGCATCGCGCTACCCATTAGTGGGGCTTATTTGGTGGAAAAGTTTTGTCTCATCAGTCTTAGTACATGATGCTCCCCCGAAATGATAGCGAGTTATCCTGCGGTAGTGACAGTCGAACGCCCTGCGCTTTGCCTGCAGAAAAATTCAAACGAATAGACTCAGCTTAAACTAGCAATAACAAGCGGAATAAAGGGTGAAATTAAACGTCAGGTCATCTTATCAACTAAATATTCGTTCCCTTCTGTCTAATCTGGATGTTGGTCCGATGTTTGAAGTCCACGAATCTTCAACCTTACTATGGAATGTGCCATAGTAAGGTTGATCTAATAAGCTTGCTATAACCCACTTAACGTTTTTTTAAAGACATTGCCTATTTTGTGTTCTCACCTTTAAAAGTTGCTAAACATTTTGCTTCAACCTTGATAAGCTTTAAAATTACTGTCTTATTTTAAAATTGTTATGCTTTAAATTTTGACATAGGCCAATTACAAGTGCTTGCGAAACCGTCAAACAAATTGATCTCAACTAGCTTGAAAGAAAATAAATAATTATAGCATGTTTAGAGACAGTGATATCAATGACAGCTTAGGCATTAAAAGCAGTGTGATAGCCGATTGGTGGTAGATGCGGAATAAACAAACAGATTTAAATAAGATGAACGCCATGATTTCAATGCTAGTTAATGCAGTAAGGTAAGCATGAGTCCTATTTCCATTTTATTAAATGCTGCCTGTTAAATTCCAGACGGCTAGTTTTACTTTATGATTAGAAATGTTGCCACTTTTGTGTCAGTTGAGACAAAATAGTGGCTAGAATAATGATCCTAATTAAAGGAATGCATTCTCAGTGAATGTTTCCATTTAGAACGAATATAGTAAACTGTTATACTTAGCATCATATTTATCTCAAAAGAAACATCTAACAAAGCGGACATTACATTAATGTGATAAAAAATTGAACAAAATTGAAAGAATTTCCATAAACTGCACATTAATGTATCTCGTTAATTTTCGGTAAATAAATGTGAATTCTCTTAAATTTCAAAAAGATCATAGTTAACAGAAAAAGCGCTGTAACCACTGATCCTTTTGTTTAAAGCGTTGTGAAAGATTAGTTTTTCAAAAAGCTGTCATTTCAGAAAGTTACATCTTAAGTTTCGGCTACAAAAGTATTTGCAAGAAGCAAGCGAAGATTGCATTTGCTGACTTTGATCAGGATCTGCACTATAGCGGTGATCTATTTCAATGTCATAACTTTATTACTCTTTAATTAATTCAAAGCCATGATTGAATTCTGTTACTGAATATTAAAACTCACAACTATTGCGTTAGAATTAAATAATAATTTAATCACACATTAATACGGCTTTGTTGGTAGACAGCCGTAGTAAAGTCACACGAAAGTTAGATTGCAGGCCATTTCATAATCTTAAAAAAGGTTTGCCTGAAAGTTTTCTTCAGCAGAAAAGAAAATTGCTATACTTCATCCACTAGCAATATCAAAGATAATTTTACTGATCTTAACCATTCAGTCAACTGATTTAAAAAAAGACAGTAAATACCAGCGAAAAATTTATCTGAATTTATTAACAAATATGAGATTGCGTTTTATAGATAGAATCGGTAAATATTATTCGAGGGTAAATAACTTATAAGGCCAAGGGGCGTGTTGCTTATTCTATTTGGTGGTCAATCCCACTCTCAAACTCCTCCTGGTGACCACCTTTAACCCAGAAGGCTAGTGACAGGGATGGTCAGATGGAACTAAGCACCCACTGGAAGCATAAAAATTAGACTGTACCAAGAGAAGTACAATCTCGTACAGCCTGGTGAACAAGGTACGACGTGAATACCTGGATGCATGGTCTCAAACTGGATTGTGGAAAGCAATGAATGGAATCTCCGCCATAAAGTTGAAAAGACTTCTGCCCTTAACTAGGTTTAGGACGGACGAGGTGCCACTAGGAAGTTGAAGTGCTACCTGTACGATTAGACCATGCCAGAGAAGCTACCACTGAATCAAAGACGTCGATAAACGCTTTTAAATGTTTTCTGTGTTAAATGTTGTGTGCTATCCCCTGTAAAAGCTATTTGTACTTCTGTTGTACCTTTCAATGAGTCTTCGAGACTTGCCAAATGGATGGGGAGTAAACAAATGAAATTTGTTCTATTTAAGATTAGCACACCATGCTATGCATGGACAACGACTGAAAGTTAAGTGCTATTGCTGACTGCAAATCTGATCTCTGTCAGTTAAGAGAAAACGTCAAAACACTATTTAAGCATAATCCGCTGATTTGGTCCACAAATGTTACAAACTTTTTATCAAGGTCTTCGGAGGACTTAGTTAATCGAGGATTTGCATCCACCACAAACTTTGTATTTGAATTAGGGTATCCACAGTAAAAAACCGATGTTAAGACCTCTCTCCGCACACCACTGAAAAGCCCATGGCTTGTCTAGGCTTTGAACAACCAGATAATGACAGTATTTATTTTTGCTTCTGTCAGTCAGCCAGAATAACCAGGAGCATGTCCAGATAATGTCGCGAAATTCCAAGCATATTCTCATGATTGTTGCTCCCTTACATTGCTGCTGAATTGATACGCAAGAAGATATTAAATATTTCATTTAATTATTATATGTTAAACTGTCAGTTTTAAACACCTTCCAGAAATTTTCGATTACCTTGACAATTATGTCACTAAAAATAAATTTTTGGCCTATGTCAATTTTGATATAGCGCTTCATTTCTGAGTAAATGGCTAAATCCAGAACAGTCATTAGGAGTCTTGACCAGGAAAGTGATTTTCACCACTGTCACCCTAACGCAATTTCCATAACTCGAGAAATTTTTATTTTGGTAATCATTTTCTAGTATCACCTAATTGTCATTTTGTAGAAAATTGTCTCGTCCATTACTCCTCTTGACCAATTCGTTAGTCTTAACACTAACAGACACTGCACCAACCATTTTAGATAAAACTTGAAGCGGCTCTTCAAGTTCAAAACTGCTGGTAATATTAAGTGATTACCATGTTCCAAGGGAAATAAGATAATTAACCCTTTAGCGCAGCTTTATAAGGCTTAGTGCTGCAATTTTTCCACTATTGAACATTACATTCTTTGAATCTTTTTTGAGATCGTTCCATTAACACAATTTTACGGTTCCTCTTTTATTCAGCATAATTATTCTATTGTTACAATTTCACAACCTCTAAAAAATTGAAATCCAAAAGATAAGTTAAGATAGTTACGTTAAAGGTAAGCACTTCACCTGAGTTTTCAATTAGAAAACCTCGCTTTGGAAGAAATCTCAGCAGTGAATAATTAATCTTGCGTAAATTATTATAATTATCGTTGCAACATCTTTGAGCATTGCTTTATATTTTCCGACGTATTCTTGTGCAATCTTACTTAATTTTAAAACTATTTATTGAGTTTGGCATTTGTATTTAGTGGAAGGTTTCCTTGTTTGATTCGTCCATTTGAACGCGCAGAGATCTATCGAACACTTTCATTGATGATGTGATCAGTGAAATAATCTTGATCAGTTCTCACACGTTTTAGCACTGGAAGATATCAAAACAAAATTTACGTGCATCAGTTTTCTAGGAAATGATTTATTAAGCAACAATCTACCATTTTCATACGTAGCTGAGAATCAATTTTTAAAAATCATTATCTTGTAAATAAACAAAAAGTAATCGAAATAACGTTTCTAGGCCTGTTTCTACACAGCCGATATTTGTTTAAACACTATTCTCGTAAATCGTACGCTTAAAAATTAAAAATTATGTTAAAACTGAATAAGAATGCAGGTTCTCTTTCTTTTCTATAGACAGGCAAAATTGGCGGCTTTTGCCTTATTTGAAGGAATAAATAACTATACCGGAGGCAATTGAACCAAAATAATGAATTTCAGTTAAAATAAAGTAAAAAAATCTGTTTTTAGGTTCAGATAATTTCAAGGTATCATAGTGGTTCACATACATTTCTAATCGCGGCCTAGGAAAAACCAACCACGACACCAAAACAGATATTCCCATGTAAAAATTTCAACCATCAGTGAATTATAAAAAGCTGACTACGTGCAAAAATGAAAATAAAAATAGGAAAGGCTCCAAGACTTTGGACGCATTAACTTAGCGATAAGGTCTGTTAGGGCCTTACGTTTCGGGCTGTCACCCCTAACCATCGAATTTTTTGTTGCAAGTGTAATCTTTCCTTCAAGAACCTCTAGGATAATCTTCATTAAGGTTCCTGAAAGATCTCACTTTTTTTATATTAATCCTTTAATTTTAAAAAAAACCTCCCTTACACTAACAGCTACGCCGCAATTCCTGTTTAATGTTGCTTTTCAAGTACGCTAATGTACTCAGAATTCCATTGAATAAAGCGAAAGTGAGGATGATAATTTTATGAGGCCTGTAAAATATCGCATTTAGTGGTGAGTATAATTCCTCGGTACCTCGTATGCTCGGAAATCAAGTGCAGTATGCGCTCAAAAGACCAGCTCATCATACATCAATGGAAAGGTTTCATTTTCGCTTCCTTTCTCTAAGGCGCAAGCATAGCTTGTTCTAAGTTTTGCAAGCAATATTAGGCACTAATATGCTAGCTAACAGCAAGCATATGTAGGATTTTCACCAAAATGGATTTGTCCAATTTTAATTGAAGTTAAAAATTGTTTGAAGAACATGATTTCGCATTGGCAAGTCTAAAAATAAGATGCTGCATTTATATCTAGTCAAAATTGATTGTTAGTTGGATGAAGAAATAAAAGATGTAATCTTGAACAAGTTGAAAGCCAATCGAGTTTTCAAGTGGAGTACATTAAAATAATTAAATCTATTTTTTTTTAAATATTTAAGACTAAATGTCTTATGTCCATGTCTGCTGACCTGCACTACAATACAAAAGGCAGGCAGGCTGAGAAATAAGTCACTGTTAATAAAGAAAACTGTAAATAATATTCAAAAACAAAACGGCATTAATGAGTTTTCGCGTTAGTCCAACTTCGTAAATTTCAGGCAACCAGGCATAGCCCAAAGGTTTATTTTTCAGTCATTTTACGTAAAAAAAGATGTTAAACGACATGGTATAGATGGCCGATTGCTACGGGTTTAATAGCTTACTTTCCTTGCAAACGAATCAAAATATGATCCGAATATGTTTAAAAACACGAAAAAGTGTTTTTTCAATGCAAAATTCTACTTTCCAGCATATCAAATTGTGGACTATTGTCTCGAACAACATAAGGAAATAAGAACGTGTTCCCAAATTATCACATTTTCACTTTTTAGGCAAATTTGTTTGAAGTGCTGAAACACATTTCATTTGAGTCCTTGAAACATTTACAAAGCAAAATAGCTTAAGTCGTTATCAAAGCAAATTATGAAGAACTTGATTCCCCTATTTTGAAAGAGCAAAAGTGAAGCTCTGGAATACAATATAAAGACGCCTTTTCACCCAAGGCCTTGACAGTGCAGCTGCTTTTCATTAAATTAGTCCATATTTTCTTTGTGCTCCATTTTTGGTTCGAACTACACTTTTTAAACTGGAGTTAGGGCGAAATGATTTCGATATATCGAGATCTCCTTCTATTTCTGGACCTGCTCAGTGCTAGCAATATGATTTGCGATTCCGTCGGTCATTGTTCAAATATTTATCAGACTATTTTCATTAAGCAACTCTGGGCATTTAGTAAAAACAATAGCCAGGCCCTTTTAACTTAGATTTGAATCTCTCTTAAATAGGACTATTTTGATTTGGCAAATTCCTCGATCTTAAAATTCATTATAAAATAAAAAGCAATGAGATTTTTATGGTCCAGAGATGCTTATTTAAATGCTAGAAATACAAGTGAAGTGTAAGTTGCAAATACTAATTGACCATTTTCATCCAAATAACTTACGACTTAAATATCATTAGGAAACTTTATAAGACTCCTGACCGACATCGTAGTCGGTCTTGCTTAAATTAGAGTTATTGCTGAAAAAAGAGCTAATATTTTGTGAAAATATCTTTGTCTGCATGCCAGCTGGCCTCTCACTCCCACTTCGAACTCCCATCATGTCATTTTACCAGGAGTTAGGAAACCCTAGTTAGAGAACTCCTTTGCAAATATCTTGAATCATCCATTTTGAAGGATTACAGCATGAATTTTATCTATTACTAACTCCATAAGTGATGATTAATTTACTTGCAAAAATGTTTTGCCTTTGAGGAATTTTCAGGCGACTCTGATCCATCATCATATTTAATAGAACATTAAAACATGATCAGAAGGAGCGATTTAAATTAAAATATCTATTGCTTGATTCCGACCTGAGTTCACATTTCATGCTACTTAAAAGCAGCACGAAGTATTAAAAGAATTGAGTGCTTTGTAGCAGTGGCTACTATTGTTTAAGGTAGTGGCAGTGCCGGCTTTGATAAAAGAAGGATCCGTTAAAGTTTAAAATGAATTAAACCTGCATTTTAACAAAAAATTTAATCTAACAAGTATTTTCTTAACTAAAGTCCATTAAACTTCAAAATGGGTTTGAAGTTCAGCAAGCTTATGCACGTAATACCGAAAATGGTTGTTTTAGCCTTAGTCCCTGTGTATGGCTGTTAAATCCAAGCAAAGAACTTTTACACATTGTAACTAAGTTTGGAACTTAAAATGCTGTATCAAAGCGTTAGACAAAGAAAGCCAAATAACAGTGAATGAGTTCACTGAAAAATCAGTCAGTAATTTTGCATCTTGCCCCTATACTCTTGGCTGTGGATAAAATAAAATGTTTCGCCTACCCACAAAGAGCAAAATTTGACTTGATGGCCCCCATTTTTCTTCGCTCTCATCACGATCGAGAAGAAATGATAGGACACTAGGTTCAAACGAATAGTGAACAACCTAATTTCAGTCATTGCTTAGGCAATAAAGTATAATTAAGCTGTAGGCAGTGTAAAATAAAACCTTTTCCAGGGTTTTTTTGATCATTTTCGTGATAGGTGGTAAATCTATCGTGTTTAACGTGATCACGCGCTAATTCTTTTTTATTTAGTTAGTGAAACAATTATGTAATTACGTATATTACACCGGCTCATCCTTTAATTTTAGATATTAAAAGTTATTACAACAAGTCAATTGAGTTTGAAGGAATCGCTTCGTGGGTGCAATAAACACATTTTTTGAATTTTCATTGCGGTTGATTCCAAGATTGGTCTTTAGGGTCAATCGTATCACCTCTGAACGTGGAAAGTACCATTGAATAATTTACATCTACTAACCACCCTTAGCCAATTAGACTATAAGAATTTCCCCTGACGTTTGCACTATCTATTTGTATTCCGAATCCGTAAAAACAAGGCTATGCAATCAAAACCTATTCAAGGCGACGAAATCACTCAATTTTTGATGATGAATCCATTCCATTCTCAATAACCACTGAAACGATAGCAGCCAGTGCAGAAGGATTGCCCCTCAACACTATAACGTCTTTTGCTGCAGATTACAGAATCACTGCACTTAATGTCTGCTTGAATAGCTTCTTTTTGAATATCGGTGCTCAAATACTGGCGGAAATCAAAATTTCGTGTATAATTTTGTGTTAAAGTTTTTTATAAGTCGCTTTTTTTCTTTCATTTCAGAACTCGACCAATTAATATGAGGATCCAATTTCCTTACTCCCATCCTTTGCTGCCTTTTTTTCTTGTTCCAGGTCTATGATCTACAAAATTTCTGATGAATCTCCAAGCATTTCACCATAACAGAACTCTTTAGACAAGGTCATAGAAGAAGAACAGAAGATGCCCTAAACTAGTGACCTCAGTTATGTTTCGATGGTCAAGCGCTATAAAAAATTGCCTTAAAAAATAATGGGTGAACTTTTGTGTGGTAACGATATTCATCAATTGCTTCTATGGTTAAAATATTAGATATTTAAGTTGTATTGAAGGGAGGACTAAAAATTATTGTGTTTCTAGGTGGTATAGTACTGAAGACGGATTCAGTACTATCATCTTTATAGCGGAGCGTTTTCTCTGCTGATCTAGAATATGTCTTATCAAACAGTCTCCAATCATTTCATTAGGATATCCAAGCCACAATGACTCACCTTGGCCACATTGACCCAAAAATTTGAATCTATTTCGTTATCAGGACTTCAGTTGAGTTCTCTCAGTTCAACGCATAATCTGAAGTAAATATATTAAGTGACTGATTGGACTTATTTCATTATGTACTTCTAGACAATCGCTGAATGAATTGCAAAAGACTATGGTGAATAACTGAAATTGCCAAGGACTTCGGTTAGTACTTTATCATGTCAACTTTATCCCGGTCAAATCTTCAAATTTTCTCAATATCTGATGGTGAGCGGGTTCCCGCTTATTAATTTTGTTTCTTCCGATTCCATTGTAAGCTGATGAGTATTGGAGGCTCCTTTATGCTATGTTGCCTTTACAATTATCAGAACTTGGGAAACAAAAGTGGAAAATTACCTGATATATTTCGTTCATTTAAAAGAGCATCCTGCTAATGACTCTTTGCTGAGTCAGAACTTTTTGAGAAAATTCTAATTCGATGCATTATCGTAAATGAGGCATCTAACAATCTGGTCGGAAGTATAGTATTTATTCACCAGTTAACGGTAACTATTCGAAGAGGAATTTGATCAGATTGACGAGAAGAGGTCTCACAAATGTCAAATTATCTGCGTGATAACAGTGTCGATCAGTTTGCCTTACTGCTATCAAGGTATCTCAAGAAACAATGAATGGCAGTGAGATGCCTGCCGATTGAAATTTTTTTCAGAATGACTTCCATCATTACTTCGATCTTCTAAGTTGCCGAAATAGCTTACATAGCTGCGTTCTTTTTTAACCATTGCTCTCGTAAAAATAAATCACCTATATTTATACAGACACTTACCTTTTAAAAATGTCAAATTTCATTTCTTACTCCGCAACGTTGATCAACTATAAATTGTAATGTTAGTTGGTTTAAAATTTGCACTTAGGAATGAACCTTGTTGTTCAAACAATATTTGTCTACTGAAATGCCCCAAGACCGCTCAGAAGCGTCAACTTTCAATAGATTTTATTGAAATGGTTCTCATCTTCAACGTAGTATATGCCAAGGGACAGCATATTTTTAATGTATTTGACTGGTAACGTTCAAACTATGGAAACAAGTAGAGCTACTTTTTCCTGGAATTCCACAATATCGCGGGTAGGAATGAAATTTAGATAGCATAAGCAGAACTACTAGATTGAGAGTTAGTAGTGAATTATCTTGAATGCTCCTAACTGTTATATTACGGAGCTATTCCAATTCCTTATTAGGAATCAAAATTCTACACCTTCAAATTTTGTTTTAGCCGAATGACAGTCTGGTTTTAAAAATAGAGAAGTTGAATCTAGAATAACTAAGGCGATCCTACTCAGCCTGATCTTTTTCGAATTTTCGATTTTCTACATCAAACCACTAGTTACAGTAAACTGCCTTTGCTTTAAATCAGATCCATTTTTCACCCACCGTCTTCTGTGGTAGAATAGTCCCTGTCTTACTCCATGGGCTTGTACACTAATCTAGCATAAGATTGCTTATACTTAATCGGTGAAATGTCTCTAACTTTATGAAGCATTTTGCATTCTAAATTCAAAGATCATTGCTTACATGTTTCTTATTTTCTTGAAAATCCATTTTGTTACACCAGAAATATTGGATTTTTTCCCTATTGAGTGATCTCAGAAATGTAATAAAGCTAGCGTTATAGTCTAAAGTTACGTTATCAAAATCTCAGCAATCGAGAATCAAAATATACTGCTCGCAGCAATATGCATGAACATGATGGACCCAGAGAAGGCGGCGATGATCACAATAGCTTACACGCTGACGACTAGGCTAGACACAACGAACTACTTAAACTTGTTTCTATCATGCAACCGGTCACTTGTGAGATTAACCTAAGGAACGCCGAGCAGATAACGCATGGGGATAGTAAAGTACAAAATAAAATGGACAAAATGTTACCTAAGTTTGAAAAAGAGCTTCACATCACATCTGATCTGGAAAGAGGTATGTTTATGAATGTAAGCAGATGTTAACAAGTGTAAAAACTTTCTGGTGGGCAACTAGCAAAGGCTGAGGAAAAATTAATAATATGCCATTGCTGACGATCTTTGCCACGCAAGTACTCATTTCTAGTTCTCTCCTGATCTAGGGCTCTATCTATTCTCATATTGTAGAAAAAGTAAGTCATTTCTATCCTCCTTCGAAAATGGCATCAAACCTATTGTGTAAGATATGGACCTTATTTTGTAGTTATTTGTATGCATTTTTGAAAAATCGCTCATGTATCGAATCCCCACTTTTAATTTAATAGGTATTCCAAGTGAGCACTTACACAGATCGGTGGTCTAAAACAAACTGAAAACCAATCCCTTGCACTTCGATGATTCGACCCACTAATATTTAAATAAACCAAATTGATTGGCCGAATTTATTTAGTCAATAGAGGCTTGCATATCAAAATCGTTCCGAATGTGTTATTGAAATAATGAAATGTTTGCCAATTAGGTTGGTTCATTGGCAAGAGGCACTTGTGCAGCCTGTTAATTTCATATTACCAATGGAAAGACTAACATCAAGTATATCGAAAGTTAAGAGTCAACAACCTTAAACTATCAAATATGTGCCTTGCCTGGATATCAAATCCGTGGAAGTTATAGGGCTTTCGGATTCTGTTGATGACCTTGGATAACCAAAAATGAAAATGATCGGCTGTGGCCTTTCAAGTCATCCGGACTTTTTTATACATCACTCAGAAAAATTCGATGCATCTTTGCGCTAATTAGTACTCAATGAGTATTCAAAGGTGCATATTCGAGCAGCTAGTTTGATGGCTTCACTTGGTGCAGAAAATTGGTCGAATTCCATCAGTTCTTATGCAAATGGAGGGTGGGTGGAAATTCATAATTTACAATTAAAGAGACAACGATGCTTAAGAAAGCACTCTAGCTAATGACCTAACTTTGATTGTCATTGCCGAAACATGAGCATTCCAGTCAAAGCAAGGTTTGGACTTAATGGCTTGGGTTACTGTCTCTTCATTGTTACTGATGATAAGAGGCCATAATATCCAGGTGAAATTTGTTTTAACAATCTCTGTAATCCTTTTAATACAAATTCCGTGCTTGGCTTTAAAAGTTTTCTATCTCATTCAAACCATTCAGGCGGATACAAGTATTGCTCATTTAAGAAAATTCCGCTGCTGTGCCCAGGAAAGGTTGTCTTTGTGTTAATTCTTATGTTAGATTGATTAGCTTAAAGTTTAAGAGCTTAAAAACAAATAGAACAAGGCTAAACACCGTTGAGTTTGTCTTTCAAATTTCAAAACAAAGATGCAGCAAACCAGTTGAGCCGTTGATTTGTAAGCATTATGATTTACTTAATTGGCAGATTTGAATCTTTTCGAAACAAGCTAGAATTAAAAAAGTCTGAGTAAAATCAAAACTTCCTAAAGATGAAGTAGTCATATTGAATGTATTCATCCATCATGCTACCTATAAATAGCACAGTTAAAATGTTTGTAAAGGCCATGTTTTACAAGCTGAAATATAAATACATTTACTTTGGAGAAAAAAAATTGTATCAAAATTCACCGAACTGCCATCTATTGTTTCTTGAATTGAGATAATGGGCAGAAGTCATGCTGTCCAACATTATAGCAGAGATTTAATCTAACTTTAAATATAATTAAAAATTTGCTTATTTCAAAATGTCTAAGGTATATATAGTTAGTTTCTCTCAACTTTCAAATTTCTTATTGATGATAGTACATCAGACTTGAAGAGAGATGACATGACTGGTCAGAGTTTCCTCTTTGTCTTCAAATGCTATTTCGGGTACGGATAGCTTAACCTTATTTATTGACTACTTACAGATTTGGAAGTGCTAAACATCCATTCAAAGATCAAATGCTTCCTGGATGGCTACTACCTGGCATTGCAGACGAATTGTAGTTTTGTGGAGTTAAAGTTGAAATTAGAAAATATAGCCAGAGTTTTGAATGGCAAATTGACACAAAATAACTAGAATTTAAATTATAGTATAATATTGAGCAAAGGAAATGTCTAAAATCAACATTTTTATAGAATGAATGCAATCATTCAGTTTTTACTTAAAAATCATTAGTAAGCAATCGTTTATTCATTTACTCCCCAACCACTTGGATAAGTCTAAATACTTATTGAGGTTACAAAAGAAGTACAATTAGCTTTTACGACAGGTAACACACAAAACTTAACAGAGAAAACAGTAAAAGCTGTCATGGACATCTTCGGTTTGTTGATGGCTTCTCTGGCATGGTTTCGTCGTACGAATGGCAGTTCCACTTCATAGTTGCGCCGCATCCGTCCTCGATAGTGTTGAGGACAGACGATCATATATTCAAAGGTCACTCTTCATTTTTAGAATTTCTGATCGACGGTTCAGCCATATGATCTCACTTTTTTACGCCATTATTGTCAGAGAGAATCAAAAGATGCCTGCTTGGCGCCATCATTCAGTTAATTGAGCTCTTTATAAATTTAGCAGAAAAGCCGACGAAATTTAAGCGAATAGCACAGGTATTTTCATAAGTGAGCTGCTTTGAAAGTATCATTTGATTCACCAAATCTGTCCTGATTTCATGGGAAAAAAATTTCAGTTAACAATCTGAAGTTTCTTAGTGAACACAAATTGAAATGCTGATATGAATTACTGCATAAAGAAGGTGAATTTCAGAAAGCAAACAATGATGCTCCTGTAAATATTCAGTGATATCTACAGCAGAAAAGGGGACCCCTAAATGCATGGAGCATATTATGAATTCAAGCGCCTTAGAACCTGTGACCACTCAACTCAGAGTGTTATCGGACGCCTTTTCAACATATTTAGGGATGCCAACTAAATTGAATACCTTGCCTCTGTTGAAGATCATAAAATACAGTGCAGTTATAGCCAGGCCTCGGAGATTGAGTTAATTGTTTGGAAAGTGTATGAAATTACCCCACACTGACATCAATAAATGGAGGATCTGACCAAAGTAGACAGGAAGTTGAACAAATAAATTTGCTGATCCGTCTCTATTTTTTGGTGATTCGGGTTTCGCTGTTTCAGATTGCGCCAAAAATTGTTGGTTCTGTTAGCTAGATCCGTTCAGTGCCTAGACTGAGAGTTCACAATGCAAACACTGTCTTAATTCACCACATTTTACATGTCTAACGAAACCACTTATTTGTTTATTTGCATTATCAAGGAATTGCTGATCTGTCCCATCGCTAAGTGAATTAGACACATTGATTAAGCTCGAATAAACTAAAATGCTGTTTTTAAGGGTCCTCAGTTGAAAATCATCGAGATTTAACCAATCGGATTGCTCTGCCTGAAGGCGACATCTATGAGAAGGACGAAAAGTGGGCCAAAAGAAAGTAAGAGGCGAAAGTATGAACAGGATGGTCGAGATGGCTGATTTAGTTTAGGCCGAAAGTAGGTAACTATCTAAATAGATTAGTCCTTACTACTGGTGGTTAATACTGTAAACCAACCAGATCTGGAGTCCTGTAAGGTCGTCCAAAGCACGTTCTATACCATGTATACTCTAAACTAACTTTGTAAAATTTAGTTGCTTTATCAAATTTGTTTTGCATTTGAGAGTGGAATGTGGTTCAATCAGATTTGAACTCAAAGAGGGATGGCCGGATTTCCAAGACACCAAAGAAACGGTTCGCAATGCATACGCTGACATGCAGACATGACTTCGGCGCTTATTACAAAACCACGGTTATCACATCAGTTAAGCTCACTAAAATAACGTGTTTCTGTTAAAACTGACGAGGCTGATTTTGCTAACAGACTTTTTGCCTCTATTTTAACAAATTCTGGCTTCTCGAAAGCAGATATTTTCGGTCCTAATTCTAAGTCTTTCGGCAACAAAAAAAATTTTGCTTAATTAATGCTAAATTACTTTCTAAAAGTAATTTGAAGGCTTTGATGAAGAACTCAACAAATGATTTCAAAATTTAATTTAGTTTAGATATTGTAAGAATTTGAAATAATTTAAATAAATTCATCAGAGCATTTTGGCTTGAGACAGCATTGACGATGTTTGAAATCTATTTGCACATACATCCAAGTACACTTGAAGTTCTAGAGTTTGATGGTTACATTGCTGTATCCTGAACTCAATCGTGTTGGTTGAAAATATCACTAGATGCAAGCGGACTTGTTTCTGGGTCAAAATGATTAAATTCAAAGCAGAAAATCGAAAAGGCGCCTATTCTTGACGCCCTTGCAATTAGGAAATTACAGTAAGGAATTAGATGAAATTAATTCCTTTTTTTCCCTCTTTGTTGCTTCTAGATGGCTAACAAGCTTTCATGTTAATTGGCCCGACTCGAATTCGGTTCCATAGTAGCTGAGATGGATTTGTGCTAAAATGGCAACCACCATGAGTTCTTGATTAGATCTTTGTGACAAGTCAAGATCTCATCAAAATCACGGGAAGTTAAGCAGCACTCTTCGTTTATGTTTTAATGAAGTTCCTTGTCTAACTGTCTCTAGTTTTTATTCTGTGCAAAAATTTGGTTTCGCACTAATCAGCTCAACTTAGAGGAAGTTTTGCGAATTTAAACATAATTTTGTAAATTTATTTAAATCATTGTGTCATAATGATTTTGCTAATACGTTGCTGATCATTATTCTATCTAAACAAAATTTATAAGGAATTTAATTCCCCTACTACTGTTTTAACTTCTAATCTGTGATGTTTGATGGGCCGCTGCTCAGTTGCAGTGATTGTCAACTTTTAATAACTTTAGTGAGACTGAATCAACCCGGACACAATGAAACAGAAACACATAAGTTCAAAAACTTTAATTCGGTGGCGTAAGGTATCTGTAAATTGGTTTGTAATTGATTCTATGTTTAAATTAAGATACAGGCTGAAACTGTTGCATTCCATTTGAACACTCATCTAACGAAGAAAACAAAGCAGGAAATAAGTAGTGAATGCACTAGGTCTAAGAAGTGTGCTAGCTAAAAAATAGCTTTTGACAAAATTTTCCGTCGTGTTTTTTCCACAAGAATTATAAAAGTATCATCATGTAAACATTTAAAATTTGACATAAGAGCCAAACAAATATACGGTAAACCACTGGCTGACTTGAGGCCTTGTTCAATGTGGGCCATCAAGAGGTACCTGTTTGGGACAGCCACCAAGTGCATGTACATCACTCTGGCTTTTAATCTACGATGAATAAATGGACGAGTGTGACGGATCGGCGCCGAATTATTTATCTTTCATGGGCGACATATGGACTCAAAATATTAAACCAGTCTCAAAAATGTATTGTGTTTTTTAGGGTTGTTCGGCCCTAATAACATAGATAATGATACAGATTCATATCATTAGGACTCCGTTTTGTTTTGAATTTTATTTTAATATAATATTACATTTGCTGATCTTGTAATGAAAACAAAGACTCAGCATCCCTAACATTTAAATGCCGGTATTAAAAGTATGGTAGAGTGGATAATATTAAGTATTAGGCATTCGAAGGTACCTAGAGGACTTTGGTCCTCTATGGGAAGAGAGGCTAACAAGATTTATAACATTTTTTTCAGCTGAACTCTATTCGAGCTCTCGTACCAGCCAAACCATCCGGAAATAGGGTCTGACATGTTTGCGTCCTCAGTGTTGGCATATTTGCAGCTGATGCTATAAGTACGAAGCGACATCGGAGGTAATATTGACAGATTTAAAGCAAATGCTGGAGCATATCAAAGTTTTATTTTAGGACCACTATTGCTTGTCAAATTTGTTCAACTAGTTAATCGGTACATTTTTTATCCCAATGCAATCCACTACGGAATAGAGGAGCATTAGTTTTGACTTTTTAAGCCTTGAAAATCCCGACTTCCTCTCCTCTCTTTTCTCCCTAGCACTTAGAATATAAAAAATTGTGCTTTGTAGTCTACTTGTCCATTGCGTATTTTAACAAGAGATTTGCACTTCTCATATAAATAGCTTTTCAACTCTGTGAATTCAGCAAGAAATACTCGTAACAAGCTGTTCGGTTTGCAAGAAATCTTTTTCTAGAGCAAACGCTTATTGCCATTTTGAAGCAAAATTCAAATTCTGTTGACACATATTTAGCGTTCCTATTTGTTGCAATCTAATATTCAATGTGGCCCCTTCTGTCACCCTTAGTCCGATACTTCCCTATTAACTCTAGTGCTCCAATAGGATTCTGAGCTGTTAAATCTAGAAGATATAAAAAATCAATACTTTTCTAAAATTAACAATTTGTAATATGAAAATTGCATTATAATAATCGCAATCAGGGCAGTTGATGGTAATGACATCGAATAGCGTTTTTCAAAGAACACTGCAAAATGAGGCCATGCATCTACGAAACTCCCTGGTAGAAATCTTGGGTAACGACTTGATCGTCCGAACACATGCTAGAGAATTCAAAACAGCTATTTAGTGTTATCCACATTTTAAATATAACAAGAGATTAAGACCCCATTCCAAAGTTTCATATTTTGTCATCATGCGGCCTTAACTGCCACTGCGGTGATAAAATGCCGTGAGCTAGGAAAACTAACCTGCTATTGACAAGTGATAAGTAGATATAAAATTATAGTGTTCAAAAATTAACTACATTGGTAGCTCAATTGTATAGAAGAGAAACCTTTATAATTTTTCCATCAACGTTGATCTTATTTCCTTGATAGCCGAAAATTAAAAATGTTCCACTAATCTAGGCTTGAAAGAGACTCATTTGTAGTTCATCCTTTGACATTTCAGTTGGCGTCACCCGCATAGTTTATAGAGTTTCCCTCGCTACCCATCACTTCAATGTATCCTGCTTTCCACTGTTCAGTCCCACCACAGACTCAATGTTTATTGTAGTAAAAATGTCTTCCAATTTCTCAGATGACTAAATACAGCGTTTTCGTCATTTATCTTCTTGATCCCCAGTGCATGAAGTCGGGTTTTCAAGGCCGACTGCTCAAAGCGAGTCATCAGCTCAAAAGCCTTTGAAGTTACCGAACAATCCCACTGCTTATATTTTCTCTATTACATCACGATTAGTGGATTTTGAGGTGAAAAACAGCTCTGATAACGATCCATTATAATGCCTATGATCCTCCCACTCAGTTGGATTTTCTCTACTTAGGTCTCGTTTATGGTTAACGCGGTCACCGGTAGTGACGCCATTGTTTTTCAAAAACAAAATCAGTTGCAATACACTCGGCATAGGATGGTTCGGATTGGCGGTTCACAGTCTATTTCTCCAGTTACTTGGTAGAAAGCATGGAGTAAAACCCTGCCGCTATTTTCGGCTTAATCGAGGCGACGAAAATATGATTCATCGTCATGTATGGCGGCTTCACGCCATTTTGTAGGTTGCTGATACACTAAATGCACTAAGGGAAGCGATGATTACCATGTGCTTCATACCCCATTTTCATATGCTTACTAGGCGGTGGAACTCGTTTCCGAGGATCACAATGTTCTTAAAACAGTATTTAATAAAGGGATTATCAAATGGATGCCACATTAACGAACTCTCATCTGATATTCTGGACTTAGTGCGATTAAGAATTTAACCGTAGCTTTGCTTGAATGAACAGTAAATGTATTGTTCACCCTTCAAATTTCGAGATCATGAAAAATCAAATAAAGCAAGTGCATCGCAATGCATGTGGAGGTGTATTTGATCACTGATAAAGTACGCCATTGAAGGTAGCCTAATAGATTAAAGCCTTTTCGATTCTTTTGGCATTATTGCTGAGCTAGATACGTGAGAAGATGCAATACAAGGGTGAAGAGCTTATTCTTTTAGCAACACAGGGTCTAGTCCGCAAAACAGCGTCTTTTAGTTCGAACGCATTCAATGACCACTAAAGTAATGAATCTGATTCTCTATCGTAAATGAATGCATCTCATTATGTAAGTCGTGCATTAATTTCACGAGTTTTACATTCCTCGCCATTGCCAATAGGAAGCCCATAAACATCAAGATATTGAAGTTGAGATTTTCTTTTGAAGTGAAAATGGTACAGAATCTGCCCAAGCCGTTATAAGAAACTCATAGCTTCCATAAAAAATAATGGGTTAGGCACTGAGCTTTAACATGGCGTAAAAGGGCAGTTATTTTTTGAAAGACACGTATCGTCATCAAAACTGTGCCACAAACGTGTTTATTGAGCTGAACGTTGACGACAAAACTTGAGGAGAAACCGTAGACCCAACGGACTAATAGGGTACCAATAGGGAGTTTATCTGACGAATTCAGCAAGTATTTGTCCACTTTTTAAATGCTATTTCTGAATTTTATGCTGCCTTGGATCAACGCCAGCCCTGTTAGGACTGACAACAAAGACAACTTTTGGCAGAACACATGATTTCGCCAATGGTTTAAAAGTAGACCAGATTGAGAAGAGATAAAGCAAGTCAATCGCATGAAAATTCCGCTCCAATCGACTGTGTAACCATGTCTGATTGGCTCTTTTGGCTACTTCTCAGCGTCCACGCCCTTACAACCGCATGTCTAAAGCTTAATGGCACTTAATGTCAAGACTTGTGAACCTTACTGACTGCGTGGCGATCAGTATCAATTTGGGAAACTTTCATCCGACGTGCATCTTAGTAGCCACCTCCTTCGAAAACTAATGAGTCATGATTTGAAGAATGCGATGGTATTCAAACAGGCGATGTTTCGGCGGGGTCACTAAAACAACACTAAGGCGCTCAGTGTGTGAGAAAAAACGTATTCCACGGTTTTTCTAATGGCCAGTCTTCTCCCTGAGCTCTAAACTTCATGCTACTGTTCATGAACTGTGCTAAGTATAAAAGGTCAGTGATGTTAAGCAATGCGTTATTTGGTATAAACAAGAGAAGTAGCAAGAATTGTCAAAAACCAAATAGGGAGAGCAAGAGTCTCCGTTCTAATATCGTCATATTTAGTCTTTAAGAAAATACAAATGAAATACAAGTGGTATTGAGTTTCTCACAAAAAGGCTTTTTGGATGTGCGTTTAACTATTTAGTAGATCAAGTTTCCCAGCAGCACGTGACTCCAAAATGGTCTTTAAAATTGTGATCTGAAGCATGCTTTTTGTAGTTTCTGTTTGAACACTATGCAGAGGGTCGTTGTCCGTTTTGGAGGCGTTAACCTGGTCAGACCGCAGAATACTAGAATTTTCCGGCCGGAATAAAGTCACGGCCCAAATTAAAGAGAGGTTATTGATGCTCATTTTGTTCTGAGATTCGTAGTGACTAACTCTGCAAGAGAAAAAATAGTAGTGTTGTATTATTAAATTGCGTAACGCACAAGGAAGCCTCAAGACAACCCATTGCGTTTTTGATCGAAAGGCGCGACTACTACTGGGACGATGCACTGATATAACAGGGAGAGAAAAAGCTAAATTATATACAAAATAAATTGAGATGTGCTTGCTCAGATATTGCCATCCATATGCTTGCCAAAGCAATTTAAACCACCATAGTAAATTTATTCGCGATGACTATATCAGCCCAGCATGAACCGAGCTCTGAGCCCTTAGAAACATCCCCTTTCGGAGGATTTTCTGTTCAAATCAAGAATTCTTATAGATTGTCTCCCCATACATTCTAGTCAACAACATTGGCGAAACAAAATCTATATTGAATGAGTGTCTCCTAACACCTAACTCGGAAAAAAAGAGCGCCTCAGTACCTCATTAACTTAGAAACTCTTTCTTTGTGACCAGTTTTTAGCCAGTAAGGACACGCTCCGAATGGTGTTATCGGATGATTTAAATGCTTATGCCAATGCTAAAGCAGTGATGCACTGGTCTCAGAGACTTTGCCAGCTAAGAGGCATATGTGCGTCAATAACAGCGCACCGCGCCGGAGTGTTACAAGCCGTGTAAACAGACAGCATTCGACTGGAGGGTCGATGAATCGTTTCTAACTAGAGCCGATAAAAAGCCGCCTCTCACTGATCGCGTTTGCTTAAAGGCTTCTCCATAAATGACGGAATCATTTTAACTCCAATTATAAGAGCTTGGATTCGCAGTTTTAACAGACGCAGATCTCTGCAGGTCCCATTTTGGTTAGCCTCACTTTTACTGGCTAAATTTTACAAACTAGCTAAGTCCTAACGGCAATCAGCCCACAGAAAACATGTTCACATACCTAGCATTCATCTATTTTTGACATATAATACTAAATTGGATCTCAGATCTTGGTATGGTTAACATAGAGGCGCTTGGATTATACTATCCACAAATTGGTCTCCGTTTAGGGTAACCGAGGAGTAGTCTGCGTGTCAGATAATAAGACAGAATCTCCATGCCGTCATAAATATCAATAGAAGATTTCGATGGATATAGACAAGGCTGAAGATGAGTAACCTAGTTCATTTAAACCTGACGGTATGTTTGGTCTACTATGGTAAGCTAAGTCCCAGCAAAAAATAGTTCATAAATAAACCCATGATTTTCTCCCTTAAGATTAATATTATCTAATTTCACCAAACATTGCTTACAGAGGGGACATTAAAGACAAGTACTTCGGAACCAACGGTAAAGGAGAGGCACACCTACCGTATAAGATGGTCCGAAAGATATAGAAAAGTATCCAAATTGGCTTCAGGTAGGGTCATTAATGCTCTACTGAATTCCCTTAGCTTTTTGCCTTCATCGGTAATCCCTTCATCAAATAAGCACAGAAAACCGTTGAATTCGTAGTTTCGTAGGTATTTTCAATGTAATTTGACTGCATTCGAGCTACTTTGACATTAAAAATAATACCTGACGCTCTGACAAGTTCCGTCATCACTCTATTTGGAATAATCGACTCTGGAAGGTGTCTGAAGTAGAGCTTCAAAAGGCTACTAATTACATTGATATCGTAGTCGCCAACCTGCTTGACAGCTAGCGATGGATCTAAAAGTAAAGGAGTACAAGTAGTCTTAATATGATATTAATAGATCATTAATAGATCCGATTTGTGCATTTCTTAACTGTTTCTGTATTTCCATTCATTTAAGCCTTTATGAAAAAAAGAATATATTTTCTTAAATTAATAGCCGGAGAACGAATCCTGACGACCTATCTGGCTACTTCAGGTAGTTGGAAGGAAAACGGCACATTAGAATAAAAGGGGAGCTCTACGAAGATAAATCTCAATTGCACCAGGGTCAAAGTTCATAATTAGTAAGCATCAGAGTGACAGTCAGTCCAACCTTCTTATCTCAACAATCTTCTATGCAGTTTTCGAGACAAGGCACAACCCAATGATCGCTAATATTTAAGTCTCCTCGGGGTGCCACTTCTAAAAAGACTAACCACTTCAAAACTGCGGTCTTAAGAGTACAGAGGCCAATAAGGTTTTCCAATATCAATAAAACGACGTTTATGAATAAGACTAACTTCGGATCCTAAAGCAATAAAAAACGTGTTAGGGAAAATAGGAAATAGAAGTCATTAGGTCCAAAAGTTGCTGGTTCATGATGGAACTTGTTTCAGCATGTTAATTTTTGTCACATGCTGTGACCGATTTTAGGGCAAAGTAGCATATGCGAGATTTACGCATGGTACAGCGTCAGCTTCAAATGCGTGCATGAGAGATATGTCTTGGTAAAATAACCAAGCGTATGTGCTTCTTACACTCTACCTACCAATCTGACGAAACGACAGGAATTCAAATTACTCCTATGCGGAGCAACAATATACAAATTAAGATCAACCGATGGGATTTCTATTTTGTTTGTTTACGCACCAAAACAGTATTAATCATGTGTTTTACAGCACTCAGCTGCACAAAACGCTGTGGGAAGACACCTGACTGAGGGAGAGCGTGTACTAAAACACCAGTACAAATGAATGAAGCCTTATGGCTAACATTACAGACTGTCATCATAACAAGCAGAGAATTACCCTCGTCGAACTGTTTCCTGAGGTATGAGATGGCTGTACTAGCTCCACTCGTCCTATATATACCCTCTTCCTGAAGGCCTCTTCTTTCAATCTCCTCAACGCAGGTGGTTACCAATACAGGAACTCTGAGTTTTTCAAACTTTTTCTCACTGCTTATCTGCCTCTGAAGCTGCTCCAAAGCGATTTGGTCTCTTCTAAAATTGCATGTTTACTCAACCAATAGTAAAAAAATATTGATTAAAAATGATTTTATAGTGTCATTAAAACTCAAAAAAACGTCACACACTTCAAAACCTCGGCCAGAGTTAGTCCGAATATATTTGATCGGTTACGAGAGTCATCCCGCCTTCGGGGTTTCGAACCTTCAATGTACTTGAGGGATATTTTTAAAGTGATCTGGCGAGAAAAAAGAGTGAGTTCCCAAGTTACAGGAATTTCATGCTCAGACCCTCACAAAATATCCACAAACTTACTGCTTTCAGGGTATCGTTGAAAGTTGTCAAATTGTACGATTCTTCGTTTTGGTCCATTTGATCGACGTCCAGCTTGTCATGAGTAAAGCATTATTCAAAATTAACTGATTCAACAAATTTTGGTTAAGTGTGGGATATTTTAAGGGGTCTAGTGATACAAAGAGTATATGCAGAGGCGATCAGCACTGATGCGAAACAGATGCATATCATTGTGGTTCCAATGCATGCTACGCTTCTTCATAAATGATTTAGTTGAATGGATCTGCATTGGAGCACCCAATTTCAGCACCTTTTTATGTTAATTCTAGTGATCTGTCCGCATCGCGCATATATGTACTTCAAACTGCGTAAAATCAAATTGTGATTCACGTAGACCTGCCCTCTTACCATAGTACAATCTCAGTCATTCTAAGAGAGCGCAAGCTCTTTTTGAAGATCAACTTAACCACTCGTAACTCCAATGGGACATTTTGTAGATTCAGTGGAATTTTCTTAGAATCATGGTCCCTCTTACTCAAAAAAGGAAATTCAAGATTCGAAAATCTCTCCGAAGTGAAGAATAAAATAGCTTTTGAACGACTGAATACCACTTAACTTGAAACTAACTAGCTCCTGAGAAGTTGTTTTCATAAAGCATACCAGGAAAGAAACTTAAAAGACAGAACCCAATTTGCATACAGACCTTTCAGCCAACGCTTTATGAGATAACATCTGCATTAATCGGACGAATTGAAATCGAAATGAAGAGCTCGAACCCACTTCATTACTCGATGAGTCCATTCGATGTTAAGTAATTTTGTTTTAGTAAAGATCGGATAACAGGTAAATAAGTTAACCGCCAAGTCAACTTACTGGAAGCTCAAGTTGTCCAAGAACAGTCGATTGTCGGAACAAGGTAAAACAAATTGTTCGCGAAGCCTCAAGTTCCAATATGAAAGACTATTTGTAAAAAAAATATTTGTAAATTCACGAAGTCGATTAATCCTCAATGTTGAGATTTAACTGATACGGATCTCACCTGGTTCCAATGAGGATTAGTTGTATTGCTTACACTTTTTGTCTTAGCAACCAATTCAAATTGACCGTAAAAGTCAACCTCAATGGCTACGTAACAGGCTGAACACAACAATTAAGCGAATCAGACTACGAAGATGTTTCAAATCAGTTAATGGCAGAGTTTCATCTTACATTCATTGTCCGTCAACCCTATAGCTTCATGTACGCAAACTTCTAGGATTCCACTCAGATCATTACCTTTTATTATTAGAAATTTGTTATTTAATGGAATATAGTTTTCAATTTTCTAAATTTTGAAAGCGAACACATACCCGAAAGAACTACTTGACCCAGTTTGTTGAGAATGGCGCTCTACAGAGATTTATAATCCATTATAGGGGATACAGATGCGAAAAATAAGTCCATATTAATGACACTAACGTGTTTCCGGTGATTGATAATAGAGGAGAGTTCGTTTTTCAACAAATCATTTTGTGACGACAACTCCGTACTATCGGCAACTCTCGTCGGACTGCTTGTCGTTCGAAGAGAATCCCTAAATGCATTAGCCAGCGGTCTTGTTGCTGAATTAGGTTTCATGATCTGAATACAGCAAACACAGTAATAAAAGATGAATTTATGTGATGCAAATTTGGGTATCTAGAGCCCTCCTTTAGCACACGCCAACTCCCACATTCTTGTGGTGCCGTTTAGTATCACCGGTCTCTGAATAGGAGATCTGTAACTAACTCATTTCAGGCAATGTTCCGGGCTTCCTTCTTCTAGTACTTTGATAAGACCTTTACACTCAATGGCTCAGCGCGTTGATCAAACGAATAAGCAAGTCAAAACGATCTCTACGTAGGGATGACCACCTGGGCAATCACCCCTTCGGAAGAGGGTTAAAGTGGAAATAAAAATTGAGAAGCCCTAGCTTACCGGGGTCGGACTTCGATATCTAACGGTGGAGTTAAATTCTGCTTTTGCAAGCATTATGGCAGACTTCCAGGCAATCCGTTCTTTCTCTGACGACATAAGAAGGCAGTACGTCTCCCCAGTTGTGGTAGTTATAAACAGGGGCAACTTTGGAGCCTGAAGAACTAACTGTGCCTGCTGAAATAAGACAAAAACATGTAATAGGCACCAAAAATTATGAAAAAGCACTTCATACTTACCAGATTGTAAATTTGGGATCGAAGTCGTCGAACCTTTGGATACTTCAACTTGTGTCGCTTTGACTGAAATGCAATAGAAGCTCGTATTTGGAAGAACGGACGTTAATTTCGTTAATGCGAATTGCTCAAGCTTTACCTCCTTTTCCATCTGACTCATTTCCTCTTGCAATTTTTGTCGGGCATTTATAATTTTGTCTTTTAAGCTTTCAATAGACTCCAGACGTTCACGAAGGCTATTTTCGTCAAAAGCTGTAAATAAGCACTCATAATAGTCGAAACTAAATATTGTAATTACAGAAATAGAAAAATCTTAAGCACCAACACGAAGATCATTTTAATTCATTGCTAGAAGAACGATTCACGATCACCAACGGTGAGGCATACCTATTCCGTTTGTATCCAGTGAGTCCAGCTGATTGAGTGGAACAAACCATTTGATTTCATAACGACAAATACTCTTCGCATTCATCACAAATCCAGACTGTTCTCTCAAATCAGTGGAAATGGAGGCTGCTTCGCCCTCTGATTCCTGAGTAAAATGTCTACCAAGTAATGAATGATTATTACGAACACCTCAAAAGGCTAATAAACAACAAATGAGTCTTAGTGTCGGAACAGCTAGGAAAAATGCCCTTCATGCTTAATGTTTATGGTATTTTCAGGAGAACCACCAACGGGTTTCCAATCCATAGTATTTCGAGTCACCAGTCCTGAAATCGGTATGGTGCCCAAGTATCCAGATTGCGAGAAATATTAATCAATCACAGTTGCTACTTATCTTGGCTGTACTTTGAAATAGTTAATCCGAAGCTAATTCACTGCTAATAAGACGTAATCAGTCTCCCTATATGCTCTCATTCCTGCAAGTCTGTGATTCTATAGCCAAAAGATGTTTCTTTGGGATCGAAGTGATTACTCACACTTTTTCGTGCCGATCACCAAAAGGATAGTCAGATGGAAGGTACCTAATTAGTTAGGCTTGTGTTATTATTATTATTATAATAATGATATTCGGCTCATCGACTGACTGGACTGATTGAAGCAAGCTCTGCAAATCAAACATAACCTACAAGCGCCACTAACCTGCGTAATGTGATAACCTTTTGACGGGCACAAACAATAGCATTTTCAAATAGGAAAACGGATGATAGTCTCCGTTCAGGATTAGGAGAATTTCGTAATTCCACCAAAATCGAGTGCTTAATCTACAATTCGAAAAAAAGAATGCATTCCGGAGTTAAATTTAAATTTAAGCAAATTTAGGTTAACCAATACTGATAATTAACGATTTCACGTATTGTCAGTTGACATATTTTAAAGAGTTCAAATGGACAAAGTATAAAAACAAGGATTGTAAACTAACCGGTTCCTTGGTTTGCTTGCTGTTAACCAAATCACCCGAAGTATCCAGGAGCTCTTCACAAGCAGCGCTGATAATCTCGTAGCTGGGATCATCGTTTTTCATATAACTTTTAAGGCGCTACAATACACGCTGTTGATTAGACTGAAACTATTTCAGTAAAATAGAGTTGACATAGATACTCATTCTTCTATAAAATTACTATGTAAAACCGACCACCCGATAATATCTTTTACTATTCTTACTTAACTTTATTTATTTTAGTGCAAAGTTTAAAACGACGATCTGGCTAGTCCCACAACCACTTTTATGATCTTCGAACTACAGTGCTTAAAGTCGGTTGATATCTTTCCACAGTCAGTTATTGAACTATAACAGCCAACCTTAATTAGCGGTTGATGGCTTCCAGTGTTTGACTGCATTCAAGTAAGCGTAGGTCATGAGAATGGGACAAATATTTGGCCTATAGATAAACGGTTTAACTCCTAAATTGATATATTGTATTATAACAATGGTACTATCCTTCTCTTCGATGAAATTCAAGGAAATGGACTCCCGGTAGTGCTTATTTTTCGACGAATTATTAAAACTTTCTGGTACTTGATTTTAATTTGAGATTTCGAAAGTATTAGCTATGTTTCGATCAATTCGCACCAAAATCATTGCTATAATTGTCACGTTGACAGATTTGGAAAGCCGCCTACCTTGATTCTTTCAACAGTTTCTGGGGTCCAATGCGTGATTTTCTTCAATATATCTGTTTGTTAAATAGAGAAGCAACGCAATAGATATCACTGGTATTCAGTTCTATTTAATCATCATATTAATTTTCTACTTACCAACATAGCTCTGGCAAATCTAGGGCATTTGTCAATTCAAACAATCGAGATTATTAAAATCGAAACTTTTACATCAGTCGAAATTAGAAAAAAAAATCGCAAGCTCGAGTTAAAAAGCAGCATATTTACCGTAGAAGTCCGACATTGTAGTCTCATTGATGTACTCTGTAATTGGGGTTGCAATAGTTGAGAATATTCTGAAAGAATCTTTTGACGATCACACTGAAAAGACGAAACACAGGTATTCAAAACAATGAAAAACATCACCCTTACAAAAATAACACGAAGCACAGAACAACTACGATTACCGAAACTGAGAAAAAGTGCGCTCACCAATTTAACCATCAAGTCTTCGACACTTTGAGACCTGGTACCGTTGCAGATATTTTCCAAATATGAGACGATCCAGCCCTGATTTGCGTGTAGATCCCCAATCATTTCAAAAATGTTTGCAAAATTATGCTTCCCAAGTGTGGACAATATTGACTTCTTTTCCTAAAATCATTTCAAAATTTCAAAATTTCAAATTATATAAGAATGAACATGTGAGCTAGTTCGCCGTTCTACACCCTATGCTGACTAGCCCGTGGTCATTGATTATGTCAAATAATTTGAGCTAACAAAGGCATCCGTCATAACAACAAATGTACCTCCTTTGGGTGTTTACAATTTTTGATTAAAATCCTTATTGCATCAGTTGTTGTGCTTTCAACCAACTTAATGCTACCAAATCATACAATATGGCAATGCTTCACCAACGACATTCGTTGTAAGTTAAAAAAGGATGAATTCTTACACTTAAAATTTTAACAAGGTCTTTGAAGTTCTGAGTTTCGTAGGCAAGCATGTACTTGAACTCAGTTTCAATGGAAAGAGCCGATGAAACCTTGATAGCGTGACGAGTCTTCAAAAAAAAGTAATTATCATCGAACTGTCTTAAAAAAGAAAAACAAAGAAAACAACCTAACTTACCGATATTTCTGGATTTTCGATTTTTGGATCTTCAAGATATTCTTCTTCTCGATCGCTTGCATCTAAAAGTTATTGGATGAACACCCAATCACATGTAATGAATAATACCTTCTAAAAGATATTCATCCAATGTTCTCCGTTTCCGCAGTTCTCTTGTGCGTCTTTTTGTCCGATTATCAATGGGGGTTCCGACATGCGGCCTTGTTCTAGCAGCGCTCTTCTCAGATTTCGTATTTACAGATTCTAATTCTGGGCTGGACAGATTGAAGTTAAGGCATTATATAAATGAAACTTCTATTTTGACGAGGGGTTTGTTAAATAACTTACGATGGCTTTTGAATAACAGATTCCTCGGAATCAGTGCAGATATCTAAGTACCCCTCTAATGAAACAGACTCATCACTTGAGTTTTCGTTATCAGGTTCGTCAATATCACTGTTTTGCCGAACAATCACGCTATCAAGATGTTTCAAGTCTTTGGCCATCTGAAGTGTTTAATAATCAGATAGAAGTTACTTGGTCAGTTTCAGCTAGCGACGTAATTAACCTAACAAAGGATATTAGTTAACGATGAAAAGCCACATGACAATCAGTATTTGCAATTGCTCGAAAACTAAGCGTAGCAACAAACCATTTTAATGAATCTACAAAGGTTAAATATGTTTAAGCACTATCAAAATAGCATGCGAATTTGAATATTTCAAGTGTCATATTTATTCAATCAGTATGGTGAATCAAATTTCTACGCATTTAGACTGTCAATTTCAATCGATCATTTCAACGTGCAACAAAGTTATGTCAAATGTTACTTCAAATTTTTAAAAAGCACAACAAAAAGACACCAAGATATTATGAACAAAAAGTCGAACTTTTAAGATCAAATAAAAGACTTAGTAAACATGACTCGCAAATAATCGCAGGAGTCAATCAAACGGACACCAATCCCATGAAATTGAACTGCCGCTTACGTCTTAGTCAATTGCAATCAAGGTCATTGTGCGGCTGCGCTATATTACTCTTATATTAGCATAATTCCAAGCTGTGATCATAGCTTAATAAAAATTTGTGGCACTAATCCCCTTTTCGAAGATTTTACTTTTGAGGACCCTCCTTCTTAGTTAACGAAGAAATTCGCATGGAATAAATTTTGAGGATTTTTATGCATTTTCAGCGACATTATGCATTCCAATTTGGCCTTTCTTAATTTATTCCTATTTATAAAATACTGAAATCTCGGTCTTAGAATTTCCCAAATTAGTCTCTAATAAATGCATATTGATGCACGTTATAGTAGACTTTCTCGTACATTGTCACCACTGACTCGTGACCCCTATACTCGCACACGCCATCCTCAATTTTCGCCCTTAATTCTAATTGCGCCTTGCCGACTCTCGTCTTCACTTCGGAAATCATTTAAATAAAAGGACGTCTGGACATAGTATTCTGCAGCAAGCATGCGATTATTGGTCGCGCAAAGCATCTGATTAATAATGTTAATAAGCACAAAGTTTGATCTAATTTACAGTCAGGTTTAAATTAGTAGCTATTCTGCTTACGCCTAGTACATGATAGAACTTGACAAGCTTTCGTTTCTACTGCCAATAACCACCGTCAAGTAAAATTTCTCTCGTATGACATTCAGGAATGCATGCAAAACTATTTTTCACTTTATTCATTAATGATCTTAAAAGGTATAGCACATATTACTGTGTTTATTTTTATTTTTCTGCTCATTAATTCTCATGCACTCTTCTTTTATATTTTCATCTTTATTTAGCCCAGTTGAATATATATATTAGGCTCAGCTTCAATTGAGTCTGAAAGTTCAATCAAAAAAGTAGTTATATCTACTTGAATTGCGATCTGGCTAACTGCGATTTGAGCGGAAATATCGCCAAATTGAAAAAAAAAGCGATTTTGATATCAATACTAGCTGATAACGAGCCCACTATCCAGGAAAGTACTTTTTCCGTGAATGGTTTTGAATTGTTAATTTGACTGTGCCTACTTTAGTTTCATTCCCGCATTGCTCTTGGTGTGTAAAAAACAAGTTAATCAATTTAAAAGAAGGCTTCATTGCAACCGTCGATATTGTAATTCTAACACCTGCATGAACTATGAATGAGCTGTGCTTCGCAATTCAGCTAAATAATTTAGGATAAGAGAAGGCTAGACATATCTTCCATCGATAATTGCAATCTATCTAGAAGTGCATTCAGCTTCAGTTCACTTCTCAAGTTTCTTCTAGCTATTAGAGCTTACTCGAGCCCAAATAATTGCGGTAGAATTCTCTTCTTGTAATCTAACCAGGAGTTTCCAAACCCCTATTTATTCTTCTAGACGTTCTATAGTCATTCAGAACGGTAAACTCTGTGGTTCAGGTGGCAAGAAACCGTCTTTGAAATCCAGCTCCATTTGCTTGACCATAGGGATAACGGTGAATGTCTCCTTCTAAACTTGAGAAATTTGTGCTGGAAAGGCAATGAGAAGCTCTCTTAAGGCATGAATTTGAATTCTTTTATTTAAAATATTTCTAAGACGATGGATGCGACTATCAATGAATTGGAAACAACGTGTTTACGTCATTTTCGGAAGTCTGAGTTTTTTTTAACACAAGGGCTATGAGGCAAATTAATATCTAAATTGTGAAAAGCCACCTTTTAAAGAAGGTGAATGAGCCTTAATTTACAGGACGTTTACCAAGAGACGGTCTCTCAAGACCTGCTTAACCCTAAATTGGCTAACCGTGTGTGTCTTAGAAGATTAGAAGATAAGATAAGATAAGAAGATAAGATTATATTCTTTTTATGTTTCTGTTAATGAAAAGGCTACTAGGAAATCCCGGACATTCTTGCATTCGATTTATTGAAGTGTTTAGAACTATAATAATGTTTTAACCATTGAACAGGCTTCTCACGAAATCCAAATGAGTCGTTAATTCTCACACTCTAAGAGGTCACGGAAACTTCAAGATGGAGGATGACCTACCCTGACTGATCCAACGAGATGCCGTTGCTGCAGGTACGGAAATCGGATGTGCACACCAGAATAAATTTAGTCCTTGTCTACTCGCTGCCCTGAAGTTCTTCAAGCGATTAATCGTCCTCTACCAGTCTTTAATGGGGCAGTTCAACGAGTTCAACTGCCCTTGAGGCTATCATTCACTTGCACTGGAATCTCCATGTTAACAGTTGTTTCAAGCAGCAAATCAATCTAACAGATTCATTGGACCACTTGTGCGACAGAGAACAGTACACACTTATTTAATTACGATACCAGATTTTTTTCAATTTTTAAAGTATTTTTTCACTAGCTTCGGCCTTTTGGGCAGCTTTTAACAAAGACTGTATTCAAAGCTTAGTGAAAACAAAGAAAGCTAGTCTGGTAAGTTGGAAATCGCTTAGCGGGACTGATTGAATAGCTCGTTTTGGGACTCACTGGATAAGAAAACAGTTGTCGATGTTAGCATTATAAATACTTAAACGAAAACCCTGAATGACTTCACGAATAATGAGTCTTGCTACGAATTGTAATTAACTCTTAACCAGTGCATGAAAAACAATAACTAGTCTTATTGATGACTCAGATAGCAACACGGACGGCTTCGTACCTAGCGGTGTCCTCTATCGGGCCCGATACGGAAAATTCCAGTGATGTTCGAATGTGCAACGTCCACCAGAGTCTACCATAAAGGCTCATACAGGTTTTTGAATATACGATTATCGCCGATCTAGAGAATAAGCAGTAAAAAAGGCTTAATCCCTTGTAAGAACTTCTATTCAAAACTGTTAAATAGAGTCTAAAGAAAATTTAAATTATCTTACAGATTTCAAATGTATGGGTGAACTATTTCGCACAACAGGGGACGCTTGTGGAACGGAAAATTTGATTTTACTTGCTGCTCCTGTCAATGTTAAGCCGATTAATAAGTACCATTTTTGCTTTGGAAGTCCTTATGGTGTCCTCATCCTTAATCGGCTGTATTTTTCATTTTTTCGTGAATAATTGGGAAGTCAAAGAGGTTCCCTCAAAAACTTGAGCACAAATAATTTTATTCTCAAGTATGTAACTTTGATATGGATTCACGTATTTCATAGATTCTGTACATGTGGGTATTAATGGGATCGAAAGCAGGCATCTACATCAAGAACAAGGGTATGCGCACTTAGTGCCCATTATAGAAGTAACGTCTGCTTCTAAATCATTTCGCAGATGTTCAGTTAAGAATTCGCTTATGATTATCCATCGTTCAAATATTAACCAAACCTGAAAAAAATTTTCATCTTCTCCGGATCTCGTTTCACTGTTTTAGCAGGAATATAGGCAAAGTTACCAAAAGTACAGACTACGTAAAGTTGCGTGTGCGCGATGTGTTGGGCTACCAGAATTTGTTCAAACAGACCCGCGGTTGTCAGAACATTTAAGTCAAATAAGTGATAAAAAATTGCAATCAACTTGAAGTACAGTATTTTCACATGAGTTCATAACCTTGTATGGCTCCTATTCTGCTCTTATACTGTCCCTAAGCCAGCTGCTAGTGCTAGTTAGATAGACTAACTGAAGACATTACAACAATTAACTGATAATTGACAATAACAATCATGTTTTAACCTGGTTTTGACGTAAATTTAGACTCCATCTATTCAACATCAGTCGATTCCGAAGAAGACTGATTCACTGAATGCGTCACTTCTGCTATTTGTGTTCTATGGTATTAAAAGTCCGTGGCAATGCTTAGATCCTTTTCACTCCATTTTTCGGCGGTGCATTATAAAGCGTTCATCAGCGTTTCGTCTGAATACCTTTTATGTCAATAACAGGGTAGTCATTAATTATCCTACAAATGTCTAATTAATTTCTATCCACTCCATGCAATTACTGTGACAGATGATTTTTGCTACTTCTCTTTGAAAAAAAAGCTTTCTCATTCGTGCTAATTAAATGAATGTCATGAGTGATTAGAGCAAAAGACTATTTGAGCCTACCAAGCATTTATCCATTTATCCGAGAAACGCAGAGTTGCTCCTGGTCAAATGCGTTATTCTGTCGAATGTGCATTGACATCTCTTGTGTAGAATCATTTATAATGGTACTAATCGGATATCTAAATCTGTTCGCTGGTCAGTACAAGAAGTAGATAATATTAAAAATAATCGAGTCTGCCTATAATATTACCAAAAGAATAAAAGAAGTTGAAATACTGTTACCATCCTGATCTCCACGGTCTCAGTGAGGATTACTGGCAGAATGGACCTCAAGCGAACAGGTTTACACTAGCAGTAAATATAAAAGCAAACTGCCAAATTTTGTCAGTTTTAGAGTAGTGGAAGTGCTTGTAGATCCTGACAATTAATGGGGAGGAATTTTCACTATTGCACACTTGCACATTCATTAGAGGGTGACAGAAGATGGTGCAATCTTTTCTCGCATGTTCAAAGTATCTCGTGCTTTTATTCTGTGATTCAAATTTTTTTTTTGATAAGATTGCGGGATTTAACCCTAATTCAACATGCAACAAGCCCCCAGAGTAACTAGGCATATCGTATAACTTTACCTGATGGCGATATTATTTGGCGGATGAGGGAAGGTTGAAGCGATGTTAAATTCTATGTGGTAACTTGAAAATATATTCCATTCTGACTTGCCTCTGATGCGGTCCCGAGTTAGACCCATGTAGCGGAAATGAAAACAAACAAATACTCCGATTCAGTTTTTTCACCTTCAGCTTAATGGATGTTTAGTCATGAAAAACGGTACTGAAGAAAATGTCGGCGAATCGAAAACTGGAAAAAACAGGCAAACTGCATCATCGAGAACCATAAATAATCATCGTTTTGATAAATTTCAGTATGATTGCTCGATTAAAGGTAATCCAGCACTCATCTCCTCCCGACAATGCTGGCTTATAGAAGGAATTGAAATGATCTCTCTCTCTCCTTTTTAGTAGGTCAAACCGGTAAAATAACACCAAGACAATAAAGCCCCGACCCCAAGGTGATCATTAGCATTAATGGGATCGCATTCTACATTTTCTTGCCAAGGAAAGACCTTTTAAAAATAAATATTGAAAGAAATCGATAATTTCATTTAAAAAGGGATTCTATGGTCAACACTATCCTACGCACCTTAGTTGATCCTTCGTTAATAAATCTACATTTAATTAATTTTACACCACAACTAGATTGGAAAAGTCAAATCCTTTAAAAATGACTTCATGAACGTTGAAAAAGATTTGTTTATTTATTAAGTATTAGGGTAGGCCGAGGGTACATAGCGAGACTCATATGGGAGACCACAGGACGAGAACAGGTATCAAATATGATGGCCTACCAGTCTCTGTGCCTTCAATTAACTCTGATTATACAAAAATATTGCCCATATCCACAGCGGTGGGGGGCGACATGCAGGATATGTATTTTATGCCGAATGTTCCATTAGCCTAATTTACCTGTTTTCTGCCAGTTAGCAAGCTTATCCCTGGTCTAAATCAACGTTATTAATGAATATTCACATTAGAGGTGATTATGGGAGGAACAGCTATCTCGAATTCGCTGAATGAAAACTGTCTTCTCCTGAGGGTGGAAAATGTATCCTAAACATTTTCAGCAAGTGGTTAAATCGGGTTGGAGCTAGACACCACTGGCTGGCTGAATTGGCCCCTTGTGTCGGTTAATGGAAGCGAAAATGATGAAAATACGTCCTCAGTTCACGAAACATTAGGGTTTCATGAACTAAGTTAACAGGCAAATTATCAAAAATAGAAACGAGAGAACGATTTGATAGAGGACTCGACTATCATGAAGTACCCCAAGAGACGAGATTAGAAGTGTCCAAGAAGAAATCCCGAAGATGCGGACTGGATCCCTCTATTCACTCATTAACCTCTTCTCAAATTCTTTATTTCGGTTTTCTCAGCGCCTCCTAAGAGAAGCTTCACCCTCAAAGGACTACTCTCTTTTCGTCTTAAAACACTTTGTTGTACATGCTTTCATATTCGCTTTAATTCAATATGACTGGAGATACAGAACGACAGAATACGTTCACCAGTCAGGCTCAGTTGTGTTCCATCATTAGAATCACTGCTTCATACGTAAATGAAAGACGGTTCTTTTATTTGTGTGTTTTTTTCCACTAACGGATCTAACTTGGGCTGCCTGTCGTTAATCTTAAATCTTCTATTTGACGAGAACCGACTCCACTGGTGCCACACTATTTATTTTCAACCAGGGCAGCGACGACTACTCTGTTTATTGTTATGTCAGCATGCTGTTAAATCCGCTTGCAGACACCCACAGCAGCAGCAGCAGTGCTGAAGTGTCTGGAACATTAGCTCACCAGGTGTATCTCAGCACTTCTGAGAAAACTGGCTAAAAAATCCTCTGTGCATACATCTAGTTTATGTTCAAAAAGGTAATTACCTCCTACCTTTTCAGACGGCCAAATATTTTGGCCCTGCCCTCTCTCTCCCACTCGCACACGAGTCTTTGTGGGAGTTCAGGAAACCAGAGTCTACGCGCTGTGATAAAGTGGTGCACTTAAATTTCACCAAATCTCCAAATTCCCACCACTATTAGTTTGGACTCGTACGTGAATGCATAGGGGATGCGACTGGTTCATGAACGTTACTGCGGTCTTTATTTCGCTTTTGGATCTTCCAGACACCGCTACCAAGCAGCTGTCAACGTAGCAACGTCTTTGTTAAAGCACTGTCCGGTCGTAATTCAAAGAACAATAAATTTTAACTTCATTATGCGTGTTTATGCCACAACTGGCCAGAAATTTTAAACTATCCAGTCGAAACAACAATAAGCACCAAGTTTGTTCTTAGTTTCAAATATTTACAGGGAAATCCACCATGGCGTAAATTCGGCTACATTATTATTAGTATTGTTATTTTGGTTTGATGGACAGTTTAAAATAAGGAAAAATTAGTAATCTTGGCAGAATGGCCTTGAATTAATACTCATTTGCCGTTTGTTGATTGGTAATGTTTTGCAAAAATTATCAATTTTATTTTGAACTTTTTATGTGTACCAATCCAAAGAAAATTTATAGGTTATAGTGAATTTTTTATTTGTAGTTAAAGCAGAGGATTTATTGTATTATTACAGAATACGGCATTTTTTTCAACTTTTTGGTGCTTCTTTCGTTGATTACCGGTTATTGTTATAATGAAATATTGCCTAGTGCCGAACAACTGCGATGCTATTCACTGGTTCTGTGGGGAAATAATTCACTGCTGTAAATTATCTTGAAATCAGCCTGGTTAGGAAGCTCATTTGATTTCGGCACTCCAAATTATCAGAAAATTTATTCCAATAGTCCTTTCTTAGCTTCTGCTTGTCTTAATGACACAGTGTTTAACATTTTTTTATAATCTAGCAGCCAGTTAAAGTCATACCTATTGTTACTGATCTAGATATAGAAAGCAAGCTGAAATAGGCGGTTCTCAGTGCTGTTGATCTTGCAAGCATCGTTATTCAACACAGTATGGACCAGGAGTGGTGAAAACTTAAAACGAATCACTCGTGCAACATGAATAGTTCAGAGTATGTAGCAAGATCACTCTCTTTATTACCTAACTGACGAGGTATACATAAATAAGGATGTTAGTGTACTCTGTATTTTCCATTCGGCCTGCTTAGCAATGTTTTACGTCTTGATTGGTCCCTAAGATTTTGCTCTCTAAAGTTGAACAGTGTCGTACTGTCAAAATCGCTATTAATATTTAGCTGGCGCCCAAATAACAAATCTTGATTATCTTGTGTTATAGTGACCACCGCCTTTATTTTAATCACTTGGAGTGAAATGAAGGCCCAAAAAGGTTGATAAATAGGTTAAATTAACTAAAATTCAGGTTGAAAACAATGATTATAAATATTAGTGACTTAATAAGGTTCCACGCTGGATCCATTATGGCCTCTATTTTTTTTCTGCGTTATGCAGTATCTTGAAAATCAAAACGGCTCTCAACACTGATGTTCCTCCCATGCACAAGTCTCATTGATCCGCTGACGTAGATCTAGACTAGCCATATTATTTCCATTCCGTAATTCCCTAATAGCTTAAACGATCAGACATCTCTCTGTCTTCATTGGGTCTATGTACCCCTTCACCTCTATTTCAGATTGTAAATATTGCGTCGAAATTGAAGTCATCCTATGCAATTGCTTTTATCATTTGTCCTCTTGTAATGCTAAATCTTTCTACTTATTTAGTCCCGTCTGCTGTCTGTCCACAATTTTTCAAATGTGAGAATGAATCTGTGGCACAAAAATTCCGCCCTTACTTAATTTATAATTGAAAAGATGCACTGACTATAATGAGTGCAAGAAACTTTGAAACACTCGATTTCACGCTTTCTCACTGCCTTAAGCTTCACATTCCTATGCAGTTAATTTCAAGGTGAACTTTTGCTCGTACCCAGTAGAAATCCAATTACAGACGAACTGTTTAATAGTGTAAGAGGTTCTTGTCCTTAGGTTTTTGGCTAATTAACTTGTTAGCCAGTTTAAATCTGGGAGTTTGGCATTCCGTTTCTTGCCCCTACTCCAAAGTAAATTTCCAGCAACAAATCGGAAGTTTCACATTTAACTGAAGAACTTTACAAAGGGCTAATCTCCGTGAGTTTTGAAAATTTTATCTGCCCTATGGAACATCGGATTCAAAAACACAAAGACAACAGGTTTATATTAGTCTTAGGTTCAGCTACCCAGCGATCGAGTAGGATCCTCTAACCATATACCTTATTGACTTTGAGTTTTTTTAGTAAGGATCTCTTCATTTTACTTTTGAAATTTGCCAGATAATATCAGTCAGGCTAGTTTTCGGCACAAAGCTGACTTAATTATTAGTTCTCCAGGACATTTAGGTTATTTCATACACCATACTATGTGAAAGTAAGAGTTGAATGTGCTAGTTCTTAAATAGTTTCACAGGTTGAAATCCCAAGGAATGAATCACATTGCACTGCGTTTGAATGTTTCTGACTATACGTAGTCTTTCAAGTTCTTCGATTTCAACCTCGTTCGTTAGATCTAGTCGATCACAGTAGACTCAGGCTTTAGTTTATTATTCTCTAAAGGCATTGCCTTCTTCCATTACCTACCGTTGCTTAAAAAACACCCGTTATTTTGAACCGAAGGAAGGCACGTGGCCATCCATATGAGGTGATTAATTACGGCTGCAATACTAGACGGCCTTGAGACAACGGCCCAGTGCCAAAGCAAACAAAAAAGAAAAATTACGCCAAGGTAGATCAACTCAGGCGATTTTGGTAGAGTCAGAAAATTACTGAGATTTGAAATTATACTAAAAACGAAAGTTGACCTCAACCAGGATTTGTCGCACCTTACTGTCTGAATTTTCCAAAAAAGAATGCATTTTCCACCTTTGCAAGTTTGTTCTTTCGGAGAAGGCTATCGTGAAATTAACACTCGAATCCGGTCTCTGACACTTCAGAACCCATCATCTACTTCATTTAAAACTAAGTAATCACCTAAAGGATACAATCGAGTTGGTCACTGGGAGGAGTCTGATAAATGGAAATTAAAAACTAGTTTTCCTCTTTGTCACAAATAGATAGAGGTTGTTTCTGCATGCCCATTATTTTTTTTCCTTCATGCCAGTGTTTGTTTTTCTGAATAAATTTAAACATAAAATATTTATTTCCAAAGTCCTTGCAAACAAAGTCAGTTAACCTTAACTAAGAAGGCTACTAGAACTTAGCTTCCACTTTTTTCGTCATAAAGAATACAAGTTCACCCAAAGAATAAATACCATTTGAATTTTGCACAGCTAATGTCGATTAACAAGAACTGAAAAAGAAACATTCAGCTTAAATTCTAAATTTATTTTGTCAGCCATTGGTAAAAGGAGAAGAATAACATCATTACTGCTAACTTGGCAATAAGTCAAATCAGGTACAACATGCATCTCATAATAACAGAAGCTTGTTTTAAGAAAATTTTTATTCAAATGCTTATTTAGGGAAGAGAGAGGACTTTGTGTTCTTCCCACTGCGGGTCTCTTAGTTGTCCTCCCTTTTGTCAATCAACATACTCCGTCCCATCATCGCTTAATATCTAATACTAACCTCTTAGCAGTAGATCAGTACTGACAATCTACCAGCCAACTTGGTTGTAATTTGTAGGTTGGAGAATATGATTATTTTAAGACTTTTAGGGATTTGCTTTGCTGGCTGCGATTTGTAGAGTACACTTTTTGATGCTATCCTGAGATGAGACTGATTAATCAGTTGAACTGGACGAGATTCATTTTAATCCATATATACTTTCTCCCTAAAACTCTTATATTTCTTGTGGTAACAAAATTCGGTTGAATTGCAAATGATAGAACGACACTGTAACTGTTACATGGATGGCTAAGGCGGAGCTGCCTATTAGAAACAGATTGATTTTGAGTGATTGGCGAGGGCAGTAAGAAGACATGAAATAGGCTTTTTTGGAATCTGTTAGATGCATAAATTGCTCTTGAATTGAAAGTGTTTGGTTCTAGTACCAACATGTTCTGCTAAAAATATATCATTAAAATAATCTGGACATACATATAATCAGAGACTTCTAGAGTCATTCGAATCATAGAATTCTGTTTGGTACTCTTTTTGGATCTCGATATCTTTCCTGGAGTCCTCTGGAGTTTCGCCCTTAAATGGCCACCTGTTCTACCTCATTCTCTTTCAGAATACCCTTCTACGCACTGCTCATCATTCAACTCAACGAGCACTCCAAACTGAAGGCATATCTCACGTCACCTGTTTTCTGAAGTGAATTACTAAATAGTAATTAGCTGGTTATGTTGGAATATTATTAAATGGGAATATCAGTCGTAGTCGATATAAATGATATCTCGCCTGCTTTTTAGCCTTGAAGTTGGTTTACATCCAGCAATTCAAGTAGCGACCATCTCTTGACTTTAAGGCTAGTAATGTTTACTCATATTTTGACGTCTATTATAAAAACTTTGATTTCATTATTTGTTAATTCAATGATTCTCATGTTTTTGATAAATTCGGTATTAAGTGGACAACATCTGCCAATATTCGTTTTAATGAGGCCTAATGCAGCTTAAAAAGGTGAATAGGCTATTTTTGAACTCACATACCACTAGTCCTAATAGTAGCAGCTGTTTAGGAATTTCGACTGGGATAACAGGCTCATTAAACCTGTTTGACCTGCTTAATGGCTATGTTGCTATTTTTTTCGTTTTCCGATCCACACACCGAGACAGGACAGCTGTTATATGCAGTGATCCGATTAATCCTCATAAATGCGACTAAAATAACGCAAGTGGTGGCTTGTTTCTCTGCTTTCTGTCCTACAGCATTGCCTCCTGCAATCCCTTCGCCTAGTTAAGTGGTTAGTTACTTCGCTTTCCCCACCTCAGTCTTAAGTCGTGACCGTCAAAGAGGCCGCTAATTTGGAGAAATTCCTCTACTTGGTTTTGCATGGACCACCGGTAATTGCTTTGATCTACACTTTCTTCGCGCCGTTGAATGACCATGATGAACAACATTTTTTTCAGAATACGCGAGGATCATTCTTGTCCAACAAATCAGATTATGGTGGTTGTCTACATAATGTGGACTCGAGAACACCAACCGCAATTTTTCAATTTACTGTCAGTCTTGCAGATATATATACATGATGCTACCTATTGTTAAACATTATGCAGCTGACTTGTGAGTTTTATTCAAGTTTCTTTCCAGAATAAGAAACTATAAACTTAATCATTCATTTTGCAAGTGGCTATATAATGAAAAAGGTTTTAATAACCTAATATTTTAGATGAGAAGCGGGGTTTGCCTGAGGATATTTATATTTAAAATAGATTATGTCTGCCAAAAGGTATTACGAGTCTGTTTGTCTGGACTTTAAGCTTGTTTTTCACGTAAAAATTATATTCAAGTAACATCAGAGTCTACTGTTTACCTCTATTTTGTCTTTTTGCAATCCCATTAGGTCAACTACAAACTCCTATCTAGACCTTTTGTCGAGAATACTGATGCGCTTTCCAAATATTTCAGTAAGTGACTGAATGAAAAGGCCTGACGCTTTTTTATCCATATTTATAAAAGTGCGGATATGTGAACATCTGCTTTGTTCTATAACTTTTGGGAATCGTTTAGGTGGGCGGATTTGCAACTGTCTTTCTAGGCATTTTTATTCCAATACATATGACTACCTCTTCGAAACCGTTATTAAGCGAAAGCACTTATAACGTTTATCATGAAAAAGGGGAGAAGTAACTGTGACCTTGAACCTGAAGAAGGAGAAAATTTTCGTCCCTAAATTAGAGGCCCTTTTTCTTCTCCTTCTAAAAAAATTTCTTTATTTTTAAATAGCTTGATTTTGTTTAACTAGAATTGAAAGTCTAATTTGGGATTGGATTTTTACTCTTGGATATACGTGAAGTGAGAATGAATCCCTAGCCCAAAACTTTTATCCCTAAAGGTTAACTTTCATAAATGCCTTGGGAATTAAAAAGGGTCATCGTTCAATGACTGAATGCATAAGTGAAGGGAAGCCGATCGGGATTCTCTGTTCAGGTTATGGCTTATGGTTCGCCCCATTCCAAGCAACTGAGACCCCTATTTCAACTATCAGAGTTTGGCTTCATTCTACTAAACTGCTAGGCATTTGTTGAATCAAACACGAAGTGATATCTACGACACAGTAGATCATCTGTTTCCCATTTTCGCAGCCATTAACCTAACAAAGGCAGAAGGGGTTGAAAAATCCGGAAAAAAACGTCGTAAAGTTGCACAACCCCAATGAATCAACCGCATGAGTTTAGGCGTTTTTAAATTACGGGCCGAGGGGCGTGCTTGACCGACGTGGGATACAGTAGCATGATCGGCAAATGTACTGCAAATTGGAGGCGTAAATTTCCGACAAATGCGAATTTTCAAGTATGTGATTTGACGTTCACCGAGCGCCTGTGGTACAAGATAATATAGAACATAATTTAAATACTATCAGCCGTTCGAGAGTCAATAGACATAATTATGGTTAAGTGGTGATTGTGCACTGCATAGATCATTTCCGCATTATATAAAGTTGGCCACTTTCAGCAGTAGTAAGTACAAAAGTGAATGTCCTCAGGTGGGTATTAGGTCTTCCTAACAAAGAAATGACTTTACTGAAGTTTTGGCTAGTGATGCAGGAGTTGACTTCACTGCTTTAAAGAGCTGCTACGTTAATTTATCAGGACGCCAATGAAAAATTGTTGATAAAATGGTTGAGTCTTCTTTACCTACGGAGATGCCGATTCATTCCCAATGAGGCTACAAAAACAGTGGAAATCTGAAGAGTTGGAGGCTTAATTAGAAGAGACCAGGATCGATATTTTCCCCTATATATCCTATCCAATAGAATTCCATTCACGAAAAATCAAAATTGGAATCCTTATCTCAATCATTTTATCACATAGTTGCCGTTTATTGGTGTTGCCGCCAATAGTTAGATGTGCGAATTTTACGGACCGATTTGAGTCTCTTGCCTAGAGCTCATTATGAGGCATTAGGCTTTATAAAACCACCGTAGCACCATGGAAGGGCGAGGGTTGATGTGCCATAGTCTAAAAAACTGCACTGGCTCTTTTCAGAGGCAGCTAGATTACTTTTCTCATCAAAGGTGCCATTGAAAGTGAAATTGTCTCGGGCGTCTTTGCTGAAATTCCGTTATATCACTCGAAAATAGCTTCAATAAGCGTGACCGTAGGTAACGTAGTTAAGCTTGTTTTTAGAAAATGGTTAATAATTTCTGCGTTTTGATTTTGTTTGCGGCTTTTATAGGTTTGAAATCACTTATTAGGTCGAAGATTAAATATTTTAAAAGATCCTTTAAAATTTTCAAATTCTTATTAGATGCGCTTGCATAGTAAATTACTGAAAACAATTAATATAGGCTATTAAATCCCTTTATTTTCATTGTATGGCCGCAAGAGGTTTAGTTAAATTTTAAAAATTTTGGACTAGCGCTGAGGCATTCGGGATCTATTTTCTCTATATTTGGTAAATGAAAACTATGAAATAACTGTTTGTCAAAATAAATTTGCTTATCACAATTTCCCATCACAACTAGCCGGTAAACGATTCATTTTGGCTACATCCAGCCTATTTTAATTCGAAAGCCAAAATCAAAAGTTCAAGCTTTGACCTTATGTTTTTTTTAATATTTTGCTACTTTATAAGTTGTTATGAAAGTGTTAACATAGTAGCCGATAGCAGCTTGCAATTAAAACAATTTGCACTGATTTTCTACAAAGTATCCTGAAAATGCGCTAGGTGGCAGTAAACAATTAACAGTGATAGTCACACCGCGCAGTGATGTAAGTGCGCAGGCAACGTTTGACCGCCTCCAGCCAATCGGTCTTTCCAGCGCGCGTGTTAAAATTTTCGACCAATAAGCAGCCACTGTGATATAATTAACAGTGGTGGTGGCAAAGCAGCGGCCAATTTCTTGGCCAGATAAATATTTCCCCTGTATTCGAGTGGGGCCATAACACCACCCAAAATGTTTGAATTCGGACAGAACTTCTCCGATTTCCTATCAAAAAACGGTGCCTCCATCAATAACAATCTCGTTCAACATGTTCTTCTCCGAGCCCAGAAGAGATACTTCGAAGAAACGAATAGTTCTTTTCGTGCCTCCGATTTATACCATCAATTTTCACAAGGTAGTGAAAACATTCCCGAATTCTGTCGACTGCTCGAGGTCTTCTTCAGCTATATTACCAAAACGCGCTCAAAAAATGAGCCTTCCGAAGACAGCGGAATCTCTAGTCACTTCACCTGGCCGTCAAGACCGCAACCAACACCACAACCTCTTGCTGTTCAGTCAATATCAGGCTCTTCATCTCGGCAACCTTCACCGGCCATTCCTTTGCCGAAGAAGCAGTTATCAAAATCTGAAAAATCAAGGTCTCGGGTTGATGAAGTCATAGGTCATTCCGAATTTAATACTCCCGCTCTCAATTCTCTAATTGAAATGACACTTTCCAACACCTATCAGCTCGGCAGCTCTAATGAAATCCCAAAAGGTAAGTGAGGGCTGCAAGAAAGTATTTTTTTTCAAATTAGATCATCAAAACAGCAGCCACATATAATTAGTCTCTATTTTTGGTATTTTAGTTTTACGTGTTTCCGATAGCACTTTCATGAACCGGGAAGTCCAGTCAGCTGGCTATTTTTAAAACATGTGTGAACTTTAAGTGTCATTCTGCATACCAGTAGTGTGTCCCGCATGTTAAACAGCCGCAAAATTGGCAGGACTAACACGTGAAAGGCTTAGCCTCGGCGAGCGAAAAAATATGACAGAATTAACTTCTGGACCTAAATGTCCAGATTTCCCATCATTAACGTAATTGGCCAGTGTTCCAACAGCAGTTATCATTCCTTTAATGTGGCCATTTAAAACACATTTAACTTGGAATGGAATTCTACTATTGTTTCAGCTAAGTCAAGTCAAAAACAATATCCAGGAGTGCCACCACCTGAGGAGCTGAGTTCTGGAAATGGAATGAATGGCCGAGCACCAAAGAGACGTAAAACACGCACCACTTTCACCTCTTTTCAACTGGCAGAGTTGGAAGTGTACTTCAGCAAGCAGAAATATCTTACTCCCACTGACAGAGACCAAATTGCCAATGAACTTGGACTATCCAGCACTCAGGTTGGTTGTTGGTTGTTAGTTATGAAATCTCATCTATTATTCCTAGGGATACTTGTTTAATAAGGCATTTTAAGTAGTCTGACTTACCATAGGTTGAAAACTTACAAAAATATTAGAAGTATTTAGCTACTCTCCTTACAAATATAAGGAAGCGTTTCAACATTAACACATGAAGAAATGTTATTAATTATTTGAATGAAACTATTTTAATTCTTTGTTTGTGTTTTATTTAAATTGAGTTATAAATAGGTCTAAATGTGTTGTCAACCGGAAAACTGGTGGATTCATAAAATTTGCACTTAAAAGTTTGTTCAAGTGTTGCTTTTTTAAGCCTAAGCTTCCTCATTACCTTTGCACTGTGCTAATTACAAAAGCAGTTTTCGTGGCTAATTGCTAGAGGAGGACAAATATTAATTCTGCTATTGCCTTCTGCTAAACGCATGAATCGTTCACTTTAAGACCCAAACACCAATGATAGGAAGTTTGAAAGTAATTCTGAACATTTAAAAGGTACTTCATGTTTTTCCACCAGTGGAAGAGGATAGCCTGAACCAAAGCACCCAGAGATATCTTGGTCCACCTAATTATCAGATACCTCCATCATGCGCTAGTTTTGACGCCACTATGAGCTTGTTTTTCTTTTGCCTCTCTGTAATAAGGAAAATTAACTTTAAGTGTCAAACTGTTTGCCGTGCTAAAGAGTGCAATTTATGCTTGCAACTGCGACAGCAGTTGGAATTCTTTTGAACTCCACAAGAATATGGTGGCATTAATGAAGGCATTTGTGTGTGTGTGTGTGAGTTGTTGCCGATTAACACCATATCTGGTATCTGCAGGTGACATATTTATTAGTCACAGTTTTATTATGATGAATAGGGTGCTATTGTGAAAGTTTGAATCCACGATTTTGTATTAAGATAAACTAACATAATGTCAGTTCATTAGTCTTTGGAATGAAAAATATCAAATATATTTACGCTTTTTTCACGCTCTATAACCATCACCTCTTTTGGGTGATCCTTAAGATCTTTTACGGAACTAATGTGGTAGAAAGCGTTGTACTACCTCTAAAATGAAATTCGGTACTAGGAGTCCATTCCAAACTTCTTCCCACTTTCATGGTCACAGCTTTTGAAATTTCAGTGAACAGGAGATAGTTTGTTCAAAATTCGTAGTTATACCATTGAAAATAACGATATATCTGCTTAGAAAAATAATTCTCCCATTTTAATTCTCATTAATGGTTTCCAGATAAGGACCATGTTCTATAAGGCCTCACTGAAACTTGTTGCAGACTCTGGTAAAACTTGCTCTTAAAATGTATAATTCCATATCGAGAGTAGCTACGTGCGCAGTTGACATTGGTTCGAAACCCACCGAGCCTTTCGAGGATCGGCGCAACCACCCACACTGACTAATAATGGTTTTCAAACGGAGTATTCACGGTACCCTTTCTTAACCTGTACCATGTTTTGAAAGGCATTTTTTTCCAAGATCGGCTTGGGCACTTGGCGATAAATTTTGAGATTGAAAGAACTCTCCAATCTAAACTTACTTCTACCATCCACTTAATCTATATATGATGGCAGCCGACCAACTATAAGACTTAGATTCAAAATCCAATTTAGAGTTTTGACAACTTGGTGGTAAATCTTGACCAAACTGTTGATTAAGAGGAAGCAATTTGGTCGGGATATAATTCATCGTAGCGGGTGTGGAGTTTTCACGAAGCCTGCCCCTAGTCTGGCAGTGATTTACAAGTTCTATACATACCATTTTACCATGGCCGCAACATATTCAACTTTTTCAAGAGGCTGTTAAATGTGCAGATGAAGTTAGACATGCTCATTTATTTTAAAATACCGGTAGTAACAGGCCTTTTGAAACCAGCTACACTCTTAAAAAATGAATTTCAGACAATTTTAAGTTTACCTCCCCCTTGCCTCCTGCGTGATAGGAGTTATGTACAAGATACCACAACAACTGCGCCGCGACGTGGTATAGTTTGATTTTAAAATGCCATATGGGCAGCGAGCTTTTTGCATCTGGTGTGAATTTATCTTCATTATGCTTGATCAGAAGTGCCGTGGTCCGGGTTGTCCATTGTGCGCTTTAACACAGGTACACTCAATGCTTGCGCCCCCCCACCCCTTTTTCGGCATTCAAAATTGAAAATTGTGGCCTGTCGACAAGAGGGGAGGAATTTTGGTAAGGGCGGGCTGGAGGAGAGGAGAGAGTCTGGACAGTGGTGGTGAAAGGATAATTATGATAATGAATATGATATCCTTAATGGAGTGCGTGTGATCGCTGAGAGGTATGTCATGTAACTGTCTAATGATTAAATGCAGTTTAAGTTGGTGGCGGCGAAGGGTATAGTAACGAGGATGGAAATTACAACTACTAATAGAGATTTTAATATAAAAAAGGAACTATGAGATTGATATTAATTCATAAATTATATTCATGAGTTAAAATTAACTAAAATAAACCATTTGAAAGCGGTTATCCTCATTTCTAATTAGAATGAATGAATATTGTAGTCAATTAATTTATGTGATATCGATTTCCGTTCAGGGCCAAGACTTTCTAAAAGTACTCGACTAATTTGGTATTATTAGATTAAGTGAAATATTGGAAGCACTTTAATGAGAACCCATTTTGATGCATAAACATACTTAACACCGTATCATTTCACAGTACAGATCTAAAAAAATTCACTTATTAAATATGCCATTATTTTTCGAGTCCTGGTATTATTTTTCCTGTTCAGCGTCAAAATAGCATTATAAGTGGAACCTCTTGATGTCAAATGAAACGGATCAAAAAAAGTAAATAGCGTGTATTTTTGAACTTTCAGGTGATTACTTGGTTCCAAAATCGGCGTGCAAAGAAAAAGCGTGAGTGCGCTGAACTCGAGCGCGATCTACTGGCAGCCAGAGGGAATCCAGAAAAGGGTTCTACTTTTAGTTTTGAAAATCTTCAGCCAACTCAAGGCAGTGTGGGTGGCCAGTTAAACTCCAGGAAAGTCGACTTGAGGATCCCACCACCGCCGACACCACTGTCTCCCTCTTCTTCAGCTACCTCTCTAAATGAAGTGCCATTTACAGCTCCACTTGTAGAAGCCAAAACGGACTTGATCACCACTTCACAAACTGCTTCCGAGCGCCTCTGTACTGACCCTAAACCTATTTGGCGACCGGTCAGTTTAGACGATATTCGAGGGGAATAACCACCCCCGACATTAAATTAATTGCATGCCTAACAAGTCCACGAACATCCATTCTTGTTACTTTTGAGAAAGATACATATGCTAAATGAGGCACTTGTTACTTTTATCTTCGGTAGTGACAGAGTGCGTAAGGAATTGAGACAGTAACTGGTATAAAACCGCAACAAAGAAACATTTGAGTTTTTTACTTAAACCAAGTATAAACCGTCGAACAGAAGCTGTAAAAGGCTATTTAATACAACTCTACATTTTAAGAGCACATTTAGCAGGCACGACTTCAGAATTTTGTGAATAATATATTCGTTCCGCAAGTATATGTATTCCTTGAAAGGGCTGAGTTCGCAACTCCCACAATATCAGGCCTCTTTTCATCTTATCTTTATATTTCGCATCTTCTCTGCTTACAAATGGCAGTATGAACACCAATCTTAGACATCTTGAATAATCATTTCTGACTATTTTAAAGAAATAAGTTATTCTTCTTGGGTTCCTGTGATTCGTCTTTGCTTTGCCAATATCTTCTCTTCCCCTGCCTTTGGGTAGAAATAAATAGATGGTACTAGAAGCTAGTTCGATGATCCTCCACCGGTGCCATCGGCTAACCTGCCGCTGCAATATGGTGCGGTCCATAGTTTACTGAATTTTGATTAAATAGCTGATTACTGACATTTTGAAGAGGACCGGTTTTTCTAATTGAATGTTAGTGGTTGTATATAAACTAAGCGAAGTGAAAGTGGGTACATTTATTAGTTTGAATTTATGAATGCAACACTGGTAGTTGAGATATCATGTGAGGTAGGTTTGATTTCACTAGAGTAAATTTGTAGATACAATCAAATAATGATGATACGCAATGCCCTTTCTAAAACCGGCAGCCATCAATTCGACGAATGATTGAATCAGAGAACCGGATCCAAAGGACCATATATTGGATAAGACGAGAAAGGGATTTTATCAAAGATATACTATGAATATGAAGCAATGCGCACAAAGAATCGAAGCAGAATGATCACTGACAGCCAAGATATTAACTCGTTAACAGATTTAAAGGAGAGAGAATAGAGGAGTTCCATAGACACCCGAAAGACACCTTTCTAACCATTTAACTGATTGAATATTGATTCACAGTAGCTAGGTGTATAAAAATATGTATTTATGAAAGTATATACTATAAGAAAGATGGGAGCTCATTGAGTATAAATCGTATACAAGTATAAAGTTGGTGGCACACGTATTGTGCCCGAATTCACGTAATCGACATGCCAAACTGCTTATATTAGCTTTAACTGATGTGGGGAGATGTACAGAAAAAATGGTAGGTCTTAAAATGGTTTGAGTAAGAAGAGTAGGATCCAGCTATGGGTGTGAAAGGGTTGAACTAGGAATGAGCCAGCTTCAAGTGGATATCGAATAACTACACTTGTGTGCATCCTCAAATCATATGCGTGGGTCACTTGCCTCAATAAGGAATCCCGGCTCTGCTGACGTTTAAATAACTTTGCTCACTTTGTTCATACTTCACTGCCTCTAATTAATGTAACCACAACTGTTACCTTTTCAACCTAATGACCTCAATGCTTGTCAGTTCCCATGTTCAAATCGCACCAAATATGTCCTTGGTTGAAGACTTATTAAATTTCAGCTTGTTAGATTATAGATAATTATGACTGCCCTCTTTTTTTCTTTTTTTATTTTCTTCTCATCTATTAGGGCAGGTTCCAAACACTTGTTGGGTGTACAAAAGAAGTACAAATAGCTTTTATAGCAATTAAGCACAATAGTTAACATAGAACAGTAAAACTTTTGTTGACGTCTTCGTTTGTCTGGTCTCTTCTCTGGCATGGCTTCGTCGTACAGGTAGCAGTTCAGCTTCAGCTCAGCTTCGTCGAGCCACCTCGTCCGAATTCGTCCGTCTTCATATCTCCTCCAGAATTCAACATTCATTAGAAGATTCCATTCATAGCTGCTTGCACGTGCGTTCCATAGCCCAGATTGAGACCAGGAATCCAGTTATTTAGGTTGTGCCTCCTTGACCAAGCTGTAAGAAGTTGTACTTCTGCTGACATAATCTAATTATATACGTCTGGAGGGTGATTAGTCCTAACCGGCCGCCCCTTTCATTAACCCCCAGAGTTGCCCCTGAGGTTACCGGTGGTCACAACGAAGAGGTTGAGAGTAGGTTTGACCTCTCTGCTCTAGCTTTCTTTAGGCGTCAACGTCATTTGAATTCAGAAGTTTTGAAACTAGTCAATGCACACTCGGCTTGGTGGGAGTCCTTCGATCTCTTAGATGATCCTTTATTTGTATCCGCATTCAAGTACTGAACTCACAAGAATTCATAATGAAAGACGCAGTCATATGTTTACTGTGAGATCCCGTGCAGAAAATTAGGTAGGCAAATCACATCACTGAAATGGTAGGTCTCACTAAGGTTCCTATCCATCTGCTTAAATCTGAGGTCTCAGAAATGCCGACCACTTCCAGTCCGCTTATTTAGTCTTGACATAACTGGAAAATTTGATTTACATTTGCACACTATACAAAAATGCATATTTTTGCAAGCTGATAACTTGATGATGCAGGCAAAGCTTTATAATAGTCATTTTCCAAAAAACAGCTCCACTTGCTCTAAGTTTAATTGTGATACATTCGGTTTCCTTTATTCTGTGCTGAAATAGTTGGTTCCTATTTTAATTCACTTAAGAAATAAGTCAAACGCCCGGTGGTTTAATGAACGTGGACTTTTAGTGACAATATAAGCGAGTCTGTGGAATTTCAACTTAATGATTCAACATAATATGCAAATCAGGCCATCTCCTGATGAAGTGCTAACGGGGCTACAGCCATCACCTCAGGAGAGGGTATCTCCTCAATGGTGCTCCCAGTTCCCACTCTTCATCGGTTCATATAAACCTAACCTACGCACATGATTTATTCCACTTAACAAAGTTCCCCTAAGGTGAAATTACCAAATCAGTTACTTTTAGATCATTTCCATTTTGTCACTCTCAAATAAGCAGGTAGTGTTCCTAATATTCATGTCAAATGACCGTTTCTCACTATTTTAAATTTAATAATTAACTAAAGCAAATGGAATGAACGTAGGTATTTGTATGGGGACTTCCGAACCATTCGTGAATTAGAGCTTTGAGATAAATCAGCATCTCAAATTATAGGTTAGGATAAATTTTAACAATGTTTCCGAATTTCAAGACTTTAAAGGTAATAAGCCCAGTTTCTTTCAGCTACATGTTTAACAACTTTACACTTCACGATACTGGCAGACCTAATTTCACAAAATTGATTATGATCGACGAACCTCTACTTGAGTGGCTTGTTGGATCCAAAGGTTAAGTACTAGAACAAAGCGCAATCGAGACAAGTTTCTCAAGAAATATTTGAGCTAGGTTAAAGTAAAGTACTCTATTTGTCTAAGCCATTGCTTATAATTTTATGCAGTCTTAAACAAAAACGAATGTATCGAAATTTTGGTGTGAATAATAGTAATACTTTGAAAGCAGAGTATGAGAACTGCCTCTAAGAGGTAATATCTAAGGGGATTCTAGACAGAAGATCGGGATAGGGGGTCACCCTTTGTATATTAAATGAAAATGGCTGTGATGGACAACTTTCATCTATGGTAGGGCTATTTTTTTAAGAGGGATCGAGGCTCTTGGCTCCATAAAACATCTGGCAAACAGCCTTTGGATAAAACTTTGGTCCAAACGGATATCCAAAGACAGCCTAAGATGCGTTAGACTGCTTCCTCTATCGTGGGAAAGTTTTCTGTTTTATCACTTGTCAAGTAAAAGTTTCATGCCTTTGGAAGGAAATATTCTATTTTCTATCATTTTTTGGTTCGCATATGCTAAGTGGTTATCATAATTTTTCTCAGTCGTCGACATTGAAGATATTCATGCTTCTGACTACATATTTTACATGGTGTGACAAATAGACTGTATTAAAATTTTTTGAACCATTGACGAGGCCATGATTTTAGCAGTCAAAAAGCATCCGATTGTAGCCTGTGAAAGGGTTGACGTAGTTTGGCGATCTGCCAGTTGCGTTTACCCCCCGACGCTGAAAGATAACCTATGGTTGCACTCAGCTCTCCTGATCAAACAACTGCCGGTGCTGATTAATAGTTGGTGTTCTTTTAACTAGCTCTTCAGTTCAAATTACCTTGTAATCCGAAGTTTTTATAAGCATGGATAGTTTGAAACCGGTTACAAATCTTTGTTTTACAGACCATGATTTAAGAATTGTAGGTAAGAATGTACTTAGCCTCGTTCATCTTGGTTTGAATTAGCCCAAATTTTGCTTTTAGGTGTATATATGGAATGTGTTGAGCAGCTGGTTTTCCATTCAATTTGCGTGATTTCCGTATCACCTGTTTCCAGATGCACAATTTCACTTGCTAAATCTGCGATTCCCTTATTGCGTGACTTTTCAACGTTGGGCTATCTAGAGCAACTAATTTCCTACCAATGCAAAATGACGGATAGGACAATCACCCACCGGGCGTATAAAATTGGATTATGCCAGCAGAAGTACAACTTCATACAGACTGGTAAACAAGGCACGACGCAAATCCCTGGATTCATGGCCTCAAACTGGACTGTGGAAAGTGCGTGAATGTAGCAATGAATGGGATCTCCACCAGAGAGTTGAAAGGACTTCTGGAAAAGGTATGAAGATTGTCTGCCCTTAACAATGTCGAGGACGGACGAGGTGCCACTAGGAAGTTGAACTGCTACCTGTACGATGAAACCATGCCAGAGAAATGACCAAAGAACCGAAGACGTTGATAAAAGCTTTTAGTGCCTTTTGTGTTAAGTGTTGTGGGGTGCTTGTTTTAAAAGCTATTTGTACTTCTGTTGTACCCCAATAAGTCTTTGAGACTTAGCCTAGTGGGTGGGAAGTAAATAAAAAAAACCAGTGCAAAACTGTTAGCATTATTGAGCAGTCGAACTAAGATAAAAGTATTGACATCATCCCCGTTATCCGTTCGACAACATTGTGTGCCTTTTGAGGTTAACTGGCTTTTATACTAATATTCAATAGTAAGGCACTGTGGCAGTGCTCTTCGCTTATGCATTCCCTAGCACAAAGAGGTGAAACGTTGGTGAAAGAAACTTTCAGTCTGGCTACTGCCTCAGCCTCTGCTAAGTTTTAATTTTTTAGCTGGTTCATAGCTAACTGAACAACTAAGAGATGGCGTGAGATTCATGCCAAACAATTTGAAGGCTGAAGCCTTAGATGTGTTTGATTCAGAAAGACAACATTTTAAGAAAATAATCCCTAACATTATATGATATTTAATTCATTGCTTCGCAATCGGGCCCCTAAACTAGTATCTTAGTCAAACCTACTCTCAACCTCCTCGTTATGACCACCGGTAACCTCAGGGGCAACTCTGGGGGCTAATGAGAGGGGCGGCCGGTTAGGACTAATCACCCTCCGGAAGTATAAAATTAGATTATTCCAGCAGAAGTACAACTTCTTACAGGATTCCTGGTCTCAATTTGGACTATGGAATGCACGTGCATTTAGCAATGAACGGAATATGCGCCGGAATGTTGAAGGTGTCATATCTGGAGGATATATGAAGACAGACGAGGACGGACGAGGTGAAACTACGAAGCTAAACTGCTACGTGTACGACGAAACCATGCCAGAGAAGAGACCAGACAGCCTAGGACGTCAACAAACCTTTTTACTCTGTTTAAGTGCTAACTGTTGTGCGCTACTTGTTGTAAAAGCTCTTTGTACTTCTATTGTACCCCCAATAAGTCCTTGGGACTTGACCTAATGGGTAGGGAAAAAATAAAAAAAAATTTAAAATCTTGTCCACTGTTCAAACAATGAAAATGACCTTGCATACTAGAATTATGCATTGCTTAATTCACAACTTGCTGATACTGAAAACCTCTGGCCTGTTGGTTTATTCGTGCCCCAGAATCAGTCGAATAACACATCTGGCCTGCAACTTAATCAGAGTTGGAGCCGTTCGGATAGAATTTAGGTATAGAGAATTACGTGAACTTTACATTAATCACAAGAAAAATGAAAAATGCGAATCTATTCTTAGGGTTCTGTCCTGAAACGTAAGTTTACCAAAATGCCTTGACACAGTGCCAAACGCAGCCTTGTGATGGGAACTATGAACCAGCCAGATCTTCTATCCAGATCACAACACCATCCAGAGGAATTCACGACCGCAGAAGCTAGTGCTTAATAAGATCATAAAGAGATAACAATGAGAAGTCACTACATAATCGAGAAACTTCATTCCTTTGTAACTTTTCCTTCTTACACTTGACCAAATCTTGTTTTGATGCTAAATGACTGCCTTCTTTTTTACTTATCTGCATGCTCTATAAGTGTCTCTGAAGGTGAAATTTACATAATTGCAGTCATTTTCATTATCAAAACCACTCTGTTGATGACATTCCACCATGATCATCGAAATGAAATGAATTTTCGAAATCAGCAGTTCTGTAAATATTCCCTTCATCCCAGTCAATTTATTGCAATTCAAAATTGACTTTAATTGCCAAGAAATATATGCCAAATTTGCCTTATTTGACTGTATTGAGAGGCAAACTTATCTTTTTCCGTATTCTCAAAATACACGAAACATTAATTTAGTGAGAAAATTGTATTAGGATTTGCACGTTGGCTTTAGGAGTATTCCAGGATAGAGAATAACACAGCAAAATGCTTAGCACCATATGACAATTTGCAGAAAAATACCACCATCCCAAACACAAATGCGTTTATTAACTACTTTTTCACAAGTAATTTGTATTCCATCAGGACTTTAAAGCACAAACATGAAGCAGCCTGACAAATTAGATTAGCACCTTGGTTATTGCACCAGGCTGTCGGATGTGAATCTGAGGAAATAGCAAAAAGACGAGGACACTACCGTCTCTGGTGTGAATGTTGGTTGTAAATCGTCGCAGCATGTCTTTTCGTCATCTTAGCCTTGGCTTCCGCTGGTTGCTGATAATCGTGTGAATAATGTGCGCCTACAATGCCTTATTAATGAAGAAATACTCGGGACAGCTAGCAAGCGGTCTTTGCTGCGAAAGAAAGTAGGTGAAAATAGGAATGCATGCACTAGTGTGCATGTGTATACATCAATGAGCGTTAATATCTTCCCTCAATGGCGGGTAATTGTTATTTATTACCTACAAGCGTGCTAACATTGTTGTCAAGCTATAAAAAAGAACTCCTTTCGCCTTGCTCTCTTTTGTAATGTGAATTTACATGGATAGCCGTGGTAGAATTAGATTTAGCACCATCGACGCAAATGCTCAGGCCTGAGGTGGACCTGACGACTCAAAGTTACATCATTGTATCTACGTGGTTTACTTTGACACGCAGTTATGGCAAATTAGTGCATAAGAGATATGAATCCTTACTTAACTGGGTGCTTATTAAATATTTAATGCAAGTTGATCTAGTCGATTATTTGATGCGTTGGAAAAATAGAGCTTCTTAAAGGATAAAAATGATAAATTCCGAAATGTCTTGTCTGATTTAGTTGGATTACATCCAAACGAAAATATATTTCTTTTGCTGGTTCACATTGACAATTCGAAAGATTGTTTGAAAGCATCAGAGATGGAGGCGTGACATTAATTATTAATGCTTGCCCAATATATATAATCGCATTCAGCACTCCAATGTCCATGTCCGAGCGATGAACTTTGTACAGTTGTGGAACGGATTATCGTCTTCAATGAATATTCGTTTTGCGGGTATTCAAAGCTTAATTTTTGAAGGTCTTTGGTATCCTAAAGTATGACAATTGCCATTTATGTTTCAAAGATGATCAAGTTTCTGAATATGAGCTGTATGCTGCTCCCTATTTCATTAGCATAAGTCGCTAGCAATTTCTATTTCCTGCTGAGAGTTTGAAATTATCCCGCTTAAAGTATTTATGCATTTGGTAATTGCTTGCTCTCGCAAAAATTGTGTACACAGTTGACAAAGGCAATTTAGATCGTCGCTGTGTGTTGATTATACACAGCGATAAGTTTGAAGGTGGGTCTAGACAGAATCGCAACCGATTGCACTGTAAGTTCAAAATAAAAATGTGCTATTGTAAGGCATATATCAAGTACTAGTGCAGGAGAGTAAGGGAATTTAGAACCCTCCTTTGAACCATAAGCTCATGACGCGCGAAAACCGGGAGATTAATTTACTCATTGATCCCGCATTCATCGAATCAAAAGGACCTAAATAATTCACGAAATATGAGAAAATAGCGGATGAAAGGCGAAATTTACTAGCGTCAACTCGGCTCAACATGATGCATGTGCGCGATAAGGCCTCAAACAGAATGGCCCATAGAACTCGAAAATATAATGTCATCCACAATAGCGCCTCAGTAAAGTAGCAAACCTGGCTCAGAGCTAACCACAGTATGAACGCACTGTCAATTAGTCAAGACAATGAATTTTCGCTCTTTCATTTAGCTTCTGTTGACAGAACCGTCGATTTCTTGATTGCATAGGTATACCCTTATTCGGGCCGAAATTCAACGGTTTCTCTCTCGCTAATTGAAATAAGTTGGTAGGTAATATTCATCACAGTATTAATTTGCAGAGATTTCCCAAGGCATAAAAACGTGAAAAGAATGCCAAAGCCGTAAAAGGTCACTTTTTGTCAGCTTGGTGCAGTTTTACTATGCACTTAAAACATTAAAAGCCACCTCGAAACCCCTAGATACTCACGAGATTACTTAATGTATTAGGTGAACTGATGTGAGGATTCAGTGAGGTAAAAATCTGATAGGGTCATCTGAAGGGTCATAGACCTTCAGACTATTGATCCTTTGATTCCGTCTTACGTGATGTCTGGCAAAATTTGAAAACCGAGAATCTAAAACGTCGACAAACCGGGTTTTTGTCCCCTGCCAGCCACGTTTGTCTTTTAAGGCAGGTATATTAGACTGGAATTCTATTGATTCGACACAAAGAACTGAAAATTACTGCGACAGTTTGAGCTGTAACTGGACCAACAGTTCGGATCCGATTATTGGGCACCATCGTTTTTCTGATCAAGTGCAAAAATTTAAGCATGTCATTACCTCTCGCTAAGATGATAGCCTAATAGCGGGCAAACTTCACACTGAATGAGGATTCTATTTTTAAACGCCAAAGAGTCACGTCGAGGTCATCTTTCTATATGCACCAGAGGCATGTTAGTCAACAATCTTACCTGGGCTGATTTCAAAAATTATTCCCTCATTTTCCCTCAGAGAATAAGCTCCTAACCTAAAGTTAAAGTGCGAACAGTTATATTCATAGAACTGACATGAAGAAGAGATGAAAAATCATATAGAGTTTAAACCATTTAGAATCTCCCTAAGACAGATAGAGGATGATGTTAGTGGTTTCTGGGCGGCAGGTTTACGAAACTGCTTGAAGCTGCCGAACCTGGAAACTTATTTTCAGTGGCAGCTCTAAACTATCCTCTTATATGGATCGAGCAATCACAAACTATCAACTCGGGTTAAAAAAGGCCCAACCAGCATGGCTTGCAAACGCAAACAGCACAATGCAAGTGTGTATAACCAGATCCTATCGCGTCTTATTGGAATAGTTTTTATTTCGCTTGCGGAGATGGATGGGTTTATCACTACTGTTCAAATAAATTCTAACCAACTAATCAGGACTCATCGGTCGCAACAATTTATAGACTTAAGGCCACTCAAACGAATCACAAGAACAAGATGGATCTCATCAACCATCTGTCGTTCGTTACCGTCACTGCCATCCTCCTGATAGTGGGACAGCAAGCAACACCCTCAGAAATTAAACTTTGGAACAGTATGCTAAAAAGGGAAAGTACACTCGTTGCCAAGCAAGGGACGGCGCCGCAATCTAAAAAACACGGTTCACCGAGACCAGATTTTTAAAAGAGTGCAACAAATGTAACGCAGCGATCAAACCTATTCTCAACCACTTCGTAGTGACCACCGGTTACCCCAGGGAGAACTCTGGGGGCTAATGAGAGCGGCGGCCGGATAAGGCTAATCACCCACTGGACGTATAAAATTGGATTATGTCAGCAGAAGTACAACTTCATACAGACTGGTAAACAAGGCACGACGCAAATCCCTGGATTCATGGTCTCAAACTGGACTGTGGAAAGTGTGTGAATGTAGCAATGAATGGGATCTCCACCAGAGAGTTGAAAGGACTTCTTGAAAAGGTATGAAGATTGACTGCCCTTAACAATGTCGAGGACGGACGTCAAAAAGTCGGTCATTCATATCACGGTAACTCTAAATCATCCTAAATCAAACAAAAAAGAGAAATTATCTTTAAATGTTTTTAAAGGGGCGAACTTGAACAGAAGCACTCCAAGCATTTTTACTAACCTACACGGCAGCGCCCCATCGCGCATTCGAAGAAAGTACACTTCAAGGGTTCTTGCAGGAAGTAACGACTAATGATGGTGCGATGGTACGCAAAGCCCGGTCTGGGAATCCAGAGGAAAATCGGACCAGTCGCACTCATTACATTCGCCCGCGTTTTTCAGTAATACCATTAAATGTAGCAATGCTACGAACCGCACCATCAAAATCAGAAATTAAACGCGAATTTATCAATTTGAAAGTGAAAACCGGACCCACTCCCCGCCTACTTAAAAGCCCTAAGGATAAACCAACAAAATTACGGCTTAAAGCATAATTTAGAGTGTGGTTTGAACGAAGAGGCGTTGGGGAGTAACTATTTCGCAGAAACTGCCAAAAAACTGCAGAAGTGTACTGACTTTCATAACCCAGCATAAATCCGCGATAATCAACTGTCGATGGTGGTGAGATCGGCTACCTTATACCATAAAACGCGAGTAGGAAGTATAATTATTTCAAAACTTGTGAAATGCAGGACTGGTAAAAATGCCTAGAAGAGTGTCATTTTTGTGAAGAATGTAACAATCCCTCCAAATGAAAAAGAGTACCGAAACAAACTATATTCATATTTTCATAAAACTGAAGCAGTCGAAAAAAATTATTCTATCGAATTCAAGTTGGCCACGACTTGTGTGTATCTTGGAAACATTTTCACCGCAAAATCGATAACAACTATATTTCTTTGGTTCTTCGGCACTTCGTCCTCCAACCACTTGATAATTCGATCGTTGGCAGGAGCGGCGAGTTCCGACATACATGAAAATAAGTGGGACATTACGTAAGCCCCATTTGGAGTGAGTACCCCTTGAGTAACATGAAACCGATTTTCTTCGCATCTGTAAAAAAAAATGATTAAAAATATGCCGATGACACTTCAGCGTCAGAAAACCTTACGCGGGATGAGACTTGATGAATTCCATTAGCTTATTTAAGTCGACAGTATCTGGCCAAGGAGAAGAAATTTTATCCCGAGCCCACATTAGAGGAGATTCTGACTGCTCATCCAGTAAACAGATTACCTGGAACCCTTTCTCCCACATATCTTTGAGGGACGGAATCCGCTCTGATCTTGGGGTCAGCTTCGATCCAAAAACCTGCATTAAAAGTTTCGATCATAATGATCATTAGGTCAGCACCATTTTCTCGTATCTCACGTACGTTAATGAGGCAATTAACAAGCCTAGAAAGTGTACCCGGTTTGAAGCAGTAGAGATGATTGAAATCTAGGATAACTACCTCCTTCGGATTTTTGTTAAGAAAAAAGGAAATATTATTGAGTTCTATCATGACTTCCCGCGCGAATTGCCCGTGAACGAAATAAAGGGAACCGTTGCACTCTCGACTAATAACACGCAGATCGAAATAGCGAATTCCCGCTGAGAGTTGTTCAGATAAATCTGCGTCCTGAGTTCGACCCCAGCGAGCGGAAACTACCTTCCCAAAATCGCCCAAAAAAGTTAAAAAAGAGAATGCATCGTTATCTTCGGACAAAGCACATGTGGAATCTATGCAGTAAGAGCAGGAGTCGTGCGAACCTGAAGAAGAGAAAAAACCGATTAAACGCAAATAAGCCATCCCATTTCAGGTAATGCCCTGTTTATTCCCCTTTGAACTGGATTACTTAGCAGGACAATACACCCAACCTAAAAATAGGACAAGACGGCCAAAGTACTGAATGTACACTGAGAGATAATACACTGTAATTCAATATAAGCGGCCAAATAAGTTAGGAAGTTGATTTTATGAATACAAGAGTCGATTTTTATTAATTTGGGACGAGGCATCTTCAAGGGCTTAGCAATTCTTCAATCGCTCTATGGCACGAATTCGGTAGTCCCATGCGTGATGGTGCATTCGTGCTACCCAGCTTCCCCGAGGTCAGAAATGTTTCATAGTCATCAATTCGACAGCTTGTACAAATGTACTAAGAAAGGCAATATTAATTCTAAGAGCTAATTCAATTATTTGAACGTTTACTAGCACTAGTTACATGACCTCTGACCGAACAACAGGTTCCAATTCAGAAGAATACTACAGAGCTTCTATTGAGAACGATTCTGAAAACAGAATACCTGTGGATAAAATGGAACAGTGGCCTTGGAAAGGCTAGGAGAAGTGGACATCCGAAAGAGCTTAGCTGGTAGTAAAGCAGCGCACAAAAAGCCAAAGCGTTTCGGGGACTGATAAGTTACAATTATTGTCAACTCGCCCCCGATTATGGGGTGTAAAAATCACTCGCTTTCAGTTAAACTGTAGATGTTAGCAAACATAGCGCTATTCGATGGCAGATGTAGACAGGAAGGCTTGATAGCCTATAGCCAAAATAGGTACTAAGCCGCTTTATCTAAAACAAAACATAGTTACAACACTTACGCTTTGGAGATAGAGGGCTACTTTCAGACACAATACATTATCAACGCCCTATCACTTCAATAAAATTACTGAATGGCAACACTATTAACATACTAGCAGCAAAATTAATGGCATGAGCCCAGGAATACAATTGTTCTAGGAGAGGAACCAATAGATTACAAAATTACACGGTTAGTTCCGGATAGTTGGGATTTAGATTCAGAGCGAATCAATGATGGACGAAGAATAATGGCAAAAAAACTCACCTGGAATGGCGAGTTTAGAGAGAGGAAGCTTAGTAACACCTTCGGGCAATTCAGACATCCATTTATCCATTCCGGTTAAGTCTAAACTATAAATCGACTCGTTAGTCTTTACCACTAGAGACAAGAACAAAATCAACCAGTAACACCCAAAAAACACCAAACGCAAATCCAAGTAATTGCGATATATTAATGGATAATAAGGAATAACTTTGAAATAATAAAATGGATCGGCTCTAATATGTATTGATGAGTGACAGGTACATAGTTTCCGAACTTCAAACCTGACATTAATGAAAGTTTTGGCGATATAATCTGCCATTCTAGGTAAAATGTTTTTAAATAGAGACCAAACTTAAAGAATTCCAAAAAGTGCCATTTAAGCCTGCAAACACAAGCCCGTTTTATCAGACTGCTTGAGATCAAATTTCCTGCTCTTAACCTGGGCGCGAGCGAAAACTAAATCATAGGTTTATTAAATTCATTTCGTTCTCCAAAATATTGACAAATTTTGTACAAATAAAAATTCATATAATTTTCAAACACATTGTTGAAACAATTGTGTCGATTTTTCTTAGCAATATTCAAATAAAAACCATCCATACAGAAGGTATGCCGCTTCAATTAGAAAATGTAGAGTAAAGGGTAAGTGAACAAATACTTTGACGCTTTTCGCCGTATGGCAACATGACATTGGTTATTGCTATTTAGATATGACATTTCGTCAAATGGGTCGGAAAATAAACATGAAAAGCAATGATTTCGAGTCGACTGTCAATATTCAAATCATAGCAATGTGTCTTTGTAATATTCGATAAAAATATCATTATCGGCCGAGAGCTGAAATTAAGACGCTCAACTTTATACAGCCCATAAATCATCACTAGATAGTAAAGTTTTTCATAAACACATATGTTAAGCATCTTTACGGTCTCCATGATTTGAGCGAACTGTAGTTAACATATTTACAGCACATGGTAAGAGATTTAAAAAACTGCTTTCTCTAATGTGGCATTTCACATAATTTTACCTCCACCCTGAAGGTAAGCGCTTCCATTTATTTTGCACTTTATATCTCTTCATAATTTCGAATCGAAAATGTGAAGCTCGCATAACAGCTAAGCTTAAAATGAGGACATCTTTACAGATTGACATATTACAGGTACATGCAGTGAATAATTCCACGAAGTGCTCATAATGGTCCCTCCAGATGCTTTCTTGAGGAATCGCAGGAGTGGTAAATGATACTTAGAGTTTTATATTGACTGATTCCCTCTACATAGTCATGATTACCTAATCGGCGTTTGCTCATGGTTTTCTTTTAAGGAAGAGCTGCCAATCTAGTGGTTGGTTCAGCCGTTAAGTAGTCTGCCTGTAAACGACGCTAAAATTGACACTTGCATGAAACATTCGGGCAAAGATATAAAGGTTCTGGATTTTCACCTAATTCGGTTTGATTTATGCCCACCCACTCGACGACTTTTATTAGCAATTATCTAGAGTTTTAGTTCCATTTTCAATCCATAAGAAATAAAAGCAGGAGGAAAACTAACCACAGGCTTTCGCCTGTAGGAATTGACTGTGAAACCCAGCATTACGGGAGATAACCAGTCATGAAGGAGAAATCTACCCATATGTAAGCGATGGTCAAGAGCGTGGGTACCAAACTTGTTAGATTTAAATATACTTCAGGCACGTCCACGTCAATTCTAGGTCCAGCTGCATGTCAGAAGTCACACCAACACGATGGAAAGGAACGGTATAGGATTAGTATCAACAAATTCCTTACTGAAATACAATTGCTTCAATTACCCAAAAGCTTCGTCTAAGGCGCCTGCTCAGTCAGCAGCCACATCCATCTAAGTATACGACCTTGTTTTTTGATATGAACGAAGAGCATTGTGAGCTGCAACTGCTTACGTTACCCTTTTCTTACCAGTTTAGCCTTGGCCAATTAACGTAACCAATCTTTCTCAAGCACATGAACTCTACCTAAGTGGCTTTCTTCTCTACAAAAGTAGATTCGCCACATAAACTGCTTTGGCTCCTCCTCTGACTTCTGATTTGTGAGGCTTTTACTCCTATGATCTAGTTACAATCGACCATCCAGGACAAAATATTTTGTTGCTTTCCAAATATTTTTGACCTGACTAAATAGCTTGGTTTCGGCTATCATATAGGTTATAGAGGCAAAGTGCAAAAGATATTAAACCTCCACTTACTGAAAAAATGATCACCCAAATTTCAGGGGTCAAAATGCAGCACAAATGCCTTACTTCAATGTGACATTTGCAATCCCTTTGTGAACTCTACAGATTTCTTTAATTTACCTTATAAAGGCTGGTTTTGATAATAGGGTAAAATTTAATTAAATTTATCATACCTCAAGACAATGAAGGATTGATTTAGCGATGAAAATAGCGCACCACAAGCTTTGAAGTAAATTCTTGTAGTTTATTTGCAATACCTTCGAATATGTATAAGCCGAAACTTTCAGGATTTCGATTGTATGAAATAATGGCTTTTGAGGAACTGGAACTACGAATTTCGAAAGTATAGTTACTAGGATCCGATGATTTGCATTCACGAATTTCAAGGAATGCCAAACTGATTTTTAATTGAACTAAATACCAAAGTAGTCCAAATTTACCACACGTGTCATGAATTGATTAATCATTCAAGGTTTCACTTTATCAGATGCCGTAACCTTGAACTGTTGGGCTCTCGATTGAACCATTCGTAATCAGATGGTTGGGTGGGTGTTGCTTCAGGCTTTGCTGTGTTTGGCTTTTATTTTTTGCCACTCTCAAATAATTTTTTTAGAAGCAAACATTATTCTGGCGTTTTAATAAAATATTATGTTTACATTCATGCTTTTTTTAAATTGCTCAACTTTCCATACATGTATTGTTATCATATTAGATTCTCGATACGTAGGCGAGTTATGCGCTAGTTTATTTAATCATGTTTTTTTATTTTATTAGGAGTCATGATTTCTACAAGAGCTAAGCCAGGCTCATCAACGTGTTCTGTTACACCAATTAGAAACACCATCATATCAGATGCGAGCAGAGCAAATGATGTGATTTTGACCCCCGCCATACATGTACACCACTTCCATCACCATTCTTGCCTTCATCAACCTGAGTTGTCATGTCAAAACCCCCAGTCTACCCCGGCCAGCTTCCACTCTGAAGATCAATATGCCGTTATACTAAATCCGAATTATCCCTTGAGACAAGCACCACAGCCTGTACAGGCCACCAAACAATCGGCTTTTACGTACACAGCAGCTAGAAAGCCAACTTCTACCGCTATTATTCGTCATCCCATTCAGACATCACTTGCTCTCCAACGACGAAATTTCCACTCTCCTGACCCAACGTCACGGTTAACTTCCTCATCTATCCCCGTAAGCACTGCCTTATCTGTTTAAATGTCTTAATCCGGCTTATAATTGAATGGTCTTTCCAGTTCATAAACCCAAACGAAACCTCTCGTTCTTAAAGAATTGTTCGTTTGTATGCTTTTCTTATTTTTTTCCATTTCGTCTATTTGGATTCTTCCTTGGTATATTTTAAAGATTCTGGATCTCACAATTTCTTTAGATTATGTTTCACTCAGATCGATTATTTATTGCCGGCTAAAAGCTCTCTCTTTTATTTCATTTTGCCGACATTCCTTTTGACTGCAATTGCCTCTTTAAACAAGCGCCATCATGGTTCCTGCTATATATGCGCGTGTCCGTACGCACATTCCATGCGATGAGTCATGGAAGATTTGTTGGCTTGTCGTATTAGTAATTCCTCCCTCTATGGCTAAAATCCATATCTTCTCGCCAAGTATGATTAAAAGAACTGAAAAACTCTTCGAGGTCAGGACTCTTCCCGTTTTAATATTCTGCGCCTTCCAAATAAGGTTGACTACCTTGAAGTTGGATGATATCATCTATTAAAACTTAGTTTTAGGCAGCGGGCGAATTTCCTCTGCCAGGAGCTCTGTAATATTCGATTCCTTAATTTCACTAAGAGGCAGGTAACTGGCCCAAAGTTTTCAGTAATTCATAGCGCCTCAAATTTATTGGAAATTCATTATTTAGATGTTTTTAATCGCTGTTCAAACCAGCTTTTGCAAGCCATTCCTCTGTTTTTGCGAACTTTTAAGCTCGATTTCTAATAGTTCAGAATTCGTCTTGATATTTATTTATGTAACAATTGACAATTAGAATTTGCTTCCAATACCTACCAGATTGGTTTTATTTAAAGCTGTTTGAAATTGACATTCATTACGTTCCGCCATCTTTCTTGTTTGAACTCTATAACATTGTCTATTGCTTTGTTAACAATCGTAGAAGACACTGATAGGCTTTAAGCAATTTCCCTTCGGTGTTAAAATAATTGTCCTAGGGTTCCTATAAGGCTTTTAATCACACTAAATGATAGTGTATGTTGGTTCATTTGGTTTTTTACTTCCAGAATGCTGACTGTACATCATTTGCCACGCCTATATCCTCACCATGCCTGCTGACCTGGAGCCAACAACAGCTTCAGCAACAAAATCAATGTCTTGGTGTTCCTGTTAACGGTGCCGGCTGCTCCTTAATTAGCGGACAAGGTTTTCACAGTCCTACATGCATATTTTCGCAGATGATTGCTGGGAAACCGATCTCACAAAACACAGCAGCTCGCGCCCTCTCAAGTCTGTTGTTCTACTGTTTTCATTTTCCTTCTTCCACTTTCATGTTAGATAGGTTCGTGTCTATACCCTAGCCTTTGACATAAAATGATTTAACATCTCTTGACCACGAAGAGAGGGAAGAGTACCGAGAGTCTTATTCCATACCTCACTCCATCACTTCCAGAATAGCCCTTCGTTGGCAGACAATGTCCACAAGCATCTTTTTCGAGTGATCATCCCTCACGTACCCTCCAAGCATTATCACGGATTGGGATGATCGAAATACCAATCTCTGCCTAAAAATTTGGACGAAACATAAACTTTTACCAATAGCTGTTTACATAAAGGAACGCAACTCAAACGCGATATTCACTATTTTATTCTACCATCTATTATGCAGGTGACCCAGGTGATTTCTGGCTTCAGCTCAATTAGATTCCATCTAATCTCTAATCTTTCTTCGCATCATTTCAATTTGTGGTTGCCTAGGAAGTCTATCAAACCATTAACTGGCGTTTATGGACTTATGTAGATAGTGTGCAAGGCACTTGCATCACCTTGGAAATCCCGCTTTCGAGGAACGATACTAGCAAATGCCGAAACCGCCATTCGCGTCTCCGTCCAAGTATTTCCAAATGTGTCAGTTTGTAGTAGTGGGAAGATAGTTGAATCGTATTAGCAAGGTGAGCATGATAATCTCCCTTATCTAGGTATTTTAACTATTGTTCTTATCTTTCGTTACAAAGTTATCTAATAGTTGTCAAAGTGCTGTTTTTTATTTTGTAATTCTTTAAGGACCGAGATTCAAATTTACGAACCAATAAATCTGGATCCCCAGCATCAGAAACCCAGCAAAGTTTGATAAATAATGAATTTGTTTAAAAAAACGGAACTTGATGCTTCTATTGGAACCACCTCCCAAACGTCTTATAGATTGTGTTCCCTGCATGGACACCAATCCTATGTTGAAAGAAAATGGGAAAGATGAAAGGTAATTATGACGGCTGGCTTTGGCAGAAATCGATTAGATTGGAGGTGTGTGGTCAAACTCAACACCAAGTGGACGCTTGAGCGCGCAGCCGCCCAACACGCGCGTGCGTATAGGCGCTCCTTCCTCGCCCGTTCCCTAACCGAGCCGCCACCAGCGCTGCCAACAGGGGTAGAGGTAGCGAGATAGCAATCGCCAGGAAGCACGCTGCAAATACGCCCTATTTGGCCTGGTGCCAAATTCCCCTTCCTCCCCATTCGCCTCCTCCGGTCCCTGGCCGATTTTCCAAAAGAGCGGGAGCGCTGCCCAGTCACTAGACAAATTTGACTTTTGCTAAAACGTGGGGCCAACTACCTATAGGAACAGTAAAATTGCCAAGCTGAAACGACCTATTAAAGTAGAAATAAACATTTTAACAGACCATCGAAATGTAATTTACTTTGAGAAGATTGTCTTTCATTTAAATTAATAATAAATTCCCGTTTAGTCGAAAAACTGACTACTGTTAGTTTTACAAGTCGAATAACCGGCCCACAAGTCGGGTCAATCATTTACCATATCAGGGTTGGTTTAAAAATGATCACTTTCGTGGCCATTTTGACCTCGGAGATCCGCGCGTACTTTTATTTTTCTTTTCATTATGCCCTCCTTCAACCACTTTGTCCCAAGTTTGTTTCTCAGACAGACTGATATAGGCGTTACTCATCAACAAATACTGAGCTGTCGAACATCGACAAAATTGAGATTTGATGCCTACTGATGGCGCTGTCGGTGATTATGTTGGTAGGCGGTTGCCGATCAGCAAGACAGGTTGATTTAGAGGTGTCCTTTGGACCAATTATCAGCAATATCGGTTATTTTTGATATGTTCCAGAACGTCAATTCTAATGATTTGGTGTTATCCAGGAGGCCAATGCAATGCTTTTGAGTAGACCATATTGATTTAACTCTATTATATCCTGAATAATGAAGCTCATATATTCTGGCTCCAATTCATGTTTTGAACGATGCAAAGTTCAATAACTGAGTATTCTTCAAGCTTAATTCAATCTTTATTCTATTATCTAATTGTCTAATTCATATGAAGTGCATCGAATTCTGCTTTTTTTACCTAGATATGATTCGATGCCTGAGAGCAGAATTAAAGGTCTAAAAATTTGAACTTCGGAGGATTTGAGATAGAACCTTTATAACCGTGTGTGTAATAATTATGACAGTGAGCATCTTCCGAAATTGTAATAATTTTACACGTTTAAGACTAGCTACTACCTTCTTTAGCACTGATGTTCATCATCAGCTTCCACACCTCTGCCTTAACACCACTTTGCTTTGAACAATGAATACCCAACCATCTTAGTTAAATGCAAACTTTTAAGATGGTCGAATGTGAGGTCCACAATCATGGCGACTTCAAAGTGCCCTTATTCTCCCCCGAATGGGGGATGAAAGATGTTTTCCTTCAACCTAGGTTTGGATCAAAAAGGACCCATACTTATGAACGTCTTTACTATCACTCTTGCTATTTATTAGCAACAACAAGCTTTTGTCTTGCGATTTCATCGGCAAATTTATGCTCTTTGTTTCACGACCGCCTGAGCATTTTGTAAATATGCATGTTAATTATTTAACTGTTTTCTACTTAGTATTAGAGATTCAGGGCCAGTTTCATCTTTTACTATATATAATTATGAGAAATCAGGGCTCTTCCTTCGTCTCTATCAAGCATTGCTTTCAAAGCGGACTTTTTATTACAACTTTCAGCGAATTCCTTTGACTCTCACTGTCACTATCGACTTGCAACACCCGGTAATACCAGCCAGCATCCAGGCCCTCTTGATCAACAACGAAGATACCACGAGCTTATTGATTGTGGAATTCCAGAAAATTTGATAAATGGTCAACCGCCATCTTTATTTCGTTCGAACTGTGGCTCTGGATCTAGTGCTGAAGACTCCAACGCTCAGCATCGTCGAAGCAAAAGCCAGCCACCTCATAGACTGCTGCAACAGCATCAAGGAATTCAACTGATTAGACCCGATTCAAGCTGCATGAATAACACGTTGGTGTCGAAGAATAACCAACATCGAAACAAGTGCGTGGCTTTAAAACGTAATAAGTTCGTATTTTCGTGACATTTTTTTATTTTAAGGCAGTGCAAAAATTTTAGTTAAGTCCGTCAATATTTGCATTCATTAAAAAGACCAATCAACGCGACTGAGTGACCAAGGGCCGGTTTAGTGACCGGCCCTGCGGATTAGAAAGAGGATATAGTCAGAAGCCACAAGAATAATCCTATATCTTTTAATATCGGCAGTTTTTTCTCCGACATACTTAAGGGGTCTGTTCTCAGACCTTTTGTTTATCTTAATAGCTGTTTTCAATCGGAAAGCCATTCCCTCCTTTTTCGACTGGCTGTGGTGTGTTCAGTTTCTCGACTTGGGCGATGTCAGGCCGGCACGCAGCCCTTTTTACTCTCCTGTAATGATCCTCAGTCAGCGAATATTAATTAATAAAACTAGTAAGAATAAGGACAAAATACAAGGATACCATTGTGACATTATGGTACTTTTCTATGGGACTTTTCAACTTCTTGTACAGAATAGAACATTAGGGTTACTCCGATTCACACTACAGTCTAATAAAAACGGTATGATTCCCATCAAATCTGTCGTGTCCGCATCGCGCCAGTAAATTGCTAACCCACACTATGGCGCTCACATCGCATCGCCAAGGTTTGTGAGTCACACTAGTTGGCCTACTACCGACCGCCTCAATTTGGCAACTCACGATTGGCGGTAAGCGTCGTGTCGTTCGGCCTTCATCGACATACCGTTTGCGCATAGTCATGGTAGGTACAGTCTGGATTCGAAACTCATGAAGATCTTCGGTACGTTTCTCAAAAACTTGCGCTGTTGCCTAAATCAGCTTTTATTACGTTAGTCTGGTTTCATCCTCACTGGAGAGTTGGAGCCCACCAAGAAGAAGTCTGTTAATAAACATATAAATCGTGTCAACAATCGTCTCAGGTACATCTAGATAGTTTTATGCCTAAGACCGATCTTAGTTTTGCCAGCTATTTTTTAGACTATTTAGTGATCAGTTACTCGGGACCCAAGCAGTAATGTTAGACTTCATCATTTCCCGGTGCTGCCCCATTAAATTTCTTTTATCAAGCGTTTATTAAGACGTTAACGTCAGTAAGATTTAAATATTTTTGGACAACGTTTTTCACTAAAGATTAGTTTAGCTCAGCATATTATCCGTCTTCAGTGATTGTCTCCTCATTATTGACTCTGACAGGTTAAATTCTCATTTGGCTTCTAGGCTCGAAGTTACAGTCAGGTTTCGAAAGGTTTCATAGGATCACTTTTGCTATCTAGCAAAGACACGCCCTATTACCTAAATATATCGTACTTTTAAGAGCCACTTTTAACTGGTACATACGAGGCTGGGACTGGTGATAGGATTATAGACACCACAAATTTAACTAAAAAGTATGTCACTGTCCTCTTTGGCCTTGATGTATTTGTTATGGAAGTGAAAAATTCAACGAGTTAGCTTGAAAAACGCTAATCTATTACAAACAAACTGCTCCAAATATTATTCTGAAGAATTGCTGGCAACATAACTTTCTTAACTCCCTCTAGTCATAGTCGTCAAACTCAGCCAACTGAATCCTCCTCAAATAGTCACTATCGCCGCAGTCACCTTCCGCACTGGCTTTTTCCTCACGATCATCGGCCTAAAAATTCTCGTTCTCCTCCCTCCCCTTGGGGTCCACCGCCTCCGCCTCCTAGAGGCATTACGGTGAGATCCAAACCTCTTACACGCAGTGTTGAGGTGCAGACAGAGTCTGCGATTTCCCCTCCCTGTCGCTGTAACGAAGCTGAATTGGATTCGAAGCTTTTTGAAAATGAAAAATGTACTAGATCGTGGTGTAGTGCTAGACAAGGACAGCCAATAATGCTCCATCATTACCACGTGCATCATTACTATCACTGTGAGGATCAACAACCAATCAGCGATTCTACGCATTCGGCATCTGAGCCAGCTGGTTTTAGAACATCGTCGCCGCTCATTAAGCTTTCAGCTACATGGCCGCCAAATATGGCAGTCACATCAGAGGAACAGGAGACGAGGAATAGAACAGAGAGCCTACAAGATGAATGTGAAATCTCTCCTTCGCCAGAAGAGATCACAAACAGAGATCCTCCAGCACATGTTTCCAATGCGTTGAGGGCGGTTGAATCACCGCAAGAGGAAATCACAATTAAAGGGGACACTCAGGAAAATCAAAGGAGAATATTTTTGCAAAACATTAATCAACTGAAGCGGGTACGCAGTTTTAGAGTCTGCCGAATGAGTAAAAATTCGATCATTTAGCTGTCAAATTACGCTACTTTGTAGACGGGCTGGTACTGGGGCCCACTGACGATAGAGGAGGCAGAGCTGCTACTAAAAGATCGTCCTAATGGTAGTTTTCTTGTTCGAGACAGTGGGCATGAGCTCTACATCCTGAGTGTTAGTTTCCGAGCTGAAAATCGAACATATCATACACGGATCGAGCACATGGGAGGTATGCAATATTTGCATGAATTCAGCACTATATATGTCTATATTATCCTGATGTCCCGGTGCAATTTTGCAGGAAAGTTTGGCTTTGCAGTTCAAGGTGACCCAGACACAACTTCTTCGAGTATTGCTCAATTCATCGATCATGTAATCGCTGAGTCAGAACGCGGACGAACGCGTTTCTTTTTGCGTCAATCGGCGCTTACAACATCCAATTCTAATGACTTAAACGGGGAGGGAACGGCTAACCAGTTGGAAAACGAAAGTCACCATGTGGAGGCACGTCTCCTCTATCCTGTTTCACGATTCCTGGTTGTCCGTTCACTGGCCCACCTCTGCCGATTTGAGATTCTTCTTAAGGTACGCAAGGACCAAATTGATCAACTACCACTCCCAGATCAGTTGAAAAAGTACCTTCACGAGCGCCAATATTACACAGAGTTCACCCAGGCCTATTTAGAGTCTGTTGGAGATGCGCAGAACAAATCTGGAGCAACTTCGAGCTCCTGAGGAAGATGCATTTATCGATAACGGTCCATGTTCCATTAAAGTGCGTTTGTTAAACCGTTGTATGATTTCAGTTTCCTGATATTAACCGTCTTTTTCCCTTGTCTTCATTCCTCGGTCATTGTGGTTCCTTCGAGACATTTTTCTCATATACGTTCCCCTTCTACAAAAGATAGGCGTGCTACTGTAAATGCCCCTTTAAGCAAATGTGCAAGTATTGAATTTCAGTAGCCGGAAATAGTGGCCACGACGAAACTTCGACCAGTTATCAGTAAGCGACAAACAGGTACAACGCATTGATGCGTATCTAGTCATTGGAATGACCACCCTCTAAAGCCAAGCAATTTAGGAGGCCATATCTTTTAAAAAAATTATTGGTGTATGTAGAGGTGTAATTGAAAGGTCTTTAACGAGGCAAACTCTAGGAAGAGTTCCGTTCCCGGTTGACCATCATCTATCATCTTAAGATGAAAAATAGTGATAGAAAATCTGAGCACTGACTAGTTAATCTCTTCGCACCAAGTTTTGTATCTAATGATTCCATATGCGATTCTTTGGCTATTAAAGTGGATATTTACGGTTGGGCACTATGGGGGGTAGGTGGATCCTGAGACTTGGATTGGTTCAATTTAAAAGTCAACGTGAGAGGGGTGTAATCTGCCAAAATCCAAAAGGCGTGAATTAGACAAGGTCAAGTTACTCGTCTGGATAGGTTTCAGCGACGGTTTCAGAGCCGCCTCCGCTTCCTTCTTAACAAAGTTTGCTTAGATGAATCAATGAACCACGAGAATAGCAAGATTAACCAAGTTCATTGAAGGCTTCTGGTGGTCCTCGCATAGTCATTCTCCTCATTTAAGTGATCCCGCGTCCTCAGAGGTGGAAAATAAACCCAGTGAATCTAGAATGAATGGTTCACAGAACGTAGTAGTTAAGTCATTAGAAGAGAACCATTGTTCTCCGAGATCCAGGCAGACATTGCCTCATTTAGATCTCGAGCGAAGCTCTAAGAGGAGAAAAGAGTCGTGGTTGCTTCTTCGAACGGTGATCTGCCATGTTTCCTTGTTCCTATCATTATAGACACCGGCTCTTCAAAGTCACGAAAAGTTCACCTAGTAGATAAGATTTTTTTCTGCTGACATATCATGTTCCAAAACGCTGGAGAATAGGTAACGATTGTGCCGGTAGTGTGCTAAAGTCCTCCCAACCCCCAAATTCGGCGTAATCGGTGTTAGGTTAGAAACTACCACAACCACAGATCTGTCGTACCATTTAAGAAGGCGTCTTTGTGCGCAAATATATACACAACCAAGTGGATGTAATGCAGTTACGTCGAGCAATATCACTGGCAATGGTAAGGGAGGATGATCACGAGAGGCAAAGATTTGAATACAAAACTAAAATGAAGTGAAAAGCTTGAGACATTTTTCATATACCACAAACATCAGACCATAAGCTGGAGCTGTTCGTAGCATATTTGGTAAAAATCCCTTGTAGAAACCTCCCGCTCCTTCGAATCTAAAGATGACATGTACTAGTATCAAGAATAAGGAAAGACGGTGCTAATTTTCGGTGCTAGGCTATGCAGGTACCTCCAGATGGACTTGAGAAGGAACGACAAACTGCTATAACTGCGATGCTGCTCTTGTAGACGCGTCCGAACAACCTGAAAGGGATAGGTCAGTGCCGCAGACATTCCCTTTGAAATGATTCCCATCATTAAGTATTCGGGAGCTCCCTAAAGGGAAAGTACATGGGGCTTCATTTCGTCTAAATCATACCTGCCGTTGGTGGAAGTAGTTGTATATCTTACCAGATGGGTGTCAATAGATCTTTGGTGATATCCATTGTATTGATTCCGCAACTGCTCGTAAAGAAGGAACTGTATGGCACTCGAGGAGACCCCGAAAATACCAGGAAGCATGCCTCGATAAAAACCACGTAGTCCATCAGTTCGCCAAATATTTGCTAGACACCTCCGTGCAGTGAGACGTTCAGGAAGTTGAGATACTGCCGATACGGAGGCAGTTTCGGCGTAGGACAGGGTCTCATATTGTAGGCACATTCGCGTCTTGGCTACCCATATCGGGTTGGTCATCCAGAGTACAACCACACCTAGAATGCAAACAGTCAGCTGTAGACCTCTCAGACATTCAAAACCTCTTGCTTGTGATCTGTTCATGTTCGTGGTGTTGCTCGAATGTAAAGAGGGGTGAAATCGATACTTTCCACAGGGATCGCAGCGCCTAATCCGATCTAGACTCACCATTCCACCGCTGAAGAATGCAGGAGGCAAATGTGTCCCCAGAGGAAATGATAAGAAGCGACTTGATACATGAGCAAACGGAAAGCTATAGGAAATCTGTAAATATCCATCGCAGGAAGCTTGAAGAAACTATAAGGCAGATGAAACTGAATCTCCTTTGAAGTCCTTAACCACTAAATGCTTACACTATTCTCATTGTTTCCTGCAGATCGAAATTCGAGATATTTCATTCTTGGGAAAGCTAACGTAACACTGACATGCGTTGTTTTCTGAGTGCATACAGTCGACTGCTTCCTTTCTAAATCTTCACTTATAGAGGATACAACTGGGTTTAATGTGTGTGGCGAGTGTAAATATCTTGTCTACAAACAATTTTTGGCTACCGACATCTCATTTTTTCAGATAAGACAACAAAAGTGCAAAGTATTCAAACGTAATCAAAACCTACTTCTCAAAGCTAATCAATTGTCGAAGATATTGATTACGGATCCTTGATAATAGACAAAGAACACTCTGCACTAGAGACTTCATGCAGTGTTCCAAGTAATCACGAACTAGCGGGACAGAAAGGAAAGCGAATGGCATGGGGTTTATTTTGAGTAAAAATATTAGCTCGAATAATGAAGTTAAAGGGTCATGGAAGTTAAGGTTCTGGCAGAGGAGATTCCACCACGAACCCTGGCCAGCACAGTTTTACACAGAAGGCTTTTATGCTCCTCCGACTATTTGAAAGTTCCAGATCAAGTACAGCTTTTTTTCTCATTGAATAAACTATCGTAGGACAGTTAGCTTGATTTCTGATTCAATAAACGCATTGTTTGACCATAATATCTGCATGCTACTAGTTCAATAAATAAATGAATAAAGATTATCCATAACAACAATAGCAAGTATTTTATGCGAACAGAATGCAAAATTGAGTAGTAACAGTAGAGAACGACAGTGAAATAAGATGAAGATGTCCAGCATATTGGCCACTTCAACATATGCAGTAATGTGGTTTCTAATAGAAGCAGGTTCAGTGATCCTGTTCGGATAAAATCCTATTCATTATTATAAGGCAACAGTGTCTATTCACCTGCATGAAAAACCTGAATTGACCATTTGGTCGTATGCTGTCACGAAACGGGGGAGTCCTGTTCCCTCAGTCCCTTTTATTCATGTTGTCTTCATTGTGGTCCCGACATACTTGATGCGCCCATTTCATCTTTGATGTTCTACTTGGAGTGATTGACCCTAGTTCAGGAAAACTGTTTCTTGCGATTAAGATGCAAATTATAGGATAAACTAAAAAACTGTGGGTTCAATCAGCTCCAAATAAGTCGAGAATTGGGGAGACTTTAGAGGACATGATAAAGTTCACAGCTTTGACGACCTGCTGGATAACGACTGCATTAGAGACAGCCAACATGAGGCATGCGCAGATGAGGTGTCGAAATCTTGACCAGCCAGTGTGACTCGGATGGTTCGACAAAGTGATGAAGTTCAACAACGGACTTGCAGATGCAGAAGACTGTGGAAGCCAACGTTGCCGATTAGTTACTTAAGGTCAGGGTTCAAAAGCAGAACAAGTTCAACTATGTGAATAACTACTGTCTCTTAGGGACTTTGACACACTTTGTAACGTATCGCTCAGTGATTTTACTCCCACAAGTGAAGACAACCACTCTAAGGTAGAGCACTGAATAAGAAGTTAAGAATTCTAATACCCGAATAAATATCAGATAATGGGTTAGCTCATATTCCAAACCAATAGTCTATGAGAAGGCAACGCGATATTACGATATGAAGGCTGCCGATATGACGCAAATATATTGATCGCGAATTGTCCATCCAGAAGGATACAAACCTCGATAACAGGACAAAATCTGACGAAGACAGTCTTGAAAAACACCTAATAGTAATTTTACCTTGATTTTCAGTCTTTGGATCTCGTATTCATCATCTTAATAATCGTTGACAGATACGAGATCGCCTATAAGCTGTGTTACCAGTGTATTACTTCACACTATGTCATTTCGAAATCATATACAGAGATAACTCTCAAACCATTATTACGAATGACTAAGCTACTGGAATTTAGACTGACTAGATATTCCGGCCAAACCGAGGTACTGGACCGAGCAAAGCTGTCTGCTAGTATCTCCACCCTGTGCGTAATTTTTCATTGCACCATAGCTATAAGTAAAACGAAAACATCATTACAAAAGAACAATAAAAGCAATCTGCGTGCGAGGTACAAATAAGTTACAGTAAGAAATAAAGCCCCCAGGAGACGGCATTGCCGAAAATATTGACTGCGGATCCTTGATAGAGACCAAGCACGCCTTTTGCACTATAGACCTCGTAGAGCGTTCCAAGTAATCGCGAACTAGTAGGGCTGGAAGGAAAGCGAATAACGTGGGGTTTATTTTGAGACAACTCAAATCATGGCCCAATTCAGTTGCTTCCGCAAAACAAATTAACCATGAGGTTATTGCTAGTCCCGCCTTCCCCTCCTCCCTGGGGATTAAAATCACTGCTATGTAAAAGGGACTTTGCATTGGAAAGCGACGATTCGTGCGTCGATGCCGATGCACTTGCGAACGCATCTGGTCCATCAAATAATGCGGGTCTGAAATACATTAACCCGCGCCAGGCGATTGAATTGATCGATTACACGGAGGTGAAAAAATGAGGAAATCTCATTTGGAGGTGGCAACGTACCTTTGCTGCATCAAGATACCCAGTGTGGGCTCAGGTATTATACTTTAAACACATTCTACAGCACTCGAAAGCGGACCACCATTGCTTGTGAATAACCAAGTAATTAGTCCCCACATTCGCACATCCTTTTAAAACTAATTGCTACTTATTTTTCTCGCTGAATATTTTATCCCTTTAATTTTTCCTAGGTGCATACACGATTCCAAGCCAACGTCGTTTGGTGCAATCAAAACCCCGTCGCTCACAGTAAAGTATGCTTGCATCGTAAAAGCATACTGCCTCCTATATGAACATGCAAGAACAACGAAATTTTGCCGAAATGGATCCACCTGTATGACATTACGAGATAAGGCATAAAATTAGACCATGACTGATAATTGTAGCTCTGGGTTAAATTTCCATGAGGCCCGAAATACCCACGGATGATAAAATAGATGACAAAAGGGAAAATACCAAAGTCTAGCTTCGTGTTGCAACTAGCGCTACCCTGCATTAAGTAAACTAAATGTTCAAGAGCTTGACGGCATATTGCAAACCAAGGTTCCCTCAACCAAGGCCCATGGCAAAAGCCACAGACAGAATCCTTTCTATTGGGTTATATAGGCTAAGACAAAAATACCCTAAAATTTAATTACTGTGATTTCTTAGGAATGGCGTGCATTTAAACACCTCGCGTCAGCAAAATGTTAGGAAGATAAGTAACTTTGATCTCATAAAAAATGAATTATCAAGAAGATATGAAAGGCCTACCGAGTCTTCACGACACCATTACCTTCATTAACCTGAAGACGAATTTTGGCTACTTCTAGTGGGTGAAGAATAGCTGTTGTTATAGAGCCGCTTGTAATACCAGCAGCCATCTGCTCCCATTTAAAATGTAAAAAATATTCCCGAAAAACAATTTTCTCCGTTAGCGGGCTCGACGTCTTGCCACCATCTGCCACCATCTTGTTATTTAAAAAAGAAAGAGTTAGCAGGGTTTTAAAATCACTATTAAAGGGTACAGAATGAAATAGGAACGTTGATATTAAATAAGCCATGTTGAGCCTAACAAAAAACAAAGCTCGAATGCAAATAAAATAGTTAAATTGTCTAACAGCAGCTAATACTACATTGGCAAACCAACCAGCTTATCTAAGAAAACATTCCAGAGATGCTAATTGGCAAAAGATTCCGAAAAATAAGCGGTAATATCTTAAGCATAGGGCACAATACAATTAGCGAAGATATCCAAAGCGCATTGCCCACAGGGCGAGTAAAATGCACCCAGAAATGTACTGGTTTGATCTCAAGTAGTTTTTCAAGGCTGTTACATAGTAAAGCAGCAGATAGGGTACTCACACGAGAATTAATAGGTGCATTCAATTTAATATATTAGGCTATTTTTTTAAAAGGGTAAAAGCTCTCATAATTTCAGAGCACATAATAAACGCAAAATCATTAGAAATAATTGAACGCCATTGGAAATAGGATTTGAGCTACAACTAAACAGACCAATAACTGCGCACAACGTCGTCGCACATGTTTTATTTATTTCCAGCGCCTAAGGCAAAGTACCAGGACGGCTCCCCGGGGTATTGGCTTCCATTATTTGTTTTTGGATACATTCATTTCGATTGTAAGTTGGATTAACAACCTGATTCTTATGATGGAGTTTTTTTCCTTTTCAAAAAAAATCGATTACTACTTAGTGATTATCTTTCAGGTCCAAATGAATTTTATATTTCAAGCTCCGAATCTCCTATAATGCAGGCATGACCGATAAAAAGCATAACCGCCTTGGCACAATCGATGATGAAGAGGCTGTGAGAGCGTCCGAACGGTCTTATCTTGGTTAAGATAGTCTCAGAGTCAGACCTGTAATTCATCGTTCTGTCAATTTATTAGAACCTGTTCATAATGAGCCTGTCATTCAAATTTTTAGTTGCATTCCACCAAAAACTTGCTGACATTATTTTCAGTCATAAACTAAAAGAAACCACCTCACTGTCAGGAGGGCCTGAGTCGCGCTGAAATAATTTCAATACCTTTAAACTCAACGGATATAGGCATTAGCGGGAATCAAACTGCTCATGATCCCGCCGTTACTATTAAAGAAAATTGCATTTTAAACCATCACTGCCAGATTTAGGAATCGTGGAGGTGTATCTACTAAGCGTTTAAATCCTTCAAACACAAAAATCATACTTATGATCAAACAATGACAAAATTTTGAAAACATCAATCTTCTATTTATTTTATTTAATAATTTAGGCTACAAATAAGCTCGTTTGATTTAAGCTAAGTCAAACAACTAACCGCACTCAACGTCCTTGCACGTGTATTATTTATCTCCAGCGCCTAGGGCACGGTGCCAGGACGGCTTCTCAGGGTTTTGCCTTTCGTTGTTTGTTATTAGCCACATTCATTTCGATCGTAAGTTGGATTAACAACCTGATTCTTATGATAGGAGCTACGTTCTCCCTTCCAAAAAAATCTACTGCATCTAGCAATTATCTTTCTGGTCTAAATGAATTTATATTCCAAAATTATAAATGGTAGTTATTAAAACTTATATTGTTTTCATGGCAGCAATCTTGTTTTGCCTCGTTTTGCATATGAGATTTTTCTCTGGTTATTGTGATCTAGTTCTTCTTGCCCATATTGATTTTATTTAGTTATTTATTTACCTATTCCATGCAGAACATTTGAATTTTTTGTTAAAGATGGTGTTGAAGATTTTTGGAATTGCTGTAACGTGGCAACGGCTAGTGTCAACTGGTACCGTCGCCGGTATAGGAACTCTGGCCCTCTTGGAATACGCGCCAAAGTTGCTTGAAGCAAAAAGAATGCGTGTATGTACATGTTTTTTGTTGATTTTCGGTTGAGTACGTTTTTATTTCCTTGAGGATGATTTGTCCCAATTTGATAGGCCCGTCAGCTTTGCTCTTCACTAAGTGAGGAGGAGCTTGCACAGCTTCGACGTCCTCTTACAAGTCGTCAGCAAAATATCAACCGAATGATGAACAGTGAGGAGATATTTGATATTTTGGTAATTGGAGGTGGAGCTACCGGTACTGGCGTGGCTCTTGACGCAATAACTCGGGGTTCGTATGAGTGTTCTAATACATGCTGCCCGTTTTTTTCATATTTTTACCTGATTTTGTTCTTATAATTGCGAGATCTATACATTACTCTCCTTGGCCTTCCTTTAAGGGTCTGAGGGTCACTCCACGTTTAGTATTTACCTAAGGAACTCGAGTGAATATGAGTTATTTCATCACTTCAGAGCAATCAACTGCGACTTATAACCCGAAAATTGTTAGCAATGTTGGTGTAGTTTTTACACATTTTCTTTGATATTTGATTAGACGGGAGCTTTCGTAGGGGCGTCTGCATACTTCAGTTCTAGATCAAAATGATAGCAGATGGTTGTAGTCGTTACGTAGTTTCATTTTAGTTTAACGTCAATGAATCCTCACTTTTAGGTTTGAGCACATGTCTGGTGGAAAAGCAGGACTTCGCTTCAGGCACGTCAAGCCGTTCGACAAAGCTCATTCACGGTGGTGTACGCTATTTACAAAAGGCTGTTTTCAATTTGGACCTGGAGCAATATCGAATGGTTCGTGAGGCCTTGAGCGAAAGAGCCAATCTTTTGGATATTGCTCCACATCTAGCGCATCCTTTGCCCATTATGCTACCAATCTACAAGTAAGACTCTTGTTAACCTTTTAGAATGGTTTGATTCTATTTGCCCACTTAGTCATTCGATTCAATTTTGTGGTGTGTTCTAATAGAATTCGTGGTCATGCAATACTTGCTTTTTAATTCTTCTGTTGGTTTCCAGTTAGATTCAGGCATGGATGCTAGTAGCTAGTTTATTGTGAATTACTCGTGGTGCTTATGTGTTCATCTAAATCTAAAGAATTTTACAACTTAAAAGGATTTAGGAAAGAGAAAGGGCGAAACGATAAGATCTTTAACTGGCTACCTCTTTCGTTTTGTAATCTCCCTATTCAGTGCAATCTTTCTCTAAAGGACCCTTGTTAGACGTATTTATTGTTTGTCACTCCAGTGCATTGGTTTAGGGTCGTGAGTCCGGATCCCGCCCTTATTTTTAGCACATTGTTGATTATACTTCGACACCCTCCGTATCCCCAGAGTTCGGCCTGCAGGCTGACTCTGTCATGTTGGCTAGCTCTGAGGCCATTGAAGGTTAACCCTCTCATTCATGCGCTTTAAGTCGCTAGTTGTCGCTACTTAGAGTGGCTTCCCGTACCAAGTATATGTTCTCTAGCCCTTCCTTGTAAACTGGGCGAACATAGTGGTCGCAGCATTCCTACATCTTCGCCTGTTGCCAATTCATGACCCAGTCCCTATAATGAATACAGGGTGTTCACCTATATATGTGGTTGATCGCTTGTCTGGCGATTGACATTACCACTTGTAATAGTCTAAGGCTGATCACAAAGGGGTTTCCAAACCAGAGACTAAGATACTTTTCCACTCCTTGACGCAAGGTTAGAAAGACCCTGTCCTTCGGAAAGACTTGTGTAAATATTATTGTGGCGCCATAATGACTATCTTTTTAAATGGAGGCTTCATTATTCCATATGATTGTCATTTTTGAACGCTAAAATATCTACTTGATTTTGTCTTTTAAAAGGACTCTGCTCTTGAGAACTCCATGAACTGGTAAATCAATTAGCCTGTCCTATTTCAATCTTACGTTTACGTTTAGTACATAACCGAAAACGCCCTTTTCATGCACAATGAACGACATCTTACAATGAAGCACAAATTTGTTTAGACTCCACCCACTTACCATCACACATGTCTTCCAGCGTCATTAAGTTTGTTTGTTTCTCTTAATGATTGCTCCGTGTACCTTTTTTGTTGCTGGTCTTTCGAATTCCACGAATCAGGTTATTGAATTACAAATTTGATAGACTATTTTTTTTCTTCAGATGGTGGCAATTGCCTTACTATTGGTTGGGTATAAAGATGTACGATCTCGTCTCCGGCTCACAGATTCTCAAGTCGAGTTATTTCCTCAACAAATCGCGTTCGATGGAGACATTCCCCCATTTAAAGGAAGACAAGCTGAAAGGAGCTCTCGTCTACTATGATGGTGAGTTTATTATTCAATAGTTTATTTCCTTAACAGTGCCATGAAGGTGGCTCGGCACCACCCTGTCTGTTGCCAAATGGGTGGGTCGTGTCTCACACGCCTGAATGTCATTTCTAAGTGAGGTGTAGCTGCATAATTTTCTCGCACTATCATCCGGAGACCCAAATCGGAACCGAAAATCCACACCCTGTCTTAGGAGCCGATGTAGTAATATGCTGAAACGAATATGATCATTCAAAGTAGTCTGTACACTATAAGTGGGTATGAAATTTATGATCACTAGGACTTCATGTCGGCTTTCGTTGGTCGATTATTTGGACAAGACCAACTGAGTAACTTGAGATTCCTGTGATAAGAACTGATGGCCCAAAAACTTATCAGACTGGGTGTACGATTAATTAAAAACCACTTTAAAACCCTCTCCTCAAAGCGAAACTATTCTGCCCTCTTATAAGATTTACTACGTCTCTTTGCTTGATCAATACCCAAGCTTATCCTCGTTCCTAATATGCGTTTCCCTAAAAAGCTGCTTGGCAGGACTTTCAGCCCCAGTCTTTGGCTTCTTCAGGCTCATTTCCGACTCCGATTGCAATAGTGTTGATTTGGAGAATATACTGTTTGCACACTTCAAATTTCCGGAATATTTCGCGTTTTTAGACTACTTTCTGTAAACAAGAGCAATATGCATTTAGTAATGTTATGACCAAAGTGATCTTTCGTCCTTTTCAAATTATTTCATGGCAGTGATTTAGACGTCTAATACTTCGGTCTTTAATATTAATTTGATATTTCAACTGGAAAAAGCCGTATAAATTTGTAATGTTAATTGAATTGTATAAATTTAGAGTTTGAGCGTTTAGAAGTAACCGACAGGTATTAAGTCTAATTAAATTTTGAGATCATGTATATGTTTCCAGGTCAGCATGATGACGCCAGAATGTGCTTAGATATCGCCTTTACTTCTTGTCGCTACGGTGCGGCTATTGCTAACTATGCAGAGGTGGTAGAGCTCCTTAAGGGTCCGAGTGAAAACCCCAATCACATTGACGCCGATGGAAATCGGAAGCTTGTGGTGAATGGAGCTCGAATAAGAGACCTTCTGACAGGCAAGGAGTTCGCCGTTCGTGCTCGATGTGTTGTCAATGCCACTGGTCCTTTCACTGATGACATTCGGAAGATGGAGGACAAAAAACTCAAGTCGATTTGTCAGCCTAGTTCTGGTGTCCATATCACTCTCCCTAACTACTACAGGTATCTAGGTTAACTCTATGAATATTTATCCTTTATCAAGCGTACGTGCTACGAGTTCTCGGTTATTGTTTTCAGTCCCGAACATATGGGTCTCTTGGATCCCTCAACCACAGATGGAAGAGTTATATTCTTCTTACCTTGGCTTGGACATGTTGTTGCTGGCACTACGGACCATCCTTGTGAAGTGACAACCTCGCCAGAGCCAACGGATAGCGATGTTGAATTCATTCTCTCTGAAATTAAGAGCTACTTGTCTTCAGACTTGAAAGGTGCGTTTGTCTATGCATTCTTCGGACTGAATTCAGCTATTTGCTAATAGGTCAACTTTTCATGCATCTCTATAACAGCAGTCATTAATCTCCGGGATTCTTGAAATGTTCGAACAAGTTCAATATCTATTGATTGCGCTAAGCCGATTTCGGCGGTCTGTCTTGATGTAAATCCATTCGAACGGACAATTCATGGAATTTGATTTTAGTCCCTAGCATGTGTTCAGACAATTTTTTGTAGCCAAGTTCAGTTCACATTTCTAAAACACTTTTTTTTATCTCCCTGACTTAAGTCCTAAATTCTGCTCACTTAATAGAATGTTTTAGAAATAGCACACAAGGCATCTAATATTTTTTTCAAGATCTGAGGTCTATTCTTCCATGCAGCTCTCAGTTTAAATAGAATATGTACTTCTCTAACAATAATAGCAGGGCAATCATTGAAGGGCAGAGTACCCACATTTCCTAATCGGAATCATCAAGGCTCGTTGCGTTAGCGTTCCATGGCTCTCTAATTAGTTACACGACACATTATTAGATAGTTCCTTTTACCTCTATTGGCTCTTTTCACACTCGAAATTCACAAAGAATCGCCTTCATTCTCTAACTATAATAAGGGAGGTTCCGCTTTCACAATCTGGTGGTTATCCCATTCGTCGGTCTTCGTACCTTACAATGATCGTTACAACCAACAGCTCCCTTTTTTAATGACGTGAAATCGATTGAGCATCCTTTCATGTCCATCATAAACCTTCTTTCAAACAATTTTTGACTTATATCAGGTCTTATTCGTCTGATGAAATGGGTTCGAAAACAACCAACTCATATGCAGTGATTGGAATGATTTGTAACGGGTTGGCAGAATGATAGTTTCTCAGTGAGAGCGATAGTAAAGCATCTTCTCTCTTCGTGGTAAACTTACGGAGGCCCTTTTCTAACTAATAGAATGTTTATAATGTGCAGCATCATGTACCCCGTGTCCTGGTTTTTTGCAGTCAAAAGCATTCAATGAATAGTTGACAATTCACTCCGGAAACTAAGTGCTTACGGGCAAATGAAACTAATTTCATTCTGATTCGGTATTCTTTAGTAATCACTACTAGCACGAGTTGGTAAACTTTAAACTAATCAATACGGACTTCAGAATAAGTTAACTCAAATATGACTACCCTCGTATGCTTCCTTTGCGACAGTTCGTCGAGGCGATGTGCTCTCTGTGTGGTCGGGCATCCGCCCATTGGTTTCAGATCCTAATTCAAAGGATACGCAGTCAATTGCAAGGAATCACATTATCACCGTGGGCGAAAATAACCTCATTACAATCGCTGGTGGCAAGTGGACCACCTACCGTAAGATGGCAGAAGAGACCGTGGACAAGTGTGTTGAGGTGAGAAATCGAAAGGAAAGGCAGGATCTTCTTCCATGTCGATGTCTTTAATTACGTGTGTGATCGGCGGTTCTTATTATTGTGTATTAATACTGCATAGCGGCAGGATCGCAGTTTGCTGCTCCATGGATAGAAGCTACAAACTTGTGAGAAGTAAGCGAGTGACAAGGTTAAATAAGGGGAAATCAAAAGTCCAGCAGCTGATTTTTGCTGATGCATGACATATTCCCACTGAACGAGTCAAGATTCGTTGTCAGGTGTTATCGTGTTTATCGACATGATACAGTCGAAGTTGATGCGGCTTAAACAAAATCTAAGCGTTTAATAACGTATCAGTAACTAAGCTGGAATGAGGGGAGGAAGCTTAAAATTATTTAAGAACAAATATACCCTTTACTAGATGACATGTTTCTATACGCTCTGCTAGAAAATGGCAAAGATTAACAATTAATTTTTAATCACGCCCTAAAGCATGATTTTTTAACCTAGGTAACACCTTAAAACCGAAAAGACTTTTATCTTTTTGTTTGAATTTAAAAGTCCTGTCTGGCTTCATTCCAGCGAAATGACTTGCATCGATCGCACTGGAAATATCAACTCAAGCGAGTATGATTTGTCAAGGTTCAGAATAAATCCTATGGACGTGGTCCGCTAATTAGATTAAAGCACGCTTTCCCCGTCATCGAATGAGAGCTGAGTTGAAAGAATTAGTTGCGTGTGTGGAAAAATCTTTGCCATCTTCGGACGAAATTTGGCTAACTAGAGTTACTTCATCCCGATCATTGGATCCTGATCATATGCCTCGATCAACCCTGAAGAGTTGCTATCATTGGAACCATACGGGGCTACTCTTACCACTAAGAATTTATCGCAAATATTTCATCAGTGCATTTTTTTGAATGCGCACTTAACATTCGAAACTGACGTTTGTTATAAAGATCTGTGGGCTAAAACCAAAGTCAAAGTGTCGAACCGTGGGGTTGCGACTGAATGGAGCGCTTGGCTGGTCGCCAAATCTATTCATCAAACTTTCTCAGGAATATGGAATCGATAAAGATGTAGCGATTCACCTCGCTTCTACCTATGGAGGCCGCGCCGTCGAGATCGCCCAGCAGGCCAAACTAACCGGTCATCGACACCCTCTTGTTGGACGCCGACTTCATCCATTTTTTCCCATTATTGAGGCTGAAGTACGTCTCATATAGCTTGTTGATTTTCATTTCTTTTCTGAGTAGTTAATTAGGATCTTTTCAGGTAACGTGGGCTTGCCACGAATACGCATGTAATGCCATCGACTTTCTTGCTCGGCGATCTCGTGTTGCATTCTTGGACGTTCGCGTTGCTGAAGAGATTTTACCTAGGGTGATCGATCTGATGGCCGCAGAATATAACTGGTCTGCTCAGCGTAAGAAGAGAGAATTTGAAGACGCAATGGTGGGGTGCCCCTCGGATCACAAATTTCTTCCAATTTAACCATTAAACATTAATTTTTAGCTTACTTTTATTGTAGCATTTCCTCAGAACAGAAATGGGTCTTGGAATGAAGCGTGAAAGAGATGTCCCGCTGAAATTTTCCGAGGAGGAATTGAAAAAGATGAATAGTCATTTCGATTCCATCGACGTGGAAAAGAAAGGATACATCACATTAAAGGACCTTCGCGACTTCTTTGCGGTTTGTTCTTTAGTTTTTAATTCATTCTAAAAAGGGTTTGCTCCCTTAATCTGACAAGAGAACATGCCTGAGCAACTCCTCAAACAGTTTGGGATCTCTAGGTAGAGAAATAAATAAAACCTTTCTGGGTATCTTTTTAACCACTTCCTGTTTTAGTAAATATTGCGGTCCCCTTGTATTTGCATGTGAAGTGACTTTTTAGTCTTCCATCTGATTAACTGTTTTCCGACCTTGGTTCATTTGCATCACTTTGACTCTGGCGTCTCCCATTCTTTCTGTGTTTACTCTGCCACAGACAAGTCTTGGTAAGGACTCCTCCGTCCCTTTTTAGACCGATATCAAGTGGTGTGAATGCGTTCTGATGAGTTTCGAACTCGTGTATGCAATTTTTCAATTTTTATGGAAATAATTGGCGTGATATATGCGTAGAATCGTTAGAGTAGCTGATTTTGGCATAGCGGAAACTGTATGCACAAGACTGTATATTGGAATGCCTCTTGAAATATCTACTGGCAGATTCTGCGCATTTCAATCTACTGCATTGCTACGATATGTAAACAATGGAGAGGCTGATAATGGCCTTAGCGTGGAAAATTCACGAATTCAAGTTAAAAGTTTAAAAACCGGTGCTTTCTAGTCGAATTCTCAACCATCTCGTCACTGCTCATTGACTTCAACCATGCGTGCATGGGACCTAGCCATTTTCGCACATTTGCATAGAGCGTATTCAAACAGCACAGAGCAAGCCGGAAGACACGCCTGGTTAGGATTACAGTTAACTGCATTGTGTGAAGTTTGAGAAGCAAATAGAGAGGCCGAGCTCCATGAAAGAAGGAGAGCAGAATGAAGCAATCCAATGAAGATTTCCGTTGTTAGATAGCCTATGATCTACAATGCGTCCTGAAATAGGTGATTCACAATATGTCCTGAAATCGTATCGACGTTTTCAAATTTTGATTTGTTAGTATGTGTTAGGAAAACGTAAGGCTCCAATCAGTCTCGTTTCCAAACTTATTTACCAATGGCCCATGACGGAGACAGTCAATAAACCTCCTGAACTGCATGTCGAGCAATGAGTGAGGGATGATTATGACCAAAACTTTCTGAATTTTCATGGGCGTAGTTGACCGTGTATTTATTACCTATAATGAGATCTGAAAATTGGTCCCAGGCCTGCGAAATCGAAGAGATGTAATACTTGCGATTCCACGTAACCTTATCTGCTATACCGAATGTGGAACTCATTTACAAGAAGGTTAATGTGACGTAACTTTGAACCTGGGTGTCTGATACCTCGCAATGCTCGCATCAAACACGAGATTAGGCAGATCAAAGGTGAGGCAAAACCATTCTCAAACGATGAAAGAGGTCACTTAAGGTTGGAAACACTTTCTTAACTCACTTGCTGCCCTAGGAGGTTACCACTGTCACCATAGGATTGTGAGGAGCTGAGTTCAATTTCTGGCACGGACTTTCCTTTTACTATATAAAGTCTTGTATTGTAACCTAAAACAAGTAAATAATGCGATTAATTTCTGTTTTTGTCATAGACTCAAGGAGAAAGTGTGAGCGAAGAAACTTTGACAAATATTCTCTCTGATCTCGACCTGGACAAAAATGGTGAAATCGACAAAACTGAATTCCTTGAAGTAAGTAAAGATCTTCCTCTGCATGCTGTTTAACGAATAGTTTCGCGCACTTGCTTATTTTACTTGCATTAAGCAAATATAGTCCTTTTTTGTTGTGAAGACTTCTTGTCTGGTAGTGCAAAAATATGTTTCACTCGATTGTTTGTTCTTATAGTTCATGAGCTCCCTCCAGACAGGACTTGTGCCGCACCATTCCTTGAAAAACGTCCTAAATCGTCCCAAGATCCCCGTGGATAGAAGTGGCGGTGGTGTCTAGAATAACGATGTTAATCCACCGTAGTAATTTAATTTTTCCCGTGTCTTACATCCGGTGTTTGCTATTCACCTATTCCTTCCACATATGCTAAGAGCTGTTAATATGATGAAAAATAGTTCGTCTCTCAATTCTTTAATATATTTCTATTCTCTTTGATACATATTTCGTCCTGGGGAATTTGTTTATTTGTGGGAGTTCATTAAATCTGAGGTGACGATGTCTTGGTCGTTGCAGCTTAACACTATAAAGTACTGTTGTACGTTTCAGTAAATTATGCAAAAAAAATTGAATTTCCCAAATTAATGGCTTAATTTAATGCGCTCTATGTAAATATTTGACAGCGAAGTTTTTTTCTTTTCACTGAAACCGGGTGGATTCAAATCTCCGCCATTGCTGAGATAAATCAACTCATTAACCTATCGTCAAGTCATATACCGACCCAGTCTTAGTCTCGGTTGTAGCGGATATCCGAAAAAAAAACGAAAACAGAATAACATTGCTTTCTCCACCAATTATTGAATTCAACAAAACGAGAATTTTGGTTGCAACGTAACCTGAGACATCTCCATAGTGTGCAAGTGAGGTTGCTAATTGAGTGAATATCTCAGTCTTAAATGAAGTACTAAAGAAATTCGCTGTCATATAGGCCTTTTTCATCTTTGTCTAATGCTTCACTCAAAGTAGTTTGAAGTGCCACATGTAGACTTATTGGAGCAAGCACGGCATTTTTTTAATAAAAGCTAGTGTGAATGAATAAATGAACAAAGCCTTCAGGATTTTTGTTGCGTTGAAAAAATAGCTGTTGAACAAGGCGGCTAGCGTACTTTTGAATGCAGTTGGTGCTAATCGCTTAGTTCTTTTGTTCCAGCATCGTCCAGTCCCCACTTTTCTTGGAAAAAGCCATTACGACTTTCTGCATAATTAGAAAGGTTAAATTCCCAAGGGCCATTTGTACTAATAGTGCCTTAGGTCTCATGAAGTTTCACCTTCTGGTTGAATTTTGAATGAGAGAGAGGTCGTAGAGCTGTTCAGGAACTAGGCAAAGCTGGAGAACTTCAGTTTCAAGTTGATTGATAAAACTGCAATCCACTGGAGAACGCATTACTTCAAGAGAAGGAAGCTCAAGAAGTCAAAAGGTGAGTCGAGATCAGCCCCATATTAGTTAAAATGGTATCTGCTTCAATCAAAGATGGAATGCTGGCTGACAAATAAGCGGGTTGACAAATAAGTTTTCAGACTTGCTCTGCTAATCGATCACGTAATCAAAGCGTCGTAGAATGACCTCCAAAGAATCTATGACGTTAACTGAAACAAAAAATTGGCAGTGGAACGTTGAATGAATCGCGTAAATTAGGCCGAAGAAAAAGGTGAAGTTTGCATATAAGGGCATACTTATATTAGTTAGCAGATTTCGAGTAAATAAATGTAGCTGGAAAAACAGTTTGCTGACAGTGTTGCACGCATACAATGCGAAAGGTAGAGCGAGAGAGGGAGAGAGAGAAAGTGAGAGCAGTAGAAGGGGAAAGGAGGCTTTAGTGAATATGTACAAATGGGCTTGTGCACAGTCGCGGTGAGCAATGAACCGCATTTACGCCGATGTTTTTATTTGACCGAAGAGAACGCCTTGGTAAACCACTCCAGCGACCTCCATACACACAATCAGTGTATTATCCGGCAAGCCCAATTGGCTCCCTAGGCAAAGACGAAAAATATATTTTAGACGAATTTGGTTTACCTTAATTATGCTATTCATATTTTTTGCTCGGGATTAACATATTAATAAGACAACAAACAATGCAAGCCGATTATTGGTAGATCATTAACCAATGAATGAATGGGGCTGCTCGGAAGTGTTATATGTTAAGATGACTAGGTGAGAACGACAAAAAGGTGCTTAAAGGCTCACCTGTTTGCGTACTAATCCGCATGTTAGAAGCGGATTGCATGTTGAAATTGGGAAAGTCACCATTCTCTTGAGTTGGTGCACTCATTTTGTGTAGGCGCCGATTGTCTGAAAATCCGTTTAGATCGTCCTTCCGATCAGAAGATCGCAACTTTGGGCTTGACATGTTTATAATTTGGCAGGCATTCTGCTAGAATGCAAAGAAGAGCATATTAGGCATTGCCCTTGTGCAGTGCCAGTCTTGATCTGAAAGTGCTCTAAATATGTTTACGCTTTTATAATCATTTTTAAAAAACTATATGAATTCTACATATAGCTAAAAGTGCCTTTTCATATTGAGGAATGCCGTTGGCATTCGTACAAAAGCACCATGCAATTCGCATTTCGAAATTAACATCGCAACTAGAAAATATTTTTCCCTTCAAGTAAGTTTGTAAACACCTACCTGAATTAAATCTGGTTATTTTGATTTCGGGTCAAAATAAATAGCAGTGTTCGAAAACGAGACGCCACTTAAACTTTTGTGCTAAAACTATACTGATTTATATAATGAGGATTCTGGCATGTTTGATGTCTATGTAAAGAAGAAGGTTACTGCTATACTGCTTTGGTTAGGTGCCGACAAGGTACAATCGTCTCAACCCTGGCCGATTGGCGACGTGGCCACATAGTGGATGGACCACTTATTATCTCCACCCCATTTGCGAAGGTAGATGACATAATGGCCCGGTTCTTATCATTCCAGTTTGAAAGTTCTTGATTGGTTTGCGAGCTTTATAATGGCAAGTTTCCTCTTAAATCCAAACTATTTTTATTGTCCGGTCTATGATCAAAAAAACAAGTCCAGATTCCCAAGGTCTGAAGAACATGTAACTTGACTTGTGTAAGAAGAAAATGCCCTTAGGAAACATATCCTCCTCAAGTTAACTTTGAGCCTAACTCCATAGGAAATTTCTCTTGCGAAGACAATTTCAAACTTGATGTGACTAATCGAGTACTTGAATCAGATGTTTGCCAAGTGGCAAAAGAGATGCTCTTGGTAGGCAAACCTTGAAACCACCACGCTTCTAGGAAATAACTTCCAACGGTTAAGCCTGAAAAGCGTTTGAAATGTTGATACAAAGCTCTACATCAAGGTTGGCGAAATGACCCCTAGAATAACGTTCCCATGACAAAGGATCGAAATTCATACCAAAGAAAAGCTTGGCTGGTCATACCGTCAAGTGAAAGAGAGTCATTATTTCAATCTTAAAAGCAGAGTTTAATCGCTGATTGATAGATATGAGTATAATTTCATCTCATCAAAATCCGTTTCAATAGCATTCAGCTTCGCGGAAGATCTTCGAGTTAATTGCAGTTTAGACTAAGTCGAATCAACTGAGAATTTGTAATTTTATTTTCAGAAGGACTTTCTATGGGTTTTGACCATGGAACTGAAAAGTACTTCGAAATCTTAAAGTGGGTGAAATTTTATAAAAAAAGTTTAAATGTGATTGGTTCCCCTTTTAAAGCTTCGGAGTGGCACATAAACCTTGTTTTGTGTATGAATTTATCCGAAAAATCCGATCTTAGCTTGTCGCTCCTACCAACAGGCCACCTTGAAATCGGGCAGTAGCATCCGAGCTCTTCAATCTGCCCAAGTCATAAATCTTATACAAATTGTAAAATTCTACTAACAATCGACAAGTAGTAATGCTATTATGAAGTCGTAGCCAACAGACCTGCATTAGGTCTCCCATTGCAAAGTTGAGACCTTGTGATATTTCTACTTCACTAGATTGCAGCCTCTGCTTCAAAAACTCAGAGAAGCGCGCTGAGGTTACCTGTTGGTTTTCACCACCAGCCCCCATGTTATCTCTCGGATGTGGCGATGGTGACTTTTGCTGAGACTTTTGTTGATCCAAATCGAAATTCATCACCTTCTTTTGCTGGTTTGCTGAAAATGCACAACACCACTAGGCTAAACATATAGCGATAAGATGGATCTTAATAATCAGTAAGATTTACCTTCAGAGTTTTGATCTGTTTCAAGTGCTGCTGGAGACGAGTAGTTAGATTTTGAGTTGGGTCGAGATTTAGGACTGGTATCGTTGGGCATCATTGTGGATGGCAGTGAGGACATGCTACGTTGTGAGCATTTCGTTTGCTTCGGTTTCTGAAATTGCGCAACGTAATATGACTTTTAGCGAATTCCCCTTAGATAAACATAGGATCTTAACTTACAGTTAATTGATCGTTTTCGAGGTAGGCTTTAGCATCAAATGCATTGGAAGAAGACGAAAGGTTTGCAGGAGGGACGGGAGCAGTAGCCGTAGGAGTCGAAGCATTCATTTCAGGGAAGCCAAAAAAGGGAGATTCCAAAAGAATATTACCATTTCTTCCAGCATTTGTGGAGGAAAGTCCGGGGGGAAGAAGAAGACCGGGTGGAATCATTGCTGGTCCTCCGCAGTTTGGAGCACCAGAACATTGCGAAGACAACAGGGATTGTGTAGAGTTGAGAAGTGAATGGTGAGGCAGGTGTGCTTGAGGAAATGTGGCTCCCAGGGCGTTACTTGGTATCGCTGGAGCAGCGGAGTTAGGAGTTACTCCAGACCCCATGAGCATCGGGTAGTCGAAGCTGTAGGAGGAGCGTCTGGCCTCGCGTCGGTTTCCATCAATCGCTGCTTGGAGTTCGTTTGGTGTGCTGAGACTTAGCTTTTCGCACTCATAGGGGTAAAGGTATTTCATGTACCTGGTGGAGTTTAATAATGCACAGTTGTTTGTCAGTGACTCAGTGCTTCCTTTTAGATGTGGTTAGTAATAATTGGATTTAATAATGGCGAAGACATACAACAGCTGTGTGGCACAACTGTTTGTGTAAAGTTCCTCTTCTAGCCCCGACTACCACCATTGTTGTTGCCGACGCCACAAATATTTTACCCGTTGCGATTGCCGTCTATCCACCTGTTCTCCCGTCATTACGCACTGGAATTAAACTGTTACTTTTTGTCATCTTAATTAAAATGTTTGAGCATCGTAATATTTTTTTGTGATCGTTTGTCAAAGCCCAAGCCGAACTGGTGGCAACAATATTTAAAACCACCTTTCAAAATCTTCGTTCGAATCGATCGTCTTCCTATTATCAACAATATTTTGCTTTCTTTTGTTAAAGATTGGGCATCTTTCATAGCATGTTATCTTGGTTTGTATTTACAAATAGATAAGTGACAGTCTTTTATCAAATATTTGTAAAAGATTTATCATTTATTCACTTCAACCTTAAAGATATGAAGAATGCTTTTATTTTATTGGTACTGGAGATGTTGAAATAGAGATGAGTTTCATGAAAGTAGGCCTTCGGTTGGCTTTACTGCACTTGCTCACAGTACCAAGAAAACTCCGAAAGACCTTGAAGATAGCAAATTAAGTCACTAGGGCAGGCCTTAGTCATTGGCGTCTTACATTTGTAGTGGCACGAAGATGACTCACAAGGAACATGTACCTATGCCTCCTTACTCATAAATCGAAAACTCTGTGTTTGACCAGCACCAGCAGTTTTTGTCTAACCACCTTTGGGCAGCAAGTGTTCCACTCACAAGCAAAGTTGAAATTGAAGCTTTTGCACTTCAATTTCATACGCTACATAGATCTATCTTTCTGAGATAATGTATAGGTGCATTTGTCAGGCTTAAATTATCGCCTCTTAATTACATTTATCTAGTCCATAGCTGTTATATTTTTCACCTTGGACGGATTTATTTTCTCACATCGGCATATAATACTTTTGAAGCTCCCATGTGTATGCATAAATGCATGTGTGTATCTGGGTGGTTGGGTGGATGGGTGGGTAGGAGCGAGATGGAGAAATATAGAGGGAGAGCGGGATGGATGTGATGATGATGATGATGATGATGATGATGATGTTGTTTGGTGAGGGGCAGAGGCGGAAATAATTTGCTGGAATTCATTTAGCCTTGCCGATGCACACATCAGTTTTTTGACATGACCGCAACAACTGTCGCAGCCAAGAGGTTATTAACCATGAACTGCAAAAGAGATGTGAATACCATGAGGGAGCTGAGTCAAGGCTACTTTTATGTTCGAAAGTATACATAGCTTGTCTGATTAAAAAGAAGAACACTCACTGTGTTCTCAAAGTAAAAGCAGCACTGGTAATGGAAGAAGGCAACTGTAGTCCCTTTGTGATTTCCCTCCAGAGTTTCTTGTTTATCACCTCAACCAGCCCTCCCCTGGTCACTACGAGTCGATAGAGCTCATACAGATCTAGTACCTGTTTCGCCATTATCGGAATGCGATTTACCGGAGAGCCTACAATTCGAAAATGCATTCACACAATGTTTTGCCTCAGTAGGCTTTGCAATATTTATTAGACGTTGGAAGCATTTGGCCAAATGGTTAGCATTAATTTAATGCGTATGGGTCTGTAAAAGCCAAGGTAACTTTACAAAGAGTCTGTTTTCCTCATTATTCCCTACTCCTGAATGTGGAACTAGATTAGGGCAGTTAATTAGGAAACTGGACAACTGGCATAGTCTTTGTTCAAAAAACATGCTAGAACGCACCTCTTTTTTGCATAAAATTAAAAAGATCGTCCAGAAACTCCTTCCTTTTGGGGTCCGGAGACAATTCGTAGAGCTGAAAAGGAAAGATTATTGTATTATATCGGAGAAACCAGGTATGGCATATTTCACTTCTCAGGGTAATCGCAGACATAGCAGTTTGTTGTTGTTTTATTCTTTCTGTAAGTATCACACGATCGGTCTTAAAGTTTTGTAAGTTTTGAGCAGTGAACTCAATGCATAACACATTTCAATTTAACCCTTGTCATTGACCATTCATTCTTGACTCAACAGCAGACTCCTATTTCTTTAGCTTTCGTGTACAAGAGTCCGCTGAGTATATTCTTAGCCTTAGCCAGAACCAACTGTTACTCCACATACATATCCGTTAGCAGAGAATTATAAAAAATATATCGGAATGAAACGCTTCAAGAAGTCTATATAGCAACCTTGTTCTCTTTTGAAATCGGCAGAAGGAGTTAAGAGGTGTCCTATTTTCTCAGTCAGGCAGTCATTTCCTGAGCCTTCTAGACGGCAAGTCCACAAATGTGAACCGGTAGTTAAGAGAGTGCTTAGAGAGGCTATTATGAGGCTTGTTTAGAAACCCACTAACTTGAAGTTATGCCTGGCAGTAGACAAAGGGAAGTACGCAGTTTAGCGTCACACCGTTATTAAGTGCAATATGTTAAAAAGCACATCGAACAAATTCTTGGTGTACCAGGTAACTTGAGCGGAGCGGGACTTGCTTTCAAACCCGAACCTTCCACGCCTCAACTTGCTGTTGGTCTTAGTTTCTATCATAATAGAGTGTTCGAAAAACTTCTAGTGAAGCTTGAAGATGGTCATCAGATTTTGTTTAAATTAGAACCGCTGACAAATAATAAAGAGCTTTTACTTGATCTTCATACCTGACTATCGCGTGTAATTTGTTCTACCCCATGCGTGTGCCCACCACACCTTTCAAGCATTCAATGCTCTCTTTCTTGACTTCATGGATACAGTCAATTCGAGTGGCGCTTATTTTTTAAGACTTAGAGTTAGTTGAACAAGTAGGTAAGTGATGAAACGTCTCCTATGATTGATTTTTGAAATTATGGGGAAAGGATGGGTAGATAGATGAATATTTCAATCGCATATTCTCCACATCCCTTGGGGACTGCGTGTGAGTATACCTCCTCCCTAGGAAAAATTAATTCTGCCACAGTGAAAAGGCAAATTCAATTAAGTCAAGTGAGAAAACAATCTTGCAATGGAAGGGAACTGCAGAGAACTTACTTTTCCATTATAAATAATGTATCCTGAGCACTCTGGGGACTTCGGAATGCAGCGACACAGATTGATGTACAGTCTTAATTGAAGTCGGATTGATATGTAATGGGAGATGCTTGAAAATCCCGACAAACCCAATAACATTTAATCTCGCTCTCAATTAAAAGCTGATTCGATCTGTCTTTGAGAAGTCTAATGCAGTGGCCATATTTGGATGACATTTGAACGAATCGCTATTACAGACCATAAGAATTACTGAAGCGTGAAAGTCCTTAAATTTTTTATAGCTAAAATAGGATTTCTGTTCCACCACCACGTCCACTAGTAGATGGACATAGCTTCTAAGCTGAAAATCATCTTTCACAGTAAACACTAACACACACACACAGACTTAGTTGCTGTCCCCAGAGAATGACTTAAATGCATTCATCCGTATGGCATTTTTTCAGCTCCTAAGGACACGCAATCTACATAATTCATCGGCAGTATGTTAAGCCGTCCGTAAGTGAGATGATCAATCCTAAGGGAGCGCTTGATTCTTCTCGTCCAACGCGGATTATTTGCTCACTCAATGACGCTCACACTCGTTAATAAAATAGGCCATCTTACCTGCTTGAACTGCTCTTGGAATGTCCAGTGATGTCCAGTCTGATTCGAGTCTGGCAGAGCTTCTACGCACTCTACAGAGGAACCTACACCCGATAGTGGTGTAGGACTTCCAGATCTCGGTGATGAATCGCCATCTTTACCTCCGAATCCTTCAACGTCTCCCTGAAATCTTGGAGGCAATCCCGGATTCGGGAATCGACCAGATGCGAAAGCTGCAGCGGCGGCTGCCGCCAGCACTGGATTCCATGGCGAAGTTGTACTCCCAGACATAAAATTGGCTCCGGTAGGATGCTGAAATAAAGGACTCATCGCCATGGCAGCTGCAGCTGCTAATGCAGTAGCTCCAAGAGGTACCGCTCCCCCTTGTGGTGTAGATGTCACCGTTGGTATTATCTGAGAGGCAGTACTGGTACACCCATGTGAAAACATGGGTGGGAAATTCTTAGGGAACATGGAGATTCGTGGATAAGCTGTATCAGGAATCATATTCTCCCAGAAGGGCAGAGAGTTTTGCTGAAGAGTATCCTTAGCCACCTCGGAGTCCTCCTGTCTAGACTGCTGTTGGTGTTTCATAGAGGGTGAATTCTCGCCTCCATTTAGTGTCTGTATCTGTGCTTGTAGAGGGCCCTGATCCTGAAAAGATCAAGACAGTTTTGGTTAATCAGCGAAGTTGTCGGATTAAATCAATGACCTTAAATAGATGTGCACACTGGATTTTGCTGAGGCAGAAGGCTAATTTGATGTTATTAGTGGTGGTGGTGGTGGTGGTGATGGGAGAGGAGAGAACGAATCTATTAATTGGCCTTCAAGACTGGAAGGTGAACTGATACCCACTAGCAACTGTGCTCGATTTGCCATCAATCAGGCAAATGCTATTTCTACCGCACAACGTTGTATAACAGTTGTTAGTTCTCTTTGCAACAGTGGGGCAGGATCTTCATTAATGGACATGTGGTTTATATGTGGTCTAGCATATTTCTGCCAGCAAATGCAGCTGCTTATAAATTATCAGTCAGCATTATGTGATCCCCTTGATAAGTTAATTCGTCAAGATTTTAATTGGGGTAATAAGGAATTCTAAATAAATCAACCCGTTAGCGTCTCAAATACTATAACATTAGAGCATACATTATGTTTTTTTAAACTATTAATATAAAACAGATTCGAGCCTGATTTACCTGGAATGATCGTACTATCACTGCCTTGGGCATTCCCGAGACATTCTGTCCTGGAAATGATTTGTCTTGATGAGCTATTTTCAAACAATCTTTAATTTAACCCTGTCTATTCAAATGGGACGAAACTGTGTTTACTTAATCTGAAAATCTTTAGAACTCAACAGCAACTGAAATAGCTTTGGAGCACAAAAAGACCACTGAAACAATGCCAGCAAAGCCCTAAAATCCTTCAGTAGAGGTTGGTTTTTTGTCAGTAAATTTCATACCTGATCCTATTTAATTGATGACGCCAGCTTTCATTACTGGAATTAACGACACTCTTTATACCGTCTATTTTGACCATTAAAGGATTTCGTGTTTGATGAAGAAAACTTCCGCTTTTCATCCGAAATGGCATCTGCCTTGCTAGTACTTTTCAGGAGACCTTTTCCTGATAACTTAGTTATGTGGCTTTGATTCGTGAAGGGCTTTATTCAATTCATCACCATTCCTCTGCATAAATATTTCCGAATTAGTTTGGGTAAACCTAGCTCGCCCTAAACCACCGAGGTATCTCCATTGATGGCCTAACAGTTTGTGTCCGTAAATTCAGTATTCATTAATTTGGTAATTTCATTTTAGCCCCTCTTTGCTCATATTTCTCCTGTAGGTAAATTCACAATTGCACCTACCAGCATCGGTCTAAAGTATTCACTTCCAACCGTCAGAGTCCAGAGAACCATAATCAAAAAAAGCATTTAACACCCAGCATGCTTTTAATACCGACTTTACATGCTTGTATCAAGTCGATTTCTCGTATAACTGACTTTCATCATCCACAATATGGTGATTCATTATACTTCTTGCCAGAATTTCATGCATACTTCTGCGTTAGTCATGGTCTAATTTCAAGTTCGAAAGATACGACTTTGCCAAGAAAATTACCTTCCAAACCATCTACCAAACTTTTTATTATTTTTTCTCTCTTTTGGCAAATTCGGTTTCTAAAGCTTTTATCAACTGGGTAATACATATGAATTACCGAAAAGACGGATATACCAAATTTATGCTTTTTTCGCCTATCATTCAAGAGGTAGAAGAAAGTCAAAATCTAATAAACATAATGTTAGATACTATCGCTCACTCTAAAGACACATTAAAAGCGAGTTTGGAATTTCTGTTTCCAGCAAGCCAGTGAGGTGACGGCTGTCTAAAGGGACATTTGCCCTCCTAGTAATGTCATTCATCATTGTATTATCTTAATGCTGATGTTTGTGCATTTGTTGAGGAAAGATGGGTTAGCTACATGGTGTGGTTTGAACCCCTTAATAGCCTGCACGAGATTTAAGAAACACAAACGACATACCTCCCGATTGCTAGCTACAAAAGGAGAAATGACTGTACTTGTATGTCTTTAGGTAGCACAGTTTCTTACAGTTACTTACTACTTTAGGTGATAAACTGGTAGAGCTTGTCTGCAAGGAATCACTGCTACAATCGTGCATCTGTTGAGCGGGTCCAGTCATATCCCCCGAAACAGAAGAAGGTTGTTTCTGCTGTTGATGTTGGCGAATGTGTTCCTGTTCTGATGACAAATCCAAACACCTCTTCTTCACGGGTGGCTGTGGAGACGTCGAAGTCGAGTTTTCGCTGAAGAAGGGACCTTCTGGAAAACGGGAATATGCAGGCGATCTTGGTGGTATCCCAGAAATCGGAGAACCCGTATTTCGGACGGTATTATTTGTCAAAAGTGGGCCTTTATCCTCACTTTGAGGAAATAGAAGGTTAGCTAATGGTGCTCGAATGGGTGACCCGGCCATTACTATAAAACAAACATATGTCTCACATTTTCGGAGTTTTAGGTATAAGTGTTTATACCAAATATATGCTTTAACTCGCGTTAAGGAGGCTTTGAGTTTTTAACCGTTCGCCCGTTTCTTTCAATGTCGTATATGAGCTGAATGTTTCATTGCAGTATGTCTAGAAATGTATAACTACGGTCTCTCTATAATGCGAATTGGGCGGGGTAAACCGCTCGAATCCTAACCGCCTAAATCCTAAATTTAACTGAATGTTGCCTTTCCTTTGACGAACCCTTTTGTAGTAGATTGTACTCACTCAACAACTTTTGGGTGTGCTGCTCTTTGGTATGATTGCGCAGCCAATGATTTCAGCGTAGTGCGTAATTTCAGGGGACAGACCTTACTTAGCGCCATTAATACGCAGCATTGGCTGATATCGGGCATTTGCTTGTTATTAGCAGCGGTAAGGGAGGGGGAAGGCAGGCAACTTTTATTGGTCGCTCATAGCTGATATGACCTCAATCTAGGCAAGGCTATGCAATGAACACCTCATAAAATTCAGCCTTACCAAATGAATGCAAGTGAAAAAAATGCGTCTTTAACAGCTTTCAAACAGCAATGAACTGATAATTCACCTAAATCACTATCTTCTACAGCAAACTTATCTTAGGTCAAGCAGCTAAAGGATGTATTTACGTTAATGACCTGAATTTTACCGCTAAATTAAAATTCATGTTGAGAATATTATTGAGATAATTTACAGATCATATTATTGATAGAGGCATCAAAGCCTTTTAAGGTATTCAGAAGAGGACACCAATACAATCGAACTATCCCTCCCTAATGTCAAGGTGACCGTATATATTAAGTATGCTATTTGTACCCGCGATTTCTGCCTTAAGAATGAATATGTTAGGGCATTTGTAATGTTTTTTAGGTGGTGATCAATTCCACCTTATCATTACCAGAACTATTAAGCCATTTGGACACTCATTTCATGGATTAGTACCGGCATGTCATAAGAGACAGTTGCCCCAGCAACTAAATTATATGTCCACGCGAACGAAGGTGGGAGAGGGGACTCGCATATACGGAGGCACATGCGATAATCTACTTCATATTGCCCTAACATGGTACTATAAGGTCATTAAACCTTCCGAGACTGATCTTTACTACCAATCAGTTTATCCTTATCTCCACCACCCTCCCACCTTAGTTCCTTGGATTCCTTCATGCGTATTGCTTAATAAAACCCTGATGGGGCAGTGGTAATATTGAAAATATGCCAGAACATATTACGAATTTCGATGTCACCGGAAGGAAAACTCAGAAAATTGAGTCTCTCTTAACTTTAGGTGGGAGGCTGTAGGAGACTTTTCAAACCTTACACCCCATTGGCAAGTAAACAATTCAAGTTCAAAAGTTATCCTTCAGCAAAAGTGAGTCATTTTTCTTACCTTGCAAGTTCTCTCTCCAGATTAGTATCTGATTATTGGCTAACTCGCTTTCCAGAATAAATGGCCACAGGTTATATCAATATTAAAAAACTAATCTATTTGATACTTGCAAAAAGATGTCCCCAGTCTGAAAGACATCAGGATGCAGAATGGATCAGTGCTATTTCCACGAAAATTAATGGAGCAGCAGAACTCAATATCGCCTTTGTATAAAAATAGGTAAGATTAGACCTGGAATAGTGCCCAAAGACGTTGATTTAATTTCCTGATTCTCTGCATTTCTATTCATGATTTGGATTTTTAAAGACGCATTTTGCAATAACTGCTAAAGTAAACGAGGTAAGAAGCGCAGGAAGGCGGAAAAATCTTGGCCGGTCGTTAAATCCTTCTGGATGAGTACCGAGTTTATATCAACTATAAGATTAAATGCGCATTCTCTTTTATGATGAGTTAATGGTTAGACTTCGTGCTGATTTTGGACAAGTTATTTTCTTTGCTTAGTCAAGATATCATTTAAGCAATGTCATAAGTTGGGGTTCATCCGTAATGCAATTTAAAATAAGTTTCAAAAACGTGATACAGCCTACTCGCAGAGAAATGGTGAATTCTAGATTAAAAACTGGAAAAGTAAATGCTACATTAAAAAAATCAAACAGTATTGAACACACCACAAGAAATGAGTACGAAAATCGACGCAAGTGATAATAGTGGGGGGAGGTGGAAAGGTGAACGAGTTTGGTCATTTATAAAGCCTTAAGAATAAGCTCACTTACCAGTTTAGGCTGTGGTACTCGACAAATAGAGGATTAAAATGAACGTAGAAGGCAAATCGCAAATCTGTTCTTCATTCATACGGACATCCAACCTTAAAGACACGGTCTACTCTATTCACACCAATCACAAACTTCCGCGCATGTGCACACGTTCACGCCAGGCGAATTAACTTGATTTCTTCCTTATCAATAATTGGTTAATCATGTGTACCCGCAATAGTAGGCGTGCGTACGTTCGTGAATTGCTGCCAGCATGCCCACATGCTGGAATACATGACCGCACAATGCGCGTCGTTTTCAAGGGGACGGACAATTCATTAACAGATAATCCCGCTATTGCTGATGCGGATGATGGGGATGATGTTAGTCCTGTTGCTGCCACTGCTATACAACATCGGCGTCTGATTTTAAGGACACAGGTGGATAGGGTCGAAAGGGTGTATGAAATTACTACCGTTAGGCATAAGTCAGTCCCAGATCACTGACAGAGGACATGAAACGATCTCACGTATTTTCTGTAGCGCAGACCACGCAACCCGTTTTTTTCAATAAATTGTAATAATGAAAGTAGAGGGCCATTGGGAATGCTTAAACCGTGCGAAGACAACGAGCCGGCCAGTAGTTACTAGGACCGACAAATTCCGGACCGAGACAAAACAGTTGCTTGTCTAAGTCAGATTCGGCGGCCCATTCGTTCTTGAATGATTTTTATTAACTAGTGGTTTCTACGGTCTTAAGGGGAGGGGTAAAGGCGTTGAGGGGGCAAATGAGATAGGAGTTGTCTATAGGTGGAGGGAGACCGCATCACTCCCTAATAATTATTGTGCAAATTAACCGGAAATGCATGACACTTATAGTGTGTGTATGTGTGTGCGTAAGTAACAGCTGTGCGAAAAGATGGCGATGATCTGGCGATTGCCCCGCTAACCACTGCCATCGGGAGCTTCATCCGATGGGTATTAAGCAGGGAGATTTGATGATAAAAGTGAAATAGCCATCATCCTGGCATCTTGCATATGAACAGTTGTCGCTAGTCAATGCTTACACATTAGGCTTATAATTGCAAATGTGAAATACTTCTTCCAAATGAATGCTTTTTGCTGGGAGGAATTAGATATTTAATGCCCTTCCAATTGCCCACACTTGCCAGACAAGTATTCCAGTAAATTTGAAGGGGACCACCATATCCAAGCAAGTCATTCCGATCACCGACAATCTTTTCAGTCAGTCCCTAAATGATCAATTCATTCGAACGAATATGTTAACGGTGGTAATTATGTGCCTATGAATCCAAAAAAATGTGATATGATAATCAAGTAGTGAAATCATCAAGCTTGGTTAAATCGGGATGACGTTCATACTACCTGCTAGATCTTGTTGATACCAAGAGAAGCGGCTGAAAAATCACAAGACCGTTTCCATCCTAAAAATAGCTTGCAAGAGTTCCAGTCAAAATCATTGAAAGATTAAATATAACATTCCATTATGGAACTTACACCCGATTTTCAATATGCATCTGGTTGAGTACAGCAAAGGAAGGAAATAGGCTAATCATAGAGATTTCGTTGTCGCATTGCTTTGATGAACTCTGAAAGATAAGCCGGAAAGACTTCTAATTTTTCGGATAATTAGCAAACCAGGTTAATCTAGAAATCACTTGAAACGGTGACCTTAATTTTCCATCGAAATGATAACGATGTAATGACCTTGTATCACCTAAATCCCGGTTGACATACTGCTAAATCTTAGATCACACGGTCGGGTTGAAAAGTAATTAGAAAGTAAAAAAACGTAATCTTGGGGAAAATTAGTTAAGTTGATTTGGATTTAGAACCGGCATGCCCTTGTTAAACAGGAACATTATTATTAACAACGAAGCGAAAGCCCACCTCAGAATGTAATAATCGGAAATAGTTCCTCTTTAGTAAGGTAATTCTACCATAGGATAACAAGACGAACCTAGCACTAATTGAAAATGTAATTCCTGCGCTGCTGCCTATCTGTCACATCGGATAATAAATGGCAATAGACCAAGGTCGGAATAATGAACTCTAAATGCTCCTCTTTACTGGACAGCTTTTCGACATGACCGCCCGTGCAAGACAATAAGTTAGTGCGAACTTGATCGAACACGTCCATGATAAATTAATCAAAAACATTCCGAATCATCATCACCACCCACTGACTTGTCGGCCATCTCTCTCTTTCTCCCTCTCTCCATCTGTGCTGAGTATACCCGTTCTAGGAGCGCATGCATGTATATTGAGAAGATAAACGCCGGACAATGCTCGCACCTGGTGTTCATTCACAAATACGCGATTCCTCATAAATCGCTCGACCACCCTACCCCTTCTTATAGTGGCCATTGTATTTGCAGTGTTCAGTACTACTGCATCGGCAGTAGTAAATTAAAAATGACATCGTTATTATTCAGTTGGCTGATTCGGGTTAGAACAGGCTTTCTACTTGATGACACTGAACCATCAGCGTTACCATCACTCCCTCATTTGAATCGACGCACACCCCCAAGCATTTGCGCAAATTTATATCGCTTTTCTTCCCTTCAGAGATATTTTAATCACCACAGACCTTGTTGCAATCATGTCTGCTTCGCATCGGCGAACTGAGAGAGAAGAAATTAGTCTCCCTCTGCCTCTACTTCATCCTAATTCTTCCTTTTAATTCGTCCTGCTTACACTCCCCATGCAGCATCAAAGATCGTAACGTGTGGAAATGCAGCTGACTGTTGCAGGATGATTCAAAATAAACTGGTAATAGTGAGGGATTAAGGCAAATCGGTTCTTGCATTATACCATTCCCACACGAGTGTATGGCCCCAACCGCATAGGGAGCAATTAAAATAATTTATTATCGCATGTTGGTGATTCCCTTTGACCTCATTTACGGGAATAATTGACATGAAAAGACAGTGAATATAGAATAGCCGGTGGATATACTAGAAGAATGAAGGAGTAACAAATCTAGCCTTCAAATAGGATAACATGTCACCATCCAAATAAGAAATGAGTACATTTATTTTGGTTAGGAAGGCATTAAATGTTTCCATTTAGCCACCTCATTTTTCACAATAATAATGAATGATTGTTGGATTGACAATGGATAAAAATGTCTTAACAATACTAGGTAGACCATTACAAACGGTTAATTTTGCTAACCTGATCATACGAAAATGGCTGAAGTAATAAATAAAAATAAATATCTAAAGCTGAGGTCTTTTATTTGAAGGGTCTCTGTTTCTGAGGGATAGGATTTGAACTGCACACTAATAGAACGGTGGAAGTGAGTACGTTAGGATTATCGAATGATATTAAATATTTCCAATCACCTCCTCTTTCGGAATGCTTCTCATTAAATTCAGGCTCTCACAATTACTACCAAGGCATGGAGTTAGATTTGGAGCAAAATATGAAATAGGAAGCAAAAACTACCTGGAGGTGAGGAGACTCAAAGAACTGGCTTAGATCCAATATTAATTCAAAGGATCGTCGTCTTGAACATAGATAAGTGGTTTACATGAAGACTGCACTAAATGGATAAGAAGGTCAATTAAGCGCATGAAAGGTAATAAATTTTTTGAAAATTTCACAGGTCACACTTGACAGTACTTTATTACTTTGCCTAGATGTCCAGTTTAATTGCAAAAAACTAAAAAATGCCAAATTTATTTCTTATAGAGTATCACTTAAGTTATTTTAACATAAAAGTACTGTATTAGATTATCTTTAGGATAAAATGGTTTTCATATTACTTAAACCGAATGGACTATTTAAATGCTAAATTTAAAATTTTCTCTGTTGCGATAAGTGAGCGAATTCTTAAACAGATTACGATACTTCAAAGTCATATAAGACCCTCTCTTCAGTTATGTGGATCCACGACAAAGGAAACTAGCAATGCCAACTTCACTCAATTAACGAGTCTGTTTCTCGACCCTTATTAGGAGAGAGATAATGCGGATGCTTAGCCACAGCTAATTGCTCAATAAATCACCAGGGCGGACGTGTTAGCCTCCATCCCCTTGATGGTTCGCGTGGCTTTTATGAGTGGAAATTGGATAATTAGGGCGCAATGCGGTGGCTTCTTTGCTTCAGTGTGTGCATGTGTTTGTATACATGTGTCTCTGACTTCTAAGCCGTTTGCAATCGTCATCTCATTTATCTAATTTGTCTGCGCAAATAAGTACCGTATCTTTTTGTCCCCACACTCTCCGTTGCCACCGATTCACGGTGGAGTACTATGCAGGTGGTGTGTTTGCCTTGCTTGTATATACTCCAGTGAGTGTGTTTGTATTTGGCAAAAAAGATGGCTTTACTCCATCAGCTTCTTCCATTTCCCATACTGCCTTGATTTTTTTCCGAAATTATGGTCGGGACTGTGTTCAAAAAGAATGCTTATAAAAATGTTTGGGCGCATTCATTACTACAAATCACTTAAGAATTCCCACCGACTTTATGCAATTTCCATTTACAATAAAGCGGCGATGTCAATTAGTTTCAGCCTCTTGTCAGGGTCATGGCTAGAACGAATTTAAGCTGGTGTAGCAGTCAGGTATTATCAAAACAAGTTTGATGGTACGAGTTCAAAATCTCTAGTGCGTTTCTAGTGACAATAATGTTTACCCATTATATAGAAGATGGAAAGGTTGATAGAGATGGTTACTTTTTTACTATTTTCAAATCACCGAACTTTTCCCCTGATACACAATAAATTTAAAAGGCAGTTTACTTCAATCAATTTAAGATGAAAAGGAAAATTTATTGAAATCGACATTATCTTTCAGTATTTGCATATTTTCTTCATGCATATCATATTGCATAAAGACAACTTATTTTACCTGTTATTTTTCAAGCACTTACAATCACTGTTCTTTCTTATAATGCAAAAAAAAGAACTAAGCACTTGAGTGTACTGGATAGAATGCGTAAAGTTGTGATCATTATCAACGGTTGAATAGGCATTAAATAGATCCCGATGTAATGCCATGAGGTGCACTTATTCTCTTCGGGGCTGGTACAGTAGATGGGCTTTACCAACGACCTATGCTAGACCCAACAAAAATCCTCAGTTTGACTAACACAAGAAGCCGATGAGCCAAGAAGCCAGTAAAGGGGAGATCGTAAATACAAAGGTCTCTGAGAATACCAAAAGAATGGGACAGAATATATCCAAGATAAAGTCGACTACCGTTACGTTTGACTCTCTTCCAGTCCTTCCAACATCTGTCCTCTCTTGAACTAAAGTTGTACTTTCGACGGTTTACCAAAATAAGTACAAGCGGTTGGGAATGTCGAATAGGACTTTAAACGATGGTTTTAGTATGTAAGCAGTAAATGATATCTTGTTCAAAAAGGTGACAGGATATTTGTGCTTAATGCAATAAGTAGGATACAGATCGAAAACAGAAATTGTGCGATTGTTTTCATTGCAAACCTTTTTATACTTTGAAAACTTTACGAAAGACAGTGAATTAAGGATTCTAACTAAGTAAATGTGACGGTATTTATTTTTAAAGGCTCCTGACATTTTTCATACCTAAAAATTAACATCACTGAAATGAATATTTGTGATACCAGAATGTTAATTTTGACATTTCCAAACTGCCTACATAGCTGAAGCTTTGAACACTCAGAAACATCTTTTTCTTCAACAGATTACATCAATTTAACAACAAGTACAAAACTTTCATAATATATAAAATTAAGAAAGTTTTATTTGTTGGTTTAAGTCTGAAACAAAGATTTGGATGAATGGTACAAGTAGCTCTCCGGGTCTTCCTGAGTTTCTTAGGTTTCACTAAGATCCGTATAAGAACTAAATTATGGGTTGAAGCTCAAGATCCACATCATCTTTATATGGAAGATCACTTGAAAAAATCACGAAAGATGGAATGCATTAGTGACATAAAAATAATCCTTCAACAGTTTAGATGAATTCTATAGCTTCAATGAAGATTGCGGAGACAGTTTACGGATCCAAAACCTTCAACCTTCGCTTTCAGATCAAACCTAGCGAATTAATGGAGGAGGGTGGAGTGATAGTTGATTGAAAGGAGAACAGTGAGCGGGTTGGATCTGCTGTCGTTACAAGCGAGCTCTATGCGGTGGGAATAGACGTGACCAAAAATACCGACATCCAGCTTCGGCGTCGGAGAAAAGGAGAAGGACAGATTGGACCTGAAAGGTAACAGGAAAACCAAACTGCTTGGACCAAGTTGAGGCATTGGAAGAGTCTGCCCGTGGACACTGAAGAAACCAGCACGAGGGGAGAAAACTGGTCAAAATGAATGGATGAAATTGTTACACAGGTATCATATTACCCTTCTCAATCTGTACTTCTTTTTTGGACTTACCTCTCTCTCATAAATTGCCATTTTCCACGGTTCTCAATCCGAAAAAGTAGAATTAGACCTTTCAAATAACCGCGATTGATTGTAAAAGACTAGTGAATGCATTCCAATAAACTTTATTCAGATCCTTGAGAAACCTTTTAATTATTTACTAATCTTAAACTTTATATCCATTTGATATTAGCATAAGTAACGCGGAATCGCCTTTTGATAAAATAAAATTTCACTAGCATTCTTCTTGTAATTGTGAGGCGGAAAGTATATTTTATAGCAGAAAAAATTAGGTAAGCGACACAGTGAAGGCTTCAATCACTGTACCCGCCTTAGAGATACGCAAAGCCGATTTTGTTAGAGCGATTCCCTGTTAGGCGAGCACTGATTTTAGTCGAAGTGTTCGAGCAGTGATTTTTTTTCACAATTTCAACTTCAGTCGAGTTTGCCTCCCCTCAAACCGTCAGACTCAATCCACCCTATTCCCTTCCCATTCTTTTCAAGGAGGTTAACTAAAGCAGCAATAGGAGTAGCTGTAGTAGCAGTAGGAAGCGGTGGTGGTGACAGTCGGATGGAGCTGAGAGAAGGCAGAGCTCCTTCTACTTGGAGGAATACTTATTCGTTTGTATTCAATCTCCCTGTGCCCATCCTCACCACCCTCCATTGCTATTGCCACCAATGCTACAGTGTCCACTACACTACGCCTATTGGCTGGTGATTTATACATAAGTGTGATCGTCAACCCATACCAACCTTAAAAGGGAGGGGACAGTCGAAATATTTGTGCAAAAAATTTGCACATAGAATGTTGCATGTGAGTGTTTAAAGAAAAGCTCTAAATATCCAGAGGATGTCAAAACGTCGAATGGGGTAGTGTGGAGTGTGGCATGGGTAAAGGTGGGGTAACTGCGCTTGCATCCCCGAGGGCACGGTGGGTGAGTGTAAGCGGTTTCATTTGTGCATGTGCAAAATACAAAATGGTTTAAGAAGTGGACATAAAAATGGCTAGGTGGAAGCGCTGGTGATAATATTCCATTCGCAAATAGCCCACAAAGCATAATTGACTGTAAAAATGTTTGCGCTCTCTTCGGCTAATTAACTATGTATATGCTTGGACTCCATCTTACCTACCTCTTGATACACCACCAAATAACTACTTAAGGGTCATAAGAATTGCGACAAACAATTCATTTGACTTGCTACCGGAATAAAAGTGTAGGTATTAGGATCGTATTAACGAAGTGAAGGAAAGTTTTTGATCCTAAGTTCCAGCCATTTAAGCCTATCATCACTGATAGCAAAGACCACTTTTATCTCAATGCCGTCTTCGGTGTTTTCATGAACACAGTTTGTTATCCAGTTCTTAGAACAAGACTCTTTTAAATCAAAGGTCTTTCTCTTTGCGGCTTCCTTCTGCTGATCAAGTATGATGCCGCTTTATCAAGTCAATCCGAATTTCCTCAAGCCTCGCCAAGATCTTTCTCGGTACCGGCCAAATTATTAAGATCGATAATACCGCACAGAATCTTTGAGTTGACAAACAAATCAAAAAATCAAATCCAAATAACTGAAACGGAGTGACTTTCAGCGAGGAGCAAGGTAAGAATGTTAGCCCTCAAACCTGGTGGCGTGTCAGGATCATAATGTTCGGGTAGAGACGCATGGCAAACCAAAGGAGGTTCTTTTGACCTATTTGGCCAAAGAGACTTGTTTTAAGGTTAACAAAGGATAAAGGGAATCGGATAAAGTTAAGTTTAGCGACATCATTTGGCAGTCGGTCATGTGCCCACCTTAGATTGAAGGACCAGATGCAACTATGTAGCGAGAACGAATTTAGCATATTCACTGTTCATTTTGATAGTTTCCCTTTACATAAATACATACGCAGTCCATTTTCGATCGCCGCAGTAAACACTAAGACTTCGATGTGAATGCTTTTTAAATCCATACATGCCGACTTGTACCCTCTATGAGTTTCTAAGACCTTTAAGGAATAGGGGACTCGCTTAACGGGTCCCATCTTCTATGCTCATTAGTTGGTTGCTGCCCAATTAAGACAGCCAGTAACTATTTGATACTCTTGCGGGTTAATAGGCCTAATGAGATTCCTAGCTTCTCAGTCCCTTTTGTCGTATACCTCTTGGCATTCAACTGGAGTCCTTTATCCGTTTGACAACCCCGGAAAAATCCCAAAAATTAAGCAGATACTGCGCCTGGTCGTTTTTTGACTAAGTCTAATTACTCTTCTTGACAAAACTTTACCCATGTATTTTAGTAAAGAACATGTTTTAAATAAAATTGATTTGCATCGATGCTAAACATCCAACACATAAAAATATAAAAAAACAGCTGCTTTCAACGTTTGAATACAAAATTCAGCTTATTTCATATTAACTCTAGATTAGAATGGAAGGAAACTGGGAGACTGAATTTGCTTTGATATCTTTCTGATTGGGGAAATATCGTTGGACCGACCATTTCTAGGCGAATAATAACGAGGATGCGTGGTTATTCCGATCAAATACTATCTAATCAATCACACGCATGTACATAGTAAACTTGATATTTTCGTATCTCAAGCTTACAATCCTTCATATTCCAGGTAAATAGCCAATTCAAATCGAATCTCGCAATGCGAAGAAATAGCACTCATTTGGCGGTCCTGGCTGGTTAACACAGGAATGTACAAGGCTCTTTGCCGCAAAGCGGAGGAAATGAACAGACACAGAAGAAGTGATCAAAAAAGGATGGCTATCAAGACATGAATCCTCCCTTACGTTAGTTGGGAAATTGCTTTGATACCGACTGAACATCGGAGTGCAATTTATTAATTCAACCGGAAAAAATGAGAACTAGCTGCACGTTCATAAGCTTGGAAAAAATACATAAAAATAAATAAGAATTCGGATTAAACCATCATTTGAATACTTCAAACCTAGATTTCCTTCCTCAGGTCTTATCCTATTACTTGATGAGGGTTGTCTGCTAAATTTGATTGATTGTCATGTTCGCAGTATTAGCTGCGGCTATTTCTTAGGAGAAGCCCTGTCTCATTCGGACAAATATACTGTATTTCTTTTCACGATCCTCGACCCCCTTTCTCAACTTGTTTGATGGCTGTTCGAGGCTAAAAAATCTATCTAAATGTTCTAAATACATTTGCGATGTTTTCGATAGCGAAACACCTGCAATTTTTGCATTCGGGGGACAAAAGCACAATCTCGGAATGAAAATTAAAATCATGGCGGTATTTAATGCTGTCATATCATGATGATAATGCAGGTGCACCAAGTATTTAAAATGTGATTTATGGAGTTGGGGCCTTTTCAAGAAGATGAGGTATGTATACTGGGGACTAGTGGGCACTGAATAAGGGGTGAAGGGAGTAGAAGGATTCAGTGACTAATGATGATTGCTTTGGGTTTAGATTACTTCTGTGCACAGAGATGCAGTCTTAATGGACGTTCGTGAACATGTGTGTCCCAGGAACGTGAACAAACACTCTGCCTAGCATGCGTTCTGTTGGGATGAGACGAAAGGATGGCTGACTTCAACCTCCAATCTCGAAATAGACCAACACATTTGTCATTAAATTTATAGCTGTACACTTACGCTTATTTGTCAAATGAGATGAGTCCAAGAAAGCCCAATTTTACTCGCTAAATAGCGGTCATATAATAAATACTCAATCAGAGAGGGTCTATACTTTTCATGATAAGAATTGGCTGTTACTCCATGTCAATGTAGACATAAGTTCTGTTCTTGGTTCGTATAGAATTTCAGTTTAAGCGAACATATTAGGACGGTTGTTGGTCCTAGTACTTCCCTGTTAAATAGTCGGCTTTTGCGGATATCATATTCTTGCTAAATTATTCCCCTGAAAAATACAGGGAATACAAAGAATAGGTTAAGCTTGTCTGAATTTTGCATACCCCTAGGTTTTAATTGCCCGTCTATACACATCTCTATAGATGTAGGCGCCTATCTATCTCTTCTGAACAATTTCAACAGGCTTAAAAATGAGTCAAAATGGTCTGTCTAATGTACTTGGAAGACGCGTGCGTCACCGTTACCCCGATTGTGGAAGTGAACATATTCAAGTCTATGGGAAACCGGAGTGAATTCATTATCACTTCGTGGCCATCAAATGGCGGTAATGTACTCTTTTGTGGTTTTAAGTCGATTGGTAAGTACAAAACATCAAAAAATCCAATAGAGTCTGACAACCACTTTAAATACGTTAGTGCATGAAAGTTTCTGCCACCAACAATTTATAATCGGCCTCTCCGAAAATCCCCTTCTGCGCACTACTAAAAAACATGAAGCCTAGATGAGCTGAACCGCTAAACTAAACTAAAAATGTGGACACTGGTAGAGGATACTAAAGCGAATAACTAACTAGGATGAGGTGCTCCATTGCTGACTACGATCACCCATGTATCCATGATGGTTGTCATTCATTATTAGTCATTGACTGCAGGCTAGTAAAAGTAGAAAAGTGATCAGAGAAGGGGTAACTTGGCACAATATTCGCTTTTATTCGATTCTATGTTCCCTAGTCTTACGTTTCTCTCCACAGCCAAGCGGGAGCTTCATTTTCCAAAAGCTGTTTTATTGGCCACCACATCCTCGACTGAAGTCCTCTTCTATTCCACTCCACAAACAAATCACTAGATGGCACATGAATTTGAAAACCCTGTAAATAAAGTGCTCTCACGATTATGTGGCCATGGAGATGTACTAAGTATTGTACACTAGTAAATCTAAAGTTTAGTCAGACCTTTTTTAAATTGCCGTATTGACGAACTATCATGAATTTTAGTGGATTTTACTTTTACCTGGGTCACCGGCAAGCATTTACCTGGTAAGCGAATATTATAAAGGCCGAAATGCCAGGAACAGATGGTCTAAAATCTCATATTTTTACCCATTCTGCAAACCTTCGCATTCGCATCTTTGTAGCATTCACCTGATGTTCGCTTAAAGGAAAACCGAAATTTTCTACTTCATCCTTGCTTAGTAGCCACGTTTTATGAACGTTGCCCTCAAGTTCAGCTGCGATATAACCTGCCAGCAGTTGATCATCTTAAGATGAAGAGCAAATTAAAAAAGACATTTAAACCCCAAAAAAGCCACCGCATATCTCGGCACTATTCATTCACATTTTTGATTCGTTCTAATTTAGTCTCATTTGAGCCTAGCTTACTATTAGTTTTCACATATTAATAAATTAGTGAAATGACTTGGAAATATCATGGCCCAAAACTTGTTATTTGAAATTGAAAGTTATTTAAACTGCCCTATTAGGCGTGAGGGAACATTTACAAAAAACAAATGCATTGTAATTCGTAATTTTCTTTAAAAAATATATTTATACCTATTTTGCTGCCATACTAACTCTGCATTAATAAATATATAAGCTCTGATACAAGCAGAAAAGGAGTTTTCATACCCCTGAAGGTATCCCAACATTTGAAATCAAAAAATCTCATCATCCTAATTTTGGCGCTATCATAGGCGGAATCACGTAATGGAAGCGAAAGTCCATGTAGCTTACACGGAGCCAAGTTTTGCTTTACCGAAGAACGAAGAAGCCAGTTGTCAGATACTCGGCGGCACATTTCAATTGAATTCTTGCACTTGTTAAACGCCATAATTTTCAGCAGATTTCCTTAGCTATTTTCCCCATTTTTGCCCATCCCAGTTTTAACTGCCGTCAGCTTCTAGCAAGTTTTTCTTTGATAGCAAAAAAGCGTGATTTCCGGTCATCCTTTGATCGGTATTTTTGCTAACCCGTCGATTTAAACATATTGCTTTAAGCGCGAGTTTCAATTTCATTCAAGTCGTCACAATTAGGGCAACTGATTTTGTCGAGTTAAAGGTTATATCTCCCTCGATCGGATAAGCTGGATTTTGCGAAAGAGCAGACAAACCAGGTTCGTATTATAGATGATTGTTTCTGAAACCCACTTTAATTTGTTGAAACACTGCCATAGAGATTATTTTGCCACAATATTTAACATGTGGAGCCTTCACTGTCACAAAAAAGAGACTGTGCGCACAAATTACAAGTCGATTCATTTTCTGTTTGTTTGTTATTTTCATCCACATATGTAATTAGATTATCTAAGTTGACCTCACCCCCTCCGGATAGAATTTGCTCCTTACCCCGACCCACATCAGCATCAACAATAGCAGCAAACATAAATCATCATCAGCTTTCTTCTATTCCTTTCCGCTTCTTGTCTCAATTCTCCATTTCATTTCGTGTTCTGTTACCCGCCCTCCCTCTCTCTTCATCTTCACTTTTGTGGGCAAAAGTTAAAGTTCCAGACAAACAGAGAGGCACCACTTGCCACCGCATTTGACTACCTCAGGCGGGAGCTGAATTACCCATTAAAGAGGGCTACATTGACTGATTTCGCACATGTGTTATGCTACAAAAATTAGTGGAAAAAATGCTTACGTGGGCTACTCTGTTGCCTCCGAGGCCGACCGGCTGGCTGGACGAGTGACTGTGCCAGTACTTCTTTCCCACTCACAAAACCGCAGATGAGTAAGCTACGGTTTCATTGGGGGATGTTTAGCTATAAGTTTGCTTCTGCACAAATCACAAATTTTATACGTATATAACCGGGTCTCGATCCAACTATTTGCACTTACATAATAGCGATAAACAAGCCCTGAAAGATAATTGCTATTGCCAGCAAACTCCCAAACTAACGAAATTAGAATTTGGCCTTTATTTAAAATTGAATTTTTTCCAAAGCCACGGAGTAAAGTGACTTGAAAGTTCCGGTCTGGTTTCCGGTACTTCTGCAGTTTCTATCCCCTCAGATTTCGTTTTCTATTAGAAGGACTGACTCACTTTCGCATGCCAGTCTCGACGACTCAAGTACGACTGCCATAATTTAATACGGACCCGTATCTTCTACCCCTTAACTAAGATAGAAAGGCAGAGCCTCTGAGCGAACCTCCCAGTGGGCCACCACTAGGGGTAATCATTCCAATCACTGGTTGTTGGCGATGTACCATTAAGACCGAGGAACCAATTTTCGATTTATAGTACACCTGATGTACTGTCTTCTGATGAATTCTTCATCACTCTGTTCTTCATGTGCTCCAAATCTTACCATTTTTAATATGCAATAATGCTGTATTTGAATGCTCAAAATGCCACCCCCCCCCCTCTAAGACTCCTTTACTTAAGGCTTTTTTCCGTCATTTGTTCTTGTTTAGCGCAATTCTCTAGTCAAAAATGTTTGGCCCTAAGATTTTCATTAAATAAATCTGACTGCCTTTGAACAAGAATCATATAGGGTCAATATGCATCTGCTCATGTGATCCATCATCCTTTTTGAGTATTGCCTACAAACTTATCAAGTCGGATCTAAAGGCCTGAAGGTACATCCTATGGGGTGACCAGTTTCGCTAGCTTCTGTTCAGTTTTTGCATCGCAGCTGGAGCGTTTTCCACTAAGCGTACGGCTCCGACCAATGGTAGCTATTTGTCGAAAGTGAGGTTTTCCAAGCCTCCAGTTTCTCACCGACGAGGGAATTTACCGTGGGACATCTGCGGTGCTTGTGATGGCGATTCAGCAATTCATAATCAAACTAACCGGCTGTGACCGAAGAACGTTACTCGATTCTTTGCGTGTAATCTGTATACAATCCCCACTCCACAACCATTGCAACCTATAACGATCAGCAGAATCTGCCCCCGTAAAATAGCGCTCTTTAACCCTGCCCTGACGGACCTTGTTAAGTTACAATAATAAATATATAGGTATTTTTACTTTCGAGTCATTGATTTACATTCTTTTTTACTTAATAGGGCCTGTCAAAACGAGAAACGTTCATTTACTCTTAGCCCCTCACCAATAACCCAGTGGATCGGTCAGTATAGAGCATAACTATTTCTGATTAGACAAGTTAGATTCTCTCATCATACCTTATAGATTTGGTTAAATGACCAAAAAACAGGTTTTCAGAAATGGTTCTTTTTTAAATGGACTCAAGCTGAAGCACTCGCTTGAATTTTTCAAGATCAATGCTGAGCTCGGAAGGCTCCAGACTGGTTTCAGAAGAGGTGCGTTGAGGCACACCGACGGAGGCGTACAAGGCATTTTCTCCCGATCTCGACCCACTGCCCCTGTCAGTACCGTGTGAAGGGGCCGATGTCGAAAATATCCCGTAACCCTGACCCTTTCGCAGTCGTGTCTTGTCTTGACGTGTCTCGTAAATTTCTTTCAACTCCTGCGCTGAGTCTTCTACCTACAAACGAAAATGTACTGTTCATTGCAGACATCCAGACGTCTAATATCCAAAAATACAAATCACACGGACGAAAAAATGCAAGATTTTCAACCATTCCAAGACGTTAAATGGTATCGAAGAGAATCGCAGGGATAGCTCTAACTGCAACTGGGATGTAAATAAGCCGCAGCTGTCAACCGATTAAGTCGTTAGAATTTATCAATATTTTGAGTTATAACCATGTGATTCTATGGCTAACGTGCATGAAAGTGTCAGCAAAAGAACATGCTTAATACTCATGACTTTTCAAAATGCGCCTCTTTAGCGAATCGCCTATAGAATAATGCCCGAGCGACCAATACAAAGAGTTATTCGAAGATTAACACTTTTTTATTTCAAGTAAACGACACGAAGGGTCATATCGTATTTTCTATGGGATCTAAACGTTGTGTGAATTGAGCCTTAGATTTATGATGGATTTATTGGCCACAGAGACATCGTCTCACTTTTTATGCTGCCATTCACAATCAGTTGTGTCCGATAGCCCATTTAGTTCATTTGAGTCCTGACATATTTATCAATAGCAATACTTAAAAATATACAGAATAAGGTTATTTTGGAACCAAATTCGCTCCCAATTCAATTTTAATAACACGATAATACAATATATATCTTTAAATACCTTCGCGGATACTCACACAAGCTGAACCTGTGCGCCCCTAGTAACTCACCCAGAATACACTTAAAAAAAGTTGCAGCACAAATACTAATGGTATAATTTAGCATCGGCTTCCGTGATAAAATCGTCAAAATATACAGAATCTAAGGTGAAGTCGTCTAGACTAATAAACGCAGCCGTATTTCTGGAGAGGTTAAGAGCGCTTGGAAAAAGACCGTTTTTCAGAGAAAATATACCTCACAAGCGAAAGAACACTAATAGGAGGATCTGCCAAAACATCGATTTAAGTGGCTCATCATGGAATCTCCTACTATACTGTTCATCGAATGCCAGAAAGTCGGTTTGCATTAAAACTTGCCTTCGAACTAATTGGTAGAAATGTTTGCTACACCAAATAATAAACGATAGCAATACCTGAGCTCCGATGAGCATATTGATAAGTTCAGCATCGTCGATTTCATGCGAGAATCCCAGAAGATCTCTTACCCTGCGAAGATCCTCCAAATTGATATACCCTTTTCCATCAACATCGAAGAGTGAAAAGGCCTTTGAAACATCGAGGTCTTCATCAATGCTGAGAATCCACTGCGTTAGAAGTTTCATGTAGTCACTGAAGACTACTGTGCCTTCGGGGAACATAAACCTGAGTGCCTCACTTTCTTTGCCATCAATTTCATGCCCGAGGGCTCGCAAAACTACCTGAAATGAAATCAAGTCGGTAAACGCATTCAACTTTCCACCAACCAATTTAGAAGCACCAACAATGTATTAACATAAAATTACCTTTACGGCATCAAGATTGACCACGCCAAGGCCACTTTTATCAAACAGGTTAAAGGAACGAATTAGATCATCCTTGATGTCCCTCTGAAGGTCTATCTTAGGCCAACGGGCTGGCTTAAATTTCAATTTAATATCCGAAAATCGTCCTTCAGCATCAGCGTCTGCAAGCGCCATTTTCGAATGATCGGTAGGATAAAAGCTGCATCTATTGATTTCACTTCTCTAAATAATTAGATTATTAGCAGTCGGCTTAAAATTTAAGAATGCTAACAGGGATACACCGCGTTTATTTAAATAATGCCAATAAATTTCTTTACATCTAAAACCTGCAGGGCACTCATCTCTCATCTCCTTGCGGTCCTGTGGTGGTAAATTTAGTCACAGAAGCATACAGGTCCTAAATGGTATTGAAAATAGGCGGCTATTTATTGCTAGCAAAGATTTAGTAGGCCTAACCTAACGACTTAACTCTAGGGAGAAGCAAACGTGAGACTAACATTTAAAGGGAAATCGGGTCTTCCAGCTTGACGACTTGTGACGAATCAAAAATAAAGCTGACGGGGCCATTTGAAGACGATGCCTCAGCAAAATCACTAGACTATAAATGAAGTAATGCACTGACCGGTGTTAGTCGGGAAAAAGAAAGTGCAAAAAACTGTGACCTAATGACGGATCCCCTTCTTGAATGTCGTCCGTATACTGCATTTTGACCTTATTTAGAATAAAAGCGGGTCCACACAAAAAATGTACATTTACAAACGATAAAATTGATCAAATCGAGCCCTCAATCTCGAAAAAGGAACGAGTGACAGCAAGTCAAGCGAAACGAGGATGCCAACCAACCATAGCTAGATGCTTTTCCGTTTCGAGACAGTTCAAAACCAAGCCCATAGGAATGTAGAATGCATAATTAATCATTAGTTTAGATAAGGTACCTGCCCTAGCTCAACTTAATGATCCCCAGTGGGCATTTGAATATTTCACGTTTCATGGGATTGCAATAAATCACTGGCATATACGATCACTCTTTGCACTGGAACATATATTTTGACTGCACTACAGACCAGAGAAGGCCACTTTATCTCCGATTAGCCTCAGTGGAACCATTCGGAAAGTGCTCGTTAGCAGTAATAAACCGGCAGAAGTGACAAGTTAATCAGCTGTAAGATTGTGATACCAAATCATAAATCGCGAATATTCATTTAAAGCGCGACTAAAAAAAAATATACTACAAAACGGCGGCAGAATCCAAACCAATCCCACTCTGATCGCATGCTACTAAGCGTAGCAGAAAAAAATAAAAGTCGGAGCAAATGCTTAACACCATACTACCAGGACAAATAATCATTTCAAAGGTATTTATTAAAAATGAATTCTCCCAAACGGCCAAACCTGAAACAAGCACCCCGAAAATGTGAACGCTGCTGATTTTACTTAAGTAGATTGAAATTTCTACATATGCAGTGGCTGGTCCCAGAAAAAAATCTCGATAGCAGTCTTTGCTTTTTCAAGCACTAACTTGTGTCCTAATAGGATCGAAAACTGTTCAAACAATTTGATATTCAGACAAGCACGATTTTCAAGCCGTTCTAGACCCCTAAGTAACCATTTTCAGGAGCAGATAAATCGATAACCAATTACTGCTCTGCGATACAATCGATGTGAACCGCCCATAGTGAGAATTACAGGATTGGTTGAAAAACCCACAATCAATGACCAGAAGCCTGCACACGGTCAAGGAAACAGTTTAAAGATATCTGCAATATACGATGGTATCATTCAACCGAATATACAGAGAGTAACCTTCATACATTAAGATACACATCAATGCCGCAGGATTCCCCGACTCGGAGTTGCTAGGAGTGGAACAAACTTTGCAGACAATTTTTTCTCTGAATAAAATTCTACAATTGAACGAGTTTACGTCAAAAGCAAAAGAACCTACTTTTACAGAAAATTTTTCCAAAGGAGACACGCTTTGGTGGAGAAGCCCCCCCAAAACTATCGACAACGGAGAGGTCAAGATTAGACTCCACAATATTGGAACCGGAATCCTTGAATGGCTCAGAAGTAGATACAGTAGATGCCTCGCTAGGGGCTAAGACCTATTATTGAAACGCAAAAAAACAAGACATTAGAACTTTTATTTACAAGTTTTTGTTTCATAAAGACAAATACGTGGAAATCGGGGCACTCATACAGATTCTTGGGTGTTCTCCTTTTGAAAAACTTTTACGTTTTCAGGATCTTTGCTCACTTCTTTCTTAGAACGCTTGCGTTCGGGGGAAGTCTTAAAAAGGTTAAAAAGTAATGCGATCCAATAATCAAAATCAAAACAGATTAATGAAATTGGGACTCACAGTAGGGGGTTCTTGTAGCGACAATTTCCTCTTTCGTGAAGGTGAAAGCTTCAGTGTGACTTCCGATGATGTTGCAGAATCATGCTTCGAGGAAATTTCAGATGCATTCCCTTGTTCGTTGTAACCTACACGAGACTTTTTGGAATGCAATCTAAAAATCGGCTTCAGATAAAGCTAAACTAACATCTTAGCCACACGGAGAAACGTTTTTCTATGCATTGACACTTTTGTAGACAGTATAAGCAATTGATCACTAATTTTGCCAAATGGAAACTAAAAAGTGATAATGACAAAAAGAAATGACTTACACCTGGATATTTACACATCTGCTTAGCTAAGAAAATCAGCAAAGTCACCATATCAGTTGAATAAGCACTTTTAGTAGAAATTTTTTGGATATTTTCCAATGCTTTTTTGAAGAAAGCATTAACTATTGATGGTGTTTCCTAAAAAAATGAGTGTATAGGAAACCCTACATCGATTTTAAATAATTCCTCTTTTATTACTGCAATCAAATGAAGCTTCAAGTCGACTGCCGAATTAACGTCCGTATTCAGAATCGAATTGAAAATAGCGTTGGCAACCGTTTCTGAACCGAGAGTTCTCTTCTTAACTGAGGAAATACATCTCACAAAAAAATCTCGAACAAGCTACAAATTCCCAATTCTCATTAGTGAAATTTGACTTAGAAGAGCTCGAAAACATGAGCTACAACACCTCACCATCATGAATTTATCTTGCCTCCAGATATCCAAGTTTTCCCATTCACGAGCCAGAGTCTCGAAGATTCCCTTGACGTACATAGAGCGAACACTACGATTCTTTGTTAAACTGATTAACTTCACGATTCTAGCCACAGAATCTTCCTAAAGAGGTGTAATGAAACACGAAACAGCACAACCAACCTGGAGCAAAAGCTTGTCTTGCATCCAAAGACTATAATAAAGTCCCTTACAGATGCCAAGAATATCTATGTAAGATACCTCAACTGAAAACATTAAGGCCAGCATACGCCCTCTCACCTTCATCTGTTCCTGGCCGAAGCTTCATTAGTTCGCAAACATATTTGTAGCCAAGTTTGCGATTTTTTAGTTCATTAGATGCAAGCAATTTCGCCAGTCTGGATATTCCGTCGAGCATAAAGGGGACTATTAAAAAAAATAAATAAAACTGGAAAGAAGCTAACGCAGAAAATAGCGCAATTCCCACCCCCAAAAAGCAGAGGAACCAACGTGCCTACCTGCGACGTAATTTCAATCTGTGGTCTGCCCTTGATAATATAAACAAATTTCTTACTACGTTCTTAACAGTAAAAGTATTCAGCTTCTAGCTTTTTTGAAGAACAGCACCTTTGTAGCTTGCTTAAAGTATCTTGCCCTACCGTATCATTTTGAATAAGACCATTAATTAGAATTAATCACTGCAACTTTGAAATTATAAGACACTGTTGTTTTGCTGTTTAAAGGCAACCGTCGTTATGGACAAATTTGGTAGATTTGAAATCTAAATGTAAATAAAATAAGAAACTTTGAAAGAAAACAGCTTTTTCTAAAGTTGCTCAGCATATATCCGTTTGCGGTGAAGATCGATGTAAATGCTCAAAAAAAACATTAACACTACATTGAAAATATTCAGATTGAGGTGATGCATCGATTTTCTTCCTGCCAGAAGTTAAGCATGTTGTGTATATTCAGTTGACTTGTAAAAGAAATTGTCCATGAACGAGTGCAGGTAAATCTCATTTGAATGTTTGAAGCTCGCTTCGGAGTAGTCACGATCGCATAGAATATAGTAATATGGCACATACTTAATTTCCAACTTTATTTTACAATTCAAGAGCTTTAACGAAATAACGCAGATCTAACTGGCAGCACTGTCCATTTTCTGAAAAAATTGACTTATTTCTCTGCATTCTTTGCAAAAATTGACATATTTTGAACCCAACTGATTTTCGTTTCTCAATCAAATGTGAGCGGGAGCTGCCAAATTTGATTGCAAACTTGATTTCGTTGAATTGTTAAGAAAGGCTCTCTATATTAAAAGAAAAATATAGATGAGTTTCTAGAAATTTGTCTGAGAATTTCAAAAATGCTTCGAAAAACATGGCTTTCGGAATAATGTGCTTTTAAAACCCGTCGGCGTCTTGGTAGTGTTTTGGCTTCCATTTGGACAAGGACTGTCTTCAAACATCGTTTTAATAATCTTAAATTGTTCGAATGCGGTTTTAAATGTTTCGAATTTCATTAAAAATGACAAATGTTCTAAATTTAAAAACAAAATCTTAGATTATACTCACGTCATCGGCGCCATTTTTGTTGTTGCCCTCGTAGTCGCGGATGACCACCGGAGGCTTCAAGGTCGCCCGGGCTTTCCTTTCTAGAACGCCCGAGGAAGCCAGACGCCGCGTTTTGCATCTTTACCGGGCTTGGTATCGTCAGTTGCCGTACTTAGTAAAGGAATACGGATATACTTGTGTAACCGCAACTCTTCCTCAATTGCAGAAAATGTTGAGGGAGGAGTTTTTGAAAAACAAAGATGTTAAGGACATACGTATTATCGATCTACTTGTTCATCGGGTACATTCACGTTTCGCCAATCATTTTCTAGGGCCAAATGGATTTGTTGGAAGTTGCTCATATGTGGCGTTCTGATTGTCATATTATGGAAAAATTTGACCAGGCTGCCATCGAAAGGCCCAAAGATTTCCTTAACAAATTCCTCTGCAACGAACCGATGTAGTTACTGACATCGTGTATAGTTGGTATGGCCCATCTTCAAATACACGAAGGTCACTGCTTTTCCCTTTTTCATGCTCTTTGGTCATATTAACTCGGGCCGCATTAGTTATACAAATGTTGTTACCTAGTGATATTTCATCCTGTTTGTTTTTTTACACGGTTTTTCATGGGGATAGATGCCTTTAATTTTGCATTTCATTTATATCTTAGTCTCACACTCTCAGTGTACACTATCCTTTATAGTGATAACGACATCCTCCACAGCTATAGTGAAGGACAGTATCATTAAATGAATGGTTGCACGAATCAGGTGGTCAGTGCTCTCGCAGAGTGGGCGCCGATGGGTTAAGTTTGCGATCATAGCACACTCAAAGCTCGCTTCTGAACCCACCGAGTTTTGGCATTGTCAACACTTCTTTTTATCGTGCTTTAGGCGCTGAGGTTTCTCTCAATTTCGTTAATCAATGCACTCTTAAAGCAAACCAGATCTGATTCAGACCCATGTTCCCTTTAGCTTGGTATGAGCCATATTTTTTCTCTAACTGCCTTTGAGAGAGAACAAATTGGGTACAAAAATGCAGAGAAGTGGTTTAAATATCAGCATTAAGCCTCTTAAAAATTATTCTTATTCTAGTGGTGAAGGAAGGCGAGCATGACACGGTTGAGCTGTTTAGATTCCTAAGTTGATGCTACTTAAACTTAAATAAGTAGAGCTGCTCTGAAATACTTGTCGAGCCGACAAAGGAAATATGACGATTAGTTTCAAGCAAAATTAAGCTTCGCGGAAGATAACGGCGCTTTGATCTGGTAATTGATAGCCGAACATGGAGTGTTCCAGGTGCTAACTATTTTCAGATGCTTGTTATCGGATTCCGTTAAGCCTTGTTATTCGTTATCATTCTTGATGGTGATGCGAAAAGGAAAGAAAATGAAAATGAACAGACGCTGATCTTCGGAAAGTGCTGTTTGAATGGCTTTATTTCAGAGTAAACTAGGCAGTTGAACAAAAAAGCCAAGATAACATTTCAGGCAAGGCCTGTATCAAATAACAATCCCTTTTAAGTGCTGTAAGTTTACGATAAAAGTCAGTTAAAAAACAGGTACCTCGGAATCGAGGGCACACAAATTGTTGTTTACGAAGTAAAGCTGTCGCATCAATTAGTACAGCATCAAAAATTAGTCAGCTTAATTGGAAAGGAGGTAGGACAAATAGGCATTGGAAATTTTTTCATTGCCTGTGGCAATCTAGACTAAAGAGTGAGGAAATTTCAGAATTGGAAAGGGCATATTACTAATAACAGAGCATAAAGCAAACAATATATGGGTATTTGTGCCAAACCCAAGTGCTTGCCCAGCCTATTCACTGATGATGCTTTTGATCTTAATGGAAAAAAAATTTTATGGGGCAGTTGAAATTTAGAAAGGCCCTGTTTTAAAGAAAAGACTCACTAGGAAAGCCCACTGGTATGCTCGGTCTCATGATACGGTTTCTTTTTTTTTAATAAACGGTCTTTTTACCATGGGATTAACAGATGTCAAAGCGTAACTTTTGGATCCATTTCGTCACTGGCTAGAACAGATTGTCCCCAACAAAGGTACGGCTACACCACAGCATTTCTCCCGTCTATAAAGTAGTTATTATTTACCAAATAATTTTAATACTTTTGCAATTTTGGTACGTTGTTGTCAATGGATAAACACTTAGTTTTCCCGGTTAACTAGCTAATTTATGCCTTAACTGCCGCGGTTAATAATGTAAATTCATAGCTGCTCATGGATTATGTTAACATGCTATTTCTGAGGCAAACAAAAGCACATTTTTGATGTATTTTAGCTCTAGCTAATTCTCTGCACTTGGGACGGCTAATAAAGGCTGAATCCATTTGCCAGATGAACATGCGAAATTCATGGAGACGAGTTTTTATTTCACCCATACCATGATGAAGCATCTCGATTTTAATCACTATTCATATCAGTATATATTTTCTAATCATCAGACACCTTTATGACTCAATAAATCTGAAATATAAAAGTCAATCAAACAAAGCGACGAACTTGGAGAAGGCCAAATCGCCGCAAATTTGGTCATCGACTTACATTTCTAAGTAACGCGATAGCAAAAATATTATTTCTCGGGGGGGGGGGGGGGGGGGGTCGCAATATCAAGCACCAATTCATAGCTGAGATGGTGAATAATGTAAGTTCTATCAATGAAACAAGGACCTGTATTTAAAGACGACTAAATTATGATCAAATAAGTCGTCTACATCGCCTTCAGCACACAGCGGTTTGGAGGAAGTCAGCGTTGAAAAACAATTAGTAAAGTCAAGAACTGCACGTAATCGGTAAATTCAAGCCCCAAGCACTCGTCGTCGCGCTGTTTACACAAAAGTGGTCAGGTGATTATGATTCGCGATTGCCTAAAATCATCCTTGTTGTCGTTGAAGTAGTGAAGAGGTCCTCAGTCGTTGCAATACTGTGCTCAAAACAAGAGGAGTCTTACGGGCTGGTCTTATGAAGATAAAATTTCGGAGTAAACTATTAACTTAAGAGGAATAAAGACCACGTAAATACCTTAAAGATTGCCATTATTTAGTGGCTGCCTCCCTTCATAAACTTGTAGCTTTGTTACGTTACGTTGGATATTTTTGTACATTGATCGATAAAGGTATAGCCTAAAGTGAGTCAGTTTCAAACTTGGGACCCAGTGCTCCTAATAACCGTCCCCCACTCAAGTCTCAAGTTTTCCTCATCCCCTTCTCCCATTCTCCCAGAGCCACCCAGCAGGTCTGCCCTAACTTCATCAACAAATGGCTTGTTGAATCCATAGTTACTTCCTTTTGACCTACTGTAGGCCACTTTTGTGGCTGTTTTACGACCAGTAACCCAGATTTCAATTTGAATTCTTTGGTTACAAACCGAATTTATGCCAAAATAAAGGGAGTTTCTCCATTTTCTCCATTCTACTTTTTATTTACAATAACGGAACCCAACATCCTATCACAAACATAGACGTGGGAAAGATTTAGGCAAGCCGACTCTCCCTTGCGATCAAGCTTAGTCCATTTTTCATTTGAAGAACTAATCTTATTGATACCAAATAAACCGAATCCATCCTCTTCTGGCTGCAACATGCTAATGTAAGAAACCTTGTTTCCAAATGAAGAGTGATTGGAATGTTTGGATTCAAAAGTATTGTCAAATTCTCTATTACATGCAGGCGGAGAAAGTTAGTGTCGCATTAAAATCTGGCTGATTCTTAGCAGTTTTTTTCTGAATCAGTCTTTTCTATTTCTTCCTTACGGTCGACTTCTGCGGTTTTTAAATAGGAGCAAATTCTCTGTTCTTTTTTACTATGCAGCGTGAATTCGGTCTCCTCAGCTTCAGATAAATTATTCGCATTCTCGCTCTCATTTTCTAAACATACCTTATCAAAGTTTCCTTTCAAATTATTGGATTTCTGATTTGAATCGCTATTTTTTGAGTGTACAAATATCAGTGGTGGTTCCGCAGTCAGGACTGTGAAGCTGTTGGTGTTACAATCAGTCCTCATGAGCGGTAGTTGTGAAGTTAGGTTTGAAGACAGCTCTAATGAAAGGCTTCTATCAACATCCTTCAAGTCTCTACAGCCCAATTTATATAGGTGTAGAGATTCATCTGCTGTAGGTAACCGTTCATAGTTATTTTCTCCAACATTATTACTTATTCCAAACCCTGTTTGGTACATAACTTTAGACGCTTTTCTAGTTCCACTGCAGCTTTTGTTTCGAGAAAACCTATGCGAAGTTGACTCCTTGAAATGTAGAGTTTTGGTGCTTCTTGATGAGAGGGACACACCCGCTTCTTTGACAGCAGTAGTACAAACATTTTCCACTGCAATTTTATCACTTGGCGCAGATTTTGCGCAAATTTTTGATAATTCATTTTTAAGAGCAATATATGGTGATGTTGCTGACGGAGTCATTTCACAATAAGCATTGCTCTTATTCGATCCGTATTTGGTTTGCGAAATAGACTCCAACCACTGTTTACGATTTATCCACGTTGTTGAGTAAGGGCAGTTAAGTGAGCTCAGCCCACCAATACTCGAAAAATCGGCATTCAAATAACAATCAGTATTTGAACTGAAGGGCTTGATATCAGAGAAATCATTCGAAAATGAAGAAAACTTCGTTACAGTTTTAAAGGCCTCAATTTCATTATCCATTTCTTCAGGAGGAGAAAAGCTTGAGCCAAAAGGTAGACTTGCAGACAAATCCGAAGGTTCGGAGATCGAACGGTCTCCAATCAATTTTGTTTCATACTTCTTTTTACCACGTTTCAAATCGGGTGACGTTGACGTCAAAATTTCTGTACTTTCGCCACTAAAACTCTCCAATGTTTTGCTATCGGTTTGAGCTTCTGACTCTGTTGACTCTCGGGTAACTCCCTTTTCCGTATCTACCTCGGGCCTCAGGCTCTCGTTTGACCCTGCCTGGGCTTGTTTTACTTCTTTTTGCTTAATCGTTTCCGTTGAACTTGCTGGTGGGGACGTTTTCCATTTTTTCCCTGTCGGTGAAGAAAGTGGCAGTTTTTTAGGTATGATTATCCTAGGGGGGACGATTTTTTCCATTTCTGGAACGTCCCCTTGTGTGTTTAAAGCTCGTCGCCGTTCAGCTATGATTCGCAGTTTTTCAACAAGATCTTGCCTCACTTCTATGTTCTCGCCACTGGGTAGAACTGGATGAGTTTGAAAACTTTTCATTGCGCTTGGAGGACACCTAGGAAGTTGGTAAGCATCGTGTTTGCGACGAGTGAAGTAACGATTGTAGAAGTCGTCGTATTCTTCATCAGAAGGCCATACTTCGAAATCAACTTCCACTGACTTTGTTCTCAGTGGTACATTACAGTCCATACATATGCCCTTTAAATCGGCTTGGCACAGCTTACAGTAGAACATTCCACACCGCGGACACTGAGTAAAATTTTCCTGAAAAACTTCTTTCTTTGCAGGGTTTCCTGGAGAGGAACACTGAGCACAAAATACGCGACTGATTCCGGCTAATTTCAAGTATTTGGCCAATTTCGGATTAAAGAAGATGAACTTATCAAAGGGTTTCATTTTATTTTTCGGCTTTAGGTTTTTCACATTTTTGAGACGCATTCTGTGGAACAGACGGAAAAAAAGTCCTCGATGATTTCGAATGTAAGTTCGAAGCCATGCTGCTCTTCTGATCGCCGCAGTTGGATAATACCAGGCCATTATCAGGTGCCGAAGTCGAAGAACATAAACCTGATGTTAGAAGGGTCGGCATTATCTGCAAAAATAATTTAGCATAAATTTAAAAGCTTTCAGACTTACTTGGACCACGGTGCTAAAGATGGTGAAGGCCAGAACACAGAAAATAAGAATTGTCTTACGATGATCTGGTTCAGAAGCTCTGGGTCGGCATATCGAAGCATCCACACTGAAGGCAATGTTTTTCAGTGGATTCGCAAATTGTAAAAAACTACGTGATATGTCCGCCATCGAAGAGTTGCCATCGATTTGAGGAGCTACTTCCTCTTTGGTTCCTCCCCCTCCATCTGAAATGCCTTCGCTCATGCTCTAGTAAATTAAATCATACTGGGTTTTCTTAGACCACAAGGTTACTGTTATCTGCATAAAGTTAGTTATTTTTGGACCTTGGTGAATTCACCGAAATCGGTAGAGAACGCTGGTGCAGCGATGTTCACAACGTGGTACATTGCGTAGTCCGCTATTATCATCAATACCAGAGCACTCATACCGAGTATAATGAAAATTATAGACTTTGAAGCAGCTTTACGCTCTGATTTTGACCATCTGCATGCAGTCAAGCTGACGTAACGCCGCTCTTCAAAATAGTTCAATGGCAAAGCCGTTGGTCTCCCATTCTCCAAGGCCTTTCTCTCCTAATAAGAGTGCAAAAAATGCTTTAAAAAGCATTAGTGGAGCGGGGACCAAAGCTGATGGGATATGCTTTTGAAAGCCATTTAAAAGGCTACTGCTCGTATCACTTGACTTAATTTAAGAACCGTATTTTTCCCGATATGAATTCTTTAATAGAGAGATGGTATTGTTTTCTTTTCTGGTGCTGTTTTAGGTTTCGTTGATAAATTGATTTAGTCCCCACTCAGAGCAGAAAATAAAGTAAAAGTGAAAAAAAAACAGAGGAAGCAAAAGGCCAAAAGTACAATCAATCACCTCGTTCCAAGCCGACTGATCTCCATACAAAACTTCTTCTATAGAAATAATGAATATATTTTGGTAATATAGATTCTACAACCGTAAATGAAATAGAGAAAACTTAAATAAATGACTCTCAAACTAAGGGAGTCTATCATCAGATATTTGAAGCCACGTTCTGCAAATGTCATCCTGAATGGAATGCCGAAAGCTCCACATCTATTGAGGACACGCAAAGCAAGTGGAAACGTTTGTATGTGATGACCGAGAACTGATATAGGCCTGGTGGTCTGTGAAGAGATCCGATGGAATCTACTTTAAGCATAATCCCTTGGTTCTCTAGATTAGCTGTTAGCCCCGGCTACAAGTTAAAACGATTCGTCCCGTTACCTCAAGAATTTTCTTGATATAAACTGAAAAATGATTAATCAAAAAGTGGACTTATTATTGTTGCTATTCGATAATTGTTGGGGGATGCAAAACACTGAGTTATGATACAAATGAACTTCATTGCCAAATTTATCCTTCTTGACAGGTTGAAGGATGCTGACAGGTGCGTAAAAACAGTGTTCCTAAAATCGGCTTTTAAATTGCACAAGAAGCTGGATAAATATTTGTGTCAAAGCTAGTTCGAACCTACCTGAGCAACGAACTGAGGTGTAATATGTGCATTATCAAAGTAGGGCTTCTTTATCCATTTCCGCCTGTACATTGCAGATTGCAAGATCAGCTGAATAACGGTAAAGAGTGTCCAAATAACCAGCATCCACTGCATAAAGTACTTGAATCTGTTCATCACGTTCATCATATCATCCATCCTCTCTTCAATCATAACCGTCACCTGGGTCTGAGCACTGAAATTGGAACTCAATCCCAGATCTGTTGCGTCTTCATCTATATCTATGCTGATATTTTCATTGCCCAGGTAACCCTTGATAGCGTTCTCGCTCTCATCCAATTCCGCTTCACTAACTGGTGAAACGGCTACCACCTCCGAGCGCAGTTTGTTCGCATATTTCTCGCAGATGTCATTCAGAACGGACACGGATTTACAGGCTTGGGAGGCAAACATACGAATAAAGTTACAGAGGAAGGACACCGCTTGCATAGAAGCTGCGCAATTAAAATAGAGTTGATTAAAGAAAGCAAGACACTGATTCTTCATGGCAATTTCATCTCCACACGCCTCTACAACAGATTTGATCCAATTCGACTTCTCGTTGAATAAGTTTGTGGAAAAGCGAAGAGTTTCTCGTAATTCCTTCAGCGCTGACCTCGCCTGATGGAGTTTATCGTTAATTTTGTCTACAAAGCTCCCTAGATTTTTCCTGATGATTTGCAATGGAGCTGAGGTGATTTTAGCAACCAACTCCGCGTTGGCATTAACCTGACCCAAAACACAAGCAATAGCATTCCGAAAATTTCCCGAATTATGCATAAAATTAATAGCCGGTCCTGTGGTAACTAAGGTTGTTGCTATCATCATCAACATCCATCTTGTTCTGCTTGCAACAATGTATGGCAGAGTGTTGATAAGTACACATCTAAAGTCGGCAGAGAATGCAATACCAAACACAGCAAACATCATCATATAACAAGCTGCCAGTGTCGCCACATGCGGAGCATGGGCAAAGGCCGAGGCGAAGACTAGGTAGGAAATGAATCCTATGAAGATTCCAGCACATATTCCAATGTAATTCTCCCTTAACATAGTACCAGCATCGAGTTTAGCAGTAGCCGAATACCACGTGAGTGGCTTTTTAAAATATATTCGCGCTGTGTACTTGCAGCACTTATCATCACAAAGTTTCCCAAGTTTATCCAACATTCTGGAGCATAGGGTTGGTTTTTCTAGTTTTCCCAGAACTGCCTGTACTTGCGCTTCCAGCTCCATTTTCTGCAGATATTCCGAATTTGTTTTCTTTATGCCTTCATCTCCATCGGGCTTTACCTGATTTTCCGATTTTATTAACGTCACAGTGTAAGGCTCTTCTTCATCCTTCGCATGATTAAAATTAATATCACTTCGTTCCTCGACATTTTGTGACTTATTACTGTTATCACTTGAGAGAAGTGGCCGTTTCCTTCTTCTTGGTGGATTTCGATTGACTATAGTTGCATCAAAATTACGCCTATAGGCATCCTCTATGAGCTTATAGAGAATCGGTTCTTCGAGATCGTCCCCTTGCTCCTCTGAGAGAAAAACATCTAACGCTTTTCCAACATTTCTAAGCCAGGTCGGTTGTTTGATAGTCGACGATCTCAACACATCTCTCCCTCGAGATTTAGCCATAAAGTCTATTTTTGAGCAACAAAGAAATCATATTGCAATAAAGATATCATGTTTTTTTTCTATTATTTTAGAGCAATTTAATTTATAATAAGCAATGAGTAATCTACAGTACATTCAGCCATTGACACTGACCAAAATATACGAAAGAAATTGAACTTTGCGGGATTTCAGCCAAATGAATTTTGGCCATTCTAAGCGTAATAATAGTTAAAAATCAATAAAGAATCGATCGGCCAAAAGATACTGCTAGTTGTATCAAATCATTTTCTCAATTTTAGCATACTATTTCAGCACATTTTATTTAGTTTAGCTCTCCTTGTTTGGCAGCATTTCCTGTGCAAACAATAAAAACTTCACATCCCTGGCCCCGAAATTTTAAGTTTGCTGATCCTGAACAAGGATCATGCATTGATCGGGGGTCAATTGTTCTTGATAAAGCTAGGCTTTGTTTCGAATTTCATTTTTTATGCCAATACTTAGCTAGATTGATGTTAACTTGGCAAGGCAATGTCTGTTTTACGGGCTAACATAGTAAGAATCGCTCGTCAAATTAGACACAGAAGAGTTATTTTAGATAAAATGTCATATGCAAACCACTAGAGGAATACCTCCGACGATCACAACGACAGAGAGAATTTGTCACTAGGGTAAGCAAGGATGGGGTTAGCGGACTAAATACCTTATTATATGGAGTAGGAAAAATAAAGCCTGGTACAGATGCGGTCAAAAATAGGGCAAATCTGGCTGCATTTCAAATCTTTTAGCCCCATGTTGAAAATCTACTTTACACTTTGAATAAAAGTAGTGGGGTCGCCATATTAGAGATATTTAATGAGTAAAACTGGGTAAAAGCTACTTTCGGCTTTGTTTTGAAATGTATCTCAAAGGTGAACATGTTGAAACTAGCCGCTAAAGAAAACTAATATCTAGTAGAGAAGTTGTGTGGCTAAACTCAATAAGAGAAAGGGTCAAGTGATAGGCCGGCCTGCTCTCATACCTAATTCAAATTGACAACAATTTTTCGTGGCTAAAATTAACAATATTCAGTCGTGTTTGCTGCTCAGTCTATCCATCGGTACCAGTTTGATGATTGCCAGATATCAGAATTTAACATTAGAGGTTTTATTTGATCTTTTTGGACCTTTCTATACCTAAAAACCTTAAAGCAATCTATCAAAAGGCAGTAAATTCTGTTCCTACCTTATTTGAAAGTATTAATTAATTAAAGTAGCAAAAATTTAAGCACCTCAAGTTCCCTTCATTGTGGCTTTTATATAAGGTTAGAGCTAGGTATTTCGCGAATATTTGATTCAGGATTGTCTCATTAATCACCAAAGATTGCTATTATTTCAGCTCTAATTCGTTCAATCCACTGAATACGTCGTATGGACAAATAAATGGACTGTTATCAGCAAGCACTTACAACACAATCTTGACAAATGGATATCATTCAATTTCGAAGATAACACCGCGGAAGATCACAGCGGTTTAACGTTGATCGGACAAAAATGATCTTGTCTGTTTTAGAGATTGGACATGTATGACATATTATTCTTACAATCAACTGGGTCTAAGGACAGGCTTCGAAATAATTCATCTGTAAGATCTATTTCCCAAAGAAGCCGAACAACTTTGCCCACTATCGTCAGTTGAATTCATAGCTGTTTTGTGTAACGGTTTTGGATTTGTAAACCGAAATCGAAAGTGCAGTTCTTTACAATTTTTTCATCTTTATTTATTCATTTTTATTATTTATTCCCCACCCGTTAGGGCAAGTCTTAAGAACTCAGTGGGGGTGAAACCGAAGTACAACACAGCAGTTAACACAGAAGACAGTAGAAGCGTTTATCGACGTCTTCGGTTCTCTGGTCACTTCTCTGGCATGGTTTCATCGTACAGGTAGCAGTTCCAATTCTGAGTAGCACCTCGTCTTTCCTCGACCTTCTTGAGGGCAGACAATTTCCATTCCTCTTCCAGAATTTTTTTTCAACTTTCTGGTGGAAATTCCATTCATTGCTATATGCAAGCGCTTTCCACAGTCCAGTTCGAGACCACGAATCTGGCTATTTACGTGGTACCTCGTTTACCAGGCTATACGAAGTTGTACTTCTGCTGACATAGTCTAATCTTATACGTCCGATGGGTGTTTAGCCCTATCTGGCAGCCCCTTTCATTAGCCCCCAGAGTTGCCCCAGGGGTTACCGGTGGTCACCACGAGGAGGTTAAGAGTAGATTCGACCACCATTAATCTTTATATTTTTCTTATACCTTTGAGGAGGGCCGTAAGTTTCCTGCACCTTGTTAAAACTACCGTGGATTTTCAAAAATAAATTCTAATTACAAATTGTAGCGCAATAACCAATAACCAAGACGCTAAGTCCCACCCAATAAGAAGTATTTACCGCCAAAGCAAAGGAGTAAAAAGGCCTTTTAAATGCGTAGGGGTTGACAAGGCAAAAATTGTATCAGTAATGAAGGGTGAACCAATGGAGCCAGGTAATAAAAGCTATCCTAAAAGTTTACTTGCTTTACATTATTAATGATAGCCGCAAATTGACCAAGAAAAAATGCAATTTTTAAGCGAAACTTTGAAAAAATTTTACTTATAAATAGATTTTAAATCACGTCTCATTTTTAAGGTCTCTCTTTTTGTATATTCTGAACTTGGGGAATCCTATGTGCCCACCCTTTAAATAAAAATTGTCAACTACTTTTATGCAAATGGATGACTATTTTGTAGGCGTTTTGGGCATTATAAATGCCTGTTTTACTTCTCAATTCAGCAGTAACAAACAATAGGTTCACACTTTGGAAAGAAAGTTTAGAAAGCATCATATCAACTGTCGCAGATTTTAGGAAACTGAATATTAAAAAGCCAATTTACAGCTAAAGCACCGTTTGAAGAATGAGGAAGACCATACAGAGCGAGAATTAACAACAGTTGGAATTCATAAAAGGAGAGACATTAAAAACTGCATTAATCTTTCGCTGATATTTCTGAAGTGCGTGATGGAAACCATTTAACGTTTCAGGATTTATTTGTCTAGAGACGTCCTCCTCCAGTGTTAAAAGCTACCTTTGTATTGTATAAGACCTGCGTGACGCAGCTCTTGTGGTTAGCTTTCGGAGTCAATAACTATTAACATTAACATGTTTTTACTTTTGTGTAAATAACATGATCAAAGGCTGACTTATCAATAGCTTTAATCAAAACTTCAAATAAATCCGCCCATATTTCTCTGAATGTGGGAGTTTAATACGCCTGTAATCCGTGGATGATCCTCGTGTTGACTTAATCGTTTCCATTTCCCCCACGAAAATCTGAATTTCACACTATGAGCATCAAAGAGCTGGTAGAAAATCTTTTTTTGGAAATGATGCTATGGCATGGTGAGTGTTTACTGAATGCAAAAGTATTACAAAAAACATGCTAGCGTACATATGAATTAACTAAATAACCTTTCCACAAAACCATGAAGCTTAACGCGAACGGGGCACCAGTCAAATCAATCAGTAGCCAATGTTAGAAATAAACATGGCCACAAACAGTGGAGTGAACTAGTCTGAGTCCATTGCAGAGTAGTTATAAACAAGTCTGTACTGCCTAAGTGCAGTAGTCGAGTTTCTTTTAATGGAGATTTACGGCATGCATTTGTGAGTTCAGGATAGCTGTTCACTTTCAAGTCTACCCAGAGCCCTCGTCAGTTGGCTATTCCGCTTCATTAAGAGTGATTACAAGTCACACATAAATTATTCGGTTCAATTAGGATTGTCATTAGGTACGTTTGTATTGGTTCATGTCTAATGTTAATTTAGATGCGAAGATTGATATCGGAGAAGCTCATAAATGTGGTTATAACTCAACCTGACCCCTCATGTACCACCATGTTATGTAGCCGGCGATTTAGAGTGAATCGATGCAGGTGAATTAGAAAGATCCAAGTAATTGTAATTCTAAAATCGTTCCTGAATTTCACTTTTGATCTCACGCTTGATGTTACTAATTACATGTTTTTTTTTCATTTCGCATCAACCTTAGATGATAAGACTCGGCCATTCTTATATGTGGAAACAAGTGCTCTGACGGAGGGCAAGATTCCAAAAGACGCCGTTTCCGTCAGTTGTGAGTGTCCATTATCAAATCAGCACTGGCGAGAAGCAGCTCGTTACATTCTTTATGAAGAAATTTACGACGCCGAAAGAGGAATATTTGACAATCCCCAGTGTCCGACTGTGCCTTACTACATTCTCGATCGGTTTATCAACATTTTGCGGAGAGGTAAGATGACCTTTTCATTTAAAAAAAAACCGAATTTTTGTAGCATTGATGTATAAGGGATAACCAGTTGGCATGTTTAAGAACAGCAAATGAATTGTAATTGATGAAATAAAGCTGTTGACAAAAGGGAATAGGTTATAAGAAATATATTGATGATTTCAGTATTTATAAATTCGGATTACTTAGTACTTTAAATGACAGTTATTAAATTTTCTGAATTAAATCAGCAAATTTTTAGTTGAGGCTTGATTCATATTTAATCTGAGTTATCACTTCGTAGTAACACAGTGTGAGTTAACACTCTTGATATAAATAGCTTGGCAAGTCCTAGAATCACGTCAGGAAACTCAAGAGCATTTAAGATGAGAATGGTAAAAAAAGGAAATCGAATAAAGCATTACTTTATACGTTTCAATCATTGAATTTTAATGCTATCCTGATAAGTAGTCATTGTCCAACAGCGTTCATTCAGTATATTGAACTTCTGCTTTCATTGACCTTTCAAGTTTGAGTGTCGCTAGTCATAGTTTAAGAGGTATTTCTTTGATGTTACACCCAGTTCTTTCTCATCAGTCGGCTCTCGGTTGATCTGGCATGTAATACGGGCAAAACAAATAGAGTGGCACCTAGTTTCAAAGTTTTTCACGACAGTTTCACAACATTTAAATTCCGCATTACTGGTATAATCTTGATCAAGTAAGAAGTCTTGTATAGCCTATTTTTACGTTGCGACCATTTTGTCCAAATTTTGTAATTGAGGGTTTGCCAGTAGGACAAAAGTTGCAGGCGGAGCATTTCATACTCTTATAATATCATAAGGGCAGAGCAAATGACCCACCTCAGGTCAACGTTATAAACTCAATGAAATTGCCTGCGCACACAAATGCCTAACAAAGTTGTGGGTTGTTTGTGAATGCCAAGCATACAAAGAGACATGTCGATGGACATGTTGAAGAGAATCATCAGTCTTTATTCACTAACATTGTCATTCATAGTAGTTTACCGCTCTGAATCACCCTCTAAACGGACATTAGAAGAGAAATTAATTAAGAAGAAAAAAAAGTTAAAGGGTGATTAGAGGAAGTTTTAAGTGCCTATGTTAACGAGTTATGTTTTCTAATCAAAGCGAGTCCATTTCGTTTAGACTTACAAATGACACAGAGTGATGCATCGATGTACGAATACATAGTGCCTGAAATCGCAGCTTACCTAACCACTAAGGAATATTTATCGGGCAGCAATGGAATTAGACAATTCGAAAGGACACTACTAGCCCCTCGATGGCATCCTGAGATTACTGCTAGCCATAATCGACGGGTATCGGGTTCGTTGATAAATTTAAAAACTCATAAAAAGCTGTAATAAATAACGAATAACCATGTTTGCTTGCTGCTGACTCTAATTTTCTTAAAGATGTATCTTTTATGTATTTAAGTTCGTCAAAGACGTATTTCAATGTCCTTAAAAGTAAGTTAAGTTATTTCCTTTGCAAAATCTGCTTATTTTCAAATATTTGAAGTTAACAAAACATAGATAATAACTTATTTAACCACACAGAGCGGCGATGGAGTCGAGTCGACGATGGTAAATAAGACACTCTCTCAGTGTCTGCCTGAAAATTGTGAGGCCTTTAGCATCATGACTGGCCATATACCAAGTCTAAAGAGAAATTTGTATCTTTTGGTTCGGCTCACGGCAGAACCGGTGCCGAAGTTGAATGGTCTAGTTGAAGTTGATGTTGGAATTCGGTTTATATTTCTTGCGTTAACTCCTAAAGTGGACGAGGATGCCTTTTTATTTCAAATGAGTCGCTGCTTCGCCTCAATGCTTGGTGAATACGTACGTGCAGTTATTTTGAGCAATTCATTCCCCCTTATTGGAAACTTTTCAGTGAACCTAAGTAGTACTTGTTCCTAACTTATAGGCATTTTCCAAATCCATGTATCGAGCACAAAATCCAGTCGATCTATATAAGTCTGCTTTGCGCTTCCGAAAGAACATGAACACATTTCCTATGAGATATGAAGATATATTAAATAAAACAAGAGGGATTAACGTTCCATTTGGAAATGTAACTGAAATTCAATATGACCAAAGCGATCTTGGTAAGCATATAAGTCTATTTCTCCACCTTATGTTTCGTAAAGCAGTTAATTTAGGATATATGGTAAATTAACATACATTTAAAGAAACGATTTTTAGCAGGAAGATCCTGAAGAAACAGTGTACCCTCAATGTTTTTGAAAATATTAACTCAAAGTATAAAATAAACTAATGTCGACAAAGGCAGACTGGTAGAGTCATTCAGTTAAAATTAAACATTCATGGTAAATTCAGTTGTTGTATTTGACTAATTTTCACGGGATATAATCTTAACAAAAATCTAACGATTTAAGGCCAGATCTACTCTGTTAATGCTTGCAAAATATTTGCTATTTGAAACAAATTAAGCGCCTTGCGAATCGAGTAGGTGGTTGCTGCCCAAATTCGACTTCCTGAGTATTAAATTTGACTTAAAAAGCATTTAATTGGATCCGAAAAAGAAACTAGGTTCTGACAGTGCAAAAAAACGTAAGCGTGAGCCACTATTTCATGAAAAATCATAAAATAAGAGGAAATATAGAAATCACAGTAGGATTGATCGAAATGAGCTGGGTGTTTCGATCCATAGGCTCCGGTCTCTCAATCATTTCCTCCTGCCACATAAACGTTTTCACACACGAAAATGATATCTGCTGCATTTTCTTTTGCACTTTTCCAACAAACTCCTTAACTTCTTACTTTAAGTGTTTAATAGTCTTACTGACGGCATTGAAGGGGATGACTTCACCGATGCAGATACAAGTTTAGGGGGAGATACTTTGGTGCACTGCACTCTTCGAGCTTGTAATCGCTTTTGTCCGCCTTTCCACGAGCTCTATAATGGACTTAAAACGCTTCTAAAGCGAATGCCAAGCGATTACACTGACGCTTTTACCAGACAAAATGTGGGAACAGTTGCGAGCAGCATACTCTTCATCTACTTTGTTATCTTCGGACCGGCCATAACGTTTGGAACCCTGATGTGTAAGTTCTTTTTGTATTATTTTTCTACAAAGTGAAGTAGATGCATATTATCTTGAGATAGTCTGTATGTGTGACCATAAACCTTCGATTGAGACGCCTCAAGTATTCTAGCCAAGTAGAATAAGGACTATAAGGGAATTCAAGCTGACGAAAACGAAGGGTGAAAATCTCCAAGTTTTGCAAGCCTAACTTCTTCAAAATCCAGTCGTCTACATCTACCCAATGAAAGTCAACATTTTCGTACCAGTTATATTCATGTAGTTTGTAGCTAGCGAAAATGAGAATAACATCCAGGAGACATGAATTACATTCCCAAATAGCAAGATAAGTCTTTGAAGCAGGCAATGAAATTGATGTTTTCCAGCAGCGCCATCCCATTCAGTACTAAAGCACTCCTTATCAATCTAAATGCGTAAAGTTTACTAGATAATTTAGAGAAGAAATTTCATTTAGGGAGGGATCAGTAACATGATCGACGATTTCATTTGGGTTTCGCCTTTTCATGCCGATCATTCATTCCTACCATACTGGTTTTCTCAGGCCCCTAATCGGGAATTCCATCAAGATTCCGTCCTGCAATGAATGCGTCCTCTGCCAAGTCCGCTCAAACTTAAAATCCTCCACTTATTCATGAGCAGCCTTTGCTTCTGTCTTGATAGATCGGGTGTTGAATTTATTATTATGTTCACAGAAGTGAAAATTGATGCACGGTTTGAAAAGGCGAATAACATGCATACGCGGACGTGTATCAAAGTGAGATAATGCAGCCTTTTGTGAGGTTGAGAATCATACCATTTTATACATAAATGCAAAAAAAGTAGCTGGATAAAACTGCGGAGACGTAATATTGTACAAGATTTCTCTTTTCTATACACAACTACGATTATTTATGCGAGACATTAATCCTATTTTTAAATTTAGTACAAGAAGTACACCCATCATTTAATATAAGCTTGAATATATTCGCCACTGGGATATTCTCCGTACTGTACTCGTTATTTGCCGGACAGCCTCTAGGTAGCGTCGGACCCTCGGGACCCGGTTATATTATCGAAACAGTTATTGCCTATGTAAGCTTGTTGATCTAAGTGTAGCTGAGATTGTTGCTTTCGCTTCTGTCATTCTGTTTCTCTAATTTAGTTCGCCTCTGTAATGAACGCTGATTACCAGATATATAGATTCTGGATCGGGATTTACACAGCTGCATTCGGCGTTTTCCTAATATCCCTAAATCTTTCATCTATGGTAGTCTATGCTAGGCGTTCTTTAGAAGAATTATTCAGTGGATTTATTTCTGCATTCCTAATTCTGAAGGCTCTGTTCACTATGTTCAAGGTGAGTCCTAATTGAACTGATTATTAAAGGCCATTCCACAAAGCCTTTCCGAACCCGTCAGTACCGAGGATATGATATTGGCTTCACAAGCTGCAGTTCAACTTTTTCTCGCCTTCTGTATGCTGATCTTTTCGATATCCATTAATAATCTAAAGAGAAGTCACTTTTTTCGGCGTAAGGTAAGTTACTGTTCCAATGTGAAATCAACATATCATCTCCAAGATTCGATATTGGCTAGGCGCCCTCAATGTGCCCTTGGGAATAGTGTTCGTCTCTCTTCTGACCTACATCTTCTTTTCAAGCTACCCTATTGTCTTTCTTCGCGTTCCCTCGGCCTCTCAAGCTAATCCCACTGAATGGATAAATGTTGTCAATTTTTCATCGCTGTCCACCTTCCAGGAGCCCTCTCCTGCTCTCCTGCACAGCATGGCACTCTTAATAGGATTTTTTCTCAGCCTTCTCATTTTTGTAGAAACCGCGCTCAACAGGTATGATACATTGCTTATAAATCTCTTAATTAACCAAGGGGTTGTACATATAACTCGCTTTAAATGCAAAGGTTTTTCTTCTGTTTTAACAGAGATTCTTTTTGGGCTCGGTGTTTAGTAGGCACTTTTATGCAAGTGCCATATTATTTTGAAGGCAGGGATCCATTTGAAACAAATTCATCTTACGAGAAATTATGAAGGGAAGGCTAAATATGTCAGAATTTTTAGCAACCATTTTGATAATTTCACATTGGGCATCCATGGACCCGATGAATGTCTTCACAAACCAGCACTGAGCAGCCTATGAAGTACAACAGTAATCTGGAAACACTTAAGCAATTACTGACATTCGATTTACCCAACTCTCAAAGGTTGTGCATTTTTGCCTTCTGTAGGTACAGACAGCAGAATACCATTTAACTGCTCTTTAGTTAAATGCTACCGCACATTATTTTTTATTTACTCCCCGCCCATTAAAGCAAGCCCTAAGGACTTGTTGGGGGTACAACAGAAGTACAAATAGCCTTTTACAATAAGTGGCACACAGCAGTTAACACAGAAGACAGTAGAAGCGTTTATCGATGTCTTCGGTTCTCTGGTCACTTCTCTGGCATGGTTTCATCGTACAGGTAGCAGTTCTAATTCTGAGTATCACTTCGTCTTTCCTCGACCTTCTTGAGGGCAGACAATTTCCTTTCCACTTCCAGAAATTTTTTTCAACTTTCTGGTGGAAATTCCATTCATTGCTACATGCAAGCGCTTTCCACAGTCCAGTTCGAGACCACGAATCCGGGTATTTACGTGGTACCTCGTTTACCAGGCTATACGAAGTTGTACTTCTGCTGACATAGTCTAATCTTATACGTCCGATGGGTGTTTAGCCCTATCTGGCAGCCCCTTTCATTAGCCCCCAGAGTTGCCCCAGGGGTTACCGGTGGTCACCACGAGGAGGTTGAGAGTAGGCTTGATCACCACGATACATTATAATCATTTCTTAACCTGGGCTTCATGTGGGAAATTAATTCAATACGTTAGGTGGGTGATTAACTTAGGTGCTTGGTCGCCGTCGCTCCATGGTTTTCCAAAAAGGACCATCTCATATTTTCATATTGGCATATATTACTTAGAACTGCCGTCATCTTGATGACGAGAATTGAAAACCGACTTATTAATTTGCCGACCATTTTGTTAGTCTGTTAGGTTTTATCCGTTCTCTGGCAAAATATTGCGCAAACGGTTTACGTTAATACGACCCCACAACACCATCCTCAGGGGTGATTATTGTTCTTTAGACCAAAGCCAAGTGCTAGTTTTTATCATAATAAAGACTCAAATTTCACAGTCCTGGGTGTCACACTCAGGCTCCTATTGCTTTTTATAGTGTTACGGCTCTCAAATCAAAGGCTGAGAAACCAAGTCCCTTTGTTGTGGACCATGTCCTAACAGTGGTGATATTTCCCCTAATGTCCTGCATACTTGGCTGGCCTTTCATATCGGGTGTCCCTGTGCGAACGATCGCCAATACGATGGCTCTTGTCCAGTTAGATCCACATCCCCCTCCAGGCAAACCTGCAGAGTAAGTTGTTGGGTAAATGTGAAGGAATATACCGTTGTCTTTCCATGTCAAATATGGGACACTGCCAAAAAGTCTCATTGAAATATCGGTATCTTCCCACTTTCATGAACTCTCCTATCCTCGACTAAGTTGTAAGCTGTAAGCTCTAAATCTGAGACCTTAGAGAACATGAATTTGGAACGATCGATCAACGTACACCTCCGATTGGAGTCATTATTCATTCGAAAACGAGAACCAGCTCTTACTACCAGTATACCATCTGTTATTTCGATATTTATTGCATTCAAGCCGCCCAAACGTATTAACTCTTGGAATGTCAAAAGTAAAACTATTGACAAGAGACGGTACGATATAATGGATGTGCGAAATTGTACACGTCTGTTTCACTACAGCCTGTAATCAAAAGTAGATAAAATTAATAAGGCGTAGTTTTGAGTTGACTCTGGAAAGCATGAAAACAAGGTGCATGTCACAACAGGCCCGATTTAAATGAAGGTTCATGGGGTACTTTACGCAGACAACAACCGAATTTGAGCGTGTGCTTTTTCTCCAGATTTCTAGCAAACGAATACAATCATGTATGATTACGGAAGGAGAGGTTGTAAAATGAATTAATTATTAACGAGGAAGTGGGTATCAAAATGTAGTTGATATAGGTGTAGTTTTAATAGGACAGTTAACGACACAAAACAAGGATTGCTAGGGTCCACAGCTCTGATAGCTAAACTTATGGCCACGTGGAATGGCGTATAAGTACGACCGAAGCAATTGGTCTCGGAATTTCATTGGAAAATTTAACTTTTTATCCTTCCAAATTGAGAAAGATCACATGAAATTACATTTTTGAGAAGAGAGGGTGATCAAAAATCACAGCATAATGTTAGTGGACATTTCGGTTAAGTTATTAGTTGTTCAGATGAAAATGTGCGCCAAACACCAGAAAACTTTGGGTTCATTTATGACAAGGTTTTATTCCAATAAAACAAAAAGAAATATTTAAGATAACCCTCTAGATGTATTACCTTGGATTACAATATTTCCGGTCTAATTCACAGCAAATCACCTGAAAGCAAGGAAATGTACAAAGTTTGGATGGGAGTCTTATAAACAGTCTTCCTGGAAGTAATTCTCTAAAAAGAGAACTCCTACTGGCTACACTTGCTGCCCATAGCAAGTGCCAGTTATCGAACCTTCATGTTATTTACTAGGATTGATACTAAAAATACTTCATATACAAAAAAATACGAAATACTTCTAAAAATGGACGCATTAGTTGTACAATGTCGACCCGTAAAATCCGTTATAAAGCAGTAAATTTTGCTTAAAGGTGACTCAAACAAAGTGTTATGAAACGTTTACATATTTTTCACAAGCAAGGAGTGCAATGAATATATTTTAACTTCCATGAATGAGGCAGTAAAACCATCAAGTCAATATTACATCAGGAGCAAAGGCTTCCACATTACGCTCACTGTTATTATTGTCTTCGTTAATGTTGAAGATTCTATTTTGATTCGGAAAATCATTCGTATTTACCTTTGCCATATGAGGATTATCAAGTTGGTAGAACAACGAGTGAGCGTCCTGATCGCCGGACTACTGGTAACTGTGTCCGTCTGTCTGGGAGATATTCTTCGTCTTATTCCCGTAGCCGCTCTCTACGGGATGTTCATCTTCCTTGGATTGAATGGTCTGAATGGACTTGACAGTGTGAACACATTATTTGCCCTACTCACCAGGCGCAAGTATTGGAACCGCTGGGAATTCCTCACCAATCTTCCTCGTCCTCAACTGGCCGTCATTGTAACCATCAACTTTGCCGAACTTGCAGCCCTCATCCTCTTTGTTGTTCTCGCTGAGTTTACCAACGCTGGTTACATCACTCTGATTACTCCGTTAATTTTTATTTTCTCGGGACTCTTGCGGGAGTTCATCCTTCCGAAGTGGAATTGGCTCGCACCTTGCTTAGCAAAAGTAGGTTCATTTCAACTTTTTCAATTTTGGGATTTCTCAATTACTTACATTCAGTGTTTGCTTACAAATACATGCGATTGCCGTAGTTCGGTTTAGGTCCAACTTCGATTTAATGGAAGTTGTTCAACTTTGGATGCATTTTACTTAGTTGGCAGTCCATTTGCTGTGCTGTCTAATTATCAAAATCCAACATATGTACAGCTTTCAAAAGTTCGGGATTTTGAGAAGAGATCTATGGAATTTTGAAATGTTTACTATTGACTTCGCGATCTTTTCAGCTTTAGCTTGAGAGACTGTGCTGATTTTCCCCTCCTATTTTTTGGTAAGCATTTTCCTCACACCTAGTGCCTTCCAATAGACCGACACAATTGTGCACTGGGAGCCGCTTGGGAAAGAGATCGCCCCGGATCATAGGTGTCTTAGGGCTGTGTGTCAGAGTTTTTGTTTCTTTAAAGCCTCATTGATATTGACACCAGTTTCGAAGTTTTTCATGTTTACAAGCATTCAACATCGCTAAGCTTTACTTTTTTTGTACGTGCAATTTTAATATGCTAATTGCACCGCTAAAATAATAACTGTAGGAGTCTATCGAAAATTGAATACTTACGCTGAACTCACGGTGCAGATTTGATGTTTGGAATGTGTCGAGAGAGGTGCTGCAAAGTACTTCCCTGCATGAGGATATGGGCTTCACATTTTCATTTGCAGTTGTCATGTTTGATTGAGCTAGGAGAAGAAACAACTTCACATTTGTGCAAACATAACTAAGCTCAATTCCACCTACGCATAGTTTATACTTCGGCATTTCTAGCTCTCGCTCTCTCAAAATATATTTACAGTTAAAACTTCTTTCTTCGCATGCTGGTATTCTGACTCGACCACAATGTATATCCACCAGTTGTCAACACTGACTGGCCACTTCAATTCACCATCTGTCCTTCATACAGGAAGGCATTTGAAGGACTGCATCGAATGAACTAAATCTTTTCATTTTAGTATGACAAGCGTTGTCTGCCCAACCCCAATAAGGATACAAAAAAGGCGAGGTCAGAGAATGCAGCGCACGCTGAGAGTGATCAGAGTTCATCCGTTGAGACATTGGTCTTCTGACCCTCGACTCACTCGGCTTCCAAATAAAGGTTTAAGACCATAAGGTGATAACTCTCTCATGCAATCACACGCTTTTTCGCTTATCAGAGTAACTTGCTATATCATTAAGAACCAAACGATACGTAAGGAACGTCGTGCTCCTATACGTGCAGAGTTTGCTATCATGATCTCATTTATTTACGAATAAATTTTGTACTGATTATGGGAAAAACAACTTCTTCATGAATGCATAAACTAAACTCGTATATATATATGATTGTTAACTATCCAGTGAAATGGCATATCAGGAATTCTTAAAGCACACCGTACTGCGCATACTCTCTGACTTGTAAATAGAAAGATGTATTAAAACGAAGCTGCATTTAAATGGATGACATAAAAAAACTATGATAAATGAAACAGTGGTATAAAAGTGCTTTGCTGTTAAGCTTTCTTGAACTACACTATGAGAAGATTCAGGCATGGGTCGATTGTTGAAATCTCAAAAGGGTACTCATCTACCACAAGTTCATAAAGATTTTGGAATTTGATATTTTCTTCATCGTAATTACTTATTGAGTTGAAAGAATTGAGCTTAAAAAAATCCTCAAAATGAATTAATTCAGTTTATAGAAGAGACGTAGATCATTTATGAGGAAAAGCTAGTCTCCTTCTGGACTTGACCCCTTCGATTATTAGCAGAAGTCTTCGCCAAAAGATGTTTGTTGAACGACCTTTTTGTCCATCATGTTCTTTCCGAAAAATTGCTTGCATTCATCCGCTTCCATATCGTTCCTCCTCAAACCGGTCTTTGAAGATGCTGGATTGGATAATCCACACACTTATCACTAAACAGCCCACTGATTGGTCAAATCGTAACCATAGCCTTTATAATGCACTAAGACACATGTGTTCTCCTACAGATTTTTGCTGTTCTCTGCTGTTTTTTTCCCAAAATAGGGATGATTTCCAAAATAATGACATCCTTTTTTAATAGAATCTCGGAGAAGGGTAGGACGAATGATGCAGAAGAATTAGTGCAGAGTCATCTTTAGTATACAAGGAACTTTTTCTGGACCTCTTGTGCTCTATCTTACTCATATTCTTGTCTATTCCACAACACATTACAATTCGAAGCCTAAATTGGAGGGAAACGCCTCTCAGCCTTTATCATGGACGAGAAGAGATACCCTGGCGCCTCTAATTGATGCATTTTTATGGGCTTCGAACCCACGCGTGGTGGCTTCACTAGTATCATTTTAGTGCCCCTCCCAATGACCAGTTTTACTAGATCCAAGCGTTGCTTGAACAACCAGTAGCCCTCATCCTATCAAATGTTCAGACTATTGCAGTAGTTAGTTACTCGGAGAACAGCCGGGTTAGATAGTCTGCAGGCATTTGACCTAATAGCACCTGATAAATTAGACTTCAAAGAGATCAGTCGCATTGAGATGTTTATCGTAAAGGTTTGTTTTACTTTCGAAATTTCAGTAGTTAATCACTTAACCGAATGACCACTGTCTGACCTATGAAAGAATTTATTTCAAAACTTGATTTTGCCGATAATAGAAAGTCGAAGTAACTGTAAACGGAGCACAAACAGTCGGAAGAACCCTTAAGAATGAAGGGGATATAAATCGGTCAGGCACGGTCTGACAGTCCTACAAGTCTGTTGTCCCATAGAGTCGCTTTCCCGTTAAATTTGATTGCAAATTGCATCAGATTGGTGGAGCTCTTGATTGTACAATTCTGAATGCAGCGAAGAAATTACGAGGCCCTGCTCTAAGTGAATAAGGAAGATTAGTGGCCGACCCTAGGTCTTTTTCCCATATGAGATTAGAATTTATCGGTCGGGACTCGACCGCCCTAGTGGAACAATCATATAAAGCATACACCAAGCATATAAAGTATACACCAGTGAACATGACATAAAAGCAATCCTACCTTCATTTGGCATTAAGGATTTCTTCTGTGAGTCGCGTTTCAAACTTGACATTACCTATATCGACCGCGCTTTACTATACCTATTCACTTTGAGTCTAGGCAGTCTCTTAATGTCATTTACCAAAACCTTCAATAACCACAGTTTCCGGTTTACGTACCTTTCACGTTGCTTTGTATCAGGCAGTCATTATTACTATTGTAAGGCAGCGAACTCATCCGAAAAGCAGATGATGGATCAACTTGAATCGCAGGCACCAGATTTCAAAATATAACCCTCTAACTCAAAGATAACGAATTTAACACTGACAGCATAGTACTGAGCAAAAAAAGGAAAGGAACGGTATTTCATCCAATCTTAGGATCAAACGGGTCGGCTCGCTAGGATGAACTGTGAAAACACATATCTTCAAGTCAGTAGTGGAGGCCTTGGAAACTTCTATTAGCCCATCTTTTGGCTAAAACTAGATGACAGCAGGCGTTTGAGGGTATCTCGTTCTAGAGCACGCATGAAAAACCACGAAGCATGTCTGTCTATATCCAACGTGACAAAAGAAGACATCGCCGTCAGAAATAGTAGGGTTATCAAAGGCACAACATGCATCGTCACGATAAGCTAGAGGTAAAAAACTTTCAGTGGCAGCAATTTCTAGAAAATTTATTGCTGGGAGGATGACTTAGGAGGAGGACCAGGGAAGCGCCAGCGCATCCACACCACGCGAACACGATCCCACACTGCGGACAAGGAGTCCAAAGCTGGTCGAACATCCAGCAGAGCGAACTTATAATCAGGATCTACCTTTTCCGAGTCATAGTAATCAATAATGTAGCGAACATCATGGCCGCAACGATCCACGATCCAGTCATGTCGATCGAAGGGTAGCTCATAGCCCATCCAGTGTCGCAAACGAGCACGAGGAGAGTAATTTGTGGCGTCTCCAGCAAAGCTTCGAAGTTTGGGTGTACGACACTTTTTATAATGCAGCGCCTCCCATTTTAGAATCTCTGCCCAGGCAGCTTCATTGTTGGCATTATGAATGCAAATAATGCTGTTCATATCGTCTGCATTTATCTGATCATCTTGCCACCGCCAGCCTTTGCGCAACATGGCGTTCCAAAACATCTGGGGTGATGGATAGACCCAGTTGGGGTTCTCACCTTTATTCACAACGGCTTTGGGGATGCTTGAAACCATGCGATCGGTTGAAAGACTAAAAGGCTGGTCTGGTGCGGGACTCTGATTCTCTTTAGGCATCTTGAATGGATAAAATAATAGTAACTTAACCAAAAAGGATAATGTTAAGAGGAAATTGTAGATGTGATGTACCATGTTAAGAGGATTTATATCATTTCCGGACTCCATTATCGGACAGCCCGGAGGAGATGGAGCTTTTGCAGCCGATTCTTTGTAAGGGCACTTAGATGGACCTGACATTGCCAAAGCAAGCGAGGCTGAAAAAGCTTGAAACAGTTAAGTAATTTATGGCACCAACGAAGATAATGATTTAACCTCTATTTCTTAAGTAAGACTGAAGAGAATTATAAATGCACTGCAGGCAGCAAAGCTATTATCAATGTTGTGAAAATACAAGTAAGCAACCGGCGGTCGCCCACCTTAGGAGAAGTTCAGTCGTAGTGTGCCAAATGAAACTAATCAGGTTTTCGCAATTCAAGGTTACACATTAATTGGCTTGAATCATCCAGGCTTAGTGGTATTTATCCATTTCTCATAAAACCTAATACTGGCAGAAAGAGTGCAGAAGGAACTTATAAGCGAAATATGCCTTAAAATTCATTCAAACTTTGTTCAAATCTGATGATCGGAGATTTGGCTCGCAATCACGCCCGATCCGCACACGAAATATTTATTAATAGTGAAATTGGAAAATTCAAACAAGAACCTCTTAGCGAACGGGTTGTGAGCATTTTTGTAAATTTCATCTTTTTCCCCCTTTTCTGCTGACAACACATTATACATTAGTAGCGATTTAATTTCTTTTTTTAATGGTCGTTTGCGAAAGGCCTTCGAATCCAGTTTAGCAAATACGCGTTTTGCCGAAGTCGGCGCGATTCTCATAATCAAGACACGCCCTCTTATGGATGAATTTATTTGAGAGTGGCTTTCAAATACATGTAGCGCTGTGAACTATTGATGCCTGAAAGTATGCATAGATCAAAACTGAACCACTGTATTTATATTTTTAGTAATTTTCAAAAGTAATGCTTTTCGTATTGCTGAAGCATTACGAAGCTTTGCCTATTTTTTGATGATGAATCGACTAACGAGCCTTGCCTTCAGTATTTCAATGGTTAGTATCAGCTATTGGAAGGTACATTAAAATGAAATGCCCAGCCTTAGTTACCGGTTTCGATATTTCGATGAAGCCTCAGCCTATTTTTCAACAATTTCGCAGACGGCCATATTCTACGATGGTAACAATAACTTGGTGAAATCTGCAGGTAGAGCTATTAGGAAGAATTCTGCGCTGTAATTATTTGTCCCTTCCTAAGATCATTCAGACACTGACCTCGACCAATTTCTTTTATATACTGGTATTCCTCGTATTTCGTAGATTAATAAAATAATTGATTTCCTATTGGTTTATGTTCATTTCGTCTTTGGCTGACTAGATGTCTTCAAAGTGCAAGATCAAATTTGTTGCAAATATCCTACCTATCTGTTTGTCAGTGAGGGGCGGGCTACTTGTTAAAGTGTTAACACTACATTGGTTCGTACCGATTAGTGATTCAATCGGTTTAAAAGTCAGCTTTTGAGAACTTAAACTTCATCTCCGTATCTGAGTTCCGATGACCTATTGTGATCTGCCTATTTGTCGATCGATAAACGCACAAGTTACTAGGGTTTCGCATGTTTCTTTTCTCAAACAAAGTACAAATCTGGCTTATCTCCTTGGAGATCTTCAGCACTACAAGTGAATTTATACTCGGAGCAGTCAGGATACTCCTATACCCAATCCAGTATTTGAAGTAGAATAAATTCTGGTGGTGCTCTGATTGAAGATTTCCCATCAATCATATCTTCACGGATCAGCATTAGTCAGTGTAGATGCTGGACTAGCGCTGACGTGTTTCGAACCCTTTTCGTTCGAAGGGTCTGATGCGAAGCTAATCACTAGGATATTAATCGTTTTCCAGTGGGTGATAATCCTAATCAGGAGTATTGGAGTTCTAAGTATGGTATTTATTGTCGCAGGTTTCATATTATCAAAGCGGCAAAAGTTACTAAGTATCAGAAGGTAGAGGTAAGGTATTAGCTGATATTTGGGGCCTACCCTCCCGCCATATTCATGTCTAAGGGGACCTCGTCCCTATTTGATACTCTTTCAGTGACGATAGACATTTAAGGAAGGAATGTACTCAGAGTCCATCAGATAAGGATTCCAATCTTCGGAGACCTGAATCTGAGTGGGTTTAGGGGTGGGTTCTATTTAAGAGGATTACTGGAGTGTTAAAATTGAAGGGCTATTGAAGGGAGCACATATTGCTGATTCGATTTCGTGGGGCACCGGTTTAGTTGGGGAGAGAGGGAAGGTTCAGGGGGGAACCCAAACATCAACCAACGCCTCGTCTAAATCTGCAATTCGGACTACTCAGTGGCCCATATGAGGGCCTTTCCCGAGTGTTGAACTAAAGCTCCTCATCGTAGAATCATCAGAGAGTCACTTTGAACTAGCGATCGATCCTCGGTCAAATGATAGGAAATAAAAATATCCATGGCGGTACAGAACAAGCATTCAAAGCGCTATAAATTGAATTCGCATGTCAAATTGACAAATCTAGTGTCAAACGACTGGCTTGCCCTGATCGGATATCTCCAGATCGGTATCCAGCATCGGATATCTACGTATGACAGCTACCCCTTTATAAATTCATTTTAGGTTTTCGATACATATCCCCTTCTCAACAATGACATATTTGGATGAATGCATCCTGTCATCTAAGCTAATTGTAGCCTACACTGGCATTCCAGTGCTCCATTCCGAATCACGTGAAGGATCACCCCGTTTGACTAGCATCGTGGAAGTGCATATTCCATCTCGTGCCGATGTAGCTTGCACCAATCGTGAGCAAAAAAATGACTATTTTGAACTTGTACTTCAAAGGGAATTAAAAAACTCTCACAACCAGTTTGACTTCTGAGGTGCACCACGAGACTAGATTGCCAGACGCGTTACCTGAAGTACTGCCAAACAGTTCAACATTACGTACTCATAAGGCTGCCCTAAACCGCACCTTGTTGGAGGCATTCGCTAGCTTCATCATTGTTTCAGAGGTCAGTAGCAAGCGGAACAGCCCCACTAATTACAAAAACAAGGGGCAGCGCTTGGAGCCGGAAAGGACGCACAATAACAAGCACTCTCTAACGCCTGGTTACTCACGATCCGCAAGCTACTCCACATAATTTGGATAAAACTCATACCACCTGCTGATATTGTCACAGCAGCAGATCCAATCAATTTCAATTCGTTATTAGATTATCGCCCTTCCGTTCGTCAACTACCACATGCACTTATAAGCTGTACTATTTGCCTGACATGAAGAAACGCGTTTGATGAGATCCAAGGCAGCGCAATGAAATGCTGAAAAATCAACGTAGCACGGCTGCCATCCACAACACAAGCGAACTAACTTGAGAACGTAGAGCCCAGACTAAAGTCAAATATAGCTCATAAATTAGTATGCTTGAGTAGGTCTCAACACACACTAAGAAAGCCAAGCCCCGTTTGAAACTTATTTAAACACCATAGAACCCATGGATGTTAATAATGCTCGCAATACCAACATTTGCAGCCGATAAGCAAAGCCAATTAGATGTAGACACAACTGAAGGGGTGCATTATATTCAGCGGTATGCAACAGCATTATTGAGGCGGAAGCTTACTGCATAAAATTAAAGTCATAGCAGCTACATATATTTCATGTAAGGCGAAAGTTGAGGATCATAAAGAAAAAAATAAAATGCAGCGTGTTTACTTCTCTTCACACCATTCATTCTCTTTGCGAACCTGTTCTTCTTCCTGGGGCGTAAAGTCTGACTTGATGTTGAAGGTCTTCCGAATTTCTTCTGGCGTTTTACCTTTTATCATATTGGCAACAGACTTGCAACAGGTATCAAGAAGGCCTTTAATATCGAGATAGTTCGCAGCTAGAATGAGTTCAAAGAGGGTCCCTTGGTCGACACGAAGAAACTCCTGATCCCAGCTGGAAATATCATCTGTTCGACGTTCCTTGTTTTCATCATCATCCTGTTGAGGCGCATCGTCCTTGTGATACTGACACCACTGAATGACTTTTTTGAAGATCGCAGAATTGACAAATTGAAGAGGAATGGGCTCATCATCTTCAGCGGCTTCAGGTCCGACATCTAAAAATTAATGGTAAGGCAACTAACAAACGAGAATATGCGAAAATTCAAGTGTGAATTCGAAAATGCAAGATAACATTAAGATTAAAGTTGTGGCGAGTAACATATTGAAACATAAGAATATTACTAGATTCGAAACCCAAAAATAAGCACAGATAAGAGGACATACCATCAAGAATATCTCTTATCATGACGGCCTGTCGAATGACACTAGCGTCCACTTCGAACACACCATCGTCGCAAGTAGTCAACCGAACTGGCATCTTCTGGAAACTTACAATCACAGCGGTCTAATCAGCGTAGGAATAAACACAAATATGGCGACGTAGAAAAACAAATATTAAACAAATAAATTTTTAATCAGTAATAAATCAATATTTCCTGGCAAAACTATTTTTTAGTAAAGAAATAGTCTACTTTTCGGTTATCGAAGCTCAATTTTGTAGTTACTAGGGCTTTCGTAATTTCGGAATCGCAAAATTAATTCCCCAAATGATGTAATTTAAGGGGATCAAACCTTTGGAGTGATCTTAAAATGCAATTCAGCATCTCTGTATTTTGTCAGTTATCATTTGTTACTATATGTTTACGCAGTTTGATGGCCTTCGTTGGAATGAATCGGTTTGAAAATAGCCAAAAGTTATAATCAATGAGTCGATTATTGATTTTGAGGTGATCATATGTTCTGTTAAGAAATTATTCATTTGGTATAAGCCGACTTTCAGGGATGTGTAGAATTTGAGCACGTAGCATTTGTAATTAATCATATTGTCCACGCCGAAAAGACTGAAATATCAGCGTATTAGAGTTTTAGGTTTGATAGTTCTGGTTGTGGGGTTTTGTGCACGAGACAAAAAATTCAAATTGCTGATAACAATAGAAAAACCAGTGAGAAGAGTTAATTGTGCTTAATTAATAGAAACTCCTGAAACTTTCTACATTTGGAACTTCAGAGCCTAAACTGAATCACACCGAATATGAACCAAAATAATGAGACGGGCGTACAGGTGTACACAACTGGGGACCACATGAAAAACTTCTATGTGGGCCGATAGAGAATCGATTCATTGGTTGCTGCAAGAGCAAGGACTATGTAATCAATCGTGCGGATTATAAATTTCACCAAGTTCAATTATTAAAGTAGAATTTGTGAGTACCAACGGTTTCTTGTCGATTGGAGACTCACTTAAATGAATCAATTTGCCTTAAATTCCCGGCCCTGCGGCAATCGAAAGTTCAAGAAATCCAAGCTAGGTCTTTGTGTCTTTTCCGTTTATTCGCTAGCATTCATTGTAGGTAAATTTCTTGATTTTTTTGGACGCCAACAAAAGTGAAATCTATTTATAACTGAAGGAATCGTCTTTGGGTCTTTTAGTTAACCGCAGGTGCTCTTGGACCAGATTAAAATCTAAGAAGATGCCAGTTCTGCCTGTTGAATCAGCTGAGCAGACTTAAGTAATTACATGAATATTGAAAAAAATTTCGATTCATTTTCAAACACTCGGTACTATATTTGAAATGAGCGCGAATTCACCTTATTCAGGCCACTCGAAAGCTAATCTATTTAGATGCATTCGGGAGACCATCTATTATGACCAGACCCTAACACTTAAAAGCAGATTTCTTGAAGCAAAACATGGGGGTACTAAATAAATTGCAGTATCCTCTCAATTTTTGGGCTGCACAGCAGGGGAATGAATTATTCTGTTATAATAACTCCTATTGATTGCAAGTTGAGTAACCTGCCGAAGAAGATCCGAAAAGAGATAAAACGCACAAAATAATATTGTTGTTACACATTTTTTCAAACTTCACTGTCAAATGCTAACGAATATCACACGGAAATCATGGGTAATGAATGACTGATTTGATACTCAAGAGGCATTAATTTCGAGTTCCGAAATATTCTTTCAGCGCTCCTTAGGGAGGACAAAGTGTATTCCTGATAATCACTCAATCTAGACGATAGAGACTTTGAAATTTGAATCCACACCACCACCGAAAGTCCCTAATCTGGATTTAGATTTCTCAAAAATATTTAAATGTTCCCATGCATGCTGCCTTCTTTCAAATTCGATGAGGGCAATTCCACCCTCAGGATTATCGACTACTACCTGTCACCATGTTGAGAGGAAGAGAACATTTACTAGCGTCAAGCATATGTCTGTAACTTACCATTTCAACGGTTTTAATTATGGGGATTTCAAGCGGATTTCAGACCCAGCTCATGTTGATTCTCCCTTTGGTGGATTCGCTGATTCTGAAGTAGCGTTTGTAAATAAACCGAGACCTAGGAGCTGTTACAAGAAATCACGACCTTCTTCTATGAATAGGAAGAGATCCAAGGACTAAAATTACAATGAAGAATCTAGTTCTATTATCCTAGCTACGAAAAATTCTCTTCATGGACATACGTTCTTACAGAGTGAGCTTGACCATCTTTGAAAATTGCCTGATTAACTGGCTTTCCTATAGGCTTACTTAGTCCAATCAAAGTTCAAAGTTTCGAGGAACTTTGTAAGACATAGTCATTTAAAAGCGCATCCAAAAGAACTATTCTAAACCTTTCAACTGAAATAAAAGTGTGGCCGAGAAAATATCAAGTTTACGTGATAAAAGACGGAGGATGATTTCGAACATGTAAAATTGATAATCTAAGCAGAATTGAGATTGCGTAAGAGCCATTTTAGGGGGTGTCTCAACCCAAACCTTCCTGAAGATTTTATCGTCTAAAAAAACGCCAAGTGATCGGTCAATAAATACCTCAAATGGGACATTTGGCGACTGTTAACGGAGCGGTAAATAATAGTGTCTGCTTCTAAATTCTGTAGGTGGCATTCGTAGCTTAGGGGTCAGATTTTCAATGTGACACGGATTACGTCACAGTTCGATTTAGGAACCTCTGCTCTTCTACTTGATTGTTCACCTGACACTTTAAGAGGCCTGCTCAAAGATGAATTACCTCAAGTTTCATTTGGTGGGACCAGATGTGTGGGAAGAACGAATCTTGGGATATGCCGAGTGTATAGACAAACTGTGAATCATGCCTAGTGACATTAGTACTGCCGAAGAGTTGTTGGAGTAGCTAATAAAGACCTAAAGTTGTAATCGATAAGACGGCCCGAATTTACGTAGGAGAGAAGCTGATCTATAAAAATCAAATGCTAGAAGAGCACAGTACAATGGCCAGGGTCTCCAATGGCTCAACATCTATCGCTGTTCCCCTACTAATTATTCATCCTAAATAATAGAGAGGTCTCTCAGGTTATTCCCAACTGCTAGCGGCCATTTGTCCAACAGAAGACTTTACACGAGATAAAAAAAACCTCGGTGAGGTGACCTCATTCCTCATATCAACCCCTCAACACTGGTCATTTCATCGATATAAGTTGCGCACTTCTATCAATAGATACAAGCCAATGAGATGCTAATATGTGAATTAAGGAAGAAGCGGACATGGGAAAGTTCATAAACCACCTAAATAAGTCTATTCTAGTTATGACCTTGAAAACCATTAGGACGCGACCCTAAAAGGACCCATTAGAAGTTTGCCCAAAAAGTCGCAGATTAAAAAGTCAACAGATAACACTAAACCAAGACACGTTTAATAGTTGGTATCAAAAAAGCGTTTGTAGAATGAAAATACACTTCACCATCCTTCACAACGGCTACCAAAGTTATAGTGTCAGACGGAATATGAAAGTGTCTTCGAAAACGTTTATCGGGGAGAAAACTACATACATCATTCAACGACAATACAACAAGAACGAACACGGGATCAGCCGACACGCCTTTTTTGAAATTACCCATGCGATCATCAAAAGCATCAAATACGACGAGGTGGTTAAAAACCTCTAAATCGGAATTATTAAAATGAAAAGAACTGGTAGGGGCAAATGGCTCAACAAGGTCGGGACGGGAATAGGATTCGGCATTAGGAGAAGCAACGAGAAATTCTTCAGGAATGTCGCCAATGTCTAATTCAGTTAAATTGTATTCAGAAGAGAAATTTAAAGGCAATGTGAAAATTTTGGATTGTTTACATTCTTCATATGATTGTTCTGTTGAACCAAATGTTTTACGTCGTCGAAGTACGAATCCTTGCCTTACAAGCCTGACGTATGCAAGATAGTTAGAAAATTCTGAGCTATTCCGAAAAATTGTGTTACAAAGCTGCTGTAAACTAAGAGGTAATCCGCCATCGTACACCTGGAGGCTACCGCATTCAGACAAATAGTAGGCCTCCTCGGGATAAAGACATTGCGAGGCATCAGAAGTAAAACCGAACTTTCGCAAAAATTTTCCACGAGCAGAGGTTATTCTAACTAAATACGAGGAGTCGCTACCAGTTTCCTCCATCTTTAGCAATTCGCCCTGAGCAATTCGACTGTCCAAACTAACATGTTCTTGGCGTAAATGCGCAAAAAGATTTGATAATGCATCCTCTAGCTGCTCTGAATTATGAGGGTCGCAGAAATATTTGCCGTCTAATAGTCTGGAAGCGGAGGGTCGAGCCTTCTTATGAAATACTGTGTCGAAGAGTTCACCACCCCGAAGAAATCTATTCTAAAAAATCGTAATAACACGATTATTAAGGAAAAATGAGCAATTGAAGGGACTGAAAAAGGCAAGATAGAAATTATTACAAATTACAAGGAATCACAGACACGGGAAACCCACCATTTTAAGCGAGTTTACTCTGACTCAACCAATGATAATACAGGTTGTGTAATTTTAAGTCCGCCCAATCAAATTAAAATTTAAAAAATGAATAAATTTTCTCTTTTTATTCGTATTAATTTATTAATAATAAAACTTTTGACAAAAAATGCGTCTTTGTCCTGCTCTTATTGGACAACGCGATCTCAATTTCAGCCAGGGTAGTACCCTCATTACATTGATGTCTACTGACAAGACGCTGAAGTTGGATTCAGTTGAATCCAGTATCCTCGACTATGTGCTAAATTTACATTGTAATCAAACAAACTCCAAAAGGTCAGCTTTTCTAACCCTATTATGCCACGCCTGTCTGTTGGCAAGGGGAGCTCGGCTAGATGATAATGCTCAGCCTAAAGCTACGTCGATTCTTCCGGATGATTGGGCAGCCTCTGATCCCATAAGAATAAAGTATAGGTGTTTATCGGACTTCAAAGAAGGTTCTACAAGCTTAAGCCAAGGTCCTTTTGAACATTCGGTAAATTTCTTCGTCGGTTTGTCTCAATGTTATTAAAATTGTCCTAAATTGGGTTTGCCACCTTTGCATAGTTGCAACTTTCTACAACTGAAACTGACGATCATGTTTTCATTAACATGACCAATTCAACCACCGATAAATTTGGCCATCTTGAACTAATTGGACCCGCTCATGTCCGTCTTGACAGCGCAAAACATAATAGCTTGGTCAATCCTTCGGAAGTTTTTCCGCAACTAGAATGCGCTTTGTATGAGATGGACGAGAGTTTATGGAAAGTAGTGCTTCCAAAGTCAGATAAACCGACTTATCACGTCTCTCCGAATCAAGGATCTCGCGCTGGTCCCTTTCAACTTCCAGTAAGACGCCCGACTTCTATTAGATTCTTTTATTTTTTTCACTTTCTCGTTTTTCTGTTCAACTTGTTAGACTCATAAGAGAGTGTAATATTTGTCCATCTTTCGCTAATGGTTTTATATTTTAATATTGCGAATTTCATATATAGACGAAACGAGTCTTCTTTCATTCAACCCAGCTTCTGTTGAAGAATATATCGAGGAAGCTAATTCCATTAGTTCTTTCTATTTTTTCTCGGCAGCAACTCTTTTTCCAGGTTACTGATTGAAACGTATTTCAGATTTCTGTTTTTAATTTTATTTACTTTTGCCACATTCATTATTTCCCACCTTATCTTGAATGTCCAACGATTTTATGTTTGGAAATGTTTTCATTCATTTCCTCAAAGCTCTCATGTATTTCTATTGAGCAGTCAATTACTTGAGCTCCAGATTGCTTCACGATTTTTGCGTTGACTCCAATGGATTCATAGGCAACGGTTTCTTCATTCGAAACTGGGAGGCCACATTTCCTTATTTACTTTCGGATGCTTTCTTTAATGAGCTCGTTTCCCCTATTGCTGTTTTCTTTTTTCAATTTTGTCCTGTTTCATTCAATGTTAGCACTTCGCTTAAATTGGCATTCAGTGTTAATGTCATTTTCAAAATATATGCAGTCGTTAGAATTGACTTTTTGGTATGTTTGCTAAAAAGGATTTCCCAGTCAGGAACAATATTTATTGTAGTTAATTGCCTTTCTAAGCTTCTTCGACCTATAATATGCATACCCGCTTAAGAGGCACCCCACTAAGTTATTTTTATCCAGCTTGGGCTTGAATGGATCTCAGAAATCTGAACTAGGTACAGTACCTCGTGCTGATGTACCGCAGTTAATTTTTAACATTGATCTAGCTAATCAGGTCTCGACTTCACCATGTTTTGTGGACCTTACGGTCAAAACGATATCGATTTATAGCATCCCTACTGTCAATTTTTTAGACACCAAGTCATTTTTTAGAGTTCTCGCCCAGCAGGTGGTATTGACCCCATCCTGCGCGATTATGGACGCAGCGACCTTGACCCAGTTGGAATAGGTGCCGGTGGAATGGTTATTGATCCTACCCAGGCTCTTAGACGTCCCTTCGGAATATCCGGTACTGGGAGCGGGCTCGGTGGCTTGGTGCCCCCTGGCGCGCGATTTGACCCTATCGGCCCCCCCATAATGTCGCCTCGCGGCATTGGTCCTCGTGGCAGTCGCTTCAATAATCCCGACCCGGATTCCGCCCTTCCACCCGGCTGGGAAGATATGTACATGTGAGCTGGGCTCGCTCGCTATTTAACAGCTTTGTGGCACCCCTCCCGAGCTCCTCTCATCTGTTTAATTTCTTACATCCCGTTCTATTTATTTAAATAAAAAAAACTGTTGATTTTTTTCAGTCCGCGAGGCCACTTGATGTTTAATCATTGATTTTTAATGGCTGTATCGGAAGTGCTACTGCCTTGATAGTATTTTTGAACCATTCAAATGCTGTCCGTAAACAGTTTAGAAGCCTCAACTAATGGGCGTTCCACGTATCTTTTTGGTGGACTCATGTTCGAAATACGCATTTATTTTTGAGAGCGAAAGGTTTTTACAGCTTTGATCACGTCGATAGGATCATGAAGAGAGTAATCAGTTATCAAAATAGAGTATAGGGTACAACCCAGATGTCTAAAGATAAGTCGCTACAATTAAAAAAGCAAAAAAACTCGACAAATGAGGTAACTAATATGGCGAACGTTGTGATAACGTAATTGAGCTGGCAGTTAAGTAGTGCAATCTGCCTTTTTTAGTACAATATCAAATTGACATTCTTTTTGTCGTTATGAGGCAGAGCGCCTGCTCAGGTTTAAAGATTCTTGTTGATACATCAACTTTTCCCTTCTAGATCAAGAATATAAATACTTCAACGCCTCTAGGTGCACAAAAATAGGAGAATTGGGTACAGTTTCTGCTATAAGGCTCTCAAGTTCAAGAATAACAGATGAATTCAAGATTTCAAAATTTGCAGATGGCCTAAGAACCCTATTTAACAAAGCTCTATTGTGAGGAGCTAAGCCCCAATTAGTTCACTGTCTCAAGAGAAAAATCTAAATAGATGCAGAAGCTTGTGTATTTAGAACACATGCAATGGTAGATCGATTCAAACTTTTTAAGGCTTTCAAGATTATATGATTTGAATGGAAGCTTAAGCAGTGATCTTAAGTGTGCGTTAAATATAAAAAAAACTCAAGCTAGTTTAATCATGTAAGACGTTTGAAAATCTATCACTTGCCGGCGGAGTTGAATGAAATGCTCCTAGGTGCAAATCCTCTCCTATTTGCTTTTCTATAGACTGGAATGAGCAGCAAATCAGTCTGCAGCATCGAAGAGTGAAATAGCTATTGGCATCTGAAGATTGTATTTTTTTTATAAGGTGAAATCTGAGGCCTATAGAATGTCTAACAAAATCTTGAGTTGGGTGTTGTCGCTATTTCCTGGCCCAAACGCAAACCGAAAATTGAATGTTTCCTTCCCCTATTAGAAAAACTTGATTTATCTGTCGGCCAGACATTATGGTTCAAAAAGCTCGGGTATATGCCTTATTGTTCACCACTGGGACAAATTTCCTGTCTGAAAAACATTTTGATCTTAATTTTTTGCTGCTCAAACGTGATTCGAAGGTTGTGTCTAGAAAAGGCCACCATGATCTAATAATCGCCATGAGAGGATTACTGAGAGGATTTGTGTGCTCAATCCACTATGAACAAATGGTTATTTAAATTTAAATGTTATTAATCGAAACTATATTCAATCAGAAAATATTACCAAAATAAGTTACCTGACTATCTGACATTTGCTGCTCGTCCACCTATTTGATTCTTCGCCATCTCACCCCAGTAAATTGGGGTTACTTTTTCTTTTCTAAGAGCTGAATCGGAATTTTTGACAGAGATTTCTCTAGATGCCCCACTTTGTGGAGTCAAAAAAGATATTTCAAAAACAATTTTAAAAACAGTACCTTTAGCAATAGCGAAACTAGAATACAATAAAGAAGTAAAAATTAAATCACTTTCGCCCATGTTTGTTGCAAATTTTCTGTGATCTCGTTTATGCGGATCCATAGTTTTCTGACCTTGTCATTAATTGGTTGATGTTCGGCGGTTATTAACAAACTAGCCTGAGCGGCTGCTCTATCTGGCCGTTGGTCTCTCTTCCCCAAGAATGCAGTCAATGGTTGGCGGAACTGGTAATAATGTCCAGGGTGTGGCCTCGAATCCTGCCGTCGAAATAGAATTTTATCAATGGGTTGGCAGTTTAAACGCTGTAGAGACTCGAGAGAAGGCATTATTAGAGCTCTGGTATGGTTTTGAAAATTTAATTTCTCTAGTCGTATGCGTGAGTCGCTTTCGAATTTTGCTCCACTTTTATGGCATTCTTATGGCACAGTGACTGCGCTTCTACAGGAAATAACTGCTGTTTACCCTTTTATAAATCCTCCCAATTTGACTGTGAGCTCCCCTCGTATCTAACTCTTTATTGATACTGCACTTACTTGGATTTTCTTTCATTTATAAGCCTTTTTTTGCGTAAGGCCCATCAATCTAACCGGGTCTGCAATGCACTGGCTCTTCTGCAATGTCTGGCGTCACACCCATCAACACGGAGTGAATTTTTAAAAGCTCAAATTCCTCTTTATCTTTATCAGTTCCTTAATACCAGCAGTCAAAGTCGTCCATTTGAATACCTACGTCTCACAAGCTTGGGAGTTATTGGAGCTCTTGCCAAGGTTTGTTTACTCAACCGTTATATTAGTACCCTGAAAGAGTTTTGGCAATTAACTTCATATCGTTTTCGTTCACTCCAGACCGATGAACCGGATGCAATCAGTTTTCTTCTAAATAGTGAGATAATTCCACTTTGTCTACAAATTATGGAATCTGGTAGCGAATTGAGCAAAACGGTAACTGTAATCAGCTATACATTTTTAATTTTGTTGTTATTGATTTCGTTCAAATTTTTTTTTGAAATTCTCAACGTAATTTAATCACAGTACTGATGTCTAGTTAGTAATATAGGATTAGTTTCTAGTGGGTTGCATTTGGTCACGTTACTGATAATCATGTTGTGCCAAGCGCAGTTTTTTTATTCCTCCCCACCCGCTGGTCTTGTCTCGGCTTGGTTGTGTGGCGCAATGGCATTCAGTTCTCCTGCTGCATCTCGTGGAGAACCTGGGATAGAGTTCTTCGCAGCCGTAAGGGAGCAGATGTGTATTTCATCCTGCCTGAGGGACTTTTCGTTGCTTCCTATCTTTCACTATCATTTTTTTTCATTAGTATTCAGCTTTTCTGCTTTTCTAATTCAGTTTGATTGTTTCCTCTTCTCTGTTTGTTTCTCCCTTTCTCTGATTTCGGCCGAAGGGTGACAGTTCCTAATATGTCTTTCTAGCTACCCTTGAGTCTTGTATTTTTTAAGGCAGTCTATAAGAGGGCATTTTAGTCCGGGGTCGAGCATCTCTTCAGTTCTATGTTCTTCTCCGTGATCTTGTCTTACGTGCATTCGCATATCACTTATTCTGGCGAAGGATCCTTGGCAGTTAGCTTTGATACAGACAATATCACGTTATCTTTTTCCTATCAATCTAGGTGTATAATTTTCGTCTCGAACTTTAGGGGTTTCTTTTGGATCTAGTAGCCATGAATCTGAGTGCCCTTGCCATATTTCTTTCGCATCCTTAATTAATTGAAGCATCCAGTTCCTTGTAAAGCTTTCTTTGTTTCGGATTTTTCAAAGTTACTCTTAAGTATGGAGAGTATCAGGCTATCTTTGTCCATCTTTAAGCTCTTCCATAGGTTCCACCTCTTTGCCTGTATAAGACTTGCCAGGTTACGCATTAGTTCCTTTCGGAGTTCCTCAACAGTTTTGGCTCTTCGCCAATACAGTCCAAGTATCATACGGCGAGCCGTATTCTGTATTGCTTTAAGTCGATTGTTATCTTTTACTCAAGAAAATGGTTGATAATCCGTAAGTGATTGCAGGATCGACAAAAATTTCCACCAGATGCGCTTTTATGGTGTTTTTGAGACTTCTTGAGCGCAGAAATGGTCGCAGTCGTATTAGGTGCCTTTTTGCTCTGGCTAGGTTTGCGATTATTGCTCCGTCTGGCTCACCGGTGTCTTGAATTACGGAACCAAGATATTCGAAGTGTGAGGCACGTCGGAATGACATTCCAGCTGCCTCAAGAGGCGTTTGGTCCTCACCGTCACCAATTTGAAACCAGAAAGTTTTTTTTCGCTGCGATTTGCATTCCATATTTTTGCATCGTTTTCGCCAGATGTTCTAGTAATCTGACAGCTGCGACTTTATTTGGCGCAATCAGACATAGGTCATCGACGTATTCTAAATGATTTAGCTGCCATCTTTTACCCGAGTGCAGTACAATTTTTAAAGTGTATAGGGAACGATTGGAAGTAATTGTTAGGCACCCATAGGAATTTTCGGTTTTTCCTTTTATGTTAAAATTCCACCTCTCCTAGTAGAAATATCCATCTTTAGTTTTTTAATTGATTTTTGGGTTGCTGTAGTGAATAGGTGTTTTCAGTTCTGCAGTCCCTAACCTTAATATCGACTACCGCCAACACCGTCCACTTGGTATTAATCCACAAACGTTGTGTTTGCTCTAAGATATTGGCGCAGTGTCCGAATATGCTGCTAGCTGATTTTCACATTTCTAAAAAGCAAAAAAATCACCTTCAAAGCACATGTTCGTTCGATTCAAAATTGGCTTCTTCATATAGAACTTGCGTAACAACATTCAAGATTTTCTCGGGTAAATAGACGGGGTTTGTGAGAAATTTGACAAAGTCGAATTCGTTTTTCGTCTTCCTCAATAAAAAAACCTCAGGAACTCAAAAATAATTACCCTGAACTTTTGACACCTTACCGTCGACCCTTAGTTGCTAATATTAATGCTCTAAGCATTACGGAATGCGGATCTTAAAATGCACAATACCTTATTTTTGTCAGATTTGCTCTCACAAGAAGATAATCTCTTTGGATCTTCCCGTTAGCGTGATCTTTAAAGTTCTCCTCATATGACCCTCTCTTGTAGACCAGACATTTAACGAGAGTATTAAAGTTGTGCTGTCACCCTTCAGGTGGCTACCTTCATAATGCAGAAACTGCTTCAAGACAATACGGGTTTGGAGTATATATGTCAGACCTATGACAGATTCTCTCACGTCTCAAGTATTCTCAATGCTATGGTTGGACAACTGGTCAGGGAGCGATCAATTCGTCTGCTCAAACACGTCATTCGCTGCTACCAGCGTCTTGCCGACAATCCTCGGTGAGTATTTTTTGTCTAACCACTCGAAAATTTCCTGATTTAGAATTTTGCTCATGGCGAATAAGAGCCGAAGTATTTGTTTCTGCGATCACTCTGTGTGCATTTTTTTTTCGGACTTTAGTGGTTAGCCAAGATTTCCGTGAGATTTTAAGGAATTGAGTTCCTTTCAGTCGTTCGATATTAGGTTGCTCATCGCTGTAAGCGAAAGTACATAAAGAAATCACCATATCACCTTGACTGGGCATTTTTTTTGCTTTAAGTGCATATTATTTCGTAGCTGAGTGGTTAGCAGAGACGGCTTTAGGTGAGGTTTTAGGAAAGCGCGATTCTTTCATCCTAAACTTTATTAGACAAAGGAATGCAGCCCAATCCAAAGATTAAAGGCATGAACAATTAGTTTAAATTTCCTTTTTTCCGTTCATTATATTTATTTAGGGGTGAAGTCTTCTGACTCTGGTATCTGGCCATCAGTTTCCAGTGGACGATGATTTTGTGCGTTTCTTTTTGGCCTCTTCCGGATTTTGTTGGTAGGGCTAACTTTTTTGAGTCGTTTTTTGGTGGTCGTTCCCCATTTTTCTGTTCACTTTTCCCAACTATAACGACGAGCCTTGTCCGGTTCGTGTCTTGACACGTTTCATTCCTCCTAAGTTTACTTTTCAGGTCTATTCGGCATCCTCGTCAGCAGTTTGTGTGGATGTAGCGAGTATTCAAGTGCTCAGGAGAGTTTATCATTAGAACCATACAGCTCAAATATTCTTCGTTGACAAAAAAAGGTCAGATTTGTTGAAGAGGTTTTCGCTAGCAGAACCCCATAGTTCAACTTTCTCCTACTTCAAAAATCCAGGATCATTATTTCTGGAGGAATTAGTGGTAAAGAATCAATCTATTTCTCGTTATTTAGCTATTCAGAGAAACTATTGTGTTTCCTATTTGGAGGAGATCCTAGGTAATTGAAGGAGCGGACTCTTTTCATAATGCATTTTCGTAGTACCACTAGCTTCTGCAATGGACGTTAATAAGAGGCTTCTTTATATATTAGACTAGACTGGACCGATCCATTACACATTGTTGGCGTTTCATGTCTTCTTCAGTGGTTAGCAAGATCTTACCGAAAAAGATCACCTTCGCTATTTACTAATTTACCTTTTATGCCCCGGGGAGAGATAACCTGGACCATTATTTAGCTGTCTACTAAAGAGGAAATGGACCACCTTCGCAACTGATCAATCTCATCCCATTGTCAATTATTAATCTCCTTAGTCGCTAAATTCCTTCTTGCAATGTCCACCCATTTGCTGACTGAATACTCCTGAGATTCAAGCACTTGTGTGGATTTGCCGCACAATTGATTGCTCGATAGTTTTAATTAATTCTGAAACTCTTACGTAGTGTGTTTGATTGATGCTTCCTTAAGAATTGTCGTCTTTTGTGAATCGATTTATTTTTTAGCTTGGAGAGAGGTGACGGTCTTATCTTGATTCTGCTTCTGACCCACCACTTTAATGAAAGAGTGTAGACGTTATATGCAGGACTGAGTTTTATATATCTTGGAATCGATCTATTTGGCATGAGAAGGAGTTATGCTACTGAAATTACCAGTGGCCATTTTCCCAGTTTTGTTCACCTTCTCCACTGAAGCGCAGCTCAGTTTTCGACGGTTTTCATCAGTCTGATGCCTTTTAGACGAATGAGCCATACTAGCGGGGGAGTCTTGACTACCCCCATAACACTGGAATATGGCGAAATTCACGATATCTTTTATTATAGGGCATGTGAGGCCTTGAGTAAGTGTTTTCCGACGGCTTTTGTCGATGGCACATTCAACGAATTGCTTGCAGAAGAACCAGCGACCCACCGCTCTCTCTCCCTCCTCATAGAGCAAATGACTCGACCCCAGTTGTCGTCTGTCAACACCGCCTCGACCGGTGGTGGCGGGGCCACGGATAGTGACAGCGCCGCTCCAAAGGTTGGTTCTGGTGCTTCTGCCGCGGGTTCTGCCTCCAACCCCGATGGCAGTGACAATATTGGCGCTGCTGGCGCTCTGCAAAACCCCGATAGCCATTGATTCTCTGTTCTTGTCCTCAAGAAAATCTCTATCTATTTCGTCTGCTTTCTTGTATAGGTTGATATGGCTTGGTTATTAAGATGGTTCCTCATTAAATTGCCTTTTGTTGTTTTAGAGGAATTCTATTGGATGAACTGACGGTTTTGAGTAGGTGACTGTTGCTGCTCTAATCTGCTCAATTGGTGACTGATAGCCCCTCAAACGCTTTCTCTGATGAGGCATGCACTTTCGAGCCTTATCGCTTACGGCGTGGTTAAGTGGGCTTTAATGGGGGGAATCCACTCAAGTGAAAAGGAAAAAGGAAGAGAATAATAATCGCTCGATGTGGGCATCTAGATGTGCTTAGATAAGTTTCCGGTTGACATGTCTTGTACGATTTTCGTCTAATGGTAATTTCTCCGGTCTTCATTTGTTTCTCCACTGTAGTGGCATTAGTATGGCCAGATCACACTTTCTTGCACTGATACTTCACGAGGAGTGAGTAATGACATTGCTTGGAAGTGTGGTTTTTCCATGACTTTTGTTAAACTTGTAACTGTTTTATCCACTATTTAGTGGGTCCATGCAAGCAGCCAAGCGCTACAGCTTCGGAATGCTTCTCATTTTGATTGTAATGAGGCTCTATTTGAATTTTCGAAATTCAAATCTTATTTGTTGAATCAGGTCAAGTACCTTCGAGGAATTTTCACCTCTACACTTCGCAGAATTGGCGACTAGCGAGTTTAAAAGGCTTCTGTCTTGTCTCATAATTCTACCAGACTGTCTGTTTCACTTTTCCTTCGAACACATTTACCGGGGTATTTCTATAGTCTAAAGGATTGTATCCCTCTTTGGGATATCTCAATCACGATAATTATTATTATCACTGTTTAAAACCTAGCTATATCTCAACTCCCATGCATTACATTGTAAACATGTTTCAAAAAAAGGCGTGAATACTTTTATAACCGGTGAGTGATAACGCCACCCCATTAAAGGGAACCAATTAATTTAGTTCACATCTTCGTTTGAGGCTAACAACTTTGGCGCTGCTTTTATCCTCCTTTTTTGTTGATTTTCTACAATTAAGCTATGTTGATCGACGTTAAATTCATGTAAACGCACCACAAAGCGCATTGAATTCCTCCGCTTCATTTTGACTACCCTTTGTTAGATGAATAAGCGATGCGTTATATTTACCGCGGAGCCATTGTTTTTAAATTTAGATGAACTTTCTTGGCTGGTTTCTTTCGGTAATCACGATTTTATGAGCAAATCTCTTATGAGATTGTTAGCCTGTTCTCTTAGAAGTACATCTATAAGGAGTGCTGTTGGCTTAAGTCCATTTGCATTCGAACCTACGCCATTAAAAAAACAACTTTATTCTCTCGGTTTCCTATTCAAAACAAAAAAAAAATGATCGGAGTTGGCTCACTCTTTTCCACAAATCGACTGCTCTAAGGTTGAATCATATTTTCTGTTTTGTGGACATTCTAAATTCTACATGAGTCCGCATGTCATTGAAATTGATAATAAATCAATGAAAACCTAATATAGCGGAGATTCAAGGGCAAGAAACAAGAATGTTCGGCATCGCAACCAGAGTATAAGTCTGGTGCTTCTTAAAATACAGATTAGGGCGAGTATGAGTATACTTAAAGTTTTCCCGTTTCTTTGGAAGTAAGAGCCTTTTCAAAGATCTTAGTCAGCGTGAATATGACCATCGCACTTCAGTCATGAATGAAGTTGACCAGGGGCGCTCTCATAGATAATCATAGGATAAGTGGAACTTGAAGACCAGAAACCTCGGGACTAAGCGACCTTTGCTGCGTTCAAGAGTGAAAAGACAAAGTTAGCGTCAGAGTTGTCGAGAGTTCATTCATTATGCTAGTTCCACTGTAAATAAGAAGCGGAATAGTCAGTTTCAACGAAGCGATTTTCGGTGAAAAAGATTATTACTTGTCGATCTGGTGTTCGCCCCTAGGAAAGGATGATTAGTTATGCGAATGACAACTGGAGATGCTCACGTTTAGACCAACAGAAGAATTAGTCATTTTGAGCCTAAACAGATGTTGGTCAAGTATCGGCTGATCAGCTGTGAGGCCTAAAAAGAGAAAAGTTTTCACGGAGCTTGTCATTACTCAAAAAGGGTGGATAAAGACTAATTTGATCAGTGTTGGACGGGTCAAGAGGGTCTTTCAAATACAATTTCAGTGATCGCATTTTATTATTCTGTTATTAAGTAATCAACTGCTAGGGTTTCAGAGGGTGAGCAGGGAAGCAGTTACAAGGCAGGGACACTAAGAGGGCCAGAATCTGACGGAAGAGTAAAGGAAGGCCAAGCCAGTCAGTTGATGTGCCTATTTCGAGATCGCCCCTCTTCTTGAATCGATTGCCAAAATAACTACTTGGAGACGTTTATGGAAAGGTCGATTGAATGCATTTAGACCCTACACTGAAGCAAATGGTTCTAAATTAATAAGCACTCATAGAGGTATTCAGTTCTAAAACCGATATAAACTAATGACACAAAGTTAATTGTAATGTAATGTAAGGAATACTGTTAGAAATCTTAGCCATGTTTGATCTATGGTCAAAATGAGCAAGTAGATATTTAGATGTTTAAATAACCTATAAGTCTGCTCTTCAACATAGACCTCACATAAGTTGTTGAGGCTCCTACTAATCAGATAGTAGACGGTCGAATTTGGTTTTACTAAATTGATCTTTCCGTGCTGATTAACATCTGGGAACAAGCGAAAAATTCACATTAACGAGAGGAGGCGTTTCTAGACTAAAAATAACCGCAAAGACAAAGGCGCCAAAACGATAGGGTGACGTTCGAATGAATGCTGAAGAATTCTTTCAGGGAGCAGTTGAAGCAGCACAGTCGGTCCTCTCCAAATCTACACTTAAATACTCTACTGAATAAATGAGAATAAATACAAAATTGGCTGACAAAGCTGGACGAGAAAGTTTTGCCATCGAAATTTCTTTGTGAATGAGATAATCACCACGCTACTCATCAAGCCTTTACCTCGTGTTGGTGCAAATGAAGTTTGCTGCTAAAAGGTAGTTTCCGAGTGGAATATCACACTTAAAAGATGCTATATCTGATAGTCAAAGTTAAAATATCGATGCGGGAGGCAATTGATCTAGGCTAAAACTATGGAAAAAGTGCCCTAATGAAATGAGACTAAATTAGCGAAACTAAGTTCCACCACAAAGCTTACATACCTTAGGATTATTCAACAGCAGTTATTCCAGCTTGCGCCGGCTAAGGTGATTGAGAACCCTGATAACCATGTCTTACCCTTGGTTGAACCAGATTTCTGATTGGAAAAGCCTATTTATCTGGCCTTTGGAGCGAGCTATCATGTAGTGGCACTAGGGAAGTATCTAATTATGCAACTCAATTGCCCAGCAGAATGTGTGCCTCGGTTCACACTGAAATACAGGTTAAATCCATTTTCACGGAGGTCTCGACTTCATTCTTCTACCCTATTTTCCCTTTGACAGTGAATACAGAAGAAGTTCATCCAACATTTGTTTATATGGAATAGAAAATGAATCAAAATGTTTCATTCTGTCGAAATTAAGCGTGTTTTTTGAAACTGTCATCTGCTGATTTGGCTCAACACTGACGGGATTGGGTTCACACCTGAAATCAGTTAGATTTTCACTCTTTTAGAGGAGTAAAATTCTCTTCAGTATTGTAAGAGTGTTGTGTTAGATTTTGTGGCGGGTGTTTTAACCTGTGAGGCCTTGCAAAATGAGCAGAAGGGTGAGTGATGGAGAGGAAGAAAGGAACACTACATGGACAGAGGTGGCGAACGAGAAGGGGGCGAAACGACCGGGGTGGCCATTTTAGATTATCTGGGTGGCAGATTTGTTACATATGAACATATGGGTGTCCAGTTATCTCAATTTTTCACGCATATTTTACCGGAATTCTACAAATCTTGAGTATTGTGGAGAGAAAGCAACTACAAATGTAAGATACTTTCACGACTGCTGAAGGTTCGCACAACAAGAATCTAACATGTACTTAGTGCACTTATGCAAACCACCATGCCAATCACTAGTTTTTGTCCATGAATTTAGCAAGTCCAAGTTTGCCAATATTTTACTTGAATTTAGACGTTCGAGTCTACAATTTGCACTCACAATGTCATTTCTAGTTGACTAACTTGGATGTACCGGATTCGTTTTGACTGATCATAAATCATAAATCAGCATCTGAGACTTTCAGGCACTATTGAACTACCTGATTTTTGTAGGTGGAGAAGAGCGTAGAGTTCGACGAGGAGACAGCTTAATACTGAAATTGTGAACTGTGTCGAAAAATTTTCCACGACTCATACTGTTTAGTTAGTTCATCTTAAAGGGATTACAACGGACCAATTTCAAATTGTCAAAACTCAACGTAATGAGCATCCAGCTTTTTTGACTCACAATCCTCTATGGAATAATGTCATCCACCTTTGTAATCGCTTCTAAAATGGTAGAAAAATTCTTTTAGAGCAAATTTTGATGCAGAGTAAAGGAAGGCAATATCGAGTCCACCTCTCATGGTAAATATTTTATTTAAAAATATCCGTTTAGCCATTCTGCATGGGGTTTACATCCCACTTCGCAAACAGCGTTCTCTCTTAAGGTGAAGGCCTAACATAGATGATCTTTGAGACGTTTAATCAACCATATAACCATTCCCTGACTACGTCAGCAAGAATGATTTGTCGTACAGTATACTCCACTTAAAGCCTTTTCAGTCGTTCTGCTCAATTATGTCCCTGAATATTACGAGAAGGCAAGGATTTAGTTTGGTCTTCAGAGTCAGTATAAACCACCAAGCTTCGTAATGGCTTCCGCATTCAGGGACCAGTTTATTTATAAGAATGAGAAGAATGGTCTGCTTGAAAACGAACATTTAGCGGATTTATTGCAAGTACAACTGCAATAATTGCGAAATATATTCAATCACCTTGCTAGGGATGTCAATTATCCCGTGATTCCATTAGTTATGCCTTTCTATTCTCCTTGAGTAGCATGATTCTGCCATAGTATTAGCACAACTCTCTTGTTCACTAAAGCCGAAATTACGTGATCAAATCAGATAAGCTACATTCTTTAATCTCCTACCAAATAGTTTTCTGCCCCGATTGTCCTCTTCAATATTAGTGCAATTCCAACGCTCAATATTTACTGAACCTGCAAACTTCTTGCGAAAGGAATTGTCCAACCCAGCTATTCAAAATGGATACATAAGTACAACAGCTAATTGTTAAGCTAAAGATGTTTTTTGCCATATTATGGCCGGCACTTATAATAATCAACCTTGCTCAGTTAAGCATTCCTTTAAAGGGGATCCATTGCTGAATTTCCTGGAAGGGAAGAATTTGCTAGCCCATTTGTCACTTTAGGATTAAGGACGAATTCTCAATATCAATTCAGTCACAATATTTAACGAAATGGTAAACTTGAAAACCAAACATGTCAACAACATCAAGGGTGTACTTCACTGCAACTCCCGTCTCGTGAAAGGGCTGAGGTCAGGCCAAGTAGTGTATTGGAAAATGGATCTAGGTTAATAAAATCAGCATGACCAGTCACTTGCGCTGGCTAAATGACCAACCAGACTAGAATTTCTTGCCCCTAGAAGGTATTCTAACTAGGATGATCCTTGTGGTATTTAGGATGGACTAAGTCGCTCGAATTTCATAATATCGTATATCAACACAGGTGGCATAGTCCGTCTAATTTCTGTGTACATATTTGTGGTCGGCCTTTCTGCTAAATGTTTGTGTTTTAATCAGAACACATTAGATCACGATCTTCATTTGAAGGAATTTCAGAGTGTAGAGTGTGAAAGACTTCAGAATTCTGAAGTGGCCACCTGAATAGTGCCACCGCTGAAAACCCAATAAGGAAATCTCGTTTTGTCCTATAAAGAAAACCTACTCTCTTCATCAGATCCGCCATATCTCAAGACTAAAGGTAGAGGAGAGAATTGTCCTGGGAACCAATTCTGTCAACCAATATCGGAAGTACTGAGCAAACTGATCAAACATTATTACAGGCTCTGAAGAAGATGCGAAAGGATTGGGAAGAGATAAAGCGAAAAGGAAGCCGGATTCTTGTGGCCCAAGGCATGATGAATAACCCTCGTAGGTATGATCGTGCGGCCCCACTAATTCATTTAACTAGAAGAGAACCCTACTTGACTGAATTCACTCTAATTCATGCACCATGCGAAGCATAAGAGCGTCGAGAAAAAAAGTGGTGAGTTTGTTAATCTAATTTCGTATACTTCTGTCGTCATGTTCTTGGCGAAATACGTTGAGTTGTCCGATTCATCATTTTCCTAATCGGTGAAACATGGATTCAATTGGGCAAAAGCGTGCTTCTAAAATGCCATTCAACTGAAGATAACTGATCTCATTGTCCATCAACCTAACTTACTTAATGCATCTAATGAATTGAAGAGTACATAATTGACTCATTTCTTGGGTAAACCAAGGAAAGGCAGCGACCTCCTCCCCGGCAATTTCAGTGTCAAGAAATTTTTCAGCTGAGAGGAATTTTTTTATTTTTTTTAAAATATTTTGCAATCATTCTTCTCCAAAAAGTTGTCAACAATGATCAATATAAGAACAGAACCGAATAAGGCTCAGCTGATCTAAAATGGCCGTATCATCTTAGGGTCGGATAGGGCTTCACGTGAACCGGAACAGTCAGCTACTAGTGGTACTCAAAAAGAATTTGCTGTAGTCATCCCTATAAAGTGAGAGAGTTAGAGTGTCCACAGCTTAACACCGAGCAAACACAATGTTGCCGCATGTTCAATATATAATTAGACTCCTTGAAGGTCATTATTCTCTACCTTGCATCAATACAGCAATGTTTATTGTTTTTATATTTTCAATACCCAAAACTGGTAAATTTTGATTTAAATACATAAAAATTACTTTAAGAGTTAAAATTGTGTCGTAAATATTTTATAATTGGACATATGTTTATTTGATAAACAGACTCTTGGATCGTGATTTACTAGTTTGAAGTCAAATTTTTAAGGCTCGCGTGAAGTGGATTAGAGTTAGGAGGAGAAAAACTGGGCATAATCCGCTCCATAACGAAATACTACTGTATTTACATAAAGTTTTTCGGTGAACCACGATCAGTGGTGTCCGATATTCACTGGATGTAAGTTGCGATATTCACTGCGACTCCGAAACCGGTGGGGGTCGAATTTTTGAGCCATGCTAGTCAAAATGGTAGCTCGAAAAACCTGCGCATGTTAAGTGGACATGATATCGGTCCGTTAAGCACCGATCTTCGAGCAAATGGAAGGTCGCTTCAAGATTTGCAAAGATTGTGCCATAAAAATAAGGAATAAAAAAATACAATTCTCCCAATTTATTCTTGATGCACAGCACACTATTTACAGACATATTCTAATTATTTACTTGCGAATCAGTTCATTTTTTTATCTTTTAGCACGTGATAGTTATGGTCAAATCTAGTCAATGGCCATGGCAACCACCAAAACGAATCACCTTTGTAGATAACATACATTATGTAGAATGAATTCGCTAATTTAATATGACATTTTTCCTCTTATTCATGAGTTCACTAAGCTGGTATTCTTAGAAGACAGGGTGAATAAACGAATACCAAAAGATTCCTGATTAGGATACAACGTAATACATGGTTTCATGGCTTTAACCTTGGATTGTGGAACGTGCATGCATGTAGCACTGAATGGAAACTCTGTCAGGTAGTTGAAGAGACTTCTGGAAGGAGTAGTGAGATTGTTGCCCTCAAGGAAACTCGAATGAATTCCTGCTTCTCTCATGTAGAAAACTGTAATTTTGTTAACTCTGGACACAGTGAAAGCTCTAGACCGAATGGTGGGGTCGCCTTTTAGGACAAAAAGGGCAAACAGACTTGCAACACTTACCCTCCAAATTAGAGGGGTAAAAGTTGGACTGATGGGATGTTATGGTCCGACTGAGTCCACTGAGCATACAATGGTTAGAGAATCCTTCTACGAACTAGTGGCCAAAACCTATGGATTACTTCTCTCTAAATGTGCAAAAATAACTATCCTTGGCGATTTCAGTTGCAGATTGGGCTCTGATGCTCTTATTATTGGCGCCAAACTTGTCGTTCCATTCACCAATCGACTAAGGCTACTAAGCCTATCCCGAGAATATAAGTCAGATGTGATGAATACTTTCTTTCGGAAATCAAGTTCTCGAAGATTGACTTGGTACCATCCTGCAGGGAACGGTGCTATTCATGACTTTGTTCTGATATTAAAGGTCAAATCTATTCCTTATAAGTGATATACGAGCTTCTAGAAAGGCAGATGAAAATTTTTGTCACTGCCTGCAAACAATTATCCTCAAGCTCAAGTCGCACATTAGAAAGCGCTTAGGGAAACGAAAAAAATATGACCTTGATGGAGGACATAAACAGTCCAATGCAAATGTGGCGACTGCCTAAATGCCTCGAACAATTAAGAAAATCGGATGGAACATACCCGGAACACATCAAAAGGGAACTGCCTCAGAACCCTTTGACAACTACATAAGAGGATGTCCTGACATCTAGAGAAGAGGCTGCTGCCGAAACTGTGGGGCAAAAATCTGAGCAAAGGAAAAACGGATGGTATACAGCCATACTCAATAAGGGAGACAAGGAACTCTTGCTACCAAAGCAGTCAAGAACAAATTGGCTCTTAAATCCATATCAAGAAACGTTCTTGAAGTACAAACAGCAAATAAACAGGGCTAATAACTTGAATCAGAAATGGAAATAAAACTATCAAGAAGGCAGAGAGAACCTCGTAAAGCCTTCATGATCTTAAAGGATGTAATAAGGGAACACTCCCCATAGAAGACAAAGAGTGTGACGTTACTAGTATAATCGAAAGATTTCGTCATGTACTACCAGGAACTGTTTAAGGTCAGAACCGCCGAAGAAATTAAAAACTATGATCTCTTACCAAGAGATTGCCCAATTTCAGTGGAGGAGATAGAGACGGCTAAAGGAAGATTGGAAGTCCCTGCGAAAATGGAATTAGTCTTGAGTAGGTGTCTAAATGCCTACCTTTAACAAGTTTTTAATGACGTTTACCATGGGACCACTCCTTTACCTTGAGCCTGGATTGATGCTGAAGTTGTAATTATTTACAAGCGCATAGGTTTGCAGACAGATCTTGCGAACCATAGACAAATCTTCCTTCTAGATACATTCGGCCAGCTGTATGCATTCATTCTGTGTCAGCATCTGAAGCACTACCTTGTCGAAATACACTCAAGAGCCCAAATTGGATTCTAGGAAGGAAGATCCATTGAACAAGCTATACATGGAGTAAGAACCATTGTGCAGAAAACCGTGGACCAGAAACAAAAAATAGTGCCAAAAGCTGCAATAATAAATCGAATGATCGATCTGAGCTGCTCCTGGCATTTGGTCCACTCGATAAAGTCCTTGATAAACTCACTGATGGGGAAATTGAAGGGAAGAAAGAACTACTAGGTGATGGAGCGTCGTGTGAGGTAAGACTCAAAAGAAAGACCACTTCTGTTCAACCTAACATTCCAACTCATATTTGATGAAGTCTTTTCCTCCCTCAATGACAGTGGGGTCCAGATGCTTAACGACCCGGGCAAAGTATGGCTGCTAAATCATTTGGAATATGTACGTGATCTATGTCTTATTGCAGCTGTCAGATTAATAGACCTTCCGGCAATAAAGCTGCATAAATACAGAATGCAAATTGCAGCGGACAAAACCCTATGGCTTCAAGTTAGTGCCGGCGAGGATCAAACGCCCCTCGAAGCAGAAGGAATATCATTCCGACGTGCCTCACACCTCGAATGCCTTGGCTCTATAAACCAAGACACCAGTGAGCCAGATGGAGTGACAAGAGCTAATCTAGTCAGGGCAAAAAGGCAATTAGTACGACTACGACAATTCCTCCACTCAAGAGACCTACAAAAAGACCCTAAAAGCGACTCTGGAAGGTATTCTTGTCCATCCTGCAGTCACTTATGGATTGTCAACTATTGCCTTGAGGGTGAAAGATAACAATCGATTACAAACAATTCAGAATGCGACTTGTTGCGCATTTTAGCAAGTCTTATGCAGGCAAAAAGGAAGAGCTTAAAAAAGGACAAAGATAGCCTGATACTCTCCATACGTGAAAGTAACTTTAAAAGCGGAGCAATTGAGAAGGCCTCACGTACGAGGAAATGGATGCATCAATTAATTAAAGGTGCGAAAGGAATATGGCAAGAGAACTCCGAAGCACGGCTACTGTACCAACACAAACTGTCACAGATGCTTCGTTACAACAAAGGAGATGCGAAGACACTCAAGACAAGGTCACGGAGAAAAAGGACACAAACCTAAAGAGATATTGGAGCATAGGCTAAAGGGCCCTGTTAAGGACTGCCTTCAAAGATATAAGACTCTAGGGTGGCTAAAGAGGCATATCAGGGATTTCCACTCTTCGGTGACAGTCGCAGAAAAAGTAAAGTCAAGAGAAAAGAGAAAAGGACAAAACGATGGAGCAGAGAAAACAGAGAAAATAAATACGATGCTGGAAAAAGATAGAATGGAGAGCATGAAAGATGACTACGAGGAACAAAATGTGCAGCCGGATAAACTACACAACTGTCCATGTTCCGGCTGCGAATAACGTCTACCCAGTATGAAAGGAAGCATAAATCATTGCTATGTAAAGCACAAATGGTCGACTATTAGAAATTGATACCCAAATGAGGACATCAAAGGTCTAGCCATCATAAACGATACTAAAAAGTGTCGAGGACGGATTGGGTGCCGCTACTAAGTTCAACTTAAGAATGAACTATTACCTAACCTACTGGACGAAACCACGCCTGAGAAAGGACCAGGGAACCAAAAACGTCAATTTACTGTTATATTGTTCTGTGTGTTAACTGTTGTGGGTGAGAATGAATAGAAAAACGCTTGGAAATAACAAGTAGATAATTAACCACGGCAAGTTTTCTCCTGTCACTGTTAAAAATCACAACTTCGAGCCATTAGTTGTCTTAGTTTGAGAACACACAGAGGATCAAAGAAGACCCAGCTTCGCTTGGGATTTGTCAGATTTCCTTAGAGTCGCTTTATTTCCAAGTCCCTCCTATTTACACTTATTTCAAGCTCTTCCACTTTTCTTCACCACCAGTCATTATCCCATTTAGTTTAAATTGGCCATTGAACCATCAAAGCTGCCACAAACATCAGAGAAATCAGTAGCTATTCATACATTGATTTTCCAAATGGAATCAAATTTGGATTCGCCCAGGGCAATCAAGCAGGCCAATGAATACAGAACAAGTGGTAGATGCACTGATTGAAAATGACGTTAAATAAGCTTTGTAGATTCGTGAATCAGTGTCAAAATATTTAGATGAAGGTCGAATAGTCATTCCTTTAAAAAATAATAGTATCACTTTATTTTTTGAATGTCAGATTTTTAAAGTCTCTACCAATCGCTTGGGAAAACACTGGGGCCTGATTATAATTTTCTAATAGTCTGTTAGGAAAGAAGTTTTCAAAACTAGATATTGAGATAGTTGAACAAATAGTTTGAACAATTTACATTAGCAGTTTCAATGAAAAAGGTAATCTTCATCTCGATCTTACATCAGGATTTCCTTTAATCACCATATTTAGAGTTTCGCTAGCAAAGATTTCACTATCCACCCCATGAAATATCAGAAAGTACCTCGTTTTATAGTCTACTTCTATGGTAGAGCATAAGGATGCTCGTCTCGGTTAGCATCAGACAATGCAATTTCAAACGTCTGCACAGCTATTTTTTAAAGAGAATGGAATTGTGTGGGAAATAAATAGTATTCAATGTTCTTTGCATTTTGGAGGAACAAATTCATGAAATTTGAAAGTAATTTTCTTAGCTCAACTTCGAAAATACCTGCACTTTTTAGGGGTATTGTTATAGAGGGACAGATCGGTGCCACTTATTACGATTACTTCGTACAGACGGAGTTAGGACAGCAGCTAAGATTCGCTTGAGTTCGGTTTGGAACCTCTCAGATGGAGGGTTACAGTAATCTGTACTGTGAATTTGGAGGCCGATAGTGCTCTCAGAGTATACTGGAATTTTTGAATATATGAGTTTTTTGTTTAGATAAAAATGCTTTATTTGGACTTTTTATCCAAGATTGACCAGTTCAAATCTTTTTTTGAAATTTTGTTGCAATGTAAGGCAATCATATCGTTGCGGATCTTCAAAAGCGATGTATATTGGGTGATATTTAGATTAGATAAATCAGGAAGTGGCATTCACGCCATCCCTTTTCCAAAACTTGGGTACCATGAGAGGGGAGCTGTCTAAGGCTGCTTTACTCAAGCGCCTGCTTAAGATAACCCCTTTTTTGAAAGTTGGAATCGGCGAGATATGAAACATTTTTATTGGTCTTCCATGTTCAGGATAACCTATTAAATGAATCGTTCTTTCAGACCTGCCGCCAAATTACTCAGTATTCATTTCGCATACTGGAAATAATCAGTTCATCGAGTGGCTTGTGATCTCGTTAAAATAAGTCCCATTCTCACAAGCAGGGCTGTCCATAAAAGTTGTAATGATTTTAACGTTTTGAACTTTGAAAATATCATTTCATTGGAGAAAAGGAAACAAAGCAGGCACGTGGAATAAAGGGCACAAAATGAAAAGATGGAAAAGTTTTAAGGCGAACCGAGTCATCAATTACCCGGGCATGTCGGTAGCATCTGTCCCTTTTGAGTTAATTAACGGTATACATGGAAAGGAGCCCGCGATTAGGAGAATTAGAGTTAAATGCTAACCATTTATGGTCACAAAGAACAGCAAAGTAAATTCTAAAAATTCCTTCTATAGTTATCAGTAGCGTGGCTAGCCAACTTATAGGGTTATCGTATTGATAGAAATCTTATGGAATCAAAAGCATTCTTGAGATTACCAGGTATGAAGTAAAAAAAAACGAGAAATGACTGTTGGCTGCCAGCATGATTGGGCCTTTTCCTTTGATACAATAGAGAAGAAATTTCCACATTTGACAAACATTGAGCTACAACTGTAGAGAATTCATAACGACAAATTAATCTATTCGAAAAGAATGAATTTAGTGCGTTCGAGCCACTACATCTGAATGAAGGAACGCAATGATGCATATCTTATGAAGAGGCAAAGTGTATTCAAGTGATAAAATAAATTGAACTATATTGAAAATGATGAAGCGAGGGTAAAAGAACACACTAAATTAGTTTTTAATCATGTTTTAAAGTAAAAACTAGACAAAAAAGCCGCCAAGGGGTTTTGAAAATGGAACTCGGTTTAGTTAACCGCTCTCACTGGTCGTAAATAATGCAACTAACTAATCACGTTGGTACATCAGAAAAAAGCGAGAGGAAGGAAGAGGATGTAATGGATATTTGGTCACTTGGTGGCATAACTTTGGCTTGGTCTCTGTCAGACAGTTGGGCAACCGATTTGAAAGAATGCTGGTAGGGTCGAGTTAAGGGATACTGGCATATAATGGCAGATGACTAGACCCTGAGGAAGAGATTAGACAATGAAAAATAATCTAAAATACTCATTTTCCTATAATAACCTGGACCATTAACTTAACACGCTTGTATAGAGCTCCTGAGTGAGGAGGCATTGTAACAGCGGCCTCTCCTTTCCTCAGACAGAAAGATACCAGCTTACTGCCGAACATGTGGAAACTTTGCCAATTAGAGAAACGAAGCATCATCAGAATGTCACTTTTGACATTTTAAAGCTCCAGACAAGCAAGCGTTCCTGACTGCACAAGAATCGTAGATGATCGCAAAACAAACCGATTTTAAAATGATCACCTCAGAGAGGGGGGAATTTAAGTACAATACAGACCTGCCCGATCAGACTGATTAGAGTGAGGCACTAACGGCCAAAAATATAGGATGCTTTCCTTGCCAAAGCCAAGGAGGTTCATGAATTTTCATCGTGAACTTGTCTCAAAAATGTCTATATTAGTGCATTCTGGTACTGTAGAGAGAATTGCAAAAAATAGACGCATTCAATCTCACTCTTAGCAACATCCCTTTTCAAACAATAAAAAATGTGTTCTGTCTACTTCAACCGTTGAGAAGAATTATTGGCCAGTCTTGTGGAGAGCACAGGAGCTTTTTTGAGGAGAATTCGATTACCGTAAACGTCGAGTATTGATTGGAGCTCTTTCAATGATTCGTTCTACTCAACACGTTCCTCGAGCTATGAAGAGTTTGTGTCGGCTCGGAAACATCACCAAACCCTTCTCAATCCATCGATCGCCACACTCTCTCTCGGTATCTCTATGGCCCTTCTTATTCGATAGGTGTCCTCAATCTAACTCACTTAAGCCTGCTGAACTGTACTTTTAACCGTCTAGCAGAAAAAGTCTAGTCGTTTACGATTCTCTTCACTGAACCGAATGTTCTGATTTAACCAACGGAATAGTTGACATTTTTGTACATTCACATACCTAGACAGACAGAAATCAACTTGCACCAACTACAAGGATCGCCAGTCCAGTCTGATCTGGTCTAATCTAGTCTAATCTACCATTCCTTCATTGTCTTCTTTTGCTCCTCTTCCCTACCTTGGGTTTACTTCCCCATATTTCCCTGTCATTCGTTTTCCACTTTCCTACTTTGAGCGATTTCCTAACCGACTGACAGATTCACAAATCTGCAAGGCACCCCCCCCCCCACCCCATTTTGCATGAAAGGAGTCGATGTCATTTGATGATTGCAGTCACATCTACAAGGGAAAGTGCACAAGTTGGATGTGCATATTCTACTTTTGTCCTTTCTCCGATGCAATTTTCACCCAAGAGTGTTTACATTCCTGGCCCACTCGCTATTCCACTGAGCTAGGTTGTACTTCTTGGCATCCACATTTTGAGTGAGGATAGCCAACCACTCTTGCGAAATTGGCCACTTTCGATGTTTGATAGCTCCAGATCAATCACTCGACAATCCTTTCAGAGACAATGCTTCGAGTTCATAATAGAGGACCGAATGAAATCATCACTAGAGTTTGCAGCTAGACGAATTGAGTGCTGGATCGGGGAATAGTAGGCGTTGGACGTGTGAGCGTGACTGAGATTTGCATTGCAAGGAGGCTGTGTCCGTTAATATAATTAGTTCAATAACTGTGCAGTCACATATTAAAACACTACCAGATAAACATGAAAATATAGCACCGGCAACTTGGTTTATCTAATTTATAACAAAAACCTTCTACCTTCCTACTGTTATTTTTGCATATTTGCGGTGTAGGCACCACTAGACTGGAAAGTGCAGCAGGCCCATTCCTAGTTAGAGGACAACGAGGACTCCAGTTGGTGTTGGAAGATAACCCATTCACATTGCTGGCATAATGGCCGCTACAGATTCATGCCGATATTTCATGGCAGAAGTAAGGACAGAGTTACGGAAGAAGTGGTTATTGGAAGTTTGAGCTTCAGTGGAGTCCTTGAGAGGATTATGGGCATCGTTAAATGATATCACGAAGAAGTCATTCTACCAAAAAGGGGCTATTAAAAGCGAGATTGGTTTAAAAAACCCATGAGAATTGGACATTTATAGTGAATAGTTTTTGAATGTCTTAACTTTTCCGAAAATTTTGCTGCTAAGGGCTGACAATTGTTCTAAAAGTGAATGCTCCCTCGTTTTCAGATCAGAGTTGGAACTCAACGACTCAACACCTTCAAAATTGGAGTCTTCAGACAAATGATTTTCTTTTTGTGATCAGGTTCATAATGCCGTCCATACTTTCTCTGTTCACACCAGGATCTGAATTCACTGATCTTTTTGGCTACATAATTTATGTATAATATATGCACAGTGAAAAATCTGCAGTTTGTTGAAAACTATAAAAAGTCTTACCTCTGGGAATTAGCACTGTGAGCAGATTTTTTGAAAACAGATAAGTCTTTCGCCACTTTATTTTCAAATTTAACAGACAAATTTAACAAATTCAAATAATAGGTGTATTATTTCACTGTTTTGTCGTTTCATACAAATAAACAATTTATATCAGGCATTCGAATTCTTCAATTGAGGGGCAAGATGGATAAAAAGAGATAGCTACTTTAACAAAAGCACTTCCTTCACCCATTGTCATCAGCTCCAGTTGAAATTTGTGCATAAAATCGGGATCGCCTATATGGACCCTCGCTATCGATGACTCCTCGAGAATAGATTAATGTAACGAAGTTTCGATGGAGCTGTCAATGAGAATATACTGAAGACCAGCTAACGAACAGCTTTCCTTGTCTAGCAGCCGAAAATTACACCATGAGCTACAAAGCCACTGTGAAGAAGTCAACATCAAAATAGACAACAGAAATAGTTTCCAAGAGACTCTAAGTTGTGAGGTGAGCAGCATGTAGAAGGAAGTCACCAATCCCAGTTAAGAGATCTATCGATGATCATTCGAAATCAAATAATTGGTCCCAACAGTGGTTGGCCATCAAAACAATCCCCTGTGGTTATGCTTTGTTACCCGGACACCCGCATGCATCTGCATGAATAATCAAGGACAGTATCGTACTATCAAAGCTTTGTATGTGGCGAGCCTATCATCCTCCACTTGGACAGCTGGCAATTGACGTGCCAGCTTTATGTCGGATAACTTCCTGGCAGACTTAAACAGCTGACCGAGCAAACATAGATGCATTTATTTGGCCTTTTTCTTGCCAGTGATTATTTTTTATAAATAAACTATTGAAACATATCTGAGATTGAAGAATGCAATCTCAGTAACATCTTTAAGTTCTTAAACCCAATATTGAGTTTGAAGCGAAATAAAACTTCATCAGTCACAGAATGTCAAGACCTCAACTGACCTACCAACGGACAGTCAGGCACTATTCTTATTTGAAATACTCAATAAAGGACACATGCAAATCGCACTTTGACATCCCATCAACCATCAAACTGCACCAGCAGTTCAAATAATCAACCGTTTCATAGTCTTCTACGCTTTAGGAATGTCCTGAACTCAATCTTTTCCTCATGTGTCAATAGCCCAATTCTCAGATCATGGATTTCGATGCGACCTAAAACTCCACCGTAACTTAATCTAACTGTTGGCGACAAAGAGAATGAGATACGCTTTTCGAAATGAATTAGTGAAAATGCAGAAAAGGCATTCAGGCAGTAAATTGTAAAATAAACCTTAAATTTTTTAATGCAGCTCAATTTTCTTGTGGTCTGTAAATTATGAATGCTAGTTTTTGACACTAACAAAGCTAAAATTAGAACACAAGGTCAACATGAATACTTATTGGACTAATAAATAAATTCTAATCCAGCAGAAAATATTAAGTGCCACCGTCGATGTTGATGTAAACGGATATTAACACTTGACCCTATAAGTACCATGAACTCCTTAGGGAAAGTTAAATTAAACCAATGTTCATGTTAAGATACTTTCATGCGCATGTCTAAGTGATTACACCAGCTCCTCACCACATTGGTGGCCAGAATGAACTAGAAACGGTTACTCCAACCAATCGGCTTGAGGCGTTGCAGTAAGTTATAGTCCTCCCATTTCACTCGATAAGAGACTCATTTTCCCAAAAGCAAGCCCTCCAAAGGTTGATCAGTATGACGGACCCCTCTTCTGGAGATTATCCCATTTTCGAATGGAGCCCCCTGATGAAGGCCATTGTTCTAATTATTTATGGTGTCATTATCTTCTTCAGTCTGGTGGGGAATACGATCGTCATCTTCGTCATTCTCCGGTGCAAATCAATGCAGTCTATAACGAATCTCTTTATCACCAACCTCGCAGTGTCTGACCTGCTTATGACCCTCGTTGCAGCCCCGTTTACACCTATATCCGCATTCTCAAACACATGGGTTCTGCCCCAGTTCCTCTGCAAACTCCTTGGATTCACAATGGGCGTCTCGGTGTATGTGTCCACACTGACATCCACAGCTATTGCTTTGGATCGATATGTGGTGATTGTTCATCCATTTTTCACGAAAATGCGGAATTGGATGTGTGGAACAATTATAGCTACAATTTGGGCTATTGCTACCTTGATTTCCCTTCCACTAGCTATTCATCAAACGACGACTACGGATCCGGCTCTTAATGATACCGTTTGTACAGAATCCTGGCCTTCTGGTGAATCTAGGCGGGTAAGGTCTCATTACACATATTTTCAAAAAACAAAGGTTGTTTGTTAACTTTTTGAAGCAACATAAACAGGCCAGAATTTCAATAAGATCTAAGCTTGAAATGATGATGCGCAGTGAGGAAGTATCATTTCGCCAAGCATTCCTTGCTCTTCACGTAATTAATACTCCTTCTATCACCTTGGATGTTTCACATTTTATCATCCGCAAAAAATTGCTTCCAGGTAGCCATCTCTTTTGATTAAACAATCAATGCTAGTCAGTGAAACACATTGCGAATCCTTAATGTTAACTTCCAAATAACTTTTCAATGGATACAGCTTCGACATAGCACGTATTCTTTGCGATCTGGCTGGATTTCGGTAGACAAACTACCTTCTAATATTTCGGGAATTATTAACGTTATCAAGTCATATTAATGCTCCCTGCTCTCATTTGATGTTCCCCCTAACCTCCCTCCCCCGTCCTTAACCCCATATTTAGCGAAATTCATCATTCCGGTAATAGTTTAAAGCCGTTCAGGCATGAGCTCATTCTAGTTCCCTGGTTTTTAATGCTTGTCTTGTCTAATTTAGACGTGGATTCTAAAACCAACTAACTTCTTTCAAACAACTCATCATTCAGTATTCATTCCAAGATGTAAGCATTTTCAAAAAACGAGCGAAGTATGGGTGATAGTAATGGATGTGACTTTTTCCGAGATCACAAATATATTTCCGCTGAGGCTATGACAAAGTGAAAACATTGGAAAATTTGGTTAACAAATGCTGGTAATGTGAGAGTTCCTAGTGTGATCACTCTATCAAGAGAGACGTCGATGACTGGAGAAGAAAATCATCAGCACAATCCTTTGAAGTCTGATCCGATTTCTATAATATAGGTGTCGTGTTCAGAGTATGAATTTCAAGTCAACTTTTTTATGGTTTGGCCTATCCTTAGACATATTAAATTAGCGTTTACGGATGAAGCTCTTGAAAGCCCTTCTCCTATAAGGACAGATTGATAAGATTAAGAAATTACAGGAGATATGCAACCCTACATTGAAAGTTAATGGCGATAATGTGATGATGGCTTGGAGACCATTTGAGGCCTTCGTTTACGGTAATCTTAATTCGCCGTAAGCCTGAATGGTTAAATAGTCTGATTAGGTAAGTAAGAAAAAAAATGATCTATGCAGATGCTGACGGACATGCCTAAAAACATATCCCGCTAAAAGCCAATCAGATTGTTGTTGAGCCTAAGTTTCCAAACATCGTTCCTTCTTCAGATGCGGTGACAATAAAGAGACCTTGAGGATATCCGACAATGAGACCAATCATAGACGACAGGAAAATTTGAAAAGAAGGAACCTTTCTTGAAGACTAGACGAAGTTGGATGCCTTTGATCTCCTTCCATTACCAGTCTAAAAGCTATCCGCTGAATGCTCCTCAAATCATCTTCCAAACAAAAAGAAGCTCGGAAACCAAACCGAAACGCGATCTAAAAGCGGGCTATTGCAGTTAAATCAGCTACATTAAATGCCTTGTTATAGCTAAGTGTTTGCTCCATCAGTAAGGAGAGCTTATGGAAGATCAATATAACAGTCTCTTCTCTTTTCCTCAAGCCAATCGGAACATCACTATGATATGTAAGAACTCCGGAACAACAGTGATACCATAGGATCCCACAGGGGGGCTAGCTTGGCTATATGCTTAAGAGCTAAAGCCGTAAATCTCCCCTTCATAGGAACATAAACACATTGATGCTGGAGAGCAGGGAAAAGCTTTATACCCTCGCGAACAAACTCTTGAGGCTAGAAACAGCTGCCTACATTAATGTTCAATGCTATACTTACCCTTCTTAATTAGATTTTATGGGGTTTCGATAATTTTCACATACAAATGCAAGCACGCATATACATTATAAAGCGTGCACACCGCTGATTGGCCATTTCAGGCCCTTCGATAATTAATCACCCCTTTCATGCAAAATAAATGGCATCTCATCTGTCCATCTCAAAAGCTCTTCAATTATTAGGGCAATAAAAAAAGAGAAAGCTAGCGATTTTACACAATTCATCTCGAATAGATAAATTTGGTCCAAGCAGTTTAGATCACATTCCATTTAAAATTACATGTACTGATGTTGGAAAACACTTTTAAAGGTCATAAGAAGTCTATTGGTTGGTCTTCATCTTAACCTATCAGAAGAATATGTCTGAGGCATGTAAAGGGATCCAAGATGATTCTGCTATTATTTTAAAACCATGTTTCCTTAATTGCCTACCGCTTAGAAATAGTTAACAAAAACGAGAACAAATATAGAACGAGTCGAGTTAGCTAATTGTTTGTGCGTGGAAATCCAAGCCTATTAATTGACTATATGTAGTATGATAAACCTCTCTGTTGGACTTAGAGGAAATCTACGTTAAAACTGCAGGTTTTTCAGTTGTCTTCCATCTCATTTTGATTTAGGTTTTCAGGCTGGAGTAATAGTTAATACCCAGGAAGGCTAGAGAGTCTGATTTCGAGGATTTTCTTTTGTTTGTAGATTTGCTCTAGCACTTTTAATCTCATGAACATTACTTGAGTGAATCCATCAAAAAATCCATACGTTTATTGTAAAGTTCGCATCGTTAAACTTCCGATGCATCCCTAAAACACCCACACACTGTGGAATTTATCAAGCACGAAGGTTCCTAGTTCCGATACAGAGGCAGCTCACCATATAATTAGAGTGTCTGAATCATAGCAGACACTCATCTCCAAATCCAGAAGAACATTATCTTATGGAAGATAATTTCTTGGTAGTAATCGACCAAGATTCTCTGGCCATTGAGACTTGACCGTTCTAAAGTTAACCCTCATATGACCACACGCTATTATCTGTCGCTCCTTGCCCATTGCGGAACCCTGCAGTGCTTAGTTCCCGAAACTCTACACCTTTCATCTGGATTTAGTAGAAACATTTACTCACCTAAGCGAGAGAGAGTTTTCAGCTACCCCCTTAGAGATGGTCAGGAATTTTCCTCCCAAACTTTTGTCTGGTCCCATTGTTTTCTCAGTCCTCTCTAATGAAGTCAAATGGCATCCAAAACCTCTGCCGAATAAACATCTTTTCCTCTCCTCGGCGTTGATTAAGCGAAGATTGACAGTCTTGAATCTGTTGTCGGTTGTCCTCGATTATTATCTACTCTTCAATCTTGCTTATTAGGGCTATATTTCGTGCAGCGATTAGCTCACCAAATTCGAGAATCGTGACATTAATATTTGCACCCACTCCATCTGATAATACTTTGCATTCCTTCCTTCCGCGCTTATCCTATTAACCCAAAAGCCCCAACCTTATTCCCCTAATCAATTAAACTGGATTTCAGCGGTCTGTGTTGAGATAGCTTTCAGGCGATTTTTGTATACATTCCTTTACGGCTGGGCAGCTGGCAAACAACTTTAATTTTCTTCGGTATTAAGCAAAAAGTTCATGCTCATAGTTAGCGTGTATACGACAATAAATACAGCGGAAACGGCGCCACAACGCCTTTCTAGGTTAAATAACTCAAACGTAGCCGGATAAGAAAATATCTAAGTCCGGTTCTTCCATTTATTCATAAAAAGGGAGAGGAATGATTATGTGCTCCAAGCCCAGTTAGAAAGCCTTTGTTCACTAAGTCCATCATTTGGCATCCCATTTTTAAATATATCTCCAATCAAATGTAGCCAATAGCAGAATCTTCTGAAAACTAGACAACCCTTTTAACATGTTATGCTCTTATATAGGACATGGCAACTGAGAAAGGCCTTCTTTTATGAACCTATTCCAAACCACCTAATTATTTCACAATATTTTGACAGAACTGATGCTTACTAATGTTCGAAGAAAACAGTCTTAGTATGAAATTAATATGCTTAGTAATAGTTCATTACACTGCAATGCTATTTAAGCCAACAGAGAATTGTATACTAATGCCAACTTTGTGTTTGAAGTTTGTGATATCAGTAGAACTGTGTGCTTTGCAGTACCAAATAGACGCGGATTTCATGACGTGCGTCTGATTACAACTTCATTGAACTACATTAACTCAAATACTTGGAAGGAGGCAATTTTCAAAATTTGAAGAATTAGGACACCGTTTTTAGTTGGATTTGACAGGTAAAATAGGAATCGACTGTAGATTAAATGGCAAACGAAAAGCTACATATTCAGTTTATATTTTAATACAAAAGTAAAGACACGTGAATTGAGGATTGTACTTTTGTTTTCAACGTAGATATTTTCAATCCTCAGTTTTGTATTCCAATTCGTGGCGCCTTCGGTGGTGATTTCCTTCTGCTATTTCTATGTCAGTCGACTTTTAAGAAACCGCCGCCAGCAAAAGTTGTGTTCTCGATTTCGTAGTACCCAGAAGCAGGACCTTGCGGTCAGAAGACACAACAAAACTAACAGGTAAACAAACTGATCCTCTATTTGGTCCTAGCAAACTTCACCATTGTATTGGTTCACTAGTTATCATCATTCCCCTTCAAACTGTTTAATCGAGTTTTATCTATAGGGCAAGAATTTGAGTCCGGTGATCAAGTAATTTTCTACCGCAAAACGACTGACTCTTTAGCATCTGGCAGTCTGCATTCAAGAAAAGCGAAATCCTTCTTCCTTCGCCTTCCACGCTAAGGTCTTTTTCTCCATTTCTTTGACGTAATTTTGAATTCTAGATTTCTTCTTTCTCTATTAACTTGGTTTCATCGGCCCTTATATTTTCGCCTCTTTTCAGTTAAAGAAGGGTTTCTAGTGAGTTTTCACTCAGTCTATTTTTCAGAATGGTATATTTAACACTTATCTTGAAGGTGAAAAGATACCTTGATCAACCTTTGACGTTAAATAATGCTTTGTCTATTGTAATGGTCATTCCAAGCTTTAAAACCACAGGCTGATTAGTTTTGAAAGCGTGATATCTGATGAATGAGGCGCTACGTCATTGCTACATCAGCTCATTTAGAACAACCATCGTATTGCTTAAGTTAACGGCTCACAATTTTTGCCTACGTTGAAAAAAATGCAATTTAAAAAAATGGTAAAATTTCGTGCGAGTCGCTAACTATGAGTGTCAGAGGCTAAAAAAGGGATTTTCAGAACCGGAAGTCTTCTTTACTGTCCGTCAGCCACCGAGCGGCTTGTTCCGTTCCTTCTGTAACGGAAAGAACAGATCCCAGTGGGAAGGGGGATTACAAGTCAGAACGATTGGATTTGATTAGTAAAACGAAAGCTTTTGGAAATGAATTGAGGTACCGTGGCACATATCTATCAGGGCTTTTATTCCCTAAACTGTAATCCACTCATATTAAAATCGCCGATAGACTGACGACCACCTTATGGATTTGAGTAGGCACTTGTTTGCGTGTTGACACAACCAAGGGAAGGTAGTGGCACTAAAAGGAACCCTTATTCTGTGATTTACAGAGAAGCGCTTTGCTTCACTTAAAAAGAATTTATTAACTATAGAGTATCGCGGTTTGACTTCTAAGTAGAGTTTGTCTATTCAACTTGTAGATATCAGCTCTTTTATCCTTAGGTTACCATTGTTTATTCTTTATGTTTATTCTATTGTTTATTCGACATGAATAATCACGTGGAATGGTCTTCCGAAGCAAAACCAATGCCACTTTACAGATACAACGTGTGATCTATTGAAATCACTCATTTAACTCTCGGGTTGAGGCTTTGTATTTTGATGCACTTCTGCTTTATATTTTGCTGGAGCCGATACTGGCGGACCAGATGGAAGGCATCTTAACGCCACTATGATCTACCACTATATAACAAATTTCGATGATTTAACCCTCTCCTATTTATTCTAATTTCAAACATGGTGATGACTCCATCCATTTCCGTGTGTCGGAGGTCGGTCATTTCTGTCATTGATTCATGAATTAACTCTTTTAGTTATTGCAAGACATCCTTTTTCACAGTGTTGATACACGACATGTGTTTTGTATCCACTTTTTAAATTACAAATACCCTTCTTAAGCAACTCGAGTTAAATAAAAAAAATGAGCGATGGATGGACCCCAACCTTTTAACAAATTTGATCCTCGACATATCCAGAGATCCATGCCAGAACCAGTTCATAGCCAAATTGCTCCTCTTTATATCTAAGCGAAATGATTATTCAAATCAAGTAATTTTCCTTCTTAAGACATTTTTTAATTTTCCTGAAGGCTGTATTTACTCATAACAGTCAGTTTTGCTTATTATTACCCCATATATTCAAAATTACGTTAGGAATTACAGAAAGATTCCGAAAAGTTAAATATTCACCTTTTTAGTTCCTTATGTCCAAACATCCCTTTAATCTTTAGAAGCTGACTTCGTCGAGTCTTCATAACCTTTTACCATAGCATTTATTGGTTCAATATTTGTTCATCAGGTGATTCCTTTCCCCATAGAGTTCACAAGTTGCTAGAGCCGAGAAAATACAAGTACCTTTGGTCCAACAGAAAACCATCGAGGTATGTGGTTTGGTAGACTTGGAGATTGGATCTCATGGAGTGTGGAAACCAGAGTAGCTCATCATCAACATGGTAATGGAAAAATAGTGATATACTTGTTATGAGACAGGTCTAAGGGAAGATAAAACTTGGTAGCCAGAATTACTGTTATTCTTAGGATTATAGAGATTTGTAATTAAAAAATCTAGAAGAGTGTAACTAATTTTTTTTTGAAAAGATAAAAAGTACGAATATTTGATCCAAAATTTGATACGAAGGATTGCAAATTTAAACTCATGTGATGAAACCCAGTTTGTCTGTTCAACATTAAACCATTTATAATGTACCCAAATAGAATCCTACCTTTCTAATTGCAGTGAATCCGCTGCGGCAAATACGTCATGTGTTAAGATAGGAAAGCCTGCGAAAAGTAACTTGGATGAGTTTTATAACCTCCAGTTAAATGAGTTTTCCTTCTCAATTTCTAAAATCTCAGATAATTTCATCTTAGCAACGGAAGCGAGCATTAACTACGAAATTGAGCTCGAGGGTCTTAATTAAAATGACATCTAAGATGGTTATCTTAAGCACTTTATTCGCGATTCTCCGAGTATGTCAAGAAAATGGTAGAAGTTCCTCATGTTGAACGAAGTAGAAAGGGCAAATAGTCCCCAACTTTCCGGTACAGGTGAAATCCTCAAATAAACATATTTAATATATTGTCATCGAAGTTCTCAATTTCCTTTCTTTCATTTGTCGTCAAAAGAAAGTGGTAGCCTAATAGTTAAGGCATGGCCAGGTGTGTCCGGAGATGAGCGACGAGCAATGGCTCAAAAGATTTTATTCTCATTTCTCCTGTACCGTATTCTCTCGCATTGGAAAATAAAGAGAAAAACTAATCTCATCCCAGGTGAGTGCTTCATCCCTTACATTCTTAGCCTGTACTTTCCGTAATTTCTATTCTGGTAATCAAGCAAGGTGATGAACGTGGGAGGTTGACTGCCATAATGCAGCTATAGGTCAGCAAGAGTGCCTCTTCAGTACCGAATTCCTGGGTAGTCCCAAGACTGTCCCAACAAGGTTACAAAGCATTCTTACGCTAGCCTTTAAGTAAGAAATCACAACTTCCATCCACTCAGCTGTATTCACATAATGATCAAGCGTTCCTTTCGAGGATGGTCAAGTTCTTTTCGCTCACAACTAATGATCGGCATGAGGACAAGTCAACTCCATGGCACCTCCCCTTTGTGATGTCGACCCTCTAACTTAATTGACACTGGCATTTCGCATCATTCGGGTCCCTGATGGGCTTCAATGAATTACTGGAGACGTCTATCCTATTCATGTCTCTCGCTATTATGCATTTCGTAAAAAGGTTTTCAGCCTGTTATTGTCCAGATAGTGAAGGTGATTTTGAGACAATTTTGAGAAATAAGAAAGCGTTGGCTATTAGCGGAAATTTTATGATGCTTCCTTTCATTACTTCTGTGGAAATATCTTTTCACGCTCATTTCTAGTTAAAGCGCTCTTTGTGTTTATGAACCTCCATGCAAATCCGATAACCGGGTGGACGTTACCAGATTATTAGACTAACCATCTACTGCTGTCGCAAAGCAGTCAAAATAGAGTGACCGACTATTACTGGAGACTTTATCCGAGTGAATGTTTGTACTGAGCAATCGAAACGATCGGCTGAAAGACTTTTTTGCCTGCTGTGCCATTTCTAAATTGGGAGATATCTGCTTCACTAACTGATGTAACATGAATTTGCACTGGTCCTTCATGAGCATTGATATATTCGATGTCATAATCTTCAAAATCAAAAGACGTTCAAATATAGGTAGTGCTCAAAGCATCGCCTGTCTGAATTTTGCATCTGACGATTCAAAAAATGTCGGTAAAATATCGCTCAAGAGTTGACGTGGAGTAAGAAGTCAGGCGCAGTTCTTTCTATCCAGCTTTGGTTTTGGTTTTGCAACTGTGATTATAATACCGAGTATATGAATTAAACTAAAATTCAAACGTGTAGCTGAACAGATCTATTCAGATTCCCGAGTAAACGTGGTTATGTGAATATTTCAGTTGGTATGCATGATCAAACGTCGAAATTCAATTTTAAAAGAGCACAAATGGTAGTGTTCGTTCATGAGGATAATTGTTTGAATGGATTTCGAAAAAGCATATCTTTTAAAACTGATTTTCACTGGGAATTAAAACTTGGCGAAATTTTCTCGGAAAATTAAGGAAAAACGCCTGGGAATTTATTTTATTACTTGTCATTATGACAAGTATTCCAAAAATTCAAAACAAGGGAAAGAAACTTACCCTATCAATTGACAAACAACGAATGCATAAAGATAATTGCAAAAACTCAAAAAATGCACATCCTTCATCATTATCCGAACACAAATCTGTTCATCAGATTACATTTTAACTTTGATGGTACAAACTTCAATTTTTAAGCCAGACAATTATCAGATCAAATCTGGATCATCAATCCGGGAAATTCGCGAAGCAGGCAATCTTAAGCAGTATTTATGCGAATTTCGAATCCGTTTTAAAAAAAAACAAGTCCGTATTGAGGAAAGGACGTTTGTCAAGGAGAAGGGAAGGTATTTTTACCGCCCATTTAGGTAGTCACTCCAATCACAAGATGTTAGCTGTCAGTGTATTAATGTAGTGTAATTATTTCCATCCTGAGCTACTCTAGTCATTTTTGTTCGTGTGATCCAAAAATCACCATCTAACCAAAAGTGTTTACGTACTAGGTCGCGCTCGATGTTTAGATTTGTTTATTCATCTATTTACACCCCACACACCCAAGACCTAAACACCAATGAATCAACTTGGTGCTATACAGAGCAGTACCACAACCCGATTTCTGAATATGCTAGTTAAAATTTTTCTCACTGCTCTCTAATTAGCCATGGTTTAGGTTTTTGAAGTTAAACTTGGTGCATAGTCTACTTTATTCTAAGGCTATTGCTATGGTGGTGAAAATTAAAGTTTTTTTTTTTTATTTCTAGAATACCAAACGTGTTCATTTCTCTATTAATTTTGGTAATTTCTAAATTGCCTTTCATGTATGAAGCAGTTATAACCTAAGCATACCATCTTAAAACCCTTCTACAAATATATAAGTTCACGACTACTCCTCGTACTTTCCATTCTTTTCCGTATTTGGCAACTCAATGAATCTCTCAAGGAGTATCTTTCACCCTCACAAAACTTATTTTCACTCCTAGAAAATAAGATACCATGCAAGGAAACGTTCAGTATAGTGTGTTGATTCAACTCATTTGTTTCTCAAGAAGTCTTACGACATATTGAAGCAATTTCATTTCGATTAACTTTTATTTACCTGCTGTTCATTTAAATTTAGGATGCTGATAGCAATGGTGGTAGTTTTCGTTGTATGTTGGATTCCAATAAATGCGCTGACAATCTACAATGACATTAAGTCTGACGAACCGGACTTCCAGATATCCTATTATTTTGACGTGATCTTCGTTACCTGTCACATAGTAGCAATGAGTTCTGCCGTTTACAACCCACTGCTCTATGCTTGGCTTAGTGAGACCTTCCGGCGAAATCTACGATTGATGATACCTCAATGGAACCGAAAATCGATTAGCTTTTGTGGTACTGCTGGAGCTCCTGTGATTCTAGAAGATGGTGTTTCACCGTTTACTCGTGCTGCGGTTAACGATCTATCACAAGGAAATATTGAATTGAAAACACACACTGGAATCAGAATCGCTGTTGGCTCTGAAGCTTCTCCATATATTCATGTAAAGGAAACAGATCATTGTGATCAAGAAATCCGTAAAAAGCCGTGATCTGAAAGCATTGTTTTTGTATCTTTAAGCAAATGTGATTACCTTCTAGTCTGTTTGAAATTTCTAACTAGCCTAAGACTTTTAATGCCCACCCCCTTACAACGTTTATTTTCAGGCCACTATTTTTTAGGATTTAAAGCATTAAAAGTGACTGCTTTATTGGACCTAATAGATGCTGAGAAGTTAAAATAACAATTTGATTAGTTCAAAAGAGAAAAGAGGGAGACGCTTGTCAAAGTAATCAATCAGCCCTCTCAGAGTAGACGATTTCAAATTATTTTGATAGATCGATGTCAGACTATTGCTTTCACCAGACAAGAAAAATATTTTAGTAGTAAAGTGTTTTTACAAAGAATCTGGATTCGTTAAAACTCATCTGTGAAAGCCCTGTCCATATGAAACTTTTGCAACTTGATAAGTCCCAAGGTACCCAATTTCTCACACAAAAGGCCTAGAAGACGATTTCTCTCAAAAGAGACCTACGTATATGTATGAAGAAGAATAAAGTGTGTTTCAACCATTAAGGTGCCTGTATATTTGTTGTAAACTTCATTTTGGTGGCCACTTCAAATTGGCTAATTTCCTAGCTATCAGGTTTGAAGGGCATTCATTCACGTGCACTCCAGCTTTTTAATGAATCCAAAGGTTGTCTGCCGAAAGTGCGGCTGAGTTAATAAGTTAAGTACCTCAAAATAAGTGTTTTTTTCCCTTTTCGTCATAGTTTTGGTACAAAGTTAGTGGAACCGATAAACTATAAGTCGTACTTGGTGAGAGAAAGTACGGTCACTCATGTGGCTGGAAACGTTCGAGGAAGTACCACTTCGATTGTTGACCGGATCGATAGGAAGCTTATGGAGCAATCTTTAGCTAAAACCATTTTCTCTTAATTTGGTCGTAAGTGGCTTCCGAAAGTACTCATCGGAACCCTCCGAAACCGTATATTCCAAGTTAGATGTCATCATGCCGTCGAGGCAGGATTTTTATAACTAGTAATTCCTCCTGCCTGTACATTAGACGTCTCAAAGAAAGTATAGAACAGTAATGAACATAGTTAAAAAAATATGAACATACATCATTCTATTTCAACTTTAAAGATGAACGTGTCATGCAGTATGTCATCAAACAGGATTTTAGACTTACCTTTTAATGGCCCGTTATTAAATTAGATTAATCAGATTAATAGGAGGTTTGCTTACGATAAAATCAGTAGAAATTGGCGTTTTATTGGTCAAGTATTCAAAATTGGCAAGTGCGAGACAGCGATCTGCTGCACCTATTTGGCCAATGAACTTCGCTGTTTGACGCCTTCAGACCAAGATGATCGTGCAAACTTATCTGCCGAATCGTTGGCTTTCACATCCTGATTGGCATACATCGTTGATACATTTTACAGCTACCAGTCTCGTGTGAGAACTGAAATCAAGCTAGTCATCAGCACTGCCTGATCCAATCCAATCACTGTCAACCTGTTTATTTAGGAAAAATATACAAGTGATTATCGAGTTACTTACATATATTAAATCTTATCTATTAACTAATAGTTAATCCGGCTGTTGGGATCTAAGGAAAGTACACGGTGTTATTAACAGAGGAGATTAAACTCTTTCTTACAGAGGAGATTAACAGAGGAGATTGATCGGCGCTCTTCTCTCAATTACTGCCCCATATTCTATGTCTTCGTACAATCACTTCGTCAGAGGTCTCATTCTTGTCCAAATTACTCCCATTATTCATGCCATTTTGCATCCCCTACGAAATGGATTGAATGTTTAAAATTAGAATTTGCTTGATATAGAAAGTCTCGTTCAACTGCCGCCCACAGATGATTTCCAATCGGGAAGCTCTCATTAAAAACCAGTACCCATTCACTAAGAAGACTGATGGATTCCTTGTAGGGATCTGGTAAACTTTGTGACGATCTACTTTATTCCAGTGAACGGTAGCATTACGCCCGAGGCCCATAAAACTTACCCAGGGAAAACCCGAACGTTGCCATGGGAAAATCCGATGTGTGCGTGCATTTTCTCGCTTATATTTTGGAATTCCATCTCCTTCAATATCTCAAATGCCAGCCAACAAAAATATTAGATAAAAACCAAAAGCCGCCTCAAAATTAGTTTTTGGTATTGCAATGTATCCGAAAAGTTTACTAGTCACAGTCACAGAGACGTTAACTTGGTGGACAGGATAATTCTTCTTATTATTCTGAAGTAAATTTGATTTTATTAACATAATATATTTGAAGAAAAGACCAAAACAAGTTTCTAGGACATTTCATTGAGACGGTGGGATAGGAAGAGAACAATGCAAAAACAAAGTGATGGTTGGGCAGGTCTGGTTCAATTTGTAATATACAGAGTCGAGGAGCCCTTGTAGATTTCTATAGACTGAAAGAGCAATAAGTTAATTGAAAATGCGAAAAAAGAGTCAATAGTGGGATAACAGATAGAAACAAGTTTTGATGGAGAACACATTGAATAAAATAAAGGAAAGTAAAATGAATAGGGCTATGAAATTTACCGTAAAGTGTGAGTTGCATCAAATTCCAACTCCTTTATCGTCAGTCGCTCGAAATTTAAGTTAATTCAGGATTTTATTATTAAACTATCAAGATATTATGGCTGAAATTCTTAATTTGAATGCGAACTTCTCCCCTTGACTTCCAGTTTTCGGACCCGAATCAGTCACCTACTCTGAAGACCTCCCATTGGCTATCTAGGCTGGGTCTTTCTATATCAATTTACCAGATAAGTAGACTCCAGGGAGGAAGATCACAATGAATCTTGTCTATCCCAAGATAGAGACTACTCGAAAGTATATTTGAGAATTAGGCTCTAAAGTCTCTAAGTTTTTCCCTATTCTCCCTAGACCAGTTTCAGTTACTCATTTAATATTAGCCCAATGTCTTTCTGGAATTGTAAGAATTGTCATCACTTTAAATGGGATGTGATAAGAGAGCTGGTGCGATCGGTCGAAATAATGTCGAATAACTTGTTTTTTTTTGCGCGGCTTCGGCCTTCGCTAGACTTGCTCAAATAGGAAGATAATATTTGTCATCATCCTATTTAAAAGATTGCTTTTCTCAACCTCTTTTTGGCAGGATGGTCTCTTCGCGAGTCTTTTCTTTCAAAAGTCTCCCTTAGTTATTAATTCGATCAAACTTAAGCATAGGCTGGGCGTAGTGTCTTTATTTCACCAGAATATTCACAGAAAAATTATTATCAGGTTATCGTTGATGCTTATAATATAATCTTTGGTTGTTATCAAAGATTATATAAGGGAGCCTGAAAAAGACCTGATATTCAGTTTGTTACCACTATCGATATTAATTTTTGACTCATTTACGTTATTCTTACTCTTAATCAATCGTTCTACTACTTATGAACGTGAAGATCGGAATTTCGTCAAGAGTCCTAATATTTTGTATCAACCTGTATTTCAAATAGTCTTTATCTTCTCCACTGTCGCTTAACATCATCGTAAAGCTTAATGATCGCCATTTATTGCGTCTGGTCACACTCATGGGCTATATAATCTAACTACAATGAAGTTCAATGGCCTCGGAAGACACATCGCACATCAGATGTCTGGTAGGTGAGGAATTGTGCAGATAGGTGCGTAGACAAACTGTGATAAGTGGTGGGTGGTGGTTTATGGCCCACAGCTGGTCACCAGATGATGCTTTTCACAGGCTTTAGAGTCCCTTTTCAAGAAAGATCGGAGGTAATCGACTTTGGCATTCAGATGAAATTTGAGCATGCCCCATGTACATGCTAACATGATGTGATTGGATTGTTTTAAAAAGAAAGCAAAATGAGTTTAAGGCCATTAAAAGGAGTATTTATCAGAAAATTGTCTCAAAAAATTCAAATTACCATCATTTTATGGTGCGCCAAACGATTTCTTTTGCTCATTGTGAATGAACAAGGTGGGTGATAGTAATTCTGAGCAGAGGATATCATTAAATAAATTATATCTATAGTCAGAAAAGCTCAAAGAATGACACGATCTCTATTGTTTAAATAATCGCATTTGAGTGGATCAGTTGCACAGACACCCGCAAACTCCAGCAGTTCTTCGACTAAATCCAGTAACAAATCAATAAAAGAGGTAAAATTTGCATTTCAAAAGTTCCTTTCTCTCAAACCAGTCATATTAACTTGTCCCAACAAATTCGAATTCTTTCTGATCTAATCGGGGCCGACATCAAGTTCGTTTTCCCTGTCTTTTTTAAATAAATATTTTGACAGGGCTGATAAAAGTGAAGTTACAGGAATAACTTCACAAAAAGTATTAAAAAATCATATACGTTTGCCAGAGGATATCATTAAATAAATTATATCTATAGTCCATTTAAAGTAAATCAGAAAAGCTCAAAGAATGACATGATCTCTATTTCGAGGTGAGTGAAAACGTCTTAGATACGAATATTAAATAATCCTCATATGATTCAAGGAATGGGGAAATCTCATGATAAAAATAAGCAGGGAACTGATTGAGGATAGGTTTTATGAGAACCGGCAAAAGAATACCCCAAATTTATTTCATGGAAACATATAAGACGTGCAGGAATCCTTAGCATGTCAATGTAAATCAGGTAAATATAAGGGGTAATTTGTCAATTGTCATCTTTTTTTCCCTACCTTAAGGTATCATTAATCCCCTAAGTTACTGTCGACAGAAAAATTTCTCTGATTTTATGTGACCATCGGCGGCTTTTCGCTTTTATACTTACTGGATGACTGAGATTCAGGTGGTTTCATATCAAATAGTTTGCGTCTATCAGCTGCTACTTCCGCTTTGAAATGTTTGTGGTGATCAGACCACCATCTCACTTTCTTTGACAGCGAGAATGCGCATAGGCGTGCGCCACTGTAGGCAAACTTTCAAATTTAGTTGTTGTTAAGTGATGTGCTGAGATCAGGCATTCATGCTCATCCTGCCTTCTCCTCGATTACTTACTGAGATTCGCACGCAACTGCATCAACGATTATGTGCACACATAGGCTTAGCTTTACCCTTTTAAGTAACTGCGGGTATATTTCTGGCTCCCTAATTGCTAAGCGCAACATTTGGAACCTCATTAATTAATAAATTTTTCGGCGTGTTCGAAGTGGAAGTATTAATGAAGGCATATCTCAGGATTAAAATCCGCCCGGAAGTAAGCACACAAAATGAATGGACAGAGATGGGCCTACCGCTTAGTCTCACTTAAATAAATGAGCTAGAAGGTTAATTACCGGCTACCTTGATCGGTAATTATTCAGTCAGGAATTGTCAAGGTCAGAAAACTGAAGAATTCATTTCCGAGAGCGGCAGAACATTTTGAATGCCATTAGAATGAGGCGGAAACGATACCTCAAAACTATACCTTATGGAGAATGTTATCACCGAATTGAAAAGTCCATGTAATGGCTAAATTTCGTGGGAAATTTAAATGCCTGCAAATTTTTTAGAAGTTGAAAACAGACAAGGTAAATTTTTTTGCATTTTACAACAAAATTTTCAATTTTTCGGCTCAAAACCTAGTTATATATATCATTTTCGATTAACGATGGTAATTTAAGGAGGTCTTTTAAGAATAGCGCCTAAAGGGGATGAGGATTGATTGCAGAACAGGAGTTCTCATTGAAAGCCTTCTTCTTAATCTCACTTAACGACGCCCATAATCCTCTCAAGGACTCCACTGAAGCTCAAACTTCCAATAACCACTTCTTCCGTAACTCTGTCCTTACTTCTGCCATGAAATATCGGCACAAATCTGTAGCGGTCATTATGCCAGCAATGTGAATGGGTTATCTTCCAACACCAACTGGAGTCCTCGTTGTCCTCTAACTAGGAATGGGCCTACTGCACTTTCCAGTCTAGTGGTGCCTACACCGCAAATATGCAAAAATAACAGTAGGAAGGTAGAAGGTTTTTGTTATAAATTAGATAAACCAAGTTGCCGGTGCTATATTTTCATGTTTATCTGGTAGTGTTTTAATATGTGACTGCACAGTTATTGAACTGATTATATTAACGGACACAGCCTCCTTGCAATGCAAATCTCAGTCACGCTCACACGTCCAACGCCTACTATTCCCCGATCCAGCACTCAATTCGTCTAGCTGCAAACTCTAGTGATGATTTCATTCGGTCCTCTATTATGAACTCGAAGCACTGTCTCTGAAAGGATTGTCGAGTGATTGATCTGGAGCTATCAAACATCGAAAGTGGCCAATTTCGCAAGAGTGGTTGGCTATCCTCACTCAAAATGTGGATGCCAAGAAGTACAACCTAGCTCAGTGGAATAGCGAGTGGGCCAGGAATGTAAACACTCTTGGGTGAAAATTGCATCGGAGAATGGACAAAAGGAGAATATGCACATCCAACTTGTGCACTTTCCCTTGTAGATGTGACTGCAATCATCAAATGACATCGACTCCTTTCATGCAAAATGGGGGGGGGGGGGATGCCTTGCAGATTTGTGAATCTGTCAGTCGGTTAGGAGATCGCTCAAAGTAAGAAAGTGGAAAACGAATGACAGGGAAATATGGGGAAGTAAACCCAAGGTAGGGAAGAGGAGCAAATGAAGACAATGAAGGAATGGTAGATTAGACTAGATTAGACCAGATCAGACTGGACTGGCGATCCTTGTAGTTGGTGCAAGTTGATTTCTGTCTGTCTAGGTATGTGAATGTACAAAAATGTCAACTATTCCGTTGGTTAAATCAGAACATTCGGTTCAGTGAAGAGAATCGTAAACGACTAGACTTTTTCTGCTAGACGATTGACTTAATCAAACTTTGTGCAATATTTGAGCATACATGTACTCATATCAACATTTCTTTGCATGGATCAGAACATTAAATTCGATGAACTGATTTATACACTAGTCGAAAATTTTCCGGTTCGATAGGCTCTATATAGCCAAGCTAAAGCCAATCATATTCCCCATATGGTTCTGCCACATAATTCAGAAGTGTAGGAGGACTAGATTTGTGGAACCCACCTTAAGATTTGTACTGAGTCAGCTGTCGCGGTTCGAGGTTTAAATAATCCACCAGGGCATCGTTTTCATGAGCTGAATGTCAATGCTGTGGGCGGAAGTCGAACAGGGTGCAGGATGAGATTATTAGTGAAGATGAAACTAAAGCAAGTCTTTGACTTTTTATGGATAGTGCCATGAACATGAGACTAACAAAGGCCAAAGAGTATGCATCAAACGAGACTTAGGCAATCTAATTGCTGATTTTTTTCTCTGAGCCCTTAGTTCACCAACAGCACTTCATTTAAACCTTGAATTTTTGTGCTTTGCATCAGTAAAATCAGGACAAAATGCAGAATAAAGTTGAACATAACTAATAAAGGAAGGAACCTGAATGCAAATAGGAAATATAGTTAGCTTTTTATTACTAGGATAAAGGTATAAAAAAGTCGGCACTTCGATACTTGTGTCTAAAATCGAACTTGAGCGCATTACGAAAACAAACTGCAACACAAAGCCAATGCTAATATCTCCATCTAACTGCGCATTACATTAACGCCAAAAAGGTTCTCTCTCAAAAAGGAAATCCAAAACTAAACGCGGCTCTGCATTTGGCATTAAACTTCTTAAAAGACGTCTAATGCGTTCTTCTCTAAAGATAGAAACCCTGAATTGTAAAACGTTATCTTACCTCGGAGACGTTTCATTTTATACACAATCCCCTCGAAACTTCCTTTCGTTGCTAATTTTAACGAACTTCGCGCTATCCAAGACGTAAAATGAATATAAAATTTTGGAGCAAATTGCTGTCAGGCTGGAACATGATTCATAAGACGATGCGAATTCGAAATCTATCGGTGCGTATATCGCGGCTTCAGGAATCGGTAGCAGCAGCTAACGCTGAGTGGAAAGGCACGACAAATCGAATATTCTCACTAAGAAAGCTGCAGAGGTACTTCATATTTCCCTCAAAAAAGTGCACGAAACAGCTTAGAGATAAAGGGCTCGGACTTTAAAGCATGCAAAAGTCATCTATTTTACATTTAAACGCAGACCCGCCTATTCGATTTACACATCGAGTACTTAGATACTTATAGACAGAGGTTCACTCACAATTCTTAAAAGACTGACTCTTCTAGCAAGGAATTTACAGCATTTTATAAATTTTCTCTATTCCGCTGGCAGCTCTATTTTACAATCTGCTGGTTAGAATGTTAAAGTGGATGTTTTAAGCCTGTCGTCCTATCAGTTCGCTATCATTATAAGTCCTGCAGCAGCCTTTCTCTTGATTATGTTTCGAAAGTATTTATTTACTTTCTTGTAAGTCAATTTGCCTTTTCTTCAAGCCCTCCACAAGCAATGAGCTATACTGTCATTTGTGTTGAGGATCAGTAAAACATGTTCAGCACATTTAGAAACCTCAACCCTCATTGCATACAACTCGCTACTCTAGATTCCCAATTGCCTTCGCTGGTCGTTAAAATTGGGAGATAACGCATCTATCGTTTTCCTCTAACTAAACTTCAAAATATCTTTAATGTTATGTGGATGCCATTAAAAAATGGTTATCAGCCAACTCAAATGTTCTCAAGCATAATATCCGCCCATTCTCACAAATATCAGAGAAACACCGACATTATTGTTAGATGATTGAAATCTAGGCAATGGATTTCTCTGTTTTTCAAAAAATAAACTTTTGTCCTATCTAGGAACTTGGGTATGAGGTAATGTCGTTGACTCAAAAAACAGTTCAGAACACTAACAAGTAGGCGTTGAAAACCTTGACTCCTTTCAGTTCAAGAAAACTTCTGACTACTATGGACCAATCTGATCTAGTTTCGTCCGTTCGAGATCTAGTTGACATGATGCACGAGTTTCACGAACCAGGGGCGATACCAACTTACCCTCGATAACATGAAATTTTTCGATGTCAAAGAGCAGGGGTAGAAACGTAAAAACGAAAAAAGAACATTCCTTGGATACACCAAATAGTTAAACTTCAGTTCCGTAAGGGCATGCATAGAAACAAATTTTTTGGTAATGAAATAGATAAGTCTTTGGACAGTCTCCTAACCGTTCATTTCTCAGAATTGTTCTGGCCTTTTGTATACTTTTCAGTGCCATAAGCGGGTGGCTACATTTATTAGTTTGAGCTTTGCAGTGCTATCACATTTTGCGGATAAGCGATTGATGAAGGTACCAAAAAAGTAGAGCTCTGCGTCATTGAGCGACAACACCATCTCCAAAAACCAAACGACCACAACAAAAAATAGCAAAGAAAATTCGTAAATGTTTGGGCAGGGACAATGCGTTGTAGATAACGCATTGCATCTAGGCTACTTCGGTTCTTGATGGGCACCATTAGTAATTAGATCGTCGATAAATGGATATACGAAGAGTCATTCCTTACTAAAGTTGAACTATGTATAAATTGTATATTTTGTCCAGGAAAGCTGCTCCAATTTATAATGAGCTTAGCCAAGCATTGATCGTCGAACTTGTGATGGTACAATATTAATGGCACTTTGGAAGAGCGAGCTCCAACTCATGGTCAACCCAATTGGATGGTATCTCAAAATTCGTCGCGAAATCGCCTAAATATGGTTCATCTGATTCACCGAAATGTTTCATTTGCCATAATTAGCCCAGTCTTTTCATTTGAAATTGACTACAGGTGGCTCTTAGGTTAGCGTTTAAAAATTCACCGGCCAAATACAGAAATCCTTTGTAAAAAAAAGCATTCAAACATCTGCTAAAACTGTATCCTCTAAAAATTATTCCAATTTCTTCAACAGATGAATCGACAAATGCGGGACCCGGGTACAAAATGTTTCAGATCATTTTCTTATTGAGTCAGCTCCGAGGAGCATCTCAAAATAACAAAGCATTTATAACCAGGCACTTAATAACATTTCTATAGCGCCCGTCCACTAGGCAGTGTCCACTTCATAGTTGTGTGTCTTTGTCCACACTTACTAACTTGTTGAACATCATCTTGGAAGCCGTATGTGCTTTGATTAGTGCCAATTCAAAACCACTCAGGCACTTTTGGTCACTGTACCAAAATCTAACTTGATTTATATAGTATCAAACAATCTTTGTTACTGCAAATCGGCCCTATGCAAAGTAGTACATGGTCGCACTGGTAATTAAAAGAATGTAATGTATTCTGTTGGTGTTTCGGCGTTGATTTCGTTTTCGAAACAAATCTCAGCACATGTTAGCCGCGTCCCAAAATTAGCATTATTCTCAAGCACAATGAACAGGGAAAAGGTCCTAAATGCAATGCATAATTGATGATTCTCATGTGATGGTCTCGAAATTCGCGATTAAATATACGTGTAGCGGAGTGGAATTGTGGTGAGCTCGCCTGCGCTAAATATAGAATCGCCCCGTTGTGAAGGCTTAGAGCTCCCAATAACGTTGGCGTTTAGTTGGAATTTGGTGACAAATAATGATAGAAAGTACAAGGCCTTTACGAACTAAGCTGGGGAGCAAGGAATGATTTTCAATTCGGTCATATCACTTCTATGTCATCTTTACTCCACTAAAATGTCGTATGAATAATGAATGGTTTTCAGTAATAACAGAGAGGATTAAATGGTTTCAGCTAAAGAAGGGGATACAAGAACCACGATATCAAAAAAATTGGCATCAGTTATTGCATGTCTCATTCAATTCGCAAATAAGTACGAGCAAAAGTCAGATTAGTCGGTGAAAGGTTGCATTAAATTCGGTTTACCGAGTTCATTAGAGAGGCCATTAAATGGCATTATATATTCGAAAGCAGCCACAGTTTCGCGGAGAATTTCTTCATTCATCGTTGCAAAGGAGTATTCTTTTGGTCATTCGACCCATGAACCCTTTTTTTCATTATCAGTATGTCCTATGGCAATGAAAAATTTGCACAGAAACGCCTTACTTCTCGACGCTTCTGAAGAATATAAGAAAGGATAACCGATTTCTGGAGCATTGTAATATGAGACTATTGCAAGTTGCTTAAGAGAGAAAGATTTGAACTTATTATGAGTGAATCACTCTTGTTAGGTGTATTGAAATATTCAACGTTTTATAGACCAAACAGGAATGTGCTGAGAATTTATGCACCTTCAAATAAAAGCTGCGGAAACGCCAAACGTATTGAAGAGCGATGATACTTTTCAAGAACCAACTATCTGATGGAAAGCTTGCGTAAGCATGAAAAGGTAAACATTGAAAGTACGGGTCAAAATTTAGTAGTGTTAAACTTTAAATCCCTGTAGTGCTTCCTGTGTGCGCTGCGGTCGCAGAGCCGATGGTGTAGCGATTGCGTACTTGGCTGACAGGTTCGAAATCCAGCAATTCTGGTCAAATCAACTGCTAAAAGATGTTAATATGCATTTTGTTTTTTAAATATAAATTTATATGAAATCACAATTTTGATTTCGAATTTCCATCGGGAATTCTTGACACTGCTGTTGAAAAATGGCAGCACCTTCCTCGTCTAATGATAATCAGGTTCTTTAATAATCTCTGTTCCGCCGTTTTCAGTTCACATAGCGAGTTGGATCACCCAACCGAAATTTTTTATTCTTCTATTTACTCCCCACCCATTTGGGCAGGTCCCAAGAACTTGTTGGTGGTACAACAGAAGTACAAATAGCTTTTAAAACATGTAGCACATAACAGTAAACACGAAGACAGTAAAAGTGTTTATCAACGTTTTCAGTTCTCTGGTCGCTTCCTTAGCACGGTTCCATAGTACAGGTAGCAGTTCAACTTCGTAGAGGCACCTCGTCCATCCTCGACATTTTTAAGGCGGACAATCTTCAAATCTCTTCCAGAAGTCTGTTCAACTTTCTGGCTGAGATTCTATTCATGGCTTCATGCACCTGCTTTCCTCCGTCCAGTTTGAGACCATGAATCCAGGTATTTATCAGGCTGCACGAAGTTGCACTTCTGCTGGCATAATCTAATTTCATACGTCCGGTGGGTGATTGGTCCCATCCGGCAGCTCCTCTCATTAGCCCCCAAAGTTGCCCCTGGGGTTACCAGTGGTCACCACGAGGAAGCTGAGAGTAGGTTTGACCATCATCAACCGAAATACAGTTTCAGATTTTCGCTTTCTCGCTAACTAATAAAGTAATATCATTTCTCGGTGGTCCTCAATACAGTCACATAATAGGAAGATAGTCTCTCATTGATTTTCACTCTGCGGAGTTTAAACAATTCAAATCTGCAATTGTATCCTGCTCATAAGGCCATATTTCAAACGCAACTACGGAATAATGATAAACTCTAGAATAAAATGCCTGCAATGAGGCCATACAAAGTTTGTTGCTGTCAATGGATTGAAATCTCATCGGTTTTTTCATGCCAAAATTATAAATAAACAAAACATTGTTTTTTGATTCACTTGTTGGAGGGTTTCTTTCAGACCGCGAAATTGGCAACAAGTTAGGTGGGAGAACATATTTTCCCACATGCGGTTATCCGAGAACCAGATTCTGGAAGTAAAAGAGGAAAATCAACTGGAAGGAGAGTCAGTCACTGTCCTATTGGCGAACTAACTCCCCATTCTTGGCGCTTGCTACACCCTCGTATCCTCTCTAAGAAAAATTTAGGTCTTGTTTTATCATTTATCACGGGAATTTTCCGTTTTCTCTGGATAGCTAAGCAATAGTTGATAATTGAAATACTTTCTGTTTCAAACATTTATGCGAACAATGACACTGAAGGGAAATTTTGATAGGCTAAAAAACAATTTAATCATATACCGAAACTCTTACAAACTGGCTGGCTGTATGAACTCTTGTCTCTTAAATCGCCATTTTAACATGACTTACCCGAAACCGATTGAGTCATGAAGAAAAAACACTTAATGTGAAACGTTCCAGTTGTATTTGTCTGGAAATGTAGGTGGGTGGTCACAATTTAATAATTTACACGGTCAAAACACTCAATAGTCAGATTTTTTCTCCATATTATACTCCAAACTATAGAGACCGTTCCAGTTGATTTAGCGAACAGAACAGATCTGGCCAATTTACTCTTCAAGCGAAAATTTGTACTATTCGAATAGAAAAGCCGAAGCAGGAACACTAATAAACTATAACAATATATATTATGCTGCTTTAGCACTGTGAATGGTACAAATGTATCTAAGTAACGTCCAGGCATTCTGTGTTCTATTTTTACTCTTCGTTCCGCAAAATCATGATCACCCAATTGTATTAACGGAACAGAACAGAACTTCATAGAATAATGGTCATTCTTTGATTTTCCAGCCGGACTTGTCCGCGTTCGCTGTTCGGATGGTCTCAAAAACCAGCATTCAGTGTGTATGTAGCACTCAATAACTCTGAAATCCGACAGGTCAATACTTGTTTGGACAATCATTTGCATTGTTAACACGGCATATTCTGGCGTCATCAATGCATTATTGTCTTCCCAACATAATCAGAAGAGCAATGAGGAATCTGAAATAACCCTTTTGGTGTTTCGGATCCTGTACCCGTAGGGGTTCGATCGAGGATAGGAATTCCTAATATGCAGCGCTTTACCCATCGGTCATTGTTATTTGTTCCTTTTGGTGAAAAATTTCTCGTTTCAAATTAAAGTAAATTGACGATGTCTCTTAAGAACTTTCTAGTCCTAGGACCTCGATGGAAACAATACAGCTCCAAAGAGCAGCAGTGAAAGTAAAGTTTGACACGTCACTTCATTCGTCCAACATGCTTGGAGAACCAATCAGGCAAGTGGGAAGCAGATCTGGAGTGAGAATCAAAGTGCCTAAATTGCATTTACATGGCAATTTCCATCAATATGTATGTCCTTCCTTCGAGCCTACATTTTATTATGTCTAGGTAGTCAAACCTACTCTCAACCTCCTCGTGGTGACCACCGGTAACCCCAAGGGCAACTCTGGGGGCTAATGAGAGGGGCGGCCGGACGTATAAAATTAGATTATGCCAACAGAAGTACAACTTCTTACAGCTTGGTAAAGGAAGCACGACGTATGGACTATGGAATGCACGTGCAAGTAGCTATGAATGGAATCTCCGCCAGATTTTTGAAAGATTTCTGGTAGGAGACATTAATGTGGACGAAGATGGTCGAAGCGCCACAACGAAGCTGAACTGCTACCTGTACGAAGACGTCATGCCAGAGAAGAGACCAGACAAGCGAAGACGTCAACCAACGTTTTTACTGTTCTATGTTAACTGTTGTGCTTAATTGCTATAAAAGCTGTTTGTACTTCTGTTGTACCCCCAATAAGTCCTTGGGACTTGCCCTAATAGGTAGGGAGAAAATAAAAAAATGTCTATCGCAAGTTATGTCGATTTCATATGGAGGTAGCTTACAAAGCTATATTTTGTTAAAAAAGAGTGGCCTTCCACTCACCTCGAGAAGGGTTTTCTGGGCTTCTGCTCTAGTAAGGATACTCTCAGGGCTTGGATCAGGATATTTCAGATTCCTCTTAAATGTACCTCTCTTTATTGGTTAATGAAGATCATCCATTGAATCCAGATAATTATAAGATTTTCCGATCTAGTTTGAGTCTGATTTATTAGGCACGTTCCATGAAAAACTAGTTTTATGAGCAACCGTTTGGTGGGACATTAGGCTACTGTGTTCAGGTGCAAAAAAACACAAATCGGGCCTAGATTTTGAAATCTGTTGTATGATTCTTGCCGCAACTAATTCCGCCTACCTGACATGGGGCTGGATGGTATCTACGGCGAAAAATTGTAAGTCCTTGACGTGGTATTTGTGTATCACGGTTTTGCCCCTTTTCGTTCCCCGCATTTGCATCATATTGTAACTCAAAGAACCAGGCTAGAAAGGTTAGTAGAAGATAAAACTTGTCTCTATTAAATCGTTTAGTCTTACTGAACAAAAATACTCTATAAATGCGGAAACATTTAGGCAGTGATTGATTGAATAGCTTCAGCCGGTCGTCTATATTGAATAGTAGGTCTTTGTGGCTAGGTGCTATAAACATGGTTAGCGTTCCAAAAAACTATAGTATAAAGGGAGCTGCAGGAGCACTACCACTGTTGGAATAACATGAATATTCGTGAAAGCATATATACGTATTCTGGTGTTCCAATAACCCTTGGAGTTAAAAGAAACCATGAGTCACAGTGGATTTCCTTGCCCCTTTGGACTTTGATGATTCGTAATTGGTGCGTGTGTTTTATTCTTTTCAACATCTTAAAAAAAGGTCTAAAGAGTCCAGCCCAGTCAACTTTTTACATTGCTCTGGCCATGACATTAGCATCTTTGGAATTCCATGTCGTTTTAACTTCTTTCAGAGTATTGGCTTCAATAAACCTTTTGTCTAAACAGCTCTTGCAGCCCATGAAACTCGTCGAAGCAACAGCGACCCAAACGGTTTTATATAATTCCAATTTTGTCAGACGGGCATTGTTTCAGATCCCTAGAATGGAAGAATTTCTTTTCCTTGGCTGTGACATGTTTATGAGTGCTTGAAGTTTGTTTATTATTATTTTTTATTTTTATTTACTCCCCACCCACTAGGGTAAGTCTCAAGGACTTAATTGGGGGGTACAACAGAAGCACAAATAGCTTTTACACCATGTAGCGCACAACATGAAACCATGTCAGAGAAGTGACCAGAGAACCGAAGACGTCGATAAAGCGCTTGAAATATTGATCCGATTTCCCTTGTATTCTTGCCGTTTGCCATTGGACAGTAACTCTAAGCAAATCATCAAGAAAGTCAGATAGATTGCCAGACAACTATGAAACATGTTTTTAGTGTGTGAAGGGAACTTTAGAAGCTGAGCAGACAGTTGTATTCAGATTTTATCATTACCTTCTTGAGATTTTACTATTCAGTTAGTCTACAATAATTTGAACCTAGATATATACCTGTGCCACTGAATATGCGTGATCATTTTCTGCCTATGATTTGCAATCTAATAAAAAATGATGATCGCGGTTTTAACTGTTGATATTTAATAAGATTTAATTAAGTCCAAAAATTTTCCAGGTTTTCGTTATGCTCCAGATGTTTGGAAGAAATAATAGAGCAACGTTTCATGATGAGAGCTTAGATTTAATTTCTTATAGAACAGCTTATAGACTCATATTTATCTTTATTTACCGTACCAAAGAGATGTTACTGGTTAGAAATCAAGGCACTAATGAATCTAAGAGTTCGTTTTAGATTAGCTAATAAAATTATAGAATCGGAAGTCCAGTTACGCATAATTTAACTTTGGTTTAAACAAGTCTAAATTTTCCATTCTCACTTAAGGCCATAATGGTCACCTTCTCACGATCTTGTGAGTCAGACCCATTAGCTTTATATGGATAAGAGAAATCTGAGAAGTGATGTGGAGTTAGTCATAAATGTAATAAATCACGGATACTATGAATGGGAAATTATTCCCTTTTAGGGAAAATATTCTTGAATGATTTCAGAATAAAATCATATTTGTTTGAATATTCTGCAATTAAGGGACTTGTTTAATTGTGTCAACCACGCTTTACCGGCTCTGTGATGGCCTGCTTGCGCTATTTCTTCACAGCCTCGGCTGTAACGCAAACTTTTAGGGATAAGTTACTTAAGTTCCCCACAAGTAGTTACTGTCAGTTTGATCGACGATGCCTTCCAAAAACATTGTGCTCTAGTTTTTCTTCGTCACTTGTAAATAATGAGAGAAGAAATTCCATTGAAAGTTATGAGCCCAAAAATGCCTTTGATTGGATTCGAATCGCGGAACGTAACCGGCTCAATTTAAGACTGATGAGTCAAGAACAACAAAAGGCGTACTTTGATGACCTTTGGGAAAAGATCATCGCAGGTTCATCCTAGTTATCAATGCTGATTACCTATTTGCAGATAAGGGCGTCAGGGTTCCTACAGTTTCACGCTTCTTACATCTGAAAAGAGAATTCGGTCAGGAAGTTTCTTACGAAAGTTCCTTGGCCAATCTTCGAGAGCTTGGGTTGAAGCCTGATGCAGTATGTTTCCTTCTTGCTATACATTGCTTGCTAGATGTTCTTTTCGGTTTTTATTAGAAAGTCTTGTGAGAAGGGAGATATGGAAGAAACTAGTCATTACCTTAAAGCTATGCATCAAGAGGGCGCCGTTCCCAATGACTATATTTTCTCCAAAATACTCCATGGATATGTCAAATGCGGGTTAGTTAATACTCGTTCTATTAGCTTATCTCATTGCTTGGACATTTAATAACACCGTTTTCCTGCGATAGTCTACCTGATGAGGTAGCTGTCACTCAGGATGTCATGTCGAAATTGAACTACTGGCCTTCAATGATGGCTACTGAAGATCTTCTTATGGCCTATGCTGATCTAGGCGATGAGAACAGTGTTGTAGAAATTCTTCAAGAGGCTCTCCACAAATCAGATTCGATTCTTGATCGCCCGGTCTTCCCACCTCAATTCCTTGCCGATTTGTATTTCAGTCTTACCATGGCCATTCAGTCTGAATCCGACGGACAAGCATTCTCAATGGTACACCCTTCGCTTTCTACTTTGTGGACGTGCTCTAATTAACTAATTGTCCCCTACAGATTCTTGATTTGCTCAAGAAAAGACCTCCCCACTTCGATGACTTTCGGTTGGGCAATGCTCTCACACGTCTTCTCCAGGCCGGAAAATTTGATTCCGCCTTCCGTTTCTTAAGAAGCACACGTCCACTTAACTTCTCCGTCTATTACCTGTCTAAAATCCCTGAAATTTTAGCTGGACAGGATCCCAAAGTGCTGAACGACTTTTGGGTAGCTTCTGGAACGATCGGTAGACTGCCCGAAATAATTCGCAGTATGACCATAGGTAAATTAATGTTCTTTGATTGAAATTGTTTCTTATTTGTCTTCCTATCATTAGAACGTCCTTCTCATTGCAGAAAACATATTACGAACTGTTCGCGCCAACCCACCTCTCAACACTGTGCTATACAACACTGTTGCAAATATTGCCATGGTGAAGGCCGTCAAATTAAATAAGATTGATCGTAAGTTTCTCATGGGCTCGGAATTCATGTTTTAGCACTGGGTCTGGTCTTCGATAATGCACTCATTCTGTTGCAGTGGCTGTGGAACTTGGGAAAATCCTCGGAAACCATCGGTCTCATTTTCTGTATCTAATTGCTGCTCCTCGGCTGCTAACACTTGGACTCAAACCGCAGGAAATATTGGCTAGGTTTGAGGTGGAGCTTCTATACACCAATATTTCGTCTATTTTACTATTTTTTCTGATTACAGTTGATTATACTTAATTCTTTAGCCCCCACTGAGGTCATGTGCAGCTCTAGGTATTGTTCTCAATGATCTCTGCTCCTTCTCAAGCTTCCAAAACCCTCCTCAAAGCGGCAAAAGTTTGGAGGATGTGAAAAAACTCGTTGATGATTACCAGAAACTGGGTCTGCTTCCTTTCAATGACTACATCTCAGTTAATAACGATTTCATCTTTCTTCTGGTGGGATGCTTGTCCATGCCTATTAAAACCTCTTAGTCTGATAAAGGTTTTATGCTTTTTTTTACCGTTTCGTTTTGTAGCTGCGTGGATGCAACCAATATGCAAAACAAGGTGACAAAGACTTGGACACAGGCAAGATAGAAGCTTGGGCGGACTCTTTGTTCTCCTGCTTTTTGTCTGAACGCCATCCTCTGTTATCTAACGCTTTACTCCGCTTCCTCGGTCATTTTCCTCATGAAGTCACCAGTGAATCTCTAAGTCCACAGTTCTTGAGTTTGGATAAGCAGATGAGACTGTCTCTTGCTAAGGCTTTCGTAGCGTACTTTGACAAGCGGGTATGCATTTCGTTGAAAAATGCTAGTATCGTTATTCCATTATCATTTTTTTCCCCATTTTAGAAAATCCCAATTTCATATTTGAAGCTTGTCAAAAAATCGTTGAAAGATATCGGAATGTCAGATGTACGTCTAAATTGGTCCCTCTTTTTCAATTGTCAGCCCATGTTGAGTTTTCCGTTATTTGTTTATAGGAAAGCCTAGCGGGGTTGCTTCCAGCTGGTAATGCGTAAGTGTTTGGTGCTTTTGTTAGTGCTCTCCAACTTGCAATATATCAAATCGACTTCCTGACCTTCAGGTCCAAGCACAGCATTCTCGTCAGCAAAATCCAAGCTGGAAAGATTGACGGTAAGATTTCATGCATAAAGACCCGAAAGTCACCAAACTGGATGTTCTAATTCGCATCACTATCACAGAGGTGATTGAAGAATTGCGAAAGATGCAGAAATCCATATCTCAGGAGACCAGCGTTCTGGGTTCTCTCGGTCAGTATTCCGCCGATATTCTTAGTGAAGCCTTCGCCATCTCCACGCCAGCCACTGGTACAGACGTCAAAGAAGCGCCCTCTATGGCTTGCTTTACACCCCAGCAAATGGAACAACTTTTCTGGGCTCTTATCGATAATTCTGGTCTAAAGAATCCTGGTCTTTCAGTCACGAAAATTGGTGAACTGTATCTAAACGCGTACGAGTTTAAATTTAAACTGTTTCGAATTGCACCAGTTAGGTTTTTATAAGTCTTGTTCTGTCCCTTTAGCTCTGATATGGACGGTCTTGAGGCATTCCTAGGAAGGCTAGCAGACCAGTATCCCCAGCATTTATTCGACATTCTTTCTCGCAGGTTTATCAACAAATTTGTTGAACTGGACGGAGGGAGAGCTGGTCAGATCATAGAAGAAGGCGAGTGCTGTGTCCTAACTCATTCCCGGCCTTTTATTATTTTTTTCATAAATTACCCACCATGTTTTCCCTTAGTGTTGCAAAGGCCAAACGTCAGTCTTCCAATAATGGCTCTTGGGGCCTATAATTACGAAATGGGTCAGACCAGCCTTATAGATAATATAAATGCCATCCCTCAATTGGGTGTCAAGGTTGGTTTAACTTTATTCCTTATTCGTCCGTGATCTTAATTAAACCAACTTTCATTTTTTTAGCTACTTTCTCAGCATATTGGTGCCTTCAACCACCTACGCAAAGTCAGAACTGTTCATAATGCAATTGAAGAGCTGTGTAAGTCCTGGTTTTATGCTCGACTAAGCATATTGATACTTAAACCTGTCTTTCACGCTCTTTTCCCAGGTCAAAAGCGTCAAATCTTTGCGGCTTATGGTCTCCGTGATTGGGCCTGTCAGTTAGGTCTCACCCTACTTCCACAAACAACGGAGACCCTCTTAGCCTCCAGTGTCTTTGTAGACTCCATTCCTCGCATCCCTATCTCTTTTCTTGCACCCGAACGTATGACCATTCGTGGAGGCATCAGTCTTACCCGCCTGATTCCCCAAATCCGTGAGGCCATAAACATGATCAACTCCGCTGAAATGGAGGACCAAGCAACCATGACAGAGGCGGTTAATGCTGTTACCAGGGCAGTAGCAGAGCATCCATTCGTTGTGGATCCCAGCGTCTTGGCCCATACCGTACGTCCAGTGGTATATAAGAAAATGCAGTTTGCCTTCTGGTCGGCTGTGTATCAGGCCATCGATTCGGCTGGAAGTCGCATTTCCATGGATGCAAATCTGGCACGTATCGCCAGTGGCCTTATCGCAGAAGGGCACGAAGACGCTGTTTTGTCTTGGATTTCTTGCCTCTTGCGGACGGATAAGATCGCAGCTCTTTGTTGTGGAGGCTTGACATCAACTAAGTATGTCGAGTAATTTGGAGGATGAAACTTCAACATCTTTTCGACTAAATCTTCCTGTTTTCCCCATAGATCAAGTGCTAAGTTTATTAAACTCCTTGAACGTCAGCCAGAGCTGCAGTTTGCAGTTGCTACAAGTCCTGCTCTCGCTCCCCTGACCCCAGACCAGAAGCTTGCTGGTAACACCTTACTTTATCTTCATCGTTTCAAGACGTAGTGATTGATTGCCAACTTATTTCCCGTTCTTAGTCACCAAAAACTTTGAAACCATTAATAGAAGCGACCTCCCCACACTTGCTCAAGTCTTATTCAATAAGGAGTTTGATCAAGCAAAGGTATTTCCACTTTATTGGAATACTTCGCTTTTAATTTAAAATGTTAATAATTTGTTTTTCTAGACCATCATTAACGAACTTAAAGACGATGCCATTCCTGTCCTGGCAGGTTTTGTCAACTGTCAAGTGCGTTATGATTTTTCCTACATGTTATATTTTTAACTTTAGCCCAGCTTCGTTCCCCTGGTAGCGGAAGTGCTGAAAGATAAATCTTTAGATTATAAGAACGCTTTTGTAAATCGAGTTCTTGATGGAACCCGTAAGTTCGCTTTTTTCGATTTCCCACTGTGTTTGGGGAGAAATATTCTAAAAGTAGCTCACATTTCAGAGACTCACAAAACGCCTTTGCGGATGATATTCGATCTCCTCGAAATGGCAGCGAAGCCTAACATGTTAGATGAAGAAAAGGTTGATTTTGGCTGCCTAAGAGAACGTATTTCCATGTCCAACCAGGTTTTTCTCCGTGCCCTTTTCAAATTTCGAACCAATAATCGCGTCTTAACGGTGGGTTTTTCGTCTATATTATACTAGCGTCAGTAACGAATGGTTGTTACCGTTTTCTGTTATCACAGGCTGGTTTTGCTACCGGCGTGGATTATCTGCGGTCGGTTTTCCCAGACTCCTCGAATGCCGGTCTGCGCGACTCCTTGATCCAGGCTATAAGGCTGGGTAAAAATCAGGTGATCTACGAGAGTCTAGTTTCGTAAGTTGGTTCTAATCTCTTAGCAACTTCGTTAGGATTCAAAAATCGGATCCAAGTAAATTGCGAGATGCTGCGAAGTCTATAATATATTCACAGCTCCTCGCTACTGGTCATCGAAGTAAGTTCTTTCCCACTGAACTTAAATCCGGGAGGTTCACTGTGACCAATAATTACATTTGCCCTTTACATACTTTTTTGAAGACGCCTTAACAGTTCTGTTCTCTGCTGCTCATGACCGAAATGGAGAACTATTGGAAAATTGTCTTGCCGCTGCTCTGCCGTTCCTCCACAATGCACTGGGAACAGCGTTGAAAGGGCTGGTGAATATTTATCGGTAAGACTGTTTAAAGACATTAAAACTGCAGCCAGTTATTCCTTTGCTCTAAACATAATGACTCTCATGGACTCGAGGATTTTTAATACATCCACACTATATTTCTTAACCATGGGAAAGATTATTGGTCATTAAGACACAGATCATCTCGTTATCGTGGATTGCTTCGCTTTTCGCATTGTGCTTTTGACCAGCGACTCCTCTCGTCCTCCTATTCAGAACAATTTTTTTTTTCTTTTTCGCCGCGATTTTTCCCTAAAACCCTCTTATAGAATCCATATCGAGCGCACTGACCTCGCACTCGAGTTCCAGCTTCAGCTATACACATCTTGCCTTCATTTATCTCTTCGTTTGACCCTTTAGTAAAGTCGAAGTTGATCCGGTAATCCATGAGGCAATCAGTTTCCATCGATTGGGTGAGCTCACCGTCCCCACCGGTAAGCTTTCATTTCTTCTTCCCCATTTCAAAAGTCCTGTAATGACCGCCTAAGCGATAATTCATTTATTTTTTACACCCTTCAGTCCCGTCTGGTGAAACGCCCAAGATTGAGTCGCTATCTCTGAAATTCGACCGTCCAACCACTTCGGACGTCTCTGACCCAGTTCGTCTGGCGAAAGAATCAGTTACGCGTTTGGCTGCCACCCTTGCAAGGTATTCTGGTTTTTTCTCTGGTCGTTACTTCAGAGGGACAATAAGTAAATGACTGAAGTTTAGTGGATGGCAATTACGCTTTATTTGGAAGTGTATGGTCAAGAGCAATTCAGGAATTGCCAGGTTTCTTCAATCTCTCACCAAGCTTCACGTAAGGGTCTTTTCCGCACATAATTAGTGTCCTTAGTCGGGAAACACCAGTCCCTTTATGGTCTTCTCCCACATTAGACTACTGGGTATTTCTTGATGCCATCAGTATGACGGGGTTTTAGGTATAGAATTGTTTTGATACTACAGAAGAGAATATCCCAAAATCACCCCGATATGATTGAAAGCAAAGGGTCTCTATACAAAAGCAATTAGTAAAAACAAACTTCATCTATATAACGGCTTATAAGTCATATTGACCGATTCTTTAGCATGCGTTCGTAATACTGGGCGTCTCCGTAATAAGAATTCATTTCATACTTGGCGGGTTAAGATGTTAAGGGGTAGCGAGGTATTTTCTGCGTCACGGGTCTTCAGCTCCTCTTTAATGCTATGATGTTTTCTATTTCAGCAATAAATTGATTTTCGAGAATGTCAAAGTTCTTGTTGACGTGGTGCGCAAACTCTGGGGTCCCGGTCGTAAGTTTTTTTGCTACAGCCTCACTTTTATCCATGAATTTATGATCACATTTGAATCATTGGTATCATCCTCTACCTCACGTTATTTTGTACAGGAATCGATCTTCTTCTTTGTCATTTGGTGGAGTTGCAGGCTGGTGAGTCAGTTTCTCAGGTGATTGAGAGCTTGACTCCTGAATTGCATGATCGTCGAATTCCTTTCAAGACTCTCTGCTCTCTGCTGAAGTAAGGCGGTCTTCTGCATTCGCGTTTTTTATCCACTTATGATCGATTTGATCAATATTCTTTTTTGTTTAGACTAAACACTTCCGGTGAAGCGGCTACGAGTGGTGAACAATTCGCTCGTTTGGTGGAAGACCTGAAAACATCTTCGCCACAAAGTCTGACTCTCTGCATGAATGGTCCACACGTCTTCGCACTATTTAGTTCCTGGCCTGAGTCCCATATCAACGAGGGCAAGTCATAATTACTTCGAAGCAATTGGCCCATGTGTTATTTATTTTCAGATTCATTAACCGATTTACTGTCATATAGGAGTAGTAGACTGGATTCCTGCAGGTAGTTTATATTATTTGAATAGGTCATTGATGTGCGATCCTAACTTTCAAGATTGAATTGTAAAACCATTTCCATGCATAGAATGCCTAGAAGACTGCCAGTTTCTGTCGAAAGCGTTAGAATGGTCGTTTTAACGGTCATATGTGCCTAACTGAAATGTCCACCGTAGCGGAGTGGCTTTTTAACATTAATGGAGCTTGAACGGGCGTTTTTTGTAGCAAGTACTAAAACAAGAACATTTTAAAGCAATGAGATGAAGGGAGATAATCCACGTTGAGGCTGGCAGCGGTTCAGATTATCAAGGTTTTTATGCAGAGGCTTTTGTCAATTAGTCCTGTGCCTATCATGCAATTGGCTCCTTGCAGATGTTTCCCTCGGTGCACTTGTCGACCCTTAAATTATCATGCGACTGACCTCTCTTTGGGTTGTTGGCATAACCGCTGCCTCTTTAGCGTGCGTCAACATATTTCCAACCTCAACGTGTTGTTTGGTCGGCTGCAAAACTGGACCATTTTGTCAAGCTCTAATTCTGCTCTTATTAAAGCTCTTGACGTCATCGATAACACTCTGGATCGTTTCCAACCCCTTCTGCGACTTCAACTGGCAGCTGCCTTAGTACATCGTGGTTTGGCCGACAAGGCTTCCTCCATTGTTGAGGTACAAGATTGACCATTCACCGGAGTATATGGTACAAATATAGCATACTATAATCTCTTTATTCCTGTATATTTAGAAGACCGGTCCTATTCCATTCAATTACTTGGCCGGAAGTCTCACTCACCCGCTGACTAAATCAGCTTACCATCATTCCTTCCGGTATCTCAAGGCCACGGATCCTGAACATGTTGCCACGTTTGTTGATGCAAGTCTTCGCAATGCAGGTCAGTAACTCAATAAGACGGTAGCACACTAGGGATCCAAACTAGGCTTTATGCATACTTTCTTTTATAGTTAGCTGTGCAAATCGTCTTAACATTTTCTTTGTGCACTTTGGTTCTTCTCTTTAGCACTGTCTGACCGCTCGAGCGCTTCGTCGGAAGCTGTTGTTGAACTCTTGAGGGCTGCAATTGAAGAGTCTCCGGCAGAATTAAAAAGCTATTGTCAGCCCTCCACTTTACGAATACTAAATAAAGCCACCAAGGACTGTGAAGAGGTGATTGCGCTTGGTTCCTTAAATTTTCGATTTTCTTTAGATTCACCAGGCTTTATTCATGGAAGCTGAATCGGACAGCGAACACTAGTAGTTCAGACAGTGCAATCTAATTAAGTAAAATAAATAGTGTCAAAACTACAGAACATCATCGTGTTGTCTTTTTTGCTTAATCTTATATTTCAATCCTGTAGGGCTTAAAATTACTCTGGACTAATCGGTTTCGCTTGCTTAGATTAACAGCATTATCAGAAGCACATTAAAGACGGTAGGACTACCAATTCTCCATTAAGGGATTAGTACTTGTGAAAGTTTTACATTAGCATCGAATAAAAAATTCCGTGGTTGATCGACGTGATCGAATCGCATTGATTTTGCGAATAATCATTTACTCGAATAGAAGATTTTGTCGAACTTTTAGGCACAGAAACTGTTTCAAGATCACTGGGGAGAGGAGCTTGAAATGCCTGATCGCCTTCGAGGAAGGAATCAGAGCCGTGAAATCACCTGAAATTTCACAATTTGGGTGTGATGCGACTGATGCTTCGGTTTGCGCTCGGAACGTGAGATGAAGCTGACCACTTCTGTGATTGATATCTATATATGCCGGAAACCCGGCCTAGTTTTTGTAAAATTTGCCGCTTAGCTACTCTACCTGTGTTACTCGAACAGAAAGGAAATGTAGAGAGCGGAAAGTCATTCAATTGGACGTGATGTTTCCTGACCTGCTAATGTTTGATGCCCCGGGAGTCGGTTTCGGTAAATGAACGAACCTGTGAGCATTTTGGCTATGGGAATGAGGGTTGGTGGATTAAAACACGCGAGTTGAGAGCAGCCCTGTAAAGTAGAAACTCGAAATTCCAACTCGGGTTGTGCGCAAATTATTAGTACGATATAGAAATCGGGGAGGACAATGACCAAAAAAATGTCTGAGAGTAGAGATTTCCTTCAAGGTGGTCCGGAAAGGTGTGCCCGCCCGGCAAAACGCGTATTGGAGGCTGGTGTGGGGCTAAACCTCGCCAGATCGAGTGTGTTTTGTTTCTAGGACTAGGTTCTCTATGTATTGCGCCCTTAAGGCAAACACACAGACCGAAAAACATGCACCTAATAAATTTATTGCGAAGTATCAGCGAATTCGATTTAAAAATCCTTAAATTTATATAAATTAAACATTCTTTTAATGCTCAGTGAATTGGATTTCCAAGAAAAAAACGATAAAGTTTTCAATTTAGAATAGGAATAGAGGATTTCAAAAAACATCAGAAGGCAGCATTCTCGATATTTGACATGTGTGGTATTAGATTTAGCTACATGGGTGTGCTTAGAGTCACATTGTTTCGTGGTGTTTTTTAGGCTTTCAAGTGCACAATACATAGAAAATCATGGAGAAATTGAAGCATTTTAACTATTGGCATTGAACTCATTATTAAGGGAAACAATCTTTAACCCATTACTACTGCTAAAAGCAAACATGTCAATCAAATTCTTTTTTGATTTGGTCATTTTCACCACAGTTACTTACAAACTTTAAAGCAATTGACGGCCTTGAGCAGCATTATAAGGATCGCGCTAGCTACCCGCCTCTTTTGAAAGATCAACTTTTACCTACTGGAGTCGTCTGTCGTAGATCTTCATTTCAACCGAAAATCTAAAGGTCTATGCTCTCTTTTCGGCCCAGGAAATTTTACTTGGTTGAAAAAAAACTGGAAAATTTGAATCGCCTCTATTTTTCTGCATTTTTCACCGTAAATTTTATTATCCATTAAACGTAATTGGGTTTCGTTAGACCAAGCCGTACAGCACCAGCATGACAATATCGAATGCAGCGAGCGAGCCAGGTTGTAATTTTCAATGAAATGTGATTTTTTTAGGTTCCTCTTATCAGTCCAAAGAGTGTCTTGATAGAACCGAATGCGAAAGGCTCATTGATCTCTGCTCACTAGTAAAAGAGGAGGTAGTCACTCCCACCGATCTGATAATTTTTTTAGTGCCGCATATGTTGCAAAAACACAGAAGCTGCTGCCAGTTCGAATTATTTTCTCCGATCGTCTGTTACGACCGAGTTACACCAGCATCTAACTGAAGTTAGGCACTTGCTCACTGAAACAGATTTCGTCAATCAAATTGAGAACATCTACTCTTTTGCTGGAAATTATGACTTTCGGGATGTTCGGGCAAATGGATTCAGAACTTTCCTTTCTATTATTTCTAAATGTTTGGCCAAGATACTCGTTCATCTTCGCAACTTGGATCCCCGCACTTTCTCCGTTTGGTATGTTATCTTTGCTTAGTTGGCTTTTACATGTTGATTTACTAACATGCGGACCTTTTAATATTGTTGGTGTTTGTTCTAGGCCAAAAACTACAGAGGAGTCCTTACTTGCCTATTTGCGGTGTCTTGAAGAACTTGCCTTAAGTATCCTCTTAATACGCCAATTTCAGAAATTCTCCGCACCAGGCAATGCCCTATTTCCTCAACTTTCCTATCCAAATCTATCAATCGCCCCCTTTCCAAAACACGACAATCTTGGTCCTCCTTGGCATATTTCGAAGCCCCTAGTGGATATTCGTAGATCGGAGTCATTTGATTCCCCCCATACGTCTCTCTCTCGCTACAACGAGTTGCTTGATTTCTTCGACCTCATTCATCAGGACGTGTTCTATGGTCGCACGATTGCATTTTATCTGGATAGCTCGTCACAGAGCTTCTTCAAAATGTTTGGAAGTATCATGGCTGGTTTTGCCGACAGCTATCAGGTAAATGCCCTCTTAATTTTAGTATCTGATTATATTTTTTTATTTTCGCAATTTAAATTTCAATGATAGGAAGTGTCTTTCAACCCTCATCTTGAAAAATATAGGATGTCTTAGTACCTCTGATTGCGGCCAAGTGGTTTAAATCCCAGACTAACCCTAGTTTGCAAAGAAGCTTTCCTTCAATTCAGGTTTGATTTTATGATTATGAGCTTCCTATCTTAATTGTATTGTTGGGTAAATCAGAGATGCTGTCTTATGTAGCCGCAGTTCTTTCTTACTGTCATCTTTGGTTCTCCTTTCGAACATTTTATTGAGAAGTTTAATTTTCGATCTTGTTACATAAGCTATGGTTTCATTGACAATGAGGCTATCTTCCGTTTGCAATGGGAGGGACTGTTTTCCTAAGAGCAATCTTACCAGAGTCTGTTCTCTTTTTTTTTAAAATACACAATACATCCACATTTTTTTGGTAAACTCTGGTTTTATGGGTCTTGATGAAACCCTCTACCTGACATTTCATGATAACCTTCGTTCGATGGACCCGCTTTTTAAACACAATTTTGGTTATGCTAAATTCTACTCTCGAACTGACATCTCAGACGCGGTTGGTGCAGGGATTCTCTTAGAGGCGTTATTCTAAGCATTTAGCATGCGAAAACCCCTTCATTTACGAATTCCTTCCTATCAGTTCGTTTATGCCGCAATAGACTTCTCAAGCTTCAGGTTAAATCGGTTTTCATTGAATCTTAAGAGACTGGATTTTCACTAACTTAACTTTCATTGTAAATCCTCTTTCTTTTCAGGGCGCAATGCAAGGGATATCGGGGTTCATAAACGCAGTGTTCCGCAGTGTCACATCTTTCCTTTCCCCTCAAGAGCGTGGATGTCGCATCGCTCAAGTCACCCGTTCCGCCGATATCTTCTTCTGTAAGCGCTTCTGGAATCTTGCTGAAAATCGCTTCCTGGTCGAGATGCCCAAGCTTCTCCTTCCCCAGATGGCGGTTTCCCACACTTTTGATCTCCCCAATGACCCGATAATCTTAGAAAAAGAACCAGGTATGTAGTAATGGATTTAAGGCTAAATTATTACCATGAAATAACGTCTTCTTTTCCTTAACAGTTGACGGCAAATCGTCAACAGTGACAGTGAACCCTCCGCCCGGAGATAAGGGTATATCCGTGCGTCTGATCAGCAAAGTTCGTCGAAGAGGCATGGCCTGGGCTCTGAATCAGAGCCAAAAGGAGCTCAAGGTCGGCAAGAGGTCACTGAAAGAGCCGTCGTTGAGGTCAGCATCTCTCTCCTCACCTGAGAGCCCCTGTGTCGAAACAGAACCCTCACCCTACCTCTTGGTTCACATTCATGGAGGTGGGTTTATTGCTCTCTCCTCGGAAACACATGATGTGAGTTCGAATATCCTCCATATTCACTTATCATTCTTCTCATAGAAAACATTAGGTAGTGAAGTGTGCATTCAGGCTTTCGTTAGCACCAGCGGCCTGCAGAGAACTGGTTCTGTAAAACCATCGATCCCATTTATATGTAGAACAGTATCGCCATGTTCATTTGTTCTTTCAATTCTTGGATCGTCAAGTTATAGGTAATTGCTGAAGGCGATGGCCATGTTTAGTAGAAATGCAAGAAAAGGCTGTTACTGCTTATTTGGGCGCTTCAAATATTTGGACTTTACGTCTTCAATGCTACTCTTTACGCCTTGTCAGAAACTCGTACTATCTTATCATTTTATTTATTTAAAAATACATCTGTGAATCTATTATGCCAAATCTTCCTTCATTTATCTTTGTATACATTCAAGAAGCGCATCAGTTACCTGGATTCTTGGTCTAGTCATATACGCTATTTTTAAGTAAGCGAATGAATTACTGTTTTATCGTGAGAGATCCTAAAAAATAAATTCTTGTCCAAAATATAGCAGGTCCTGGTCAAGATTAGACATGCTTTGATGTTACAAATAGCCAACACAACCCTGGTATTTCCACCAACGTAAATCCATTTTTAGACACTAATTTTAACTCCCGATTTACAGAATCTCCTATTTTGTTTATTTCTTGGGGTTATGTACTTTGCTGGTGTGTGTAAACACTGTAAATCCTTTAGCACTATTCCCAAGCCCTCTTGAAGCTCAGCTGGCACTTCTTAAGATGTTGTCGACCCTTTCACCTCGTAATAGCTGGAGTGTTTACACCCTTGCGGGCGATTAAACTACTTTCAGATCTCTTTTTTATACAAATTCTTTAGTTAATGCCATTATATAAGACGTTTGTTCAGTCACCTACGGTCACGGGGTCTCACGTGGTGCTCACGCCACTGTGGAGTGCTTCAGTCGCTGAAATCCGACGTTAAGGGTAAACACTTTTCATGTTGCAATTCTAGGGATGCTGTGATTCCAACCTCCTGAAAATATCTATTGCTGTTGTCGATTGATTGATTTCCGAAACTCCCTTGCTTGACCATGGTTTCATGACAAGATCGGCGGCGAAGCTGGTGTTGCTCTAAAATGAAAGTGGTCATAAAGTTGTTGCCTCTATTTTGTGCGAATGGCTACAATTTAATTGTCTATGAGCAACTCAGTCTGATTTTTTAAGACAAGATTTGTCATTGCTGCGTATGCTAAAATGCAGATTTCTGTTTTGTGTGAGATCATGGGACCGAAAAATGGCGCGATTTTTCGCGTGTGTGCATATGAGCACAGTTTATTGGCTTTGACTGGCTGCTGAGAGGGAGAGAGATTAGCAGCCCCAAGAGCATGTGCACTGACTAGGTTTACTGTTGAAAGTGCACTCTTAGCTGGCCTTAGGAGAGTTCAAAAACATCTTATGCTAATCCAGCGTGATAATGATTGAACGTTTTCCCATTTTGTTTCCGATTGTACAATTCTGCCTTTTGTGAATAATCGATAGTCGATCTAAAGTGAGGTAGCTGATCTTGCATCGTGAGCGGTTGATATTGACGACAATCAGGCTCATTTGACCAAATATACGCTTAGAGGTGCTCCCATGACCACTCATTTTAAAACAAGTGGCATCTACCTGCATACCTCTAATCAAAAAAATTATAGCTCCCACCCTATCAGTGGTGCTCATTATCGTGGTTATATTATTGCAGTCTCTATTCCGTATTTGCGTCTCCACTATCGTCAGGATTTACGTCATGTTAGCTGAGCCTTCTTCGCTCCAGGTTGGCGACTAATGGATGCCGTGCGTGTCGTAACACTGAATGTCACCAAACCATCAAAAGTCCACGGAAGGCCTCGGGTGGGAGGAGGATCATAGCTAGCTATTCGATCGAAAAGCCATTAATCATTTTGCTGCTCACTGATATGCAGCCTTTAATATCTTGAGATTTTTGGGAGAAAGAGAGGGAGAAGAAGAAATGGAAGTCTACTCATCCGTATAAACAGTTTTTTGTACTCTCCAACAGTATTTTTCAAGCGTTGCCCATTCTTCCATCTGCAATTTATGGAAGCCTAATCTAATGGCAAACCAAGTCCTAAGGAATTCCTTTGCGCCCAAAACAGTTAAATCAATTTCAATTTATTGGAAGCTTGGTTCCATTGTTTCCCTATATTTGTTTTAGTCGATCCAGATCCTTGTTAGTCTTAAACCATCTGGCCTTCGATAAAATTCGTATGCCAAGAGTTTTCCTTCTGATGATGGTTTCTCCAGCGACTGTTCCTTTTTGTATTTACATCTCCAGTGTATACAGCACAAATCGATTCTTAGCTAGTTTACCCAGAATCGCTTCACTTCATTAACTCGACTCTATCTTATTCGTGAAGAGCATGCTCAGCCGAGTACTCAAACTTCGGAATGCCTCTCAAGACTTGTCTTCTTTGCTGTACAAGGGAAGCCTAACGTTTCATTCTATTTCGACTCTTGTTTCAGGTCTCTAATGTTCCGAGGGGTTAGCATTCTGCATAAATTGACTCATATGTATCTTGAAGACCACCTGCTGCTTCGGAATTACCTTATGCGCTCTTTCTTAAGGTCATGTAAATGTGCTACTTTGAACTCTAACAACCTCAAATGTCTGTCTAGCCATTTTGTGGCTTTTCATTGCAGATCCTACGCTAAAGTATTATCGAAAATCATCTTTGCTCATGCATTTCTTTTGCAGCCTCTCGGAAGCGAGGATGCTCTTGTAAACTCTTCAATCTACCGGTTCTATCAGGTTTCAAGGCAAACGTAGGAAGTAGAAGGCACTGGGTAACACAACTCATTTGTCTTATAGAGCAAATATAAATACTCGGGAGGGCATCTGTCTGCGTGTGGAACTCGACCGAAAAATTGTAAATAAAATATTCCGAATGGACAAGATACAGTTTTTTTCCCAGCTCTTTCTAAAAAGTGGTGATACAGGCTCAAGCTCATAGCGGGCAAGTCTTAACGACGTCAAACGTCAAAAATGAAAGAATGTTAGTTTCCATTCTATTTGAAAAAAAAACATGATCATCTTGAGTGTACCGCTTCAGCTGTCTCCGAAATTTGTAGATTTTGATTTCCCCTCTTATTTGACATTTGAAAAACTTACTTTCTTGAGAGAGAATAGAACCCGGCTTAGTTTGGATCCTGGAAATGATGTCTCTGTTGCACCTTTCAAATACTTCACTCAAAGAGTTCTTTTGCTTGGGCGCTGCCTCTTCGGACTCAATATTTTTTTGAGAGAAACGGGATGTTAGATGTCCAAACATCAGAGCGCTTCTCACTACTCTTCTCGCATGGAAGACACTCAGAGCAGATTGATGTCTCAAAGAAAATAATTGTGCCTAGATCATCAGCGCTCATGCTCCTTCGGTTTCTTGAGTCTAGGTGTGTTCTAGACGCTGTCGAGAGGGGAACTATTATTGAGGGACCGTTGAACAGTCTTGGTTCTAAGAACAGCTAGTTTTTGCAGATCACTTCATTCGAATAATCTGCGCCTAGTGATTGGGCTAAATTACTATTTCACTAACGCACGGTTGTACAAATGCATTTTCATATTTCTAGGTATACATTCGCCCTTGGGCAGAAAAGCTAGACTGTCCCATTATTTCCTTGAACTATTCCCTCGCACCGGAGTCCCCTTACCCTCGCGCCTTGGACGAATGTTTTCATGCCGTATGCTGGGTGATGGCCAACAGGGAGCGTCTGGGTGCCCGGTCGGACGCTCGAGTTGTGGTTTGTGGTGACTCCGCAGGTGGCAATTTAAGCCTCGGAGTGTGTCTTCGTGCTGCTGCTCTTGGTCTTAAAGCTGAACTCTCACGTCCGGCAGGAGCTCTCATCGCCTATGCTCCTATTGTCATTGCTTACGTCCCCTCACCCTCCAGAATGCTGTCGATCTGTGATCCCCTCCTTCCTATTGGAGTCGTCTCCCGTTGTATCATTGGTAGGTCCTGTTTGAAAAGGCGAACTCTTATTAAGTGGGATTTCTGCGTTAATATCTGCCTCTCTTTAGCCTACAGTGGGATAGATGAAGCTACCATCGAGAGTCGGATGTCAAGCACAAACTATCTAGATCCCCGGAAACAGCAACAGCAAAAGTCGCAGCAGCTGCCTAGATCAGATTCAGTGCCCTTGTGGTTGCGTCTCTGGTCATCCTGGTTTCCATCTCAACCTGTTGATCCAACCATCTTGCGAAATATTATGCCCTCCATTGATCGTCTGCGCGTGATCTCGCGCCGATTCACCGCCCCCGGCGCTCTTTATGAAATGGGTACCAATGGCATTTCAGCAGGTGCCTCTTTTAGTTCACCATCTTCTTCAAGCTCACCCTGCTCCTCTTGCCCTTCACCGTCTTCTGTTGATCCTCTGGGTTACCATGATGGTGTTGCTGACGGCGGTCGAGGTAACCAATTTGTGAAAGTTCATTAACTATATTGGTCGATCAGAAGAGATCGTAAATCCAAACTTATGTTTGTGGAATATGTCTTTCAGTGCTTATCTTGAGGGTAGGAAAGTTACATTTAAGCCCCTCTGTCTGATACGCGAATAGTGCGGAAAGTGATTTTAATCGTTGGATGGCCGGACACGAGATCCTTCGCCAGAGGTGCTCTAACAACTGCTTTGTCCTCAAGACATTGTTATTCGATGGGATGTCTATCAGTTCACGTAGAAACTCGATTCCCTTGCGTATAAGACATTCAAATATCTGAATACCGAAATGTGGCAGGGGTAAAGACTTGTTTGTTCTAGCCCTGGTGTTGAATGGACTGCTAAATCTAAGAAATTTAGTGGAATAGTTACAAAAAATATGAATAAGAGGTAGTTCAAACTTCTTCGAAAATTTGTGGGTCTTAGTATTCAAATGTTCAAGTTTGAACGCAAGTAACTCCTCCCTGGTGCTGACCAAGTATTGGGTAAGAATACGCCGTGAAGTGGGCTCATCTTCAAGAGAAGACGATACCTTGAATTCCAGAATCTTGACCTCTCCTCCTGATGTCATATTTCGCATGTCAATAAGCTGAAACGAACGATAATCTAAATGGATATCCAGAGTCAAGATATCGTGATATCATCTAGGATGTCATAGTACTACGGAAGAAGACCTTAATTGTATGGACAACTAAGGAGGCCTGACTTCACTTAATTACTCCAGGTTGCCCACAACCTCTGTTAAATATTGATTAACATTAGTCCTTGTTATTAAACGTTGAGGCCAAAGGACAGTGTAGGGAAATATTAAAATGATGAGGAGGAAACCAGTCATTAAGGTGCACTGTTTCATTTGAAGCATTTCTCCCTTACTGCTACTGGCCAGCATTCTTCCTCCAATACATAACCTCATCGATGATTATCCAGAATCGCCATATTCTAAGGATCATCTAATTAGCTGCTCCTGTCTTGTTTGACATCCTCTTCAATTCATATCTTCACGCATATCACCGCCATACTCCTTTAACTTCTTCTCGAAGACAATCTAAGGGTTCCTTACTGGTTAGCAAAGAATGATTGATCGTTTCAACTCCTGTCCCCATCCACTTAGGAAGCTAATATTGCCACTATGTAAATGCAAGGAAGAGGGCTGGAATTCCCGTGGTTTTGCACTGTTTTTTGCTTTTGAGGCGGCTTTACTTCCTAATAAAGGCTTGGGAAGACTGAGTCTAAATTAAATCAATAGTTACTTGGAAATGTTGATGTGAACCAAAGGAAAAAAATTTCACCTACAAATTCGAGATGCTGAAATGTATCATAGTAGTTTGAGTCGAGACCTTCATCCCTTAATAACTTTTCTTGTTTTCGCACTTTCAACTTCCTTTTCAGAGAAAATTGAGAATCTAGGGGGAACGACAATGAATTCTCAACTTAACGATACTGTTTGTGGAGTAGATGCAAAGCTCAAGTGCATTCGTAGCTGCTCTATCCCGCAAGATCCTTTTCTCTCTCCATACCTCGCCTCTGATGAACTTTTTCGACTCTTGCCGCCCCTCGCCATAATGGTATGTCACGCCTTCGAGGCTTTTAATTCTTTAAAAACTGGTTGCTGGTGCTATTATTGATTTATTTTGGCCATTAAAACCTTATTTTTTACTGACCAGATGACCGGGATTTAATGTAAATACGCCTGATCGTTTCTTGTAGGCCTGCCAATACGATCCATTCTTAGATGACACCTTGGAGCTCGCGAAACGTGCGGATGCCCTGGGGGTTCCCGTGGAGGTTCATGTGGCCCCAGGAATGCCGCACGCCTTCCTAAACTTTGCATTCCTCAACGCTGAGTACCGTCGAGCCTCAATGCAATGTGTCGATATGATCGCACGTCTCTTCCGTGGTCATACCTGAATTGACTCCATGCCTGATGATGTGATTTCTGAACCTGACCAATCTTCTCAATACGACAGAAGAGAAACTGTTCTGATTCCCTTTTTTATTTGATTTATTTCGATTTATTTATGTATTACATACTAAGCATTATTCCACTCTTTGTTTGAAGATAAAGAGAAATCGAATTTCTAACTTGGGCCCTGTCTTTTTTTATGGCTCTGCGCATTTGTCGTTTATCAAATCATCCCAGACTTTGTTAGTAAAAGGAATGTACTCAGAGAAGTGTTGAAAGAGGATTGAGATTATCTTCTGATCCAGTTAATCAGTATTCAAATCGTATTTTTCTGTTTGAAGGAGCGCAGAACTCACAATCGTTGAGTTGTCCACTTAAAACACCTAATTGAAAGTATGCCTTTCGATAAACTATTCAGGAACTCACAGTTTGCAGATGGAGCCCAAAGTTGCGGAAATTCTAGTGGCTGTTTATAAATGTAGGTCCAGAGACAAGACGCTTTATTTACACCATGGTGCATTTTTTTTGATAAACAAGTTTTACACCTTTTTAATGTTGAACAAATCTTTGTTGCTTTCGATAGATAGCCACCAAACTTAACAAACTGTACTTTGAAGTCCTCATCTTCGACTGTAAATAAGCCTGCGATCTCTGTAAACATTTTACTTTAACACTGATGAATCAAGACTCTTGGTCAGAATGACTCAAATGGACTGTTTGAGGAGGCTTTCGCTGTTTGATCTTCCACAATTTTACAGAGATCTGTTTTAGGATTATGTTTAGTATATTTTTTATGAAAAAAATCTATTTAACTTTACGGTATTGTCACCGCTAGAAACATAATTTCATACCTCTGCCTACAGTTGAATTTGCAGATGTGGCTTGTGGATGGATATTACCAGGTAAAAGTCGTTTGCTGCAAAGGCTAGTTGGGGTCCGCCAACGTGATGCGCTCATGCGAATAACTGTTTGCTGGCCAGAGGTGATAGGTGACCTCAGGAAAACGTCCTATGTGGTAAAGGAAGCTGTGACGGTGAGAATTGCGACGTTTCAGCATAGAGCAGACACCACCGGTTTGACAGGGTTGACTGTTTCGCCATTTAAGTCTGATCGGGTCTTACTACGTGTGAAAAGCAAAGAATAACCGTTTCGCCTTCTTAATTTCAATATTTTACATGAAAACTGGCTTAAAGAATGGTCTGATACAACTTTCAGCAATCAACCTGAAGGTCAGGATGGTTTGTTTGCAAAATCTGCCCAAAGATGTCCATTCGTAGGCCCGAAATTGATGTGGTACAAACTTTACAGAAGCTATTTCAAAAGTGGCTCTTAGAAAATCAACGTAGCCTCAGCTTGCATTGAACTAGGGAGATTTCTAACAAAGCCTCCTAAATCTGATTTAGTCGACTACTGCGAATTCAAAGTACATTTTTTTTTCAATGGAATTTCAAATTTCATGCTTTGAAAGCATTTGATTTCCCTTTCCCCTTTTTATGTTACAATTTCCTCATACTTAGTAGACCTGCACGGTAACACATAAAGTAAGACTAATCACCCGAAGTTGCGTCTGTGATTAAGTTATTTCAAAATTCCAGGGTACACAATACTTTAACATTCCTAAACCTACAAATTCGTCCACGTGCTCATCGGTATAAATGTTCACACAAACACTAGCCATACATTCATCTAAATCGGCAGGTCCTCATTTGCATGCTGAAAGGATATCTGTAAGTTGATTGCTTGAAAGCGAATGGAAAGTTTTAATCTGACGAGAACAGTAGAAAATATCATCTGACGAGGAGCGAATTGCTGCACAAAGTGAGAATATTTATGCTTAGGCTAAGCACTGCCTCATAAGCAGTGATTTCTTCGAAGCAGCTCCATTCATTGCTTTCGTGATTCTGTCCAAAATTGAATTGTTTTTCAGTCACTCCAAAGTCTTCTAATTTATCTACTTATTACTTTTGCAAGACAAATAATGTGTCGCTTTTAGAAGTGGTGATGGCGAAACCACCACACATTCTACTATCATAATTATGAAATAATTAAGAGAAAAGTGACTAAATGTGTGAGCTCACTTACGGTGTCTTGACTCAAAGTAACAGGGTCGTTCAGTCGATCAAATCGCATGAGCTTTGAGCATGTTACAAATTTTCAGGAGTGCGCATGATCTGAACTGCACCTAATCAATCGGATCAATGCACTCAACTGTAATGTCACGATTAACGCCCTCAACCCTATCGGAGAATGGGCAGATCTTTCCATTGAGACTTATACATAAGCTCAGTTGACCAAACACCTCAAAGTGGATATTGTTCATAAACGAACTTTTCCAAATCCAAACCAAATGGGCTGTTAGTAGCAGACCTCGCAATTACCGCATTCGCTAGAGTTTACAACGCTCAAAGTCGGGGAGTTACAAATTGTTGCTCTCGGGTAGCATCAATATTTTCAACCTTGCGAACTAATGTCTGGGATTCGATTTGATCGGTCACTTCCGCCTCTCTGGGTTAATCGGCCCATTAATAGCCCACTTATTGCATCATTTAGGTCATTAGATGAAGAAGGACGATTTTTTTCCCAAGCAACCAATGATTTGTTCTTTCCCTGCCCTCGGTGCCTTCTCGTACCCTTAGGTAGGACAGTGTTCGGAGTTCGGTGGGGTTCACTCATGAGCCTCTCGAGACAGAGGTAGCACTAGCTCTTGACTGCCCAATGATTGAGGATGACAGCGAAAATGTGGCATTGTTGAAGCATAATGTCACTTCTGAAAAAGGCTGACATGAAAAAAATTGTTTGGCCTCAGAGTTAGCCGCCAATTTGTGCGCAAGCAAAACACCAGAAGAGGATGAAATAAATAATCAAAGTTAACAGTAATTTACCATAACCGAAATACATGATGGAATGCAAATCCTCCAACCTGATTTTAAAGTTTGCCTGAATTTACATGGCCTAGTTAATTTCAGTTTCCTTATTTAGCAGAAATAGTAATCGAGATTAAACGACGAGGCCTTCAACCGTACACCAGCACTAAGCGGGTAGCCATAATTTCTTCGCATATTAAATTTTGCATTAAAAGTAATTTTAGTTCCAGCACAAATACCGGTCACGGTCCACCTTTATTCATCAAATATTTAAAGTTTGTTTAATCATTCAATTCTGAGGTGCAGTAAAGTTAGAAACTTTTTACTATATTACCCAGCCATAGGTTTTGAAAAATGGGAAAAATTCGGCATATCGGAGGCAATCTGCACTATGATTGACTTCGGCAGTAAACGACATCGAACTGACAAAATGCTTGAATCATGCAGCCTGGACTCATAACTCAGCAGTTCCTATCAAGCAGCTTAGGCAGGTACTGGTTTAGCCATCCATAATTTTGCTTATGCTAGCCACCATCTCTCGTAACCGTAAAGGGCAGCGTCCTCAACTTATAATCCCCTCTTCATCAGTGGATTAGTTTGTTTTTAGTGTTTACAGTGCAAATCCGAACTCTGGCGTAAGATGATTTGGGAAGGTGACCAAATTGGTTAAAACATTTGGTTTACTCTAATAAGTGGCCAGTTATGATTGTAATGCTGAACCTCAATAATATTGCAAGGTTCACTGAAAAAAAGCCTTCGGAATAAGATTTCAGTTAAAGAGACGCCAGAGTTTAAAGAATCAGGCTACCTCAGCAGATCGTAGAGAACTAAACATCCTTGGGGAATCATTTGCGAGAAGTGTCATTGAAAACGATATAGGAGAGATGTACGATCTGTCCAATCCTGCTTTGGCATTCGAATTTTTTCCCTCCTTGGTGTCTTGCATTTCAAATAAAGTTGCATAAATGAAGTAAATTTTCTCACTAAAAAGTAATTAAATAAATCTGACCTATTAGAAATTAAATGAGGCACAATTCTAGTACCACAAACACATATGAGTAGGGAATAACCCAGCCCCCATCTTTTTTCATAGTTAAAATTTAGGTTATTGAAATACACTAGGTAGTACGTTTTACCACGTCGGGTTAATAATGTAAACTGCCATTTCACTGAACTGTAATTAATGTCTTTGAGATTTCAACCTTATTTTCATTAGATTTAAGAATTTCATTCACATCGATAGTTTAGAATAATTTAGTACAGCCGTTGGAGTGAGAACAGTGGGTATTTCTTTGAGACTAATTTATTAACTCGAGTTACTACCGTTACCGAGTAGGGATTTTGAGAACAGGGTATACACGAAAATGGGTCTATTAAGTCACTGGGGGGCCCAACCCATTATGTCAAATCTAAGGAGTGATTGAAAAATATATGGATTTTTATTTGTCACGATTCATTCGTGTTGGCTGACGACTTAGACCCTATTCACTAGAGTCTGACTTGTTGACCTCCCTGAACGTTCGGCTCATAAAACTCCGGTGCTCACATTTTTAACAATGGAAGTCATGGTGTCCTGGAAATGGTCAAAGTTAGGGGTTGCATCTCTACTAAGAGTTATTAATTTTTAAACTAATGATAAGCCATATTTTCCGTGTTTTGGCCTAGTCGGCTTATTTCTTTATTAGACATTATGTAAGATTTTAGAAGAGCGATTCTCTAAATATATTACATTTTCCAAAACTTTGATCAGACATAGATCTATCCAGTACGAAAGGAAGCTTAAAATATATATGGAACAAGACTGAGGGAGGCGAATCAGAAGGAAAGTAACCTCTAGATGTTTGTGAAATGAAGTGTTGCAAGTTCCTATCACAAGCATTAAAAAACCCGGCAATTGAAGCATTACGCTCTTATCTATTATCAAGACTCTTTGTTCCGGTTTAATGAAAAGCTGAATTTAAAGTCTTACGCTCTTGGACATTACAAGATTATGGAATCTACGTGTGCCAATCGGCAAGGAAGCTTGCAAGCATAATGTGGATATTATCTTCATCCACTCACTTCTCTTTAAATTAATTTTACTTTGAATTCCCATTTGATTTATGGAGTCAACATCAAGAAATACTAGAACGTAGGAAGAAACGACTGCCTATTCCTCCAAATCTACCTTCAGTCCTGTGCTTCAGCAACTACACCAGCACCTTGAATGAACTAGCTAATATTTTATTTTCAAAAGGTGCTAATTCATTCTACTACGACCTTGGCAACAGGACCCTGAATTGATCTCCGATTTGCCACTTCCGTTTAAAATGTAATTGCAGTCTTCCTGTTATATTTCATAGTTTATGTCGCCAGCTGCTTTGTAGCGGTCTTGAAAGCATTCATTTATTTTGAGTGGTTAATGTTCACAATAAACATTTGCACATGAAGCTCACTTTAACCAATAAATCTTGTTCTCAAATTTGATCCTTTTCCCCTGATCTCACTTTATAAGGTAGAACAACAATATGATTTACTTTTAAGTAGTTATGATTCCACACCTGCTATGGAGCCCCGCAATATGACACGTTAATCCGACTTGCAGCTTCAACAACATGGACGGATAGCTGGAGGGCACTTATTTCAAAGCCAACAACAAAAAATTACGAAGCTAACTGAAATTGTAATCCTATACTTCGCAGATTAAAAAAAAATTGATGATTTAATTTTAAGTCATTTGATGAGAGCTACAGGAATAGAATTTCAATTTCAAATAATATACCTGAAACAAGTTGCACAAGACCAAGAGAGCAGAATAGGTCTTTTGTGGAGCTAAAACTCCTCCGTTTCATTGTAGGAATGAAAATTTATTCGTATATAAACAGTTAACTGCGGCGGCATTTCATCATCGTCGCAGGTACTGCTGTAATTATACGTTGCTTACCATAAATGCACACTAGCATCTAAGAGGTTGGACGAGGCTGGAACTACAGGGTGAAACTGATTGAATTCTTAACTCCCGAGTTCGGACAAATCGTGATTGAGCTTATGTCACAACGAGATTTAGATTGATGTATCAATCTTCATGTTCTTGTACCAGACTTTTGCCCAATTTTTGCCAAATCTTCGAACGGAAGACGTCACCCTCTGGTTGGAAATATCCCACTGACGAGAGCTTTGGTTCCGATTAGGATTACTTCTCGTTCGGTGACCTCCGGCTGAAAGATATCACTAACTCATATAGTTGATGTTCACCACAGCATTTCTAGCCATTTTTCCTATATTCGGCCTTAATCCACCCCAGAAATTTATCAACCCTAAAGCTCCTTTTATACATTCTATAATGGTTTGAGAGGAGCTATGCCGCATATCATAGGGTTCCATTCTTCAATAGGGAAAGGCCCTTGAATACCTGGGTAACAAAAGCCTCGTTCTCGGTCATGCCCGAGCGACCACTTAACTTGCAGCTAAATCCGTAGTTTCTCAAAAGAAACAGATAGTATTTGTTTTGAGAGTTGAATATATTATTTACAGGCTAAAAAGTTCAACTGTGATATTTTAAAATGGGAGGCTAATTATCCCGGTATAGTACAATCAAGTACCGTGGTAGAAAACGCTGCCGGTTAGGGCTCAAAAAATCAGACCGTTTCGATAGTACAATCCCCACAGATATCAAAATATGACTTACAATGGCTCCGATTCCTCTAAGCTCTACAGGAATACACGCTAGTAAATTTCGATACTACGTCATTAAACGAAGCGTACAACACCGAGATCGCTTTTAAGAAATCTATTTGACGATATTAATATGTGTACTTGTAAGGGTATTGTCCCCGCTTTAGTCCACCGCAATTTGCCTGAATGCATAAGACATTTACAGATCAGAAAAACCTGACCTGTGGTGAGTACGCGATTTTACCGAGTTTATAGAGCCTTAATAGCCTATTTATCGTCTATTCAATGGCTAGAAAAAAACTCGAAATTATGTCAGATGTTGGGAGACATGAACTCGACGTATAAGTCGCTTAATATGAGGACTAGATCTTGTTGCAGGTAGACTGTCTATAAGACCGCCCTATATTTTTACCAAGGCATTTATGAACTAGCCCTTACTAAAGCCCCACGCTCCCATCCAGTCGGCGTCAGGGCCCTATCATCTTTGGCTATGGAGGAAGTGCTCAATGGTCGCACCTGAATGACCGCATCACCACAAGTGCATCTCTGATGTTAGAAAACATCCTGCTGTCAGGGCTTGTGAATCATATTGGTTAGGTATTCATCGTTAGGGGTACTGTAGGGCAGGCCTTGCCAATTCAAGTCGATTTTCGTTAAGTAACTGCTGACTATAGCTTAGTTTGCCCAAATAACCGGCGACGCAAAGTAGAACACCCTTTTGACAGCCTCGTTGCCCCTAGTTACAGGAAAAACTAGAACAGTTACATAAAGAGGTACGCCATTACAGTGAAGAGATTAATATGGGACTGGATACAATTATACGATATGGTGTTTTTACCAAAGCAATAGGAAAAATGAGTAGATATAGAAGAAAGCATTAGATTTTTTTGTGATTCGGCAGATAACTCCGCATCATTTGTCTACACCTGAACGGTTTTGAGATGATTCTTTCGCATAATAGTTAGCCGATAACGAGTAGAATCTGAGGTACGAAGATCGAGATCAAGGACTGTTTAAATTGTGGGCGCCTCTGCTCGCCTGTAAAGCCTCTTTACGGTAAAAGTGGTGATGCGCAATCTGAAGCACTACGGTAATGCCAAATGAGTCCCAGGTAATGAAAAGGACGTCTCTGGGTCGAGATTACAGAAAAGAAACGTATTTCTTAGATATGGCTCACATCAATTTTAATCGAAAGGTTCACTCAAATTGTATAATCGCTCGCATCTGCCTTTAAATTTTACCAGGAGAATTCTCTTGCTGAAAAATTAGGAATACGCATTCCACACTAATAAGCGGAATCTGATTTTGTCGATTTTGGAGATACAGCTATTTTGACTTGACTCTAGGCTATTCCTCAAGCTATTTCATGGATATACCTGTTCTAGTTCAAGATAAGAAGGCCATGTTTAGATGCCTACTATCCAGTCCGCTTACTTGCAACTATCCTACAATTAGGCCCTCTAGTAATAACGGCCCCACATAAAAAACTCTAAGGAGCCAATCTCTTTGCAGTTAGAACGAGATCAACTTTAATTCAACAAATATCAATTAGGTAAGTGCATAACCTGCATACTTATTTCAACGCTGTCATTTAAGTTCAGAAAACGCAAACCATGCGAATTACTCATTGAAAGGTATTCCCTTTTCACTTCCATCCTCTACCACTTTTACCGTAACTTCTTGTTTCATTCAATCATTTAGACATGGAACATTCCGGAACACAAGTTTCCTTCAACATTACCTCTGTACAAATAGATTAAGAGGTTTTTCAACCCCTTCTTAATTTCTTGGACTTCAAAGGACCCGAAGATTTCTTGGATTGCAGCAACTTTCGCTTCCTTGAAAAGGTTTTCAAAGTTTGACGGTGTTTCCGTTTGCCCGTTCCAGGTCCGTTGTGCTTCTTTCTCCTATTTTTTTTCTTGTTATCGTCAGCTAGCCCTTGATTGTCGTAGAGGTTTCCTACCTCTTCTGAGCTAGCGAAAATCTTGTTGATGTCGAATTTCCCTGACCTGAAGCATAGAAAGAAAGGAATAGTCAAATACTGCAGCTGGACATCAAGAGAGGTATACAAAAGTGTGGAAATCTCACTTGTTGGACATATCCAACGACGAAGAATCATCGCTTCCACCATCGACATCATCTTCGTCGAAATCATCATCTTCACTTTCTAAGTCATCGGGATCTTCAATACATTCCTTTTCCGAATCGTTAATGTCATTGTCATCGGGGAATCTAACTTTTTTCGATTCATCCACATCTTCATCGGTAGCTAAAGTCAGACAAATGGGCATGGGAGCCATATACATTACCTGTATTATTCAAAGTAAAATATTATGGTTTGTAATTATTTTTAAAATAAGTAGCTGATGAGTACAATTAACTAAACGAGACGACTTTAACGTCTGCAGACAAGAGCATGTTGTGCGTCTTCACGAAACAGTTATTTGGAGGTCTCTGGGTGGAAGCCGTTTGAAATCGTCAACCTGACAATGCATACAAATGGATATATTCGTTAAAGTAATACTGACGATCTAGCGATCAAGATGATCACGACCTCTGATAATATGTTCGGTTAAATGAGAGGCTTCTGAAAAACACCAAAATACATGAAATGAATGGGTAAACTTATTGAGACATTATCTTCATATGGGTCAAGTCTGAGGTGACGAGGAGCAGTGCGTTAAAAACAGACATCGTGATTGAGTGATCGATTACTCCATTCCTCACGATTAAAATTCTATAGATCGGTTGCTTTTAATAGTCATAGATACCGTTATCACCACCCATAGTAGAGGAGCATAATCGAATAATTAAATAATTTTAACTCTATTTTTAAACACTTAAAGCTGTTGTCATAAAGAGACGATAGTAAAGCAGATTTTCGCTTATGCACAAGTTTCTCAACTAATATAACTGATGAAGTGGCTAATTTGACCCTACTTTATCGAAGACAAACGCCCAACTCAAAAAGTTTGGTTCATTCATTAAGCTCGGTCCTGGCCCCTGAAAAGCAATTACGAACGTTATTAGCAGAAATAACTTTTGGTTCATGGCTTTTCGCTGACTTTCTTTCCTCAACTACCGTTCTTTTTAAATGACATAAAGTAGCTAGCTACCTTTGGTGGAAAGGAGTCATTTCTTCATTAGTTCCCTAAGCGATTGCTTAAGAAAGTTTTTATTCTATTAAAATTACACCAACACATTCAAATAATTAACTGAAGATGGTTCCAGAAGGCAAAGACAAACGAACTTACAGTAGTTGAATTCATTGCTATCAATATCGTCATCAGTGTCATCTGGAATAAGACCCCTCTCATGCTTTTCTGAAAATGAAACGGATTTGTGGTATTTTATAATATGAAAGAGTATATAAACACGTGGCAACTTTACTTACTAAGATATTGATCGAAATCTTCGTCCATATCGGAACCATCTCCATCTTTTTCGTCTTTGCGTTTGACTGGGTGATCCCCAATGAAATTAAAGTAGCTGAAAGGTATTGAAATACGTCCCCGTCAAAGTGATGAATCACTACAATGCTTAAAAAAGAAAAAGTATTGCATTTAACATTAGAAACTCACCTATGAATAAAGCGTTCTTCAGAGGGCACCTGCTCAGAATCGAGGTTCTTATACGCCAAGCTGTTTGGAGCCAATGTTTTAGCATGCACCTGTTTCCTCGAACTCGCATTAGCAAGTATCTTTCTGTGCGCAGGAACTGTGGAAGTTGACTTGGGCTTTTTGTAGACGAAGCGCTCCATGAAGTGGGCCACCGAGAGGTCCTCAAACGGATCACCAGAATATCTGAAAGTCTTCTTCGCGAGAAGGAGCTTGGCAAAGTGAGCAGCAGTCGGATGAGCGTGGCACGCCAATAACTGAAGTTGCCAGCAGAGTTGGCCTAAGGCATGGGCAAAGCGTGGATCCCGGGCTGTGTTGTCATAGCCAATCACTGATGCTACCATAGAAGGGTTCCCCGATTTTTTCTTTCCCCTTACGATATTCCTGTGCTCCCATGCAAAGACGTCATCTTGGAATTTGGAGGGTTCCTTATCTTTAATTTTGTCTTGATCTTCTTCTTCGTTATTGGAACTGGTAGCGTCTGAGAAGTGTTCCTCATCCGAGTCAACGTTAGCATTGTTTTTGTGATGACTTCGTTTGACCATTCCAACCGATTTTGGAAGTAGGGTTCTGGGATCGTTTTGCGAAGCCATTTCCTGAAAGTCAATTAGTGCAATAGAAGTTTGACTCGCTAAGAGTGATAACAACGAGTAATCAAAGTGCAACCTTCACAAAATGCAATCACTAAGAAAACATGTCTAAATGTTCAAAGCCTCAAAGAGGACCTTCTCCTTTGAAAAATATGACCGCAGAAATGTCATGGGAGAGCAATTGAAAGGAAGACAAACCACTAACCTGACTAGAAGTGCCGACAAAATCAACGTTGCTGTTTAGTCGGACTTTTTCGAGGAGAATAAGCGATCCAGCCACAAAGCCAGAATTAGGATGGTTCAGGCAAATGGAAAGAAGGCGCTGAACGAAGGCAGCTCTGCGTTCGGCATCTGTTTCCGCCTGCATGCTCTGATGGATCAGTTTCAGTAAAGATGGCAGTCTTGCCGACCAGCAAACAGCGGGATCCACAAGCTTACGATAGAGGGCCTTGGTGGGAAAAATAATTTGAACTTTCAATTTTCAAACAGACAAGGAATCTATAGACATTTACTGCAGACGGACAACTGATCCTGCAAACCTGAGGTAGGGAGCCATGATTAAAATAGAATACCGCAAATTGGAAAAAAGTAACAACGCTCTTTTTACCACGTTTGCTCAAAGCTGTCACTGGATGAAAACAAAAAGACATGATAAACTTAGCAATCTATTTTACAGAGATCTGTATAAGATATGCCAACAAGTTTTCGATGTTGCTTGGACGAAATAGACTTATCGAACGGTGCAAGTTCGAAATCCATCGACGGACAATTAGAAGTCGGAGTGATTATCAGCAATGATTGCGCTAGTCTTCATAGGAATGACCAAATGGATGGTCCTAAATAAATGAGGCATCAAGGTGTATCTTTCGCCTCCGTAAGACAAGAAATGGAAAACGATCGAGTCGTTTTAATCATTGTTGTCAAATATCTTCTAGCACACTTCAGACAGCCACAACGTCAGTGTCATCGAAGTTTCGCAAGAATAAAAGAAATATTCGGATCCATCTTTGTATTTAAAAATTCTAAACCCTTTTGAGTAGAAAAATGAGAAATGATTTTCGCGAAGAGAATAACTTAAATGCTATTCCTCTGCGAAGCTCTTCACAATAATGGGACAGGTATTGCACTCCTATAGGGGCGTTACGGAAGCTCAATATGAGATCTAAGATATCAAGCATTTTTTTTCAGCCAACCACTGAAAATTGACGTTTTATTAATTAGAGAAAATCAAAGTAGAACCTAGAAGAGGTTCCTACTAAGGTTGGTGGTACTAAGAGGTATGATCAAATGTAGAGAATTCAGCATTTAGATCGTGGATCTCAGTTTAAAGGTGACCATATCATGAAGGCATCTAGCTGACCTCGAATTGACAAAAGTTGGTTTCGCTGATGATATAATAGGCAAATCGCTTCCAGTGAGCAAAAAAGTAGCGCCTCGCTTTTTTATTCCCAATTACGTTGATTTTCCCTCCTAGTGTGCCATTGTTTTCGTAATCATTTTGTTTACTACATATATATATTTTTAATTAGTATTTCACTTCATTTTTTTCCGGCATGAACGTGCAATTAACCTAAAGTGGTTTACTCAAGACCACAAAGAATCCGAGATCGATGCAAAAACAAAAAGCAGCGGATCACATGACCAAAACTTGAAAAATCTACAGTTGAACACTCGCCTAGGAAAGCTTGAAAGGATAAACGAAAGAGGATTAATACTGAAAAAAGTCGGCAAATGCTCGAACTCACCTGATAGAAGCGATCACGCAATTGTTGCTGGTGGACAGTGAGTTGAAAGAGGAAATTGAGAGCTTGCAAACTGATTGTGAAATTCGAGGTCATGTGAACCAGTTTGAACACAGCATCTATGTCCTTTACATTGTCCGATACAACCTTCGCTAGAATCAACAAAACATGCCAATGAGAACGTCGCAAAAACAATCAAACATTTATCTATCAGTGAAGTACTGTCTGAAAATGTTGCTAGTTGTAAAAGCAATTAGTGACCTACATGGGAGATAAGGAGAAACCTGGCAAATCCCAGTAAGCAGGGCAACAATGAGACGTTGAGGAAGTTCTTCCCCCTGAATAGATAAACAGAAGAAGGACAGATAGATGCGGAAGAGCATCGCAGGTATGGAGGAATCACTCGTTGCGTTTGTTTCCCCCTCAGGAGCGAGAATAAGATTCGCTTTGCTATTCTTCGACAGAGGAAAGCAAGAAAGAAACACAAGAGCATAATACTTAGCCCGCTCCAGAAGATTTGGACGAAAGAGGAAAGCACGCAATTGCTCTATCAATGATACTTTCAGGTGTGGATGATGTAGACCTGAGAATTCATAGATAAAATGCAGTAATCGGCTATGATAAAGGACCAAAATATTTCAATAAAAGCTCACATAGCAACCCAAGTTTGTGAATGACCTTAGAAACGAATCCCTTGCTCCGATCACCGAGTTTGTTTACAACAATACCGAGTGCAATATCCCTATTTTCTGGTTTCTTTGAAATCAGGTTTATAATTGCACCTGGTAGTACATTATTAAAATAAACAGTGCAAAACTCACATAAAGCTTTTGTTTTTTCAACGACAATTGTAGTACTAAGAAGTACGCTCTAAAGAGAAATGCGATAAACATTTATCGGTCATAAAATTACCTCTAAAGAAGCCAAAAACTGACGATAATACTGTTTAAGGACATCTTCGAAATACCATATGGCAAGAACGTGTTCGACACAATCTGATGGTAAATTCGTGCCACTTTTGAAGTCTCTTAAAACCAACTCTTCTGTTAGGGCAGATGGAAGCTTTGAGAGATTTGAAAAAGGACGATCATTGAATGAAATTAAGGCTCGCTTATTCGGAAGTAGCGTAGTTTCAAACAAGTCCGAAAGAACCTCTATAGCCTTGATACATAGCTGCTTTTTAATTGGAGAAATTGATCCGAGCAAACTTTCTATATGTCTCAGAGATGATAAAGGCTTTTCTCGAATCATAAATCCCAATGCTAATATACGATCAGTCGAAGTACCACGCCGAAGAACGGCACTCAGCCAATCCTTAAATATACGATCTTTGCCCCCATAAACCATGGTATTTATAGAAGTTCCCGATTTGTCAACAATAAAATATCTCTCGAAAATGTTTTTCGCATGCATTTTTTGCTGGGAAAGGTTAATATCTTCCGGAAACTGTGCTTTCCATTGTGTGTACTAGGGAAGAATGGTTTATTATTATTAAGATCCTACAGCTGAACTGTACCATGTCTTCGCCATTATATCGGTAAAAACTGTGTAGAAAAACGATTTAGATGCCAACTATTTACACGTGAATTCGAAGGCGTGAGCCTTCAGCGTGTGATATATGCAGCCGAAGCACTGTGATATTGATTAAAGCGCTTATCATTTCAGCAAATTTAAATAAAAGCACAGTGAATAAAGAAAATAGGATTGTCAAAAAATTTTGATTTTATTTGTATTTTTTCGGACTTTATTTAGGAAGCTGTTATTTTTAAATTGAATAGTTGAGCATTTCAATTTGCAAAAGTTAGCCTTTACAAAACTCATGCTTCGAAAAAACGAACTCTCTGGACGATAAGAAATAAATTAGTTAACTAGGTTTGAAGTAATTAAGGAATGTGACCAAATACTGGCAGATCGAACCTTTACTTTTAGTGCACTGAATTTTCGGATAACGTGTTTTGAAAATTAATCCGCATGAGGTGTATTTTTTATTTAATCAGCTATTCATGAATTGAAAAACGGGTGTTTGTTAACGGAGTAGGTATAATCTGCTTTGTAGTAGTATGGTGAGCACATTTATATACGCTCTTTAAACCAAATAGCATACAGTGGCAGTACTTTTGACCATTCTTTCCATTTAAGCTAATGTTTTTTTTAGAAAGCACTTCCTGGAAGTGTTCTGAAAAGGAACTGATGGTTTTTTCCTCGATTTATTCATTTGTACTGAGACTCCACTAATTCGTTGAATGTTTATTGAATCATTTATGGTGTCGGAAAGCTTAAATTTCTTTAAAAGATTGCTCAAACGCTAGTTCTTATTTATGAATCTAATATACTGCCCATCCATGTGTGTTATTAGTCATTTCAATATTGAGTCTTTGGGTTCGCCGCGAAATGTTTATTTACTGCTTGCATTTTTTTCGAGTTGCAGCTTATTTACTTTATTAGATTATTGAAGCCATTAGATCAGATTGCTTATTTATGAAATATGGTTAAGCATAAGGTTACTAGTGAACGTTTATCGTTAACTTTTGTAAACTTTTTACATGGCAAATAGCCACCTTCTATCGCATTGTGTCTGTTTACACGCGGCACTAAATCACCCATCTAGGAATCAGTTATTTATGCAGTTATTAAGCGATTAGGTACGTTATTTTCCCTAACAGTAGCTGCACGGTAGAATTTTGCGCCCGTCATGTTTACGCCATCGGTTCGGTTTGTGTAATCTACGAGTTAAAACCGAGAATGATATTTCGTTCATTTGGTCTTTTCTCTATACGAATTTTATGTTGAAATTAATATTTTCGTGAAGATGATATCATTTCGCATTTCATATTATAAAGGCAAGTACCGATTGGCGTTTGCGGAAATCGGTAATTCATGCAAATTAAACAAAAAATCCCTCCTTCGTAAGAAGTACTTGCACGAATTCGTTAACGCGCTGTTCAGCGTGCAAACCGAGATCATTTGCGAGTAAATTTTATACATATAAGCTCACACATGCAAATGTTTAACTACAAGTTGACGTAATACTGTATCACAACGTCAGTTGACAAATTATGCCGAGGGCATATTTCTCCAATCTCGCCCATGTGATAACGTGAATCTAGTAAGCTGAATTTGGGAAAGTCTAAAGTAATTTAGACTAGGATTAGCTTACCGCTCCAGACGGAAAAGGGAAGTACAGTGGCGACTGCCGTTGGAAACTGCCCACGAATGGCCCGATTTGACTTGAATGGTAACCGGTTCAGATTGTGATAGTCTAGAAGTCGTGAGAACACCTCAGCCAGTACAGAAATTTCTACTGAAGAGGCTTACACTAAGATCACTCGCACGAATATATCCATTTACTTTCGTCCCGTTGCACTTGCTGCTATTTGTGCATGCGAATATTTGATGCGTTCAACTCTGCTATTTTGCATTCATGTGGCCTAATTTGTAGACAAAGAAGCCTCCAAGTTCATAAAGTAATTCTGAATAATGTAATCGCTACCAGTGGCAATGTCAGAGCTCAGAAGCCGAAAGCATTTAATTTACAAATACTTGCCAATGCAACCATAGATTCTCTTTGTCTGATTGAATGGCAAATGGGTGAGTTATCGACGAACTGAGGACAGAGAAGTTGGGATTCATGCCAGTTAAACTTGATCCTTATTCTTGCTTTTCTTTTCTTCCCTTTGGCTGTAAACAGGATTCGAGAAATGTGACCATTGACAAATCCAATTTCGTTATGGGCAACACAAGTTCCCACATTAATAGTGATTTATGGTTTTCTAATATGTATACAACATGGTTATAAATAGTGAGTACATGAACTGGCTACTCAAACACATTTTCGGCAAATTTGCGTAAAGTAATTATTAATATACGGAACCAATTACAAAAAAATACAGTCGCCATGTTTCGCGCCTTATGTCTGAAATAATGCTTTGTTTCAATATAATCATTTGATCCCGCCCGAGTACCAGCGTCAGAGGTCGTAGGTATGAATGGTTTTGCCGTTGGGTCCTCAGATCCCTCTCTGGATTTGCAGAGTTTCAAATTTACAGCATTGGAGGACCCTTCAAGCTTCGTAGAATGAACACTTTCAGGTGCTCTTGATCTGTTTTGCAGTCTGATCTATTGAATATGGTGTTCAGTCATTCCCTCATTGCCATTCTGTGTGTAGTCATCCGGATGATTCTTTAAGACTCATGAATTAATGAATTTGCTTTCACACTTATCGCTAGCCTGATTCCCAAGAGTCTGTGAAGTGCTTGTGTGCAGCGAATAAAATGTGCTGACAAAGTCAAGCAAAGTGTTAGCTCCGGGCTTTCTCACGGCGGATAATTAGGACTTCATACCACAATGTATATCATTTTGTAAGTGAAAGTTGGTCGCAGTCAATGTAAATTTATTACGCATAACGCTAACCTCTTATGGCCCCATTTTGAATATGGTTAGAATAGATCGGCTAAAAGTCTTATTCTCGCGGGTTTTATTTCGATAGTTTTATTCAAGAAATTTGGATTCGATCCTCGTAGAATTTGAGAAATAAACAGTTTGACCATCGAAGTCTACCTTATATTTCACTGAAAACATCCTAATTATCAGACACACGATTCAATAGCTCATTCAGCCACTTAGATTCACCGTTAAGGTCAACAGATCAATAAAAGATCTGATTTCTTTCAAATCAAGAATAGTTTGTTTGTATTATTCACTGAGAAAAGCACTAAATGAGAAACACTTAAAATTAACTATGCATGGCTAGATTATTAGAGACCAAGAAATAACTCTATGGCATGGCAACAGTAGGCTCTTGGCAAGGGGCGCATCAAGCGTATGTGCATGTGATTGTGTGCTGAAAAACCGCTTCTCCGTGAGTGAGGCTTTTTGAAACCATTTAGTCCGGATATAACCATTTTGTCAGAATTCTTATCCGTACTATTCCTACACCCATTTACTATCTTTGTTTTAGCGAACTACTAAAGAGCGGGGGAGATAAAAGCTAAGGCCAGATAGGGACTTAATATTGCTCTGCCTGACTGCAGGCATTTATCTTTATTTTTTCTTGGTTTTCTAGTCTTCTGGAATGCCTTGCTACACTTTTCCGTGCACCTATTAGGACCCATTAAATATACATACATCCACTGAAATTCTTGCAATGGTCCCTCATTGCTCTCACTTCTGCAAGCCGAAAATCTGTTTGTTTGGGATAAATGATGAGCAAGCTTGCTAGGTTGGGGAGAAGAAGACTAGCTCTATGAGAGCTCTAGAAATACGACCATATATAATATTATGAATGAACTTAACATCTAATTCGTGTAAGCTGCCCCTAAACTAATTGTAGAAGGCCAGTTTCAGTTCCTCTTATAGGTATAGTTTATGAACTAATTTCAAAGCATGAATTAGCTTCTTGGAGTGCTTTACTCATGACTTTCTAATTTTGTGTTAAATTACAATTGAAATATGTACCGACATTTCATCCATGATATCAGTTGCAGAGCTCTTGTAATTCTTAAGAGAAGCCACCGAATGCTTCCTCTTAAATTGATCAATTAGTAAATTTACAATGAATGTTACTTTTCAAGCTTATTTTAGATTGTAAAAGCAAGCCGGATTCTGATGCTCTAGACAAGATGAAATTAACATCATAAAGCACTTTGTGACGATTATGACAGCACAACTCTCTGATTCCTAAGATAGCACGTAGCCTATATAATTCATTCAGCCAATCAGGTTCACTCAATTTGAGGGACCAATAGGAATTATACCAATTCATGTCAACCATCTTGCACATGTTAAATTCGCAAGAAAGTAAATTTATTCATTCTTGAATACATATATTTTGATTAATTACTTCACTCGTATCAGTCTTCCTGCGAATAATAATGTAAGTGGTAGATGTATTTTAAAAAATGAGATTTTGTTAAGCAGCATTTACGCACAACATTGTTCACCTCTTGAAAATTATGTAAGATTATAATGTACAAAACTATATGTTGACTGTCATTAGCGGCACCTGGAATCTAGCCAGCTAGCGAATTGACATCGTAGAAAGAGAGGTGGAGTACGTACTTGTGTATGGCAATGTTGCCTCACAAAGTGGATTCCATTTTGGCGCCTGAGAGTCTCATTCAGAGATATAAATTGGGGACTTAATACAGCACAATACAAATAGTATTCGCGTTTCGAATGCAACCCAATCTGAATTAATGAAGTACAAAATACACACTCCCTTGAAGGAAATTTAGACATAACTTCTGCCTCGCACTGTTGGAAGGAATATCACAAATTGTAGCCACATAGAATCGGTGAAAATCGAAGGTGCCTTTGAAGATCAGTTCCCGTTTTCCTTTCAAGAAGATATCTAAAAGATCCAAACATAGAAAAATTAACTTTCTTCCTTGGGATTGGCTTGACCGATATACCGCGAAGCGGGAGCTTGACCACCAGACAGCAATTTCAGATCCCCAAAAGCAGAAAAGTTGGCTATCTATATTTAAGAGGCTTTTAATTGTAATGTTTCCTCTTGTTCTACTAAACTATTTTATTTCAATGTTTACCATTGAATTCTTCGAAACACCTGTTTAGCTGGTTTCGAGATAATGTAGTAAATTTACTGAATTTGGATTTCAGCTTTATTTTATTAATTAGTTCCACTCGCATTCTTTATTAAAAAGCCAAGAAATCAACCGGAAATTTAATTGAATGAAGTACAATATAGTCTATTCACTAACGAAATAGGAAGGTCAGTGCCAACCGTGGCTAAAACGGGTTAGGGATTGTTGAGTTGATGTGTTTGCGCTGTGCCATTCTTCATATTTGCTCCATATTGCTGTAGTTAACTGACCCTCAGCCTCTCACAGTCTGCTTCAAGAAGACTGGATGCGTGGGACATACCTTGAGCCGAGAATCATCGCGGTGAGACCCAATTATCGATCCGTTCACCTCAACAACTTGAGCTAATTGTGATAGCACGCGGTCGACAGAACATTTGCAGACGATTAAGTGGCTACTCGTGAGCGGGCAGTTTGCTCACGTCGTCAAGTATGCTGCACACAAACATAACACTTGCACTTGGATAGCACAGTCAAACAAATCACTGGCGCACGCACACACGCATGCCACATATCACGCCTACACACCGTTGATCCACACTACGAGCCATGAACTCAGTGCCAACCCTGAGAACATTTTCATCAGCCTCGCTGCATTGAGTGTGTGTGCAGTTGTGTGTGTGTAACCCGGACCTCATCTGAGTGGGTACTCCAGTAGCCTTCCAATCAGCAGAAGTCTAGAGCGCGACCATATTGGCATTGGATCGTGTTGATAAATCCTACTAGCAATAGCTCACGCACATTTGCAAGCATCAAGAGAAGGAAGTGATTGGTTTCAGTTCCCTAGCTGAAACAGCTACTCCCGAATCACTGCTCATCTCTTCTTTTCGATTGTTCACTTCTTCTGTGTTTCTCTACACTCGCAGAAGGAAAGGATTTATTACATCGCACACACTCCTAGCGTTTTTTTGAACATACCATTTCATTAGGTAAGTCTTAGCCCATCCTAAAACTTGTCCCCTGACTTTAAATTACCATTTCGGTATGACAGAGGTAGATCAGCTGGTTCTTTCAAAGTTCTTTTTAATTATCTGAGATGAAGTAGGAAGAAGCTATTTTAAGGGGATTTCCAAACCCGATTGTTAAGACAATATAGCATACTTTAGACTTACTGAGAGGCTGCCGATTAAAGGGACTGGCAGAAGAAAGCTTAAGCTTGGTTAATCGACAGTGACTATTTAAATGACATAGTTTTCCATAAAAGAGACGCCACCGGTTGATATGCAAATATACTTCATGACAGTGAAGGTGCATTATCACCAAAGCCTTCGATGCAAATTAAGCCTACGACAAATAATCACTATAGCCAACACCAACTCTCTTGTTCAGTAGGGACCACTTTGTTTCTTTTGCTCATCTCAGAATTAGCCGTCACTACTCAGTACTCAATACCAATCACACTGTGCAGACTAGGGTGTGAACAATTAGATGCTCTATTGGGAGCCAGACGCGAAGATCGCATGCCAAATACGTAAGTACCTGAAACCGAAAGCACTCTCTTCTAATCCCACACGAAAAAAAAAACAAGAAAATTCAAACTGAAACGAATCATTTTCAGTTGAAAAACAAACCGCCTCTAGCACAGTTAGTTTCCACATTGTCAAAGCTCATTGAAATATCCGTTTTCAATCATAATAATTTAAACAAAAACAAAATTGTGTAAAATAATTCTTGATCAAAATAAAACCCGCATACATAGCGCCATAATACGCGTAGATTTTGGCGGCCCAGAAACCGGTTTTTTAAAAAAATTAGAAGATCCCTTTACAAAGATAAAGGCCCTGTGAAAACTCACTTTAATTTTCCGCTTAAATATTTTGACTTTTGTGGGAATGATGATGACTGTAACAATACTAAGTTAGAATTTAAGTAAATAGCCGCTCTCAAAAGGCTGAATTTAGTACCAATAATGTGAAGCATATATGAAATTTACCTTCTTAAGTCTAGAACTCAGAGAATTCCCTTCATGGAAATGAGGTAATAAGAGACTTTAGAAAAAAACCTACCTTGTGTAGATGTGGTTCGTTGTGCGCAGACAATGCAACCGTTGACTACTGAGATGCCAGCAGTGATTACTTAATAAATGACTAATATTGCGTTACTTCAAACAATACATTGGGAGATTTCATGAAGATAATAGAATAAATTTATGAGATGGTTGGGTTTTTTTTTCAAAAATATTTATTCTATTTCACTTTTTTTCCAGGACTTATTTCTACGGGTCGCTCCACTTCTCCAATCGGAAAAAAAAATGGCACAAGTTGTCCAAACGTACGTACTTAACCCTTAGGGAACAATTCCTTTAGTGCGGTAATATTGCCATGGCGAACCCTTTTTAACTGATATTTTGTCAGATTCAAGTGAAAGAAAAGCCTTAGACTGAAATGAGGTCAGATGGAACTCAGATATCCTTTCAACCTTGGGTTTGATAATGCAGAAGCTGACGCTTATTTTCATTTTCTCCAGCACATCTGACAGTGAGGAGTGGTCGCGTGGTCAAGGCGAATTCTATATTGCCTCAAGATCAACAGTAACGAATCGTCGAACTGATGTAACCTCAAAGACCTATCAGACCGGAAGCAATGCTGGCAGTGACTCAGAAAATAAGCCAGGGAATCGACCTGGATATGCGGTCTATCGGAGAGAAGATGACATTCCTTATCAGGAGTCTAAGAATGCAACTGCAATTCATGTAGATATCCGCCCTTCATATCCACCAGTTGATGTGCCCATCCGACGTATTTCTACAACTGGCCAAAACTGGACAGTGTCTGGGGAGCAGCGAAACTACATCTACCCCAGTGAAACTCTTATTGTCAGTCCTCCAGCAGCACATAGTTCTAGCCGACGTGAACGGAGAACACTTCGGCAAGGGAGTGAAACTCGTGTAGTTACAAAAATGATGATTCCCCCGCTTGAGTCTCCCAGCCTTGGAAGACCGAGGAACAAACGCAGCTATTCTTCTGACGTTATCCGAGAGTCTGAGGCAACATCTCAGCGTCGCAGGCAATACGAAAAGTCAGCATTGAGTAATGCCTTCCAGCGGATGAGTACGCAAGACAACGCAGTACGTTCACAGTCAACCAGTCGACGCAAGAAGGACGGCCAACATCATTCTCATCATAGCTATCACAAACATTCAAGGATACGACCAAGCTCGCGTTCTAGAGCACGAGATATCTACGGAACGTTCAGAGGTGTGCCGATGACCATCGGATATACCACTCCAGCTTTTGCAATTTATCCTGATTGGGCAGGTAATTACGCCCAACTTTCGCCGGCTGCCTATTATTACCCAGAGGATTATGCTACTCCCGTTCCGGGTGTGCCTTATCTTGCTTCACCAGCGATTCCAATCCACTACAGTTTACCGCGGCGATACACACCATTAGCCAGATCAGGCATTCCAGCGAGTGCACTGCCAACGTTGACACCAGGAACAGCACAAAGATTCTATCCTGGTTACCTTTGGAGTGCTCGAACACCAGGTCAGTATCACTGTGTATGCTGCCCCAATGGTGCCCATCAAACTACAGCGACAAGAAACTCAACCGTATTTAATTTTGAGAGTGACCAAGGGGAAAGTGATGGTCTACCGCCGTTGAATCCAAATCAATATGGTCGAAGCACGCTGACAAAACAGGCACGCTCATCACAGCAGTTCTTTGAAACTCAGCGAATGCAACCACAATTTGTAGCTCATGGCCCAACAGATTCGGTGCGAAAGTCGAGGCAAACACCTCAGGAGTTTGAGGTGCCCATTCAGAAAGATACACCAACTAGATTACCGTACGGTTTTGTGTCTCCCGGAGGTATCATGAATGAAACGACCTACACCTCGCAAAAGTACCAGAACACATGGAATGCGACTATGTCACCCAAGGTTGTTCCTGTAATGTCATCAATACACGGTGAAGTAACCCGAGACGGTGGTTTTCCAGCTGATTATGTTGATCTAACGGATGTAGGTATTGAGCACGCCAACGACATGAAAGAAGGAGAGGATGGCGGAGCCTTGCCGCCACCCGATAAAAGAGCCGTTCTTCAACTGGCCGAGTCAGCTCTTGCCTCTGCGACCGGGCCAACACAAGTTGCAGCGACGCTGAAAAAGGCTATGGACGAGAACTTCGGTCCTGTGTGGCACGTAATAGCTGGCACCGGCGCTTATGGAAGCAATATTGCAAGCATCGAAGGCCAACTTCTTCATTTCAAGGCGTTCGGATGGTCGTTCTTGATTTGGAAGACGTCTGATCAACAGCCAGAGTAACCATGAATGGATTAGGAGTAGCGTTAGAATTTTGATTTGTTCTGAGTGGTGCCCATCCACTGTGCTGTCGGTCTCTATCCTTCCGTGATCCTTTCTCTCCAAATCTTCTCCGCTTTTACTAATCTCCATGTTTATTAGCAATTATTGGAAGGAAATGCACATATTCTGCACCCTTGCAATAAATATTTAAGATTCTCTACACATGCAAATAGATGCCCGATTTCATCGCTCTCTTCATTGAGCCAACATCCGCGAACTCTCATACTTGGCAAGCCTGCCTCTTTACAATATATCACTGATTTATTGGACGCTTTCGAGAAATAATATCTTACAGAACCCTTGCTATCTCCATCACTTTCCTCTTTTACTTCTCCGCTTTCTATGGATCACTCTTACCCTTGGCTTTCGTTGATTTCCATCACACTTTGAATGGTATTCCAGTTTAGTGTTGAAGTGGAAATAATTCTACAAGTCTCTAATGCTCCTGATTGCCTTTTATTATTGACATACTTTAACCATCAAAGCCTAAAGGAAATGATAAGTATAAGCATTCGTCAAGTTAGATGTTGCCTCTGGCGACTAGATGAATGCCAGTTTTAATTACACTTTTAATTTGAGCACTAAAGACCGGTAAGCCGATTTCTTATGCCGGTTAGTCATGACATTAGAGCCACGGCATTTAAGTGAAGTCTTAAGCACATAATAAGATGGTAATTTAGACCTTGAAGACCTCCTCGATCAAAATTTTGAGGTAAGTATTTTGGCATCCCCTAAAGCATAAGAACGTGCAAATTCTGCGCTAGCGGCAATCAGATGCCTTATATCTTTCCACAGAGGTTATCCATCGATTTCAGTCTAGATATGTTGGCATATATAGACAAAAAAAGTTCAGCATCACTGTGAGTCTCAATTATAGGTACTATGATTGTATGGGAAAGATTGCATTTCAAAAATGTTATATGATCCCACCTTGGTTTTTTTGAACCAAATTCAAATGTATGCGAATCGTAAAATTATCCACGATTTTTACGTTTCCCGTTAATTGTACAGATGGTCTCTTTATAGAATTTCAGGGTCAATAAATAGAAAAAAATTTATCCAAATGACAATCACATTACTTTGATAATGAAAATTCTTGACCGTCAGGTCATTTACATTAGATCGAATGGGCCAGATAGCATTAGGAGTTGTAGAGCAGTCACTTGTGGGCGCTATGAATACTGCAGCTAAGACGTCAATCAAAGATTCGTTGGAAGTTGACTAACATGAGCTTGGTAAATTGGCAGTCCTACTAAGTACGTGGGCAAGTGAATTTACGAAGTAAATTATCATGAGGGTATGCAAGCATAAAAGTTGTAACCGAACAATTGAGCACGGCCTTGGTGACTTCAAGATACGATAGCAAATTAACAAATGATCAAATTATGCAAGAAATCGGGAGTAGTCTATGCAAATTGAGCACTGCATGAATCAGCCTTTGCAAGCAAGAATGACCTTCTTGTTTATTGTCATGAGGGAGTTACTTCAGTGACGTCATAGAGTTGGCCATCATGCTTTTCAAAACGGCTGCGATTTTGATCAGTGATTTATTGACTGATCGGTTGACAGTAAGAGAATTGCGCCACTAAGTCGTTTGATCGGGTTTTCGATCCCACGTTGAAACGACACCCAAAATTAGCAGAGATTCCGTAAATTTAGTAAATTTAGTAAATACCTCATCATATTCAATTTGATTGTACTTAGGTCCAAGCTGTGCAGGCCACTTGAAAAAGATAAGGTTAAACCAAAGTGGATCCAAATGTCGGGCGAGTGATTTGTTTAGCCCAAGGATGACAAACACTATACAGGATGTGCAAATACAATGCGATAAACCTCCGTAATAACAGCTGCAATGTTTTAAAGTAGTCGCCCCTTGTGAGGAAGGGCAAGACAAAGACGCAGAGAGAGAGAGAGAAGGAGGAGGAGAAGGAGGAGAAGGAAAAGTACAAGATGGGTTAAAAAGCAAAAAAAGCGAAAAGGTCGGATTTGTTGTGGCAGTGGTATACTGTTGAGAGGAGTTGGTTTGGGGGTAATACCGATAAAAGGCAAATTTACATTTATGAGAATGTCATTGTTGAGATTCCGTACGTATCTGGTTTGTTGTTTGAGGAGGTGAAGTTACAGGGGAAGATTCGCCCTGAAGTGGGGATTGTAAATTAACTGAACCAACTTCATTGGCTCTTAGGGTATTATCATTTGGATTACTGTCGATAGTCATGAAGCTTCCAGAAATGGATGGGGCTTGAGATTCGATGATTGGTGGCTGGTGCATGGCAGAGGCCGTAGGCGTCTTATCAAAAGTTGAGGATATATCAACCTGACCTTGAGTATCAGAATAGGGACTGAACTTCACCTCCTCGCCAGTTCTGGGATTGGAAATCGGCTGAAAATTGTGGTTCCAAGCACTGTCCATGGATATGGAAGGCATGAAGGTTACGAGTTCTGTAGAGGATGTTCGGGGATCGCGAGGACCCACAGCCTGCAAATAACTGGGTGAAATATTGGTTGGTACAGATAACACTGGAAGAAGGACCTCGTTTGCGGGATTAGTAAAGGATCCTTTCCGAGAATCTTGCGCGATTTTCTTTCTTTGTGTCTTTAAAACAACAATTAAATACTTACTCTTTAAGATTTCCATAAATAAAACATCAAAATTGAATTTGAATGATGTACCAAACTTTTCATACACATATCTTTTAAATTGAAGAGCTAGAGTCCAATTGAAACTGTAACTAAAATATAGTGATGCTTTCTAATCTTCTATACGATAGACCTAACTTCAAGTCTAATTTCTTGCAACTATTTATCATTTATTCAAGGAATTTCCAGCTACAAGGTGGGAGACGGAGAATAATTAACAAGACTGCGCTTGATGGATTTGAAGCTAATTAGTTGACAAACAAGGGGCCCCAGGTGGTTCACATTAAATCTAATAGCAGAAGTCAATTAAAGGCAATAGAAATGATCTGATGGCATTAAATTCAGAGGGTCTATAAGGGCATCGAAACACATGCACACGAAGACCAGATACTCAAGAATGAAACTGGAGCCCAGAAGTGAAATATTTCGTCGCTTAAATCTGAGATGTCACAAGAGATCGAAATCGAATCCTCAAATATCAGCTGCGGAGAATGCGCCTATGCTGTTGATTGGCTAGAGAATAATTGCTCAACTACATATCTACATCAATAAAATGAAATTTTTCTTGGCAAGCTTAATTATTTATTTTAAAATAGCTTTGAAGAGCAAAAAAGTTTGGTTTTAGACCACCTTAATATCATGCGCAGTGCAAATTTAAATCTATCATCCGATATATGATTCCCACGTGGTGAAATTCAAGACTTTTTTACAATCGGAAGCGAAATTGGCTCTCTAAACCCGAATGATTGGTACGCGAAATGATCACCTCTTGAAGAGAAGTGGCAACTTCTAGCTTATCACTTAGATATCGTTCCATAATTTCCATTTGAGGTGCATCTTTTCCACTCATTACCAACTGAAATACACTAAGGCAGGTTCTCATGTAATCTAATTCGAAGGAGCCAGTCATCTCTTATTTCAGTATATGATTTTACGAATAACCTTATCGCTTTTGCGCTTCCACATTAGTTTAGGGTGTTCCAAGCCTTCAGTGATAAGGACGCGGTCAGACGATTCCGTCCATTTCTGGAAATGCATATTTGGATGAGCTCATGGCAATCATCAGCAGCAAAGCTCTCCTTCCGAATCTACACCGCCAAATGATCGAGACAAACACGATTTGGTTTAAGTAACAGCTTTTGTAGAAATGTCACCTTGCTTTGATAGCATAAGTGAGACCATCTTAGGATCATCTGCAAAGGGTTCCATCCATTGAGAAGGACCTCAGATCTCTCCTCTGAGGTCTGGTCCCACTTTGCAATACTAAAATCAATCGATTAGTGTATAAAGGTATCCGTTTTCTCTACTGTTTAATGGACGCGTTAAAAGCAGTTTGAACCGTGTTGGCCAGGAAGAAATATGCAGAAATGCATTCTTTTCTTCCAAGTTTTTCACGTTCTACAAGTGTTTTTATAAATGGAAAAAAACACCAAACACTATTGCTTCACTATCAGTTCACCCGCATTTTGAAAAATCTGCGGCCAGATTCCCAAGAATGTGATTTCTGCCTCACCTTTGAGCTAGTTTCTTGATTCAGAACCTTTCCATTGGGATTTCTAGAGAAGAATGAGTTCGAAGAAATGCTCTCTCCATCCTCACTACTGGTTCCCAGTCCAACATTGCCTCCGCCCCCACTTCCCCCATTTCCAATACCTCCAACACCGCCAGCATTGTTGCCGAAACGCGAACGATGACTCTCAACAGGTCCAGATCCGTGGACATCATTGAGATTTGGCGTTGCTCCAGTGGCTTCCAGAACGGCAGCAGCTGCAGCTGCTGCTAGAGCATTAGCAGCTTCATTAAGGCGCATAGTGGCTTGTGGTGTCAGCACCGGAGAGGTCCATCCCAAACCCGCAACATTCTGTGGGGAGATACGGGGACGCACCAAGAATGGTGCTGTCGAGGCTGGCGTCTGGGTCGCCAAGTGACCTTGGTAAGTCGGAGTGGTCGTGCGTGTATTGGGCGATTTCCGCATTCGTGCCATCCCATTCGGTGTGGAGACTAAGTAAAAATGAGAAAAATTAGGGTACGCGAATTTGAGACTGCTCGCTTCTTTTAGCTTATTGCAAAAGCCTGAGAATATACGATCTTGAGCGCGTACACACACACACACACACACGCAAATTCTTTTAGAGTGACGCATAGTCGAAATTGCTGTGCCAAGTGACTTGTCACCTTCTTTGATAAACACCTCTCCTTTCTTGATTAACTTCAGATTTCTATCCCAGGGTAGCTTCATATGCTAGAAACGTTAATCGTTAGGAACTCGACAACTTCCTCGCACTGTAACTGATATTGAACCAAGCTGATATGCCAATAAAAAAAATGGAAAGGGCACTTCATTAAGCCATACGAAGAACTAATTAAGTCACACAGTAATTATTAAGGGTAAAAAATAAAACATTTAGAATCCGGTTATGTGGTTGGGAATAAGGGAATCACAAAAAAAAGCTGTATATAAAGTTGTAGGAGTTCATTATTTATCGTATTCCTATCAAACCAGATAATAAAAGCAGTACCATTTTTGACTATTAATTAACTACAAAATATTTACTTAGCTTGAATTCTCATTTTACATAAACCACTTTGTGCACTTAATTTTCATTCCAACTTTCAGTAGGAACACAATTTTTCTCCAAATTGAAAGTTAGAATCTGTTAATAAGGCCTGCCGCCACTATCTATGTTATGAGCCTGTCAAATTTTTCTTTGATTTTGCAGTCCACGTTCTCTATTGAAATGGCAGCGAATGTCTTCAAGCCATAGCTTCCGGCTCTCACTAAGAGTGCGTCTAATCCCATAGTTGTTCCACCTCTTGGTAGTCAACGCTTTTAAAGTGTGTTCAAGGCGTATCAAATGATTAGTCACACTGATCTGGTTGCATATGAACGATAACATGGCGGTTAAGCTACCATTATCTTGAGTTTTTGTTCTCACGTTGAAGAAGCGAAATTATGCTTTAATGTTCTTAAGACCAACCCCATGGCAGAATATGGTTCTACGAGACGGCTGGAGCCCTTTTATTTGCATAGAACTGTTTTCATCATCTGCAGCCGTCTAAACACGAGTAACGACTGCCTATGTAGCTATCATCTGGCTGGTTTAGCTCCAGCAGGCATTATCGTATATATAGGCTGATTCCCTTTTCCAGGTACATGACACCCAAAGAACTTACTCTATTCCAATACTATAAGCACTCTCTTCCCCTAGATGGGCAATTGAAAGATATGATTTAATCTCTATTACAAAAAACTGACTGTGCTTTGAAGGAATGGTTATGTGTAACCGACAAGAACCCTTACTCATAACTACTACTCAGAATTCCCAATAGTCACAAAGCCCCAAAACAAATTAGTTTAAATACTGAGATACGCCGTGATGGTGGAAACAAAACTCAGCCTATTTGGATGCACCAGAAAGCTACAGAATAGGCTAAAGTATTACCCTGATACATTCCAAGGCCATCAAGAGCCGAAATACTTCCGCCAATCATGGAGACAGATTCACCATAGTGCGAATTCGGTCGATAAGTACCAGTACCTCCACCGGTCTGATTCATGGCGTCCATGCTGCCACTGGCAATGGATTCACTGACCGCTATCGAAGCTGCTTTTGCCGCTGCAATGTAGACCTCTGAGAGGATGCGCTGTGTCAAAGCGGAGACATGGCTGACATTGCTAGGGCTTCCTCGCATATCGGAGTTCTGCATCGTGTTATACGTATTGCCCAGTAAGGGATGAGCAGAGTTTGTCATATGACTGGGTGGTTGTGGTGAATAAAAGCCTTTAGCAGACTGGGACGAGCTTGCTGGAAGATAATGAGAAAAGTGCTGAGTTCCTAATGCTTAAGCTGAATTGCACCTCATTCAAATAATCCATCTCAATGAATAATTTGTCGTCACCTTTAATGTGTTCACCAACAGAAACGCAACCATTTGGCGAAAACAAATGTGCTTAGAGAGACATTTCGCTTGCAAACTATTCTCTTAGTTACTTTTTTCACCTAATCTGTGTAAATGTTTTATGTCACATATATATATATGCATATATATATATATATATATATATATATATATATGTATATTATTATTAAATCAACTGAGTCGATAGTCAAATTAGGCTTCTAACATTTGCAAAGATCCGTTGAAAGACCATAGTTTATTTACAAGTGCCCTAATTTACCAGCTATTTTCGTGTGAAAAAAAAAACAACTTCCCTTAGTTTAAGTTATTGTCACCTTAATCAAATGACTCAGTCACTGTATTGCCTTTTTTTGATTTCATAAACAATAACATGGCTGTAAAGTGGGGTGAAGATCACTGTATTTGGTGTTCTACTTCACACAACAATCTCCGAAAAAAGTAACGCCACTGATATATCTACCGAATCAAAATATTGAAACACCTTAAGACATCTTATACGTATTCTCAATGAAGCAGGGTTTTGGAGTCGGAAATGTAATGAACACACCTGGTGTTCGTCGGTTTTCGTTGTCCTCGTTGATGGAGCTGGCAATAGAAAGTGTGGGCAGGGGCCCAGTCTGCAAGGAAGTCGATCCTAAATCAACATATTCGGCACCCGTAAGATGTAAAATCGCAGCGAGCAGGAAATAAAAGCGAAGCGAACGCACACGCACTCAAGGAGAGACATTTAACAGCCTAGCGCAGCTCATTAACGCACAATCCACACACTTATCACAGTTGAGTACAGTCACTGTGAGTGAGTGAGTGGGTGAATGGGTGATTTAGAAGCCCCGTCTCTTGTGTCATCCTAATCGTACACATGGAGTAAGCGACACCGACTATGCCAGTCATGAGTGAGTATAAAGCCAAGCACAGATTAGGCATGCACAGCCATAATTTCTTTGACGTTTAAAATGATAACTCTGTTGCTTGGATTTAAGGGGATCCGATCAGGATAGTGTTTATTATTCAATAGACGAAGCGGATTAGTTTGATAGCGAAGCTTGTGGATATGTAAGGAATTCGCATGCTCACCTGTCGACTGACGAGCATAGGCGGGGTGCAACAAACCTATATCCGCGCTTATTGATCCTGGACCAGAGGGTGGAGAGCCGAATGTTTTGCCAGAGTCCAGAGTCTGATAGGTTCGAGTCCCGTGAAGCAGCCTGGAAAACATTTTAAAAGTGGATCATCACAATATACTCTACATCGATTAGTCTATGAGTGGCCAGATTCACAGTATATCTAAGTAGTAATGAGCATAGTATCCAAGTCTTTCTATATCCACTTGATGGAAATTCGATTTCATGCATTTCCATGCTTATTGTTTACAAGTTTTCAATTTTCTTCAATGTATACTCCACCTTATTCAAAGATATATTAGTGGCTCAAAAATATCAAAAATTCCCTCCTTCTCTTCAATAGGAGGCAGCAGCTGTGAAAATGGCCGGAATCCTGTCACTCTGATGTCATCCAAAGCGCAATACTTAGCAGTGTACTCTGGAAAAGGACTTACCCATGATAAAAGATAGGTGAGGAAGAATTCAAAATGAAGTAACTGAGCGGGAATCTGATGGAAGTCAGATGCTGTAGGTTTCACACTGAATTTCCTTCTAAACCTAATTACTTAGCTTTGAGTTATTTAAGTTATTTATACTGGTGCTCAAGCATCAAATCCTTCTTTGTTGTGAAAACACAAGAAAAATCAATTCAAAACTAAAAGCAAGCAATGCTAACATTGAATGCATCTTTCAGCTGAATAGGGTGAATTCACAGGTTAATCCTTTTTCACTGTATCAGAACAACCGGGTATACTGAAGGCGCCCAAAATGCTAGATATTATGTAGTTTCGCTTCTTTTAGCTCGAGAACCATTCTAAAATCTGTGTTCGTGGACAGTGGAGTAGTTGAATGGCCGCTTGGCCGCTCCCGGTAGAAACTAAGTCTTTACGTCAGGTTTTCAAAGTACGATTAGGTTTTAGCTGCCAACGAGTAACTGGCTATATAGAAACCTGTGTTCAGTAAATTTTACAGTTTTCTTCTCACTTAACACAAGTTTCGGATGTACCGTCATCGTCATTATTGCCATCATCGTTATCGTTATCGTCGTTGTGGTCGTCATCATTTTCACAGAGCATTTATTTTTTACCCTTAAGCATAGCCTGAATCCCAACAAATCGCATTTTATATTTACATTTAAAGACATGAAGAACTCGAGCTACTGCAGTTTATCTAAGCCAAGAGTCAAATATTCCCTTCCACTTTGCAAGCAGCAAACGCTATAACTGTCCCACCAAGAGTCGACCAATTTTGTACGACTAAATAGGATATCCAGCGAGGGCCTAAGTAGGGTGATTTCCCCATTAAAGAACAAATTCTCATTGGCAGTCTGTACACGTAGTGTTTTCAAATTACTTTAGAAAAATAAGAAGGAAAATTCCCTTTTGAGCGCAACTCCCTATCTGAGTAAATCAACCCCCTCTAACTTCAAAGTGCAGTAAATCTCAAGAGGGGAAAAAGAGCGAGAGAGAAAGAGAGAGATCCGGTGCACTGCGCCAACGATCAATTATCGCGCAGCTCTTCTTAGAGGTGCTTGTCATAACATTTTGTAGATCTTACCGCACACATACACTCAATCTTAACTCTTACCAGATAGCAAATGCAAAATAGCAGCTCTTACCCATTGCTGGTTGCAGGGGCCAACTTCTTCATACCTAGAGAGGGGATTTGAAGTAAATTAGATAGACATTTGCACAACCGACTACAAGCTTAAAAGTTACTGGGCTCACTTTTTCTTTTGAGGCAAGTGCAGAAGTAGTATATTAGGAAGGCGGTGAGACATGTAATGAGCAATGTAATCAGTATGCCAATGACAACCTGTACCAACAGTTTTGATGATGCAGAAGCCTGAAATCGTTTATCTGAAAGAAATCCATGAGTAATAACTATGTTACAAACTTTGAGTAATCAACCCATGCAAAAGGGCTGGATGAACCAGACCGCTTTTAACAAATAGGCATGTATATTTACCATTATTCCATCTGACTTGACGAGTTATTTGTCTGAGTTGGCCATCTTGGTAGACTAAAAACTGGAAGGTGTATTCAACAAGGGGTCGATCCAATTCCAGCTGTAGAAACCCGAGCTCGGGAAATGTGATTTCGTAATCAACACATTCCTCATTCACATCAACAGAAGTGGTTCCAATGGTACCTGTGGAAGAGGATCCCAGTGAAGTGCTTGAAGAATCCTTGATCAGTCTCAAGAAGACCAGTTCTCCTGGTGGTCGAATGCCCCTTCCTGACCCACCTCTTGGGTTACCGGAGGTGCTTGAAGGAAGACAAATTCGGAGAAGGATCTGAGAATAGAATTGACTGTTCGGTGGTTCGAATTCAACTCGAACTTTTTTGCCCTCATTGGTGATTTGAACAGTATCGGGATTTATACCTTTGGCATCTTTGAGGATAGTAAAATGATCTTGAGCTCGTATGGAACACTACTAGTATAATTAAAGTAGACAAATTTTACCTGTTTGGCGTTTGAGTTCAAAGTAAAATTCACGATTTCCAGCTTTGTGGTTAAGTTGACACATGTAGATGCCAAAGTCAGCTTCTTTTACTTCCCTAAGAGCCAACGTGAATTTCATCCTGTTATCACCAGTCATGCTGGAAGTTTGTTTAATGCGGTTGATCCAGGGTGAGACTGATGTTGAGATGGCTTTTAGAGGAGCTATTGATCGTCTACTCTGTTGCTCCTGGGCCCGTAGAGAAGATTGTGCTATGATTATGTTTCTCACTTTACTGGACAAACCACTATCATCTCCTATCCAAAACCACATGAATTCAGCATTTGTTGGCTGGGCCTCTATTGTAAGAGCGAACTCAGCTTTCATTCCTGGTTGGGCGTATTGAATGAACTTTGTGCTTGGGTGGATTCGAGGTGCGTCTAAGGTGAAGAAGACGGTATCATTATCCTATACTTAAAAGAAACCATGCCATAAATCTCTGGGGAACCTACAGTTAATGAGTAATAAATAAAGACTTTGGGCAGTCCCGCCACCATTAACGATCTGACAACCGTACCAGCCACGCTGTTCAACTCTAACATTATCGAGCATTAGATGACGACCTGTATGACCCGGCATTATTGTCATATGTGTCGAGAAGATATCAGCCAAGACGGATGCGTTCAAGGAAGCCACGAGGGCCTTGGCCAGTACTTGCGAGAGCTCCTGTTGCGTACTAGTTGGACTTTTTAGATCCATCGAAGCTGGAAACTGGACATTTTTTCCGTGCCACCAAGAGAATGCAAACCCTTTGTCGGGTGTTCCGCCGTGGGAGAGACAAGAAAGAGTCACAGATTGACCTTCATTTGGATCATCAGGGAGACCCACAATCTCTATCGAGGGTGGATCTATAAAAAAAGTACAACACAGGGAGCAGTTGTGATGTCAGTAGGGGCGTGAAAACCGATCTAGATCTCAAAAAACCAATGATAAAAGTATCATTGAAAGTAATTATGTCTTCTTCCACAAGGCTGAACTCTTGTTAAGGAGGTACTTTATGAGTTGTTGAAAAGTCTTTCTACTTGAGACAAGAAGTAAGAATGGATCAACGTAGGAGAGGAAGAAATGCATTTCAATACGGTGTTAGGGTAATACGCACACGCTCGCTTTCTGAAAAGGTTAACTCCCTTAATCGATGCCTCAAGTGTTGCCCACTATGTAAACCAGTCACCCACTCTATGATGGCCTGAATTATGTGTGATTTCCATGCTTGGATTAATTACGCAATGAGTGATGAAGTGGTTAGGCGCATTCTGCGTCATAATCGACCTGCGAGAGATTGGGACTTCAGTGGGAACCTAATTTGTAAATAAGGCGCAATAGGCCAACTTTCTACCAGTGACAGGGAAAATTGATTTGGCGGATAGATCTCTGATTTTACTAGATCTCTGAAGCTGCGAAGGTATTGCCTGGACGAAGAGATTCAGAGCTTTCCATGTTTTGGAATCTGGGGGTAAAGCTCTTGAAGTTCTTTTTTTTACTAATGGTTAGATGTTGCTGCTCCCTGCTTTTTGGGTCTTACGAGAGAGGTTGATGACTGAGAAAGCCCCTGACGTCAATTAGGTTTGAAATTCCCAGACACGCCGAGAGATGAACCAACAGGAAGACACTGGGAATGGAATATCTTATGCCAAATTTGAGGCACGACCCCGGTTAGAAGATGCTTAAAGATTGAAACCCATTCATTTATATGCAAAAATGTCAGAATGAGACCCCCATCTGAAAGGCAAGAAAGATTAATGCTTGTAGGAAACTTACAACGGCTATAATGCCCCAGTTTTTCACATTAACTGCTTGCTGCATTCTTCAAATAAGTTTCAAATACTTGTCCTGCTAAAGATTTGGGTCTATAAATCCCTCATTAATATGATATGGTCTGAATGAACAATGACACAGTCTATTCGGTTAGAAGACCTGGGCAGTCAAAGTAGACACAAAATGATTAATTAAAGAAGAGGGAAAGTCTTTGATTAGGATGAGACATAAAAAAGTTCGAAGCAAGTTTTGAACTATTTACAGCGGATTTGATTTAATAAAGTGTGAGCAGCCAGGACAAACTTCTGAATTGGAAAGCTGCACCTTGGTATTATTAATTTATCCGCATAGAGGCGAGATCATATGATCGGTGCATGATTTTCAAGAGAGGAAGTTGTCTCGCTTCATAATGCACTTTGTTCATTTTCTCAATGTGTAGCATTGAGAAAAATAAAACCTCAATTTAAATAGTAAACCGCTGCACAAACAAATCGGTCTCCACGGTATCTTGAAATCAAATCATTATCAAGAGTGTTGATGCAAGATGGCTGATAGATAATAGTAAACAGATACACATGCCGAGAGAACTTACACAAGATGTTGAGCTTGTACTTTGCCACCACGGGACTTTTAAGAGCGGCCTGATTAACGACACATCGGTACTCAGTTTGCGAGTTCGAACGAAATGTCTTGGACACTCTCAAAGTACTATCTACTAGCATTCCGCCATATTCTCCAGGCGTCTAAAAATTACGATTCAGATAATGGAATGTACAATCTCGAGGACGTGGCATGTGAGATAATTTGCGCTACCATGTCGATTTGTGCAAGGTCAGAGATTTCACGTCCGGAATCGTAGTCCACCCCATATTCAGGGGGAATTTCAAACCATCGAACTGTAGCGGGGGGGTGAGAAACCGCAACGGCACATGTCAATGAGATGACTTCCCCCTCCGAGATCCCACCTGTCACGCTGGGATGAATTTCCACGTTACTTGGGGCGACTGAAAAGAAGCAAAACTCTACGAGATAAACTCTGAGTTTAAGGCAATAAAAAAAGAACCCTTTTATATTTTTGATTTGAAAATTCTTTACCAAATTTTTGATATTACTTATAAGTAGGAATATACAGTGTTGGGAGATCATGAAGCACAGTTCTTACTTATAGATGCAGTGGTTTAACAATGATCTTCATAGAAAAGGCCACAATAGTGTTCCTAATGATATAGAGCTGACCGGCGTAATGTTTACACGCGAATCATGTCTCTTCAGCAAGGACCATAGGAGCTCAGAATTAAAGACATAATCAGAGATGTGGCGCAGTGGTTAATTTCAGGGCAGCCGAATGAAAAAAAGTTGTACGGCTTTTAATCAGAAGTGTTCATATAAGCTACATTTTTCAATACCAAAGTCAAACGATTTTGGGACCACCTACTAGCCATTTCAACGCATGGATGACTCGTCTGAACGATTCAGGAAGAAAACAGGATCAGATGAAAAGGACGCTTGTGGACGTCGTCGTTATAAGAAATTCTGACTGGATTCAGAATAGGCCTCTAACTTCATTTTCTTAATCCCAATTCACCCTTGTTGCAGTATGTTAAAAGAAGTATTTTAACCACTTAGATACGCGCAAAAGGAAATGTAATACTCAATAACCGAACTTAAAACCTCAATTGGAACTGAAATGTGAATGACAAGGAAAGACGGCTAACACAAGAACTGCTATTTACAAAAGGAAGTGTTTGCACACCATAGAAGTTACCATGTACCGTATGTAAGATTATCCAAATGGCTGTTTTAAATAGTATAGTGGTCGGAGAGGACTGAGATGCATCACTAACCTCATCAAAATGAATGCACACATATTCTAAGAGTAAGCCACTGCAAATACTGATGTGAAGAACATGTTAAGTGGATTTTAGACAATACCTTATGGAAGCGGAGCATTTTGTCTTCGATTTGACATGATGAAGATCAACCCTGCATTAGCCCTTATTCCTAGGAAAACTTGAATAGCTCAATAGGTAATCTTTTGTTCCCTTATCAACTGCCTGGTGGGCGTTCCAAACTGTAAACCAAAAACGGCCCTTAAATTGGTATAGAAATTTTACACCAAAAACTGGAGTAGCTTCAAGTCAACCAAACTTCTGCACAAGGGTCAATTTACTAGATTAATCAAAATGCTTCTTACAAACTGAAGAGGTGACTCTCCGATTGATAGGCCTGCTCGAGATGAAGACATTCGAGTATTATTTTGATGCTCATGAAACTAATACACCAGTCCCAAAAGAACTGTCATTGCACCCTAGTTAATTGAGCATAATGTGTGAAAGATCTCATCTCCTACTATCGGTTCCAAATCGGCCTTTCCACAAACTATAAATATTTTATTAATAAACATGCATACATTACTTATCAGCTACTCTTACCTTATTGAACAAGTTAGCCTTATGAAAATAAGGTGACGATATTGTTTAACCCACCACAAAATGTCTCTACACGTATACCCAATAGTCAGTATTTGGTTATGAGTGTAAATTTTTTCAAAATATTCACACAACAGAGGGCAAGCAATCGTCCTCAGCAATAATTAATTAACTAATCAAAATTGGGAAATAAAGTAGGAAAAGTGCACGTCAGGTGTTCAGTTTAAAATAATCTTTGAAGGGACTCAGAACCTGAAGCCATCAGCCAGTAGCATCTATTCAAAAAGATAACTGGAAACTGCCTAAAAAGGTAACTCCAAGGGCAAGCATTTTCTCCTGAAGGACAGAAACGATCTAGCCTTATCTTATCTTGAAAGCCGAAGCGACGCTTAAGTAACTTACTGACAGTCCATCAGAGTGGACGAAGGAGAAAACATCTGGAGTGATCAATTAAATAAGTCCATAAATGGCGAAAATGGCCCTTGCGTCTTATAGACCAACTAATTCCATTCTCTTTAAAAAGATACTGCTTTGATTTTCACTGAACCCTTGCTTATTCATTTCTTGTGCCAATAAATATTACACTTCAATGATTTTTAACTCGAGAATGCCAGAGGAAAAGATCTTTCTCCGTTTTTTGACCAATTTTCAACATGAAGGCCTCAAATTCATGAAAAATGCACACCTAAATGATACGGCAGAAGAAACGGAGCTTAGTACAATGAAGATTTACGAATGCCTGGCAGCCTTAAGTCAGGTAATAAAGTGCATCCCCAGGCTCTCCATAATCTAATTTAAATTGATCAAGAAGTAAGTACTCATTGTCTGCGTTACTTCAGGCCTTGCATTACGCAAACTTGGTTTCCAAGTCAATCTACTAATATGGGAGTGTCAGCGATTCGCAGTTTACCATGACGTCGATTAAGGCTCCCCTTGACCTAAGCAAACATAAATAACCTTAAAAGCGCAGATTAAGCTCATGAATTTTACCAAAATGTTGAAGTAGATCATTTCTAAGCTGATTTATAAAAAGGACTGCGTTTGAAGCCTGCGATAATTCGAATCCACACCCTTTCGCGGTGTAAGGGAGGCATCATGCGTACTCTCGAATTTTGTTTTAACCAAGGAAATTTCAATCCTATTGGATCAAGGTCTCTGAGTGAAACGGTCGCACATGGTACAGCATCCGGTTAATGTTAGAATTAGATTTTCTGGTCTGGTCCCTAGCATCTCGCTTTGCCTCTTCGAACTGCAAATTTACCGCTGCTAGTACTTGGTGGTCTACATTTTTATTTATGTCCATTGTGGTAGTTTCACTGGACGTATGGTTGCATTACTACAGATAGTTCTTTAGACAGCGCTGTTTTTTGAACCAAAGAAGTCCAAAGTAAATGTTCTTTAAAACATCTCTGAGGAAAAATTGTTTGGTCAGATCGGGCATATCTCTGATCCCTTCAGCAAATACAGCCCTCATTTTCACACGATAACGCAGTGATATTTGCCTGTTTTCTGATTAATGTGAAATCCTTTTGAAGTATCAGAACAATCGACCTATTCCTTCAGTTGATAGAATGCAGTATTTGTTTGCATACATAGAGCCAATCAAGTGCTCAAAACGCCTACCCTTCTGAGGGGGTAAACCCATTTTAATCAAAGAATCGCTTATAGCACATATAAAACAAATCCTGGAATGCGTTTATTTTAAATCAAGTAAAATTCTAGTTGAGTGTGAGCAGTGAAGTTGCAAAAATGAAGCTGTCGGTTTGATCGAGGGTGTGGCTTCTGTGAAAAAGTACCGCTAAGGTTACTCAGCAAGATAGAGATTAAACATCAGCAGGTACTACTTAAACGAGGAAAGTTCATCAGAAAATTGGAAACATCTCCAGTACGATCACGAACGATAGCTACTCAATATTCGAGGATACTTGTAACATTGAAAAACGAAATAACTATTGCAGATAGGCATGAAATTGAAACAGACTGAACGTGTCACGAACTGTGATAAAATAACTGTTTATTGGGGTTCAAGTATCCAACGGCGATTCGAATTTGGTAGAAAAAAATTTGGAAGATAATATATGCAGTTTATCAAGGCTTGATCAACTTAGGCAATGCTAGCTAACACAAAAATGTGGGTAGGAATAAATGAATGTAGGAGTATAAGTATAATTTGAAGATTTGAGCATTGCAGAAGGGGAAAAAGCGTACATAGAACGGACTCGAAGAAGACTTTGGACAACTCGGAAGACGTGAAGGTGAAAAAAGCTGAACCGTGACCCATTCTGATACAGAGGCCAAATGACACTCGTGTTAAGGCCACGGGCTGTTTCATTCCAGCCTATAGGGACCGTACTTATCATGAAGATCGGAAACACTCAGGGGTGGTCAGCGTCAAAATATCGCTGCTTCATTTAGGATGAACTTGAAGTTACGTAAACACCAACTCATCACCGACAATTATTCGGCCAAACAAGTTTTTTTTTTTAACTGGATCTTTGGATCATCTTCACGACACTCTGGTTTTTGCGTTTGCATTAATGGAAACTCAGAAAAAAAATTTTTAAGGAGAATTAGCACTTTGTAGACAATAAATTGTAAGTAGTTTCTGATTCAAGATAACCTTCGATATTTACCAAACATTGCAACCAGCGGAATACTATCTCAAGACAATGCAGTACATCTGACCCAAAATGTCAACACAAAAATTAGACGCGTGCATAGAACGTAACGATTACTTACCATCAGCAACTAATAAACAGCACATTCCTTACTTCCGGTTTATACCACCAAATAGGCGTTCAGCATTCCTGTTTCAATTAAGCCAATTTCATGGGAGTTTTCAGTTCTCATCAACACATCAAACGAGACAAAAGTAGGTTAAGTGGAGACAGCAGTATGGACCTAGTCTAATTTCACACTAAACCGCGAAGACAAGGTTTCTAAGATGGATGGGATTTAGCTCTTTTGCCCCTTGAAGTTCTATTTAGTTTAACTTTAATTAAAATTTCTACGCTACAAACTTTCTTACCTACTAATATCATCCATGACTTGGTTATGGAAGGAAACAGCTCCGTTGGTCCGCTTTCGAAAATCGGGTGGATTTGCTAAAGCCTACTGAGAGCTCACATACTGAGAGAGTAAGCAAAATCACCCATTTTTTTTGAAATCGATACATTAGACACCTTCATTTTCAACGGTTTATTTGAAGACCAAATACTCACTGAAATTTTAAGGACCAATTACTGTTATATGAGGTTTTTAGAATTTCCTGTAATATAGAAATTGGGTTTAGGTATGCCCAGGTGATCAAAATCTGCTGGATATTTAAACAATCTTAGGAATACTACCTTTATCAGTCATGATCTTTCATCATGGCTTTATTAAGCCTCATTGAAGTCAAGATTTAGAAAAAAAAGGAACGTTTAGTCCAAATATTGCATCGAAAATAATGAGTCCTTTAGATGCTGATATTTCATTTTCACTAAAACACGAGAAGAACAGTATGGCCATCCGTTCTATCCGTCCACATGATATCTGCCTAGATTACAGTATATTTCTCAATGCGGATAATTGCCCTTTGAATATTCAATACCTCAAAATGCCTTGAAAATGACTGAAACTATAAAAAGTCGAATATTAGCAATGTTAGGCTGAAGGGGACTTACACACAACCTCAAGAGTCTCACTCTGTCTGAGAATAGCGATTCTTCCAGGTTTCTCGACGCTGCATTCAATGCGATGACCATTGAGCCGTCGATGAGCGAGAACGGTCAAATTCGACTGAGTCACGATTCCACTGCCACCATTGCTAGACTTTCGTTGGGCACTTGAAGCTTGCATTTCCTCACCGAGGTTTTCCACACCCCCAAGGGGACTAAGATGACGCCAGGTGATATTGACAGGTGGATTAGCGCCTCCTTCGTCAGTCTGACAAACAATGATCTTATTCATATCTTCTCGCATTCCACCCTCTGGCAGGGATTTCAAGGACAACGATCGGGGATCAACTACATCGATCATCAGAAAAAAAGAGCTATCTTACCCAACATCGAAAGTATTTAGTCAAATCAAATTGATTTGAGGATCTCTTAATTTTTTTTGCATCATTTGATAAGGGCGAAGAAAATTTGCTTTTAAAGCTATTATGGCAGTATCTCACCACTGCTTTTCCGACACTGGTCCTCATCGTAGAGTGAGACAAACCAAGTTCTATGGAAACATTTCACCGTTCTGATTTCCGGGTGGAATTCCGAAATGATATCATTTTAGTACAGCGAAATTGAATTTTCTGAATCTTCAAGAGAAGTTTGCAAAAAGCAATAAGTGCATTCAGCCATCTTAAATCGCACATGAAAAGCCAAACTGCCAAGAATCTCCGAATTCCCTCCTGAGAGCCAACTGTCTGTTAAATGGAAATACTCGCCTTTCATTCAGGTATAAAATGAATAACAGTCTTTTATGATTTATTCATTTACACAAATTTTCATGAATCGCACTTAGGAACAGTGGCACTGATTTGGAAAATTAACATGACGGCTGACTGAAGACCTTGCCGTCTCTAATCAGGAAATAATTCGTCTGAAGTGATCAGCTGGAACCATGGGATTTTGATGGAAAGAGCAAATAAAAATTTTGAAGAGTTTGACTTTCACGAAATGGCATAGAAACTTTAATAGTTCTACAATTAGGCATAATTCGTATACAATTTTGAAAGACGTAAAAGTTATTAAGCTTCAGGAAAATTAGCTAACATCAAGCAATCAGTGGAAACCTGCGATAAGGCTAATCAACTTCAAAAAATCAGGGAAACAAATTTGACTAACTCAAGCATCATTTAATTTCTCCGGGATTTTTAAGCATGAGAATTCATTCAAGTTGGCCGCACCCGCATTATCGTGTATAAACTATTGTCTAGAACCGCAGATCGTTTGTAGATTTTCACAAAGCATGTCAAAGTTAATGACGAATATTCCTTGATCTTTAATTTTAAGAGACCAACTTTCAAGATGTTTTCAAATAGGCGAACAGCGACGCAGCAGCTGCGTACACATTTGTCTCATCAGATGACCCATAGAGGCGCATTCAGTGACTGGAATGACGTTAATTATGCGTCAAATGTGAATATTCCTGGAACATCTTTAAAGTTGGGAGCTGCCTCTGCACCCCACCGATTTCCCCATCCTATCTGTTCGTTGATTTCTTCAGGTAAATTATTTAAAACTCAATCTCCCTCCGGAAAACGTGGTAAATGGGGTTCGAGTTTTCATCATACATCTAGTCAATTTTAGACTCAGTAGGGCGCATGTGAAGAGTCCATTACAGTGAGATAGATTATTTGCTTCCACATATAATTTGCTTTCTCAGTGTTGTTGCTACCTGATCTTACTGACTAGGAGACCAATCCTTTGCTCTCGACTGAATAAATAGGTGACACACCCGGTAATTCTTCACTATGGCGCGAAGGTTTGTGCAATTGACCTTTCACTTGGAAGCTAAATTATGAAGTTGCATCTGTGCTGCTCATATGGTCAAGAGCGAATGTGAATTTCGGACCGCTCAAGGTGTTATATGGCAAAGTACACCAATTTGCCTACAAAACTTGCCAGTTCAATGGGTATCATCGATAAAATGTGCCACATCCATTAGTATGAACAATGAGGTCAAAACTGGGCTTGAGTTTCAACAAGTTTTTTTGCCAATTTGCAATCAGATTAATTGTTTTTAAATTAAAACTCAATCACGATTCTGGATGAAGATGGAACACTGTAAATATTTACAGCAAGCCTTGTAATGGAGTTCAAGATTGGCACTTCGTTCATTTAATAGCCTTAAGGAAATATCGGAAAAAGCCCAAAAATTAATCAAAAGATGAGTAAGATCTGAATGATTTCATTTAATTCAATTCTACTTGCGATGAAATTTTATCTTGCATCTCCTTATCTGTCGAATTGGTGTTACTATTTGACCAGGTTCCATTCTCCCAAGTGAAAAAAGAAAACTAATATCTCGAAAGTTCTTCGCCCCTTGATGGTTTCTCAAGTGGCAATTTATCTCTGCCTAATTGACAAGAAAAACATTTTAGCAAGGTAAATGCTGAGTACTGTCTGTGAATTTCATGCAGAATTTCCGTAATAGCACAATACTCCATCAGTTTATATTAAATCCTTCCATGTATTTCTTTCCTTCTTGACTGAAATCAGATGGCCTTTATTGACAGCCCCGTTGTCACTCTCTTCGGAGAATAAATTATTTTATTTATGTTCCATGTTTACCAGACCTACATTTTGTAGGCCCTGAAGCAGCCTCCCACTTTACCTGGGAAAGTCTTAAGTCAAGTTCCAAATGTCTGTCGATTAACTTCTGCGTTGTGCACAGCTTGGGCCCCGACAGTCACACCCCTAATAGACTGACTTTTCAGCATGGATGGCGCAAGTAATTTAGCAGATATGAGATTAAGTCTTCCCATCAGCGACGTCCAAGTTATTGTGGAAATTTTCGGCCGCTCAAAGCGTCATATGGCCTAAACACCGACCGAATGTAAATGTAATTTTTGAAATTGACATTCGTCATCAATAAGTACAAATCATTTGATGAGGATCAGAATATTCAGACAAGACATACTTTTCAGTTCAGAAGACGATTTCCCTATCACAAAGTGGACTTTGGGTAATGCATGAGTAGACCTGTAAGTTTATTTTTAGAAGTCCCATGCATCCACGATTCTGAATGGAAAAGATGGGAGACTGTAGATACCTCAAGATAGTCAGCACATTTCAACAAGATCTTTGCTGGAGGTCCACGCCTACTTCTCTATCTCATAGGTTGAAAATGTTCCCAGATTACAGAAATCAAAATCGATCCTCAAGAAACTCCCTAGTAGTCACCTTCGACCATTTGTTCGAACATCATCTACGTATAACAGTAATAATAGCATGAATACAAAACTGAAGTAGAAAGGCCCACTTCATCTAATCCTTGCAACTCGGTTATTTGCTACCAAAGCAAAGACTTCCAAAACTCATTGGCAGAAGAAAACTGAAGATTATGGTAAAAATAAACTAGTAAGCTACGAGCAGACTCCTAGGGTGCTTGAACATAAGAGTAAATGGATTTTCGATTGAGGAGGTTTAGAATCGGTCGAGTTAAGGCATCCAAGCCAATCGTTAGTTGTAGACTTGAATCGATGAGAAACTAGCTAGTATGATTGGTAAATCTTGACAACACGATTATGGCCTCTATCGCAGATGCAGGCGTGATAGTACGGGTAACGGTACATAAATTCAATACAGACGCCGCCGACTAGACGTAAACTGCGGTGTCTTCATTAAAGGCTTGTGTGAAGTGCATTGTTGTCTCAATTATAGATTCAGCACGAGTGACTTAACTTTTTCAACTCTTACTACTGGTTGCTATTATATGTAAGGCCAGTTGTCTTACTTCATTGCCACTTCATGTCATTGCTGGCAGAAAACAAATGGCGTAAAATGACTCCTAACACAACCCATCGGCTTCTACCACTTTAATCTCAATGGAATCTGTTAACTGTTACTTCAAAACAACAAATGCCGAAATAGCTTTCCTATTAAGAGTTTTTTTCAAAGATTATTATTTAAATGTAATGGTAGAATGAACTGTTAAATTCTTTTTATATAGTGCATGAGCGAAATCGCAAGTCAGGCAACATCCTGCTATAATTTGAACTTTACGAGTTAATTTACTGGACGTGGTACCACATCTTTTTAAAAAAGTATCTGTCCATTTATCCCAGAGCGAACTTATATTAAAAGGATTTCGAAGTGTGTATCGATGCTTCTACCAGCACGAAAACTTTCTCAGAAGAAGGTTCCCAACAAAAAGATCTAAAATACTTATTATTTTGTAAAAAGGACTTCGTGGTCACTAAAAAAAGCAAATATTATGATCTAGAAGCCCCTGAAGACAAAATAAGCACATAAGCGAAATCCTTTCAAATGTCAGCATTATTTTAACAGGTATAATTGACTCTAAATGAGAACTTTTTAAATCGGGCGTTGAAGAGTTCTAATTTCAAGAGTGTATTTAAAAGAAAGGTAAGGTAAGGAGATACTCACACTGCACTCTGATTATCACGGTTGAGGCTGGAGTTTGCGACTGAAAGCCCAGAGTTTCTACGTCGCCGCAGATAAACACGGCACCATCGTCTTTGCGGGAAACCACAAAGGTAGCAGCAATATCTGGTCGATTCACACTGACTCGAACAATTCTAGTGGCAAAATTAGCAAGATCTTCGAAGCCGTCGATACCTCCTCCGCCACTGCGACGTCTCAGGATTCTAAGAACACCACTTCCGCTAGAGCTGTCACCGGAGCACGTCAATGTTACTTCGGAACCTTCTGGAATGGGTCGCTCCAACGCCACGTTCGCAGAAAGATTAGTTTGACTCTCTAATCCAACTAAAATCATTTGATAGGACGATTAAATGAAGATGATGGGCTAAACCATGGAAGATTCAAATTGCATCTAATGTGAAGTCATCTTTATTACCTGATTCCCTACTAACATCTCGACTGTCAACCAGAGCTTTACGTTATCCCATGAGCACAATCCTTGGCACGGTTTAATCAAGTAAAGTTATAAAAACTACTTCATCTTTATAAGAAACCAGAATGACTTTGAACACACTCGGCTGTTTATTTTTCAGATTTCAAGCATTTAATAAATATCAGGTCCTTTATCTTATAAACAAATATAAGCACTTTCGGCAACAAAAAAAATTTGATTTTGCTTATAAATGCCACCTTTCTACTCTAACCATCGAATCTGGTGAAATTTCGAAGTTTAGATTTGTTGATTTGCATATTTGTTTGCAAAATTAAAACAAAGCGTGTTTTGTATGAATCTCCCGTGGTTAGAAGACCAGCATTCCCACGAAAAATCAAGGAGTCGCCAGAAAGATGGCAGACAACTTAGTGTCTATGCTACGCCCTAGTAGCCAATCAGAACTTGACTGGTCATAAAAGAAAAGAACGCCCGGTGCAGGTACGAAGAAACGTTAAATGTCATTAACAGAAGAACACCGTCCCTATTGGAATCAAAGAGCAAAGTGAAAATACTCCCAGCCTTCTTAAAAGTCAAGCAAAATGTTAACCTTTCCCAACTTTTTCAATTCTCCATTCCTTTCTCAATGTGTAAGCAGTTCATCCATGCATTTTTGTGGCTTAAAGGTGTAAAATGAAAGCCCAGTGCAGAAGCAAAACTTGAATTCCAAAATAGAGCAATAACATGAGAATTAGCACTTTCTGCCATGGTGAACTTACCAACGGTTGATATGTACACAAGGATTGGTAGGAAGTAAAGGAAATGCAGTTGAAGTCGATACTGGGTTATACAAAACATCGGATGAGATTGTTATCGTAGAGGTTTCATTTGTGTTGGGTAATTAGGCCTAAGGAATCCTTTACCTGTGGCCTAAAATTTAAAAGAAGGCGAATTTAGGATGACGGTCTAACCGTCCAATTAGTGTTCTGGTTTAACAAACCACCTAAGTCCGAACTTCTGTTAGTGAATCATCAAACGAGGCTCTGTGTTTTCCATTGAAATTCAATTTTACCATTGCAGATTTTGCTTCTCCAAGAGTTTTGATCGAATAGTATGGAAGCCACAAAAATAAAATGAGAATAGAACTGGATACTACGTCTTTTGCTCTTCAAACAAACGCAAATTAAATCATCGTTCATTAATTGGAAAACTGTTGTGGCTTTCACAAAAGGGTAGAGGGTAAGACGACTGAGATGGTTTCGTAGTTCAACGGAAAAGGGTATTATTGCCTAACAACCACTATGCATCCAACTGCAGGATCAGAGAATCAATCGCTTACCGAATGAGTTATGAAGCTGATACCCTCTTTTGAGGAATTGAAAAAGCAACTCACCTCTTTCCGGTGAACATAAAATTTGTATGAATAGACAAGTGCTTTAGTCTAGCACTCATTTCACCATATTAATCTTTGTTAGTTCAAGTGATAATACTATGGTCTAAAAGTAAACAAGTGCGGAGTAGTTTCAACACGGAAAAGCATCTCTTCTTTAATAACCAATAGAAAAAGGTTAAAATATCTGGTCATCCACTATCACTTGGCAAGAAGACTTAAGGTAAGCGAATTCGGTGGATAAAGAACTGATCTGAAATGGAAACAGTGGATACCATGGCGATGCAACCTCCAATGCCTCTATTTTAAACGTGGTGCAATGACGCATTTTATCAACTCGACATGATCTGTGGGTCATTTATCGCACCGTCAACTTGTTCACAAGAGCAACCAACGTGGATTTGTAGCCAGCAAGTGCCGCGATAATATCCCCAGTTGGATTGGCACACTCGTCTGAGACTGAAACAACCAGGAGTACCGATTTAGCAACCACTATACAGTAACAAATAACTCATTTTCTTTCAATTTGATTCGCGCTTGCTCATTCTTCTAAAACTTGCTAAAAAATTTGTATGCCACGGTGACTAACCTGATGTTCATACACCACCGGCAGACCCTGTTCGTTGTTGTGGCATTAGAGTACGCCAAACCTGTGTTAACGCTCTCGTACTCTCATTTTTTCACTGTGGGAAAAAACATACCTGCACCGCATATAAATATAAACATTAAATCTTAGGCATACATATCACAACCAGATAAACGTTGGCATCTCGAACAGATCTCTTAAGTGAAATTTATCTTTGTTACTCCGGTTAACACAGGTTGGCCTACGGATTGATGAAAGCCCATTGATTTGGTGGTAGAAGCAATTTCGTATGATGTGCGGATTCCGACAGCAATGATCGGAATGCAAACTAACGCTGTGAATTCAGATCAAGTAAACAAGACACCGCTGACATTGCATAAATTGCCGATCATGAAAAAAAGGCAAAAAAGAAACCTTTTTTCCTCTACAGTTTACACCAGTCTTCGGTGACCACAAGAAATTTAATGATCGAACCGCCTGAGAATTCTCAAAATCCGGTGGATTTGAGAGACTTTAACTATGAACTTCAGGAAGCAGAAAATTAGAAACGCAATCGGAACCGTTGATTTGTATACTAACTAAGACCCGGATGTTTATGAACTAGGAAGGTTTTGACCCAGTCGGAGCAGTATTTAATCAGAAAGAATAGATGATTCATTACGCTGAACCAAGAGTCAACTCTTATCTAACACCACTATACTACTAAGAGGCTTAATGCGAGTAGAAGGAACAATGCCAGCATGTTATCGTGCTTTCTTCACATACAGGAAGTTGAATGCTGGGACCTGATTTACGGGCATTGTAAGCACAAGTGAAAGGCGAAAAAAGGCAGAATAATCAGCCTTCCTAGCCACTTCATAAAGGGCATAAGAGCCGCACAGTCTGCCATTAATTAAAGCCGACGGAAGGCGCATAAAACCTTGGCCACCCATCTGTATTTACGTGAAGACGCCAATCTAGAGTTGATCATTTTTGAGGATATTAAGAACTATAATCCCCTTTTTGGTATAATTATTCATCTTGTTTGATCGCGCTCACACGTTTAGCCAGCAGTGACACCATCTTGTATTTGAAGGCTTTAGCAACACTTTTATTGATCACTCCAATGCTCAGTTTGTCACGATGGTTGTTTGAGCATGTTCCAGCAGGCGAACTCATGTGACTGTGAACTTGAGAGTGTGGCGTAGCGCTTCATGAGGATTCATATTTGGGTGGTCTCAGATATAAGTTGTTTACTCTCTTTAAAGGCATATCTTCATTGATTAGGAAATCTATTAACCAAAGTAATTCGTCTATAACGACAATTTCGAAGCCATGATAGGAATGAATCAGGCATAATATATCTGCATAATCCCTAGATCAAAGGTCAAAGGGGGCCTGAGAGATAAGGAATCAAAAGTTACCGAGATGAGGTCAAAATGCCAGCCTCTTTTGCTGAAAACGGTCTATGAAAACGAATGATTTTGTCCGCATAGAAAAGTGTGGCCTCCTGATAAAATTATTAATTAAATTCACAACAATACATCCACAACGACTATCTACAATTTCAAAGGGGCACAATCAATTAATTGTAAGGGTTCCGAGTCAATAAGGACCTGAAGGAAGCACAATTGCTTATGAAATAATCTCGTCATCAACGACGACATCGAATGCAAAAAATATCCACAAGTTGATATTTAGAATAAATAAAAAGAAGAGGCACTTACATCAGAAGCATAGGACGAGTTCGATGACAAATTATCGAATTAGTTGAAGTATCAATTTTCGTCAATTGGAGGCTATAGTTCCAGAGTTAGGGTTCCACACAAAGTTGGAGAAAAGAGGGCCCAGGATAGATGGTACGACTGCTACGACAATGTTGGGATGATGCGTCGAGACGCCTAAAAGTGTTGCAAGCTTGTGTATGAGTGGGTGGGTGGTTAGTCTGTGCGTGCGTGAGTGCGTGCGTTTGGATGTGCGAATGTGCATTCAGGCACAACAACAAAGAAGACCACGGCGACAGTGAGGTGGTGGAGGAGGAGGAGACCACGAGCAGCAGCGGCGATGAAGGCAGTGTAATGGCTGCTATTGCTACTGCTGTTGCTGCTGCTGACGCAGTACGTGCGTCCAAAGCCTCTTCTCTGACGCGAATGTAATGTGTGTGCAGCAGGTATGTGTTGTGCATGCGTACCACCCGAGAGGTAAGCGCGGCCGCCACAGGCGTGCTGCGGTCCAGTGTGATAGACAGGTTTAGGTGCGACCGTTCGGGTGCGAATTAACCCGAACCCAATCTTTCTGAAATGTATTGATTTAGCCGGCATCTCCCACACCATGACGTGGCCGATTTATTCCTGAGCACGTCCCCATACTGTTCCTGAAAGAAGAAGAGATGTAAACGGAGATGCTACCTCCTTTCTCTCTACAGTTTCAGCTTCTTTCTCATAATTTTCGTAAATTGTTTCGAGTTTCTCTATGGAAAGGAAAGGGCAAGACACTTCTACTAACATCTAATTGGATGCAATCTACCTCCATTATCATTTTTTTGCGTAGTTGCTGAAGGTATTTAGTGATTTATTATCTAGTTGACCTTTCATTTGTTTATTCTAATTTTAACCTCATTCAATTAGATAGAACAGGAGTCAGTAAATTAGGCGGAATCTAGGCTTATCCAGACTTAGCCTATGAGATATTACAGAGATATTTCAGTTACTCTAGTGTAATGTTGATATAACAAGAGGTAAATGATAAAAATGTATATTTGTGTGAAGAAAACAACATGCTTAGCATCCGTAAAGTGGTGACCACCGGCAATCCCAGGGGCAACTTTGGGGGCTAATGAGAGGGGCTGCCGGATAGGATAAATCACCCACCACACATATAAAATTAGATTATGCCAGCAGAAGTACAACCTCGTACAGCCTGGTAAACAAGGCGTGATGTAATTACCTGGATTCATGGTCTCGGACTGGACTGTGGAAAGCGCGTACATGTAGCAGTGAATGGAATCTCCGCTAGAAAGTTGAAAATACCTCTGGAAGAGGTATGAAGATTGTCTGCCCTTAAAAATGTTGAAGATAGACGAGATACCACTACGAAGTTGAACTGCTACCTGTACGACGAAACTATGCAAGAAAAGTCCTTGAGGCTTGTCTTAATGAGTGAGGAGTAACTAAAAAATAAAGTCTATAATCCATTATTTACACAGCTGTCTATCAAAAATTCGACTCCAAAACAAACAAGAGTCAACCAGACATTCGTGATCAGCTTGTAACAGCAGATAAATACAATTTTCTCCAAATTTGACACTTTTAGAGTCCCCACCACCGGTACCGGAATTCGCAAGTTAATTTTGTATAAGTTTTGTAGAACTTTCCCGCTAAAAGGAATCTAAGACACTTCCTTGTGCAGTTATGGGTGTACGCTCAATTATTTTAGTGCTTCGGACTATTCGTGCTAGTCTATCAGTGGGATGAAAATAGGCCTAGTTAACCCTTCCAATCTCATGCTCGATAATAGGAAAGGAATTCACGTGGAGTCGTGCCTTTACTTTAGTTGGTTGCTCTGGGATATTTTATTCTTATTTTAATTTTTTTTATATTTTCTCCCCACCCATTAGGCCAACTCCCAAGGGCTTATGGGGGGTACAACAGAAGTACAAGTAACTTTAACACCAAGTAAGCACAACAATTAACACAGAACACAGTTAAAACGTATTTTGACGTCTTCTGCTGTGTGGTCTCTTCTCTGGCGTGGCCTCGTCGTACAGGTAGAAGTTCAGCTTCGTTGTGGCGCCTCGTCCGTCTTCGTCCATATTAATGTCTCCTACCAGAAATCTTTGGAAAATCTGAAGGAGACTTCATTCGTTGCTACATGCACGTGCATTTCATAGTCCAGTTTGAGACCATGAATCCGGTTATTTACATTGCGCCTCGTGTTCCAAGCTGTAAGAACTTGTACATCTGCTGGCATAATCTGATTTTATACGTCCGGAGGGTGATTAGTCCTAACCCGGCCTGCTTGCGTGTGTGTGTGCGGTGCGTGTGCTCTAGGATAGATATTTTTTTGAGGCAATCAATCGGACAGCGGGAAAATCAGTTGCAAAAGAAACTGGTAAAAGTGAGGGGTTCAGGATCACCAAACCAATTGATTCCTTATTCTAACGAGCAATAACTTTACCGCCATGCATGCTATGATGTAATTTTTGTGTTTAGCAGAGTAAAACGCAGTGTGTCGGCAGATTTCGATGACCTGTTTTGCAGATTTATGTTCCTTTCCAAATTCCAAACAATATGATTAATCTGGAAATTGAATGGTAGAATATCATCATCACTGAGTTCCTTTAATAGTTTAATCAGCACTTGAGATCTTTTTGGTTTGCTCATCGGAACCCGTTATTCGCAAGCTGATGAGGAATTTTAAAGCCAATATTCCCCAAAGAAGATATTCGCCAAGTACAATGAGAGGAGGCTATTCGGGAAAAAACCATGAAATGGACCTGATTGTTTATCAGATCATCGAAGGAAAATTTTCAATAGGTGGCGTATCTGAGAGATTCTCTATTTAAATCAAGCAGAGAAAAACAATAAAATCCCCTAAACTCTAGAACCCATCATATGTTCCTTTATGTTCCTTTTAAATGAATTCAGAGATGTTCACAAATGCTATTAGCAATGATATACTTGCAGGCTATCAGACGCATTGAACGTAACAACTCAAAAGGAAGCGAATTTCAGCCGAATGAGTGTAAATAGTATAATATATTGTCATCTTGGTACAATTCCTCCTGCGATGACTCTTTTGCAGTGGGCATTAAGTTTGTTTTAGATTAGGAGCCAAACAATAAGCTACATTTATTCACGGTTTATCACATCACACTATCAAAATGATAAGGATTCAGATCTAAAAATATAGAATGGTTTGGCGAAGAATTGCAACCATTTCCTAAAGAATCCACAAACGTCAAGGGAAATTTGAAGTGGACTATTGAAAAATGATAAGAGGCGAAACAACATAAGCTAAATGTTGTGTTCTGACAGCAATACAATCAAACCGATTCTTAGAAAAAAAAATTGAAATTTAGTAAAAGTTAATGCAATCCATTTTAAAGTATGAGGGCGAACAAAAGAAGTCTCAGAAAAACTAAAATTAAATTTGATGAAAGGACTTGGCTACGACCTAAAGGAGATTTTGAAATCGAAATTTCCATATCGATTCTCTTCTGTTCCGAGTAAAGAAGAGGTAGTGGAGAAACAGTTAAAAGGAGGAGGATCATCTTTGAGTGAATGTTCATTCTTATCAATGGAAGAGCTGCTATGAGACATTCACGATTGAGCTTCGTCTACTCCTTCAGTCGTAAGAACAGAAGATAACTGCAAAAGAAGACAGATCTCGAAGAGATCTAAATAGCCACCGATGAAAATATAAACACCCTTTGTTGAAAAGGCATCAGGCTATCAGGTATGGCAAGCAGAATCCGAAGAGGATTTCAGATGAGGTAAAGATGGATAAACGAGTGGTAATTAGAAGGTGAAACCCATCCAGCGCTATTTAGAAGAGAAATGCACCGATGCTGTATCTACTGACTAACTTTTCCCCGGAATTCCGTCCCCACTTTAGGATTTCAAATCTAGTAGATGTATTGACAAACTATCAATAAGGTTGAATTTTATCCGAAGAGGAACAAAAAGAATAAAAAGCGATGCCCGGAGTCATTTGAGTAGTGAGTCAAACAGTAAAACTCATATCCCACAAATTATCATGGTCTACACCCCGGTTGCATTCCCAAGTACTAAAAAATTATGCAGTAGTGATTGGACTACCTTCAAAAGTAAGTGGAAAAGTAATTAAATCTGATATGTCGCAGTCTTCATTAGCATATCTGTGAAAGAATACTAATAGTTACTTCGAGAGCGGCGAAATCCTTAACAACTTTTCAATACTTGCATCTTAAATCCAGATGTATAAGTTCAGGACGTCGGTTAAGAAAGCCTCTCACAGCAGCTGTTGTTGGTGTAGTGAATTCAAAGAGCATAATTTCACGGAGACCACTTTTTGCTCCAGCGATAAGACTAATCGCCACTAGGTCTGGCAGCATATAGACAGTACCAGGTTTGCAAATACAGCTTAGTTGTAGGTAATTCAGGATTTATCTCTAGATAGAATTTATTGAGCTCAACTAAATGTAGGGTGTTTACTTCCGCTTACAGGACAAAGCCTTATGAAACAGTCTATTTTTTCAAAAGCAAAACACTGTAAGCTATGATAAGATTAATAAAATAAATCACTAGGGGAAACAACCTACTATGAAATTGTGATAATCCTGTTTTACCTCCATTTGTTTTGACACGATTAGACTTGAACTTGTCTCATAGCACCGTTAGTATCAATTCATTTTGACTCGTCTTCATGCAGCCTGTCATCTTAACCGACAATTCATTAGAATCTGGTGACCCTTACAGTAGTCTTCTATCTTTCCTCACCAATCTCACAACTAGGAGACGATGTTAGCATTGAAAATCTTGAGTAAATGAGGATTTCAATCCCTTTGAATCCACTTTCCATGCTATTTATTCGAAATCTTTTTTTAGTACAACGTTGTCTCTATGGTCTTCTTACTTCTTGTAAGCGTCTCTCAACTATTGGAACATTTTGTCATTTATCAAATATGAACTTCCTGAAGCAATAACTTCTTATCTATTCCTCCCAGAAAAAGTCGATGTTTGAAAATTGAGTTTCTTTACTTTACTTTTATTGGTAGAACTAACAAAGCGAGCCAAGTGAACCGATGTCTCACTGAGAGTTGACGGTCATTTCGTTCTTAAGGGGAGTACACCAATTTCGCCATTCGTTGTGGCCTCTAAATTTCTCTACGTTCACCTAGAGACTTCTATGGTACCTCGACAGGAGTTGATTTCTTGGAACGTTTCATCGTGTTCCAACTACTCCTTGGCATATTCCTCGTTGTTAAATAGAAATTAAGGACCTCTTTAATTGTCACTTTCTGCCAGATGGCCAGGCTATGGTATTAATATGTCTGATCAGGCTGATTTCAACCAAGTCGGCAACGGTGGTCAATCCGAGGAAATCTCGTGCCCAGAGTTTCTTTAGTAGCTAACTCCGGAGACACTAGCAGATATGAAGCCACTCCTCAAAAATTATAATCTGGTATTTATTTCTATTTCTAATTCATAATTTGACTTTAAAGATCAGAATCCAGCATTTCAAGCTTGTCAGATTTGATCTTTTCTTGCCCTCTGCTGTCAAATCTAGAACACAAAAGGATCAATGCTATCTTCTGGAATATCTTTTGGCCTTTTCTTTTTCAAGATACAGTTGAAAGAATTGACATCAAAGTGGAAGATTTCGTTCGATCCGTTTCATATTCTTCAAAAAAACCTAGTCGTTATGTTTTAGATGCAATTTCCTAATGAAACATATGGATTCAATTAAAAAAACCAGTTAAATTAGAAAAGTAAGGCTCGAAATATCCTAATCGACAGTGACAGGATCGTGCCAAATATTTTAAAGTGAATTAAGTGAAAGTTAAATGAGAATGCCTCTTCCATCTATCTTAGCCGCTTCTGCGGACGCGATTCTGATGAGAGCTATTAGCAACGGACCAAGATAAACCAGTTTTGATTTTGAGCCAACTACAGTCACTCCTTCAGCTTCTACATAAGCCCATTCAAATACTATTTTGAAGAATTCTCTTAAATGACATATGTTCGAAAGTACGTTTGATCCAGAAGGATCAAGCGTATGATAAAAAGTGCGCTTGTTCTTATGGGCAAACCAGGAAATGGTCGCTTCTTAGTCAACTTCTGACATACGGTATTGCTACACAGTGATTCTAATCTTGTTTCTGATACCATTTTATGTAATTTTTCGTAGTTTGAATGTTGACAAAATATGTAAGCTTAATATAAATATATGCCTCTAACTCATACAAGCGTAACTCGAGATGGCAGGACTTTGAGTAAGTTTAATTTCTATACTTTAGCAATCGAAACTTAAGGTGATTTTTTTGTCAATTGATGTCTAGTAACAGAAAATTCACATTTCTATCTTTGGTTGAGCATCTATTTGTGTAGCCAATCAACACCATTTTTTTAAGTATTGCGAAATTTCCTTGAAGATAATCGCTGAAACCGATCTCCATACACATCTTCCAGTTCAAAATCCTTCACATCTCTAAAATTGTTTCCTAAAATTGGAAAATATGGTGCGAAAATATAAACGCCTATTAAATATGAGGTGATAACGAGATCAATGAATCACTAATTTGTAATGTTTGATTTATATCTAAGGAACTGGTTGGTTAGGGGGACATCTGGAAAGCGCACAGGACGGCGATCAGCACAGGAGAACTTGAAAAACAGTAGGTTGAAGATAAAGTGGTTGACAAGATTGTAGTTCAAATCAAATCTTGGGTGAGGTGTATAGATGACCATCTAGGAGGCCATGTACTGAAAGAACGCACCGGACGCAATCTTCTATACTATTGACTGATTTCTGGATTTAATCTGCTCTCCTGCGATTTCCAAGTGCAATCCTGAAACCTTAATGGTTTAAGGAGCCACTAAAGACGGGCTATTACTGCTTGCAGGTTGATATATTAGTCGACTAAAGTGTTGAATGATTATAGAAAAATGGTGGATAAAGTCGATGACCTACTATTTAACATAATGTCATGATAATAAGCAACAATGAAACTAACCAGGATAAAGCATTACTCTGAACCATCAATTTTCAGAAAGTCTTCTTAGGCTACCTTTAGTGATTTGCTTTGCGGCTAGCAGTTAACGTCGTAGATCTCATATCGGTATAGTGCTAGGGCCCAATTTAAGGACATGTGCTGGGACGAGGATATTCAAGCTGAAAATCGGTATATACCCACTGAAAGTGGCTGAACGCTACCGCTTTCTCTATCTCTCAAGATTTTTTCACCTTCTACTTTTCTCATGGGGAGTATCGAAAAATCTCGGAATGAAGACGTCTCAACAAAGTGCTTTTCACCTTCTAAGCAGGTTAACTCGGTAGATTAATTTTAGGCTGTAAGTGAATCTTTCGGAAGAGCAATTGAAGTTGAGTGATATCAACGAGTACTTTTAAGATCTTATATTAATCGGGGCCTTCCAACCATACTGCTGTGTATTTCAGATAAAACACTCAACTGGCGGGCCAATGTTAGAGTGAAGAAAATCCTTTGGAAAAAAAATTAAGCATTTGAACCATCTTAATATTCACACCAAACTCAACAAAAAAGCTCCTTAGATTTAATCTGAGAAATTATCTAAATATAAGGCCTTGCAACAGGATCCCAACCGAAGGAATTAATTGACTGCCGGTGAAATTTGAAAGAAGCTCTGCGCATACTGATATATGGTTAACGCACACTTGAGTAGTCAGGCAAAGAAGATGGAATCGAAATCTTCAGGACAGTGAACTTAAACAACTTCCAATTGTGCATGCCACAAAGGCAACATTTTGATAAGAACGTAGTCAAGATTCTGCGATTCGCTGAAGAGGAAAGTCAACGATTGATAAATAACCGTAGAAAACAAAAAAAAAGATAAAAGTAAATCACGAGCAAGTGAAATGTTTACTTTCTCATAATCTTTCGATGGTCATAACAGTCTCTTAAGTAAATGAAAACTGTTGATTGACGAGGGCCCTGAGGAAGATAGCGTTGATTCTCCCGATTCGAACATATAGTGACTATGAAAAAGGCATTGAATCTGATGAACTGATTGGCAGCAGCGGGGAAAAGAGGCTGGAAGATTGCGAAGCGGCTGACAAAGAGGTCAATGAAGGAGGACGCGTTGGTAGAGAGTGTTAGCCGCCATGGAGATGGCATCACCAGCAAGAAAAGCTGGCAATCTTTCTCATTTACTTTCTTCACGTTGTGCATTTCCTAGCTTTGATAAATAAACAACCCGTTTAACTGACGAATGGAAGACCCGTTTTGGTTGACAAAAGGAAGAAACACCCACTGCTCTTCAAAAATGGCATACAGAGTAGAGCACTTCAAAAGTAAAAGCATAAAAAATAACTGGAATGCATTCGCCTAATTTTGTTTTGCTCTCTTTTCATCTCAATACTTTTTAAGTTCCTTGGACGATAAGCCCCGAAGCCTCTCCAGACCCTTAATAAGGACCGAGATGATGTCACAGGGGAAGGAGAATCCCTCATGATGAAATGCTTCATGATTGTCCGCTCGTGAAACGAGTTATGTTTGCTAAATTAAATGAATCTGCCTGAAAAGTTGAGGGATTTTATACTGAGGAGTGCAAAATCTATTTCTACAGAACAAAAATGGTCATCATTTATGGAATAACCATCAAGTACAGCGAGTTGACCACTAGTAACAAAGCTACCGAACGGGTCAAAGCAAAGACAGCGGAAATTAATGAAGCTAATGTCGTCAATGTGTTTTCAAATCTTTTGCTCAGTACACAGGGCAATATCATTTTTGTTAGGCACTGATAAAGAATGGGAAGTAGATTCAATCCCTTGAATTAAATGAATACAGATGTAGCCACTGAACATTCTTGTTAATCCAAAAACGGGCCAAGTGTGGAAAAAGATTAGATCCGCAGACATCGCTGCAGTGTTAGAATGGAAGGTTATATTCATCTCATTGTGCACATCTTACTCCTTTTCAACCACTGCAGATTGATTTCGGCAATTTCGTGCCAGATCTTTCATGAGATGTGAAATCTCAAGATCATCAATATCCAGACAGTTACTTTGCAACATTGTCGGAATGTAGAGCGACCCTATGAAAAGAAATGGTCCATATTTTGTGGCTAATGGTGGAATGAACAGTTGAACTGATGAAATGTACCAGTTAGGTGAACGTCGGGGTTCATGAGCTAGATGGACGCTAGAAGGAAACCGGAGGAACGACTGCTTATGAAAAATCAGTGGAAGTCACACCCTCCGATTTAAGGCTCTTAGGCTCCATTCTTCACCCTCAAATCAAAACATAAGGATTTAGATAAGGACCGCTTCTTCTTATGACATCTTTGATCTTTCTGTTTAAGAATTTGGGTGTGAATTCACTTCATTTGCAAGGCCAGAAGGCGGTTCTGAACTTTCGTTTTTATCACGTAGAGACTAGGGATGGGTAAACACTCTCGTAGAGGATAATAAGCCAAAAAGGCAGTTATAAATCAACACACCCAACAACATACCACTCTAGTGTAAGGTCATAAATTTCCAAACGCACCTGTTACTCATTGTTCTTTTCAGATCGCATCTAATAGATTGTAGGTCGGAAGATGTACTTGATTTTGCCGCTTTCAGATGATTCCATAGCTGAAAAGTGAATGGCTTGTAACAAAATGGCACAAGTATTAGCAGTGACTTGTGTGATTCAATGGAAATGCGGTGTCTGAATTTATGGCTGATGGAAATTAATATTTGCAACTTACCTCTGGAGATTTGTTGTCTATATTTTTAGCAAGACATCCAGTCTACCGATTTTGTTTTATTTAAAATTACTTCTTGTTAAAGGAAAGGTCAGCTAAATTGTCTCTCAAGGAATCTGATTATCCAATCATGAACGTAGCAGCTGTTCTCCATTACCGATATTTTGTCAAGGACTGGGTTATTTAACCTAGAGAACCTAGTAAAGAGCTCGGTTTGGTTATTAGTCAATAGAATGCAGTCTCATTCAATGTTATAATAAGTAGCTAGCTCACCCCTTACGAAGAATAATCCCCTCATTGATCGAACAAGATTTTGACATAGATAAATCATAGATTGATCATGTTTAATATTTCGAGGCTCAATTTGGTCCTGGCAGCTTTGATGAGTTGGCAACTTTTTGAACTAAAATAGGTCATTTGAGGCTCACAGAGCCATTCCTTTCAAGCAAAGTATCAAGAACTTCGTTTGTTGTAGCCCACATTAGGAGAAGCATGTAGTATAGAAGTAGTGAAAAATTGCCTGGTAACTTCAACAAAGGAACTATACACCATTTTTAAGGGTCAAAGAACGGAGGGCAGCTTTAAGACCAATTTCGGCTATCCCAAAATTTCGTAAGTCCTGAGTACCTCACTGAAATCGTTTCCTCCACTTCCTCCTATGTCATATAGCGTAACAAAGAGCATTTATGGATTATGATAGGTATCGTTTAATTTTCGCATTGATCCCTCAGGACTAGGAAAATCCGGTTGTTTCTTGGAATGAAGTAGTCCCGAGATTCCCAATGCTGTGATTGTCATTATAGCTCTGAAGAGCTACTACTTGTATCGGCTTAGAGTTGCGCGATCAAACAAGCAGAATAGGAATAGTGGGCAATGAAGTAATCATGATACATTCTACTTCTCACGGCTTGCCGTGTACTAAAATAGAGGCGACTGCAGTTTGCATCATCCAAGTTTAACCTCAAAGTCAGCTGATTTTTTGAGGTAGAATCCCAAATGTACCTATTTTTGACTTCTTAATTTTCAAGATGATTCCACTAGTTAGGTTCTAGACAAATTGATGCAGTTGAGATTTGAAGAAGTCTTACTTTTGAGATGAATAAGGTTTTTGTACACTTGGAAATTCAGTCCCCTAGGCAATGTAAATCAACGACAATGCTTTGAATAACTGGAATTATTCTTTCACGCACCAATGTATTCATCCGGCATGACAGCCAGTCTGATAGTCTTCCTCAACTATCAGTGTACTTAGCGTTTAAATGACAGTAACTGTGTTCTACTACTGTTTGGAATCCTCCTGATTGCACCTCCGCCAAAATCTCAACCGAGGCAACCTCTCCCTCATGTTTACACACCTTTTATCTAACATTTTATACAAGTTTATGCTAATTAAAATGTCTAGATTGTACATAAAATCCATAAATAAGTCGAGTGCACCAGATGTAATCATCCACACGATTTCACCATAAACAACTTGTAACAAAGAAGAACACATGCACACATCATAAATAAACAATCTCTTTATCACTCGCTTTATCACTGCTTGTGTGACCAAATTGTACATGGATTAGAGTCACTGTTTCAGCTTTTCAGACTAGGAACTTTTAAAAGATATTTAAGCGATCCAGTCGCAGTTTCACTTTCAACTCGACAAACATGTTCTCAACTTTTCGTCAAGTAAGCATTTAAAGTTTGATAGATTTGCTTCCAAGTAGTATCATTTGAATACCATCGCAATTAAATACAAAGCTCTATCAACTGCTATTCATCTTCACATTATTATAATAATGTCAATGAATTCTTATATTTATCTCACTGATTACTTTGCAAATACTTTGCTTTAAATGATGTATTAATGGGGTTTTCTAGGAAAACTCATTTGACACAAGCTTTGGAAGTGTCCATAAGAGTGGAGTGAAAATAAGGGCTGTGACCATGCGGTCGAGCAATAGAAACATCGCCTTTCCGCACACATAGCTGAACGAAGTCTCTCTTCTATACCGGATTCAAGGAAGCATTCCATTTACAGGCAAGATAGTTCGAGGGCTTCTTCAATAATGGACCAGAGGTCAATCATACAGGTATGTTTTCATGAAACGGATAGCGCTGGTTGAACAGTACGAGAGGTTGAATTCTGAGGAAGAACTTACTTAGCGAGTTAAAAAACGAGGAGCCATAGGAAAGCTCTAGGTGTTTTAAGACTACGGTGACAGCCGCAACTGATGAAGTTGTTAATGAAGCCAGAATTCTACGTGAGATATGCAGACATATGATGAGTCATACAATGGTATAAATGGCTGGCATCTAGAGGCTGGGTACAGAAGCGGAGATGCAGTAAATGGTAACTGCTTACTCTGATCAGCGGCCTGGAATAATTGCATGAAACTATATTCAGCGATTCAGCGGATTCGGCCCATTTCTTGGACCGCTTACAGTTACGAAATCAGCGACGCTACACCACGTTGGCTCAATCGCCTCCAAATTCCCTAGGAGCGTGAATCACCCATGGAGTCAACCTCATTATAACTAGTTAATTTGTGAATGAACAAGTTTGTCGGATACTATCAGCCTTCCTTCGTTCGGGGAAAAATCGACCGAGAACCGTGTGAATCGTAGTGCCTAGACACAGGGTAGCCGTTTTATTCAAAGGTCATCGCATTTATTAGCCTGCAATTTCATTTGTAATCTTGTAGAAATCATTTAACATTTTTATAATGATGTCTCTTATAAAATCACCGAAAGAAGCAAGTCCAGCACCATGATTAGCCGGATTAATCATACTGGCAGTTAACTTAACACTTTTAATTAGCTTGTTGCTTTCGGAACTGGTTAAAACAATGTGTATCTTCGGGCCAAATACATTTGCTGTATTTGCCTTGCTAACATCTACGCAGAAAGTTCGTTAAAAAGATCATCGCCTCCGTTAATTGATCATCCTGACACAATGCATCTTAGATCACAAGCTCGCGAGGGTTTCTATAATTAGTACTCTGCCCTACCCAACTAAATTTCATTCGCTTCCTGTATCATCGAAATTATTAAGCAGGGAGAGAATGCATCACTATTATGGGTTATTTCAAATTTTTTTTTACTTTTTTCTATCAAAAAATGCTTTATAAGCACTAGCCTCAAACCCTACTTACATGATCTGCAAAGATTCCGTTACTTATCGCGCCAAAAGGTTACTCAAAATGCACCTAACTGACCTTCAAAAGGTGAGAAAATGAACCAAATAGGATATAGGGATGAAAGACTTGAGTCAAGGCAGAGTGGTGGAATGACTAGTTATAACAGTGGCAATAGCATAAATGATAGTGGTATCCTTTCCAGCTAAACATAAAAGTAGGTGGGGTAGGGTTGACGGACATGGAAATGAACGAAAGAATAGAGAGACGGACAGATGGTGGGTGGATGGGTAGATGGATGGATAGAAGAATGGACTTGTGATGAAAAAAAACCTCGAAGCAAAACAATTAATCACTCCTGCAGTAAGCCGACGTGTTTCTCGCCTCCTCCTCACGCGTTGGACGTATCCTTACTCGCCCTTGGCTTTGCCATACCATCCTTCCCCTGTCCAGATCAGCGCATTTAATATTCATCAATAAATATATATCATGCTTATCTTCCTTCTTAGCATGCCAGCATTAAGCTGACAGAAATTTTTGAAAAAAAACGAAATGTCCTCAATTTAAACACAAATGAAATAGGCCAATATTATTTCAAAAACAACGAAAATCAAACAATTGATCAACTTTGCATTTTATGTTGAAAGCGGGCACTAATATTGTCTGCTCTACAATGAGATCCAATGTGAATTTAACAATTTTGAATTCTGCTATTCACTTTCACATTCTTTTAAAGGCGCATGGAATTGAAAGTAGAAGGTTTAACCTTTGCGAAATGCCATAATGGAATCAAAGGGAAGCAAAATACTAATTTTCACATTGCATGGTATACAGGATCTTTGGAATCAATGTTAACTTCACTAGACCCTAAAATTGTGCAGTTTCTTCCGTAAGCTGACCTTAAAATCTCTGGTTCTAATCAGTCCGCGTTGCGATCATGTGCGTTGTGGTAGTTTCGCCAGCGCGAGTTTCTGAGCCTATCTCGTCTCTTCACCATTAAACGAGCCGAATGGAATCTTATTATTTAGTAGAACAATCACACTAGTGAACAACTCATCAGTTAATAATATTTTTTTTATTTATTGCGCATCATTCAATATAGCTAATTACACAATTTAAGGCAACTTTATTACAATTCCAAATTTAATATTAATTATAGAATGATGCTCCATTTATTAATAAACGATAGTGTATTAGTCAGTTTGAGTATAAATGAATGGATTATTAAAGTTAGCATAAACAATACCTATTTAACTTTTTTTTCATTCCAGCTTCATGTTGTAGAGTGAAGCCAGTCTTATCAATAGTCAACTTCTGTTCCGCCTCTGAAGAGGACTGATTCTTCCGAACTATTGTTACGAACACCCGACTAACACCCGAACATGCCTTAATTACTTATCTTGGGACCTCTGGTGATAACAATAGAAATAGAGCAGCAAATTAAAATAGATCTCTGTGAAGATTTCAGTGCAGTCTGAGATCTGTTTTGTACTGTTGGGTCGGTTGACGTGTACAACAGGGCAGATTACACTCATCATAATAAGATGGCAAACCGAAATTTGGGGTATGAAAATTAGGAAGGCATAAACATTAATTAATCTGTAAGTTTTTGTAGAAGTTTGCAATCACGGCTTTTAAAGGTTAGAGCGGGACAAAGCTACCAAAACTCGTAACTGTTCACATTTTTAGGCCTGTAGTTAAGTAGGTCATTATCATTCCAAGCTCATTTTTTAAGATAAAGGAGTTCTCACTCATTCAAAAATACCGTTGGCGGTTTAACAGCACATCCAGCTGTTTCCACCGCTACTTTCTTTTTGCAGCGATGAGTCAAAAAAGGCAAACCGAAGAACATGAAAACGTGCTTCTAAAATGTTCAAATGAGGCGACACTGTAGGAGTCAGCAATGGCATGATGAGGTTCACAACTCTTGAAAGCAACTGAACTAAAAGGCTAGAAGTTCCCTTTGATACTTGAAATTATATAGCTTAAACAAGAAACCAAGCACGATAGATTATTAAGAATAATCTCAGAAAATAGTAGGAAAACGATGAGGATATATATTCCCCTCAAAACGCTGGATTTGGAAACAGTGGCATATAGGAAATGAGGCTACTTAATTATAACTGCTCAAGGTAAACCAGCTGTCCTTTCACTTGAGAGGCCAAATGAAACGGCGAGTTCGGTCACAAGCAACTCCACTAAATTTCAGGCTTAGTGGCTTTATCATCACCCTATCTCCTTCATGAGCGCTAAAAACAACACATCCAAATACCGGGATATCTCATTCGCAGTGTTTTAAGAATCAGCGGCTAAAATGAATATTAACCAGAAGACCTAGCCTAATTACAGTAACAGACAAGATCAAATAAGTTGATATTTGGCGTGATCTCTTGAAGAGAATGTGCAATGAACTAGGTTCAGGGCAACAAACTGAACTCTAAGAGGAACTGAAAGTAGATGAGCTAATCGCTTAGGGATAATGGCCAAGAAAATGTATCGAGATGGGAGATCTTAGGGATTACCAATTAGAATCGCCGCTTCGATCATTTATTTTATTTCCAATGTCAATCTTTTAAACAGTTTCTATCAGACTCTATAGATAGGCAATGTCTATTTTGAATTTTTAGATTCCTTGTTTTCAGTTTAATAGATGAAAGATTGAACTATACCATGCTGTTTTAAAAGGCATGATTTGCCCCTTAAAATTATTGTAAATATCTATGCAGCAAAAACGTTAAAGTATTCCTGTATGGTTTCAAATTGCGAAGTTCAACGACGTAATGGGTGTTTCAACCATGTAAGTAACTAATCTCCAACAGGCGCACACAGCTAACAGCTTCTTCGACTGTGGATCGCCAAGTTTTACGTAACTAATGCATAAAATCATTCTTTCAAAGAATTAAGCTGGTTTTGAATTCTTTTTCAAGCTGCTACTGTCTAGCAGTCCTTAGTTAATGTCAGTAAGAGACTCTCATGAGTCGCATCGACATTCGAAATCGTTTAACGAAAAATGAAATTTAGAACAAGTTTAACGGACACCAGTAAGACTGAAGGCTTGCAGTTTTAGAGAAATTTCAACCGAAATTTAAAGCTCAGAAAACTGATCTGAGCTTTCGAATTGGATTTCTTTACTCTAATTAAGGCGTATAATTGGTAAATTTATGGACTAAGCGCTTAGTGGAAGTCATCGTCTTCCAAAAATGGTCTCTTTGAAAACTCTCTGAGCACGTGTCTCCTCTGAAGCAAGCTCCAAACCTAAGACTAGAGGCAGATCTTCCCAAAGCCAGTGGAAATATGCACTAGGAATACCAATAATTCGTCTTGCTCTAGCTTATGATGATCATTAGATGCACCCTGCCATCTGCTTCTTGCCGTACTGGTTCTATCAGACCGCTTGGGACAATGAATGTGCTCCAGCTTGGTAGATCAGATGACATGAACACGAAACCCATTGACGCACATTCAGTGGCCACCCACGTTAGTACCTTAAACTGGCGGATCTTCAATCATAGAGGTACTAAGGTAGCATTTGGAAGACGCTTTCATGCAAGTAAGGCTTCAGTCGACAAAATGTGTGCTTTGTCAATAAATAATGCGGCTCTACTAATGTTCCCAAATGTTAGAAAATGGTTGTGGCCTTAATTTTAATCCGAAAGGCGGATTTGCCTCATTTGTAAGTCCCCTAAATTTTAGTTTCGGCATTTTAAATCGGCCGAATTTAAAATTAAAAGGACTTTAGTAGAAAAGGGATTTTAGATGCATCCCAAGTGAGGCAGGTTAACAGTCCTTTACCGTCGGAAGTTTTTCAAGGATGATTCACGATAACCGACTCATTTTGACTAAGGAATCTAATTCTATTTGGGTAAAAGCTGCCTTGATCTTTGCTAAGGCTGAATAAAATCTATGTTCTCTTAAAGTTTTTTCTCTTTCTCACAATTTCCCAGGCCGTTTATGCCACTGATTAGAGGGACTATGGACAAGATCAGCAGTTCAATTAGTGAAATGGGTTAACTGAACTCCCCAAAATGGCACAAAATGTCTTTCGTCAAAATCTAAAATGTGAAAGAAAATTTGCAAAATGAAGGAATTGTACTGACAATGGGAAAATGATTATTTCATCAGTGGGAAATGTTTAAATATTGTAGAATTCTTTTGCCATGAAGGAGGACGCTTTTAAATGCCACCAGAATGACAGGATGTTCTTAACAAATGTAACTAAAAAACCGAGGTAAGACGCACAGAACTGTTGAATACACGATCTTTCTAATCGACAGTGGAAAGGGACTTTTATTCCACTGATTCACCTGAGGTGGATAGCAGAGAGAAATTCATCGGATAAAGGACAATCAGTTAGCTACTACTGAGCACTCCATTTGAGTGCATTTAATCAAACCATACTACACCTAAAAGTGAATAGCAAATCAGGTCTCACCATATCTTTCTAGAGTACTAAGGAACACTTTGAACAGATCACAGAGATGATCTCTTTTGATGTAATTGGATTTCAGATTTTTTCCCGCTGACTATGAGTCGAGTGCATTAATAATCCTCCTGATTATCAAGCTTACGAACGTTGCTCTAACTGACCCTGGATTTCTCAAGTCCTTCTCTAGGGCGAGTGTAAGTGCCTATGTGGTTTTACTGGTGGGTGCTGGCCGGGTTAGGACTAATCACCCTCCGGACGTATAAAATCAGATTATGCCAGCAGATGTACAAGTTCTTACAGCTTGGAACACGAGGCGCAATGTAAATAACCGGATTCATGGTCTCAAACTGGACTATGAAATGCACGTGCATGTAGCAACGAATGAAGTCTCCTTCAGATTTTCCAAAGATTTCTGGTAGGAGACATTAATATGGACGAAGACGGACGAGGCGCCACAACGAAGCTGAACTTCTACCTGTACGACGAGGCCACGCCAGAGAAGAGACCACACAGCCGAAGGCGTCAAAATACGTTTTAACTGTGTTCTGTGTTAATTGTTGTGCTTACTTGGTGTTAAAGCTACTTGTACTTCTTTTGTACCCCCAATAAGCCCTTGGGAGTTGGCCTAATGGGTGGGGAGAAAATATATCTAAAATAATACTGGTGGGTGCTCAATTTCCTTTTGTATGACCGAAAGACAAAAAGTAATTTTAACTACCCTTTAATTAAAGAGTCTTGAAGCGATCTTCAAATTGACATACTAAGGGATTTATACCTACTTCATTTTGACAAGTTTGTCTGGTGAACTTACTTTCATGGAACATGGTTGCTCAAAAGCTCTCCCATCCACATTTTCTATAATCAACAAGGCATCTGATTTATTACTCAACGTGAGCATTACAGGCACGAAAATATTTACAAAGAATAGGCTAGCTTATTCCTTTTTATTTGTTCACTCCGCTTTTTTATCGGAATAGGAACTAGGTGGTTTGAACTAATAGCAAAATAAGTCTAGAGATCCCAAAAGGCCAGGACTGTTAAGTATGTGTATTTCCACTGTATCCATTGAGGTAGAAGTAGAAATCCTTCCATACAGATCAGTAGTTGATAAAACTCTTCAAATAAAAGACGGTGGTTTGAAAATTGAAGTCAATAGTTGGTGAACAATCGTCTCTCGAATCATCCTTTCGTTGTTTAATGCTTTCCTAGTGATACCCTTGATAAATATCTTGTATTATTTCAGCTTCTTTTTTGGTTTCTGTGTGTATATAAATCACAGCCAGCCACAAATACTCCGCACTACTTTAACTAAGAGCCGCTCACTTTAACTCCCTTAGAGGCAGTTCAGGCAATGCGAAGTAGATCGTCATGAGATTGATTAGACCTACTAAATTATAGCTTTGACCAGCAAGTAAGAAGTAGTTGATCGCCTCCAAGCGTATCAAGAGGTCGACGTTATCGCTACTGGAGTCCTCACAGCTAAAGAGAATTAAGAGCTGAATTCTTGAACCGGCCAGGAGAATTGCAGAGACCTAAACCTAGAGTAATAGAATCTCCCAGTCCTGGCACTTCTAATTTACCAAGTCTATCTCATTAAAAGCTAAAACTTACAAATGCTAAAGCTTTTTGGTTATTTCTTAGCTTCCTTTTCATTCATATAAACAATTGCAAAAATATCAAACCAAGCTTGGTTTAAGCGTTAACTTATTGAATGGTTTACCTCGACGCAGACCAAATGAAAATTACCCCCAAGATTCACACACTGTAAAACCCTTTGTGAAACGAATGACAAGGCTCATTGGAGGACCATTGTAAACTGTCGCCTCTTTCGCACATTGAATGAGAGATGTGTATCAGCGCCCCTTAAAAGGCACCCTAGCATTGTTTGGGGCTTACTCGCAGCCGCCGCTGGAGCTTTAGGAATCGTTTTCGGGTTCCTAATGGAGACATCTAGATATAAATCACTTTAAGGCGCTATTAGTTTCGACTAAAAGTCTGGATCTGATATGCTGCGGATTCAATATCGTTAGGATGGTAATTAATCAAAGGAGACCTGCACTTGCGTGGTTGGTTAGTCCTCTTATTGCGCTTTTAAAATGCTTGCTTGCCGAACCGAATGGGGTCAAGTTGAAGGTAGGTCAATCATAACGCAATTAACAACGTGCTGTTGATAAAGCGTCTAAAATTATTTCGAACGCAATTCACTCGATCTCAAAATGGCTGAAGATACTTCAACTGGATCAATCCATTGAATGCTGCCATCTTGTGTCCCTAGCCTTGTATTCTCGACACTTGGCAACTAATTTCTAGTATTGGATTTCACAGTAATGTTTTATTAAAACCCGCACTGAATTTCTGAAAGCGAAGGTACTGTAGGGCGGGTGTGTTTATTCTCATGCCGTGAGAAGTCCATGAGATAGAGCACTGGTCACAACTCAGTATCTGACTCATTACTCCGACAAATGAAAGAAATAGAGTCAATCGTGGATTGTTCTCTTACATGGTGTCAGTCTAAACGAAGAAGCTAGGGAAAAATGTGGAAATGTCTTAGAAGGAGAAGTATTTTTTCCACGGCCAATGCGTTCCCGTAGAGTAATATTTATTCTGTTAGACTGTTGGGATTCGGTAACTGATAAGGCTCTAGGCGGGAAATTCACTGTGACTAACCTAGTCACCATCATACATCTGGGGGAAGTGACAAGCAGACGTAATAAGTGTAATGGTATTACGAAAACAGAGTTTCTATATAGTATCTTAGGGGAGAATGAAGAAATTAATGACTATTCTATACTGATGGTCTAAAGATGGCATCGAAAAATGGTTACTGGTTAATCTGAATAGGGAAAGGTATTAAGAATGGATTTTGTTTTAGACATAAATCTCAGTAAGTACTTCCATTCTCAATTAGTCTTGGCCTACTAGAGATTCCGTCAGAACTTCATCTTCTACCAGCCGCTTCTTTAGTTTACTCATAATCTGTTGAATTAGAATAGGTTCAGTTAAAGATTTTCTGCCTTCATTTCATTCTCGGAGGCAGTTCAAGTGCTGCAACTTTATGAACCCACGGTCAGTAATGCCTATATTGCTATATCAATCACCTAAATAGAATGGATGGGTAACTTCGACCCTACCTCTATTCACTTAGAGGTCTGGCGTTGCTCTCGCAGGACCAAGAAGAATTAATATTTGACTTCCTGTAGGTTCCATATTAACTGCTTTTGTCACTAAGGGGAACGCCGGCTAATTAAATTACAAGCTTGTTGTAGGCGAGCTAGTTTGAATTCTATGAAATCTGTCTTCTAAAATTATTTTTTCAATATTACGAAATACTCCTCATTTAGGTCTGGTTATCTAGGGATTTAGTCGCGATAAACGTAATCTCATGATTAAAGGACTTTGTTCTCCATGCTGGTTTGAGTGAAAACGTGCCTGAGATACATAAAATTTCAGAGTAGCAGAACGCTAGTTTATGAATATCCGGGATAAATCAGTTCAATCATCAAAATATCCTCTTTATTGGTAGACTGTGTCTCTCAGGAGCATTCAATGAAAGTGTGGTCTATGTCACCTTCCACGCTTGCTCTCAACACAGCTACTTTTGGGAAAAGCTTCCCATGATAACCGATTATTCCCCAGTGTAATCTATATTTTCTTAAAAGGTGAGCCTATTGAGAGAGTGTTCAAGCGCAGGAAGAGAATCTGAGATGCTATAGATACTGTTTTTTCAGAGTCAGATGGAGAATCGGTAACGTGGCAGGATACAATGGAATGCCCGAACTAACTAAGACGCTTACAGGAGCAAAGGGGTATGTTAATAAGTAACAATTTTTTGGAGGCATTTATGAAATAATAATATAAATGGGGTTGGCCGTTGTATTTTTTACAGTTGTATCTGAAGAGAGAATCAAATGTATAGGTCAAAACTGCGAAAATTTCTGCCCTACACTAAAGACTTTCTCCTGAGGACGACATTATGACTAGAAAAAAAGGGTGTGTACCTCAATGACGATGCTGATTATTTAAAATTACGTTTAGAGTGTATGATTAAACATTTTTTTAAATTACATTCATCTAATGAGACATGCTAAATCAAGCTCTGCTTTCATAAGTTTATAAACTACACAATGCCACACAATTAGAAAATTTTTAACATAATAAGTCGCCATCTATTTGGTGATTTTTGCAGTAATTTTATAGAAACTCTTGAACTGACTATCAAAGAGAACGTTTTAAAATATCTCTTGTGAGCCCTTCCGGTGTTCCACAGAGCGGACGGAACATCCTCTCCCACTTATTCGCTTGTCTACTAATCCGCCGTTGAGTAGAGACGTTCACGTGTGGAAAACATCCAAGGATCTGACATTAATGAACAGTGACGAAGGGTGACACTTCTTTGTTGACAAGTAGATAAATAGCAGTTTAATATCAAAAGAGAACATACAGGGATACGATTAAGGAACTACAGTCTGGGAGATCATCATTTAGAAAAATAGGTCTTATTCGATATTATCTTCCCTTGACTGGTTTAGCCAATGCCCATTTTGCAATATGTGACCCCCTTAGCGACTACCTGCAGACTCCACTGAAGTATCATCTTTGAATCATCACTCGGGGTTGCGGTGTTTCCTTAAGTGCGGCAGCTAATAGGCTTACATATCTCATCCTACCTAGAACCTGAATTGGTCGCTATCTTTAAGAAGATGGGGCATGGATTCAGTGCCACACAAAATAGTTGTTCCTACTCTCACCACTACTGCATGAGAATTGATTACTTAAAATGGAGAGTTCAATGGTTTTAAATTACAACGACCGAGTCATGACAACTTTACTGAAAATTTGGGAATAAATGCCAAGATATTAAGCACCGAAAATCCAATCTAAGGCAATAATCCTTAAGTAACAGATTAAAGCATTACAAAATGACGAGGGATTTAAAATTGGTTAAAGCTCTCTTTTACAATCAATGCACAACTTCTACAATATGGAGTTGGGAAACTTGGCCAAGGAATTAAGCCTACTATCTATTTTAAGAGGAAGCCAAAGCGTAGCAAGTAATTGGATTCTCTTTAGGTATTTAAGTGTGATTTCGGAATCTAAGAATAGCTCCAGAGGAAGTCCACGAGGAGGTGGCAAAGAGAAGGTTGCATGTGTGCGTGTGAGTGAGGAAAAAGAAGTACCGCCAAAAAGAGACGAGTATGTTTCGGTGATGATGGGCGAAGAGTGAAACACTTCTTCCTACACCGCCATCACCACCACCATCACCACCAAGGCCATCAGCAATGGCATTTTCCTAGGGATGTGCTTCTACTGCTTTTTCGACTTCTATTGTGTCACCGTCACTGAAACTGCTTGCAATGTTTCCAATGCCACTGTAGCTCTGGATCCTCCTCGTTTAGCCATGCACCACATTTCTGTGGAATTGGTCACCAGATAGTCAAAAATCGCTCTCATTGCAAAAAAAGATACCTAAAACCATTGAAAGAACAACTGGTTTAGTACTAAAGTGTTTAGGGAAAGATATTAGAAGAAAGGGATAATTAAAATTGGTTGTTTTTACCTTGTCGATCATTGTTGTACATAATGGCTTATGGAAATACTAGAACTACGATTTATGCTCTTGAACTTACCAATACATTCATGGTTGGTGTTTGAATCTACGAGACTGAGATTAAGCATATCTACGCAGTAGGAAAATGGTAAAACAGGATGGAGTTGAACGTCTAAATCCTTGATTGGGACGAAGAAGATCGTTCGGTAAACACCTTTTCCAATTCATTTTGGCCAGTTGGTTCTACGCGCATTAATTTCCCCTCGATGATCAGATTGAGAGCCTTGAAGCCTTATTCATGCATGACCACTTCGTCTTTTTTCCACCTCGACCTATTTACTCGTCATTTCACTTCATACGACTGATTGATTGAGCCCATTAACATAGGCAGCTGATAGGACCTTTTAACCAGGTCAAAGTCGGATCGCATAACTTAGGCAGCTAAGCCTTGAGAATTGAATCACTTCGACAGAACATTTAATCTTCGTTCCCTAAATGAATGAGAACTGGTAACTAACGAGGGCTCTGGGCACTATTATAAATGGCCATCCAAAATCTTGACTACCTACCCGCGTCACTATTCAATCATCAATGCCCAAGTCGTAGCTGAAGGAGCGATAAAGGGGAGAGAAATTTGGTTAAAGGAGCACTAGTCTCTTCTCCACTTCGACATAAGTAGTTTCTATGAAGGGGGACTAAAGTGCCTTAAAGAAAGTGCTAATGGGTAGATGAAAAAAAAATCCTTTGAAAACTTCCTCTTTCACAAAAAAAGGCTCAAAAAAAGATTTTCGTCTAATTTTCAAATTTCTCGAAATAGTACCAATGTAAATCTTGGATGGAGGAGGATAAGCAGAGCATATTAATAATCCAGTTTTCATTTACAAAGAGATCATTTTAAGTTATCAAATGAATTATTATTTTCCTTAAGAACTTCACAGGAACGCCAAAATAACCAAAGTTCTGATTAAGGTGAGCAGTGAGTCAATATGCTTATCAATCCATTAGTTGAATAAAGCATGAGTCGAAATTTCTCATCACCTAAAAATTAAAAGATGTGTTATCCACCATGGTAGTGAATGTGGAAGCACCATGTGATGTCCTAAAGTCATTTGGGTTGTCTTAAAGGGATAATCAGTTTACTGATCACCAGTTCAAAACTGTTGTGATTTCTCCATTTAATACGAGGTGCCAACTGCCAATGATATATATATGGCAAGATGGCTGATCTCGTCTTGATCGGAAGCCAACCGGGCGAAATTCAGGTCTGGATTGAAAAATCAAGTCAAGGTGAACATTTGCAGAGCATCGCGATTTTAATATCCAAACAAAAGGGCACGCTTACATTGGCATTAAACTGAAGCTTTGGAGTTTCGTTACCATCAGTAGCGTTCGCCACACGGCTATACTTTATGATTCGCTCTTTCAAATCCAAACTTTGAAACTGCCATATCGTGGAGGTTTGTGGGTCACACTAGGTGGCTCCTAGTTGGCTTGGAGCAGTCAGAAGTGCTCTACGACTGTTTTAATCCTTGTCTAACTCCAGTAAGACCTCATTTCAGAAATAGCGCTTAGCCTTTCAAGCCGTCGTTTGGCTTCATTTTCAAAGTGTCAATTTCATCATATCACCATCAGTGATGTCAGAATGGTTGCTTAAACCTACGTTCATCCAAATGACTAGTAGTTGCTATATCAACTAACAATGCTCCAACTATTGCTAACATCATCAATGTTGCTGTCACATCCAATCCATTGATATTTACTAAATCAATAAATAAAAGTTATCCAGGGGGTGTAAAAACATAATCTCTGATAACCGATAGCTGCTGCTGTTTGGGAGTTGGGCCTTTAAGCCCACGGAATTCTCTCATAGAGGAAAAAGTGCCAACAGTACAAGCTTGGCATACTCCAAGGGTGAAAGAAAAAAAGGCTTAAAAAACTGCTCTCTTACCCTGTGCACATCTTCTTTCCAGTGTTCTTGATAGGAGAGAGAGAGAGATAGAGCGTGTGGATGTACGGATGTGATTAGGCAGCATGTACACACTGGTAGATGTCGCACTTCATAGCACCCTCAGTTTAGAACGAAAATAGTTACCATAGTTTTCAATATGAATCGCTACAGCGTAGCTGGTCTAGATCTGAATTCCGACACCTGCTGAGTTGGGTACTCTAGAATATTTAAATAGGGTGAAATAATGAGATACATGTCCGCTGTCTGTTTGGATTTTTAAATATTGTTGGTGGTAATAACCTACGCACCTATTAGTGATGACAAAATCTTCCTCCCACTCGCAACACCAAGACCATTGAAAAGTTCAGTTACCTTCATCCAAAGTGATATTGACATTCTGGTAGCCAAGAAATTGAGAATCATAATCCGTTTGCTCGTACTGATGACTGTCCCTTTTTGAACTACCTGCAGTGCCGTTAGGTATTATTCATCTTAATAAATCTGACTGAGATTATCGTTAAAACTGAATGCAGGAAGTTGTTCAATTTAGCCGGTACTCGCGAATTTGTTCAACGGAGGACTGAAAAGTCATGAAAATTGTCAATAATGTGTTTGCTTATATTTTATAAGTAGAATGTATTAAATTCAAAGCCTAAATAGTCTAAAGCCGAGATGAGATATTAATACGAAGGCAAGATTGAACTTTATGTGAATAAAGACGCACAAGGAATATATAAATGCTAAATATCAAATTTGTTTTCATTAAAAATGTAGTCCAAAGATGAAAATTCGATGGATCACTATTCCTTTCCAGCACAGGGTCTAGTTAAGTCTTGATTCCACCATAGGAGTGAGAAACAGCGATTTGGCCATTCATTTCTAAGCCGATGTGAGTGGATTAAGATGATTATTCCAATCGTGGGATGTGTGCCAACAAGTCTTTAGTCCGTGCCTTCTGGTGACTCTAGGGTGTACACGCTCGCTGTGACAGTGGCGCAAGCAGTGCCAGGATACCCCTTCACTTAAGTCATATTTTAGTTTACACTTTTCGATATTAATGCCTATTCATTTATCCAATAAAAACTATAGAGCTTTTAGTAAAACATGATTTATTACAGAACAGCATGATCTCCTGCTCATGCACCTCCTCGATTTCCACTGCCACACGGTATTCGCAGTGCTGGCGATTGGTCAAGTCATTTTCACAGGCTGTATTTTGATAAGAAAAACTACCTTGGAGACGGTAGACTTACAAATTAAACGCCAATCATGAGCTTTTGACTCACATTAGAGACCCAGACAGCATGACTCATAAAGCTTAACAAAACGATAACAGTAGGAATCGGTACGTTTTGATGGTACGTTCAGTAACGAAGGCCATGTGGTTTGAATAAATTAAGTTAAATTAAGTTTGTGTTCACTTGAACGAATAGAGGAAGAAAAACAGGGTTTTTATTTTAAAAGAAATCGCGATCGTTTAAATTCAGGCATCTTTCAAATTTCCCACACAAAGTGCCTCCCTCATTCTTCCGTCCATCCACATGGCCTGAAAATCCACTTCGGCCATTTCACATTGCCTACACTGTTACATGGGAAATCAGCCGTTTTTCGACTATTCTGTTCTCTGAAATTTCTATCCCGTTCTCCCGAATCCCACAGGTGGTAACAAACCCCCTTCCATGACGGCCTCGCCATATTCTGTCCGAAATTTCACAGTCGTTAATTTGATATTTTACTTAAAAAGATCAATTCAAGTGGTGAGGTAAAGAAGATCTACTTAAAATTGATTGGAAGATGCTGACAACCTAAAATCATATGTTTTGAATGGAGTTTTTGCCTCCTTATTTTCTGATTTCAAATCGTGGAGATGAGTACTTGATCAAGTACAATGCCATTATTTTATTCTCGCTTACTTCCAAGCATTTACAAAGGAAGAACTTGCAGAAGTTTTCGAAAAACAGTAGAGGCAGTGGTTTTTTGAAATGTAAAAGATCTGTGTCTGTGGTCTAGTGTATATTATTTCGGTATTAATTCCACTCTTCATGCGCTTAATTACTTTTCGAAGGATTGGAATTCAACAAAACCCGAGCACTTCACTTAGATCCTTACACATGTGAAAAGTTATCTTTCAAGACCTATTCCGATTTGTCTACATTTTTAAATTCGGTGTTTTTAGAAAATCAAACAAATAAGTGTTGAACTGGACCAAAGTCTTAAAGGAAGTGCTGTAGATGCAGAATAGATAAATGCCATAAGTACAGTAGATAATGTACCCGCAGCCCTGGAAGGGTGTTTAGGCATTTAATAGCAGAACCCAGTGGTGTGAACTGAGCTGGCTGCAGCAGCAAGTCGCCAGCAGCGGCTCTCCGGTAGAAGAGTATATCTCGATGGGTTGACGGCGGATTCTACAATAATGAAACTGGTGAACCTGATGCATCGGTGGTCTAGTAGTTGCATACGCATCACTGTACACACTAACTCTAATCTACATGAGGGCGAGCGTTGAAATATGCTTTAAATAAATACGACCTTGTATATTTTCATAAAAGTCACCGAAGTTTGTAAAGAACTACGGTATCTTGCTTGTCATTTTAAAAATGACCTAAGTATCTCTTTCGCTGGTGTTCGTTCCGTTCTAGATGATAGTTGAGCGAGTTTGTCCGAGGTATGACTCCGCGTTCTTCCACTTGACAGATCCTCCGACGTAAAAATAAAAGGTTAACAAAGACAAATTTTCCTTCAACCATATTAGATTGTAGCACAGCTAGCGTCCCTGACACGGAATATTTGAAAACGGAACCCTATTATTCTAGCTATTGGCTCTCAAATTTGGGCTCGCAAAACTAGCCATTCGACAATTCAAAAGTTTCAAATGAATAAAATTAGCGGATGGGAGATGATTTCGATTGCATGACGCCTTTCTAGACTCCAATAAGCTTCATTTAACTAAACGTATTTGTGGTTTGATCAAGGTTCTCTGGGCTGACTGAAAAACTCAGACGTACTAAGGTCCCGGAGAAACCAGTTTAGTTGTTTTAACGAACTCGGGTCCAAAAAAGTACCGAACAAAGCACTAAATAGCCGCATTCAATAGCCCACCTGCTGTTTCAAGTTTTCCTGCGCGCTATTACATAGGATCCCAGTCAGGCCATGAATACATCTGATTGGATATAGGAATAAAAATAGGCACGGTCTCAACACTGATTGGTTTACCGAAGGGATCCTAGTGCATTTGATATGCTGCGGTATCCTTCTAGAATTCCAAACGTCGTGGTGGGCTGGTGTTTTTCCATTAAAAATTTTGTTATATAGCATCTTGAAAATGGAATCAGTTGACCGAACCATGTCTTATTCCAACGGATCATCACATCATGGGATCTTTCAGCCCGCTCAATTTTCTAATCCTTGGAATAGATTCGCTTTTGTCGGAGAGAGCGGCATGAGAGTTGTATCACAGGAAGCTGCTTCTCAACGGTTGGATTTACTGCATCCAGAGCACAATCAATCACAACGAATTGCTGGTGATGTTCCCAGTCAATACAAGTGTCAACAACTTGACTATTTTGGTGAGTTCTTCTGATTGTCTCTCAGTCGAAGTCTTCTTCGGTTCGGTAGGAAATTTTTGGCTAGCTATTCGTTTGAAATACTAGAATTTCGCATTTCGAGGATTCGAATTTAACGGTTCATGTTCAGATGAAGAAGCTTGGAGTTTCACAATATTTCTGCTTAAAAATACAATCGTATCTGTTAATTCAGATGGCCTCGTCGTCATTGCAGAAGGAGTGTTAATACCCGACCGGAGGAAATAAAAAGCCCTTTTAACTCACAGCAACTGAGAACTCCGTGATCGCAGGGAGTTATTGAGAGGTGCATACACCTTTTTGACAGTGTTTATTACGGGATTATTCCCGTTACGCTCTTGTCTATAAACCAGACCAAAAAGGCAGTCATGTAGTCATTCATGGCTATATTCATGGTGGCCTTTGAACGGTTGGATCTCTCGAAATCTAGCTGATTTGACATCCACACTCGTATCAGAAAGTGGACAGGTAACATTTAGTGAGGCTGGTTAGTAGAACATGACGATTAGATTAGGAGTTGCGGTTAAAGGATACTTCAAATACTAAAATGTGTCCATAAAGTTACTACTTCACTTTTACTTTTAGAGGCACCACCACAAATTGCACCGCAACGTTTAGATTTTCCGGAATGCGTTAGTTGTGGACGCATCAATTCGAAATCGTGGACCCACGACAGAGGGGGGAACTCCCTCTGTTTTTATTGTCAGACCCGACAGGATAAAGCGTTGCCATGGTCCAACAATTCCATTTCCGATGGCTGTCTAGACACGTCAGTTTCGCAAAGGTTCAGTCATTCAACTAGGTCGGTAGAACGCCTCCCAGCAGTACGTAAAGCCAGTAACTGTGCCGTTTTTTCGAAAAATGTCCCTTAATTTACTTTAAATTTTCTCATGATAATTTGAAAATATTTGACGTTTTAACATTAAATAGTCTTGTTTATTAATTTAGTACTTCGTTTCGAGGAACGGAACTGCTTGCAGCAACTGCCGAACGTCGCAAACTTCTCTCTGGCGCAGGTCTCCCGAGGGCTACATTGTCTGCAACGCCTGCGGCCTCTACCGCAAGTTACATGGTGTGAGTCTTTCCTCAAGCACAGGTTTTAATGAAATATTAATGAAACCAATGTTGAGAACAGCAGTGGATTAATTTAATCGCTTTTGTCTACTGGCTGTTAATCGGTATCCAACAGATGAAGAAAGTTGGTTCCGGCTTGAAGCGGATGAGTATTTTCGGAGAGATGAGATGCGGGCCACCCACCACTGCAATAGAAGGGGTTCATTTCTTTCCCGAAAGGCGTTGACTGAGATTTTCTCTACCAGCAGTTTCAGAAACTAGCGCCAGTAGCATTTGCTGTTGAAGATGAGCCCTGAAGTCGACGAGAATTTCATTGCCTAATTGTTAGTGTGAAACGAGTCAGAGATGTGGATCGAGCAGCCTAAGGACTAATTCCTACAGTTCTTCCGACTGGTTGGAACATCCAATATCAGATGTAGAGATTGATCACACTTAAATTAGGAAAAAAACTCAGTCTCAACGGTTTGTTTGGTAGACCTTCAAAAACGGAATTCCAAATTAAATAAATGAATTGGAATGGATTGATTGAAATGGATTCTATGAATGCCTCAGAACCTGGAATAACAATCTGGGGACTTCTGTTTCAGATCGAATTGGTGAAAAGAAGACCTAAAAAATGTTTCAGGTACCAAAACAGTGAAAAAAATTGTTGACATTTTTTGGTGCGGTAAAAAGGATTAATCATGTGTGTCTCTTTTATGAAAATAGGAACGATTCATTAACTAATCGGTGAAAAGACTGTGAGTACTAGCATTTGGGTACTCGTAATATTCACATCAACTGGCAGTGAACCCGAGCAAGACAAGGATGTTTTTCATGAGAGTAACTGTTTCGAAGTATCTAACTTCGGAAAAACAATCTGCATCAGTCACTCTGAACGATTAAGCATGAGCAATGTGGTCTGCCGCAATCCAAGCTGTTCTGGGCAATTCACGATTGAATGATGAATGAAAGAAACCTGTCCAATCATGACCAAATGACAAAGGACAGGAATCCCATAGCAGATATTGAGGAATGCCGCTTTGAGACTTTCAAACAGGAGACTCAAGACAGATTTTGACATGAAACTGGCCTCAGTTAGGAGAGAAAAGTTCAAGATTGCCTAGTGCTGACATCTTGAATTCCTCCTTCTGCTATTTTCAATCTTGGAATCTTAGAATATTGCTGATTAAGCAGTTTCAATTTCAGCGTCAACGGCCGCTAACCATGCGAAAAGACTCTATCCAAACACGAAAACGCCGCTGTAAATCCAGTAAAATTCAGGCGGAGCCAAATACCAACGGTGAGCAGCAGCCTGGAACAAGTTTAGTCATGACTCAGCATTCAATGAAGCCCAGTGAACAGCATTGCAGTAAGTAACCATAGAAATGTTTACTAGTCACATATTCAGCTTCTAAGCAGCCTAGTTACTTCCAAGGTTCATTCCGCAAGGAACTGAAACGATTAACCTTTTTGCATGCAAAGGAAAGGACACTATTTGTTGTTTGACATTTGCAGGTGAAACGACTCACGGAATGCTGTATTCCTGGGGTCCTGGTTCTTCAGGAATCTCTCAACCATTTTGGCAAAAATTTTCAGAACCTGTTTCCGACCCTAACCACAGCCGAACCACATACTTCAGGACCGACTGCAGTGACAACTTGTGGTAAGCGTGAAATAAGTCCAAGCTCAAAAGCCTAGTTTTCTGTGTCTGACGGGATCACATGTTTTTCTTTAATATTCATTGTGGCCAAAACTAATTGGATCATCGTGAATCAAACAAAGAATAGGTTTTAACTCGAGGGTGAGCGATGAACCGATTGTTCACCGTTGTTACCGCAGTAGTGCATGATCTGTCTTGTTGATAGACACCGGTCGAAACCCTCCCGTATGCCCCTGACAACTGAAAGTAATATTCGAGTTAATTTATGCTGGTAAATGGTTGTAGGTTCTCAACAAGACTGACTAGCTCTAAGGCAACTTCTTTCCACTTAAAATGTGTTGGAAGGCACAAGTTGAGTATTGCAAGCCATACCTCGAATATGTGCTAGATCAGATAAAGCCTGTTAACAGAACAACGCATTTGCTTACCTAATAAGTGGATAATTTGGAAGTTATCCTTTAACATGAGAGTGGTGCAACAATGTCTGCTGATATCAGCTGATTGCATACGAACAAAGTAGAGGTCAGAAGTTGACATTGATGCTGGAGGTTTCGACAGCATCACCGCTCGCCAATTAGAATCGTTATGTTCTAATGGCCACAAATTAAGTCTTCAATTAGATAGAAGCCGAATTCAGTGAACCAAGTTTAAACTGAAATAAAATGTCTTACAATGTTCGGGGAGAATGAAGACGCCGGTGCACCAGATAGTCTTGGTGGGTTTCTAGTTCGGATTTACGGAAAAGTTAAATAGTGTGTTTTTATTAAGATGTTTCCTTCTATTTTTCTTTGTTTTACTTGATAGTTTTAGTTCATTACTGCCATCGGGTTTATTTTTTCAGTTTGTTTAAATTGCCTTTTACACTTTTACAGGAATACAACTCCGCCACCTTTCCACCAATAGGATAACCGAGTTACCTCGGTGTAACCTAGTGCATTTATGGTGCGAACTCTGAAATTGACTATTTTTAAGTTAGTAAAGCCATCTTCCTCAGAACCCAAATGTCCAATTTTTTAGACTTGATATTATTTTCTTTTCAAATATACCCTCTACTATAAATTATCAGCAGTATAATTTTAGTAAATTAATTTTCTATTTTAACCGGTGGTTTTTAATTAAGTGCTTTTTGGTGTACCATTCGAGTGCTAGTTTGTTAAAACTTGACCTAGCTACCTAAGGCATAGAATATTCAACACTTTTCCAAAACTTGACAACTTTGGGGGAATATCATACGGTCAATTTCTTAGGGATGGGGATCTTCCTAATTTGAATATTTTAGTTTCTCCACTGAGAAGATGTTGGGATCAGTAATCGTCCCCTGTTGTACTTAGAGCATGAATGTCCAACATTTACTTGCCAATTTAAAGGATTTCGGGTGTTTCATGTTCAGGAGATTGTCAGTTAGAAGTCAGGCCAAGCAAGTTAGCAACGAGATAGAATGTCCCTCTCTATAGTAACATGGCCATCTTTACCAAGTACGCACCCATATCCTCATAGCCAATGTAATTTTTTTTTGGGTCTGAACCACGGACAATCGGTTCATCGAAATCTGTGCCTTCAAATGTCATCATTTTTGTCTAAATTTACCGAAATTTGCATCGAAGCCACAAGCAGTCAGTTTTTTTGCCAGTTTATATGCGACTCGAAGTTATCAAAGTTAGTCACCTGTCAGAGGCTTGTACTAGGCGCGATATGGAAGAGGAATTAGTTAACTGCTCGATTCAAGCAAACCGAATGAGTAACCAGAGCTCTAAAGCGTCTTAAGGTAAGTTGGCTTGATAGGCGAATATGCAAATTCGTGGCGAAAACTTAAATTCCTTCTCATCATTATTATCTAAACCGAGTGTTCAGCACCTAGTGTCCTATTTATAGAGTTTGAGTGTGCCTCATCCCTATCTTGGAGAATGCTTGTGCAAGGGCTAATGTTGAGGACTTTTAATTCAGAAATATATTGACTGGAAATCTTCAATCACATGAAGTTCTTGCAACGCTAAGAGCAGGAGTGAGAGAAGGGTGTTTCGTGCTTGATTGTGGCAAACTTATTTAAATGAGATCTGATCGCCTATTCATACGTCACTTCTTAACACCAAGAAGGCGCAACGCTAGGATTGACTAGCTGTTGCGATTTTAAGATGCTTGGAATGATTCGATTCTAGGTGTCTGCTCCTCACTTTGGCGTAGGGTTGTTTGTTCAGCCTCACAGCCGCTACTCCGGTAAGGTTTGGTTTAATATTAGAGAGAACCAGAAGGAGAATAGGTACTGCATAATTAGCGCCTTGAAAATTCCAATGAATAACAAGTGCAACAATGGCTCACTCCATACTTGGAACCAGCGCCTAGATCTCACGCAAAATCAATGCCGTACAAATTGGCGGTAGACATCCACTGATTGAAGGCGACTATCAAATCAGACCAAGAGAAAAGTAGGATAATTGTGGAGAAACTGGAAGAAAATCACAAAAAGAGGATAAGTGGGACAAAGTTATTGAGCTTTGAAAAGCAGCTGTTCAACTGAGTGGACTAGCTGATTGCGTGGATGTCCGACAAAATTTGAGATTCTTAAGACCACCCTAACACTTTGAGGTATAACATAATTTGAAAGCAATGTGTTGAAAAGACTGAAATGCAGGCTTAGGGTAGCATCTCGAGAGAATGAAACAAAGCATTGTCCTCAAAATGAGACCGCAAACCGAGTCTACTTTTGGGTGCTTTTTGAGGATAACAGCCACTCGCCGCCTATCAAATTAGTCACTAAGTCTTTATCTTAGGTCACTATCACACAACCCGTCTTAGCAACAATCAATTACCCGCTGTACCAGAAGCAGAAGCCGATTTTATATCTCTCCGACGTTTCGCATCGTGACTGACCTTATGAGATTGGTTTGGAGCGCTAAAAGATTTGAAGTGTGGCCAAATGGAGCACTTTATTGCCTAAATGAGGCTCCATTAAAGCTCTTAATTAAAATCTGGTGTCAATGACTAACAGGTGAGATCAGATAAGGAGCCTCTCTAGAACTGAGTGAAGGCTGTCCATGTATATGTAGACTCAAGTCGAAAATAATTTCGGTATAAATGGCAGATATATCCATTTATTTCCTGAGGGCGATTCATCAAGTCCCCTTATATATTGTGACAACCAACACCTGCAAGATTTATTAAGAAGATTAGATTGAGATAGAGGGATAGCAGATATTTTCTTAACCCATTTGTGGAAATAATCAGTGCCATTCTGTGGTCGGAAGGTTCATTCACATTTCCTAAATGTTCATCTACGAAAACGGCTTGATGCGAGGTCCTAAGTCATGAGGATAAGCTCAGGGGTCAACGTTTTTATTGGAAAATCTTGAAAATTGCTCCTCCGGCCTCACGATTTATCGTTAGATTGCAAAGAACTGCACCAAAGTGAGGTATCTATTCATCCGCTACACTGATGATTGTGAAGCATTTTTTCGGTAAATTTAAAAAAAAAGCAAACCTATCCCCAAACCATTCATGAAGCAGGTGTTCTGGCCTGGTGGAGGACCTGTAAGTAGAGGCTGTCAAAGTACTGATGATTTTTGAGGGGTGGGATAAATGAAGAGGATTGGAGGCTCTTAAACTGTGCATATTTGCCGTCAGCGAATCCTTATTTTCGAATTTGCATTAATCATTCCTTGTTTCATTCGTCTTTCGCCGGCTCTTTTGCGTCCACAAAGTAGGACGATTTATTGCGAGCTCACGTGACGCTAAAAGTACAGCTGGTATGAGCGTCGCTTCCACCAATGAACGGCCAGGCTTCTGCTCTTCTTCATTCGTTATTGGGGCGCAGTCAAGCAAAGAAGCTTCTATAAGCTTTAACCATACAATTCAAGCATACAGTGCAACCCCTGAGTATGAATTATTACTGCAGTTGGAGAACTTGTACCCTCCCCCTTTCCCTAAGTAACACCTTGTTTCCCATATGTAATAAAGGTGCTGGCTTGAATTTAGTACATGTACTTTAGTGCAGTAAAGGATTGCACTCGTTTAAATAGCTATTTGTGATTATTTCGAATGATAGAAAGATGAAATTGCACATTTTGTGCCGTCCCATGATAAACTTGAAATTTTAAATTCCCCTGTGAAGTGTGTGAACTTCTGATTCAATAGATGGTGCAAGTTCGAAACCCGTCAGTCAAAACTGCCAGTGATTAGAATGACAGCTCATTTTGGATATTTTCGTTACAATAGGATTGTCAAATGAGAGATCTTCAATCAGAAATGCGCCAAGATGGCTCCTCTCTCTCCAAAATACGAGTTGGAAGACAACTTTCTTCAGTATTATTTTTCGTCTGCGATGAATTATTGTACAAATCAGATTTAAACGATACCACCTCCCCTTGTACTTGGCTACTTATTTTGATTATTGTCTCTTTTCCCTACTAACTTAGAACGTACTTGCAGTAATTCAATAGGTTGAACGCATTTCCTGAAATAGCTCACTAAACTCAATGCATTGACACGAAAAGGCATTCGGATGAAAAGTAACTTCCGATGTCCTTCATTTGTGCCTTTAATTTTATTTTAGAGTGATACCCCCATCTGGTCCCAGTGGTTGGTAGGCAACTTCCGTTCCTCAGATTGAAGTAACAGATAACGCATTAACGTTTATGTTTTTTAAATGGTTCAAAATTTCCTGTCCTTAAAAGTATTTTTTCATCTGAAATGGGAATAGATTAATACCTTGGGAGAACTCCATTAATTCGTCCATACTCATCGAGTCTCACTCTGCGATTCAATAGATGATATCACTAGTTTCGCTGAAACAAGTCTCATCTCGGAAGCCCAAACACTCCCTCGGAGACTTAATTATTCATTGTATAGGTGTCCTTCGACATCAACTTGGCTAGAACTCGTTCGTTCTTTATTAATCGCATGATTGGCTCGATTTCCAATTTGATCCCTGCATCTCATTCGATGAGGTTAACAGATTAGGCTATTTATCATTGAATCACGCAGATTATTTAGCATCCAGTGGTAATTTAGGGTTGGGGAAACAAAGAGACCTTATATGAGTAAATATCAATCTTTAAAGCAAGGTTTTAAGATCTTCATTTGCTGAAATGTTTCGCGCTGGTTTCTATGCCCTCAAGTTATTGCTTTTTTTTCATCGAGACAAAGTCATTGCAAATTGCGCACTTCAGTGCGATTTGAAAATAGAATGACGATTTCATAATGGGATCTAATACCTTGGTGCTTAACGATTTTCATCCTAGCACTGAAACTGTGAGCATAGCTTTGAAGACTTTAAGGAAAAAACAAAATTTGCAGCAATAGTTTAGGATTCGATGTTTTTTCAATGGTTACGAATGCTTGAAAGTAAATCTTTCCGTTAGCAACTTTAATTTCAAGAATTCAAACTCGCCTGGAAGCTTTACAAAGGCATTACCGATATTTATGAAATGACGCTAAAACGAAAAACACTCGCGCCAATCAATTGGCACTTTCACTTATAAAACATCGCTTTCGCTTTAAAAGCATGAATCTTTGCAAAGCCCGAGCTCTTTAAATAAGAAGCCTACTTATTAGTTCACTAAACCACTAAACCCACTTCCAAGGTCGGTATCTGGTGTCTACATTTGAGAGATTTACTTTCTCATCGGTCGATATGAAAGTCAAGTTTATTTCGACTATCACTATTTTTAGATCGTTCCGTGCACGCTTTTGAGGTGCTCTGCTGTGTTTAGATTAGTTGAAAGGATTCAGCACTGGTTTTTGGTGTCCAATTATTGAGTGCGACAGTCGGTAATTTGACTTTTTAGTAGCCGATTTCTTGCCGTTCTTGAAACATCTCAAGATTGAGCGCTACAATCCGATGTTTTGAAATATTCCTCTTTACACCGAACATTCCCGTGAAGTTGGGGATGTTGGCACGTTGTTTAGAAATCTTCTCACTAGAGTGCTCGAACCAATTCATCGTCTTTATTAAATACTTAAATGCATTAATTTCTCTCCATTTGTTTAATTTTCACTGAAGGAAAACTTACAGGTATGGCCGAAGAATTTCGTGTTTTCGCCACAATTCAGCATTTTGGAAAGGCGAATCCTTCCAGTAGTATTATTTTTTGGTATTGAAAATTTGGAATTACCTGAGAACCTTACAGAAGCATTATTCATTCATAAATGATGCTCCTACAGAGATCGAACAGATTGAGAAGGTGCTATTTCTCTTGATAATCACTTCTTCCGCTACAACCACCATGAACTGTTCATTAGCTGCTGTTTCTTTCTAGCTAAGCGAAAGTTATTCATAACAATAAGACACGCAAAGCAGTCATTTTGTGAGAGATGAGGCGAAAAATTTCTAAATATTTCAAATATATATTTTCCTCCTTTCTAGCACTCACGGATTTGAATGCAAAGTCTTGATCATAGAGCGATAAAATTCGCAGTGCGTGAGCGCAAATAACACGTCATATTCGAATTTGAATTCTCAAAAAGTTGGGGTTTTCTTGTTTCCCCATAATGGAGTTAAACCCATCTTTGCTGCGCCACAGCATTTATACCGTACTGCTCACATTCTTTTGGAGATGCAATTTCTTCTGGGAATTTTAGGTTGAGAATGTGGTGGAACGGTGTCGACAGCCTCTAGTACGAACTCGAAAAATCAATAAGATGTAGCTCTTACCAAAGGTAGGTAGCGGCCCTCAGTCAGAGGCCCTCTTTATGGGCAAACAATGATGAGGACGTATCACCGTTTGGTCAGGACAGGAGTGGCAAAATTTGTTTATATCCTGATAAAAAAACTGGGTCGAATGACTTGCTTCCCCTGTCCTCCAAGTTTCTGATCTTCTTCGCAACAGATTCAAAGTTAATACGTTAATTTAGGATTCAAGCAAAATTGCAGGGCTCAATTAAGCTTTATCATAAATTTCAGGTGCGGCTGAATGTGTAACAATCTTAATAACAGCTTGTACTCTTGACCAGCAATGCTTCCTCGTTTATCCTTTACAACTTATTTCAAGATATTATGACTGCTCCTTAGCAATCTTCTGAAATCGAAGCTGTGACTTAAGTTAAAAACAGGTATTATCAAATAAATTCGGGCTCAGAACTCTGCGATGATATTGTTATTTATTTCCGCGAAGTTCGGAAGTGATTTATTACACCAAATGCATTATCACAACTGTTGTTTCGACTACAATTGCTGATCCAAATAAAGTTTGTGTCAACAGCCCTCTGTTCTCTGGCTGGTGGCTAAAAGCCTTTTAAGGACTAGCTGAACAGATTAATTATTCCTGTCTTCCTGACATGTGAAAGCTTACTTTAGTGTCAAGGGTGAAGCATATTTACAAGCTTGTCGCAAGGGCTTTTAACCGCATACCTAAAGTCAAGAAATTGTTTTCTTAGTTTTATTTACCATTCGAATCGGGCAAAACAGTTAGAAGAGTTGGCGAAATCATGGCTGAATGTATACAGACTTCTTAAAAGCGATTATCTCCATGTATAATCGACATGACGATAGCGGTTCGGAAGCAATTCCTGAGCACTCGGCCTGTAAGGCATTGAACTACACAAGCTGTGCTGACTACCTTGGTAATAAAGGTACTAGAAGGAGCGTGGTGGATAGAACAACTTGGCAATAAAATAAACGAGAACATCATGTTCTTAAAAAAAATGCTAGCGCACAATCGACGCACGTTTTCATCTCAATACACCTTCCTTTCAGCAAAGGTTCCGATTTTTAAAAATCGTCTCAATATTGTCAGTCTATTAAAAACTGAAGGAAGAGGTCGTAGGTTCTCTAATTTACCTCGCAATGCTTCATTCTTTGCTAGGCTTTATTTGACAGACCCTTCTCTAAATGGCTAGCAATGTCAGTCAAATAAGTAGCTGCTGCCCCGATTAAAGAGGAATCAGAGCCCAGTGACTCACATTCGGCGACTGAATGTGGATTAGCTGGTTCAAAGAGGGAGGTTTTGGTTCAGAGAGTGCCAAATTTCCATCCCAACTCGCAGGACGGGAATTCGAAGATATTTTCCTGCGGTATTAGCTCGGGCATTTTCATCATTTCTCATCGTTTCGCATGAAAAGGCTAAAAGCGTCCGAATTACAGATCTTGTGTTGCTTTAAAAATGGCTTTTTTGCCGAATGTTCTTCCCAAGTCTGGTCTTAGCATGTTCGCATTAATTGTCTCACAAATGTCCGTATGTGCGGCCGTTTAGTCACAATAAGCCCTAAAATGTCTTCTTTTTTAAGAACTCCATAAAAAAAAGATGCTCGGAATTGTCTACGGCTCCTCACTGTGCTGTAAATGCAGTCAGTCGATGTGACGAACTAACTGTTTCCAAGCATTGTGACGAAAGGGCTTCGATAGCGTGTTTGTTTTTCGAGTACTTAAAAAAATATAACCATATTCAATCATCATACATTTTTCATTTCTCTTGCAATATATTGTTCAACCCTTGTATTAATTCCACAAAGCATTTCTAATCTTAGCTGACGCTAAATGATTTCTATCTTCAGCTGAATATTTAGGAACCTTACATTTGAAAAGCATCCAGAATGCCCTAATTGCTGTTATAAGGGAGTGAACAGTGCAATAGATCAGAAAATTTTAGGCCTCTTCTTCTAATCTCAGTGGTAAATTGGACCAAAGGAGATTTAAACGGACAAAACTGTTATCTTTCTATAAGCATTCCCTTAGATTACGCTTCTCACTTTCATTACTAAATTATGTGACGAATACGAAACGCTGGGATTGAAATTCGGGTAAGCCCTTCAACAAGACGGTTTGGATGAGACTTACCGTCACAATGAAGGATATTTATGGGCCTTCGATCAAACACTCGTCCAATCAACAGTGCCTACATTGTGGTTGCACATTTATATTTGTGTTTCTAGCTTTGAAGGTTATCGTGTCATTAAGGTACCTGCTGAGACCTTAACACTTTAGGTTGACAACTCAAAGTTGGTGCAGGTGTGTCATAACTTTCTATCGGAAATCCACCGATTTTTGGAAGAAAGAAATCTAGACTCCTTATTGTTGTCATTTGCGATTGGTTTTGATTCTGTGCCAAAATTGGAAAAAATGTCAAATTTCGGTTTGTAATCAGAAGAATGACAATTCTCTTAAATGGATTAATAGCAAGACCTTTCTTGCAAGTTTTTCCTTAATTGAGGAAGTCGAATTCAAAAGTCAGTGATTTCAGGTCGATTGATCTACGCTTCGCCAGCAAATGTTTCGACGAATTTGAGCAGGAATTTAAGAAATCTTCCCCAACGTTCTACAATCCCAATAAGTGTTGAATAGTAAGGCTTCAATGCAAGTGAATATTTGGAGTCTCTTATCAAAATTTTGCCAGACAGGGATGTTTTGGCTGTTTGACGTAACAGTTGCTCCCCAACAAATATTATATTTTACTCACAATAATCACCTTTTCGTGTTGAATCTCATTCCACAGCATGAAATGATTTATGATGGAAGCCGATTTCCTGTCTGACAAGTCACCCTTTTTTCAACTATCATTTCCAATTAAAAAGTTCAATCTTTAATACTGAGTACATTTGATTTTATGATTTAAAGCACAATCGAGGAAATAATTCTTTATCGAAAACGAAAATAAAAAAAATGCACTTTTGGTAGGAAAGTTCATTTGACTAACCCAGATGTGAAATTAGTAGAGCCTTCTCTGCATCAAGTCTGCCACAGTTATTCTGCCATGAAACAAAAACTCTCACAATGCACTTGATAATTTCATACCAATCTTTTACATTTATTGGGACGTTTCAAGTTTGCCATTGGCAACAAATTAATACTCCATCTGGCTGGAGTCGGTAAGTCGCCTACAAAGAATCACCACCTTGATGGGAAATCTTATTTCAGAGCTGGCACCGGAATTGGACATTCAAAACGACATGATCATTCGAGAACAATTCTGCAACGGTTTCTAACAATTTTGGGGACCAAATGGTCCAGGATAATGCTTAGAGGGACTTCTACAGTTAGCCGCAGTTCCAAACCCATAGCAGCATTTAGTAAGCTCGATTTTTTTCCAAAGAACCTAAGAGAAGGATAAGTTGCCTTCTTAATTAGACAGCAGTTGATGAATATTTTATTAAAAAAATTCATGTCTTCACGTAAAAGTGTGCATTATTTTCATTTGAATGAACCAATCAAGCAGAGCGCATGCTGATTTACATGAATGTTAATTTACAAGGCAATCAAAATATGTAATTGCAGAATCATTTCTTAAGATTATCGTTCATAACCTTTTTGATTTCTTAAATATATTCAACTTAGACAAGGTTAACCATTCAAGCAATAAAATACTTCACTGGCGCCGATTCTATTTACGAGGTGTCTCCACAACGAGCGTTTTTTTGTTTCCAAAGAATTGTTTTGCCGCGATTGATTATTTAAACAACTCACTCTCCTATGCGAGGTTATATAATTTATTCCTTTTAAAAATCTCTCAGTTTTTCTAGTCCTATAAAGCCCAATTTTTTTCAGAAGGTCGAAAAGTCGAAATTGCATTAAAAGAGTGGGTGATTGAACTTTGTGTGAGCTTTCCAGGCATCCGACTCAATTGGGACGCTAAATTTCAGATAAGGTATATTTTATGTTAATATGCGAAAAAATAAATACTTGATCAACCTAATGACGATAATAATGGCTCACCGCAACCACTAAATCATTTAAATTCTTTATTCTGGACTGGAACCTCGACGTAAGCGCCAAAGTCTTGCTTGGCACTTTCCTTTAGGCTATGTTAAGTCATTAGAGATAAATTCATCTTAGAAGGTACTGAATCGTCATAAATTTTAACCATTTTGCTAATGAAATGATGATAATACACATGTGAATCGAATGATTTAAAACAAGAGGAGAAAGCAAAAGTGTCGGATAGCCAGTAGAAATCTGGTTTTTATCTCTGCTGTTCCATGGCGCTTTCGTTAGCCACCCAAATGAGTGAGAGCCTCGCTATCAGGGATTTTGTAGAGATGGCCGGCTACTCTCCACTGACCAGGTATTGTGGTGGTTCAGTGGACCCGAAAAAATTCGAGCCATTTAATCTACTGCGCTTTTATATCCTCGAGGGCAAAAACAACAACAAGCGGCTCTCAATCAAGGCAACTCAGGGATTACGCTTAGGCAAAGGCCTGATTAACGACATGTAAAGGTGGGGATCTAAAAATATTGAAAACCGAAGTCTTTGCAAGAAGGATTCTTCTAAATGGGGTGTGTTGACCGACGTTTACAAATGTATATACTGGAAGGCAAAATGTATATAGGAGTAAAGATTTATTTAAAATAAATATTAACTCTCCCAGTTTCCTTGGTTTTCACAGAAACCATTTACGAATTGCGGTCTGATCTTGAATTATTGCTGAAAAGAATCACCATTGAGCGGAAGGTTCAGTTTAATAAGAAACCCGTAAAGCTTAGTACTTGTTACGTCTATAGGCTTTTTCGCAAGAACATGAGCTGCGACAATTTCCTAAGCGACTGCGTTGAAACTATTTCTGCATCGTTTTGCACATTGATTAGGTAAACGAGTTGAACGAACGCGTCACCCAGAATTTTCCAGACACATTCACCACATTTTGAGGTTGAAAATCCTGCATTTTCGTCTAGCCACTACCTACATTAGTCTATAAGAAATCGTTTTCTAAGTATATCAGAGGAAAACATAGAATAACTGTCGTAATAGACTGACAAATCAGACAAATTGGGTTCGAAGCTCATCGGTGTGAATTCACTAAACGAAGTGACCATAAGCACTTAGCGGTGTGGTCAGATAAGTGGTAAAAGAAATGTGGGCTTGAGTTAAACAAAAAAGGTAAAATACAAGTCACTATCCCAACCTCTTCTTATATTAGCTTTCTTCCTAGTGATTACTCGTGATTGAGGAAATTCTTTTCATGTCTTACTCGTAAACCGATATGTGATGGCTCAAATTACTTATCTTGCCTCTGAATGTAAAGCCATGGAAGCCATCGCATAGCTATTGATTACATTCTGCTTCGCGCTAATAAACGGAAATGTCTACTAATCCAGAGGTACCGAAGGATATGATAATAGGGGAAGTCTGAATTTTTCCAAAAAACACCCTGTTGAGTGCTTTATTACCCACTAAGTTTTGTTACACCTTTTTTACGGGGATAAGTGCAAATGTATGTCCACGTTAGAGGCGAGCAGCAAAAGACTGCTGAGGTGGTGTTATTCGCGTCCAGCGTGAAGTGTTGCACAGGCTCAGTTTGCACGTGCACAAACTCGCCTGCTCTGCTTTCGGCGGTCAGATCAAAGGCTTCTATGTGGAAAGTGCATGCGCTGTACCACCGAAAATGTAAGTGCGCGCGTATGCCAACTTGTCCGCTTTGAAATTTGTCACGCGGCTCTAGTCAAGTATTCCTCGGAAGAGACGGCGATGCTACTGCTGCTGCCGCTGCCTGGTTAAGCGGGCGCTATGTCAGTCCCGTGTCCTGCAGCGCGTCGCTGAAATAAAAAAGCCCTTCTCGGCTCCCAAAGTGTCTGATCTTACCGCCCGCCTAGGCAATTTACTGAGCTTTGCATGTCTTATTTACTCCTATCCGTCAATGCGAAAGGAAAGCAAATTGATAACTGAGTCGTGGCTTCAAAACAGCGCCTAAATGAATAGAAAAAAGCGCGATTCTTGCAACATTGCTGTTTTTTCTATTGAGATATTTGGATTTGGATTGGTTGTGTTAGCAACTGTTAAAATATATTTAATGCTTAAACGATGGACAATAAATGTACTAAATACACACTAAAAATTAAGACAAATTCCATAATTTAGATTTTGTGCAAAACAGGTTAAAGCTTATTGTCATTAGCAGCAATCAGTTCCATCAAAGAAACATTTTGTGATCTGGATAGCTAAACAAAGCCGAAATTTTATTTACTGAGGCACTGGAGAAAGAGAAGTATAGAGGATTTGTGACGGTAAACTAAAAAAGTGAAATAACTGATTTGGTTAAGAAAAGTTTGGTAGAAATCGGATGAAGTGGAATAGCAGCCTAAGCTTAAACGTTATCCGTTCTTGCTACTACCTCTTGAATTAAAATTTTAAAATTTTTTCCTAAATGGGACATGGAAAAGATAACCTGAACTGAGCACAAATTAAACTTTTAAAATTCAGAACTTGTGCATTCGACATCATTATTGTAATTCGAACGATTTGACCGAGTAACATGTAAGTATTTAGCTTATAAACTGTTTCGTTTCTTCAAAATTTGAAAGGGCACTTTACAGTGTTAAAATGTGAAACCATTCTTTTTTTATAGTTTAAAGTTGATTTAAAAGGCCCTCAAGTCCAGGATAAAATTTTTAATCCACTTAAATAATAATTTATGGTTTATTCACAATTTTAAATGGTCTAAATGATCACATTTCTGAGAATTCTCTCTTCGAAACAGTATTAGTCTTCAACTAAGATTCCATATTTTATTCGGCGAAAATTGTACAAGCGCATAATGAATTTCCCTAGAAGAAACATAAAATGCGGGTGAGAGATTCTTAAAGCGCCGGGAGAGACGTTCGTAGGCAGTGAAGCATTAGGCGGGTTTCGTCATTTTCTCGCGCAGCCGAAGGATGCTGCCTTCTCCGAGTGCACGGAAGCCTGGCGGCAGTTGTGGTCACGTGGGCACGTCGTCGTGCGCATTTAATTTCGCAACAAGCGCTGTGACAGGTTTGATAAAAACAACGATTTCGACTATGTCTAAAATGCCGTTCAAACTATTATTCTAGTAAAACGGCGATGCGATGCTTTATTAAATTAGTCCACTCACTCAGTTTCACCTCTTGTTAAACTGACAAACGCCAATCACTCAGATGATGCACACAAGCCTTATGTCAACTGGTCAGTTTCTCTACAAGTTGCAAGGGTTAGATTATGTGAGAAAATAATATTAACTCTTCATAATTCTTGCCATGATGTAAAATAGGCCTTTTGGTCCATGTGTGATTCCTGGTTTGTACGAAATAATAATAGATTGAAGACTGGTGAAGTCGATAGCAGAATTTTACTTTTTCGGACTTTTTCGGTGGGTCATATCATGATAATCCCTGCTTAGATGACTTTTCCCATTTGAAAAGCTTTGATGATGAATAGAAAATATAACAGAAGACAGATCTTAAGTAGTTATGGTAGAATAATTTCTAAGCTTCTGTGGCTTCCAAACGACGCTGCTTGGTTACACCTTTTCAGGCCTGCAAATGTTTGATGTAAAATAAGATCCATTGTGGAAAGTAGATAGGTGTCTTTCGCATTTTGATGTGGCATGACGTATTCTACGATTTTAAGGTCACTGGTGAGTCGACATAGATCCCAAGAGAAAATACATAAACTTAAAATTTAAGGGCCCTTTGTAAAATTTGCAATTCTTTCGTGCCTCGCATCTTGAGAAAAGAAAATTGAATGACTATAGATAGGACAAGTGCAAATTAAAGCATATTTATATTTTGTCGGCACAACCCGAGGCAATTTTTTATGTAAAATTTCGATGTTCCTATCAGAAAAAAAAAACCTATGATTTAACAAATGACATAACCATTAAACTGATAATTAATTGCGCGAAATCCGTCTTCTACACTTAGAAAAAAAAATTGGTGATTTAAAATCAAAGAAATTGTCTAAATCACTCAACATAAAATGTCAAGACACTTCCATTCGTATTTTCAGATCTATATATATTTGGTGAAAGACCTGTTTTATTGAGATGCAAGACCAGTTTAAACATTTCTGCGTCAACTTTGGTTGGTGAAATGGCTAATTTGACTTGCAAAACTTGCAATGCTCTCGTCGATATCACCGCAATCGCAAATTCAGATCATTTAAGTTATTCCACGTGTGTACTTGCAGCCGCCGATTTTAAAAAGATCTTTTCTACCACTCTTGACAAATTCAGGAAGCCCAACTTTTGCACTCAATACAACACTTCTTTGGCCAGCTATTTGAATTTTATTACTAGGTCGACAGTACTGCAGTAAGAATGTCCTGAGTGAGCTTTACAAATGAGGAGTAATGAGTTTGAGTTTACTTAACTGAAAATGAACTGGCTGCATTTCTTCTGCCGCAGAGAAACATTTATGAACATTATTTGTGCCCATCAAGTCCACCCACCAAACTCTTGCCCATTGATTTACATAACCAAACATGCTGCGATTTCTGCCTGTCTACTCAGGGTAGGATGACCTGAAACTCAGATAAGCATAGGTGGATTAGTTGAGTCAACAGAGAGACCGAATGAAAAGAAGCTAAGGAAATCGATACTTTTCGTAATAAGTCAATTGGATAGTAGCAGAGAACAGCTCACTATCTGCTTGCCCAGGATACATATTTGCCTGTCATCAGGAATGGCTTGTTTTCTCATTAAATGAGTCAATCTCGCGACGGAATAAATATTAACTTTATTGAGACAGTGCTAGGTTATGGCCAGCATGAATAAGAGAGGCTAGCTTAATCCGCGGCTAACCACCTGCTTAGCCGCTTCGTTCTCGGTCAGAGCCCTCTTCGGCTACTGCCCTACAAGCAGATGATGGTTCAACCCTCGGATAAGGTTCCCTAACTAAATTGCTACCCCTCGGTTGACCGTTTCCAATCCTACCCGTAGAACACTTGGGGAGCGAAAATTAGATCTCCAGTAACTTTAAGCCAGCAGCAGAACCCTTATTCTCCCTGGTTTTGCTAAAAAGCTAACATTCCATCTAAAAATGACAACACTTTGTAAGCTTAAAGAGGGTGGCTTTGTCTGTCTCGCCAGATGGCACGAAGTCATTGATTGGCTGGCGTGGACAGAAGACCTACGACGTCTTTGAAAGCAGGTTTTGGTATAGTTACCCATGTTTGGAAATAAGATGAAAGAGAAGAACTCAAGGAAAAACTTAGGAATCCATTTTGGGAAATTCAATTTTAGAGTTCGGAGAAAAAAAGCAGACAGAAAGTTAAAAAATTATTTGGAACTTGCTAGTCGTAATTGCTGGTTTATTAAAAATGACTAATTTATTTTATAAAAGATATGCATATTTCGTAATCGCTAGAAGATGTGAGCGAGTGTGAGAGTGAGGAACAATTCACGAATTATAAGTATATGATGAGCCTTTTCTCCTGGATAAAATATCAGGCTTTCTCAATAAATGTCCAAATATGAATCTTAGTAGACGAAAACATATGCCAATTCACTCATTTAATATGAATCACTCAATTATTAATTAAAATAAGAGTATTTTCTTGCTTTGGAAGATGAATTTATATAAAAAAACTTATAATTTATGCTTTAGCAGTAAATGCCTACACTTAATCCTTTTTGAGGCCTTATTGAAAAAGGCAGCAAGTTAATCTGCTCTAACTAAATGCACTCTCAAATGTTTGATTTATTTCTGCTGAAGGCCATAAATTTCAAAAGAATTAGGATTGGAAAGCTATGGGAAAGGCTTATGAAGGGACTGTGGAAGCAATTTGATGTGAAATGATGCAAAGATTTTTCAATTCTTCCTCATTTATTATGAAATTCGGAAAATAATGCCGTGGTTGAGAATGCGGTGTTCAAATTTATGTTAATATTATCGGAAAATTCTTTGAGAATCACAAGTTAAATTGAGACCGTAATTTTTAATGTCAACTGCTCATGAATAACTAAAACCTTTATGGTGGCCCAGTCGAACATGCCTAGTACCTAGAGCGACGTAAAAGCAGACAGATGGTCCTCAAATTGCGTGCAGACAGGGCATGGAAAATGATTTCGAAATGAATCGCGATGAGCGAAGTGATCATCCGAGCATGCAACTCCTATGAAGTAGCTAGGCAGAAATATAAATTGAATTGTCAACTTTAAAACTGAAATTTATGGTGGTTGAAGTGCTTAGTGACTTCGACTCCTTTGAGGTCACCTAAGAGTTATCAGCTTTGATTGTACTACGACTTGACGTTGTTGTTAATCAAGGCCGTATAACTAAGGCTGACTATTCCACTTTTGCAGCCATTGGATATGGTAAATGAAACCTCTGAACCGAAAATTATGATGTTATTCCATTTCGGTAGAAATGGATTTAGTTAGAAGAACCGCTGTCAGATGCATTCGACTGAAACTAAACACGGAAATTTGATACGATGGGAAAAATGAACGAAAGCTGATTCTTAAGGAACATTCTTGAAAGACAATCCCACGCCATCTTGATATAGACTTTATCCTAATCTGCTTTACTATTAGGAACCAGTCAACTGAGGGTATAAACATCTGTCGCGAATTGCCTCAATGTCTTTCTCAGGTCATAACAATGACTCCTGAGATGCAGGTGAGGGGTTGCAAATAGCGGAGCTCAACCGCAAAGCACTTCTTCCAGATGATGCGGCTACATCACCGACCAGCTAGTAGCCACCGTACTTGGACAAAGGCTTATCTGTGATGAAAAATCGCCGGACTATAAGCCTCCTTCAAAACTTTCTAGAGAAGCTAGTGACAAGGCTTTTTCTCTTCCCTTTTTTCTGATCTACATCGTAACAACATTTTAAAAAGCCATCAAACCCTTTGAACTTTATTATGAACGAATTAATTGTAGAAAAATAATAGAAAATATGGGAACGGCTTCTTGGTGCCTTCTCGTTTCCCTTTTGAAAAAGTACCGAATTTCTATGATGCTTTCGACGTGTTTGCATTGTTCTTTGGTAATGGTAATAAATTTCAAGTTTCAAGGAACAAGTACACATATAGTGACTGATATATCATTAAAAAACGGCAAGCTTCAGCAGTATGTTTAAGCAATAAATCTAGGATGTCCAAAGTGCAAGCAGTTACGTAAGTGATTGCTCAAGCGATTTACTAAATTGGAGTTAACACATGTCATGAGCCTTTTAAGACTGATCAGGAGGCAGATTAATTTTGGGACAGCACTTTTCAGAAAAACGTTAGTCTTCGGAATGGCTTTCAATCAGTTTCCACCATATTAATCAAAAGTAATTTTCCATCTCTGATAAGAGACAATTTTAAGCATTGCCAAGTGCCCACCACCTATGATAGCCTATTCTTGTGTACCACGGTACTCCTGTTTAGACATTTACATTGGCATGATTGAGCCATTTTTGCTCACCTAGTTTAACAGTTTGATGAAATTAACTTTTTATCAAAGTTGAAATTAGAACTTGTCATAAATAATACAAAAAAACATTGAGTACTTTATCTGACAAATCTAAGAGTTACTGATCTTGAAAATAATGAAGCGAAGTTATGATCTTACCCGATCTGGTCGTGTGGGATTCTTCCGTTTTAGAGTGGAAACGATAGCCCTCTCTCATTTATCAAAACACTAAACAATTCAAATTGAAGTAGCTGTCGAAGTGAAAAACAGGCTTTTTGATGAAAGAATTTAAAGGAACGCAGGGCCTTATTCGGTTCCTTCAAACTCATTTTAACTTTCGTTTCTCACGCCCCCCTGATCTCCTCTGCTATTATCCGGAGGCACTGTTGCAGCTTCAACCATCTCGCCCTGTTCCGACACCTTAGGATCAGCTACTTTTTTGAGAAAAGATTTTACACAATTGTCTTAACCACTTCAATGTTCGATACACTTAGACATTCAAATTCAACCAAAGTCGACCACTTTCAGATTTCACTGATAGTTAAACCTTTTTCCAGGTATCGTGGACCCATTGAATTGCTCAAATATTTAGAAAGGAAACAAATGCAGAAGAATTCATCATCCTTTTGCTTTAATTATATAATCATCTCTCCATATTTTTCTTTAATATTAAGACTGTCGTCGAATCCTCAGTTGCTATTCTACTGACTTTGCTAAGTGAAACGTACAGCTTTCTTCTTGATATTGGAGGCTTTATCTCTATCGAAGGCTCTTTTTGTCCTTCATATCCAAATAGTTAGACTTATCTGACGTCATCTGGTGTAATCACAACGGATAGTCAAATCCTGCAACTTCAATTTGCTTCTCATCATGGCCCAATATTTTGAATTATTTGAGGGCAGCGGAAAATCAAAATAGTCAGCATAAAATTTGCAATTAAATGTTCAGTCTTCAGTGTGGACGAAGATGATAAGGTTTGGAAAGAGAAGATACGAAATGAAATCTGTTTGGTTAGCTAACTAACCATGGAGTCGGCTTCGATAGTCCAGCTACTTCGTTAGTTGATATAGTGACAGAACGTAAAAAATAATGCACAAGAATCAATGGGTTTAAACCCATGTTGTTAGGTGATTTCTATCTAGAGCCGTTTAAGCTACGAGTTCTCAAGCGAATTAGTTTCACAACTCACCCTCATAAAAAGGCTGGGACGCCAGGTGTTGGGCTGCTGGCTGATTTAGTCGCCAGTTCTTCCAAATAAGCCTGCATCATTTTCATCGACTATAGAAGCCGGAGATTAGGTTAATCCTGCCTGATTGCGATCCTGTCGTGAATGATATGACACTGTTGTGTTGGACATTCATTAGCTGCCCATTTTCGACAGATGGCAATCAGCGCTCGCATGACGTTTTCAGCTATATTTCCAGGAGAAATACTTCCTCTCTTTGTTAGCTAATAAACATTTAAATAAGCTCTGTATGTAGGGAGGATTTAAATATCCTTTAATAAAAATTTTGGAGAGGGTGATTCTTTGCTGAAATATTCACTCATGAGGTGGATGAAAGCCACTGTTGCGGAATAAGAGCTTTCTATGTATACTAGAGACATACCAAGAATATAATAAATAGCCAGAGAACATTTGGGTATATTTATAAGAAATAGCTAAATGAAAAGCATCCAATTCAAAACTTTTTCGTTTCTAGACGTAATCTTTGTTTTCCAGGTGGTAACCAAGACAACTGATAATTCTAACGAGCACTGTACCAATGACAAGTTATGAAGAAGGGAGTGGAATCATGTTCAATCCTGCAATTTAACGATGAGTAGCATGGTTTAGAGCTTATCCAACCACATTTGAAAGATGGTCGAATATTTTATTGTTCACATCTGATCTTCCAGGACATCCAGCTAGTATAGAACTGAAAATGCACTTGTTAAATGACCACCAGAATCAGAAAGCTTGAAGTCTTCTTAAAATACTTCAAGAGTCTGGTAAGGTTAAGTAGAACCGGATCCAAAACCGACTACTATATGACCCATTACATAGTTTTGGACTCCTTTGAATGTTTAACGCCCATCCCAAGCGATAGTCTTAATGGTTTAATACCTTTACTATTCTGGAAAACCACGTTGCCTTGTGAAAATTTGCATACTTTAGCCCTTAAGATGGCTTACATTTAGTTTACGTTGACGTTTCCTGTTTTCTAAGCAATTGCTTACCTGCTAGTTGTGAGCATAAACTAGTTCCTATCCATGACCGTGCAACCTGAAGTAAATCATAGCTGCTCACTTAATTGGGATCAAACTGACACTTTATTTGGGATGAAACCCGATGTATTAAAACCTGTGGCAGACGAATCTATCGCACAATCTAGGTGAATATTAACTAGGAGCCAAATGTTGTAATGTTTTCTTTCAGTGACAAACCCGCTTATTAGTCTACTTGTTCTATGCCTTACTATGCTCTATATTCCAAAGTCTTTGCATAATTTTTGATGCATTACTTACTCTACCTTATTCAATACGTTCAAGGTAAGCGAATGCTAATTGCAGACGTATACAATGGGTTCACAAAATAAAAACACAGTACAATCGATTCCTATGGGACGCATCACTATTTGCATGTTTAGATGTTGATTTGGAGTGGATTAGATCAAAGCCTCGGTTCATTTCGACACTAATGCTAGCGATGCTGCTTATAAATAATCAGCCCATGTTGCATGGTGTTTGTTTGTGCGCCGGTGGTACAATGGTCATATTAATGTCAGATGACGAGGGCGCCAAAACGAATCACCTCCAGAGTATCTTCTCCCTCTCTAAACTAAGCCTCTAAAAGGCAAAACGGAGATTAAAATTCTGGACTTCTTCTGCGCACGCTGCCTACTACCTCTCCGTACATAGTGACACCTTGGGACAAACCATGGGTGAAAATTATTTTTCCAAAAGCACAAAAGAATGGTTGAATTCCTATTAGTGGTACGACTTAATTAAACTAGTTTGGGAAGTAAGTACTGAATAGGGCAGTTCCATCTCTAGGTAATTTATTACCCCTTAATGACGACTTTACTTGAAAGCGAAACTTTTGTTGATTTCCTAAATTACTGGCCAGTTGTGCATGAACATATTGTTTGAATCTTACCTTAAGAACTAGGTAAAATTTCTTTGATTTTCAACCAAGATTACTGAAAAAGGTCCTTGCAGTGATAAAAGATGAAGTTGAAGTCAAAATAGGTTTTTTCAAACGAAAAATTAGTTTACTTCATATGGTCCGCAGTGAGAGATCTTCTTTAACCACCGTGCCTCAAAAAAGTTTCCCACCTTACGGGCTAGTGATTTATCATCCGACTTACCTCATCTAATTCTGGACAAGTCATTCACCTGGAAGAACAGTCATTCATCCTCTTCCATGCATGACTAGAACTGCCGGCTGTGCACGTTCCTTCCTCAGGTGTCCCTAAAAATCGTCTGTCAGAATTCAATTTACTAAAAAGCATCTCTAATCGAGAGCTGAGCTAACACTAGAGTATAACTGACAGTAATTTTCCTGACGAAAACAGTGGCTTCTGACAACCAGGAACTGAAGTGTTCCAAGGTATAGTGAAAACACCGGGTAATTTCACAATCGATTCAGTGACATCAACACCATCAGCAATTCCGAAAGAGTTTAAAGCACCATATGAAGATGTTGCAGCCAAATAAAGTTAAATTTTTGTTTTTGATTTCTTAGTGAGCGTCTCGGTCGAAATACTGCGTCCTTCAACTCGCGGCAATTTGGTAAATAGATTTTTACCTAGCTATTTTCGTATCTACAAAAACTCAGTTGCTCCTTGCAAAGTAAAGATTAAGTTTTGCAGGCATATAGGTCTATAGTACTCAAAGGCAACCTGTGAATAAGGAAACTTTGGCCAGAAACTATTTCTGACTGATTTTTTTTCTAAAGTTGTTCCCAGTCATTTTGTTGAATCTATTCGGGCGTGTCTTTTCCTGTTTCACCCCTGCGCCCCCTTTGTTGTTTGTAGGAGTCATATTATTTGAAAGTAGGTCTGGAGAAAACTAATTACTGGTGAGAAAGTAAAAGAGTCCAAGAAAAGGGTTATTTATCCGAGGCTTTATATCTCAATCACTAACCATCCTTGGTTGCTATTCAAATTTTTGTTTCTGACATTGGCTTTCATTGAGTTTATTCAGAAATACCGCTGAAGTCCTGCTCTCGAATAACCTCACTGGTCAGGATTATTCTGCTGAAAATTTGATGAAAATGTTTTAAAACCTAGAGTTGACCAAATAAGTGTGATGAATAGGATCCATGGTTTTCACACGAACAAAAATTTGGGACTCTTTTCTGGAATCTGATTGTAAGGTTGGCAGAATTTAAGATAGGAAAACAGTGTGAGGCATTAGATCCTAATCATAAACAGTTGGGTGGTGGTTGCAGGCCTTAAACAGAGTGATTTGACAATTCTTGAAATCGTTTCACAGGCTTGACATCTCATGTGAAAGTATAAGATTTTATTTATCGAAGTTCTACAGCGCCGAATAGTTAGGACCTTGTGTGGAAGTCTAATAAACACATACACACGGTCACTTGCATTTGAACTTATGTTTGATGACGGTAACAAGAATGTTGTTGTTCGCACATCGCGCGCAGTAGAGCTGATGAGCTTTCAACGTTTCGTTACAAATTGTGACTTCAATTATTTTGAAAAAAAAGCCTTCTCTAACTTACTACGGCTTCTCCGTCCATTCGTTTATATTCGTTACACAATTAAATATTGATTTCACAAGAAGTAATTGTTCCTATGAAGGACGGCAAAAATCAAACCCCACCACTTCGTTTATTCAGTTAAAACAAAAAAAAGTATCGATACTTTATAGACAGTATCATTATGGACTGAACTGTATTGCGTAGGATTCCAGCCTTGGGTTCTTAAAATCCTATGATTGGGTAACTGGCATTCAGTGTAATCTACCTCAGGAAAGCCTATAATGAAGTTTCAGTAGATATCTACCATTGTATTATCTTGGACTGCCATTGCTCTGTAATGCATGCTTTACCCTTCCTAGTAGAAAAAAAGCGTGAGAAAAAGCAGGCTCACTCTTCCATACTTGAACAGATTATTATTAAATGTTATGATGAACGTCATGAAGGAAATACTTAAATGCCATAGACCAGAATTCTCCCATATACCAAAGCATTAAAGGCTGTATTTCTCCTGTCCACTTCCAATGGTAGATGTCAGTAATCAAGGCAAATCTTGAGGAGATCTGTCTTTCAGCACAACTGTCGAACTTACTTAACATACCAAATTCAGTGCATTCAATTCGCGATTTTAATTTACAACCCGTCTGGTCAGCCATCTTTCCCAAAGTCGGATAACACTTAGTCACAATTTCCTCATCATTATTCAGTCAGTGTTTTTTTTTTGAACGATTTGCATTTCGTTTGCATTTGGCTGCTAGAAAACTCATCTATCTCATCCTACTTTCTGTTACCGCTGGAATGAAATGGCAGATTCCAATATGTGGAGCAAGATGCGAAGTGATTCTAATCTTTCGGATTATCACTTTTTCCGGATAAGGATCATTTTACATAGTTCAAAAGGGCATCATTTTCGGAATTCAGTTATGAGACTATTTCATTTCATTTCATGGAAGTGAGGGAACTTAGTCTATTTAACACGATTTATTACATAATTAGTGTGAAAATATTTAAGTGATAACTGTTATTTCGCGGAAAAGTGGATTTTTTAGACAATAAAAATTATGCCACCGATTTATCAAGTAGGAATATACTCAAGATAAGGGAATGTCGCCTACGACCAGACGAAGTTTCAGACGCACGTAATGGGCACGCAGTGTCATTATGCCTCGAGCAGTTTACTAATTTTAGCGGCAAATTTTAGTCTGGTCATAAAATGTTGAGCAAAGGTATTATAACGTTGCGAAAGTTGATGGATTCAGTGGTTTGAAACTGATATTTATAAGAAAACCTCATGGCTTATTGAAGTGAGTAACTCGTTTCTGTGTTCAATTTTGTCTGAAAGCGATTGAGATACCTTTGACCAAAGAATTAGGTGCATAAATGTGTAGGATCTGGGATTTCTATGAGATCGGTAAATAAAGGTCACCAAGAATTTGGGTCATTGAATTTTTCCTATAACTTAAGAAGCAATAAGTGTAAAGGTTGCAAGAAAGTCCAAAAGAACTGGTGTAGGCCTTAAGAAGGGAGAGGTTTGCAAAATGAATCTACTACAAGAATATATGAGACTTCCGTAGTTTTCCCACGTGTCCTCTCCTGGTCAGATTTGCTTTCCCATTTGGCTTCGAAAATTCCATTCCAGAAGGATTGGTCCGCAGTTTGGTTTTCTGGTGTTATATGCCTGTCAGTCCATTTTTTCAAACCCTTAGTCCCACCGACGAAAAGGGCAGCAATATTCATCGGTTTCATTAAGAGTTGATGGCAAAGGTTGCTCTAGCATCATTTAGGATATCATTCTAAAAAGAGCCGAAAAGTTTATCCACTTTAATGTCTGTGGAAAACGCAAACTATTTACACATCAAGAATCTGCGAATGTGCCTAAAAAGTTGAAATACAGCGTTTGGGGAGTGGAATATTTGCTTACTGTCAACATTCAAAAAATTGCGTGCTAATGAGGCAGACGAAACTTCAGATAGGTAAAAAAACTGACGCAAAAATGAACCGAATTAACCATAAAATTTCCAATTGCAAACAGTAACAAAGTAAATTTTACCCTTCTATATAGAATTTCACATGAAATAACTGCCATTTAAAGTCGACTTCTTATCATTTCGTATGCTTAATTGCAGAATTATGTCGAAACGATTACTTTTACATAAGTGAAGTCCGAATCAGAACTAATTAATATTTCAGCAGGAAGTCCAGAAGTTGAATTCAAATGAAAAGATCGAGCTAGGAATGATAGCTGGAATATAATTTTCATCATCTGCTTATTTTCAGCACACATGGAATTGAAATGATTAGCTCGACGAATAAATGCACAAAAGGACAGGGAATTGGAGGATACGAGACTCTGATGAACTGGACACCATTTTAGCTATATTTTACCCAGATAAAACTCGACAGAGTTTCTTCTCAGGATCAAAATCTTTCTCAAAATCATCCTGCAGTTGCTTTTCAGGTGACTTTGAAAGGAACGTAGAAGCCTTTATAATGGGAAAATTGTTTTTCAATCCCCATCTTGGGGAAAAGAAAGTGCCCTAGTGTCGAACAGACGGAGAAACTCCAATTCGGCAATCTCTTCGTAAATAGGATTCAACAATTTGGACCGTTATTCCGATTTCGGACCGTAAATGATCAAAAATGGTTTCTGTTCTTCTGCGATGTTATTCATCGCCACAGTCTCATCTCTGCAGCTAGAAGTTAAAATTTCACAAGACCTGTCCCCGTGTACTCGTCGTTAAATGCACACACATGCATATATCCGCCTATTCTCACCGGCGGGCACGCATGAGGATTCCATCAGGAATAACTCAGATCTCATATGGAGGTCATGCTTAGGAAATCAAATGGAAATGTTCGCACGATTTTATACATAAGCCTTGGCAAACATCAATGGAATGACCCTGGCCTGCTTTTCACTGCCGTTGTAATACCAACTAATGCTGGCTTATTTAGATGTAGGTTCGTGGTAAATAATACGTCAGAGCACTAAACAATTCAAACAAGAAACAAGTAGTATCCAGTTATTATTCTAATCCCTTATTCTCCTGAAGACCGTTAACGCCTTTTATTTTTCGCAAAGGATTGTCCATTCACACACTTAGGATCCTCTGAAAATCACGAAAAACCGAAACATCTATCCCTATTTGCGTTTTTAAACTTGACTTTGATTTACGTTTCTCTCTTACCTAATCCTAATAACAGGATTTTGTTGTTTTCTCTTATCTGGAGTACTGAAACTGATAATATATTCATGCATTAATGAATACTATCAAGAGAATAGTAAATGATAAAATAAAAATTAACTGCTACTGAAGGCAGGACGATAAAAATAAAATATTACTAGGCTTTTTTCAACCAGAAATTTTTATATTTCCATGGATAAGTCACTAGGACGTCTAGGTATCAAAAATTAACTTTGTGGGCTCTTTAAATGTGGTTGATGAAAGAATAGGCTTAGGTAATAAAAACTGAGGTTAAATAGAGCTGTCAAATCTTTCTCAGAGCAGTTGTTAGCTCACCAATGCTTAGAATCTTATTATTTCACGTTCAAAGATATTTCTAAATCTTATAGGCATCGAATGTCCTGTTGACATCCAAAAGAGTTGCCTAGAATTCAAGTGCCCAATATTCTGTCAGTAAAGATTTTCGTAAGAGACCTTGATCTCATTAGACTGTCGGCTATTAACATTAGAGACTCAAACCTCCTGATCTGGATTCCATTCGCAAATCTGAGAACTTCTTTAAAATAGCAATATTTTTTACAACGTGGTTAGGACCCACACATATTGATGGGTGTTTAGGCCGTATGTGAAAAGTTTGAAAACCGTCAGTGCATGTCCAGTTAGTGGAATGACCACTTACATTGACTGCACATTAATCTACGGGTATAGTCAAGTGAAACTCAATTAAACATGCTCAAAATTACTTACCTTCTGGGTAAATAGATTCGGTTAGTTACAATGCATCTATATGACTGTCAAGTATTCCATCTAGGGGGTGAACGGAAACTGATTCAAGTTGGTTAAAAAGTAGCTCAAAGCTAAAGGAGGGTAAACCAAAGAGCAAATGCTACATGTTGTGTTGCTCAACCATATCATCAGAGAGGTCAGTGTTAGGTCACCATCATGACCCATGTACCAATTGCACATTGTTCTAGCTTCGGGGACGCAATTGTAGGGATGTGGATGGTAAGATTAGAATATAAACAAACGTCTCTGAGAAGGTCACCCTGTTGTCACGCTGCTGGTTGAACTGGAATGGAGGTTTGATTATAAATTTTTGCCTAAAAAAGCTCATTTGGAAGCATTCTAGTTATGCAGTCCAATACTAGCAGTAGAACATCTTCAGGCATTGCTATACAGAGATGCTAATAGAGTGGATTAAACTGGCAAGTAGTTCGAGGTAGAAGTCGGTTAGTAGTGAACAGTGTCTCTATGTAAATTTCTCTCAACATATTATCTTCTCCTCTTCATCAGTTTGCGTGCGGGTCATTGTCAAACTCAGGTGAGGTACTTAATTGACTCGTCGAACAATTTTGTTTTCAATTCTGTTCAGAGCTTCCGTTTGCAATCAGCCCCCACTAACTTGGATGGCGAAGAGGTGACGTTTGGATTCCCTGTGGCTTGGTCCAGTGAGATCGAGAAAATCTTCCAATCTTCAAATAAAAATTTGGTGAATAGTGATCGAGTCAAAACTGTGATCTCCCACACCGAATGCGTATAGGAAAGTTTCTCTAGAATTAAATCAAGAAACCATCTAGTAATTCTCGATCCTATACTCTTGAATTACAACCAAAACTGATGATTTTCCTTCTCGATATAAAATCAGTTTACAAATCGCATTAAGTTAATATGGATCAGGTTGGGAAAGAGAAGTAATTCTTTTCAAAATGTATTGTTTGCACAAACAATGTTGGACATTGAGATAATGCAATACTCCACCTCTTGGAAGCCACCAATCAGTATAACTGTAGAAGAAATACTCGCGAGTACCAAGCTAAATAACGAAGCACATAAATACGTGGGGATAAGGCTCCATGATTTACGAAAAATGGCTTTAACAGCATCAGCTAAGCCTATTCAGAATTCCTCACAAATCAAATGCAGCCCCACCCCAGACTTGCACCCATAATTTATTATTTATTTGGTACTATTTTTCATTACTATTTATTAATTAATCGCTTTACACTGCTGGATTCTTTTAACAAGGATCACCAGCTGGGTATTCTTACAATACTGTTTAATCCCTATTGTTCTATCCTGGTATATTATAAATTTAATCAACTGAGTTTCCACCACGAATACTACTTTATAACTGAAGTAGAGTAAAACCTATGATTGGTTTGAACAAGATACAGGCGAAAATGAAGCACTGTAAAATTATTTTTTTGAATATTTTACTAGTAGATAAAGTTCGATACGAACCGAGCTTGCCGATTAGGAAGCTAGACCAAAACCCCAAGTTGTATTGTCCGCTTCGAATACTGCCACGCCTCTGTTGTAGACATGCATAGTTTCGCTTATTTTTTATTTACTCCCCCACCCATTTGGGCAAGTCTTAAAAGCTTATTGGGAGTACAACAGAAGTACAAATAGCTTTTACAACAGATAGCACACAACAGTTAACACAGAAAACGGTTCTCTGATAGCTTCTCTGGCGTAGTTTCTGTGTATAGGTAGCAGTTCCACTTCAGCTACACTTCGTAGTGGTACCTCGTCCTTCCTCGACATTGCTAAGGCCGACAATCTTTATACCTCTTCCAGAAGTTTTTTCAACTTCCTGGCGGAGACTCCATTCACTGCTACATGCATGCACTTTCCATAGTCCAGTTTGAGATCATGAATCCAGGCATTTACGTCGTGCCTAGTTTACCAGGCTGCACGAGGTTGTACTTCTGCTGGTATAATCCAGTGGGTGATTAGCCCTATCTGGCCGCCCCTCTCATTGGCCCCCAGAGTTGCCCCTGGGGTTAACAGTGGTCGCCACGAGGAGGTTGAGAATAGGTGTGACCACCAGACATTTATGGTAGATAAATATTTCCATAGCAATCGTGTCCTTGAACCCTAAATAAAGCAATTTAAATTTATCAACCCTCTGTTTACCACATTCGAATTTAATAGCATGCTGGAAGTGAATTCCATGTTCATCCATGGCAGTCTAGGTACTAGTGATACACCAGGATTGGGAATGAATGCCGAGTAAATAGGAACAGACTTTGCCGTAACAAAGTAGGAGTTGAAGCTACATGCGGAAATCAATGACGCACTTCCATACCGTGCAGTGAAATAGTCCGATTCTATGAAGTTAAAGCCCTATCGCAAATACCACACACAAAATGGGTAGGATTTTAAAATCCAGGAAGAAATGAAACGGCATGGAGTATTGTTTATTACTTACGTGTCTACTGCTTATCACGAGCACAGGTGGGTTTTTTGGTAAATCTGCTTTCGATGTCATACCATGTTGACGACGCACAGCAGCGATATATCATAATATAAACTGAATCCCTGTATTGAACTGATGGGCAAACTGCCATCTTCTTTGAGTCCATACAATTAAATACCACTTTACCATCACGTCGAAGATTGCAATCGATTTGTTAGTCTAGATTTAATGTCAGTGAAGCAAGTTCTGCCATAATAATTTTCTCCTCAAGACCCATTTCGATGAAATATAACGCCTTGATGCCTCATGGAACCTAAGGGAAACTAAGGGTGTTCTGGAAGCGCGATTAAGTTTAACTTACTCTGCTCATTGGCTCAATCAAATGTGATGTTAATCACACCACCTATTGTCAATGATATTGCGCTTATTTATTGAGGAAGTGAAGGGTATTATGATACACACTCTTCGAAACCTAGAAGATGGGCTCTGGGCAAATGTACTACCATAGCTGTGTGTAAGAATTCAAATTATCTGAGGTCAATCGAACTCACTTTGTTTTAATCCGCCTTTGGATCCCTCAAATGTGCCAGTCTTTCGTCATTTTTGGTACATTTTCATTAGCTCTTAATTGGTTTACTTAAAAACTGCACCGCCTAGGAGAACTTCCTGATTTCGAAGGATTTTCTGGCAGGAACTTCCAATTTATAGCATTTGAACTCCTCATAACCATCATTCTCTTATTTAATTCGATTTCAACTCATTTGCAATCCTATTCATTGATGGGTATTTATTAACGATCATCGAGAAGGGCGATCTTATTTGACGAAATCGTTAGAACTAATCAGAAACGAAATGAATACTTGAGAGGACTACTCCTTGTGGATAATAATCGGTCCAACAGGTTCGCGAACTCATATGCAAAAAAATCGCCAATGGGAATGAAAGATCACTGGTCAACAGCACTGGGCAAACTTATTCGAACAAAAGAATAGTCCGAAAGGTCGGTCAATGTAATCACCGAAAGGGCGCTGTCGATCAGCGAAATGGTCCCTTTGAAAATGGATATCGTTTTCATACTTAGAGAAAACTAGGGGAGGGAAGAGGATAGGTGCAAGGGATGTTAGTATTACTGCACTTTTCAGGACATAGCCTTACCTGAATTTGAGGTCAACTGCAATCCAGGTCAGATGCGACCAAAACAGATCTTGGTCAACTCAATTTATCAGAGCCATGTATTTTAAAATTCTAATTTTAATTAAATCCACTGCTGCACTAACCGGAAACCATTGATTTACATAGGACAGGCTGCAATTGGCTAGGTACTTCCGTTACATGAAGGTAGCTGTTTATCAAAATGAATTTATCTTTCACCTTTTGAAGCTTAATAGTCAGCAAGTTATCTAGTTTGTAATTCTAATGGATTAAAAAATATAGTTTTTAAGAGTAGAGCTTGTGGAGCAAGTTCGGTAATGGTCTCAAATACTTCCGAGGTCATGCTTGCAACTCTAGCGTCCCTATCCGGCAAATCTCTTTTCTCTGGGAAATCCTCAAATTGAAAACTGTCTGCCTTCCTTCCAGAAAGATTGTAAACTCTGACTTATTCGGGTCAAAAGAAGAAGCGGGTCTGTCTTGTGGCTTTTCAAGGTGTCTCCAGGCATTAGCAGCGACGACGATTGAATAACTGAATGTGACAAGTCAGTGCACTTTTTGAGCTATTGAAATTAAAAGCCTTTGATGATCTTAACAGAGTAGAGGCTACCGAACGGGTAATACCAGTAACTAAAAGGTAATATGCATGCTTGGTGCCTCGTTCAGGAGAGAAGACCCACTTGCCTTCGGATGACAACCCTTCTCATATACTTCCATCATTTTTCGCAATTCTAGCATCAACCAAGCCGGTGACTCTGATGTCTTTAACAGATTATTTTATATGATCCAGTTTAACCAATATGGTTGGCTGTGGCCTACCGGTGTGACCTAATGATATGCAGCGATAGGTCACACAACAAAAATATGAAATCATGGGTGGTGATGATAACCCCACTGAATTCTTTTGATCCTAGATTTGCCAAAGAACCGAAAATCAGAAATACCAGCAGATTAGAAACTTATTAATTTATCCCAAAATTTAGTAGGAAAGTAGTGAATATATTCAAGCTTACAGCAAGACAAGTCTTGAGGACCTCTCTAAGGACTTAAAGTAATAAGAAGTAGAACGTTGTGGATAAATAAAGGGCAGCAGTGAGAACAGAAATATTAATTTTTCTGCCAGTCAGTCGATTTTGACAGGCAACAGAATGTCGAGAAAAAAATGGTGATATTCTTATAAATCACATGCCGCAATGTCATCTTAAGTAATTCAGACTCTTTCGAAGTCACCTTAGTTGTCCATTAATCTATTGGCAGAATTAGATGATGAATTTCTATCCAGAGCTACTTCGTCCTATTTCGAAATACTATGTAGCTTAAAAGAGTTTTTTTGCTTTAGTTGAATACGTGTTTCAATTGATTTGATGAAAACGGTGTTCATATTTAGGTGAAAAGGATCTATCGATGGACTGGTACGCATCAGTCAAAACGAACACTTTATTACGCGTCTTTTAGCCATGAATAATTGACCTTACCAACAGTTTCTTCATGTCCTGCTTGGATTACAGCAGTTATGGTATTGTAATCGCCGAAGTGTCAGTATTAGAGAACTATTCAGGGCTTTTGTGGTCAATAGAAATGGAGCCTTCTTGGTCAGGTTTTCTTCTACGGATCCTTTGCGAGAGCTCTTAATACTTTACGACTTTGAGAAATCAAAGACATTGGCTGGTCCTAACCCCACTTTTGCTCTCACTTCCATCTTCTTCTTGCGGATTATTAATATATCTTTCCCAGGAAAGACCTTTTCCTTCATCACTAGCTTTGAATAGGAATACCTCGATTACCCGCTTTCTCATTTCGGCTTCTCCTTGTAGATGGGCATTAATCAGCATGGCCAGTCGTTCTGATAGCTTTAAGGGTTAATAAAGGATCTGTTTTCTAGACTGGTTAACGTTGTCATTTTCGCCTTCTCATATGCAAATAAATTTGTTCTAGTAATGTAGCTGTGGTTTAAAAGCACTAGTAGCATTTTAAAATTGCTAAGCCTCAGAATTTGATCTGAAGTGTTGAGAAAAACGAATACGCCTCATCTGACTTAAATTTACTCAAAGGTTCAGCAAATGTCCACTAATCAAAACCCCTGCGATGCTTTCCGCCAAAAGCGTGATTTGGATTTGGATTTGTCTCCTTCCAGGGGTATCAAAATTTACTGAATTCGTTTTCATGGCGAATTATTTTTTTTCCAACTTAAAATCAGTAGATGAAATTGAACTCTGGCTTTGGTAAAAATTTGCCCTAGCGAAAATGTATGATGTCGTTTATCCACCCATTGATATGCCTTACAAGTCCAGTATCTTTTTCAACGTTGTTTAGGCATGTACATCTGAGTATTAGAGAATTAAGTATTACTGATGTTCACAACCATTCGAAGTGTGGTGGCGGTGGTGGTGGATACTGCCAACTGAGGTGTAAGGTGAAAAAAAAAAATTTTTTTCGTTCCACCGATAGTGTAGAGTTTGCGCGTACATTTGACTCATCGGATGACACGGATTCAAAAAACCGGCGCTGCGCATCCAGTGATAGAAACGCCCATTCATATCAGTGAATGCTGGTCTTCTGAGAGACGGTTAAATAGGTATTCCTGATTCAGATATGTGGTAAAGCATGTCTCCTTGCATAAATGGCCCTCATTCAATAAAGGTGCAGAACAGCTACTTATATTGACCATTAAAGGTCCCACAGATTTTAATAAGTAGTTCTTGATAGAAACTTGTGTAGAGGTAGGTTAGCTTAGATCAGAATCATTGAATGATAAATATGAATGAGTTTCGCGGTTTCTACTAGTCGTGAATATTCAGATTGGTGCAAATGAAATGAAAGGAAGGTCGAAAATCAGAAAATTACAACCCTCATGAGAAAAGATGATCTGTTATGACCCAAACTATGCAAGGCCTTTTCATCATCATAAAGAGAGCTCTCTACTAGGAAAGTCACTCATAAAGAAAGGGAAGCCTATCGAAAGGAAGTAACTTCAACCTTCACTCCATATGGGTTCTACCTCGCTTTAATTAGCTATTGAACCCCAATGAGATTCCCGGATACTTCCAAGAATTATTGGCTTTAATCATTTTTAGCAAAAGGTGCCCTAAATGAATGTAAAGAAATAATAGATGCAGCGCAGTATTATTCTACTGTTTTTGAAAAAAAATTGATACTACATTGGGTATGTCAGTGAATAAGCCCTCAAATCAAATCAGCTGTCAGTGCAAGTTAGATTTTGACCCTGGCAATTTAATTAAATTAGCCTGTCGTGCACTTTGATTGGAATTAAAATTGATCGCTTAAAGTAATCACAAAGTAAAATTGCACAATCATCCACAAATTGATTAATTAAAATAGCTAATACTCAACTTGATATCGTTGGAGAACAGTAGTGTTCTGCACTACTGCCTCTAGAATTTGCCCCCACATTTGCCTTGAGTGAGTTAATTGAAAGATAGGGATGTTTAGATATGACTGCAGCGGCTTTAGTATTCAAAGTAGCTGCCGTTGAGCCCAAGGGCGTTACTTGCTCAGTGTCTACAAGCCAATAGCAGAACACTTCCTCTCGTCCATGCAATAGCCCCATTTATTTTCAATCACCACTATGTCATTCCCGCCGCTACTGCTACCTTGCCCAAGGACATCATGATGTTGCAAATATGCGCGCACCTTCTTTCTAACAGCAGTACTGAGAGCTTGTCTTTTTAGCCAGGGAACAATAGGACCAATAAAATGGCTTCGCTGCAAAATTACGCCAAATCAATAGGGCAATCACGCTTCTACGAGAGAGAATCGAAAGGGTCAAAGGCTATCTTTTATGACAAGTGGAAAAAAAGGCGTGTAATTCAGTTTAGATTTCGCTATATCCTGCTTTATCCTTTTAATTGGTGTTTTTGATGTTCTCCGAGAGACTCATCCTTGAACAGCCAAATCACTCACCATGTCCCTTTAAAGGGGTACGCACTGGCATCATGCTTGATTGCATTTTACCGTAATGGAGTACCCTCATACCTCAGTGTCTCTCTAAATGTGATATTAGAAGGGTAGGTCAGAACTTTTCGTATCATATCTGGCTGCAATTTGAGACGCACTTCAGCTAAGATACCATTAGCATCGAGAAGAATTCTGGAAAATGGGAAATGGAGAGGAGTCAGTTCTGAAGTGGGACTGATCGTCAGAGAGTGGCCTTGAATGCAGTCGCTCGACGGAGGCAATCAAAGACAGTGTCTTTACAGAAAATATTTTTGTTTCAAGAAACATCAAATCAAGCAAGTCTTTAGCGCTCCGGAGATTAGTTTTCTCATTCGTGATTTTGTCAATGACTTTATTAAAAATGATAGAAATTGAGATTATTTAATCTTTGAGAGGACGAGAATGCCAATAGAAGTAACCAATCATTTAAACCCAGAATCTTAGGTTTCCTGTGCCACTATCCTCTGCAGGACTTTCCTTTATTCGAAGGTACTGTCACCAATAAGACTTTTCAAATAGCCACTTCCTGATAAACTACCTAATGTCTTTTTGATCGGATGGATCTCTTTTAAAATGAATTTTTCTTTCTGCCTCTTCAACTTCTGTGTCCTAGAAACCCTCTGAGTGATAACCTTTCGAATTAACCGAACTTATTGCTAATTCTGATAATGGTAAAAGGCGTGATATTTGAATCTTAACATTCTTTATTTATTGGGAGAAGAAGGGAGTATTAAGGGTTCTGTTGATAACTAATTAAATCAACAAAACACATCTTGAGTAGAAGAGAAGTTGATCGTCTTCGACAGAGCTCAGCCGTATTCCATTGGGGGCTGAAATGTTAAATTTCTCCGTCAGATTTATTTCCCCCTAAAGTGGCATTTATTAGAAAATCTTTTTCTTTAATTTCTGCTTTACTGGTTTATGCCGTGAGCGAAGTGAAGGCGAATTTATTTTCCGGGACAGAAATGTTATGGCTATCGGCGGAAAAGCAATCTGGTCATTCTGAGGTCGCGTGCCGAGCGATTCGTCTTTTCCTCGTGCCTAATAAATAAGTCTGCCCAGATCTGTGTTCGTTTCTGGGTCTGTTTTGAAGTAAACTTGGACCAGCTTTACCTAATGCATTTCTGTTATGGGAATGAAATCCACATCTCTTCGTGGAACCATTTGAACTCCAGTAAAATGAACACCGATCCTGGTATCGAAAGTAACGTATTTGATGTGTCTTTCAGTAAAACTGAGGTTCTTAAGAGAAAGCAAATAACATGGCGTACTTTTAGGAAAAATTGCTGGAAAATTCAGTTGCACAGTAGTAACTGAGAAGACCTAATTTCTGAGAAGGTGAAAAAGGCTTCTCCATTTTTTTTAAATGGAAATTTATTTTACCGCAAAGTAACTTGATCTGATTCACTTCGGGCTCCCTCCTAACACTATGAATGCTTTCGGATAAAAAAAATAGTCGGTAAGCGAGAAGCTGTCTGTTTTGACTTATCCCATTAGAAAGGGAGCTTGGAATCCTATTATGTACATACTTCATTCAACGCTTGATGTGCTCAATCACAGGCAAGGACACTTCCTGATTGAGGAAATTGGGGGCAAGCAAAAATTGAAAGCAAAGACTCAGAAGCTGCTTGAGTGTGAGATTATTGGGGCAGCCTAAGAGAGCGAGAGTCCCACACAAAATGAGCTTAGTGTAACCCACATTCTTTGATTGCTACACGAGGTTTAAATATCAGCCATTGAAGGCTTGGAAATGTTAGAATAGCAGAACTCATTCATTTTTCAATGCATCCAACCTTCTTCTTGAGTTGTGAGAAAAGTAACTTTTGTCTAAGGTATTCATAATTGCCTGTTTATCAAACCTAGATTGAGTGTCACTACCCTCACAAAAATTCCAAACCAACCCCGTGATGTTTATGGATTTTGGCAAGTTAAGCATGTTGCCTGTCAGCTGGTCAGGCTGTTTAAGATGGGCGTATACATTTGCCTCCCCATCCTGGGCACTCTAAATCCCCTGCATGTCTCCTGTCAAAATGAAATCTGGCAAACAAAATTCACGCTTTTGCTTTTGACGGGCACACCTTAACGAGGGTATTTTGCTCGCCAAAATAGGTATCGTCCCTTCTGTTCACTGATTGTTTTTGCAGAATTTGCTGCTACTACTGCTTGCATTTATATTTTATGTCCATTTTGCATTCCCCTGTCAACTCTGTCCAGCTCCACCGTTCTGGACTGAAGAAAAGTTTGTCTGCTTCTCTCCAGAGAAAACTGACAATAGGACAGAATCCTGAACGCTTGAATTTCCCCATAGTGCGCGAAAAACTAATGTTAATGTAAACTATCTGGCAGAAAAGGACTTAAATGGCGAGTTGTGATACTTTCAATAGGGCTATTTTTACCAGAATTCAGTGCAAATTGTTCCGACAACAGTTGACAACATCAGATTGTTATGGCAATATTAATATTCAAGTCCATTTTACCGGAATTCTGGATGCCGGCAGAAAATGTGCAGATTAAGTGTGGTTCCTTATCGAACCCCCCACGATAATTGTGAAGATTTGATTTTATTTTCAAGAACTGCCCTCCTGCATTGAACTCAAGGTAATTTAATTATTAAAATCTAAGAATAAAATGCAGGGCCACTGAAAGGCAGATCAAAGGGGACCAAGGGTCATGAAAGGGGCTGCGTTCCTCTAGGAATCCGGTCTCCATTGCGACTGCCTTAAATAACAGTTGAAGTTCAATCTTCGAACGACCACCCTTCAACCAGCATCCCTTTCAATTTCTGCCTGGGAGCAAGTAGTCATCTTTCGAACTTATCCCTTGATTGTAGAAAATCTGAGCATTTCGGATCGATGATTGTAGGTGCTAATGAACCACTGCTCTGACTAGATCAGCTGGGGCTGGCAAGTCATCTCTAATCATAATCAGAGTTCTCAGCAGTTCCCGTCTTCCCTTCACTTTAGGAGCCGATGTTATCACCACGCAATTGTGGGGTGGTGAGGACTGGGTTCTCTATCTATTAATAGCGGTAGTTAAGCGGAAAGAGTATTTTCAAAAACCATGAAAATCTACTGCACTTTGGTTTCTTAAAATGCATTATTTTTCTTTAGCATTATTGATCTCCAAAGGCATTCAACTCTAGTTCCATTTCAGATAAGAAGAATTTGCTGAGAATTTATGAAAACCAGATATTATTGACCACGCAATAGGGTTGTTTTAGATAATTCCGGTACTTGCTTAAAATCATTTAAGATTAAACTATTCAACCTTTCAATACTATCCGTATGTAAAATAGTCTTGCTTGCTTTGAGCCAGTAAGTGACTATTAAAACAGATATCAAATAGCTATAAATATTCTTCAAGACTGAAGATATCAGTGAGTAACGAAGGAGCCCCATGTGCTACCTCAGCCAACGGGACTTGAAACAGTCTCCTCCAAATAGGTCTTTGTCGCGCACTTTTGGCCTGTCAACTAATTGCGACCAGAAGGCAAAAATGTCAAGTGGACCTATATTTAGTTTGGTGCACGGACTCCGAATACAACACGAATTTCAAATCTACCACATTATAATTTCCAGTTAAGAAGCTCACCTTGGAAAAAATGTCAAATGGATCGAAACGATTAAATGGTTCTTCTGTTTTAATGGAAGCCATACAGTTTCAGGCAACATTTTCCTCTATTCTAAACAGTTAGATTACCGAGTGAATGCACATACCACTCCTGGATACTGTTTTCAACAAAGCAAAAACTTATTGACCTCCAGGAGAGCTTCCCAAGTGGCACAAGAAGGATTCCCATCAAGCGCCATTTCTACTGAAGGTCATTTTGTAGACCAGCAAATCGAAGATTCCCTATTCTCCTTCTTCCCCTTTTACGACATTTTGTTGGAGTTACTGCATGGTCATGGTAGCTAGAATCCGCCCAAACATTGGTTATTCTATTGCTCATTATGCTTGCAATAAACGCTGGATCACGCAAGCGAAAGCTGAAACTAAAGAACGTGTGGAGAAGGAAGAAGGGACTCTGAATGATGAAATATTCTAGGAATATCTGAATACCGAGAGATAACTTAGGTTGGCCTAACCTGAAGGATCAACGCAAGATCCATCGAAATCCAAACAGTGCATCGCACTGGAAAAGGCTGTTAAGCGTCATGCCTCTAAAAGTTCCAAATCTTATCTAAGTGAAGGTTAAATAAGACGTCGATTTCTGACTGTCCTCACAATCACTGTCCCAAATCGAGGTCTGATAAGATAGTGGGGCATGAAAACGCTTAATTAACCTATGAAAGGAAAAAGTCAGAGCCCTCCCAACCCATTTTACTTGTGGTCTCTTTCGGGAATGTTTCTCCTCTCCATTTCCGCCTATTTAATAATGAGACATTCACTTTAGAGCTGTAAATCAAATCGAAAAGCGGCACTAGCTTTCGCTGAACTGATTCTGAGTTTCGAACACGTCCTACGCATTTGATTCATCAAGAATACTTAATTTAAACTAAGTTTTGTCATTGCGAAGTGAATTTGAAATGTTCCAGGAATGAATATCAGCAATAATCCTGGGGAGAAGTTGAAAACGATGCTTTGATGGCCATTTGTTTGCTCTGCTGAGTTAAAGAAGGCAAACGTGCTTAATTCATTCCTATTCTAACTTATTTTCAGAGCCGCCTTCTGGAATTGCTAGTTCTCTGCCCATCTCGATTCAGCAATTTCTACTTAATCAGAGGGTAGATCTCTTTTACTTCACTTTTGTTAACGCCTTTATTATCCATTTGGAATAAATTTTTCAGGTATTTTAGTGTTTCATCAATTCCATTTTGCTGGAAAATTGAAAGTTTTGAGTACTTTGCTTTGTGCAAGACTCCGTTCCTTCCAGCGACGAGCCAGTCAGATTCTCACATTTCTGTGACAGGTCGATACAGTTCAGTTGACCCTAAAGGCAAAACTGACAGAGGTAAGGGGTCATACCTGTACTCTTACTTGATTTTGTCCAACATTCAAACTCCTAATAGCTAGTTTAATATAGTAGCAAGATGAATGAAATACCCCATTTCTGAATGGAGGATTGAAACTGCTTCCGGCTTATGGAAACTTATGGAGTGCGACGGAAGGCGTCAACACCCCCCGCCATGAACTGGGTGTGTGGTCCGCCTTTGCCATCATCCTTTAAGATTGCACTGAAAGGCAAGCCATGCCCCTACACTAGAACCGCATTGAAATGAATCACGCATCAGGAGGAAAAAGAACGCAAATCCCAAATTCAGGAAGTCTCTTTTTTCAAAAATTCAAAAAATCTCGAGTGCTGCGTATCAACCGCTAAATACTGCTTTGCAAAAGAACCATTTGTGAATGAAATTTCTCTTCAACTTAATTGAAAGATTTGGGGCAGGATATGCCTAGTTTATTAACAATTTTAATGCAAGACGTTTGTGCGCCAATTTTGTATGTCAGGTTTCTAGACAATCATTAGGAGAATACGTAACGTTCTTCGCATATAAACAACATATTTCCTCTAAATCCATAGGCCAGGTTTCAGAGATTTATATGAGATCTTAATAAATGTTGTACAGCTAATAATATATTTTAGCTGATGCAGTGTACCTTTCTGATTCTAAAGAATTTCTTAAAGAATCCGGAAAAAAGAAGAGCTCGTAGTTAATCAAATGCCACTCAATTCTCTTTCCACTATATTGCAGCTTAACAGACATTTACTTGATGGAAGACGCGAACTAAGGCTGAATTTCGTATATTAACTCAACCCAGAGTCCTGTTAGTTTATACAGTAATTAAGAAAGATGACATGGAAACAGAGTGCGAAAGAATCCCATCACAAACCCAGTTTAGATGCTAAACGTTATCTGCTGGTTTGGCGTACTTCTCTCTGAGACAAGATATGTTCTTCCGGTTGAAGGACTAGGATTGTAAATCATTAGGATTCGTCAACTTTACATCATTGATTTTACTGAGAATTCAAACTACTTTTAGTGAGTCAGTGAGTAGGTGACAAAACGCCGACAGATTTAAACGGATCCGATTACCCTAAACATTTTGAAAATGGTTAACCATTTCTGAAGAGCATTTCGAATTTTCTGATGAGAGCGCGTGTAGTTTGAAATATTTTTCCGCGATACAAGCCATTTTATATTAGTTATAAGCACCAATGACATTACTTTATCTGCCTTCACTCTTTTGGATCCTCGGCAGCTCCTGACAGCCAGTAATGTGGTTTTTTAAATCATCGTGAGCTAATTGTAGGTGGCCATGTCAAATTCATGCTTAAAGTCACATTGTTCACGGGTGATGTTTCTTTCTTTTCTACTAGTCAGCGAAAGAAAGCATGCTAGACATTCTGCAAAACAAAAAATTCAGGACGCATCCATGTCCACAAAAAATGACAGGCGGGCACAGATTTCTGGTAGAAATGTGGCAGTCACCACGAGTATATTAAAGAACCTGAAATAATTTCCGGACACAAAAACACGCTCATCACTCTCATGTGTCTATGTAAGCGTTCTAAAGTCGAGCACTGACTTAAGGATGAGTTTTTCCGGCTATTTTTCCACGGAATTCAAATTACCACTAACCTGTGAGGCATCACATAGACATGTAATTACAGGGAGATGGTTGGATTATTGCTCCCTTCCTGCACCAAATGGGAAAGGGAGAGGTGGCCCTTATTTTCCTTTTGTCTGACTTCCTGTCTGCGCCCCTTTCGAAGGTAACTACATGTGGATGAGGGAGAAAGGAAGTGGGCCTGTGTTTCAAATTCGAAGCTAAAAATAACACAGGCAGTCATCTTCACTCAACCTGCAACTCGAAAAATCAAATACCAGTTTCAGAAATATACAGTTAGTTGTGGAATTGGCTAACTTGAAGGCACGTCAATTGTGATTCATTAAGAGTAAGCGATTAAGATCCTGTCAGTATAGCTCGGACAATCCTAGAAGGCATGTAACGGAGTAGAGCCAGTAAAGTACAATCGCAACTCACTTCCTCCAGAGCCAACCTTGGAATGAACATATCGAGCACTGAATTCTAGCGACAGTGCTTGATTAAAGGCTTGAGTAGAAATATTTTGTCACAAATATGATGGCTTCAGGACTTCCCCAAACCATCTTAACAACTCGAGTGAGCTTTTTCTCGCTCATTAACAGATATTCAAGGCGTTCGTGTACTTCTAGATAAACTGAGCATTTAATGACTTTTGACAAAACAAAACACTGTTGTGAAAAGCTGTCTTGCCCGTGAACTATAGTTTTAACCCTCAAAATAATACAAATCAGGGTCATAGTAGGAGAGGGCGAACATCTGGCCAGAAATCTGAGCTTACATTATTGTTATTACAGTGGCAATAGAATCAGGCATGAAATCTGAAGTAGATACCCGTGATAACATGTAGCTGTTAGCATCACTAAGTCTCACTGAAATGCTGAATAGCTGGAGAGAATGAGTTTCAGGTCAGCATAGGCATGAGAATCTGTCCTTTACTCAGACCCATCTGAGAAGCCGAGAAAGATCGCAAGTTATATTAGAGCTCCAGTCAGATACTGCTTTTAGACATATTGACTCCTCAAATGTATTCATAGTCTCTTCCGACGTAATTGTTTAGCGAGAAAGATGCATTAGATAAGAAACTCCCCTTAAAGTTCAAATTATCTGCGCAAAGCTCAACAATGACAGCTCAAAGGTGAAGCTGGTAAATGTGGCTGTAATTACTAAAGCACTTTGACGATTGAAAAGATCGTCGCAATGTCTATGTTTGATTTTGATGATGTATATGTTGCGCACTGAAATGAAAACCTGATGGCAGATGGGACTTTAATTACCAATGGAACAATTGAGTGATTGATTTTTCGCCTCTCATCACATCAGTGTCCTCATTGGTCGACATTATTGATCAAATGCGTCGTGGTACATAGAACGTAATTCATCGAATTTTCAACGGTAGTTTTGAAAGGTACATGTCATTTAAAGCTAGTAGGAGTGAACCAGAAGTCCTTGTGTGCTCCTGGTTTACAGAAAACGGACCGAGCTAATTCGGAACATGTGGTGCTGGAGGCGAAACATGACCAGTCTTACACTGAACTCTCATTCATTTGTATCTTGCTATATGGTATTCCGTTAGGTGATGACAACAGCTGAAGCGTAAAAAATGGTACTGGAATAATATTCGACTCGTATTGTGTAATTCAATTCGCAATTTTTTACCACCTAGGCGGTAACTTCATCTAAAAATCAAGCAGAGTGTAAATAATTAACCATCTTATGGATTAATATTTGCAGAGTAGTAGTATGCGTCAGTCCAAAAGTAACTTCTTTTTGGTAGACAGATAAGGAGAGAATGTTTAAAGAGCATATTAGAGGAAACAAAGTTAGAGAACCGATGTATTCGTCAAGTTTATGGCGGCATTATCCTTTCGGAGCGCTATAAATCAGCATTTCGGACGCATTCCGGTTTGTTGCCATAGAAATGGATTTCGCTAAGTTGCCAGGAGCCAAACCAGGAAACTGGATCGGAATTTGTCCAAAAATACAAAACAAGAGGAGACTGAAGGGGAGGTGAACAACCGCATCTGGAAGAAAATGAAAGAAATATTCACTTGCAAGGGGAAGGCGAAGGCCGTTTATTGAAATGGATTATATTTATCTCCATACAACGGTAAGTCCAATGAAATTATGAGGTCGTAAGCAAATTTTTGTCGCACTTTAGTGACCTCTTTCCACAATTTAATGCGCTTTCTTTGCCGTTGAAACCAAGTGCAATCTCAAATACATCATGGCACAAAGTCATTAATACTTGCTGCAAAAGTCACGAATACTGTTGGCTACTGAAAACAATGTTTTAAGATATGAAAGATGACAGATTATCGTGAGCTGAGATTTGAATGATCTCTCCTTCCGGCCGTCATAGCTTACCAACTACAAACCACAACTTTAGAATCTGCTTTCATGTTTTGTTGTGTGGAGATAGCACAACTGCGCTAGTGCTCACAGAAATACTATTTACTTTGACCTCCACGGAGATTTCACTTTATTGCTCTTTATAATTCCCTTTCCGACCATTTAAGGTCGCCTGGTAGACTATCGATGCTTGTTCTGCCACTGATTATAACATATGCATTATTTCTCTAATCAAAGTTGGGGCGAAATATTGAGAATCCATGAGGGTTACTTCATCTTTGTTAATAGCCATGTCACATGAACACAAATGACCATCACCTTCTCGATAATATTACGTATTTGCGAATTGTGCACGCGATAATCTTTGACCTTTTGTTGCATTCAACTGGTGATCATTAATAAACAAAGATCTGCCCGCTCCTCTTTTAAAAAATTAGCTGGTGATTCGACAAGTGCACAGTAATTTCTATTTCTTCCTTCAAAGAATTAACTAGGCCCATTTAGAAGAAGCATCTATGCAGTCAAATTAATCATTATTAACTTCGCCGTGAAAGTAAATTACGTGCACTGGATTAACATTGCAATGGCCTTGCGTAAATGATCCCTCCTTTGTCCAAGATTGTTTCCAGTTGAACGTTTCCGGTTTTGCACCTCTTTACTGACAATGAGAAGCTTATGAGAGGTTAAAAAAGCTCAGACCATTATTAGCAGCATTGAATCTAATTTGTCATTCTGTTCAGGTCAGTTCGGTCCCATCTCATAAGCCTCCACATTGCACAACTGGCGATTTCGCCGAAGTTTCGTTCACGGACCCCTTCTTTTTGCCATCCTTCCTAAAACTAGTTGATCGTTCAAATCTTAGTTTTCGTGCTGATTCACCTAGAGGATCTTCTCCTCTTATTTTTTTTGATATACAAGTAACAACGTCGTTGCTGTTGATCTAGTAGATTAGTGTCGCTAAAAACGTTGGCATCTAGTTCAAAAAATGACTCACCGGTCAACAAGATACTTCTACAATTTCTCCTAGAATAACCATATCTTTTCGGTGAGTCTGATTCACCCCGGCAGCGCCACTCTTGAAGTATAGGACAAAAAGTTTCGGGAGGGTGGTTTTTTTTGCAATTTATTTTGAGAGAATTTCCACTTTTACAGTTTCAGTGCACTCCAATTCAAGCGATAAGAAAACAGTTGGCGATGTTTGGGAGACAGTACCTTCCATATTTTAGGAAGTTTGTTAGTTTTTATTATTTAAAATTCTGCCTCACTTTTTTTCAATTGTACTGAGTATTTAGGAACAAATGAAAATATCTCCTTCCTCTGCTTATGTCACATTTCAATAAACTTGCTACCTCTGTGGTTGTTCACTTTGACCGACCCTTCTCAGCATTTACCTTGTCAGATGTATCTACACCTAAACGTTGAGTCAGTTGGAATGGGGTGTGATCTATACGTCCCAAGTTAATAGAATGACCTCTACCACGGCCATAAAGAACTGTAAGTTGGGCTCCAGTTAATAAGTAAACAGTCGTTGACTTTTCCTCACAAAAGGTCGTGTCTGGAAGAATGTGCAATAGTGGACTGAATGATATTATTGTTAAATTTGGAATCATGTAAAAATAATTAAAGCTCCTCCCGAACACGTTCTCAGCTCTTAAGACAAACTGCCCTTTTTTCAAGGCCCTATTCTAATTTGATTTCGCTCACCACCTAGTAGATTCTAACTGAGTTTTTTCATAAAAATGCACCGCAACTTCCAGACCAATTCGGAGGTGATTTGGATTAAATAAACTTTCGTTTCAGTGTAAACACTTGAAATTTGTTTAATAGGTCTGGGCTTTCAGTTGTTAATCGAATTAAGTTTCCGAAGGTTTTGTTTAAATCAACCTAGAAAATTTTTCAATTTCTGTGTAAACATTTGGGACTTGTGAACTAATCCGAGGCAGGGATTGTGGCAGGAATTACAGAGACTTGCTATAATTTATAAGCAGATGTGTTCACGCTTGTGTTTGAAGTGCTGTTTAGTCTACCCGCTATGGTTTATTGAACGTCTCGCCCCAAATGATCGGTTGTATATTTATACAAGATATTGCTTGACAAAATTAAATTCTATTTCCCAAGTATAGAAAGTGGTCATTTCCATGCATTTCATTCTGATTATTTCATGAGATCCCTTAGGATGGCTTTCACGAATTTCATGCATTATTTCCTACCAGTGAACTTGCGAAACAGCTATTTATCACTTTAAAGACCTTACGATTCAACACCTTACCTATTTTCCTCGTAAATGCAAATTAACCTTAACTTCGACTGAAGCTGTTGCTTAAGCTCCTATTTTTCTCAGTGTGCAGCCAATTATTCGAGATGGATGTCTTGTCAATTTCCATCTCTTTGTCTTGCCAATGGTAACTCTAGGCTAGACCATATAGTGGGAACGAGGCTAATAGAGCCGGCGGATGACTAACTGCTATAGCTAGGGCGGTTCTTGCGGAATTTCAAGTCACGCCCACAACTATTAATCTAAGCTTCAACAGCTTTCAGCCTTGACCCAAAAATCTAAAATTTTTGATCATTCGTGGGCTACGATCTCGTGAGTTTCAAGGACCTACATCAGAAGGGAAAAGAAATCCCATGCCTTTGATGAGTATAGAGTGTGTGCGGTATTGTCTAGAGTACAATATTTGTCTAAAAGAGGGAATAGCATGGACAAATGTGTTTATTCATTCTGAGTGCAGAGATAAGGAGACCTTCTAAATTCTAAGAATCACCAGTTTCCAAAGCTAGACGACTAAATACAAGGACGAGGCGATAAAATGACAGTGTTGTCATGTGAGAATAGGACTTCAGCAGAGTCTCCACGTCTAATTTCGCAGAGGTAGAAAATCGGACGACTTTTCCACTCTCCAAGCTTATAAGTCCCTTTCCTTGATAACATTGTGGATTTCCGTTCAGCGTTTAGAAATCCTGATTTAAAAAAGCCATGGGATAATTATTACTCAACCAAAAGAATCTTACAAACTGTCACATTTAAGGAAATGTTTCATCACAGAGATCGAGAAAGGGATCTTGCTACATTTGAAGTCATATTTCGAAACTGAAGCTTCTTCATGACCTTGTTCGCCTTTGAGGATGTTGTTAATCTTCTCACCTATCGTCCCTTCCTTCCAAGAAAATAATGTTCCAATTACTAACATCTATTGGTGGAAATTGTAACAGTGCTTTCAATGATCACCAAGAGATTTTTCCGCTTCTAGGAACCGTGGAAGAGCGAGACTCCTTTCGATCACTTTTAAGTAAATTGCTGACCATGGAATACTATATTAATATAATGTTCACAATTTAGGTTCCTAAAAACTCTCCATTATGAACTTCTGACAGGCGGATCTGTTAACCATAAAGTAACGAACAACGATATATTCTTTTAAAACATCTGCGAAAATCGTCGTTTCATAGAGTTTAAACCATTTATCATCTGCATGTGAAAAAAGTTCATGTTAGTAAGGTATCGAAATTGGAAGCTGACCCAGAATTAAGAAATAAAGGGGAATGACCTTCAAAAGAGTTCGACTGTTTTGAATGCCTTGATTTATTTTCGAGCTAGACATACCTTAAAGTCTTCGTGAATATATCCGATTGGTTTCTTCTGCAAAAGATTGGCCTTCTTATTTTAGTTTAACAAAAACACTAATAAAATGTCGAGTTAACCATTTAAATTTGAATAACCATGAAAGTAGGACATGTAGTCTTACCTTTGCATGCTGGCTGTCACTTCAGCTCAATAGTTTAATCAAGCCGCGATTCGCGAAGCGGAAGCTATGGGAATCTGGATGGCCAAATCACCAGTTGACATTTTCACTGACATTTCCAACTGAATTGCCAATTCAGGGGAAACGTCTAGACAGAAAATTTGGTTTTCGAATAACTTAATAAGCCACCGAGTGGAAGCTACAGCGCTCCTCGATTCATCTTGCGCAATAGCAATTATCTGCTAAAGGGCGGAGTTTTTTTATTTAGAATCCTTAATAGGCCTTCAAGTTTAGTGAATACTTCATGTTGAAAATCACCACTAGTCTTTCCACAATGCCATTTGAATTTTAGAATATCTTGACCCAGTATTTGCTGAGACGTATGAATCTTAATGTTCAATCCAAAGTAGATTCACAAACGCTGATTCATTTTATCTTGTGATGGATTTCTTCTGGAAAGTCTGCGTATAAGTCAACCGCCGTCTCCTCGAGGTGTTATGGTGAAGCATGTGTTTTCGCTTGGAAAGAAGGTTCTGAGTTTGGATTCTAACTTACCAAACTCTATTCCTATTGGACCATACTATAACTCGGAGACTTTTGGTAGCAGTGCGTAGATGTGCTGATTAGAAAGCCGAAGTATATCCGACTGACATTTTCGTGTAATCTAAATGAAAATCTCAGACAATTTCAGCGAATTTTTCTAGGCAACCTGAAAGACACTTAGAAAGAGGTGGCGATATCAAGTAAGGTATCAAAAAGCCACTGAGTCTATTTGGCGATGATCTCAAGACCATCCTGACATCATTGTGAAGCGAGGAAGGTGTTTATTAATCAGTGATTGTGGCCCTTGTTCGATTAGGTATGTACTCAAGGTGGTTGTATATGGCTGCTTGCATCACAGCGTATTGGCAACTGGAATGTGGATGAATAAAATCCATCTTTTTCTCTGATCTTAGCACATTCTCTACCTGAGTTCCAGTTTTGAAGCGGTAATCTACTCATTTTTACTGTTCGTATTTCATTTTGTGAAGATTTATTTTAATCCTCGTACCTCTCAGTCAAGTTCTATTCCCAGGGTGGAGAAACAATTTGCACACTCTTAATAAGAAACCTCGTTCAGCTTATGTCTTTTAATGTGTTCTCCAGTAGAAAGGATTGTGCGTGATTCACATGTGTCTCGTTTCGCCTCGTCGGATTTAGTTGCATAAGTAAATTCTAGAACTAGAAATATCCACTCATTAAAGCATTCATTCATCCTCCAGCACTAACCCAGAGTATGATGAGTACCAGGGAGCTCAATTTTAGATTGGATTCCGATTTTCCCATTCCTTTTGTGAATAGTCCATCTCACGAATGCTATTCACTTATTTTCCCATGTGAACTTGTTAACGACAGGTTGCTTTTACTCTCACACTGAGCAATAGGGCTCATTTGAGAACTCGGGAAGAACTTACGCGTGTAGCAATATCACAGCGGGAATGCAATTTCACTAAGTGACCTCTTTCCTCGAAAGTTGAGATTTAAATCTCGGCTAATCTTATAAGGCGGGAACCGAGCCATTATGCACTACGCAAGTTTTGGGGAGATAAAAGTGGATCAGATTCCCTGAACAGTTTTGCAGAGCTCCGGAAATTCGTATCTAAAGATACTCGAACGGAAATGGAGAGGACCTAAATTAACAAGGTTTTCTTCGTGCCTAGCGATTAAGTTCAGGCTCAGGGATATCTTCCAGTGATCTTGTTATCACTACAAATAGGTGCTATTTTCAAAGTTCGTCGAATTTACTAATGTATTTGATCTCCGAAGTGCTACCTTCCAAAAACTAGGACCTAAACGCCTATTAACTTTATCGCATGAGACATTGCTCTGAGGACTCTCCAGTAAAAATATAATCTTTAGATTGGCCTGTATGCGAGAAATGAACCTCAATCTTTTGAAGAAGGGCAATAGTAAATTTCCATTCACTAAAAACAGACCTGGTCCATTTATCTGTAGTACCATGCACGTTTTTTTTCGGAAAACATTACAGAGCGAAGAATATCTCGGCTTTGCAAACAGCGCCTCATTTCACTACCGTAAATGAAACTGTGAGAGTGCTTAGTTATAGAAGTGGAACCTCTCTCAAGCATTTTATTCTGGCAGTTAGAGCGGGTTTTATTGCTATGCAAGAGAGTAGAGTGGTATTTGGATATTTCCCTTTCTGATATAAACCTTTGCGAGGTGCAAATAACACCTAGTGGGAAATTTCTCAAGGGATATATGCTGCTCAAATGACGTTCTAAGTAGCAGAACGCGAGGATTTGGACCCCGTTATAAAGAGCGACTGATGGAAGTTCTGTAGATTGAAAATGAGTGTATCTCCTTGATTGCTCCGGATCTCCTGCTATCAGAACCTTTGCTGTTATCCCTACACAGGTCCGCAGTCTTAGTATCAACTCTTTGAATTGCGAGACTGATTTTAATGAAGCCTCCTTTTGGAACTGACCAGCCATTTTTACCGATAGAACAATTCAGTGGTTCAATAGGTTTGATCAATATTGAAACTGTTGGATGGGAGTATTAGGTCCATCGGCCAAGCTACTTTTAGCGCAAGGACATAAACTAGCTGGAGCAATGTGACCAAAACTTATTCTAACAACTTACCACTTCCACTAACTTGTCCTCTTTTGAATCGAAGAGCGTATTTCCTCAACCTGGAAATCTAAATTCATCTTCCCGCCCAGTATTAAAGTGTGGCGGTTTCACGATGCACAAAAATTAGCTGAATCTGTTATACCTACATTGCCTTACAGTGTATTCAGAAACCTTTTCTTAGGCCTCGTCTAACTGTTTAAAAATGCTGTTGGTTCGAAATTCAACTTTACCATATCAGATTTAATCCTTACCGTAGTTTTTCTCTAATTCTTTTTTCTACTTCGTTGATTCGCGCGGAGCGCGTTCATATCACTTTCTCCTTTTGCTTCCACAGCTTCTAACACACTAACAGCCTCCTCTGACACTTCACCCACCAATTGGCTGAGGATGATTCATATGAGGAGCTACTTGTGGTGGGACACAACACACCTGCTATTAATTATGTTTCATCTGGCTGCATTCATGTCTTCTTCATTCATCCACACGTCTCCACACACTCTTCTGCCAATTACCGTAGTGAGATGAGGGACTGTTAACCACTCCTATCGACAACAACTTCTCTCTCTCTCCACATCATCTCCCATCAATCTTCTCAAGCTGCTACTTATTTCTTGAGGTCGGTGATAATGATACTACTATAAAGAGTAAGAGGGAGGGATTTCCCACCTCTAAACCAATAACACTTTTTACTTCCAGACTTCGATAACACAGAAACCATAAACATGAAAATCCTTCAACATACCTTTGTTGCAAACACTTCACCCAGATCTTCACGGTCAGAAACTGAGCTTTCCAATGATTTTCTATTCTCTTGGGATATCTTAGCAACTTGCATCTGAAATATTTTGCGTTTCCTTTTTTTCTTGAAAAAATAACACTCTTATAGATATATCCTTGAAATACCTGAAATTTGTTTGTTTCTAAAGCCACCTTCAGCTTGACTTAAGGATGGATTTCTTGTTTGATAGGCTCTAGCCAATATCTGCCAGTTGCCCCAACTGTAATAAAAGGCTCATGCATTTCGGGTCTTGAAATTCTCCGAAAGGAGATGAGAGTAGGGGTCTGTTATTTTACATCCCTTTTGCGTGTCTTTTAGATCTACTGATGCGACTCAATTCCCTCAGGTTGCCGGCCCCAATCTGCCAGAACTCATAAATTTCAGATGACTCTTCATAATTTTTTCATTATGCACTAGAGTCTCACACACACATTTGACCCCTGCAGATAGTTAGCATCTCATTATTCATTGACCCTTTGATTAGCTTATCAAAACTAACATCAAATCACTATTATGGAGGGAGGGTGGGTGGGTTTGTCACGCCTGCTCTTAAATTAAGTATTGAACTCTTTATTGGCTATTTTCTTCTTAATTTATAAATGACCTCAACTTCAAGTCAGTAAAGTGCACCCACAATCTGCACTGCCATCTGCGCAATCGTTTACTTGCACTATTGGATTGCAAACAGCTAAAACAACTTCAAATAAAGTTTTCTATGCTCCTTGCGTCGTTTAGCATAATCTGTAAAGTGCAAGAGAGTCAAATTATGCATAGACCTTTAAGTTGCTTTCCTACTTGGAAAAGAACTTATATACTACTGAAATAAGCAAATGATGACAGCAGTAGTGTAACGTTTCTCTAAGTATTTTAGCTTTCCTAGTTCTACGGGAAAAAAAATTAATGGCCAAAGCACTTTAGGCATGGAAAAACTCTACGAGTCAACTTCGTGCTTAAAAACTTGAATGAACTAACTTTAAGCAGGTTTACATTTAAACGTCGAGCAACGGTGTCTTACAAAGTTGCATTACTTGTCCCACTCGAACCTGACCAATATAAACAGGATGTAATCATTCAGAGACAGATCACCCAGTCTTTAAAGTAACTCGCAGGGTATGGATAGTTCTTTTTTATCAAATAGAAGGTTGCCGAAAGATCCCAATTTCCGAGACGGGCTAAAACTCACTAAAGTAATCATCATCCATTTGTTAACCGGAAGGATGGTCATTCTTTGAGTATGTCTTTGACGATTTGAACACAATATTTTACTCTTCTGTGCCTTGGGGATCCCAGAACATTCATTTTCTGATAAACATCTGAATGAATGGATGAACGAACGAAAGCAAAGCAGAGACTATCTTCAGGGATGTAAACTTTAAACATACAGCATTGAGTTCCAATACAGCGCATTCTTCCCTCCAATAAATCGTCGCATTGAATCAATTCATTTCCTTAATAGTTGCAAAAGAGCCTTCAGCAGTAAAGATTCTGAGATTATACATTCCGCTTGTTTGATTCATTCAAATAGGGTTTTTTTCAGTTTAAGCCTTCTGCTTAGGCGACCCACTTATTTACTTTAGCCATCCAGAAAATTCTCCGAAGACTTACTGCGATCGATCATCTCACCACTGTCTACTTCAACAAACATATCTATTTAAGCTCAGCCTAGCTCTAGATTAATTCACTTCTTCGTACCGGTTATCCATCTCAATCACTTCCTCTTCGCATAGCCAACGAAGGAACTGGTGTGATTACTAAGGATTTTCATGACAAATCATTGAGAGTTTACTTTGTTCGTTGGCTACTCTATCATTATTCCTCGATAAACTGGTTCGCATGGAGGCGAGAGCTGAATAGACTGACGAAATGAGACAAATGATACCTCTCTATTTTCAAATCTATACGGCCACTGTATTACTCAGTGTCATAAAAAATCCGTGTGGACGCTGCTCTTACTGCAGTCTTCGTTACACTGGACCTACTCAATCTACACACATTAGCATCTGATTTTAATCTTGAAAACGCAAACTGATATCGGTTAGTTGCACATGTAGACTCGGTTTCATCATCTAACTATTTTTAGACCTAAAAGCTGCATGGCTTAGGGCCCCATGAAAGGTACCGTTGCGTGTCATATTCTGTTGTTTGGCAATAAGTAAATAAAAGTGGGCAAGTGGTGAGTAACGAATAGTCCCGAAACTATTGTTTGTGCAGAGCATTGTTTGATGATAACGATTTATGCCATTTGCAGCTCTATATACTTTAACACTTAAGACCCTTGGCAAGTCATTCTTATCGTTGATCGAAGCTATCCATCAACCAGACCTTTTATGTTCAGAAATTGAGAAATCAAGAACTTAACCTCCATTAGGACTTCGAAATTGGGTGACCGAGTGAGTCAGTTGACCTTGGTCAATGCTGACCTATCAATGAAATTAACTTTCACTAAAATTTCTGTGTATATTTGGGTCTAATTGGCCTTTCAACCATTTGGAGTCCTCAAATGAGTTGTCTTTACTCTTCATTCTCTTTGATTAGGAAAGAATCCTTTTTTTCTAATAATGACTGTTGGGATTGAAAGTCCACATTTATAGGCCCTCAAATCGCTACTATGTGTTCTAGGTCGCCTTCATTCAGATGTCCTGAATATGATTTGAGCTGTAGATGGCTGTGCTTACTCATTGTCACAGCATTTCTTGAAAGCGTGGCAGAAGAAATTGCAAAGATTTGTGCTTGGTTAATTGAACTACCCCTTAATGTCGCACGTTGGTTTTCTTAAACACGAAATCGCCTTAAAATTGCGGTTCAAAGTCCGCGCAGTTCACGCATATTTTTTTGGAGTTTGTGGTAGCTTTAAAAAGTACGAAATTAATTTTTGGCCTCTAAAACTAGTCATTTTAACTGCTCGTCCTCGGATTCTCTTAATTTTTAACTACACACCTCTCGTACAGTTTTGTTGATTAAAGTGAGTGGATTTTATTATATCGTCTAAAGCTGTTCATATCCCTTAGATCCTGGTGAAACTCGTAATATCATTTCTTATCTTTATCCAAATCAAATTAAATCAAGATTACAATTTTAAAAACCAGTCAAATAATTCGAACCCACTCAAACAATCGTCGGGCATTCCTCCTAAATGCGGCCAGAATGTTAATTATTGGGAGTAAAACGAAGTTTGTGACTTTGGGCTAACCTGAGCTGGGCTAAGCACTGCTGAATTCGTTGTTCCTTTTAACACCTTCATTTGAATATTAAAATGAAAAAACTCAAATTCATCCAACAATGAAAGCCGGAAGCTAGTGCAATTTGTTTAGAGGTGATGCATTCCAAGGTTGAGGGGAAATAGCAGTACTTGTGTACTGTCCATGAACACTTCTCTACGGTTACACAGATGTGTTCACTAAACCGACCAGGTTGACTCTTAAAACTATGCTTAATATCCCATTAAAGGAATCTAAGGCAATGGGAAAAATAGTCTTAAACGTTAAAATTAAGTAATGAAACTACGCTTATTGGAGATTTAATAAAAAAGCATTGCAAAAATGTGAAAAGAACGTTTCAGATAGGGAAGACCTTAAAAGTAATTTTTTCTCAAGGGCATAGCTGTTTTGCCACTATCATCTGCTCTGCACGCTGATCAAGTGCAATTTATACACAAATTTGGGTAAAAACCAAAGTAATTCATACCCGTCACACCCATCTATGCAATATCATTCATAAATTGCTGCCTTAAAACTGACAGAAGCAAGCACTGACGTTAATTTGTACATCATTAAGGAGCCATGGTCTTGATAACAGAAAAGGCTTATCTCTTTATGATTTCTGTATGTGGTAAATCCGATTTAATTATTCATAGACCACTGGTAGTAATGAATAGGGAAAAATAATTGAATTCAGTGCCTGTAAACTGGGCATTTTTCTATTCCGAGAGCCACTGGTTCGGTGCGTTTTGATGATCAGCACTGCGACTGGAACTGCCTTGCGCAGAGCAACAGTTAATCACTTTGGTGAGCAGAATTGTATGTGAAGGCAAGGTGGTCAAACCTGCTCTCAAACTCCTCGTGGTGACCACCGGGGGCCAATGAGGGGGGAGGTAGGATAGGACTAATCACCCTTAGTTTTATAAAATGCAAAACCTCGTTTGGCAGTTCCTGTTCTTTACTACCATTCTTTTTGAGGGGCATTTTCACGTGTGTCTGTTTCAACGATCTGCTCCCCCTGAACTAATAAATTTTCATTAAACCTTGTGACGCGGATGGTTAGCAGAAGTGACGGGTCATACATGCCTCTCCTATTCAGATTTAAAATAGCCAACGCATTTTCTACTGCGCTCTGATTTTTTATTGATGCTTCGAGCTCAAAATGAGTCTCCAGCCAGAAATTCCTTTCCAAATGGGGACAAGAAGTTCTCACAACTTTTACTTTATGCTGACCGTATCACCTCCCAGCTCATGTTGTGGTTTTATTTTGAATGTATTTGATCATATCAATAATGTATGTTGACTTTATATCCTTTTTTTCGACTGCCACTTTCAGTTCTTTAATTATCAGGATTCAGTGCAATCCACCTTTCGAGAGGCTGCTATTAAAGCTCCAAATGACCGCAACCATCAGCCTATCTCGTATTATGCAAGGCACTACTGTCGTAAAAATTATAGTTGATCTGTCGTAAAATTAGAATGAGAAGCATCGAAGATAAAGGAGAACTAAATTTCATGTTTAACTTCAAGAATGAAAACTCGTACATTCCAAGGGTTCCCCTTTTGAAAGTAACACATTTACGCGTATTTTTACCTTGTTTAATCACTAGGTTACGATTACCGGTTACGGTCACCGGAAGACCCAACACTTGGTATGCGTTCTCCTCAAATTCTTCTAAAACGGTTCGTCCCTCAGCGCTCACCTAAGGGCTGACACAGCACCTGGCTCTACGATGTTCATTTCATTTTCATTCAGTGTATAGGTTCAGTGGGAATCTCCAGATGCTTCTATCTTCTAGTCGGAAAAACCTCTCCTCAAATGTTCTCTCTCCAGTTCTTTTCTCAGAGCAATCAGTCAGATAGCGGACCCTGGAACCATACAATTTAAAGATCCCCGCTTTGGTCTTCTCAGCATAGGTTGTCATTTTTGCAGTTTACTGGTGGATTTTACCCGATTTCTTCTGGTGGCTCACGATAAAACGTATACTGATCATATGGGATCATAAATTTGTCGATTAAACTTTTATACGCTTTTGAAGAATTCTAACCCTTAATTAAGAAGGCATTTGCTCCACTATTCATTTTAATGGCCAAGCTTCAAAAGCAATCGGTAAAATTGCTGTTGCCACGTCACTGAGTCTCCGTTGCTAGAGGCACAGAAATGCACTCGCGCGCAATCATGAGTTTGTACCTAAGAAGAAAAATGCAGTTTTAGAAACTAAATTGTGTTCTCGCATGAATCACGCTTTACTAGATGGACTAAAGCTTCTAACAGTAAAGCGATCTTTATAGAGAAGTTCGAAAAATGACCTACTTTAACTGAAAAATCCTAATTTACATTAACGAAGAATTTGGAAAGGACTGCTTTTTTAGTGTCATGCACATTTTCAAATACGTTAAACTAGGTATTTATAACCTAACTTTTAGTTGTTCAAATCGCTCAGCTAAATTAATTTGCGCTTCTATTTTAAGACTGCCCTATTCGAGTTAATACATAGAGTTGTACTTATAAACCGGTTTGCGAAATTTGGTTTCAATCAGGACGTTATCAAGAGATCATTCCCGAGCCTTATTCAAAAAAGTACTTCCAAGAAGGTTGGTGCCTCAAGTAAATCCCTCAACTCATTGAAATGCTACTATGTCCATCAGCCCTATAGAGAGCAGGTAGCGAGATGAGCGATGGGCAATGAATTCGGTTTGGTTAATAGAGTTAAGAACGAGGCCACCCATTAGGACCTCCTGTCTCCTCTTTAAGGAGGAAGATTACGTGGGAAGTTCCTCAGCTTGTTGAGGATGCCAAAAGCAAGAGGATGTACTGACATTGTTCGTAGAGTTCTTGAGCAAACGTCAAGGACGTTTACTCAAATTAGTGAAGGGAACTCAAGGTCGTAATAAATCGGGAAAGGATACTAACAGAGGCTTCGATGTTTCTAAAGATTGATTTTCCTCTAAAATTTCCTCTCCCTTCCATCACACGCTGTAAACCAGTCCCACCAAGCTTTCATTTGATGATCGTATATTTACTTTTCATTTCAGCTGCAGTTCGGTTCTTTGTGAAGTTATCACACTCAGTTTTACTCGTTATTAGTCGGACGGTGTGAAGATATTTTTGAGTATTTGTGTGCCTAAAGAGATTAAATTAGTTAAAGATCAGAGTTGCCGATTGCAAGGGTTTTGTGTGATGTAATCAAGCACTTAAACTAGTACTGCACTCTGCTGTACCATTCAAGCACAATTTATGCGTTTTCTCAAAACTACTGAAGGGTAGGTTGACTGAAGATAGATATGCATTGGCCTATGGGAAGGGGGATGGATGCATCTGATCTGCAGTTCTGCTCGTGTCAAGGCACGCGAGGGCAATACTCCAGTTTGAACGACAATAAGGAGCTGAAGCATGCCTGTCTAAGGAATGCTGCAAACATATCACGTGTGTCATACGCACTATCATTCATCTGCATTCATCTGCTTATAGACATCCAGCACAGGGTGCATGTTTACTATTCCTAAATGCGATTTCTAAGCGAGATTTCTTAAACTACTTATTTAATATCAATGTTTTTGCACCTTCACAATAAGACTAGGAAAAAGAACCATTTGTAAAATGCGTGGTAATAATGTTTGCGGGCTTTATGTGTGTGTATTTTCTAGCTGACGTGACTTTTAAACACATTCTTAGGTATGAATGGCAGAATGCGTCCTACTAATTAGGCAAATTATGACCTACAAAGACAATTACACTGCCATGAAAACGCACCCAGACACAAACATTTGTCAGTAATGTACATTCAACGCATATTGATTTTGCTTTGTCCGTGCTTCGTATTAAAAATACGAAATCTCAATTCATTGGCGACAGTCCTACTCATGTCTTAATTTAATTAACCATAAAATTTTTATAAATGAGGAACATTAAATCTTTTGAAAAAGCTAGAATGCCAAATCGGGTTAGTGGATTCAGTGTTTTTTTTTTTCAAGCATTTTAGTTTTGTTGTGTAGAAAAGCGTATCTGACGACTCATACGGAAACTTTAAACAGGTTGAAGGGGAAAATGGGAAGAGATTCCTATGAAGGTAGATTATAATAGCATCTCAGTGAGAACGAAAATGCCCATTTTTCTTCAAACTATTACGAAAATTCGAAGAGGAGTAACAAATCGTTTTAATTTCTGTTTTGCTAAGTTCGGTCTAATGCGGCCTCATTCACTCATTCGCCTAGTCCATCATGTTCTCCTTTGTATGGACCTAGCATTTTTGGCTTGTTACTTTCTACTTCGATCTGTTACTTAATCCATCAACAGCTCTTCACAAGAAGAGTTTTCCTGCTACTGATGACCATCGTCTGACTCTGAGACAGTATATCTTTACATCCATGCGCTTAACATCTGCAAGTTGTTAAGTCAACTTTTTTTATTCTATCCCTCTCGACTTCGTTGACTTTATGGGGCATCTCCAGGCGGCAAAATTCAAGGCGATATCATAGGCATACTGTATTTACATTAGAGTCTGTTGTTGATATTCAGTGGATTTTTGACTATTGACCCATCAGTGCAGTATAACCCAGCAGATATCTGATTGCATTTGGTCAGATATTATTGTCCTCATTTAAACAAATGCCAGTCGTTCTCTGCATAACACCACTCTGGGATAGGAGTTGGGATTTATTTCGGTAGAATTTTTTATTATCCCTTGTAATTTATCAAGGTTCCTCATTTCCGGAGACGGCGATAATAGGTGTTAATGTTTTATGGGAAACTCGCGTTCACTTGAATGTTAGGCGTGATTTATTAACGGCTTTATGCCTATGTCGTCTGCAATGCAAATCATTGCAGATATTTATTTATGCCATGACTGCAAAACCTCATTTAAGCCATAAGGAACCCTTTGTGTGTATTGTTTAGCCACCGTCCAGGGTCTACCTCCATAATCCACATTTTTGTAGTGTTTTAGGAATGTTATTTTTATTGGCTAATCTGTCACTTATCTAACTGCCAGATGGCGTTAAATTTAAGCGAGGTTTTAATTAAGATAAAACCTCTCCGTTTGCAGTGTTTGTGCCCCATAAAATTTTAAATAAATTTCCACCGACATCTGGAATAATAAATCAGGCCTCATGTTCTTTAAGATCGGTCAAAATAATCCAATTTTATTAACACCAAATGTTACAACATTTGCAGGCCTAACTGTACGGAAGTTTATCACCGGTACCTGGGAGTGTATCGACTGCTTATGAGTAATATACACGAGAGTACCTACAATATTTCAAAATTTATGGCTTCCTAGCACTTTAGCGTAAATTTTTTTTCCAATTTAAATCTTTTTCTGCTTGTGCTGAAATTCACCACATTACTAGTTTAAAACGGTCTAGATAATTAACCTTGTAGATCAATTTTTGTGATGTTTGTTTCTGGAGTCGAACGCATCAGAGCGCACTGAAGTGTTGGAAGTGGACTTCATTCGAATGTACTACTCATTTGAGCTATAAATGAATTTCAATGAACGGAAGGAAGGGCATCGATCATGCACAAAGCAGGGTGTTAAACAATCTGCAACGTACAAACATATGTGCGCGATCGATTAAAGTCTGGTGATTTTTGTGTCAATGTTTGTTGCAGATCACACAATTTATCGACATCTTAAATTGCTCTCGCAGTTGGTAGATCAATACCAATTCGCTCAAATACGTATAGGCTCAAAATCTTCAAACTAAGGCAATTCACGCAAAGCGGGGATTGATCATTTAAGCTTACTATTTTGTGCAAATTATTTATGTTTTGTGGAAGTAATTTCCCCCATCTGATCTGAATTTCAGCCTTTTTGGGCCATCAGTAAGATACGAGTTCTGGTTTATCATATGGCTGCTACAATAGCTTCACATTCACTGACATCAAAACATTTGACTGGTGATGAGAAATGTAGAGAGACTACGCTGTGATGTATTCTTCTTTGCTCCATAGTTGGTTCAGTTAGAGGTTGCAATGCCTCCAACTACATTTAGCATAGGCTTAGGGAAATGTGTTTACAAATAAACAGGTGGCTTACATTTGAAAGCATACTTTAACGCATGTTGGGACTATCCTAGATTTGGGTCATTATGGTAGCGTTCAGTAGCATCCCACATGCACAATTTCTTTATGATCGGACTGAAAGAGGTAGGAGGAGGGGATGCTGTATTGGAATGTTTGGAGGCGCTGCTTACTTGGCATAGATCATGAGAAATCTATTTCCATTATAATATTACGCTAAAATGCGTTACAGCGGCGTTGAACGCTGTTTCTATAGGTCCACACACTTATCATAATGAACATACATAATATGACAAAAAGAAGGTTCTCAGAGCGAGGTGTACCAATGCCTACAGACTCTCGTCGAGAAGGATGGGCAAAAGAGGCCGTAAACATCGCCTTACGGAGGCGAAAAGTGATTGTTCAAAGACGGCACACATATCCTTCTCAATAGAATTAGAACCTGAAGACCCTTTCTTGCAACTTTTGATGGAATACACGAAGTAGAACTGGATCTGCTTATTCCAGCGATTTTGCAAATTTCATCCACCATTTACGTTCACTCATGACCTGAAAGGTCGGAGCGCGCTCTTCTTCGAACGCATTTGACCGAAGCGATGAATCAGAGAACCTACATGGTGAAGTTGAATTCGCACTCGAGAAACACGCACGTTCCACATACATACAGAGGCCCCACAGCTAAACCCAAATTAATTTCGTCCATTTGGCAATGTGAACCTGACCCCCACGTGTGCACCGTGACCTTACCTAACCTGTAAAAGCAGAAGCACGAGAGGAAAATATACAGACGTATTCGATATTTAATATCTAACCCATGTTGCTATGACTCCCCTAGACTCTCTGGCATGATGCATTAGGATAAACGATAGGTTAGTGACCAAACTGATGCTTATTCCTTTTTAGGATTCAAGTATGCGTTCTGGCATTAGAAATGGTTTGTGAACCTAGAATAGCATAATTTCATATTAGAGATAGTTCCCCCTACTTATCACACCTCTTGTGTTCGAATCATGTGATAAAGAATATCGATTTCTTGAGTGAATAAATGCGAATAAATACCTATCGGTAGAACCACTCCATAAAATGACCAGTTCGAACTAAGTTACGTGTATTGAGTGCCCCTGATGCGGGACCGACCTACCAAGTTGATCCAAAAATGGCTATGGAGGATGGGATGGGCTGGGCTGAAGGAAGGGGGAGAGGGGGACGGAGGAAGCGATGGGAGAACGCCCATATTCCGAGGTGAAACTCAGCTAACAGATGTTATAACATTTTCGATTTTATGGCAGACCTGGTTTAACCATCTGTGTGCACTTGTCGACAAAACCATTCAAGGCGCCTTGATCGACAGATTGGCCAAGAGGTTTAAGTTTAGAAACCTTTTGCCCAGCACTAGACCCTAAATGTCAATTACACTGCAGCGCTATTTTGGCTGTGAGCTCGCCCACAAGGGTCCCTCAACTTATCAAAAGTACCTTATCTGAAACCGCTCAGGTTTGGTAAAAAAATTGATTTTGTAGTGGGTAAGTTGTTAGAGAATTCCAGTTCTCAATCTGCAAAAGGAACACATTTTCCCTAAGAAAGAAAGCAAACACATGGAAGCAAACCTCTAAATTTCGTTGAATATTGCTCTAAAGTTCACGGCGAAGTACTAGAGGAAGCATGAATTTTGCATTATGGCAAAAACCTTAACGGAACAGTACGTGAGCAAGCCTCTACTTTATAGGTTTTAGCCAGACGCGGCTTACCATATGACAATCATAAATCTAACATTAACTGGTATGCGTTTTATCTTAAGTATGAGGATCCCACTATTAAATCAGATCGATCGATTAAATTCTAAAACCGCGAGATATGCAGACAGCATGTGGGGCACCTAGCGATTTACTTTATGAAAAAAATAACGTGGCAAAGATGCCTAGTCTAGGTTGACACAACCTTCAAAGTAAGCCATCGGTCGAGTTTCGAGGTCAATGTGGAAAATACGTGCCGGATCATAAACGAAAATTGGCGAATATTGCTCTCATATCAAAGTCACTGACACAAAGTGGCTATGAAATTGCACGTGATCATAACTCAAAATCGAAATCACTCAACTTATTTTAAGCTGTTTCAAAAAGGTTATGTAATGCGTTTACAAATTATGGAAATAACAGGTACCAAGACTGGGTAATATGAGCAGCAAAATTTTTACAAGTGGGATCTATGTTAATCCGAAAAAGTCATGATTTGGTTTTTTTAGACTTAATCAGAGTCCTCAAAATGAAGGAAACCCATCTGTCGTAAACTGGCCAATTCCAGCTGAAAATCGAGGTATTTTGTGGTTTTAAAGGCTTCTAGCCACCTGACCAATAAAAACGCAGCTCAGTTGACCTTAAGAGAACCAATCATATGGTGAAGGCATAAGACACGTGTAAGACAACCCCGTGATTAGTCTTTCGCTCAATTTTATCTTTGTAAAAATTACAAATTATTCATTTTGGCATCCAGTTTGTCAACTTGTGGTGAATAGATGCAAATTTATGACCGAATTTAGTCTAAATGCCAAAATTTTCAGGGTTTGTTGCAACACGAGCCAAATTAGATATTTTGCGAATTTTTCCCGTAGGTTGATTTTGTCACACAAATATATTGATAAAATGATGCTAAATCAGTCTAGCCTTCCAACAATGGTTGAAGTGAAGCCAACGAGATAAAAGTGCGAGCTGGAAGTCAAACATTTGGATTTGGTGGGATTGTTGCTGTTTTGAGTGTTTCAAAGGCAACTTTGCTGGACGAACTGTAATCAAAGGCAGTGGGTAATCTGGTAAGATCTAATTACACGTGACTTCTACATTAAGCTCACTGGTAGAGTTTTTCCATGGCGAACTTCGCTATCTATTCCACGTTATGTGCGCATTTGCTTGTGCTGCGCACGTATCAGCGTATGCGTGCGGCGATCCGACCGCAAGTCCAAAGCTCATTGGTTAAACTATGGTGTGTTTTTACAACAAGCAAAGCTTTCCAGTGGCTGTATTGATCGCGCCTGCTAGCCAATAAGACTCGCAAGAGCTAGTTATAAATTGCGCTTCCAGGCAGCCTACCCATTTGTAGTAGCTCACGCTTTGGTTTTCGGGTCCGGGCTCCCCTGATGAGTGGATCTCCCTCGAAAGATGGACTTTTATTACTGCTTCAGGCTGCGGAGAAGATAGACCGAGGTTAGTTTTATATTTATTTTGTGGTACTTCATTCACACTTGTAAGTCCGGTTTCTCATTTGATCCCTCGTTTTGTTTGTCAGAGTCTTCAGAAAACGCGTATCACCACTCAGAGCGGTGGGAGACGCGTACTGGACCTAGCAGGCATCTTTATAACGATGGTGCTACGCATTATTCTCCGTCCTACTCTTTTTCATCTGTCCACAGGCGGAGTGCTCCCTCCACAAGATGCACCCACAATGAGCTTGAAAAAAGCCGGTATGCATCACTTTCAAATATCTGCTAATGAGATCTTAACAGGCGTGCGCATTTACGAACCTGTATGGATGCTCTCAAGGAGCTCTTAGTTTTTGACAGTGAAGCACCTAGGATCACTACCTTAACGGTCTTGCGGAAAGCAACTTCAACTATTCAAGTATGATTTCCGTTTGATACGGTTTTGCTACTTTCAATTGCTCGTTTCCCCATATTCTACACTCGTTCTGCTACAGCAACTACAACAAAGAAACGAATATCTTGAGGCGTGTGAGGATGGTGAAAAACATCGATTTTCGCAACTCATGAAACGTCGTCAGGCTTTGAGGAAAAAAATTGATGCAAAGCGTAATCGCACCCTGAAAATTCAAAATTGGCGTGAACGCAATAGGAACTACTCGGAGTGCTCAGTCCTAACGACCTCTTCCGGTAATTATACACCCCTTTTGCTCATGGCCTTTACGACATATTATGTAGGTTGATGTGTTTATGTTCAGAGGCTTTGTTCGGCCACTTGCGAGAGAACTTGCGATAGATCCACTGGATATGGCTTAATGTCATCCAGTCAGTAAGGTCCAAATAATGATTAAAGTTCTCGTCTATTATGAGATTCTGAATTAAATTTTCGTCGGATCAGAAGTCTCTTAATTCCGGTTTGTTTGATCTCATGATTTTATCGCATGATCTCATGACTTCACCTACGTTGCTTCGAAAGAGGTAACTAATTCGATCGTATTTCTGGATTTTCTGACAGAAATAGATTTCGCAGAGTATTTTAAGTCTTCATTTGAGTTTTAGATTTGGTATTTTTCTGTTAGTACCGTCATATTTTGTTTCCGCTTTAGAAGATTCAGAGATGGAATATAGTTCACGTCACATGCCTTCAAATATGTATAGCATTTTGGCTCTGTCACACCATCATCAACAGTCTCAGCAACAGATTTGTGCAACTGATAATCAACGCTTCGCCTCGCCTTATGGAACTACTACAGGTGCAGTCGTAACTGCGTCCAATCCTATGGCAACCGCAAGCGTATCTAAGGCCGTTTCAGATTCTACGGCATTGGCTTTGGCGCCAGCAGCAACTTGTTCTACACCGGCGAAGACTTATTTATACCACCGAAAATCGGAGGCGCAAACGTCAATTGGGGCTACCGGCATGAGTCCCACGGACGCCTATGATGCAAGCAGTTCTGACTCAGGGTTCGAGGAGGTTATCACGGCGGTGAATGCTTCGGATGAACAATCGGCTCTCAAGATGGATCCACCAGTTTCCAATACTGAGGAGATAGTCTACACCTCTTATCAAGGTGGTGACTGTTTCAAAGCCTATTGAAATGTATCTCAAGCGTTCCTGCCCCATATCGCCGTCTTTCCTCCACTTCATTATCAGTCCACCATTCTCCCATCTTTCCCTACTCTCATGTTCCCAATCTTCCTACAGAGATCTCTTTCTGGCAGCCATGAAATGATAGGAGCACTGCATCTTCTCAGTATTCTTCGTCACTGCGTGTGTCTGTGTGCGGATGATCTCAGACAAATATGGCGAATGGCACTCGTGTTGAGCACGCATATTTACCCGCGCAGAAATCGATATCGGCTAAGGTAAAGCACGTAACGTTTTTCTCCCCACCTCTCTTCTCGGTCAATCTTCACCTCATTGTAGTCTCCTCTTCCCTCGTAGTTCCCTTTTCTTACCACGAGTCTATTTTATTATGGTGCAAAGACTCGCCGTCTCCTCTCTGTCCCCCTTCTGACGGTACAGTTCCACAAAAGGACTACTTTGATTCCACCTGATGAATGCATTTTGCCTACGTTTGCACCTGGTTTGCAGCACGTATATGTTAGGATCGTCTGTCCAAGGTTTGGCTTCTTGCACATTTCCTCTCTTTGTCCGTCTGTCTCTTTCTTCTGCCTCCCACCCGCTCACTTTTGCCTGCTTATGTGCCGGAAAGACGACAATCCATTGTTGTCCCTTCCCACTTTTAGTCAAGTCAACTTTGCTGAGAGGCGCTAATCTAAACTACTTGTCTTTCAAAAGCACTAACCGACCATCATTTACCTGGGTGTCTAATACTAGTGGTTTTTTTTTTCTTTCTCCCTCTTAACATCTGAGTGCAAGACTCCAAACGTGCTTTTGATCAGGAGCGTGGTTAAAACCAATGCCTTCTCATTTCTGCTTTGTCCTTCCCCACTCCCTCCGTTTCTCCCTGCTGGGGATCGACGGAGACAGAACAGTAATGCAGTATCAAGATCTGGTTTTACTATCTGTGATCGCCACTTCCAATTTCTACCCTGTCTTCCCCCTACCCAGCTCATGATAAGCCTGCTTTGCGGCCTATTTTCCTCCTTCATTACTCTAGTTGGGTATCCGGTGTTGTCTGGTAAGCTTCGTCGGAGAAGCTTGTCGAAGAGGCCAGATAAACACCAGCGTCATGTAGACTCCCTCTACACCACGCGCCGCAATTTTCCAGCATCTCTGTATTCTCCCTAACTGTCAGCCTCGTACGAATACTGAGTGGCAGCAATTAAACAAACCCGATTGTAAAGTGATGTTTACTTTAGTTCTTCCTTCATTTTCTCCATTTGCTCTTTACTTCATCTTTCCTACTCTTACCATCCCCCCAACCACACTCCTTTTCTCCACTTATACGCAGCGGTTTTTGTCAACGCGTCCTCCCTTATAGTGTCATAGGACATTTCTCATGCTACTAATACTTTATCGTCACACAGTTAATGTATTTCTTTAAAACAACTCTTGTCTCTTATGTAGCCTATGGGTGTTTTTCCATCAAGACGATTTTTTTCCACGCGAACGGCTATTGTTTAGATCAGCTGATTCGCACGTGTGTTGCATGCAAGATTATCGATTTTCTTTAGCTTGGCGCATCTAGCAACAGATCAATAGGCCTCTACAACTCAGGGGCCCGCGCCTAAATGTTTTGTCCTCTAAGCAAAATAATTTATTGGCGTTTGTTTTCGTCAAATATTTCAGCTGCAGATTCAGCTTTCAGCAGTTAAGCCAAATGGCAATAATTCTTAATGCCATGGGGTGACTATATGCTTTGCACGAGTGTGCATCGAGCAAAAAAAACGATCTCTTAGGTAAATGAGAGCACGCCCATGAAGTTTCGTTACTTGTCTTGTCTATAAATAGAGGTCCAATTGATTTGTAAGATTTGGGTATCAGTCTCTCGTTTGCGTGTGTGCGAACCGTCCTAATCGGTTCGTGTTTACTTTGCGACAATGCTAATTAGGAGACCACATGTTTCGGTAGAGAGCGAGCTAGATGTTACCGAATGTCCATTTATACCAGTGTTCATGATATCGAATTGACCAAATCTTCGGGTTTAGGTCATGTTCTACGGCTCCTTAGTTGACTGAAACTGCTGTGGATTTGCCATATGGAATGTAAGCGCCAGTCGTTGACTTGTTAATTCAACATTTCGCCACTTAACGGATTTAATAGCCCTCAAGCTAAAACCACTAACTGCGGGTTAAAAAACTAGGTACTTCGGACTGTATAAATCATGTGTGCCTTCGATAGCGATGTTTTCATGTACTTTTTTGTCCCATTCAAGCATGGAACAAGGTAGTTATTTTCATTTATTTACTTAGGATATTTATCCTCTATCTTTGATGAGGTAAATACTAGCCCTATGGTACATAAGAATCTTGGATTGTTCGGCGTTTCTCTCCATTTGCAACTTGTATATTTTGGAGAAACGACAGATTTTTTTGTGAACCAGCAGTGGGTGTTTTGCTTCATTCGCCTGAGTTGGGCTGTCTGAAATGAAGGCAGAGTAAAAATATCGCGGATTCCAGCATATGCTAGGCTCGATTCTACTTACACCCAACGAACGGAGCAGCTCCCTTTACCTCTACAGCGCTTTGTACCAATCGATATGACATCACTCTGTTTTGTGGCATGACTTATGGCATTGTGCACTTAGCAGGTAGAATGGAACGCGAGAGGGGCGAGTGAGCGTTGCATACTCCCGGTAAGTAAATTCACGTGTTGAAGTAACAAGATCTCAATGTGCAAGCCAGAATAGTAGTGGTTTATGCGAACAACGTTGCAAAAATAACTAACAATCATCTTCCTTACTTCAAAACCCACACTCACACAACAATTAAGCGAGGTGTCTTTTAAATCTTACCTGATTTGATTCAATCGATCACACTAACCTCGCGAAACCCATTGGATCAAAAATTTGAACTCTTCTGTGGCAACTCAATAAGACAGTGCAACTAGAGTGCAAGAAAGTATATTGAAATCAGTCTTTAACACATAATATGTTTTATATTTGGTTGAACGCGCTTTTTAGCCATCAATTTGACTGTCCTGAAACTGGCCTCACCTTCAATCTCAGGAGGACAAGTTTTATTTCTTCTGCGTTATATGGTTCAAGAGTTATGTACGCACAAGTTTGGTTCAAATTCGAATTTCGTATTCCAGAACCACGAAACTGTGAAATAAAATGGGTATTAAAGGTTAGGTGGGGACTATATATCTTTGATACTTAGCTCTAATGGCTTCTGGCTTAACCTGCCATGAACAAGAGATTTCATAGGAAGTGAAAGGAACATATCATTTCACGTAACATCTGGGCCAGTGCCCTTCTCTCGATAGCTTCTTATGTGTCCAACTGGCAAATTCGTCGAACTTTGGGTCTTGCCTCTTACTTTTCTTTCAAGTGGCTGCAATGAGGTATCGGGATGGTTAGTCATCTATGGCAAGAGAAGCATGTTAGACCGACCACAAACTCTGTCAAGGCTTGCATTGCTCCTACCCCTAAGTGGCAGGGGTTTAATTTTTCATGATTTCTCGCATCTCAGCCCCAAGCTACCCTGTTTGGCTGAATTCGAAACCCCACCTTAGTTGCAGAGGCCCGGTGCACTACATATAGACTGCTTACCGTGCCTACGTCTCATTTCTAAGGCTAATTCTGTGTGTTTATACATTTATGTGCGTATCGCGATCACAAATATGTCGCTGCAGATAAACACTTAGTACGATTCAGCAAAAACTTGAAACTAGCAAAATGGAGTTTACGTTAAAAGTTGCTCTGAGAGGCACTGACCTGTAGTCCGCATGGACTAAATTATTCAGTTCTGTAGCTGAATTGAATTTTAGATCGATCACTTGATGTTAAAAAATATGATCTATAATGACAATTTAGTCGAATACTCGTAAATGCCATGAGCATTAGAATCTTACCTGAACCCGTACCATTGAACAAAAAACGTAACCCTGAATTTCATAGAAGACAGCAGCACTTTCATTCGATTTCCTTGAGTCTTGTCCCAAAAGTCGCAAAGTCTTGCACGACCAAACGCAAAGATGTAATGTCGAGCAACTAATCCACTTTTCTGGAGGTCTGAAGGCATAAACCTTCCAAATATATCGACTTAAGGATTTGCCACAAGTAACCTGCCACATTACTTAAATGCCAATTTAAAAAAGGAAGGTTGACGGGAACACCCAGGTACTCCGGTTGAATAGACGCTGTGTGAAGGTGTCTGTTGATAAGGCCGATTGTGAATGTAGTCTTCATACAATGGCAAATCTGCCAAATTGTGCAGCAGTGTATAAAATGCCTCATTTATTAATCTAACCTCAACTTTTACTATCCTAGAGTCGTGTACCCTCTGACAACCCAACCCTCAAAGACATTAGCAAAAGTTAGGAGAGATATTTGTAATAACAACTGATAATTTAAAAAAAAAATGATGAAAAGCTGCAATTTAAGCAGCCCGCCTATTTTAGCATTAACTTGAATGAGCAACATGGCCCGTATTTTTTAGACAAGTCCCCAGATATGTTGCACTCGCGGACTGGTTCATGACGGACGTTAAATCCAGAATTGTCGTGGTAAGAGGCAAGCTCTCATCACAACGCCACGTGACAACAGTGTGCATGTCTTTGTTTTCCCACAAGTCCAATGATTCACCGTCGAGCGATAATGCGTCCACCAGTCAGAGCTGAGAGTGAGAGAGTTAGTGAGGCAGTGAGAGAGGGGTGGCTACCTTTTTCTCAATAGAATGTTCTCCTGGGGACTTCTCTAAATGGAGAAAATTTCCTCCACATCGTTTATTAGTCACCTGCTTGTATGACTAACACTGTCAACAAAGAATTCCAAATTAGCGATAACTGATGTGTCCTAGAAACGAGCTGCAGTCCCAGGATTGAAGGCTTTCTTTGTATTTCTAACAGTCAGAGAATGACATTTGGAATAATATTCAGCTGCCAACTCACAATCGTGAGTCACTAGGTCAGTTGGGCAATTTTAAATTATATTTGATTAGTAACTGCTAGGTGCAATTACCGGGGTGCTGGCTACATTAGGGTGCAAATTATTAGACATGTGGCAAAAATTAGGTTACTTCACCTCAATGGGCCTGGATGACTCATTCGACTTGGATACTGTTTTTCTTCGTCATTCTCGCCTTCTCCAGGCATGGGTTTGTTCGGAAATATTCGATCATCCGGGTGAAGTTAGCTACACCGATCAGATTAAACTACTGTGAACATCAGTGACATTTAGGTAAGGAGTTTTGCATGTTTGGAAAATCTCATAACCACGATTACTGACACAAGCTACGTGTTGTGCTACTACTGATACTGCTTCCAACATTGGTGTTATAGTCCCACGGCATGAAATGGGCACTCGTTGTCATAGCCTTGTGTTTCAAAAACTGATCTTATGAGGGAAGCGAATAGTTTGGTTCCTTCTCAGATACAATAAATCAAGTACTAAATGTTTAACTGGTGTAAATAGATAATTAACCAGTCAGACACATGCCCACGTCAGTTACTAGTTAATTTTACAGTCACAAGCCTTGCCTTAGCCATGACTGAAGTAGATACTGTAACCTGGAAAAGCGGGGAATGAGGTAAGCCGTCGCACAGCGAGGAATGAATAACGAAGTCTTGGTGGTCAAGTTGCTGTGCTTACCACAGGCAACCTTGAGAGTTAAAGAGAGGGTTCAAGTCGGATGGAACTAATAACTCGGGTATGCAGAGATTCATTACTAGAAGATATTACCGGAAGAAGGGTCTGAAGGTTCTGTCCGATTTTCCTTCGACGCAACCGAGAGGGCCTGTTCGAGGTATAGTTTCGCAGAATCCAAAGGGTTCGGTGTTGTCTAGATGCATGGGCTAATCTTGACTGTGCTGCATGGTGTAAGCATGAAGTATAACATGAAATTACCCCTTGCCATCAGTGGGGAGACAATTGTCGCTCTTTAGGCTATACAAAGATCTGTCCCGATGGAAAGTCTAATGAACCGCGATAATGGGGATGCTGCCTGATAAATGTACTCAGCCAAGCGAAGGTTTGTGTACTTGACAGAGACCACTTCTATACTATTTCCTTTCTGTTAGTTTTGGTGACCCCTGATAGAACGTTTGATGAATGAGAGTGTCAAAAGGTATGTTTTTCAAACAATCAGTCATTTTGGTAGCTTCATTGAGTAAATTCATTAATATATAGCTTTAGGGGAAGCAAATGAAGCTATAAAATGTCGTATATTGTCTTTTGGAAGGTGGATTGTTCTAGCCATCATACGCTTTAAGTGACGTCTTCATATTTTGCTTCGACAAGCTACCACTCGATCCTAATTTGTTAGAACCATCTTAGAGATCAGTCATCGAAGAGGGAGCGCCGAGAAAAGGTAAAGTTTGGATCTCTCACTGTAAACTTAAAAAATAGAAGAGGAAAGAAAATATACAACGGCAAAATTAGACAACCAGCGTAGAAACTGCAGTTAAAAGGATCTGCTCTTGCACTGTTGACTTATATCAATGTACTTTTAATGGTAGGCGTCCTTGATTTAGAAAACCCATTTAGCCTTTAACCAGTTAGCTTTGTACTCATAAATTGAGCGTCCAGCAATTGTTACGCCTTTACCAATTCTACTCCAAAATATGGTTAAAAATGAGTAGCCTCTATAGCTCCCCTTGGCTATGGAGGAAAAGAACCATGTTTGTCGAGTGAATAGCCAGTCTTATGGATTTTGTCATCTTTTTTTCAAATTTTTCATCTTACTATTGCCCATTTGCATTGAGAATTGATGTCTAATGAAGCAGAAAAATAAACTCAGGTATAATGGTAGTAGTCCTTCTTGAATGACCGTTAATTAGCGCATCTATTAAGTTATTACGTGCTAACAGGATGAATCAAGTAGGAGGAGTTCCTGGTGCCGTTCAGTCATAGGAGTACAGGGTCTCATCCGACTTGTTTCTCTTTCACTCGTCCGCCAGCAGATGGCCACCATAGAAAACACCTGAAGCCTCACCTCGGAACGGGGTTTCGCATGACATATCATTCTCAAGCTACGCTTTTTTTGGCTTGTGCCCACCAGCATATCTCCACTTGATTCACAGATCCGAAACCATTTTAACTTATGGACTCACCTCCATCTCCCTTTAAATATATACTAATATTGGTCGGGCTTGTTAGACCAACTTCGGTTAGTCTTGCATTTCCGATCTAGTTCAGGGCTTCCACTTGGCCTTACGATTATGGGATTGCAGCCAGCTTATTAGTGAAATAGGTAACGATTCACCTCGAGAATTTACAGATATTTTCGCAATTACGTCCAAATTTTACAAGGTCTGCTTCTTGTCTTCCTTGTGATAAACAAATGAACGCAAACTATTCTTTTTTTCTAACCTAAATATTCATTTTTATGGTAAGGACCTTCAAACGCCACCCTTGACCCTGATTACTTCAAAGTTTAGTGCAAGTGCCAGGAATTTCCAGTTCCTATATAATCTCCATCGGAATCTGGATTAACTGTGGACTTTGTTACGGTTTTTAGTACAAAGGTCGGCAGTAGCCGTTTGTAGAAAATATGCTAAGATTCTAAATTATAATAGGTTTTACTCTAGCAGCTTTGTCAAAGATATAACAGTTTGGTGACGAAGTTAAGTATCCTACCCCTAGGTCTGTGGTGTGGATTGTTGGTCGCTTAACTGACCTTTTAATAAAAATAAAATTTGTGCTCCAATTAGCTCAGTAGCCTCGCTGAAGCCTCGGTGGATCCGATTTTTACCCTCAGGTTTGGCTGGAACTTAAATAGCAAATCCGTCGAGCAACTTGCGCTCACATAAAGGCGAAGCTACATAGATTCAATCAAACAAATATTAAAGGCCCTGATAACTAACTCTAAAGCTGAATAAAGTGGTGGTATTATCAAGAAGCGGTTAGGAAGTAGAGTGTAGTATAGCCAGAGGAACGCAGCGTTTTTTCATTATGGTAAGAACGTATTCATATGGAATTTTCAATCAGCCAAATTCATGATAATCGGAGAGGTATTCGAGTGTTTCTCGAATTGAGAACCTTCTAATTGACCGTCCATACATGCAGATCAGACTTAGCCAATGTGGTTGCTGTGTGCTGTTCCCATAAACTGCCCCCTTTTTAACTCGAAATAAGAAGTATTCCACCTTGTAGAAGCGAACTAGATTGAACAATCTTTCATAGCTTGACGCAAGTAACACAGAACTATCATGTTCGAAAGCGGACCTTCTTGAACGGTTTCGCAAACGATTTTCACTTAGTGGTTGCTATGTATAGTAAATATGTAAAGCATAAAGTGTATTTATTTACACAACCAGTCCTGGAGTCGCAGTGGAGACTCACACAACTCATAGAGAGGCGCTTGAAATGGAAGATGAATCCCGAGAATTTGTCAGTTCTTCAGCTCTTTTGACTTATCAGTTACTTTAGCAGGAACGCAGCTTTAAATGGTCTTATTATTTGTCGGCCAGCTCCCATTCCTCTGACTGGGGGAATTTGTTACTTTATTAAACGCCACTTGAGCCAAACTAGAGTTTTGTAAATCTCGAGTCTACAAATAGGGGTTCTTTCGGCCGCTGTTTATGTCTCTAACCTATAATTTTCCGCTGCTCAAATAGCACATCTCTCGCCTCAACCTTTCAGCAGTAGCCTTTACGAAAGTCAAAGTCCCCGGTAGAGGGGCAGGGTGTAAATTATTTAAAGATTGAGTTCAAACTTTCGACTGTTCAAATTTAGCAGCCCATTTAGCTAGCCAAACTTCTGCTCTAATGCGAACTTTGTGTGTGGGATATTTCTGTATTACTTTAAAGTGCTCCTAAACTGGCAAGACATAAGTTAACTAACTAAATTGCTTGTCTGTATTTCCGGCTTCAATCCATTATTAGTTGTGCCTCTGAAATTAAATGGTGTGCATAAACCACGGCGACTGGATTGAGGAGTTCGCTATGCACCCATTAAATTGACAAGTTCGGTGCAATAGAAGCTCGAAGTTAATATAGAGACGGAACCTTCTTTTAGATAGAACTAGGAGCTCCATCATTAAGATTTTGGAAGCAGATTTCGCTGGTTTAGAGACCATCAGAAAACTTTAGAGTTAGTCTGAGACTCCCGGTACTTAATGGTCCTTAAAACGAATCTTCCTGCACAAGGAAATACTCATTCATTATTTCTACTAAATATTACCACAGATTAGACATAAGATCAATTTATTGTCCAATAACTAAGACATACTCGACTAAATACATCCATAAAACGGCCAACAGTAGTGAAGATAAAAATAACACTTAAGATTAAATTACTGTGTAAGCTGCAGACAGGAGTAAATGGTCGGAAAATTCGACATTTTCAGAGGTTCTTGTCGATAAAATTTGATGTGAACTCACGGCAACTGGTCGGGAGTAAGAAACAACGCGAAACAACAAGAGTGAATGAGCAGCCTAGGTAATTTTCGACACTGGATTGAAAATTAAGATGGTTAATAGCTACGTTTGTAGAGGAAGTTGCAGCAACAGAATATGATTGGTGGGTGGAAAATCAATACCATTAGGAGGTGGTTAATTCTACTCTCTACCTCCTTGTGGTGACCACCGGTAACTTCAGGGGCAACCCTGAGGGCTAAAGAGAGGGGCGGCCGGAGAGGACTAATCACCCAACGGATACGTTGTTGTGCCAGCAGAAGTACAGCCTGAGTCCACCAAGAGCCTCGTAATACCTGGATTCATGGTCTTAAACTTGGATTGTGGAGCCTGCGTGGATGCAGCAATGAATGGAAACTCCGCCAGATAGTTGAAGAGACTTTTAATAGGGATATGGAGATTGTTGCCCTTACGGAAACTCAAACGAAGTCCTGCTACCTTCAACTCTGGACGTTAGTTTAGCTGTTATATTGCTGTGTGGGTGTTTAACTGTTGCACAAGATCTTTGTACTTCTTTTGTACCTTCAATAAGTCCTTGCGACTTGCCCACTGGTTGAGATGAATAAAAAATACCACTTGTGAAAATAGTTTTCGTATATTGAGACTTCAAATTTCATGATACAGTTTAATCATATCTCTCACTTCATGGAGTTTGGTGGCAATTCCATTCCACATGAATTTTTTCAATGTTTGAAAACAGTTTCTAATACATTTGATTTCAGCCCTTTAAGAATGAAAATGTGTGTCATAGGAATCCTCACAAACTGTCTCCACATTTAAAAAATGATATAGTCTATAATGTCTATGAAAATGACCTTCTCTAAATCATGAAACCTTAAGGGTTTTACTTACTTCGGGCTTTCTTTGATGTCCAGCATACAATCTATTTTTTTACGATTGTCACCTGACGAGAATACCCTCATTTGCGGTAATTTTCTCGTCTTGAACGGACATTAGGATTAAGCGTTCCCAGGTTCATTTGCAGCCAGTCTGAGATTAAAGAATATATTACACTTTATAAATATGCCAAATAAAACGTCAGAGGTTTTTCAACTTTCCCATATTATTGGCCATTCTCAACTCCCATTTTGCAACATCATGAATATTGAGCATTCAGCCGGAAAGCAAAATGCGAATCCTACCGTTGCTACGCATGGATATTGAAGCAGTGCTAAGCCTAACCGATACATTAGCTGAAAACTTCACGCGGACCATTTAATGGCTTGACTGTCTGCATCAGTGGTGTTTTACAACCCGGATTTGTGGTATTGCGTGGCGTATTTTCTATGAAATAGCTTAGTGACCGATGCTGCTGAATAGTCGTAATAGTCGTGGTATTTCGTCTATAAAATCCTTCCGTCAAGTGAGAGCCACTGTGAAATCTTATTCTTCTCCACATCTAGTTCAGAGGCAAGTGGTGCTTATTTGTTAGTTCCTGGGGATGCTCAAACCGTATTTATTCAGACATGATGCGCATTATCGACTGCTGCTTACCTGAGCTGACTTACGATGATAACGAATGTGAAAAAAAAAACTAGTGAATGCCAAATCAACCCTTTGTAGCTGAACTACTAAGTATCAGTGCTCATTCTTTTTAACAGATTTGCCCCCCGAAATTCACTTCCGATAGCCGAGAAGTTCGGTTTTACCAGCCTTCAGAGACAAATCTACCTGATCATGCTTAGCTACTGGAAAAGAAGCAATAATGGGAGAGATACTATACTTTAAGCGGCAGGGCGTTTAGGAGGACAAAAGAGGATGGATCTGCCTGATTAGATTTCGATTCCCATTGATACATTCTGGAACTGTCTTATCCAAGGTTATTATTGGTATCTCTGTTTTGACTTGTGAAAAGGGATGTAGCCACGACTAGAACTAAACCAATTTGTTTACATCGGGGTAGTCAGAGTTGAAGAAACTTTTAATACCACTTTGAAATGTAATACATCGATTGTGGGTAGCATTCCATCATTCAGGGCAAGCCGAAATATGTGTTTATGTTCATTCTCCAAACGCTAGTAGTTTTATTTAAAAAGGTTCCGAAAGTGAAGGTCCAAGTACAAGAAATGGCAGAATAGAATACTGATGATTCGAAGGTATTTTTGAATAAATGGCTGCTCCTAGTACTTTAATTAAGGCGATTCTGCTCAATTATGAGACTTGTTAAATGCTTAATGGAGCTTCAGCCTTTCGAAAAAGGGCCAACCGATTGTAGTATTCCCGGAGGGTGTTTAACGATAGTTCACGTTTATAACCTCAACACATAATTCTACACAATCATTGCAACTTGAATTGGGCACTTATCAGTAAACTCTCTTATTGAATACTGGCTTCCTGCTCTCATTCCAACGGAGATATTATCACATTACAGCGCTGATAATCTATTCTGTTATAAGCTAGATTGGTTCAGCGAGCTGCCAAACAAGTGTAACTGCTTTGGAGACCATTCAGGTGCAGTGGGCCAAGTCAACTAATAACTCTGTCTGCTGTAGCTGGGCATGCCTTCCCTCACCTTTTATAGTGACGTTTGCAACTGACACATTAACAGTCCATTGTTAGTGTATTTCCATTGGATTAACGATTAAGCCATAGTAAATGACGCAAATGTATCTCTATGACCAGAGAACAAACGTTCTACAAAGGCAAGGTATTTTACATTCCGGAGCCCTTCTGTCAAGCCTACAAATGCCTAATTTTCTTACCAGCCACGTTAGTTTAAACATGCACAATCAGGTTTGTCTAAAAATGTAGCGGATTAAGTATTTATGCACTTTTGGCTTTAAAAGCAAATTTTGGGACTGGTAATAAAGAGAGTTAGGGCCGAAACTGAATATTGTTAGCTACTCATACTAATCCGGCTTCTAACCGTTATCGTGTGAATAGAATGACAAACCATACTGACTGGTGGCTAAACGCAAAGATCCTCAACCTGAGAGCCGCATTGTGGCAGGTATTCAGTCTGTGCTAATATAATCGAGACTTCATCCTTTGGTTCTGTTCTTTTATAAAATGACTGAAATAAGAAAGTGGTGGATCTTGAGAGGAGCTACAACCCATGATCGCCTTTTAACTCTTCAAACTTTTCATGGCTAGAGAGAAGCCAACTTAGTGCGTATACTGCAGCTATACAGTAACGTTCTCCATGGTATATGACATGCAACTGATTAATCTTCATCTGAATGATTCGCTTTTCGAAATACTGCACCTTGTTTACCCAAGTTCAGCTCGAACATAGACATTTTTTGACAAATGGAGCCGATACATGCCTAAAAATTTGAAGTTTAAATGATATTTTGGCGAAATAAATGTTAGGAATAAGGCCTTTGACACGAGTCGGCAAAAGCCTTCTCTCTGACGCCAGATTGACGAAAGTTACTGAGTCAGCGCAATTAGCGTGGGAAATTAACAAAACTATTGTGTTGGGCGTTTATTTGAAGAACCAAATGAGTGACGAAAACCCAACGTTTTGATGTTATGGCTTGTGAAAATTACTGATTTAAGGGTAAAATTCAGCAGGATTGGTCGAAAGTTCCTCACGAAAACGCATACAGTTAGTAACATGATCCGTGAAACGCTGTGTCCTCTCCTAACGAATGTTAATAATAATTTGCACACACAATAGGCCTAGAAGGTGTCTGGATGCTGTTACCTACGTGAATGCGAAAAGAATATTTCGGACATTCCAATGAGGGCACATAAACATACACCAATGACTGGACTTGAGATACACCCTTTTAGACAGTAAAACGATGTTTAGCCCTAGAAACCTTAGGCTCCGGAGTTAAATACTTCCTTGGGATCCCTGTTGGCTTCGTTCTAAAGTAGACGTAAGTTATAGGCATCTGTGGGAAATGAGTAAGAAGTTGGATAAAAGGTAATTTGAGGCGTGAATGCTAGATTTCGTGTAGTGCTCATATCAAATGCTTAGTCAGAGAGATCCACACTGACGCAACATAGCTCAAAGACTATGGGTGGAAAATTTTGAGCTTACCTCCCTTGAAGAAAATGACTTGCACTAGTCACATCTGAACAGTCAGAATATGAGGGCTGTGATCTGATATGATTCAAACTTTTCAAAGTACTTTGCTACAGTTGGAGAAATGAAGAGACATTTGCAAATCGATAATCAGAAAGCAGACTTTCAGTCCATGAGTTCATTCATTCATTCATTCATTCATTCATTCATTCATTCATCCATCCATCAAGTTAAAGGTCAAAATACGAATCTAGAAACGCTGAAATGACTAAAAAGTGACTAGCCGAACAAAAATAGTCCTGTTGCTAGATTGAGTCTGTACATTCCCTTTACTAGAGGTCAAAATGAACGAATAATGCAAATTGGTTGTCGTTCATTTCTTCAGCCGGATAAACGAAGATTGACTGCCAAAGCAGCGTCATCTAGGACATCGCTACGTATTTCCTCCCAATTTACTTGGAGTTTGCCCTATTATTTTAATAGCAAGTCAGTTTATAAAATAATTAGCAAATTTAATGCTTCCTGATTTAACTCCGAATTCTATACCTACTTATTTAAGGTAAGACAGATTTATGACATGAATTGGTTCCCTCATATGATAAGCTTTTAATTCACATCTGCGTGTTCGCCAGAGCTGAAACGCTTTTTTACGGAGAGTGGGAGAGAGAAAAGAAGATATCACTCTAACGAGCCATAGCAACGCGCATCACACGTATCATGTTCCGTTTCGCAATTAAATATCTTTCTTCTCCACCTCTGGATTTCATTACTTCAGCCTCAAGATAATTTGTTTTGTTATTTTAACTCCAAAGTAGTAGTTGTACCCCTATTTTCCATTAAAAAATCCCATCAACTACAGATAAGATTAGGTATTGAAATTGATATAATTAATGACAGCATTAAAAAGATAACTTATTTCGTTAATTTTTTAATTTAAAGGAATTAATACAAGATGGCAAAAACGGTCTAGGGAAGGGTGCAACCAAAAAGCTGCATGTGATTCCATAGATTTAATTAAATAGCGAATGAATCAACTTAAAAAAGGACGACTTGGAGGAAATTTTTTGCCAAACCATTTAAAAAAACTGTTCATGTTTATTTTAATGTGCTTCTTTTCTAAAGTTACTGGGTGGATTGCTATTCATGAAGCTTTAATGAGGGAATGAACCAAAGGTGAAAACGGTAATATCAATAGAAAGAGTGGGAAAGGCTAGAAAGAAATCCTTCTTCAGCTCCAAAATACCCGAATCTACTAGTTCTCTAGATTCATAGCTTTAAAAATCCAACCTGGTTCAAAAGGGTGGATCAATTGTTCTAGTACATGAGCTATGCACTCAAAGTGTCCGGAGAGAAAGTGTAGAAAGTTCACCTTCGATGTCGGCGTGTGGGGTGATTCTCTCGGTGGTGGAAAAGACCATCAAGAAGGTTAGGTGAGATGAAATTTATGACTGGTAAGAATTGGCTAAAGGGAGTAAACGATGGCTCCCTGTTCATTTGATATAATAGGAAACTTGGACACCGAAAACAGTGCCTTTAGAATAATGTCTGGCATAATTTATACTGAATGGCGCCCTGAGATCTCTATGTCACCCCATTCGGATTGTGACCTGTATCCCGATGTCATCAATGCTGATTAGTATGCTAATGAATCGGTCAAGCTTTCGAGTGCCATTGTCGCGCCTCGGCAATCACAATGGTACGCCATTAGCATTCAAGGATATAATAATTGAAGTGCTGACTAAATATCCTGGATAATCCGACCTATACGAATGCTACTTTTTAGTTAATTCTCGGAAAAGCTTTGATATTATTAGGGATAAGAAATCATTAGAAGCTATGAAGCCTTGATCGCTTTGGAATTGGAACTGAAATCCCCTTTGGAGACTTCAAACAAAACTCATGAAATAGCAAAGGAAAATAAAATTAGGGCCTGTCTAGGTGGATTTTAATAGCATTCCAGTAAGAATCGAGTTCTGAATTCTTCTACTGGTCAGTTAACTTGAACAAGCATGCTCTCCTCCGCATGCCACTTTAACTGCTCAAAATCCAGAGTCCCACTTTGAATGTAGTTTTCAAACTCCCAAAAGCTTTGTTGAATCTTTTAACCATTAGAAGACAAGTTATCTTAATCTTTGCATTGCCGCATCGGAGTGTTCATCTCAGTCATGACCAAGAGAGAGATTCCATTGGTGGCAATCATTAAAATTACCTTTATCATTCCCTATTTTCACCAACCTGTTTCAGACAATTTTTAATCTTGCACTCCGTTCATTTCGCCAATCGCGAATTTTTACGACATTGTCATCGATAGACAGCTCTCGCTTCCGCTATCCCCTCAAAATGATGTTCTCTCAATCTGTTAATTTTTCCTGAGAATAGATATGGTGTTGACTTGGTTGATGAGGGTAGCTTCTATTGAATTTAACTGACAGCTTCTCTTCGCGGTTCTCTAGATCAATTCAAAAAGACATTTTCTTTCCCATAAAATGATCGTAGATAATGGAAAGGAACCATGAAGATGGCAAGTAAAATCGATAAATTCAAAGTGGCCACCTAGAGGCTTCTTATCCGACAATACAAGCGATGAGGCAAAGCCAGTTCCATCGCCCAAACCTAGTTCAATTTTTCAATCAATTAAGAATAGTATTAAAAGGGAATAACAAAGCTATGATGTCAAGAGAACCGGTGCAGAACAATATTTTCATTGACGGGATCCGGAAGAGACTTAACAGCGAGTGAGAAGCGAGATTCACTCCAATCTGCACATGATTCTAAATTAACTTAACAGCGACCTCAGTTACGCCGAGGGCATTGTGACTGCACAGCTTTATTGTTTTCATCTTGCCATTTATTTAAGCACACGCTTATGCCCTTGCTACTAGCCTTCATGGATGAACTGCTAATTGTCCGGTTAAACATCAAGCAGGCCCTCTGAATGTCCTCGCCCTAATGCCATCTAATGTAAATGATTGTTTACACATCATTTTGGGTTCCAAAGCAAAGAGAAATGGTGTTATTTTACAATTCATTAGGGTTAGATTGGATATTTGACTAGCCTAGATGATCAAGCTATTCAAGATTCACATGCGATTGCGAATTGTATTGTCGATACTAGTGGATCTGGTCCCCATTTTCCATTGGTACCGAAAGATAATGTTAGACTTAACAGTGTCTTGAGAACTAAGGGGGGAAGAGATTTTGTTTGAGCAGGCCAGAATTATCGACAAATGAAGAGAAGCGAAAGGGCCACCGAGTCCAACAGTTGAATAGCGCGACAGTATGAAGGTGAGGTTTTATTGGAATTTCAGGGGATCTCCGACTGCTCAGGACGAATCCATGTTGACTCACTGCAAACCTTTTTGATTTCGCCTTGTTATAATGGTAATAGATTTATGGTTAGAACTCTGTCATCTGTTAAGTCTCTATCATCTTTATTGTGGTTCTAGCGTAAAACTCTCAATCAATTTTTTTGACAACTGATTTTTGAACCTGCAGCTGTCGAGTCTCTCGTATAGGAGATTCAAGGTGAGCTTCCTATTTAGATTGTGGTAAGCAGATCTTACCATATGCAGGCAATTAATATTGTCCTGTCTATTGACTTCGAAGATGAAGATAAATATTAAGCAGGTTCGCTGTCTAAATACATCTAACCTAGATGGCAGCATCTATTCCTTTGTAGCGAAAGGCAACAACCCTCGTGACCTAGTTGCTTTAGCTGCGTTAATTGATCTACATTTTGGAGAACTCTAAATTGTTTGCAATGTACAACTAATGCTACAGGCGGAGTTCTGATTTATTCATTAGTCTGTCTTAGTATTTTTAAAAAGAACTAGGTATCCTTTATATTCTAGGTACTTATTCAGCTAAGTTAAACCATCGACAATAAATTTGCAAACAAAAGAAGCCGGGAACATTAACAGGTTTAATTAGCTCCTTTGTAATTTATATTTCATTCTTAGCCTGAAGTTGTCAATTGGTACTACTGATTGGAAGTAAAATGCTATTCCTTCCGTGGGAGAGGTTTAATATTCCATCAGATACATTCGTAAAAAACCTAAGACTACTAGTTTGATAGGTGACAAGTTGACGTATGTAATGTGATTGCATCACTTATAATGAAATACCTAGGGATTCAGTCTATTGTACTGGCCCAAAATAAATGACGAGAAAATAGATATGTCCGCACTTCAAAATGCCAATCGCCTAAGTGAAGTGTGTAGAATTGTACGAACAGAATTATAAAAATACACCTACTCTACATACTCTAGTTGAACTGAAAAATGTGCGCAGAAGAAACTGATCATTCCCATACTGATGCTTGAAGGGCTTTTATGCGCAGTCAATAAAGTTCAGTCGGTTAATACATTCGACTGGAGTAAGAACTTCATCAGGAGGAGTCACAAAAGTGCATATCATTTAGTCTCTACTGGTGAGGCAGAAAGGCAAAAAAAATGCTGGGCCAATGATGTTATGTATGATCCATCGCCATCTCCTAGTGTTACTACCCTGGAAGCAATCATTTTCTACAAGACTAGTAATAAAAGGGAAATTTTAGCTTACTAATAGTGTGTTCTTGTATGCGTTGTACGTGGTACTGTAAGGAGGTTGTACGTAAAAGTGACCTTTATTTTTATCTTCTCGATTAGTTTAGAGTAGAATATGGATTGGTGGGTTGGGGGGGGGGGATCGTTAGAGCACTTGAGACCCCGAAACTTCAATTTAAATACTTTGTTTTAGCGGTTTCTTCGACTGGTCTTTCGAAAAATATATCCTTAGGGATAAGAAATGATTTACGGTCCAGTGATCACAGACAATTTAAAGTATATTAAGGTAGTAACCTAAAATTGTTTGAAAATAACTAGGGTCGATGTGAGATTTCAACGAATTATCAGAAATAAACTTTAGTTTCCTTGTGAGAGATCAGATGATGAAATCTTGAGCTCGTTTATTAAAAGTGCAACCGTCCCATGAATTCAGTTTAACTGCACTTAAAAGTAAACAAAATCTGAGACTTGTATACAAAGCATTCAAGGGTATTGGGCATTGGTGTTATTTCTTTATTCATTCTAAACAATTTGCTTCTGTTGCTTCTTGTGGCATCTTTAGTTTCCGTCTGAAGCTCTCATAATAAATTTGTTCTCTAATTACCGCCTCATCAACTTGTTTAAGCCCTGACTATCTGTGTTCCCCAAAATGAGGCCCTCTTTATCGCTTTCCCTTCAAGTGACTAACGTCAATGTTCGCATAGTAGCAAGATGAGTCTTGACAACCTACTTGGGCCTTCAAAACGACATGGCACAGACGAAAAGGAACGAACACAAATATATATTTATAGTTAATGAATTCTTTTATGCTGCTTGGTTAAATATCGTGACTATTGGAGAGCAGAGTAACATGTTGTTTCCATCTCTATTTTGATGAGCTGGACTAAAGACAGCTAACCAAGTTTCGAATAATTGCCATTAGCGTAGAAGATATTGGCCATTCGACATGTAGTGTGGCAAATTAAAACTTTTGAGTCACGAAAAACACCAAGTTATGCAGAATGATGAAGAGAATATGAAGATGAGCACCTACTGACACTTGATACAGGTAACATTAGACAATCTTGGAGTATGGTAAGTGAAGCAAGTATGTCACGCGTTGTCCAGAAGGTCGAGCTGATGGCTACTATCTTGTGACGGGTGTAAACAAGACTACGTGATCAGTTTCTGAAAAACGCTACAAATCTATGCGAATTCGAGGGAATGACTCCCTAACGCCACTCTGAGAGTTGATAGTGATCCACAAATCAAAAATAGATTCATGCTAATGAATGGTTTGTCAACTGGTGATTTCTTAGAGTAGCAGACGCTGGAATAGAAGAAAAGAAAGATAGAGAAAGATGAAGCCCGCGATTTTTCATTTGTGTTCTTAAACAATAGCAAGTTTCCATATTGATTAACAGTTCATGCGGCTACCAAGATCTGGTGATAATAACTTAGAGGGATACTAAAAGGTTTAGATAAACAGTAAGAAAAAAATCAAAATTCATATAGTTCACTTTTCTTCCGAATCACCTCTAAGTGACAACGTGTGGACTCTACAGAGCTATCATATTCGAATGAATACCCTATCATCAACGTCTGTTCGATCGAAATCTTATTTGACACTTGGATGTGTGTAGGCTACTCAGATCGTTTATTAGTAGCTTAGTGCCTGAGCTTTGAGGATTGATGGTTACAGGATTCGTTAGGCTTATTGAACCGCTTATTTGCAGGCTAGCAGAGAATGGTTGTTCAGAGCCCCCAACTCTAAGTAAGTTTGGTGGCTGAAAATTCCGTGGTTTACCTTTGGTGCTTATATGAGCAATTGTTTACGATTGGGGTATTATTATGGAAATCTTTCATTTTCTAAAGCACTTCTGAGGGAACTGATTCGATTTGAATATCTGCGGAAAAGAATTATGACTTTGACGTTCTTCATTAACTAGGGGTCTCACACGATTTTTTTCGAATGTAATCGAATAAATTACACACACTTATCTGTGGTAGAGTGGAATACAGTTTTTTCGATGCCATAAAATCACTGGCTAACGCCATTCAATTGTATTCGAATGTAAGCCAATTTACTTTACTAAACCAGTAGTGTGGGAAACCATGTTTGTCCGTAGGAAATCAGGAAGGTTATCAAAAGATCACTGTGAAGGGGGTTCAAATGAGAGCGGTCACTCAGAACAAGAATCTTCGCCCTAACGCTGAGGCGATCCCTAAACCTACCTCATGCTTAAGCCTTACAGACCATCAGAACGTTCTTTTGTATCCAATCATATTATTTTCAATCAACAAAGAGAAGTGTAACTAGGAATAGCGACTCTAGCTACTACTGAATTAGCTTCAAATTTTTTGTACCTAGGACATTTTTCAGTGGGAGAACTCATTTATACTACGGACTGGTTTACAGTGGCCTCTTTGGCTGAGGGCTCCCATTAAGGCATGTTGTTGTAGACTGGTATTTACCAGTATAGGTATTCCAAGGGTTACGAATCTGTCACCTGACAGGTTATATGCATGCGCAAGTGGCACAGTTTGAAAACTCTTACTTGTGCACATCATAGTCTTTAGAAATCGAAATTGACACTTTTGGTAGGCCTCAACAGAACAGCGGGAACGCAAGCTTCCAATGAAGATGCTCTTCACTGATATAAATGAAAATGCAAATAATTGCTCGACGTCGTTATCTGTTTAGCGATTGAAATAATGCATCCAAATGCCTATTTAAGTGCATTCCAAGCTCGAAAAGAGAACAATGTCACAGGCGAGTCGGGGATTGAGAAGTGGCTTTGGTCAGAAATAAAGGACTCATTATTCAATAACTAAAGGTCCATAACACAAATTTAGTCTGCTTAAAAGTAGAAAAGAAATAATAAATCAAGTGATTTGATGATAGGATGGGAGAAGAGTAAGATATTAAGAAAATGTAGAATTTAATTTCAGATCTGTTGCCGCTGATGGCGCGAATTCCAGGTGGTAATTCATGTCCAAACTCTGCTGAGAATGTAATACTACGCATCATACCCTCCTAGTTAGAACATTTGCCCGAAATGGAAGCATCGTTCTGGGGAAATTCTCTCTTCTTAACTCTATAATCACGTCTTGATTTCGATGGGAGAGTTTTCATACGATACGAGGAAATAAAGGAAGATTAAAATGAATGGACGTGAATAATCTGTAGCAATCTTAGAATGTGGGTATAACGCCCTAAGGATAATTTTAGAGCACTCTGAATCGGCAGATGTTTGGGTGTTGTTAAGCTCCATTTCTCAAAGCTTGGTCACACGCTGCACACCCACAAGTCGATGAAGTCGCTAAAACCACACCCGTAAAATACAATGCTGTTGAAGGATGTAAGCCCCTGCATAAATCAGTCGGAAAATTAGCGTGATGAATAGCCTTAGAATAGCTAATAAAATCTTTCAGTAGAAGTTCAGTTGTGCACAATTTATTGTTAAAATTAAATCTATTATAAGAGCTGCACAATCCTAAATTTAAATCATTTAATAAACAGAAGTGTACTGGTGTTTTCAATTGACTCCATAAAACGTATCGTCTGCTTAGCGGTATCGGCAGCTACCGGCATCACAGCGACTCAGTCCTCATCTGGAATACATTTCCTATTAAGGGCCTTCGCAGAGTGAGGCAGCCTCGTGGGTATTCTCGTTCATATTTACATTCTGTTATACATTTGGAATTTCGGTTCTCCTTTGTTGATCATGCAAGTTAAAACAGAGTAGGTCTAGGAAGCATATAAAAAGAAACTGAGTTTTCGCAAGGGATTGTTCAGTGTCTATGGCGCAAGTCGAACTGCTTTGTCGTAGATTAGCTTCATGAGCTGGTGTCAATTCCGTTCCTTCATTGTTCTACCAGATGACCATGCTTTTATGGGGTTTGAATCCTATTTCAATGGCTGGTTAGCGATAGTTCTTGGTCAAATCGACCCTAAATTAGAGTTCCCTAACACTCTGTGAACGCTACAACATACGGAAGTGAGACTTTATATTTGTTGTAGATAGCACAACTCATGCACGTACAATTCAATATCATATGGAGGCTCTCCGGATTAACCTTCTAAGAAGACGATGTGCAAATAGAAGGAAATAATGAATTAAAATATCGTCTAGGTACAGTGACTTCTAGTCTCATCCAGGGTTTAAAAAAATGTTATATTAAGCCAAATTTTTTTCAGAGTTTCAAAAGAACAGACATTTTGTGTCTTTTCAGCCTCTTCAGGAAATCACTTATTAAAACATTTAGCACCATAAGAAATGGAAGAGATTTAAAGGCTTTTTCTATCAACTCATTTTCAAAATTGCAATAACTGCCTACTAACAGATTAAATAAACAAACTTACATAGAGGTGGTTTATTCTTCGTTGGCTCCATGTGAACGCCATGTTAGATCTAGTTGGCCAACATTTAGAGAACTTGTGAGCATGCCAAGAAAGCTAAGGACTTAAAATTGGGTTTAAACGACTCCAAAATTCACAAAAGTGACAGACGATTGGCAGCGTTCAATAATTTGTTGCAATCTGGGGAAAAGTTAAAGGCGGACCTCGTTTTTTTCGCCAGAATGATGAGTGTCTAAATAAATAATGTAGAGCTTTGTTTGATTTGCTTGATAAAAGCGATGCTACTTACTAAACGAAATGATAACCAATAACTGATTGGGTTACTCTGTATGCCAATTGGAGCTGCTGGAAACTCTATCGGCAGTTGTATGACGCAGAATATCTGCATAACACTTTGATGATTTGAATCTCCTTTAGTGAGATTGAATGAACCTTTTAGAAAATTTGCCTGGAAGATCTTTTAAATCGAGTTGGGCAAGAACAATCTCACCAAAATTGGTGGTAGTGGAGTTATACCGATTGTGAGTGAAATGTTTTTACAAACAAACCACTCAGCGAAAAATTATATTTAACAAACACTCCTTGTAGAAGATCAAAAGAAATATTCATTCGAGCCTCATAGACGGAGCCTTCATCTTCACATTATCATATTGGTTGTATTTCGAATTTGGGGGTATCATTACATCAGAATAGCGGAGATAAATTTGCTGTGAAACGAAAGGCAACAAATCACTCAAACTGGGCTGAAAATGGGGAAAGACTAAAGAAAATCTACCGGAACGCAGAACATTTTAGAGGTGATAGAATCAATTAATAATATTGCGTGGCTTTAGGTGCCTAGAACAGGAGAGAACGATGAAATATCTTTGTTGCAAACAAACCATCAATGTACGATTGAGAATGGATGGACAAGCTAAATTTTAACTGTATTACCGGCAAAGCTTCAATTTATTGTGAAGGTGCCAAGGTTAGAATGGCTACCTTCATTGCAGTTTAAGTAGAAATGTTGGTGCCAAGGACTGTATCGCTGCTGGTAACATATTATTACTCTCATTTGCATTGATTTCATTGCTCAAACTTCTGTGTTCTTATTGTAAATTTACCTTATACCATTATTCTGGGTCGAGTACGATTGATTGTCTACCGAACGCAACTAAGTGTTCCGCAACACCAAATATTTATGAACTCTTTCCGAGCACGCAGATAGGTACCCACTATTGCTGACTTGTTGTCAGATATGCTAGAGAAGGCTCGACAATCTTCACTAGAGCCATTAATTAGCGCATGTACTCCTTGTAGAAAATGATACCACGAAATCGAAAGATACAAATATGAATATAGTAATATTGATAGTACTGTAGATGAAGTGGATACCATTAAATAGCCAGTAAACTGATAATGATACCTTTGTCTCGACTTAAATTCAAGCACGATACACGTATGAGATTGATTTAAGATGGCGGATTTAACAATTTCCCTCCAATTCTTCGATCTTCGAAAGGGAAAATACTCTCACCGGGTAGTTCTGCATAGCTTTAATTTGCTATAGTATTCCACGTATTTCACTCCATTAATTCATTCATTCCCAATAATTTTCTATGTTAGCATTAATTAGTGCGTGATATCGACTGCACATTTTATATAAAACTGTACTTTTAACATAGTTCAGTATAAATACTATTGTCCGTATTTATTGAATAAATAGGCGAAATGTGCTAATGAACAAACTTTTGTTTAATTTTTAAATTGATTTATACATGCAGATAGGGTATATATTGAAACTTATGTGAAAGAGCAGATTCTAATGTTGGCAAACAGCAATTTAATTGTAGAAAAACCGAAATCTTTCTAGAAATTATCTGATCGCAATCACGTGGTTTTAAAGCTGTCTAGGGCAGGGGGAATGGTCTTCGATTTATGTTCTCATTGGAAAGGTACTAACAGTGGTGTAAGTTGCCTTCTGCCAATGAGATAATGAACTTTTAGATGTATCAAATTTAAAAGGGGCGGCCATAATGAAACCCGAATGTACTTTTGGTGTACCAATTACCAAGACCATACCACATAAAAAAGACATCTAAATTATTTTTCGCTCTTCCTGATATTCCATTATCAAGCATTTGAAGAAATGGGAAGACTGTATTGAACATGGTCAGATGAACAACTTAGCTAGATACGTTGAGACACCTAAAACCTTTCAACGTTTATTGCTACTTCTATTCAATGATCGGTTGAAGCAATGATAAGCGAATCAGCGGTTACTTTGCCAGTGCGGTGAGCATTTCATTTAAGAAATTTGATAGGGATGATTAGTAGGGCATTGAGTGAAAATTCACCAACGTTAAAGTTACATATTTCAAGCTAACAAACGTCCCTTTATCCATGTCACTGAAGTCTAGATGCGCTCTGAAAACAATTTTGAAGAAAAAGAGCACTATCAATCAATTATTTCGTGAAAGAGACAAAGTAATACCTAGCTTCAATTAAACAAACGTGACCGATAAACACTCTTTACACTACTTTTCTCTTGATTCCAGTTCCGTTTCAAACAAATTTTGAGAAACTCTAGAGGTGTGCAAGGAGATACTGTGAAATCGAGCGCAGAAGTAGCGTTGTGCTGGATCGACGAAACCAATTCAAGAATATTATTTAAAAATTTTCGAACACGTTTCTTCAACACCTTGTTTATTTCGTTGAGGCTCAGTTATTTTCTGTTTGGGGACTGCTCAAATGGTATACTCTCCCACTATTCTCCACGATGCTCTGTCGGGAAGCATGTCAGCCAGCTCTCAGACTCATTGCTACTTCTAGCTGAGCACCTGTGCCCCTGTTGGAAATAGGTACCGCGAAAAGGTAGTTTAGCCACAACTCTTACATACATTGGGCTTAGATTCGCTAAGCTCGAATTATGCAATAGAATTAAACATGTAACCCATTTTGCACAAAAGGAGGCATGGCTGTATTAGGTACTTTAAGTGCCTGAATAAAATACCATGTCTTGCCTTATTGTGAACCATTGAGAAACGAGCACTATCAATAGGGAAAAATGGGAATTGAGGAGAGCGGCCCATCTGTTCGCGATGTGATTTATATTTACAAACTTATAAACTTTTCGTTCTGATTACTGAAAGAGAGGAGCTGAAACTTCCAGGTCTCGCCTCAGATGTATATAAATCCAACGTTATTGCAGATGTTTCACTTTGCCCTTGAATCCGTTATGCAGGAGGTCAGTAGCCTACAAATCGTAAGGTAGGCCACGGAGTAGTTTATTTTAGGTTCTTGTTCAATATAAAAGAGATATGAAAGAAAACCGGGTGGGTCCATCCAGGAAGGAACAGTGGCCCATATGGATGGAAAGCTTGTCACATTATCCTAACGTTAATTCCAGGCCAGAGGCAGGAAAGGCCCATTACTTATAGAAATGTGTGATATGCACCTGACGGCCTCAATTTAAAAGACGTCGATATTTCTAAATACAAGAATGTTATTATTTAAAAATGTATAAACCCTAAATTCTCATCTTAAACACTTCCTTGCTAACCTCGTAAGGTCAATATTCATCTGCGTTACCGGCAGAGTACCAAATGGTACAAACGCGAGAATGTCAAAACTTAGGAGACTTTCACTCGGTTGGGCATACAACTGCATTCGTTCACAATTTCCACTAAATCGCTTAATTGGTTTAATGTATTATTTATACATGGTTCCACTTTTGAAGGCCGTAAAGGAGGAAGTAAAACTGTTCAGGCCCCTGAGTTGGCGCCACCAACTGACGTACCGATTGAAATTAATGAACTTTTTTGGTAATTTGCCTTGTGTTAAAGCCTCACGTTATATATTGCCCGAATTAAATGCTTTCGAGGCGATAACTTTTTCGCTGTCTTTGCAGACACCATAGCTCGAATTTCCCATGCTATTAGATGAGATATAGGCCTAATGGAATGGTTTCGTTAATAAGAGAGAATTCAAATCATGTTACATATTGTGGTAAAATTGATCTGGAACATTTCATTTGCGATTGCCAACTGTACGACTTTTGGAAAACACTAGACCAAGTCGGCCAGAATTGACTCAATTCTAGACAGTCAAATGTTAATGCTGTCTCTGAGCCAGCATGAATCGGATTTCAACCGTTAGGAAAATACAAACTGTTCCATTTAGTAGGCAGCCAAACTATAGCAGATGTTATCACTAGGTGCGAATGGAGAGTGTAGGGGCGTTCCCATAAAGCAGTTATCACATAAACTTGCCGTTTAAACGAATGTGCCTTGTTCGTTACATGTAATAATGGAGTACATCAAGACTGTTAGACTTGTTATTACTAAGTGAACTTGACGAAAACGATGCAAGGCAATGAAATCGCAAAAAAAGTGACAGCTTATATAATTACAATCCGATTCGCATATATCAAGCCTTAAAAACATATTTTACAGCCAAATAAATGACCGAAATGAGGAGCTGCTTCAAGCGTGGAAAGAAAAGCAATGGTGAAAAATCCTTCAGACCGTACACAATCGAACTCAAGCCACACGGGTCAAACCCAGTGTGTTCGTAGTTATTTTAAATCGTTTTATCAAGAAACTGTGGTTTTGTGCCACGAAGAAAAACATACTTTGTCGAATAATTTCAAATCTACAAACTGTAGTACTTGTATAGTATTGTTGATATAACTTGGCTGAATAATAATGCAGTTGGTGGTTTAAATGGCAGCCTCAGTAATTTCAATCTGGTACTTCTTGTTTGGCCATCCATAAGAAGTTCAACTCGCTACTATAATAAATTGACTTAGTTTTACTTTATGTTGGAAAGAGATTGCTTATGTGAGATGGTTTATCTGCTTAGCATTTGGCTTCAATGTAAGCGATAACTGGCTCAGCTAACAAAAAGACATAGACAAAATCTAGGGCTATCAAAAGGGTGTTTCTTAGAACACTAGGTGAACCGCATATAACGTGACCAGTTTATCCGACTTGCTCAAGGTGTTTTTCCATTGGGAAAAAATAGCCATTAATGAATCGCAAATATCTCGGCTAAAAAAAGTCACAAATTAAATAGCCCTATATATATTTGTCAAAAGCAAAGCTTTGAGGAAATGGTCTTTGTTTTAGCATTTCAGTGGCTTCCCTAAGACTTGTATTATAATAATGCTATTTCCAGGTAGGCCTTGATAGCGATGAAGATGCTGTTCAATACGAAATCTTTAGTACATATTCTATTGCTTGAGGTTCCGCTGAATAGGTTCATAGCATTGTGAAATATTTCAGGTTGAAAATGAATGGTTTGGATTTCCCTTAAAATTATTACTTTATTACTTTATTGCATTTGCGATGTTCCCACCCATTTGGAAAAAAAGATGTGGTCCGAAAGTTTGCCTAGCAATATGTATCACAGTTGGATAAGAGCTAAGACTGTAAGGCTCTGGCGAGTTGATACCACTATATCGAGTGGTATATTAGATGCTGTATTATGAATATAAAGAACTAAATTTCACTCTGATTTTCTGTGTGTGTGTGCTACAGACTAAAACTGAGGGATAGTAAACTTAACATTGCAGAGAGAAAACCTTTGCTAAGATCAGTGAAGCAATACAGATGACGCAGATTCAATGTTGTGGTCTTCAGATGCCTGTTCACTTTGAAGTACTTGGATTTATTTGTGAAATAGAGTGGTGCGCTCTAGTAGTCCATTATTGGGCTACCAAGAATAGTTTGATCAACCAGTTTCGATTCCGATAAATGCTGTAAATGATGCGCGAGTTTTAAAAAGCACTCAACTTTAAGAATTTGAAGCACAGTATGTCAACTATTACTAAAATCAGGACTAAAAGTTTTAAACCAGTTCCCTTTTTCAAGCGCTTGAAGTGTTTTCACAGCTTTGCTTTCTATAAACAACTTATTCGATTCCACAGAGTCTTTTTAGCATAATGGCTATGAACCTCTCAGGTAGGTTGACGGGTTTTAAAGCTGCCTACCGTGGATCACTCATAGCTGGGTTAGAGGCAACCCTAGCACAGAACAAGCTTTTGTGCGAGTATTCAAGTTGAAAGAAGTGAGCTCAGCAAAAGTAGATTTACTGCAAATCATTTGTGCATTCAGAGAAAATATATTGCACATAAAGTATTCAAATCTCTTTTTACTGTGCAGCCCACGTATTCAGTTAATGGGGCGCGAAGTATGTTAGTTAAGTGAGGAGAAATAAGAGGGAGGTTGGGTCATGATTTGAATCTTGCGTTAACTTATTTGCTACGTTTATTATATTGTATACCGATAAGTCTAATCGGCACAGTTGCATAAATGTGTCATGCGGAATCGGAAAATTTTCGGCACTTGAATGTTATGCCGATCAAATCAAATATGATTTTAAAAATATAAAAAACTTAGCTCCTATTCTAACATGTGAGAAGGGCTGATTCGCGCAGTTAATAAAATATCGGCCTGTGTCTGTGCCGATAAAAAGGCAGGAATCTTCAGAAAATGAATTAAATATAAATTCAGAGAAGGGGATACTCAATTAAGATTGCAAAGCACATGCGAAATAATCATTCACGAGCAAAACGATAAACTACATAAAAATATTTCAAAACATGCGCTATTTAGAAAGTTTCTCAATGACCATTCACGAGAGGATCTGGTTAAGGCGTGAAATATCTGTATATTGGCGCGTAAAGCATGGCTGAGGAGCATAGAAAGTCTACGGTGCTTTATGAAATGCAGATGTCAGCAAGCTCTAACGAAACAAGAGATCTGGTCAAAGAATGGCAACATGCTTGGAAGTTGAACAATAAGGCTGCATATATACGACTTAAGCGCTTAACGACTTGCGCTATCTCAGAAGACAAAGTCGGTGTTCTGACACTCTTTGTCAAAATATTTTTGCCGCAAATCGACGCTGCCATCGAGTATGCAAAATTACGGATACATAAAATTTAGGTTCCCTTCTCGCACAATTTTCGCTGCCAAATATGTTACCTTTTTACTTCGACATTTAAATATTGATAATCAATTTGATCTGAAGGTTTTTCAAGACCTGGTAATCTGATATTATATACTAACTGTCAGTATGATCCATGGGTTTGTTGCGTTTCAAAATTATTGTGCTCTGATCATCGCATCCATAATCAAATTGGCCGAAAACTATGCTGTGAGCTGTGGGATTTCGTAAGCTGTCATTATTTGTACAAGTTTTTTTTTCAGACGATCGAACCATTAAAATTGGCCTTCTCGATGCTTATGTCGATTGAAAATATTGAAAAATTTTTACCCATTGCTTCACTTGCCTGTTATCTTCAAAAGGAGAGTAATGTCGTGAAGTCTATTGATAGGGTAAGAAATTAATTAAAGTCTGACTCCTTTAGTCCAAAACTCTTAGTACCTTGCTTGAATACGCTTTCACAGAGAAGAAAAATGTGTCCATTCGCGTTTTGGTAAGTAAACCTAGAAATGCTAATACAACTCTTAGAAACGCTCTGGAGGAATGTTGAATTACTGTCTGGATGAAGCCTCATTCAAGAAAGAGTTTCTGCCTCTTGCTAATCGAAAGATTCGTCGTTCTGCCGAGACTTCTATTCCTGGTTCCTTCATTTTAATTGATTTTTTATAAAATGCGAATATTTAGTCTTGCAAATACTCTTGGAGCAGTTGGAAATTCACATCGATGAAACCGAGACTGAAGTGATCGATACCCTCATTAACAACCTTCTAGCATCCAGTCCACTTACTCGCAGTGCAGCAGTGGCATCCGTTGTTTCTCTTTTAAAGCTGTACATAAACCAAGATCTAAAATTCAGTATTTTCGAGAAAGTAAATTATGACTGTTCTAACATGTCTTCCCAGAACGTGGTTGTTCCTTTTTTTATTTAATAGATTCTAGCGAAATTGCGTGGTTCTGAGGGCCGTCGTGCGTCTTTGGAGGTGAAACTGACCCTGCTGGATGCTCTAGGCAGCCTCTCGCAGTCTCCTTCTGTAAGCGTTAGCAGTTATCCCGATGTACTAAAGGGTTTCTTGGACATTCTCTCCTTTGAAGGTTCGTCGCATCCTGTAATTTATCAATTGTTTCACTACCTCATGTTGTACGTTTTGAATTTTACTGATAGATAATGAGGACATATTAGAATCCACCATAAAACAGTTAAGCCTTTGGCTAAAGCTACCAAAGTTTTCATTCACTGAAAAGGCTCAGAACGCAATCAAGGTATTATCTGAGTGATTTCTTATAAATTTTGTCTTTCTTGCAATTATTGTTGACTTTTCGTCAAAAGGAGAAACTGTTCGCTAGTCAGACGTCCCACCGGGTGGAAATGGCCATTTTTCGTTTTCTTGATGAAGTTTGCCGATCAAGTGAGTAGGAGAACTTCCTCTATACAATTCAGTTACTTCAACTCAGCCTGAGAAACTATTGTACACTTTTTTCAGGTGGGAGACTTCCCAAAACATACATACCTCTCCTTGCCACGATGGCCCAGTCTGCTAAAAGAGAGGCTCTGTCCTTCAGTGTCATGAGTCGAGCTTTGGCAGCGGCCTCTCTTTGGCTAATGAACACCAGTCAGCCGGGAAAAATGCCTGATTCCATGTGGAACGTTTTGTGCGGACTCAAGGCCCAATCAACTTGTCAAGGCGCCCTTCCGAATTGGCTCAAAGATCGTTTCCTTCTTACTGCTTCTCCAAATGGTATTTTACTAAAGCGCTTGGTCAGCATTTATGCTAGGGAGAATGTTTTGATGCTTTTGAAAGTCTACAAACAAAATTAGTGCGCAACTTATTAACAACTTACGATAAGGAATATTTGATTTAAATTGCTTTCATATCAGTTTTTGATTGGGCATTGTTAATTCAACTCTAACACGCTGTTTGACTGCTGGATTGCTTACTCAGTTCCGTAACATAACAGCTTTTGGGAGTCGAACACTAGACTGCCCGTCGCTCTTATGCCAACCAATGATCTGGTAGGTCCGCGCTTTTGCAAGAGCTCTAAGATGATTGAGCAGGACTTCCTCTAGCTTGTAAATTCTGGGGCTCACCTTATTCGAAAAAATGAGTTTCACCTGCCAAACCTGGGGGGTCAGTGCTAGATGGTGCTATCTGTATAGGGCTCTTTGCGTCAATGAACAAAATCAAAAAACAAATTGGAGTATGCTAAATGTATGATTTCTTCAAGATTTACAATGGCATCTTACTGGCTGTCGTTAGTGCTTGATTTGGTTTATGTATGCATATCAGGACGGCGATCAGTGAATTAATGAACTATAAAATGAGTATAATTATTTTCTTTGTAGTTCATTCCTATCTTGTCACCTGTATTTACCTCCTTTTCACACACCACTCCAGTACACTTTCTACTGAGCAGAAGAGGTAAGTGCTTGTTGGAACTGTTTTCTATAAGTGCTGCTGCCTCATCCCCCTTTTTCGTTTTCAGTGCCTTCTATCGTGTTTTAATACTACTATGGCTTTACACGGATTCCAGCGAAGTATTGGCTAGTCTAAGATGCTGCATGTTTAGCGTTATAGCCACTGAGCGTAAACATACCACAATCATTGGCTATAACATAATCAATAAAATTCTCAACCCACTGGTAATGGAATCGTTAGAGAGGAAGGGTGATCTCTTGTCTGCAGCGCTAGACAACGAATCTCAATTTGGTCGCCGTCTTATCCAACTGGTTTTCCTCATTTCTACTGTCGGTTCCTGCGCTAGTTTCAAGCCAAAAACAGGCATTTTTCCTGGCTCAAGGTTTCCGTGTCCTTCGGAGGACTTTTTCTTAGAGCCGCTTTCTATAGGCCAGAAGTTAGATCTTTTCAGCTCTGCTCTATGTGCAATCAGTCATCCAGCTACAAGTGAGTATAAAGTCATTATTCCAGCAATCATTCGATTTTCCTTTTATCGTTAGCTTTACTCCCTGATTGCATGAGAGGGCTATTTTAGGAGTTGAACTATGAGATGTCGTAAGAGCAGAACCTTATTTGCAGTGTCCGTTTTCGTTGCCATGATGGATATGCGTTTAGAAAGGGATACGCGATTACCACATTCGACTTTCGACAAGCAGTATGTTTAAAAAGTAAATTAAAAGCTATGGTTACCGGAAAAGTAGGTTGTTTTAGGGTAACCATCTTCACAAAAGACGAATGGAAAGGTTGTGCATTTTGATCATTTTAAACCTTTGCCCTTAGTAGTGAGCAACACTTTTGTCTTCTGCTCCTGCTAAATAGGAAAACGGATTGCTCCACTGATGCGCAGGCAAATTAAATTAGGACTTGGAGAGATTATAGACTGGTAAACACATCTGAAGACTTAGGCAGTAGGTGGCCTTTTAAGGGGTCAGAGATCGCCTTGCCGGTAAAACAGGGAGAAACAGACTGAAACTCGAGTACTCGATAGCACGCGAATCTTACATCGATTACTGGTTTCGATAGGTCTGGGTAGGTGTAAAAGAATTGTTTGAGAATGAAGGCAGACTCTTCTGGGTGGAAGATTTCAATTTAAATTGCATTAGTCGAATCTGGAGGGAAATCAATTAAGCACGAATTTCGCGAATGTCATTATCTTTGTCTTTATCTTTAAAACCGGTTCTCATCATGCCAAATTGAAGTTTGGTTTAATTTCTATTGTGCTCTAGGAGATCGGTGTCCGTTTTCCCAGCTAGACGAGTGAAAGGAGGGAATATTATAATAGAAGCGTAAATTAAGAACGTATGATATCGAGTTATTCAATCTTGTTTCAAGCCATGTTACTGTTTTAAATATATCTTTATTCCTTATAAAGACTGGAATGAATAATGGACGTGGTGGGTCGAAAACATTTCACTCTGCTTGGTAGGATGTACAGCAGCTTGATCAGTGGGAAATGTTGGTATCACAATTTAGCGGTCGTTCGGATGTACCAAATGTCACGAGCTCGGAACCGATAGTGCTGCTCCAAAAAGACTTCTAGGTTGCTTTCTCCCCGATGTACGCGTTGAAAGACGCATTATCTTTACAAGAGCCCACGGAGATTGTGCTATTATAGCGAGTCATTGTTTTCTCTGCAAATGGTATCATGCGGCATCTTCCCGTGATCCTAAATTACGATTATTTTCATCTTTCGAATGTTGGAATTTTTTTCTACACTGAATGATACACAAATCAAAGGTCCGCTTTCAAACCTTCTGAGGTCTTGAGTTTGACTAGGTGCCACAAAAACTTCCAGTCGGTTGATTACTGAATTTACAGAGATTCCAGGAGAAAGACAATTTCCGATTCTGCAAAACTTTCTCGTGGAAGGTGATTCGACTTCGATAACTTTTCCTGTGAAATTAGGGCAGAAAATACTATCCTGTAGTTGGTGGCTTGATTGGGAAGCGGGTATATTAAAAATAGTGATCCGACTTTAGGACATCTTTGAAGTGAAGTTTTAGTGAATGGGATGCTATGTTTGCCTCTGTTTGCTCAATAAATGATAGGGTCCATGCTTAATGTAAATCAATGTATCGTGGTTTATCATTTCTTTTCATCGTAGTCGAAATTGAAAAACGGCCTTGGCTACATCTTCTCACAATTGTTGGTCTACCTCATAAGGCTGAGAGTCTCAAGTCTTCGATAAGTGGTGAAGAGATTGCCAGTTCTTTTAACAAAGTGGTAGATGATCTTGTGGACATCCCTAACCTCGACGTTGTAAGAACAGTAGTTATTATCTTATCGGTCTATTGAGGCGGGTAATTTTCTTTTCCATATTCGCCTAGGCTCATCGCTTGATGCTAGAGCGTTTAATACAGTGGTCTCCGATTAAATTTGCATCGTGTCTTGCCACTCGTCTATGCTCAGAACTTTCCAAAGATGAGTTGTTACACGTTACTGCCAGTGAGGTTGGCATAATGCTGACCCGACCGGGAGACCTCTATAATAGAGCACTCCTGAATAGTCTGCCACGGTACCAGACCAACAAGTCGAATATAAAGAAGGAAAGTAAACTCTATTCGCATGATATCCAAATGGACATTTTGGAGGCCAAGAGCAAGCAACAGCAATCAGTAGATGGGGAAAATGGAGAGGGGTCTGATCTTCTAACGTCTCTTGCCTCCCAACTCACTTCGAATCAACTTGAAATTATTAAAGCTGAAATGGCTAAAGAGGAGGACATCCGCAGACGCGTTTCAGAAGTAAGTGCCCCCTTTTAACACGGTTACTGTCAAGAAAGCCATTTTTTTAAAGTCAAAGTTGTATCACCATCTTATTTAGGTCTTCTCCAAGGGTAGTCATCTGATAAATCTTCTCACCATCCTGAACGATACTCTTTTCCATTGGAGTCCTGAAGATCAATCCGTTCGCCAAGAATTTCTCGTTCAGAACTCCTTCAACATTTGGAGTACTCTCACCTTGCATCTTCAGCGGCCACTTCTCTCACCTCTTGTTATAGCCGCCCAAAGTCGTCTCGGTCGTTTGATGGCTGAAGTAGCTATTGATCGCGTCATTAAGAACCCGGTAGTTCGACGTCAGAAGGCACGCACCTTTGTAGCTTGGGCAATTCGAGTTCTCTCACCATGTCGAGTGCTTTTGGAGAACAATAAACCTCCTTCATCACCATATCTATTCACGTCATTTGCAGATGAAGCCTGCATTCATGCCGAAAACACTGAATGGGATTCGATTTGCCATGCACATAACATAAAACATCAGTCCGAAGCCGTGAACGAAATGCTAAGCAAAGACGTAAGGTTGTCTTTTTTTATTGCTCATCGATTTACAGGTGGAAAAACGAACTGCGTCTGGAGGAGTTATTGTCTCTGCCTCTATCCCTGTCTTCGATCGAATCCTTAACAGTTACACCGACTTCGTAATCGATCCCGAAAGTAGAATAGAGAATGGCGAGAACATTCGGTGGGCTATGTGTCAACACCATGGTAATTTTCTTTTGGCCATTTGGAAACATGTTCGGATGTCTGAGGACACTTCCGAGTCAATGGAAGCCTGTTCACAGCTCTGTGAATCCCTACGGTTCGACGTTATTTATAAGGTAGCTCATTTTATACCAATTAAAGTATCGGGCTTATTCAAATGTTATTAGTAATAAAGTACATTTCCTTTTTCTGATAGTTTCTTCTTAATCTCATTGAGAAACATTCTTTAGCCATCGAATTGAGCCTCATAACTCCGACCAGCAAGAACGATGAGAACCTCTCCGCCTTTGCTAATGACGTGTTTCAAAGCACCGTGAAATTGCATATAAATTACCTAGCATATGTCCTCAAGTATCATCCGGAGAAGGAGAAGGACATTCTCATCTCGCTTACCCCTGTACTTTACTTCTTTATGGATCGTCTCGTCGCTTCTACACATTTTTGTCGCTCCTCGACCCTTACGGTAAGTATTTTAGGATCGTTTTTAAGTCTGGAGGATGTCAAAGGAATTTTAAAAAAAAGTATCTGGATGGATCGATGGTGCATTTGCTTTTTAGGTCTATCTTTAGGTTTCCTTGAATTTTTTTAATATAATTTAAGGTGGATCAGAGTTAAAAGGCGAGAAGACGATTTCCTCGCATAGTTAGAGCGGTTCGGAGACATCCAAATTCGCCTTTTTTAAAAACGGTGAGATATTTTTACGCGAACCCCAAAATAAACACTGTCCAAATGGCATTGTCAGCGTCGCCATTGCTTGAAAAAGCGCTCTGTAGTACTTGGCTTCACCCACCCCGCGCCCTCGTTATTGCGCCGTCGAGGCTTGTGAGTCATCCTAACTGGGTCCCATCACTCCAGTGTGACGTTGACAAGATCCAGGGAAAAGTGGATTAAGACATTTCCTTTCTATGAATTTATCATTTTCATCCCACTCGGTCTTTATTCATAATAGAATACTTTTACTTAATGGCAGTGCAGTTCATAATTGCTTATCTTAAGACTTCAGCTGTTGAAAAGGGAATAAGGCGCACTGTTTTTCATCGCCTCCTGAAAAGAGCCCTTCCATATGACGCTTCTCTTTCATCGACATTTTTTGAGTTTACACGATGCCAGGTATTTTCTGGGAATATTTCTTTCTAAGAGTTTTTTTAAATTTTAATCCATTTGATTCAGCACCTGTGAAAGCATTAAGAAGTTGAGCACTTAGGTTTTGAACTGCTTTTCACTGGCTGTCTCGTTGTAGACCGATCCATAGCCAGTGGGGCTGTTCGTACAACTAATTGGTTGGGTGTAGCTGGGCCTTAACTTCTAGTATCTGATGAGTCTCGCGTATGGGATCGCCACTCTCCCGACTCACTTGCTTACAATTGTTTTCTTAAAGTTCCATTTACACAATTGCCTAGTTTTCTTTTTCTTTTACAAATTAAGAGGTACTATATTCTATGTCTGTATATTTTGAACTCGATTTTTTAAGGCTCTGATCAACTTTGCCAATCGTTTTCCCGACCTGTTTACGCTTTCCCTCACCCCATCCACTGCTGCTTCTGACGAAAACAATGAAGACGAAAGGGAACGTCAACAGGAACAGCAGTCACCTCAGAATGACACTACTTCTGCTGCAACCACGAAATCGGTTGGCGGAAATCTCAACAAGGCCCAAAAGAAGAAGAAGAAACGTGCCGCATTGGCGGCTGTTTCCAGCAAAGCCTTGGGAGCTGGAGGTTTGGCTATGGACGAAAGCATTGCCGATCCTGCCAATTGGCCAGTCCTCTGCGTCATCGCCAATTGCCAACTGAGATTATTCATCTCACGATGTGATCCCTTCTTAGAGATCGCCATCGACTCTGATAGACTATGGAATATCATTGGGTTCCAAAAGAATTGTGAATCTGCAGAAGTGGTGGAGGTATTTGATCATCCGGAGCGAGGCGATGATGAGGTAATAGAGGCAATGAAGAAAGATTCTGAGAAAAAGTTAAGGCGTTTTTCTCTCCTTCGCCATCCGAAGAATTCCGACATTCTGCCTCCCACTGCCCTTGCTACTCGTTTGCTCTTGGAGTGTCTCCAAAAATCAGCAGATGTTCAGAATTCTGCGGCTAATGCCCTTCAACGATGCCTCAATGGAAAACCCCAGGAAGACTTTAACCATGTCCTCGATTATTGGTTGGCTATTTACCATTGTCTCATAGAGGTCTGTAATTTTTTTATTTTTAACTTTTGAAATCAAATTATGTGAAGATACTTGTGCCCTCCAGAAAGCTCAACCCAGGACAGATGTTCATGGAAAGCCAGTTAAACCCTTGCCACCAAAATACGCTCATCAACGAGTTGGGCTTGCTCGGGCTCTTGAGGCCGTCGTCAGCTGTTCACGAATACCCGGCTACTATCTTGCTTCGGATCGTGAAAATCTCTCTTTTGACAACATAACCAACGACCAATTTCCACCGCAAAAGGCAGGTGCTTGGCTTGGAAAGATATTCAAGTTCCTTGTCGATGAGGGTTTACATGACCCTCAGGAGGAGGTGCGCTGTGCTCTTCTTCGAGCTGGTTTAGCCGCCACACAGAACTATGGTGTTGTGAGTCCCCAATTCTCTTCCTATGTAGTCACTCAGTTCATGAAGATTAACGCAATTATTTTCTCTAGACGAATCTGCAACAGCTTCTGACGATATTGGAAGCCTTCTTGAATAAAGCACCGAATGTGGAAGAGCTAGATATGGTTCGCCAGTCGGTTATTGTCCTTCTAGGGTCCTTGGCAAAGTATCTGGAAAAGGATGACTGTCGGGTGACGAGTATCTTCAACAAGCTTCTCTCAGCTGTTAGTTTTCCTGCTGATGTGGTGAGTACTGCTGTATTTGTCAATTGGTCATTTAGCCTTCCCTTTGTAAATCATCTTTGAATAATATTAAAAATTCAAATCACTATGGTATTTATTCAGTGGTAATCATCTCGATCACACCACCTCCATATGTGTGTTCACGAGCTGTCGAGTCGAGGAAGTAACTTGTTTCTGTCTTCGGATGTTAGTGGGCTTTCTACTATCTTAATGTTTCGCTGCTTTCATCTTGATTCTTAATCAATTTCCACTCTGTTTGAAAGAATAGTTATCACCTTTTAAAGCCTTGTTTGACAGGTCTTGAAATGCCCAAGAGTCCTTTCCTGAGGGCAATAATTTATTCACTTGCGAGAACTCTTGCAACATTTTGGTTCGCTTTTTGGTAGTAAGTGCCAAATGTTCTCACAGTTGAAAGTTCTTTTTCACTGATGGCTTTGCATTTGCCTATGACTCTTGAAATGCCGTATCAAGATTTGATTATTAGTTGGAGCCTCTGTCGGTTTGTCTCCATCACTAAACTAAGGCCAAGGTTCGAACTATCTATTGAATATTACTTGGGCAGGCCACTCTGAAGTCCAGGGCAGAGGTTAAGAAGCCTCGACGGTATGCCATATTTTGCATTATAGGTACAAAAAGCAGTTGAAAATGCGTTGGCACCTCTTGCTCCGAAAATGCCCGTGGAACAGTTGGAGAAAGTCTTCCCCCGCCTCATAAACACCCTTTTCTCATCTCTCAGTTATGCTGAACGTCGTGGTGCAGCCTACGCTCTGGCTGGCATAATCCAAGGATGTGGAGTCGTCGCTCTCAAGCAGCGAGGCATAATTGATCGCCTTTTGGTAGCTCTAGATGACAAGAATCCTAAATTCAGAGAGAGTAAGTTTTTTTTCTTCAATGAGACAGTTGAAGGAAAGTGTTTCGCCTCAGCTGAAGTTTCATTCTTCCTGTCATGCAGGTGCCCTCTTCGCATTTGAACGTCTATCTATACTTTTGGGTCGTTTGTTCGAACCCTACATTGTGAAACTCATTCCTCAATTGCTCGTTTGTTTCGGCGATACCAATGTCGGTGTACGCGAGGTCAGTGTCTACTTACTTCTATTGAACATGGATTCAGCTCATTTAGTCTACCCCCTCTTCATATATCTAGGCGGCTTCAACGACTAGTCGAGCCGTGATGAGTAAACTCAGCGCTCATGGTATTAAGCTCATCCTCCCACTTCTTTTGAAGGTCATTGATGAGGATAATCCTTGGCGAATCAAGTGCCGTAAGTGGATTGTACCATTCTACATGAGGAACTGACAACTTCCATCTTGTTTAATCTTTCCTTGATGCAGAGGCCGTCGAGGTGTTAGGAACAATGACCAGCTGTGCGCCCAAGCAGCTCTCCGCTTGTCTACCACAAATCGTACCACGTATCCTCAAGGTACTAATTGACTCACAGGAGAGTCTTAAGAAGGCTGGGGCGTGCGCTCTGGAGCGCATTGGAACAGTTATCCGAAACCCTGAAGTTCAAGGTATGCATATTCTTGATGATATAAAAACGGTCGTTTATTGTCAAATTAATGACTTAAGATGACCCTCATACATATTCAGATTCATTGAAAAAGGATCAGATTTTACATAAATCAGTAAACTTGATTTGGTAGCAGTTGTAATTGTGGTAGCAATCTTGAGAAGGGGAGGGGAGGGGAGATTTTCTTTATGAATTGGTGGTCTTTTGCGACATTCCAGAGCTAAATTGTTGCTTAAAAGGACGTCGTTTTCTTTATTTCCGTTAGCTCTAGTGCCCTCTTTGATTAGAAGTCTACAAGATCCTCTCACCGACAAGGGAATGTGCTTGCTGACGCTACGAGATACTTGCTTCACTCACGTTGTGGACGCTGCTAGTTTGGCACTTATTATGCCCGTCCTGCATCGTGCCTTTGACGATCGTTCCACATCGATTCGCAAGGCTGCGGCTCAAATCTTTGGTACGCTGTACAGTCTGGCTCGTCGAGAGGATCTGGAACCATATATTGAGGAGGTGCTACCTGGTCTTCGCGCATGTCTTCTTGATCCTGTTCCTGAAGTGAGATCAATCACTGCGCGTGCTCTTGGAGCCATGGTTCGTGGTATCGGAGAAGCTTGTTCCAAGGTATGGTCGTCTTTTATTCTATATTCTAGGGCCTGCTTGTTTGGTCATTACAATTAAGGCTATTGCTGAAAACAAATGCGAAACTTGGATCTATTTAACCGGCTCTCTTTTATTTTTCCTTTTGCGTGATATTAAAGTGAAATTACAGCTCACCTAAATTGCTGATTAGATGCAGTCTCCATTTCTGGACTGTGCTAATTCTGATCTTTGTTGGTCCTGGACCAACTCTTGTTTTGAAGGGTGAAGAGTTTAATTTCTCTATAATTGTACTTCCGGTGATCGCTTCTTGTGTTCTTTGTTCATTTCTTATCTAAAGTTGAAGTTTTCCTAAATTTATTATAAAATTTTGATTTAACCGAACCGTAAATACGTTTATTTATTTTAATTCGGAATTTTTTTCCATTTCGATGCCCGAAAATTAATCGTATGGAAGTAGACTACAATTTGAATGAATCTGAGACAAAATCGTCCACTCTTGGTAAGGGAGAAAGGAAGCAAGTCATCCGTATTGGACGCTACATAATCAATGTGTTTGCACTGACTCTTAAGGCTTCGGAGTAAATTCTCGTACGAACAGTGTTAATTGACAATCAACACCGCTGCGCCGCTCGGTCCTACAACAGAAACACTCTTTTTTTAAACTAAGCCAAAGATGTTTTGGGAATGATTAAATACCTCAAAATTGGTTGGAAAATTTACTACTATGTTTTATAAAGGTGGACTGTTAGACGTTTACTCCTTTGGGGGATAACGAGGGCTCTATGGAGACAGTTCCCCAGCCTCTAGACTATATCTAGAAGCCTCGCAGGTGATGGGACTACTTACCAGACTTGCATTTAGAAAAGCAACCTCCGGTATTTAAGATTTGTTTTTTTCTCATCTATTTATTCATCATAAACGTTAATTATTTGTTCCTTTTTTTTCCGGTGACTCGAACTACGTAGATAGCTACTGGCTTACACGTCGGATGCCTTCGTAACTCATACTAGCACTCATGATTTGTTTGAATGCACTGCATTCAACGATTGTTGGAGGCTCTACTCATTTAAAACCATGGACATTAAAAGTGTATTCGATGTAAATGTAAAACTAACATGGGTTTTTAAGTGTGTCTTTTGTCAAATAAATAGGACTTGCTGCCATGGCTGATGAAGACCCTGACCTCGGAACAGTCATCGGTCGATAGATCAGGCGCTGCACAGGGCCTGGCTGAGGTACTCGGCGGTATGGGCTTAGCGCGAATGCAGTCTATTCTGCCGGAGTTTGTCCGCTCTGCAGAGAATCCAGCTGTTCAGCCATTTGCTCGTGATGGCTATCTTATGCTCTTCATCTACCTGCCCGAAGTCTTTCGTAGCGAGTTCTCACCTTTCATCGCAACCGTCCTTTCGCCTATTCTCAAGGCTTGTTGTGCTTATTTACACATAGTCTTTGGATTCGTGTCTTTTTGTTACTAACCGTGTTCAATCACTTTTAGGCCTTTGCTGATGAAAGTGAGTATCTACGTGAAACAGCTCTTAAAGCTGGTCAACGCATCATTGACCTGTTCGCCAATGAGGCCGTAGAACTCCTTCTCCCTGAACTAGAAAATGGCCTTCTCTCCACAGATTGGCGTATCCGTTACTCTTCTTTGCAACTAATTAGCGATCTGCTCTTCAAACTGTCCGGTGTGTCCGGCAAAGGAACCACAAAGGTACCGCGAATTCGTCTTTTAAGCACAATTTTTGATTGATTATCGTTATCAAAGTTTTATGGAAACCGAAAGAATTTTACGATTCCCAATCGTGGAATAGAGAGAGCAAAATAGGGTTAACACCCGTCACAACACAGAATCATTCATTTAGATAGTAGTTGTTCCGTTAGCTGTTCAAGTTAGTTCTCAAAGGCATTGAAACCCAAACAAGTGTTTTCCTCTTAGCTAAAATCTCTTGAAAAGTTACTTCATTACATCCAGGTGTCTGGTTTATCTTTTAGAGCTATTTTAACCAGTCGGATTGCATTCACATTGGCTTTCAAATTGGGGACCATAAACCTTTTCTGCCCTCAGGTGTATAAATACACTGTTGAACTGCTACCAGTATTAATCCTACCTTATCTTTCCTTCCAGACCATGGATGAAGATGATACCTTTGGAACCGAGGCGGCTAGTGAGAAGATTCTCAAGGCGCTGGGTGAGGAGAGACGAAACCGAGTGTTGGCACGTCTCCACGTTGCAAGATCCGATCCTACCTACACAGTCCGCAACGCTGCCAGCCACATTTGGAAAATCGTGGTCGTTAATACTCCTCGCACTCTTCGCGAACTTATGCCTGTTCTTGTGGAACTTCTTCTCTCCACCCTAGGATCCTCACTACGAGAACATCAACAGGTCTCATATTCTTATCACACTGTGGTTATATCGACTCCATTTTGATTTGGTCCATTTCTTTTTAGGTCGCTTGTCGAGCTCTTGGTGATCTAGTGAAAAAACTGGGAGAACGTGTTCTGCCCGAAGTAATTCCACACCTAGAGGAGGGTCTTGATTCTCCGGATGACGGTAGACGTCGTGGAGTTTGCAACGGCCTTATTGAGATCATGAACAACTGTCAACCTGAACAGGTACTATTTCATTTTCGATCCTCAAGATTCATATGAGGTTTTTCTATAATTTGTTATAAGCTGCTTCGGCTTTATCCAAAACCCACAAAAACTATGATATAATAACTCAGTGTTATTTAAATATGTTGACCTCGTCCAGATCGCACAATTCTCTGATCGATTCACCGCACCCATTCTTCGAAGTCTGACTGACCCATCGGCAGAGGTTCGTACAGCCGGCGCAAGAGCCTTCGATCTTCTTTACTCGGGCATTCACCTTCGAGCTGTCGATGAAATTCTCCCCGATCTCTTTACTCATCTCGGGGATCCCGAATGTCGAGAGTATGCTCTCGATGGCATTCGCCAACTCCTTGCTCTCCGTGGACGTGCTGTCATGCCCTATCTCATACCCAGACTCACTCAACCTCAATTGGACGCCAAAACATTCGCCTTCCTAGCACCCATTGCTGGTGATTCCCTCACCCGTCATCTCAACCGCATTCTTCCCGCTTTCCTTGAGACTGCAGCCAAAGTTGACATTTATGATAAAGAGAATGCTGACCTGCTTGCTTGTAGCGTCATCCTCTCTTCAATCAGCGACGCCACTGCTGTGCGATGGATTCTCCAAGAACTCATCAATGGTCTGTCTTTGAGTGATTCCAATGCCACTCAGATGGACTTCACGAACTTGAGACCCAATTCATCGGAATATTGCTACGCTTGTCTGCGTTTACTTCACGTGTACTTGGAAGCTTTTCTGGTAGCTCCAGTTCGATCACAAGTCATTAGAGCTGGAAATCATGTCGATTTTGAAGACGAAGATGGCAGTGCTGATGTGAATGAGGGCAGTGATGACTACGATGATGATGATACTGTCGATTCCGACGACGATGATGATGATTCCCGTTCTAATGAGGATGATGATTTCGACACTGGCATCCGAACTCGTGGAAGGAATCCCAGGGAGGCCTTGAGACGTCTTCTGCCAAATTATTATCCACCACTGCTGAGAAATATCTCCAAGCTATTGGCCATGAAGAACCTGCTCCTGATGACTTATGCTTGGGCGTGTCTAGAAGCCATTCTGAAGGTGCGTAATCGCGTTGAGACCCTGTAACGTTTGTCTTCTATTATTATGCTGAATAGCGTTTTCCTTATCCAGTACTGGTCAATTAACAGTGTGACCGGTGACAATGTGTCCGAGTTGCAAAAAGCCCTGAAGGCAGCCACTGTCGATTTCGTGAGTAACCAGATGCGGATGCAACGAGATCGCGTTCAGGAGACAACACCTGGACGAGACGTGCTGCTTCCAGGATTTGCTGAGACCATGATGCCTTTACCCTCACTGGTACGGTTCTATGCCGACTGCATCATGCAGGGCAATCCTGATACTAAAGAACCGGCAGCTCAAGGTCTCGCTGAGTGTATCGCTCTATCTAGTGGTGATGCTATCAAACCATGTGTTGTCAAGGTTCTTGGTCCCATGATTCGTCTCCTCGGCGAGCGACAACCACCAATTGTAAGGTCGGCTGTTGCAGAAAGTCTGGCTACTCTTGTTGACAAAGTACGTAGGTTCTATATTAATGAATAAAAAAATAGAGAAAAGTGGAGGCCAATATTCTATATTCTTGCAGTGTTCGGACTCAACTCGACCCTTCTCACCACAGTTATTGGCCACCTTCACAAAAGTACTCGGCGACCCGATAAAAGAGATTCGTTTGGTGGGTGGTAAGGGTCTGGCTAATGTTTTAGCAATTTCTCCTAAGCTGGACTCGGTTTTGGTGGATATTTGTGTAGTGCTTGCTGCCGCCTGCAATATAACTTTGGCAAACCCACCGCCTGTACGACCTCTTGGATTACAGCAACAACCACTCAACACTGCCGCTGTTTATGCGTAAGTCTTTGCCCATCCAAATTTGTCTGCTTACGTGCTAGCTGGCCATATAGGCATTCTACTTTATTTTCTTAGGGATACTCTTCTCCAGTGCCTAAGAAATTGTCTTGCCAAGTCTCTGGGAAAACCAAAACTAGACACCCTTCGCACAGTAGCCGAGTATATAACTCCGATTGGTCGTATGACGGATGGGCTGAGTTCGACTAACGTCGATAAGAACATTGAACTAGAGGATCTCCGAAAGGCTGCAAACGCTTGCATCGGTGCCTTGCTCGCTTCAGCTTCTGTAAATGCTGCTACAAGTAAAGATAGCATTTTCAAGCTAATGCCGTGGTGTCAAACCACCGAACTCGATCCTAGTCAGTAATCGTTCTCTTTACGTGTTTTGTATCTGATGATTTCTCTATATTGCCTTTTGTTTATCAGATTCACCAGTCCTTCTGCAAGCTCATTGTCAAGCCATAATGGTGGCTTACCTAACTTCACCAAGAACAATGATTCAAAGTGAATTCGTGACTGCCTTCGAAAAGAGTCGACTCCTTATCGCCAGGTGCTGCGAAAGCACTGAAGTAAGTGCGCCTCAGAATACTTTTTTTTCATTTGCTCTTCACTCCGTTCATAGAATGAACATCAATGTAAGCATTTAGGGCAATAAACAATCGATTGGGTGGGAGAAGGAGGAATCCTACTCACTCTACCTCTTGAAATGATTTTTTCTCTTGATCCGCTGAAGTGGAAGCCCTGCTGCAGTTCATATTTTGGTGGTAAAGGTCAAACATTGTCCACCAAAAGATCTGCTTTAGCTTCCTCAAGAAGACAAATAAAAAGTTTTAAATGTCAGGGATGTATCTAATCAGGATTCACTGCAATCTCCTTTCCGAGAGACCCTCCTCCTCCCAAAAAAGCTCGGTCTTAACTGAATCCTTGCCTTATCCTGCGAATGAGAAGGTACTGAAGATGAGAAAACAGTCACATTTTGAAACTCGGAAACTGGAAAAAGTCAAGGGCTGGAACCCCAAATTCTACAGACTTTTCTCTCCCCGTCCGATTAGCAACCGTGTATGGCGGCTTTTTTCATCTGAATAACCTTATAAACGAGGCTTTAAATAACCTATCTTTTAGGGATAACGTAGTCCAGTCTTCTAGTCGTTCATTCCGGTGATCAACATGTAGCGTTTGCCTTCTACCGTAGTTATTTTAGAGCTTATACGTAGGAGTTATTACCAATACGCAGCTTCGTGGTACGCCAATGGGCTGGAATTTCGTTTTGCTCCATCGCTTCAAAACGGGCTTCATTTGAATAGATCGCCAGCATGATGTTTGGTTCAGATCCGAGGAGAGAAACGCCAGACCTTCCGTAGAGTTTGTGGTCGACAGCGTCAGTATCGAGGGCTTGCCCGGCAAAATCAATATGAGGCCAAGTATCATTGAACACTTCAACATTTTCCATGCTACCTTTTGCCGTTTCTTTTTATATTTAAATCTTCTTTTATTCGAGGTTTCTCCCCGTGATTTTGATTTTGTTTTTGATTCAGTTTTCACTGCTTTGATTGGAGGAATAGGTGACATTCTTGTAGCTAACCAAGATTGTGCTGGTCTCACGCTTGACAGGAAATACGTTTTCGTCGTAGAATTTTCCCATAGCTAAACTGATAGGGGTCAGAACTTGATAGGCTTTCTCTTCTCCTGAGATGTTCCGTTCCCTCCCTCAGAAAAGTGTTCGCGCGGCAGGATTCAGAGCGCTCGGCTTCCTTATCAATGCCGCATTTCTGGCGACGGACAACTCAGAGGATAAACTTCTCAGCTTGACTAAGCTTGTCGAAAAAGTACGTTAAATTATTCAACGATCTAATTACAGTATTGCAACGCTTAATGTCCTCGATTTTCTGATAGGGTCTAAAGCAACATGGCCCAGATGATAAGATACTGCTCTCGAACATTATTTGCTGCATTGGTAGTCGCGTCAATCTCCGCAGTTTTCTGAAAGGCCTTGGCAAGGGTTCTGCTGAGACATCACCCTCTTGGATCCCCCACCTCATCGCTGCCCTTTGTAACGCATCTAAGGATAAAATCACTGACGTCTGTGTTGCGGCCGAAGATGCTATAGTTGCTATTTGCCAATTAGGTGGTTCAGGTGCCGAAAAGAATGACATCACGTCGGTGAGTTAGCAATTCCTTCGATGATCCGTTCTAAACTGTCCATGTTTTTCATCTATACTTTGTGTTTTTTATAGGCAATCAGCTCGCAAATGGCTGCGAAAGAGAAGGTGATGTTTGAGGAGACGTTGAGTCGGATCTGCAAGAGAAAGGTAGGCGTAATCTTTGCTCGTGAGACGAGGGCCATTGACAATACAGAGATTTATCTGCCTCCCTTGTATGCCTCACTGCTCTAGATGTACGCTTGTATGTTTATGATCGCCTTATCTTGCTGTATGCTTTGCAGATAATGGCTTCCGCTCCTCCCCACTTTCATTTTCACTAATTTGGAAGTTTGTACTACGTTTCCTATCGCAGCTTACCTTGCTGTAAAGCCTACTTCGCCCTCTATTGGATTGAATATGTGAAATAAGTTAATAATTTGATACTGCGAACAACAGTGAAGATTCGGTTTTACCGGGTTGTCTCCTCGCTAATTACGTAATGCTCTACGATGGGGTTGGCCTTCTCTAAAGTCCAATTCAGCCACCTCCTCAAAGCTTGTACTCTTATATGAATCCGAAGAATAAATCTAAACTTACGAAATCACAGAAACCTTAAGTATGTGGTGTTGATGGTGATGGAGGACGTAGCGTGAATTGTATGACTCCCCAAAAAGAAAGGTAGTTAGAAGCAAATGCTAGATCCGACAGCTTTAATCTGGTTAAAGAAATTCGAGGCGACGAAGGAATGCGACCGCGGGAGGTAGGTCAGTATTCCGTTTAGTTCTCGGCAAATTGCTGACGGCCCCTCCCGGCTTTTTTAGCGGAAATTAATAGGCAAGGAAATGATTTTCGAAATAGGAGATCCTAAGCAAGTTTCTTCAGGACTCACAAAACTGGGCTGATTAAAGTGCCCGCAAAAAGAATGGAAACTGGCCTCCAGACAACAATCTCTCAGAGATATCGCTTCGAAACTAGGCTATTGATAGGCTAAGTTTGTTTCCCGTTTTGATAAAGGTTAGGTTGAATGAATGAGTAAGGGTTGCTTTCCAGAGATTCGCATGTCATGAAAAGCTGCGGATTCGTCGTCAGAGGCGAAAACTGATTTTTATGGACCGTTGATACAGAATGGTCTTTAAAATTCCGACACTGAACAAGTGAAGCCAATATTTCAGGCCGAAGTAGGATTTGGAGGCGATTGATCTCCCACAACTATTGCCAAAAGTAATGATCAGCCATCTGTACAACTACCGAACTGAATACTGCCGCAATGATCGATCCTACCAGTTGTGAATTTTTGTGTGTGCTCAAGTGCAATGACGCCAGGGAAAGCGATTGAGTCGGATAAGGTCGAAGGTGGTGATGGAGACCGTGAAATTGGCCAGGCTACTAGTCTTAGGCTGAACTTCATGTCCCGGGTGCACCGATGAGGGCGCCGGTATTTGAGGCTTGCCAAAATTGAACGCGTTGGAAACCAACTGGTCGAAAAGTAGTGCTTTCAGTAATGCTTAATATCCTCGATCACGGTTAGGTGGACTAAGTGAAGTAAATTAGAAACTCCCTTCTTGAGATATCGAAGCAGATTTCTATGATCGGCCAAGTTGGCTCTGCCTGTCTGTAAAATGACACTCCAGTATAAATCTTAACAAAATCTACCTCTATCGCAAAATAATCGAAACGGCACCTTGGTTATTCGACATCACGATGAAATACAGGCGTTAATTATTAGTTTACAGTCTTCGTTTCCAGTTTCGAACAGACGAATGTCTCTGTGAAAGCTTCATACTTCGGAGAGAGCCTGATACTCAGCAAACGCGAACCGATCCTGAGCACATGACCATGGCGAGGTCAGTGCTCCGTCACAATTTACTGTTATTTACAGAACATAGCCGAGTATTCCTGCTGGTGCAGCCCAAACCACCAGCTTATTGACCCTGTGAGGACCTACAGTGGATAAAGTCATCGATAGCCAGTTAAGTTCTTGATCAAAGTTGTATGCTTGACAAAAACTTCACCAAGTTTTAAAAAACGAAAAAGTTACAATGCTTTTGGTTGAGTAACACCCACGATTAAAAATAACCTATTAATCACACAGTTGTCTAAAAAGGATCATACAGAACGATTCTCGTACAAACATTAGGTTACATTTTTGCTTAGAAAAATGGGCCCCTCGAATGGGCCACCGAGAAAGTAAACTTTTAAATATAGGTGACGATGATGACTTCGATAAGATGAAGTTAATGGAAAGCCATGTCGGCAACCTTGGCTTTGGCCTCATCGATAACTTCTTTCAGCGGGCGGTTCTTATTTGTTCCTTTGAATCGAAGATGAGGTCGAGCCCATTCCACCCTCTCCACCCAATCAGGCATCAAAGTGAGAAGATTTTCAATCCGGGATGTCGCCTCTTCTATTGCGAATAAAAAATATTTAAAATTAAGTCGCCGTCGATTGACATGTAAGCTGTTTATGATAGTGGAAAATTAAGTGACCAGGAGAGAGACCCGAGCCGCTGGACTGCGCGAGTCTAGTAGCGATTCGAGAAAGAGGCACTGGACGTCCACTGCTGCTACGCAGTAAGCTCCAGATCTGAGTAATAGTCGCTGGAAGAGCCGAAAACGCGGATTTTTCCGCTTGAGAGGCCGTCGTTTGCTTCAGAAGAGAGAGATTTATTTGTTTCTCACGCTCTCGAACCTGAATCCAAAAGGAACACAGATCATTCAAGACGACCGATCGTAGAACATCAATAACGCGGCTTTTATGAAAGAAAGATGAGCGAACAATGTGAATTGCACTTTAGCATACCATTGATCCGATAAGTGCTAACACATTCATTTTGGTCATACATTGGATAGGCTACGATCGACATTCATCTAGGAGATTTCAAACGCTCATGTAATATCTTGCACAGCATCCGAAGTACGCTTAGAAGCCCAAACAAACATCAGGAGATTTCATGTATTCTTATATTACAAAATATTCTGAATGAAGTCTGTAGGAGCCTTCAACAGCAAGATCTAGATGTCTTTTTGCAAGCAAAGTAGCGGAACAAAGCCTGAAGCTTGAGCGCCGCTCTGCTGTTTATTACTCGCGCTGAGCAATGCGAAGTCAGATAGTGCAAACTAATTCTTAAACGATGGAAATACTTACAGGATTCCCATCAACCATGATGAAAGGAATGATTAGAGAAAAAAACGACCAATCGATACCCGTTAGCCAAGACTGGAAGCTCCCAGTTAAGAGGATCCGAAAGCGACCATAACCACAATGACGCGTGACCCCGGGACCTACCACATAGTTAGATATCCCTTATACAATAAAAGCCTGAAGGGGGGGGGGGGGGGTTGAACAAAGTAAACAGGGCTTGAAACTTGACTCGAACTCTATTCTGGAGCCGCAAAAGTCAACAAAAAACTAATGACTAACTTTAGCTAAGAGCGCGGCCGAAACGCCCTTCAAGGCAGCAGCAGTCGAATTTTTGTCTGGGGAGTTGACACCAGAATCAGGACTTTCATCAGAAAATTTTACCGGCTGGAAAAACTTCTGTTCTCCGGCAGCAGCGATTTCTTCACATACTTTGGCCTCCCTGAAGAGTGCACGAGCACGAAAAGCAGCCACAGCATCACGAGCGGAAGTAATTTTAGCATCCGAGCCATCTGAAGGCCGAGGAGGTAGGATAGCGAGTTCGACCTCAGGCACCGCAGTGTCCAATGGAAATGCTGGGTGCCAACGTCGCAAACTTGCATCATCTGGGAGGCACTCGTCGAAGAGACTGAACCGCGAAACCAAAAATTTCTGTAGATGATGTTAAAAAGTCTTCATTTTAAAATCAGAAGTATCCAGATATCAATGATTGCTCTGTAAACGCAAACTTACTCGATGCACATCCTTCACACGACTGAGGAGTGAATTGTAAAATATGTGACGTCGCTGAATCAGTCGAGTGCCAGAGAAGACGAGATGACCTTTCGTAGGTGAGTCGGCTGCCATTTGAGTACCGTCTAGGCGAAAATCGATAAAAATGAGCAATAACAGTACCTGTCCGCAAATTTGGCACCAATACAAGCGTATACGAGCTCAACTGAAGTTTTGTTATCCTATCCAACTGTTTTTCATAACGAAAACTGTAGGCCGAAGGGTATATCGTGTGGAATTGGGCGATGGTCTTCTCAGTGAAATTACTAATTTGGATAATATTGAAGACAAAAGCTTACCATCTCACCACTTCCTCAACAGCTGGTTTAATTTTGTCAAAACTACATACTTCGGACCTATTATGGATAATGCTCACTAAAGTTTCACATGCTCTGAATAATTCAAAAAGTCGCTCCATGTGATAAGGAAGACACATTTCAGAATGTCTGCGGAGTTCGACAGTTGCATTCAAGTCGATCTGTTCTTTCGTCCTCAAAGCATCAGACGCAGGAGTGTTTTTAAGAGGAGTGTTCGGGCAGCTCTTAGATTTCCTCGGTGACTGAACTTTTTCTCCAGCACTGACCTTAGCGTTTTCAGTTATTTCCTGAGATTTAAGCTCCAAAGTTTTAACAGATGCACTTTCTGGATGGACTTGATCCGAATTCTTGCTACCGACAACCTCTGTCTTCCTCTCGTCAAGTGTTTTACTTTCAACAGATTGGACCAATGGTACGCGATTTGGTGGATCGGCGACATCGTTGTGTGCAAGACGTGCAAAGCGCACATGTGCAGGTAGCTTACTTTGAACAAATTTTGGCTGTCCAGAGGCCTTATGAGACCTCGTCTGCCAGAAAAGGTTAGTTTGAATCATCGCAACATAGATGCATTCACAAATTCAAATAAAGTAACAGCATACCATCGATTTTCTCTTAATTTTATGGAGTACATCGTTCTGCCTTGCTTTATTTCGAGTTCCAAAAATCCTTTCTCGACTGGAAACTGGCTGCGGCTCTATAATCTTTGACACTGACTTTCTCACTAGCGTAGCATCTGATTTCCGGGATTCTCTTGCAAGAGTTGCAGTGCTTTCACGACGGATCCCAAAATATTTAGTTAAACTCGACGACATAGAGGCATAAACCCAGCAATTAAACTAGCGGTCAGTGATCCGCCTTTTATGAATAGCGCCCCGGGCAGAGCCAATCAAATTAAACTACCTTCAATATCTTCGCTTAATTGGGTTAGACTGTTTTAACTATTGCATTTTTAATAATAATAGTTGATGGACGAAATCATTAAAATTTGAAGGGATTCAAGAGTTCTTAATTGAATTTTAAAGTTCATTAATGAGAACTGATTTTGATTGATAAATCTATTTTGTTTTAATTTCGCCAAATCTATCACACCGCGAATCTTTATTAGCAGGTTTTGTCATTTGAAAGGGCTGAAACCAGTGACTTTTTTGGGGGCGCTGTATTTGATCCATTTCAGATATTTTTACTTTATTCGTCCCCGCCGTGTAGGGCAAGTCTCAAGGACTTATTGGGGGTACAACAGAAATACAAGAAAATTACATATCATAGCATAGAAACAGTTATTTAACGTTTATCGGCTCGCTGGTTATTTCTCGGCATGGTTCCGTGGCGCAATAACATTCATTCTTCTGCTGCAATCATGCAGCACCTCGGTCACAGTTACCCGCAGCCGTGGTGTAGCAGATGTGTTTTTCATCCTGCCTGTTGGACTTTTCTTCTCAGTCTTCTTACCTTTCTAACGCTCTTCCGTTTTTGTCCTTCGTATTCAGTTTTTCTGCTTTCTCTACTTCAGTTTGATTCTTTCCTCTCCTCTGTTGGTTTCTCCCTTTCTCTGATTTCGACCGAAGGGGGACAGTCCCTAATATGCCTTGCTAGCCATCCTTGAGTCTTGTATCTTTTAAAGCAGTCTATAAGAGGGCACTTTAGTCTAGGGTCGAGCATCTCTTCAGTTCTATGCTCTTCTTCTCCGTGATCTTGTCTTACGTGCATTAGCATATCCCTTATTCTGGCGAAGGATCTTTGGCAGTTTGCATTGGTACAGACAATATCATGTTGCCTTTCTCCTACCAGTTTAGGTGTATAATTTTCGTCTCAAACTTTAGGGCTTTCCTTTGGATCAAGTTGGCATGATTCGGGATTCTCTTTAATTACATAAGTGAAGCATCCGGTTCCTTATATATGAGGCTTTCTTAGTTTCCCCATTTGTAAAGTCACTCTCAAGTATGGAGAGTATCAGGCCATCTTTGTTCTTTTTCAAACTCTTCCATAGGTTCAACCTCTTTGCCTGTATAATACCCATCGGCAGTTCATTTTGAAATTCCTCAACAGTTTTGGTCTTTTGCGAATACGGTCCAAGTATCATACGTCGAGCAGTGTTCTGCGTTGCTTGTAGTCGATTGTTATCTTTTACTCTCAAGACAATAGTAGAACATCCATAAGTGATTGCAGGATCGACAAAACTACCCAGCAGAGTTGCTTTCAGGGTGTTGTTGAGACTTCTTGAGCGCAGAGAAAGGGAGAAACCAACAGAGGAGAGGAAAGAATCAAACTGAAGTAGAGAAAGCAGAAAAACTGAATACGAAGGACAAAAACGGAAGAGCGTTAGAAAGGTAAGAAGACTGAGAAGAAAAGTCCAACAGGCAGGATGAAAAACACATCTGCTACACCACGGCTGCGGGTAACTGTGACCGAGGTGCTGCATGATTGCAGCAGAAGAATGAATGTTATTGCGCCACGGAACCATGCCGAGAAATAACCAGCGAGCCGATAAACGTTAAATAACTGTTTCTATGCTATGATATGTAATTTTCTTGTATTTCTGTTGTACCCCCAATAAGTCCTTGAGACTTGCCCTACACGGTGGGGAGGAATAAAAAAAAAACAACTTTAGGCGTTAAGACACTGATTGTCCCATTTCAGTAACTCAGATCTGATTCCTTTTTCACCGGATCTTTTATATAGGTTTAGTCTATTTTTAGCTATCTCGATCTTCTCCATTGAAATACGGGAGTCTCTTGGTAGAAGATCATAATTTTTAATGTCTTCGCTGGTTCTGACCTTAAACAGTTCCTGGTAGTGTGCGACCAGATCCTTTGGTTTGACTAGTACCCTTGTATTTTGTGTATTCCGTGAGGAGTTTTCCTTCATTATGCCCTTCAACAGCATGAAGGCTTTTTGAGGTTGTCTCTCTGCGAGGTATACTGGAAAGTTGATTAATCTCTCTTCTTGGTATGCTTTTCTCCAGTTTCGAATCACGTTGTTCACTTTGTTCCTTTGCTCTTTGTACCTCATGAATGTTTCCTGTGATGGATTTGAGAGCCAATTTGTTCTCAACTGCTTCTGTAGCAGTAGTTCTCTATCTCCTTTCTCGCGGATAGCTGCGTACCATCCGTTTTTCCTTCGTTCAGTTTTTTGCCTTGTTGATTTGGCTGCAGCTTTTTCTATAGATTTAAAAGTATCCTCATATGTAGTTGTCGAAGGGTTATGAGGTAGTTACCTTTTGAGGTGTTCCTGGTATGTTTCCTTCGATTGTCTTATTTGTTCTATGCCTTTAGGCAGTTGCTTTTGACTATTTATGCCCTCCTTCAGAGTTCTGTCTTTTCTTTTTCCTAAGCGCTTCTTAATATGTGATTAGAGCTTGAGGATTACTGTTAGTAAGCAGTGATCAGAGTTTGCATCTGCCTTTCTAGAAGTTCGTAGATCACTTATTAGGAATAGATTTGATCTTTTCATCAGAACCAAGTTAAGAGTAGCACCTTTCCCTGTAGGATGGTACCAAGTCGATCTTCGAGTAGTTGATTTTCGAAAGAAAGTGTTCATCACGTTTAATTTTTATTCCTGGCATTGTCCTAGCAGCCTTAGTCCATTCTCTTTAGTGTCTTCTTGATCACTTAATGGACCGATTAGTTTAGCACCAATGTTACGGGCATCAGAGCCCAATTTGCAATTGAAATCGCCAAGGATAATTAGCTGTGTGCAGTTAGAAAGGAGTAGTTTATAGGTTTTGGCCACAAGTTTGTAGAAGGATTCTTTAACCATTGCATCCTCCGTGGACTCAGTCGGAGCATAGAATCCCATCAGTCCAATTATTACGCCTCCAACTTGGAGTGTCAGCGTTGCAAGTCTATTTGAGACAGGGTTAAATTCAGCTTCTATGATCTTTTTGACCAAAACAGTGACATTACCGGTCGGTCTAGAGCTTTCACTGTGCCCAGAGTTGAAGAAAGCGTAGTTATCGATAGTTAAGGAGAGGAATTTCATTCGAGTTTCCGTTAAGGTAACAATCTCCATACCCCTACCAGAAGTCTCTTCAGCTATCTGGCGGAGTTTCCAATCATTGCTACAGCCGCGCACTTTCCATAATCCAAGTTTCAGACTATGATTCCAGGTAGTAGGTCGTACCTTTTTAAGAGGCTCTTGGTGTACTCAGGCTGTAATTTCCGCTGGCATAATATTAGATTCGCACGACCGGTGGTTAATTAGACCTATCCGACTGCCCCTCTCTTTAGCCCTCAGGGTTGCCTCTGAGGTTACCGGTGGCCACCACGTGGAGGTAGAGAGTAGGATCGACCAGTTAGGGAATCTATGGCGCATTTGTTTATTTCACCTATCCGACTGAGAACAGTTAGCTTGTTTTCTTGTTGTTGAAAATAGTAGTCGATTGAATAGAAGTTTAACTTCTCGGATTTTAAGTTCTGGGAACTTTTGCATAGCCAACTAACTAATATGTACTAAGCCCACATCCACAATGTTATTCGCAATTGTGCCAACTGATGTGAGTCGAGCTTTTCAGAATCCAATTAAAGGGCGGGTTAGCTATAAAAGCTTGAGGAGAAGCGCAGACGTAGCTCAGTTTGGAAGCCTCTTGGATTATTATAATCTTTCATGCAATTTCAAAGTCATGACGCCTCAAAACTCGTTGATTGCACCATTCAACTCAATTACTAAGCCAACTTCAGCCCTTTTATTTATTGTTCAGTTAACTCTACATGCTTGACAAAGGCGTGTTTACTTCAGAATTACTTCAAAGTCCTACATAGATCTACTCTGGCAATCATAAAGTATCAATTCCACCGGCTTTGTGTTTTTTTGCTTTGGTGCTTGCCTGCTTTTGAAATAAGAGAATGGTATTATAATCAGCAACAATATAAAGAGGCAATATAAATAATAAATTCGATTTTTCAACTAAAACCACAGCTTTAAGCAGGCGTTCCTGCTCTTACTTTAATGTATAAAGTTGGGCAAATATTAGACCTTAAAAATATTCCCTTAGTGGGATTAAACCGATTTGTAAATAAAGTGCTATTGAAATTCTCGACTTTATTGTTCAAGTAGAAGCTGACTTAACCATGATATCTGTGGACATTTTAACTGTCCAGCAAAACCGTTAAAATACTTAGCGTAAGCCCCAAATATGCTCTTGCTGTTAAGGATTACTACAGGTGAACGCTCATCAGCGCAAATTTTGATAGAAAAACCACAAAATAATGCTAGTTTCAACACTTTCGTCCCACGAGTTCTGTGGGTTAACATTCCAGAAGCTCTATGCAAATCTACTGACTCAATAGGTGATTCACGAAAAATCAACGAGATAAACAATTACTAAAAATAAATAGTCAATGAGAAATAGGCAGACAACTTACACTCGTCGTTGAAAGATCATGATTTTGGTGATCTGAGACCTCTTAGTTTACAAGAAGTAGTAAACTCGTATATTTACACGCTCGTCCCTAGCAAACCGTAAAATCCTATCCAGCAAAAAATTCTGGGGTCAGTGATGAGAATTAACAAAGTTTGTATACGTGTAAGGGATTGCTTATACTTAGCTGAAGCTCGATTTTCAATTACTACCCATCTCTACTGTTCCCTAGTTTACAAAACGTTTAAGCCGTTTGTGTCTAGGGAAGACTTTCTATAGGTGTCGGATTATTTGATGCTTCTAAGCTGGATGTAAAATAAAACAATCAGTAAATAAAACCTAACTTAATGAGATTTTCAATTCAAACTCATAAATAGTGCCATTTTCAAATCAAATCGTTACTGCCAATTGACATAAAGTTTACTAAATCCTTTTATAGATTTTGGCTTTTTTAATGCGTTTGCTTTGTCTGCTCGAGCCAAAACATATATCTGATTATTTTCGTTAAATTATTTGTCTCTGGATCTCTTGGCACAACAAATACTCGAAAATTTCTAGGAGTACTATATCAGGCCAAAATTATTTTTTTTTTGAATTTTAATACTTGAATGCTACATTAATAGCAAAAGCAAAATGTTCGGTTAACAAGTGGTATCATTGTTGAATTTCGTTTTTCGCTTCATCCGGATAATAACGGCAGAATAGGTCTGTCACGTGATCAGCGTCTTTACCGAAGTAAGTAACTTCGATGGAATCGCCCTCTGCTAGTCCAAGGTCCAGAGCATTATAGACCTGAACCAAAAAGCTTGGTTAGGTCAAAATCACCCTGAATTCTACGATTTTAAGTGGCAGCAGAAGCCTAAGATCGTCATGAAATGAATGGGTCACTTTTACATAGATAAAACTCACTTTCAGAGGATCAGGGTGAATCTGACTGTTGGGAATGAATACCGTCTCTGGTCGGTTGGCAACCTTCACAATAATTCCATTTTGCCTAAAACACAGATTTTGGTTTCACCGATAAGGAAGAAACGTTATTTTTTAAAGAGGAATTCGGTCTTCTGGTCCGAAATAGTTTGAAGCCTCTATTAAATATACCTGGCATGGAAACTGTAATTTATTGGTACCATCTGGTAACTACTCATATATCTAGACTTCTCATTATCGACAGTTTTGTAGTGCTATACACTGACTGGGTGGAGACGGGCATACTGGAATATGATTAGTTTCATTTGATAGATTAGTTTACTTCGGATTAAGAGAGTTCAGCAATAGTAGTGTGCTTCAAGCGGTCCCATCCGGCTCTATCAATAATGAACCTTGACAACCCAGTATAGCTACTGAGACACGAAATATGTGCACACATGTGGTATCATTTATCTGTCTTTATTTATTCTCGATGAAACGATTATTATTTATGATGTTCATCATGTACTTGACTGGCGTCTAGCTAATAGCCGCTCAACACAAATTCATGTAGTTAAAGCTGTCTATAAATTTAAAAGCGTACAGTAACTTTCGAGATCGGTATATAGGGACCTTCAGTTGAAGGTGAAGGATCTCATTTACAATACATGACTCACCTCAATCAAGGTGGACCTATCGTCTATAAAGATAAATACCCTTCAAGGCCCTGTGGCCTATAGCCGAAGCTGCCATAATGAAGAATTCGACGAAATTAAATCAATTAAATGCTAAATGGAAGATCTCTTCATGGCTTGCAAAAGCTGGATCAAATAAGCATGCACTTAAAGAAGGTTCGTCCATTTTTTGACCTCAAAAAAAGGAGCGACTGTCAATCTAAGGATTAAATGTAAATATAATTACAAAGGCAAATCCAAAATTCAGGATTTTACCTCTATCTCAGTTTAGAAAGTAAATCTCAATTACCTAGATTCCAAGATTCCGTGAAGATTCGTATTTATGCATTTAAATTAGGCCACACTAAGGTAAGCGGCAGGGTGTGTCTAGATGTATCACAAAAGCAAAACGAAATCTATTTCGTGCCATTCCAGTATGTTTTATCTAACGCTCACTCCAAGGACGAACACTGAATTTGATAATCAACTTAGATCCATGCGAGATCCATCCCGTTGGTGTCTGCTGAGGGAGGAACAGGCGTGACTCATTTCTTCTGGAGTTGCTCCAACTCAGTCAGTATCGCTGCATATTTGAAGGAGACATATCGATTGATGATTTAAATCGTAAGAGTAGATTCTATTCCTGACAAGTGGTTGCAAAGAGAGTGAATATTTTGAACTCATCCAGCTCAGTCTGAAAGACTGAGTGAGGTTTATTATCACGGATGAAAGTTAAGCCATCCAACCGACAATCAGTCAGCTTATGCTAGGGTTGTTAGTAAGTTATTTCCGAGAACAGACTGCTTTTTAATTGGGAAAATTATCAAGAGGTCCGTAAACTTACTTTAAGGAAATAATTTTGGCTGGATAATGCCTGCCAAGTATTAAGATTGCGTATTCCTGCAAATAAGATGTCAGAAATCAACTAAGAATAGCATGAAGTCCTTATTCACAGTGCAATTCAAAACTCACATTAGAATTTTTTCTGTTAATCAAACGTTTGGTGAGCAATTCTATGCCCATAATAATAAAAGCAGTAATAATTCCAATAAGCAAGAAGATATAGATGCTGGCTGAATCTCCTAGCTCAAGGATCACAGGCATTGGCGTTTTGTAAGGAGGATGGTAGCACTGTCCTGTCTCAAGATACCTATTTAGGCATTCGAAAAGACTCATATAGTTCGCATTTACATGTATAAGGCGAATCAAAATAACCACTGCTCACACTGATGCCGCATTTTTTAGAACATCAGATGTACTAACGGTGGTTAAATAGTCGTTGAACTGAGACCCATATTCCCAGTATTTGAAGTAAGGGAAGACCATCTGAATTTCATACATGACAGTGTAAGGTACCTGCTCCAACTCACAGTCCTACAGTAGGGTATACAAATGACTTGAATCTTATGCATATACCTTTGGTTAGTAAGCAATGAGAAGACTAACCATAGCACTGATGTAGGATGCCTCGACAGAAGATGCAATGAGAACAGTCCTGTGATTCTTCTTTAGAGTATCGTAAGCAGCTTGGATGCTTTCAACTGTGGTGAAGGTCCTTTGTGAGTTATTAAGAGAAGTAGCTATCTGCTCGAAAGCGATGCCATTCCTCAGTACTATGATTCTGGAATTAAATGGACATTTTTTCTAATATGAACACCAGGAGCGTTTGACGAGATCAGCATGGATTCTAGAATACCTAATTCGTCCTGTAATTTGGTTTCAAACTATCCGCACATTTGCGAGAGTAATCCGTCAGACTTACGAATCGCAATTATTTGGATGGAGGACTTCATCAACTACGACATCACTATTAATCGGCTTTTGGATTCGCAACATGATAGTCATCATAGCACTGGTGTAGAGCACTAGCAGAAGGTAGGAGAACAACCACATAATTAGAGCAAAGATTCGACTAGAAAGAGTCGTTGGAATGATCTGGAGCTTGGTGAGAGAGAAACTAGAAGCCACGCCAAGTGACGAAACCTCGAAAAGATTCATTTTTGAAGTAATCTCCCCCTCAGCAAGGTTTCGCATAATAACTGGCCTGAGATGACCGAAGAGCATGAGTAGACCGGTGAAAATGCAGGCGAGTATGACACTAGCTATCCACACTGGCATGGCTAAGGGTCTCAAAATGAGGAGAAAGTCGGCAGAACGTTGTGGACTCTGGCGTAGAAGAGTGAACGCAGTTGTCAGACCATCAGTCGAACTTGAAACGTTTTCACTTTGAGCACCAATTATTGGTATCGGAGTAAAACTAACATCGATTTCCTACAAAATTTGCATGATTCTAGGTTGGTTCGTCTTGATTGGAGGAAGCAGGTATTAAATAATCAATTTACATTCTTGGCAATGGCCTTTAGCATCTGGGAAAAGTACGACTCGTCTGTGGTCGGCGCAAAGTATGTAATTTCGTAATTTAAGCCGGCCAACGATGCCACAGCTGACATGACAGGCACTGAAAATCCAAGTCCATTGTCATAAAAGGGACCATACTAAGAAGAGAAAATAGCATTTATTTTAAAAGAAATTTTAAAACGAAAAATATTCGTCGATGTTGCAACTATTTGCAAGTACTTGAAGAATCAGATGTGAGGTGCTCAGATTCACACCTAAACTGGTTAAAACTGGTCTACAAAGGAATACCATACGCGGAATACGCAAACAGAGCCAAAGGACACTTGGGTGCCTTTCCTTAATTAGTTCAAGTGACAGATAAAAATGTTGGCAAAAAGGGAGGAGTATTAAGCGGTCATAACTAGAAAAGGCGCCATTCATGTAGCGGCTCAAAATTTTGATCTTGCTTCTCCTACTTTTTCTCTCTCAATCGACAAATAGCTTTTTTTGATGGATTGCATGGATGGATGGAATCATCCGACAGATGACAGAAACAAACGCACGCTCCAGGAGTGGCAATTTCAGCATTTTAAGGTCAAACCATTGTGTGAATCACGCAGAAATTTCGTTTTTCATGAACTCCGATGGTTAGAGTGAACCAATACCATCGTGTTACTTTCGTCGGTATTTGTGAGTGCTTTACATGATTCATATTGATACGTGAGGAAACACAAATACACCAAATGACTTTTCACAAAAATGTTCACACATTCTCAAGAATGTAGTCTTACTTATGCTTGGTTTTGAAACCAGAAAATGGTGGACGGAATGTTTAGAAGTGGAACAGAATAGCAAAATAGTTGAAGACTCACACTGACGATTCCAACACGGAGAGTACGACCATCAATGGTCGAATTAACACTTGTCACGAGCATTGGAGGATTTCTAATTCTTACCAAGCTACCGATCTAAAGTATGAATTTAAAAAATCCATTGATGTGGCGAATTAATATTTTTTAAATTTTAGTAAAGTAATATAATTGTTTACTCCTTCACTGGTATCCTTAGCACAATCAAGAATCGCCAGTGACTCGATGGGATTTGCAGTAGGTTGAGTTACGACAAAGTTGATTCCAGAAAGAATGTAGTCTCCGGGCTTTAAAAAAGCAAGAAAGTTACACTAAGTGGCTAAATAAATCGCTGGATCTGAAGACGCAATTACATTTTGTGTTTTATCTTGAGTAATGTAGGTTAGCCCATCGAGGTAGAGTGCTGTTGACATCCACGCAGTTTTATAGAAGGGATTTGGAATGTTTGATGAATATACCTTGCTGACGGCGAAGGTAACAAGAGACGCCCCAGTCTGGAGATATTTTGAGAAAGGAGAGCAACCGACCTGCTGCATGTGCAGGTTAATCAAAATTATTAATTTCAACAAGCTAATGAAAATGAAGGATCAGTTCATCAGAAAATTTGACTTACGGAAGAAAGCAGAATAATTTGGATCCCGCTTCTCAACTGTTGGTTCATCATAGCCTGGAATAATCGAGAAAAATTGATCATCAGTGGTAATAAAATGTGACAATAATGCAGCGAACCAATTTAGCTTGAAAACAAAGAAGTTGATTTAGGGTCGTTCCAATTTGATGACTTGCAATTTGACTAGTTCATTGTAAAAACAATTTTTAATCAGTCTGGTTAGAAATTTTGATCTCTTGCCCTGCACAGATAGGCTTCTAACCTAATTTTTTCTGGTGGGTCAGAGTTTTGGTGCTTTAAAAACTTAGTAACATTTACACATTGCTTATGTGAATGTGGAGTAGGGAATTTAAACCTATTTTAGGCTCTAGTTTGCATTAAAAAGTAGCCATTAGTGATGTCCTGGGTTTTCAGTCAGGTCTTGCTATCTCCTTTGATATTTTTTTTTGTAATCTTATTTTTTATTTTTATTTTTTGTAATCTTAATTTAATAGAAAATAAGCTGTATTTGCTGTATTTCTATGTAGGTTACGCTCATTCTTTCCGATGGTGTGATTTTCATATTGACCACGGACGTAGCAACACGGATTATAATGCCGCTTCACCTCGATTTACACTACTTTGTCCAAATCTTCGCTTTTTAGCAATTAATGATAAGGCTAATCTCATGGTTATCACCGAAGCGCTATCACTATAATCAGGACATGGAGCTATCAAGACAAGTTTCCCTTTTAGTAGGATGATCGAATTTCTCGGAACAAAACTTAGATACATGCTCTGCGCACCTATAGCCATTAATGGACGTCATAAGGAAAATCTACTCACGTATAGATCTTAGCCAAAATCGAATTTTGAGATTTGAATTACAAGATCACTGCCAAAGAAGGCAACGAAATCACCGATTTAAATCTCAGAGTTGCTATATCTGACTCTCTGGAGTTCCCTTTAGAAATCCATACGAAGAAATTAGTGCGATTCAAAAGTCAATTCTGAATCTACCATTATCGAGTTGGCGTATACAGGGACGGTATAGTTTAGGACGACAGAGAACTTTTCATTCAGTTAAACTTAACGCAAATAAGTAGATTCATTTGATGGAGTAAAAGTCCTGCCAGTGGAAATTCTTAAGTTAACCGAATTGTAAATCACAGCTTAGACCAAGGATAAAAATAGGACTATGCACTGCACAATGAGCCGGATGTGAAGACATTCGATGAACAGAAAGCTTCCTGCTTAGGCGGTGTCAAGAGGTATAGAAGTCAGTCGCTCTGGAAAATACAGCAAAAGTGGCTGCTGACAGAACATGGCAGACTAAGTGATCATTTAAGAGCGAATTCCTTTCGCGAACACCTTGAAAGAGGAACGAATGGCCGGCACAGGTCAAGAAGGAACGTCACACAGTACTTGACGCTTCCAATCCTTTGTTCTTAACCTGGAGCGTGAAAAGCGACTGTACAAAAAACATTGGATGTTCAACAGATTAACGACAAAGGCTAGAATCGAATGATATCCTCATCTAGGTATACACAATGGGCAGGTAATATGCACCAGAAAGGAGTAACTATATTTGAGCCCTGGTCTCTTTTATGATATAATAGCTTTAACTGGAAATCGTATGGCACTTACTCTTTGCAGAAATTCTTCAGTATAATCAACGCTGTTATTTTCCGTGAAAAGAAGAACATAAGTGTGCGGATTTCCGTTGCTCTGAAATCGCGTAGTCAAAGTGTTCTTGATACTTTCATCTGCCTTCCAATAATATGGCAGATTAATTGTATTGAAGTATATATCCTTAATTATTCGAATGAGGAAGAATAACTCTAAAAGTTAAAAAAAAGGTTTTACTGATGTAACTGCAAAGTCCTTTTATCCGCTTATCAATTTGAAGTTAATTATCGCAACCATGCGGTGTCACTATGGAATAAGGTCGAAGGCATTGCAGCAAAACAGAAGATAAGATGGAACTACTGTGATCTGTATAATGTCCTTTTCTAGAGAATGAAACCATGCTGTCTGATTATATAAAGCTATTTTATGAGAATCGTCTTTTAATTTGATTTTTTTTTCGGTTTATTTATGGGCATCGTTTCGCCTATTCCACTCGTCATACCAATATATAGTTTCAACGGTCTCGATCAAATGATAAAGTTTGATCTTTTGTATTAAGTAGCAATAAATTAAAGGTGCAAATCAGGTAAACTTACTATCACTATCATCATAAATAAAAGTGAAGCCACCATTATTACTTCGAAATAGTTCGTAGGCGGCTGTTGCCATGGTTTCTTCAAGATTTTGAAGGAATCTGATTTTATCACTTCCGCGTATGATAGGAGCAAAAGCTGAGAGCGCATCCATAGAAGAACTGTAAAATACCGAATTAGTAAGATTGGAAAGAACTGCAAGATCTTCCAGGTAGCTGTTCAAATAAGTCGCACCCTTGACCACGGCTAAAATAAAATGCCTTTATTCAAGTTAAATCTGAATAACCATCGACAATTTCACACTTTTTTTGGTTTAGACATTAACATATGCCATAAAATAGAAATTTTTAACATAACATAACATTTTTATGTCAAGTTAAATTAATGGAACAAACATGTGTCATTGTTGATAGCTTTGGTGACTTCATTTGAAAATGATTCCATCCAAACGATATTGTCAGTGATACCGTGTATCCAGGTCCGAAGTTTAGCAATAACTTCACTGTAATTTCTACCTTCACAATTTTCTAAAACAAATGCGAAAGAAGAAATACTTAACGTGAAGTATTAGGTAAATTTTTAACGACGATCTGGACCAGCGAATCGAGTTAAATTTTCACTAAATAAACAATTAGTATTAGTTGGTTTAAAAATAAAGTTCAATTTGGTTTTCAAATTAAATTTAGGCGTGAGAATAATATTTGTAAAATGGGAGCCGACATTAAGTCAACTATACCTGGATATTTAGTAATAAGGGACTTTGATAGGACAAGGATGGACTTCTTCGTTAATAAAGCTGCAAACAAGAGTAAAGTCGGATGAGGCGTAGACTCACTTCAATTTTTATAAAACAGTGTTATGACAGTTAATTTTTTTAAATATTTAAATCAGTGGGAATGTATACCAGTTTACCCTGCCTATTTACTCGTGTACATCAAGTGCTACCCTTGGTGGATCAATAAGACCCTCTAAGCTATTGAGAAGGCCGCATTTGAAAATAAAATGTAAGAGGCATACGAATTAAGAAGAAGGATCGGTAATGCCAATTTACCATATTTAGCACCAAGCCCCTCAATAAAATCTTCAATTAGGCGAGCAGAGATGTCTTAACCAAGAAAGGATATCCTTTTGGCGGAACGAAATGTAAAGCGAATGATCTATTTTTCACATTCATCAAATCATCATTGCGTTTTCAGTTTATTTTTGGCCTTTCTCGATAACTTAAGCGTGTTCAAACTCAGCCTATTAAGGCAGAGCTTCATGCAGTCCGAAACTCAAAACAACTATCTGATTCAGCTAGTCGCATAAATAAAACCTAACTGCAAAATATGGTTTTATTATTGAGACCGAAATGCAAATAACTCCTATTTGCAACAGGACATAAAACAGACCATTTTGCAATGTGCATGTGTGACTGGCAATATCTGTAGACACTGGTGAACCAATGGAACAGCTGCTTTTCATAGCTGTAAGTATAGCCATCAGATCAGCAGTTGCTAAAGAGTTAAAAATACAAAACAATAATGATCCAAACAGAACGAGAAAGAACAGCAGATTTACTAAATAATTGAGCAAAAAATGTCAAAAGTGCCTGAACAATGGAGAATTACGTTTATACTGAGATATGAATTGTGTACATTAAGCAAATCACATGCAATTAAGTAAGCATGGCAAAACACTTACGAGGAGCCGAACAATTTAGATCCAAAATATCTAGCCCGGTTTCGTACAGCGATTTAAACAAAGCTAAAGAAAAAAATACCATAGCAAAATAAATTATGCTTAACTGGCAGCAGGTTGATTTACTTTTTTTGATAACTGGGCAGGTGTATGTAGGAATATTACTAAGCATTACCACTAAACATTATGATTGCAGCCATAGCTCTGTGATACTTACCGATCGGAATCAGACAAGTAATAAATCTACTTATTAGCGCTGAGTAAACAGTAGAAAATATCTTTCGGCAAATTGTATCATGCAATGTGAAAGTGCCCTTACCTAAAGTATCATTGTTGCCCCGACACTTTTGATTTTCTGCAGGTTGGTTAAATCTGCTGCAGAAAATATCACCGATTCCGCTCCAAATTGCAGTGATCTCCTGATTCGTGGAATATATATCTACAGCTGAAAGATAAACCAAAACGGATTTTTTGGATAAACTATAAAGAAATTGACAAACGTCAACAAATTTGCTGTTAGAACAGAAAATTAATCTCGGTTTAAACCTTTTAAAGAGATTTAAATGTCTCTCGAATTCAAAGATATATATTTGAAGCAAAGATAGAAACTTTGTTGTATCTACTAAGTAGAAATAAATAGAAGCATTTGTAAACGTACCCACGTTTTGGTGAAATGAAAAGAAAGTGAAAATAAAAAAAAAGTAAAGCCGTGCGCTCATTTCGGCGAAGTGTTCGCAACTGGCACAGAGCACAGGAGATTTGGTATTAACATGTCGCTTGCTCACCAATCAATGTGCCTGGCATCGCCGCACTCGCACCTCATCGGAGGCCCGCTTTACAGCACACTCCTCAGGCTTTCACATACTCACCTACTTGTTCTTCGGTCCTTTAATATTCAGGCATTTCATTTAAGCTCAAATACAGTGGGCTGGTGCAACAGCTCGATGGTGAATAAAGTTCGCAATTAATAAACATGATCATGCTATTAAAGCGAGGAAGGATAACTGGCCACTGACTCTGTCGTGAGGATGATTATGAGCTGATGATGCCACAAGATTAACCAGTGTTGAGCAAGAGAAGATAATTTATGAAATTCAAAATATTCCTTCGCCGTCTTGTGCTCGTGAGGAGGCAAAATTAGAATTAATGCTAGAGTAAGGTTTCTTAAGAATCCAGGTTATGAAGCTCTGGTTAATAACTTGAATAAAAGCACTCAAAAAGGTACCATCAGTGGCTCTTCACATTTCATATAATAGGGACAAATGATTCGCCTTGAATCGTTCGCATATGCTATAAATCTGTAGCCGACAGATCCAATTCGATATCACCTGTCTATGGTAAAGAATCAACCATTAACTTACCAACTCATTTTATGGTACTCCTGGAAGCACTCATCACGATCCGGATCACAGAAACTGATACCAACTTGCTAAACATGAAAAAGTTTTATGCGAGATCAATTCGTGGCTAAAACTGCCATTAAACTGCGAGCAGATTTGATGAAACTTAAATTCAAGACTCACTAACGAATGCTGATGCCACTATGACTTTAACAGAATTTGTACTGACTTCGATGAGCCAGTTTAGCATCTGCTACCGTTGTAGCAAAAAGCCCTTTGTAACACCCTTGGCTATAACTTTGACAGATGGACTCTGTGAATAGATAGGGCTCTCTACATCAGCACCATGACAGAGAGTTATAGACAAATGATTAGCTATGGTGGATAATTACGATGTATTTGTCTCTTCCAGTATATTTACCTAAATTCACTAAAGAATTGGGTTACTTATGGATAGTTGTGCGGGAATCTTTGTGAATGGAAGAACTCGGATTGCTGACCTATTCATTTCCATAAGGAGATATCAAGCCACTCTCCTATTTAATTTGATTAATGAATTCTCAACCATTATATTCCATTGGGTTAAGAGGTTTAAATTTTTGAGCTCTTTGATCAAAGATAAAAAATGTAAACACACTCGACAAACTAGTTATGACATCCTGACTGAATCAGCTACTTCGTTTACATCATCTTAAACGACCTAACCATGAAGTATCGAGTAGCACCAAGGTCATTTTCGCACATTAAACTTGACATAATACAATGCAACATACCATGGTTTGGTCTAGACGCGCCTTCTGACTTCTCCTTCAGTAGTATCAGAGCACCAGACAAATGATTGTTGCTGCACAACGGCTCAGCATTAAACGTATTATTAGGGGTAAGGGTTCAAATTATCGCAAAATGAAAATAATTACCATTACTATAACAGTATCACCGAAAATCTTTATTTCTTCAATGCCAAAATGACTTTTTTACGACGTTTAAGACAGCACATAATGATGTTAGATTGTTTTGCTTAAATATAGTCTTTATTTAACCAAATAAGTGAAACATGAAAACGGTATTAACCAAACATGCTTTTTTATTCCAATTTGGTAATTTTTTTGAAAATGTAATAGGTCATCTTGAGTCAAAGTCATATTTGAGAAGACAGAAATGTTGACCTGTATAGCACGTTTACTGCTACTGTCTTGATTGATCTCACTATGTGGTGCAATGCATAGAAGAGATAAGTTAGTCAAGTAGCGCTTATTATCAAATGATTTGAGGATGGTCCTCAAACAGGCTCTCATCTTTCTCTGAATTTCACTCAATATTAAATCATTTGTCGCAGAGACCTTTGGGAGGATATTGGTCGATCACGTTTGGACCAATCGCTAAAGATTGAATGTATGGGTTCCCAAAGTGTCACCTCGCAGGACATTACCTAGTATTTACATTGTTGTATACAATGTCAAGTGTGCACTTTGACGCTAGAATGATAACAGTTTGACACCCAAAAGCACGCAATTGGAGATTGGAATGACAACCCCAGAAGTAACCGAGTGAAAGGGTCTCAAAAAATGAATCTCCGATGCATATATGCTACACTCGAAAAAGATGTTGGAAGATGCAGCAGAAGAAAGATGGAAAAATCGTGAGGTCTAAATGTAAATTAAACAATTTTAACTATTACTGAACTCAAAATTATTTGATTTCTCTGGTAGGCACCCACGCATCACGAGATCAACTGAAAAAAGCAACCCAAATTATTAATAAAGATTGCGACAGTGAAGCAAAACACGAGGCAAAAATGATTTGATTTACCAGACCCGTTAGTTGTTCTTTCATTCTAGAAAGTAATGTCAGAAAAGCACAGTTATCAAAGTACGTGGTTTTTGCCGAATCTTTTCCTGAAAGACTCACATCTAGAAGATAGCGTGCCTATAGAGCAAAAACATGAAAATAGCCTAATATAGGTTGTAAGCAACTAAATGATACAGTAAGATGAATTAACCGTGATTTACGCGCATAAAATTCTACTGGTGCCCTACATTGACAAGATTATGAACCAACCTGAAGACCTACCAAATGCTGTCTGTAGCCGACTGCTCAAAGTAATGATAGTTTCGGCTCTGGTGCTGATTTTCACGTAGGTACCATTCTGTCCAAAATGAAAAGAGGTAACTGGCAGTGTTACTACTAAAGTTCAATACCATAATGTTCGAGTAAAGTTGAGCAATCCAAATGAGGAGGCCTAAAATATTGTCGGTGAAATACTGGTTAAAACCTGAAACGCTCAGTATAGCATAGGAATTTAAGCATAGTAATTCGTACTGCATTTTATGAAATGAATCTTAAATCTTGAAATCTTGAATGTTCCTGTATTTAATTAAATAGGTCAAAAGAAACAATATTAAGAGACATGATGGGAAACTTTACAAATCATCAACAACATAATGAATCCCAACAACTGGCTACTTTCTCATGCCATGCAAAGGTTTCTTCTAATCTGACAAGCAATGTTTATTCGTTCCTTCAATTAGAAACAGCAAAATATGTCTTCATGTGTGAGAAACATGCGAAATAAGACAATTGAACTAGAGCTTTGAGCCATTTCCATTTCGATTGCATTTGAGTTCCCCGAAAATTTGATAAACGCATGTGCTACTATAAAATCAAGCAAGGACTGTATTTTTCTAATAATCTAGTACCTGCCAGGTTCGATCGTTCGTCAGTCCCACTGTGGGGAAGGAGACATGGAGCACACAAGGAATTTTCTAACGGGTTTAAACTGAGTCATGGGCGATGAATTAATCCAAATCACTTATTCCAGGAAGGTATTAAATAATTTAAAATGGTCTCTTTCTTTCATCTGGGTGGATCTGGGAGCGTCTAAACCAGAAATAGGATTTGTTTAATGTTCAGTTGTGCATGATTAATTGTATATGCAAGCAAAGTCAACTCTCCGGTTAGCGTCTATTTAGACGTATGTCATTGAAATATAAGAATAAATGTATCTTTATGATTGCACTTTTAATGTCTGAAATCGGCAAAAAATGGTCAGTGGTCCACTAAGATAGACTGTTTAAAAGTTATTCAGATGAGTTAAACGTTCACCTACGCTGATCTTTAAAGGGCTGGCTAAACGAGAGTTCTCTAAACAGAGACTCAAAGACCCCTTTTTTAAATTTAATGGTATTCAATTTATTTCGAATTTTCAAGCATTAGGGATATTTCCCCTGATCCACCCTGGGTTTACGATATCCAAGAAAGCGGTTTCTGACAATGGTGTTTTTTTTTGGTGAGTAGTTGATGACTGCTGATTTCCAACTGAAATAGATCAAGCGCTAACTAGATTGCTCAGTAGAGCTTCGTACTTAGACTTCCGCTATTCTTCTGAGTTAGCAAAGGATCGAAATCTCAGACAGACGTGTTTTCGGTTCACTGCTTCAGTTCCAAAGACAATATTTATGATTTAGTGCAAACACCAGATGCTTTGACGCGCAATTTAGTTAATGATCTTAAAGTTCTCAACTTTTGCGATAAAACCTCACCGAAGGTGGAGAAAATACTGATTCATAGATACAATTCAGTTTTATTAGATCGAAGTAACGGCCACTAATAGTCCCATTATGGTAATTAACATTAAATTTAAGATTAACAGAAGTTCTTTGAAGACCAAAATAATGTACTTCAATCTGGGAAGACTGGTCCAGTGTTTCGGTTCCCAAAGTTATTAAGGTCATAAGTATTCTAGTGTAGTTGTACAGGACTATTATAACTCGGATGATGGCAGCTTTCCTTCTTAAGATACCGGTATAGAACTATTATTAAAAAGGAATCACCCATTTATACAGAGGCCGCAATGGCGAAAACGCCAGATTTATTGAGAATGGAGGAGTAGAGGTTTGGAAGACAATTACTTTTTATACGTCGATAGAAGACAAAGTTCAACGTGGGCGAGCAGAGGTCACAAACATTGTGTACTACTTGACTATTTAAGTACCTAGTATTAATCATGACCCGGATTCAATGCTTTGATCAAAGACTTGACCAGAAGTCTTTAGGCCCCTAATCAGAGCGTCTGAATTCCAAAAGTTGATCAATAAATTGTGCTTTATGCCACTTTTCAAAATCTTGACTTTGAAACCTTAAACATATTATTACAACCGTAAAAACCGTATGAAAAATCTACAACAACAATCGGTGCACATCGCTTTTCGTCTCCGTCCAATCTGCACCCCAAAACTTGAAGTCAAAGTGATTATTTACCTCCATATGCATATATTAACTACAGTTTGTCTGCATCCAGACGGTCTACCCCATGCCACGTCCTGTCGAAACTGTGTCGGCTCCCTACCGCAATCCAAAATATCGCAAAATATTCTTCGTATGTGTCCAGTGTCTCTATGGGACTCTGAAAGCAGCCATTATATACGTATATACGGCGAGTAGATTACACACTCCCACAAAACCACACAAGAATACGTTTCTTAACGGAAATATGGCACAAAATATACAAGAAACAGGTTGATGAGAATAATGTTTTGGCCTAATATTTTCCACATCATGTTCTCGACCAGGTCTCGCCTTTAGTTGGACTGTACATAGTGACAGGCCTCATCTGACCGAATAGCATCATTTGACCGGCGAAGAAGAGAGCGCCATGTTTACCAGCCACACAGCCCCGAATAGAAGAAAGTCAGTTGCTCGTTCAGACCATTTTCTCAGGAGCAGGCAGGAAGCGGTGAGGTTAGCTGATGAACTGCCCACTCTCCCTAATTGGAGATAGCTTCGCTTCGCGTCATTTTGAAATCAAGCCTTACAGATGCATATCTGCTCGCAATTTCGTTGTAATAGGCTATTTGTTTACACTTGACTGAACGCACTCAAAAAGTATGGCCATAACGTAAATACATGCAATGCATTTTTCAAGATATGATTTTAAACATTGCTTTAAGACGCTGAGTCGAAAGAGGAACACAAGGGGGTGCTTAACATTTGGTATTCATCAGAACGTGTCCAGATACTGGTGTCGTTTTAGTTTGGATCATTCATGATTCCAATAGACGACCACTTTTTTGGTTCCTAATGCTGCCCACTGATCCACTTGTTAACTAGTTTCAGCTTTCAATAATTTTCAAGCCTAAAATACTTACAAGGCAAATCTTGACCACCAATTTGGTGACTACAGATGTTTTGTAGGGCGATTAGGTGAGCAATTCATTGAGAGCTGGCCTGTTGACCTGTAAAGGTCACAGCGGGAACTCACAATACACGTTATTGGCTTAAGCAAAGTCGCCCGGGCCGCCGGTAACAACTGATGTGCATGGCTAAAGGTTACTTAAATACTTGCCATTTTAAGCTTTTTCATTCCTCTTAGCAGATTCTGAAATAGTATTAGTACGTGCTCAACTGTTATGGTTTTCGGATCAGTACTTAGAAAAAGTCCTTAGCGATCAAAGAAACACTGTTAAAGTCTGTGAATATATGCTTTCTTGTTGAGTTCCCAGACTGTGTTGAATGGAAGTCTCTTGACTAGGCCTTATTTAATTTGAAAATGTCGATTATGGTGATTGTTAGCAGTCTGCAAGTCTTGCACAGTTTCCCTTGCTTAAAAATCTAGTAGTCTCTAAAGGTTTAGTAAGCAATGGGCATTGCGTGCTAAATAACAAAATGAAACTAACCTTGATGACACCAACTTTGACAGCAAATCCGACTAGGGTGCTATTGACCCAACCCGGTAGCTATTTCTGCGCCAATCGCCAAGCTAAACTTGTCAATGGTAACATAGTGTTGCTATTCGATAACCAAACTATCTTCCGATTAAATCCATCACGCATCTTGATGTTGACATCCTCTGATTAGTCCATGGGATCTGAGGTCTGATCGGTGCTGCCATGTTGCATGCTGCATTACATACTGCGCTCCATGCCAATTGGCTTCCACCTCCTGTGACGTGAGGTGAATTTTGAAGACCTCCATTTGGCCTCATTGAAGAGAGCAGGTGTTTTATTTAAATCAAAGATGAATAGGGGATTTTGGACTAGAGATATGTACCATAGACCAGATAATTGTCGACCTTAAGGACAGTAACCTTTTTGGATAGTATGACACTTAAAATACGCTCACATAACCATATCCGCTGGTAATGATCCATTAATTCAATGATTTTTATTAAGGTAGATGAAATTCTGGTTATTTTCGGCAATTAGAACCTTTATAAGGAATTGAAAGCGAATGCTCCTGTAACATATTCGCAAGACTTCAAACAATTGAGAAAGAGATCAGAACGGAAGGATCAGACACCGACTTGATTTTTTTTTCATTTGTTTTTGGCTTTATTTATTGTGGGTTGATTTAGACGGCAGGTTCTGTTAAACTGCACTCGATTCCCGCTCTACTGCTTAAAGAGACGGACAACAGTTTCGGCGTCAATCTGACCCTTCCTGAACCCTGCAGGTCACGGAATAATCTCTTGCCAGGCGTGATGTATTTGTTCATTTTTGCAGTTAAATCACATTTTTTTGTAAAGCTTGAATCCCCTAAGATGATGCCTCTTGCTTTAGTGTTACAAGCTCAGTTGATGCTTTGGTGCTCTTTTGCTGAACCAAAAAGCGATAAGTTTCTTCATTTGTATATTCTCGAAGTTTTAAAGCCTAAGATTCTCCCTCTGGTTGCATTTCAGTTGTCTTTTGGGCAACTAGCGTCCACTAGAGAGGACCGTTGTGGTTAGACCATAAAGTAGAACTGATTCTAAGGACGTAATAAATCTTTTGCAATGATGAAGATTGTCCGTTTGGTTGCCTGATTACCAACATATTACTCGGTATTTTGAGTGATCCCAGCCTAGAAATCATCAACTTAATGAACATTAGGGTAAGAATGAATGCACAGGGCTTCTAACTTGGCAATTTAAATCATACAACAATAGTTTTTGAAGATTTTTTTTTAATAAAGAGAGACCACAAGTTACATTAAAACAGTAAAATATGTTTTTCGATACAACAGAGCCCGTAATTTGCATGAGACCAATTCGAATAGTACAAATTAAAGCCATTGGAAGTTATAACTTTCAAGTTCTTATGTCTCGAGGATGCTCTTAAACAATGGAACATTAAGAAAGTTTTGCAGGCATTTGGCTTCTATCACCAATCTTCGGTGATTCACTGAAATGCCCATGAATTCGCACAGATGAAGAAACCGTGGGAAAAATCTATGCATAATGCTGTACCAGGTCATCAGATCTTTGTAAGGGAGTCTGATAACCCGGCATTCCTTTGTAGTTGGCTGTAGGAATTAATTTTTGCCTTTAGAAGCCATCGAGGTTTTGACGTTTCTTGGTTTACTTGTCGGGGATAATTTAACTACTTCGAAGTAAATGTAGTTTGAATAATGGACATCTTGTCAAAACTCACAAAGTAAGAATATGGATTTTCAGTGCTTTTAAAACACCAGTCAATTTTTTCACTTTACATGCAACCACTGGGGATCGAAGTGGATGTTTTGAAGAAAAATTGTCCCCAAAACGTAAATAAAAAAATGAAAGCCTACGTGAATTCGATGCGTTTTCAGCATCAATAAAAATTTACTATCATACTCATTAAAATGTATTCGAATAATTACTTATTATAAGCATTCTGTATTAATAACATTTGTGGAAATTCTCCATTATGCGATCATGAATAATGCAAACTACTTTAAACTAAGAGATAGACTTTGCCAGAAAACGCCGAAAGTTCAACGTGAATAGCATCAGGCCATCATTTCATTATAGTTAGTTTAGTCCAATATGTCCGAAGTGCTCAAACCAAACAGGGTCGGCTAAAAACGTTCCTTCAGTTATTAGCGATTCCAAAATAGATCAAATTGGTATATCATGAAAGCTTTAGTTCATGATGGTGATCTGAACCAAATTCAAGCGTTTGCGCAGTTAATAGTCTCTTTAAAAGCATGTGCGTTCTGATTTCTAGTAAAAAAATAAAACCCTTGGCTTAATTGAAAGAAGTTTCAATGCCAATATCTTGTCCTTGCAGCAGTTACTAGAAGAAGAGCTGCATACTCAACATGATAGCAAAGCACGCCTCTCTCAACACTCCAATGATTTTAAACGCTTGGAAAGAGATTGGCACGGAAAAGTGGAACAAAAGTTGTCCAAAGATGGTAAATTTCAATCAGATTTCAGTACGAATTCGGATGTGCTTCATTCTGCCGACCAGAACACACAGTCGTAACTTTCCGCTTTAACATAGTTTTTGAGGTGTTGTGCTGATTTGTTGAAGTTTCAAACTACTAAGGACCAGAATGATGCTTTTCATTTTTATCTCCTATCTGAGGTTGGAGTGTTCTGCAAGTGAAAGTGAAATTAGCTAATTTTCCAATACATTATTTTGAATAACAAGCAGGTCCAGCCATTGCCCTTCTCATCAAATAGACCAAAATCGTAGAACAATAGGCTACCAGCAGTTACTGAATACGATCCAAACGGTATTTCTCTAGAGCAGAATAATTTGGCTCACTCGGCTTATATCAGGCCGATTTAAATGTCAGTTGCTATTTTGACATCGACTGCACGTGTGCGATCAAGCTGCAGAACCACATTATTTCGGTTTAAGTCCCAAGCGGGTAATGTGCACACCGAAAGGTTTTGTCTCTAATACGAATGTGAATGAGTATTATGTAAGGCTTCTAAAATTCAGTTTATATTTGACTTTTTAGCATTAATTTAGAAAAATTCTTCCTGTAAAGGCATGATAAAAGACAGAAAAGCTTAACACACCTTAATTGTCTAGATACAACTTATGGAGTTGCCATTTCTGCCTTTGGAAGCAAAAGACCTCTGATCCTCAAATCGTCGGAGCGAATAAGAGCAGAGCAAAGCAATTTTCTGGCCAGTATCCTCAAGAAATGTGGACAATTTGTAGCATTAAATGCTATGTGTTAATGCAGATCCATGAACATGACCGTTATATCTGATGAGTCCCAACGGTATAAAAATATAGAAGTAATGAAATTTACCTGCATTCTTCACATTTATAAGCTAAGAGAGCAGTTTTTACTGAATGTTCACTAATTATTTCTAAAAGTAGAAAACTCTATCGTCAGATGTCATAAATTAAATAAGTTTGGTTCGAAAACATGATTAAAAGGCTCAAACGTAAGGAAAAATCTTTCACCAAATCAAATAAGGAAGGGTAAGATAAATGAGAATTAAAAAACCTATTAGTTAATGTTTAATTAAAAAAATAAAAATATATACTACTGATAGGATGAAGTTCATTATTGCTCTAAGATTATACTTATCGCTATCAAAAACAATAGAAATATTTGAAATTGCAGGAGAAAAATTACTTATTGCTTGGAGAGTTGATCCTGAACTTTCATTAGCTATGTAAAAAGCAGTGGACTTTAATTGTAGATGCAAATAGTTTTGTTAGGTAAGCAATTAGGGGAGCGGATGCATTCGGATCGGTACACAAGTCAACTGAAGGAATGAGGATTGTTTTAAAAAGGAGACTTGAATTGCCTGGATGAGTATAAAAAAACACCATTTGGATTAAACATAGAAAAAATGGCATAATTCAAGTAAAAACGGAATGATTCTGGAGCTTCTCATCATCGTCTGGTCTAATAAAAATTAAATAAAAGAGTTTGTCAAAAACTTGACAATGCTTAGACACTTAATGATCCGCCTAAAATAAAATTGAAATGCAAAATTTATTAATCCGATCTGTGCGGCTGAAAAATCCACAATGTGCAATTGGAGGGTAGGGGTTGCTCGATGGAGGTGCGAACCTAATGGCTTAAAATGACTTAATCGATTCATTTATCAATGATACTACATCACGCTGGAATTTAAGGTCCGCGCTATAGGAATTCCACCCTATACACTTACCATTTCGTTTGAGGTAGAACACCGGGCTTGGGTCTGCCACTTAAATGGACAATGCCATCTTGATGCTTGTATAAGTGGAATAGCACTCTGAGACGTACTCGTATTGCTGTTCTGTGAGGACACAGTGGGAATGAACCATAAGGGTAATCACATGTTCATTCCAGTAGATTGTTTTAAACTAAGTTGTGAATTGTCTCTTACTCCACCGAAATACTCCGAGGTGTTGGTAGTTGATTTGCATTTGGCCAAACTCGCGAAACCCCAACGGCAAATTCACATTTCCACAAGTAAACTGGTGGGTTAGTGGTTACACTTATATTGTTTTTTGTCGTTAAATAAAACAGTTAGATTAGCTAATTATCAACTTTGTGGTACTTGCGAAACCGATCGAATTCAGATTTTTTATACTTTCATTGAAACTAATCATGAATGGTTGAGAATGACAATGCAAAAGAGGCCCACAAAACCTAATCTTCCTCTTCGAGGATAAAAATCATTCGTACACCTACGCAGGACACCTCATGTGCACGCACTTGTAGTTGTGGTTCGAATGACTAGCACTATCGTCTAGTTTTCCGGAAATAGGATCTTTATAGAGGCCCTTCAGGAAGGAGATTAAAAGTAGTCGTCTGACGAAGGAGAGTAGGATAAATACAAACATAAGATAGAAAGTTGCAGACTTTGTCTGCACATAGATGATTGTGGTGGAAAGCTTTGAACAAATGATTACCAAGATTTCTTTCCCCACCAACAGCAGTTGCCAGGTACTGCGACTTCATGAAACTAAGGATAGCGCTGCCATTATTAAGAAACATGATTGGAATCACCAAAAAACAAAAGAGATGTAGATGCGAAACTAGGAAATTTGAACTAACGATTTTTAATAGTTTTTTTTTTTAAATTCCGAAGCATGCTCGTTTTGAACAAACTTAATAAAATACTAGTATATAAAACTAATTTCCCTAAAATTAGTTCAAACTATCTGAAATATACCTTTCACATATTTGAATGAAAAATAATTTATATTTGGTCAATTCATACAGCCAAAATTTACTATTTACTCTGAATAAGAAGCTATTTTTAACAGAATTAAGAAGAGATCTGAAAATGGATCCTGATTTGGACTCAATCTCACATTCTTATAAAAGAGAAATTGTTGTTTACTTTTGAAATTTCAATATCAGGTTTTTGGGATTACGAAACAGATTCGCAAGAATGCAAAGATAAGATTTAATGATGGTACACCAAGAAAGCAATAAAATGAGACTGACGTTCCTTAGCTGACAATGTGTGAAACTAAAACCTCCACGGTTAATTGAACATTTCAATTAAGAACTTATATTAATTAGCGAATAATTTTTATGACAATTGGAGGGCAGGTTTTACCTTTCATCATCATGTTCGTTAAGTTTGACATGGATTGATATTGAAACACTGCGTTCCCTGATTCTTTGTTTAGTGATTTTGATCAAGTAGGTAGTTTGATAATTTGCTGGAAATAATGAAACAAGGCAGCGATTCAAAAAAGTCGCAGTTTTCAGCTCTCGTTTTGACAATCTCATCGATTGCGGAGTTTTTATTGGCTTATTGCCTTACCGATGATCCTGGATCAGCAGAGAATCTTTCTTCCACACAAGAGTCGAGAAATCGGAGCTTCCGCTTAATCAGCACATACGCAGTAACCCGTCAACTTATTAGCATCGCCTATGGAACTGTAGAATGCCGAATTAAAACCCTCAAAAATAAGCAAATATTTGTTAGTAATTTCAAAAATTCTACACTTTCCGGATATCGTTATTTGAAAAGAAATAAATGGGAAAAAGGGGTTTGCGCATCTTCAGAGTTCACATGTGTCAGAACACCTAGACTATGGGCAAAACAGGAAGGACAGACAGGCCGCAAAGATCAGCGCCAAATTTTAGGCGGAAAAAACCATTTTCACCCCAGTTTTGAGAAAAGGAATTCTGAGCGATCCAATACCGATTTCCATTGGCGTCCATGCCAAAACCCACCAGCACCAAAGCGTGGTTGAGAAAATCAGGATTGCAGTCTGTTTCATCGTAAATTCCAGATCTAGTAATAGAAAACTTCACGATTAAAACAGGTTAGCTTAAAAGTAGGTTTGGGGTGGGATCAGCCAATCAAGCATCACTATATTTTTGCTTTCATGTTCAAATAGAGATACTAATAGAAGGGGTGTTCAACTTAGTTTAGCGGTTCCATGTGCTGGAAAACCGCCATTGCTTTTTTAATTAACCAGCTTAGCTCTGAACGAGATTTAATGTCAGTGAGAGCAAAAATCTAATGAAGAATGCAGCTGCTTGCATTTCCTACTGTCTCATTTTTAAGCAACTGACATAAGTGTTGAGCTATTCCCGAAATTTTCGAGTGATAACTAGCTGACATTATCTTGAATCAGAGAACTTGTAGAGCACAGTGAAGTGCTATCCATGAACTCAGCACATCTGAATCAATCCTATTGGCTTCTCTGTAGGTAAAACTTGCATCTTAATGGTCTTAAAGACTGATGATTTAGCTCTACTCTTATAAAAGAAAATCGAATGTTTTCTAAACTACTAATGAGGAAACAGATCTTCAGATGCAAGGTTCTCCTTGCCTTCTCCGAGGTTCTCCGAGCCTTCTAAATTTGACATGGCATGTTACTTGTGTGGGTAGATTAAAAATGTATGATTGAAATGATGAGCCTTACACAGTTTGAGCAACCATACCTAGCTATGCTGACCAAGTGCATCATCATGCAGGACGTTTCAACAAGATAAAAGTAGAAGCAGAATAGTAAGTGGAATTTTTCAAACAATCTGAAACAATCTAAAACGAGCCTTTCACCTGATTTGCATAGTCAATCAGGGTTTTCATGAATAATTAATAATAATTATGATTAATTATAATTAGCAATTATTATTAACTAATAATAATTAATGGTTAGGTGCTGTGCCTCAATGTTTGGACTTACTCATAATGCTGGAGACCGGCACCACTGAAGTCGAATCCTATCACTACAGGCCCGATCCTCTGAACGACGCAGGCCAAACCTTTTTCATCAACTCCCATGAGTGATTCGTAGCCTTTAATTTTAACTGCCATTTTTGCTGGATCCTCCAAACACTGAGTTACCTGATTAGAAAAAAAGTTGATTGCCAGAGGGAACCCCAAACACTGTAAATTTTCTTTCGATGGACTCAAGTTAGTGTGACGATCATTTTGTTGAGAAACGAGCAGGTGGCATGCAAGACAAACTTCAACTTTGAATGCCTCTGGTCATCAGATCAAAAGTAGCAGAACAAAGTTTAGTTGAGCGAAACAAACATCTATTCAAACAATGTTATAATTCGCTGTATCAATTTTGAAAGAAAAAAAACGAATTTTTGATGACAATGAAATGCTTTTCTAAAGAATATAGATAACATGCGAATTAGAGCAAAAAATATCAAAACGGGTATTAAAAAGGTATATCATGGAATAAAGTTCCGCTAGAATTAGAGAAAATAGATGTTTGTTGTCAATAGGTTTAAATTATCTCAATCGAAATTGAGAGCACAAGGAAACAAGACGGTGATGCTTGTGGCTGTCAAGTTCTGACTGAAAGTCAAAAGAAATATCCTTAAATAGAGAGATCTCTAGATCTTACACGAACAGTTAGTCTGGGAAGCATCGAAGATGAGCTTTAATAAAAAAGAGTTCGCCAAGAAGAACTAACAAGAAGACTTATACAATGGGGTGAAATCAAAGTCGGTGCGCACAGTAGAAGTAAACCTCAATGGAGCAAACTGTAGTTAAATGTTCTTTGAATGCAATGAAATGCTCAATAATTTTTGACGAGATCGATTGAACCTAAGGACAACAAATTCAAATGGGATCTAATGCACTTTCTCTGAATGTATTCCACTCTTGCTTAAGATAAAATCGACGAAATGTCTAACCCATTAATAATCAGGGTCTGCTGCGATCTATTTCAGGCTGGGTCCGGGAAGCTTTTGAAATGTTTCAACCCATAATTATAGCATGACTTAAAAATTACAATTTGCGGTTGCTATCAACTCTAGACCAGTGTGAGAAAGCATACACGTTTTTAAGTCGAGTTGAAGAAAGTTGACTTCCACAATGAACGCCAAGAGTATAAGCCCTTACACTTTACAGGTCCGAAAATCATAAATAAATGCTAATCTTAATGAATCAGATGATTCGTATACGCGTTGTCGAGCTAAACAATCCAAGTAAATTCTGTCAATGAATAATAACTTTAGAAAAGACGAGCTTGAAGGTAGAATGTAAAGAAGGACGAGGTTACAACCAGCCGTTGCAAAGAAGACGAATGCGGCGGCCCTTCTATAGGGAATTTCGATGATTTCAGTTCCTTGCATGTGAAAGGTTTGTAAAAAGCGTACTTATGCAATCAATGGCAACATCTTAAATCCTATTAAAGGTTTAAATAATTTGCGACTACGCACCCCATCACTGAAAGCAGCAATAGCTCTCCGGTTTCATTAAAGCCATGGAAGTGAGGCCTAAGTGCTGGAGTGAACGGGATCTATTTTCAGTTTTTCTTATAAATCCCTACCAGGTTCACGGCGTAATTGAACAGTTAGAAGTACTAAACTGAATTCAAGAACTTATGTTAAATAAATTGCACAGCCGAGTCGCTTACCAAAGGAAATCTTTACTTCGCTGAACTGTTGTTTTAGATCAAAATTGGAATTACTCACTTACGGTAGAGCGTTTCTAAGTATAATGAAACAAGTACCAGCAATAACAACGATTCTGATCCTTCAGTTATGCTCAATGCCTAATATACTAATTTTAGCAGAGGGAGAGCAATAATAATTCACCGTTTTTTTAAACCTTGACCAACACGAAATTAGCACTTGTCTTTGGAAATGTGTCGTTTCTAAGTGCATTGGGGAGAACAATCGCTTCGGGGCGAGCGGCTTTACAGGTGAAATCCCAACAGTTAGTAACGTAAGGGTCACTGAGTCAGATGAAGGGAACTTGGATTACTGAAATCATTACAAGGAGCAAAGAATTTAAAAAAACTGTCATATCGGGCTAAGCAGAATGATGAGATTGAAAAAAAGATTCTTCCTAAGAGGATCAAGTTAAGCAAAAGCACCAGAAACCGATATAATGGAGCTTACGAACATACTCTAGATACGTAGGGGTAATCCACTTCTAGCGAAACTCCCTTGTCTCGAATGTACAGTAACGCATCTTCAATTGAACCACCGCTACAGCCATAGCTAAAACGAACACAATCCACCAGATTCTGCGTAGAAACTGTCACATTCTTTCCGTGGTGGATCGCCCAGTGCCACTCCACCGCCGCTGCTGAAGCAAACGCCCAACAAGACCCACATGTTTTCTGCAATCGTGTAACAGATTAAGCTTCTATTTTTCTTGAAATTCGAAATGGCGATTAATCATCATTAAGGCAAATTAAATCGCATGCCATGGAAGAAGATTTACAGCCACCACTATTTTGCATTTTAAGTATAGGTTAAGTGGAATTTATTTCTTCCGTTTGCATGTCCCGGCCTGATGCTCTCAGTGCGAAGTTATTTTGAGTGCTCAGCCAGTAATTGAAAGAAACTGTACTTTAGAGCAAAACGGGGTTTTGTGGCTGAATTCCTTTCCTTGAATTTTGAAGAAATGAAACAACGGACGTATTTCATGTCTTGTAGGGACACTGAAAGTGACTTAAAGAGTGTTACATTTCCTAGAATTGGCCGATTTTGTCCTTTTGTCTACGATTTATTTACAAAGACTTTATTTATGAATTTTTAACGAAATGGGCTAATAAGACAATCAATCAGCATTCATACGAGCATTCAATTCGGTTTTAACTTAGCCAGTAATCATTAAAAAAATAAAAAAAATAAACCATTTGTTAATTTAACAAAAAAAAAAATAAATTAAAGTGAAATGCAAGTGCCTTAGCCAATAAAAGGCTTATACCTGATCTCTAGCAGCGCGATCGGGAAATTTATCTCTCCAATCAAAGTTTCTCAAATAGCAATCACCTGAAGTAATGGAACTATTTTTTGAGATGGTAGTATTCCCCGAAGGAGCCTCTGGCAAATTGGAGTCTTTAATTGTTCCTCTCTTTCTCAGACTCATTTCCACAAATTCCCAGTGTTCCAGAAAACTGAGTTGATTGAGTCCCATTTTATAGCTGCTATCCTTTCGAGCATTGTGATTGAGAATTATCTCGTAGTTCTTTCGCCAAACGGTGTACCGATACGTTGTTTCCTGGAAACTGTCAAATGTCATATTATATTTTCTACACCATTTGTTCCATTCTTCATTTATATTGGAGGGCAGTCTTGACGCATACCGACCCCTTGAACCTTCATAAATAATAACCACAAAGACAAGAGAAATAATAGACACTACAAGGATCAGAACTAAAAGCGATAAACGTATCCATTTAAGCATTGTGTTCGCTATGATTTGTCGGCTAAGAATTTGCACATGGAACATTTCTCCTAGCACCAGACCAATCATATTAAAGCCACTGGTGGTACTGCGTATGTGCGCGTGATTATATGCGGTGAAATGTTAAGGGAGCAATAAATTACAAGTGGCGGTATCAGTTAATCTTTAAGTGAAAAATTAATAGAAATAGGAAGCAAGAATGTAGAGTAGGCTGATGAAAAGGAGGAAAGGGATTGGAAAGCACTTTCTTCAGTGTCAGTGTCGCCCTTTAAACGCATTTCTCCGATAGATTCAAAGTTTGGTCTGACCTACTACATTGTTGCACCGGCTTTTTGTTTCAGAATCTTATTTCATTTCCGATTCTGTCTAGAACTTCAGCACGCCGTCAGGCCAATAAGCCTTAAAATTTTGACGCATGGAATAAGAGTTTGATTTCCTTTGATGGGTGTTAAAGAAATGTTTTTTCACTCTTTAGCATATATCCTTATTAAAAAAACCATGACCTTATTAATATGCCGCGGTCATTAACCCACAAGAGTGACTAAGAATCCCGAAAATGCAAATGTCGAGAATTCAAACGCACAATCTATGGTTAAAATAAGTAACTTTTTAGAAGTTACACATAGTTTTTGTTTCAAATTCGAAGTAACAATATCGTTATTCTATTTCTTGTCCGCACTTTGAATTAGCATGGGACGGAACGAAAGCACATACGAGCTTTATTTGTTAAGGAAAGAAATCCGACGAAAAAGCATAGATGAAGGGTAAACAAATTTCTAGATATGAGTTTGAGTAGAAAATTCAAAGACATTGAAGATAGAGGCCTTGTAATTACAAATTCAGGAGCATCTTAATATTCGAGAATCAAAATCAACCAAACTTTTAAGGCTTTTCAGAAAAGATGTAGCCATTCTGCAGAATGGAAGCGCACGCTAGGTGAGACTCATAGTGCGTGATTAACTCGAATGCCAGATAAAAGTCTCCCTCAAGTTAAGACTTATCTAGACTTGACGATAAAAAAGCAGGCAAGCGTATTGCCCTTAATGTTTTTTCATCAATTAATTTTAAGTAGGTACTTTTTATTGTAATGAGTAAGATGAAAAGGGAGGATGAAACAGGATTTATGTGAATGCAAGCCTGAATCGCCTTTCAATAAAGACGGAGATACTCATAGTTTTGGTAGCCATCTAAAATACACGATTGGGAAGCTTCTATCAACCGCGTTAAGAGAACATTCAACAGAGTTCAACAACAGTAAGTAAGTAAGTCGCTATTAACCTACTAAATAACAAAGTTGAATGTAAATAAACAAGCGATTAGAATGAGTTCCAATGAAATTTAAGCAAGTTCGGCTAGACTGTAAGACTTAAATAATTTTTTAGATCTCGTAAACTATTTTTACTTTCAGCATTGATTAAATTAAAAATCAAATAGCTCTGAAGCTGAAGAGGAACTTTGTGAGTTCACCAGGGAACACCACAGCTAATGAAATCAAGAAGATATCGGAATTTCATGATATCTTGGCAAAAACAGATCATGACTATTAAGAGCTCTATAAAATCATCTCCTGGTTTTAAGATCACCGAATGTTTTGTCACACTGTTTTTAATTTGCTGGACCCAGACTTGGTAACTTAATGGAGTGACATTAATTAATTGATATTAAATTAATTGACTGCCTCGATTTATCATAATCTCAATTTTAAACTGATCGCAATGATAGGCGTCCTACTACAATTAAAATAGACCTTTATTGACATTATAGAGACCTCCAGCGTCATTTCACCCACAAAAATTGTTGTTTTTATATCTTGCAAGATATTATTTCCTTTGTGCTGGATCTACAAGTAAGACTGATGTCGAAGATTTCTGGCTAATGTTTGGGTTCAGGATTAAATTTTTTTTAAATTTGACCTTTATCTGTTCATTTGGGAGGGAGTTACATGATTGATTCAACAAGAGGTCAGGGGTCAGTGACCTGTCAAGAGACTGAAAACAGTTCAAGAGAAATTACACTATAAACTAGGGTTTCATCTGCATTTATTTTTTAAGGATGACCGACCTATGCAGCACCTTATTAAGTTCCCTTGGTTGAAAAACTGGAAGGCAGCGTTGAATGTGGCATTTCGGTCGTTGAAACCACTTAGCGTTTAAAACATGAAGGGTTTGGCTTCTTGAGAATTGCCTGAACCTTTCATAAATGACTAATGCAAGTCACTGCTTGAAGGATCCAGGATTTTTCTACCAGAGACATAGGTCTTCATCGCCAATTTGTTCCCTTGCATTTGAATTTGGTTCAAATGGCAAACAACCAAATGAACAAATCTCTTTTAAAACTTAACTTGTACATTGGTTGAATAAGGACTAAATAAGAGGAATGAGAACCTCTCCAGTGCATTTCAATCTTGTTCAGTAGGTGTTGAATTATTAGCATAACAGTATCGAAGTCGTGGGTTCCTAGGAGTGGTTCAATATAGCAGAAATTCTGCCAAAAAAACAAAATTGATGTCAAAAAATAATACAATAAAATATTAACGTTGATTGAGCAATTCAATAGCTGGATTGAACTAACTTAGTTAGAACTCATTAATTTTATCAAAGTAGAAATGCCATTAAAATATAGTTGAAGGAGTGGACCAAGATTAGCAGAGACAGATTGACGTGCAACTTGGATTTTTAACTGCGGAAGGTCCTCGATGCCTTGAAATCGGAAGATGGAAGAGAAATCTACACTGAATTTCTAGAAATAGACCCACCACTAAATATAGGCAAATCAGTTTGAATGGGATTTTACTGAAATTGTCATTGAACAAGTATATTTTATTAGGGAGAGGTACTATCCTGTGCTTCAATTTAGCCAAAAATTTCCAAAAGTGAAGAAAAGTTCAGTAAACTACAGAGTTGTTGATCCAGTAAGTCACAACTGCTTAAATACCCATATTCAGGTATCCTCTCACTTCGGATAGTTGCCGGAGATTAGACTGTTAGAAAACACTTCTAGTGGCAACTACACAGTCGGTAGGTGGTCAAACCTACTCTCAACCTCCTCTGGTGACCACCGGTAACCCCAGGGGTAATTCGGGGACTAATGAGAGGGGCGGCCGGATAGGACTAATCACCCACCGGACGTACAAAATTAGACTATGCCAGCAGAAGTACAACCTCGTACAGCCTGGTAAAAGGGGCACGGCGTAAATGATTGAATTCATGGTCTCAAACTGGACTGCGGAAAGCGCGTGCATGTACCAATGATTGGTATCTCCGTCAGAAAATGGAATAGACTTCTAGAAGAGGTATGAAAATTGTGTGCCCTTAACTTTATAGAGGACGGATGAGGTACCACTATGAAGCGGAACTGCTACCTGTATGATGTGACCAGAGAACAGAAGACCATTTTCGGTGTCAACTGTTGTGCGCTACTTGTTGTAAAAGCTGTTTGTACTTCTGGTGTACCTTCAATAAGTCCTTGGGACTTGCCCTAATGGGTGGAGAGTAAATAAAATATAAAATAAAATTTCAGTAAAGAGTGAATTCTAGCAGTAGAATATGAAGAATTTCGAAAGTTGAAAACACCTCGGGTATCCAAATCAGCGGATTGGTTTCAGTGAAAGTACCAACTTCATTTTGTCTCAACGTGGTGGCATAATTCTAATCCTGGAAGCAGCTCGAGGCACTGTTTGACTAAAAGCACTTTCGTAATCGGAAGAAAGTAGATGTGGCGATATTAAGTAGTCAAAGAGGCTGTGAGCAATCTTTCGGACATAGTAATTACAAAGTAAGGAGAAATGATCTGGTCAGAGTAAGTTCAGCGTGCCTCATGGTATGTAAGGTCCCAGGTCTAGTGTTTGTCCAAGCTGGAACGGCAACCGTTGCGCCAATCAGACACAAAAGTTGGTCACTTTAAAACTCACGTGGAAGCCTCAGTGGTAACCAGTTATTCTTAGTCTGGCTAGCAGTAGTGTTGCAGAACTGACAAGCTCAGTCAAACATTTGCTAAACATAAAGCATGGGTGGACGAGGTAACACCTTCAGTCCAAGATGATGTTTTGTATGTTAGGCATTGGTAAAATCTCTGAGCAAATACTGAAAATACCTTTATAACAAAAGGTACTTTGATCGGGATGATTCTGCTAAACATATGAACCATGAACTCTGCTTCGAAAGTCCGGATACTTTCTTGGTTATTCAAAGTTCCGTGTTTCCCAATCGATAAGAGCACGGTCGACGCTGATCGCGATGGGTTTTAAAACAAGAGAAGCGCTTACTTTGAGAACATTTGCAACTAACTAGATGGCGTGCAGATTACATCGGTGACTTTCGCTCACCCTCTAGGTTTTCGTCTGCCTCTTCAACGGATTGGCCCACGTTATGACCACTATACTTCCAATGATGATCAGTGAAATATGATCATCAAATTGTCAGTTCGAACCTCGGATTGCTTCTTATCTTCCAATTTATTAATTTAATATTTTTATAGTGGAATAAGCAATCTTACAAAATTCGGCAAATAAAACTACTTTAGTTTTTGTAAAATTGTCATTCTGCTTACCCTTTAAGAGACAGTTAGCACGAAGGCGTTAAAACCAATTTAACTATCTTTAATTAATTTATTTATTTTCTCCTCACCCATTAGGGCAAGTCCCAAGGACTCATTGGGGGCACAACAGAAGTACAAATAGCTTTTATAACAAGTTTTCGGCTGTCTGGTGTCTTCTCTGGCGGGGCTTTGTCATATAGGTAGCAGTTCAGCTTCGTCGTGGCACCTTGTCCATCTTCGTCCGTCTTCATGTCTCCTACCAGAAATCTTTCAAAATTCTGATGGAGACTTCGTTCCTTGCTAGCTGCACATGTGTTCCACATTAGAGTTTGAAAACCTGAATCCAGTTAATTATTATCTTGCCTCGTGTTCCAAGCTGTAAGAAATTGTGCTTCTGCTGGCATAATCTGATTCTATACGTCAGGAGGGTGATTGATCCTAACCGGCCACTCCGCTCATTAGCCCCCAGAGTTGTCCCAAGGGGTTACCGGTGGTCACCACGAGGAGGTTGAGAGTAGGTGTGACCACCACTATCTTTAATGAAGTTTTTCAATAATTTTAAACATTGGCCCAAATTCGTCCGTGTATAATAATGCACCATAAAGGACTGAGATTGAGAGGTTTTAATCTAAAATTTTTTAGTTGTTACTTACATGCTCTGCAAGCTGGTGCATTTAAACTGACGCCGTCTTGGTGATGTGATGAAAATCAAATTAAACTGGAAGTAAGCCATATTTGAAAATGTAAGATCATGAAATTCGAATGCATTTGTCTATTGTTTAATGGACAAACCTTCAAGGAATTTCAAACTACCTTGAATTAAAGTTGTAAGGTAGGGATGAGTGCGCCGACCAAAGCATTGCAGCGCAAATGTTTAATTTTGTCCCAAAATAATACTCTGGGATTCATTTATTAGTCTATTAGCAAAACAAAAGCCATTTCAAGTGAATTTTATATAGTTAATAGCAACTAAATACAAGTTAGCATTGGAGCATTAGCGAATATTGACAATGAACTTTAATATTAGATTAAAAGTAGTTATGAAATTTTGCTGAAATTCAGTTGAAGGCTATTGAAATTTTGTTGAGGCGAGTATGACGATTCCCTGTAGTTTTTTTTATATATTTGCAACATTTTAATGATTTTTCTGTCAGGTTTGAGAATTGGCTCTACAATTTGGATGATAACCAGCCACAATTTAGGGAAAACAGATTAGCGATTAAAATACGTCCCCTGCATTCTGAAATTCCAAAAAATCTGCTGAATAACAAGTGCCTCGGTCAGTTCCTTTCGAAATCAAATTTACAGCAATTATTAATGTCAGAAGTAAATGAAGTTTAAGTGATTTCAAAAGTAGGCAAGTGATGCACGCTTGTCCCTCTGATCGGTCTGATCGGATGAATGACGGCCCCGTTTAAAGTACGCCAGAGTAGCCTTCTTTTCGATTTCAAAAGGAAAGCAGTCTGGATCCATTGGAGCATCATTGCATGACGGGTACTTCATCAGTAAGTAGCGGATCATGCTCTTATCAGATGCAAAGCATTTCTAAAAAAATATGTTTTTCATAAAACAGTTTCTTCATGAACGAATTGCAACATACTTCAAGCATGGCATTTAAAGTAGTACTTTAGATTGTGATTTCCTACTGCGATATAAAGGAGCTTATGCAATCCAATTTGACCTGCCGAAAAATGCGCAACTTTCGTCTTTACGGAAAAAAGACTGAAATTCATCTTCAAAGAGAATATCCTTATTTCTATACGCTACTTCCTTGCGCAAGAAGCTGGTAAATTCTTGTTGTAATAAAGTGGCCTTATGCATCCAGCAGTATAATTTTGAATTTGGTTGAAAATTTAAGTAAATATACAAAAATTTAAGGAATCCTTGAAAAGGAACCTCCAAGTCTTGTCACGGACGAGGTTTGATACTATGATGCCAATCTGGTAAGAGAATTTTTATTGTGCCCTTCTTTCGAAATCCAGGATTAGCATACCGTGTAACCGCTATATTCGCTGACAGCTCGTCATGCTACCTAACGAGTCCCGGTGATAGAAAAAATTTCTAATAGAATGTTTGCAATTCATTGAACGTTGTCCTTATATGTAGTCGTTCAGTATTAAAAGAATCCCGTCATTAGGGTTAAGGAGGTATTTTAACCAAATACAAGTGCGAAATTGATGTTTTCGCACAGTCGGCCTCCATACATTCTAAGCTAGGAATGAATAATGGCAGAAAACCGGGACAGCCATAGAAAGAGAAAATTTAGTAAATATGTCTGCAGTTAACATATTCCAATCCTCTTTATTACAAAACAAATGTCTGGCACCATCGCATTCTCTCTCGGTGATGTCGCTCGTGAATGTCAACCTCTCACTATAACAATAAAGTGGCCTGAAAGGGCCTTACCTCTGTCGGTTTCGAAGACGCTGAAGTCAAAAAGAGTAAGAAGGTGAGTGCAAGGATCCCCAGAACTCTTGTGTTGGTGGTCGTCATTTTTCTGAAACTTTGAAAAAATGATAGCATGAAACTTAGGCATGAGTTAAATAGCTTTTGTCCACACAAGTTTAAAACCATTCATGTATGAGTGATTTGTCGAGATACTATTGTATATTAGTAAACTGAATACTTTGAATTAAATATTTTATGAACAAATAAAGCTCTCTTTGAAACAATGTGCAGTGCGAATATTTATTCCAACATTTTTATAAATAGAAGAGTAGCTGGGATGGACATTCAAATTAAATAATTTTTATAATTTGCTTTGTGATAAGAGTAGGACAAGTTGAATCTAAATTTGAAATTGCCACACGCCTTCTTTAGTTTTGATGTGTGTGGTAGATGGCCTTCATGGTGGCAACAACGGGCATGAATTGTTTAAATCAACTAGAGTTTATATCTCCCATTTTAAATGACACGATCTCTCTAATATGCATTAGTGAAAGGTTAAAAGTGTAAATTTATTCACGTTTTGAATTTTCTACACACCTAACAGGATGTGTAATATGAGCCTGTAGAAGCTGCAGGAATGCTAGAATGCCAGTTTTGAAGTTCCTAGACTCCCAATGGTGGAAAAGCCATTCAAAGAATCTTTAACGGCTTAATTTTAGATGAAATCCCAAAATTTAGAGGTATCAAAGTCATCGGAATCCGCTAGACAAATTATATTACTGCTTAAAGCGGGGCTTCAACATTTTGAAATAATTTTGGAATGGTTGTTGCAATTTTCAAGCAGCCTTTAGTTCATTTTCACTTTTGAAAATGCATTCTTGAAAAGCATTCAACGCGAATTCGGAAATACATTTATTGAGCTGTCTCTTACCACCCCATCTTCCCACTTCAATTTAGTCAAGGTCGAAATTTCTTCATCTCTACAGGATAAAGTGTGCCAAATACAGGTTTTCAAGTGTATGGATCATAGATATAAAATGGTATTTTGAAAAATGCATATTGAGAATGACTTACTAGCACCTGATAAGAAACTACAGAAAGTTTGGAAGAGCTGAGAGCAAATAGTATGTGATGATTAGCCTGTGATATATATTAGAGCAGTCAGGTTGCGCACCAATCAGAATACGGCATGACGGAAATCACTCATGGTTTTCCAGAATATTGGAATAAAGAATTTTCATGCCGACGATTTCCGATGTGGAGTTCAACCAAAGTTTATTGGCGATAAAAATTAATTTGCGGCAAATTTTACGTTAAACAACGTCCATCTCTTCACTATTAGCAGTCTACTGAATTTGAACACGCTCCTTTTCGGGAAAGTTTTCGACGGATTGGACTAAAATTGTTCTTTTTGAATGCAGTTTTAAATGCATTGAATTGAGCCATTACATTTAAAATCGCAAGTAAATAGGTTTAATCAACATGTTCTTCGCCAGTTGTTAACCTTATTTGCTGGCGCGCCTATTCGGAATCATATTATAGACAGAAATGTCAGCTTCTGGTTCATATAACAGTCGAATCGACTTATATAGCAGTCTGCTATCAAACTGCTTGGGGGTCTGGGGGCGAAACCTACTTGCAACTACTCCTTTGTTGTTTGTGCACTTCCACCTGCACCACCCAAAGGTACCGTAGAAAATAGTCTAGTGGATCAGGCAGTCAAGTAAATTGATTAAAAGTTGGTCTATGAAGGCGAAATTTCAATTAGGGGTCCGCTAAAGTACAGTCGAGCGATAGACTGTGAAAAAATGAATTTCAAAAATATGTGGACAAAGAAAAACTGTAAAAACATTGAAATAAAAGAGGTCAATAAGACGTTCTGATCGGTGGTCACGCTAACCACTTTCCAATCAGGGCGAAATCAGTTCATGCAACTATAAGCTGAAGGGGCCTTGAGCTAGAACCTCTTGATAAGATTTGATACGTAGAGCTGCGCCACTGAAAAGTAATGAAAACTCCAGATTTTTGTACGATTACACTCCTTTAAAGTCATCCAATTCTAAAAAGAACTGAAAAGTAAAAATTTGCTGAAATTAACAGTGTTTTAATAGGCGAAATACTTCGATTTTTGAACCGAAAACCCCACAAATTCACCTTCCCAAACTCAGTTTTTTAAGGGAACGCATCCCGTGGAATCGGTTATTGTGATAGTCACCGAAAGTAGAGGCCCACTATTTCACTACCAACACTGAGAAAAACTTTTCAGTATGATTTTGATAAGAAAATTTGGTTCTCTATATTGAAGGGAGCTATTGAGTCACTCAGGAGTAGTGTATTTTCATGACTGGTCAAAAGTCGTGATCAGAGAAATACCGTTTTATAATCTCAAATAAACTTGAACAGATTCATGGACTAGTAAAATGAGTCGTGACCTAAAAGGAATTCTGGAATGGAACAAACTGAAGGCCCTTAGAAGCTCCTGGGAGGTAATTAGCAGGTTCTAGATTAGTTAAGAAAGAAAAGATTTTTCAAATGACCGCCCTCAATACTGAATTCCATTCTTCTTATGCTCAGGATTTTGAGAACTTTTCGTTATTTGATCATTGCAGTTCCGGTTATCTTCCAATTTGAAGAGATTTACTGAAACTGTAGGTAAAAATTCAATAAAAAAGGGGGAAGCTTAAATATATAAAGCAATAACGAGGATCCATCAGGAGATACTTGCTAAATTCTTTGTGTCTCTATTTCATTTCCATCCCAGAATCTATTGACTCCTTCAGAAAAGTTCCGGAACTATACCCGGCATTAAACAAAGTTAAAACACCGGTTAATTTATGAGAATTCAAGTGAGGACATAGCCAGACAATCACAGTCCCTTTTAAAGTACTCCTCCTGCTTCATCCGCAGTATAAAGCTCGTTAGACGACTGCTCAGAGACTCGACTGAAGTACTATCGCCAAACGAGCATCTCGATAGCCATCTTATCCACGCCTTGATGTCCTCACTCAACTCCTACTTACACATAAATTTTGGAAGTAGTGTTGCTTCAATTAAGCGTCTATCACCTAAATCACTCCCTCGAAGGCAAAGCAATGCGATTCGTCCTTTCCAAGACTTAAGAAGCATATGAAAACACTCAGTGACTGAAAAGCAGAGAACGCGTGGAGGTTTCTTTAGTCTCCAGCTCTCATTACATTTGAGGCTAATATTACCAACAGACAACAGCTGTATCGGCATGTAAATTTGTTCAGTTTCGTTCAGAAAAACTTTTATTATTCAAAAAAATGGTATGTGAAATCTTAACTCCGCTTTTAATTAGAAATGGCTACACTTGGTCGACTTCAATCCCGTTAGTTCTTATTTAATAATGAAAATAAAATGATCTTCCTCTTAACAAACAGCTATGAAATTATGCAGCAGCAAATTAATCACACAAAAAAAAGTAAGAAAGTTACAACGATTAGGTTTAATGGCTAAGAAGATCGCCTCGATTTGTGGAAAGAGCGCGATGCATGTTAGTTAACTTGCAACAAGTTAACCTTATTTGGATTTATGACTTTCGTCTCTAATTAACCCCAACTTCTCCCCTAATGCGATGTCAGTTAATAATGGCAAATCTGTACTTTAAGCTAAGTGGGTTGTATAAATATAAACGTGCGAAAAATTCAATGACTTGGTGGTGGCATGGATACATTCGGCAAGAAGTAGCTGGCAATGTAAAATTGGTGCCATTGGTTCTCTGGGCTGTGTTGGGAACATGGTGCCCATGGTGACTGCCACACGCTTTTACCTGCTTTACTGGAAATACGCAAATGGGATGCCAACAAGTGTTGAATTCGGACCAGAGAAATCAGTGGAAACAACTTGTACGGTGATTGATAAGACCAACACTTGAGACTGTGGGTCGGGGCCAGTACTAATCGTGCTCCAAGCAACTCAGAGAGAGTTCTAGACACAAACTTTAGATTGCAATCCGCCTTCCACCAGTATCATTGTCACTGCATATTCTTCTTAAGAAGACCAAAGAACTCAGTGCAAAGAACGCCATGTTGGAGCATCGGTCAGTGCAATTCCCTGTTAGGGGACGACGAAGGAGATAGCAAGTGGTGATTGAGAAAAATAAGTGGCTAAGCGGACACTGGGAAAAGTAAACTAGTATTCACCAGAAAAGATCATTAAATCTCTGGACAATTGCCCACCTTTAAAGGGAAGTTTCTCAACCCCTAATGTAATACCTTGGTATCTCCATGGGATGAGCACTGTGACTAACTCTGTTCTGATTCAGAATTAATCAAAGAAACAAAATACGATCTAGTTAGTTCAAGAAAACTGCTGGTGCTGTTGTAGCAGAAGTTATTTTAAATTTATGTTATTTGAAAGCGGGTCTTCAAAACTTGCTTCGTTTAGACTGAAATCCCCACTCAAAAGGCTTATGCTGGTAAGAAGGTCAGTGTTTGTCAGAGGAAACAATTTTGCTCTTGCGATTGTCTTGAGGAAAAAATAACTCCTTCATGAGCCATTGCCATTTAAAAAAAAATATTCATTTCCTTGGGATAAAATCATCTCAACACATTAATTTGATTGATCGGTCTAAAAGCTACTTTATGAAAAGATTGAGTATCTAAATAATTCGCTGAATTAGTGATTGACAGTGATGGTCACTGGTGGACAGATGTGTTCATCATAAATAACTCAACTTATTCCGTAGTGAAGCTGAGGCAAATCGGGCACTTCGAAAACAGGTGTTCGTGGAGATTGGTTGCGGATTATTAAAATCAGGCTCTTCCGTTAACCAGATCGGAGTCGACTAAGCCTTAATAGCCAAGCGAAAGCAAAGAGAGCTATTAAAGAACAATGGTAGCTTTGCCATGGTTTGTGTCTAAAGCGATTATTGCATTAGGTTGGTTCCATTACAACGAACTACTTATCTGAAAAATAACATGCTGTTCGCAATTCTTTCTGCACTTACTCACTTTGAGTTCGTAAACGCTTCAGAGAATTATCCTTTGTTACCGTTTCTAACGACTTATTCATTAAACTACTTTAATCAAACATATGAGGCAACCTTATCTCGTGGTCGGCGATACAATCTGCTTTAGTTTGACATGTACATGAAATCAAATTTGAATTCAGACCTATTAAATAATCGGGAGAAACTTGTTATTCTGATAATATTCAGTAAATGGAAAAGTGACTTAAGCATCGGCTTTCATTATCTACTGGTAATGGACTAAGGTGCATGAATGATTCAAGCCAATTTAGCTGTTATACCTCGTCTAAGGAGTCTGGTCAAATGATCAAAATTGAAAGCAAATCCTCGAGGTGCACGAATCCGAAAGAGCAAGTGATACAAGGCTGCATCGGTGTGATTGTTTCAATTTGAAGTGACAAAATGACATAAGCTAAAGCATTTCACCATAAATTTAAGGGCTCTCTTGCGAGGTTAGGTGGATTTAAACCTATGCAGCCTGATGAAAATGAACTCTCATGTCGTTATTGAGGACTTCTTTAAATGGAAACTCCTAGTACCTCATCACTTGGAGAAATTAACCAATAGTCAGATCCATATAAATGATTAAACCGATCTCCAGGCAGACTATGTTGCTCTTGGCTACAAGAGGGAAATTGGCTTGCAGATATAGCAACGATTTCTCATCAAAGAATTCAAAACTGAATTCTTTGCTTGCTGATTTTAGGCTACTGCAGAATCTAAAAATGGCAGAAGTTTCTAAGCACTAAACATTTACTTCCGATTTATAAATTCTTTTTTAAGAAAAGTCTGAGTTGAATTACTGTTAATACGTTTGTTTTATAGAAATTAACGGAACTTAGTGAACCTCAAAAATCTCCTCTTACGGGCTCATACCTACTTAAATAAGCCTTAAATTTGTTAGTCCACCCCACTTTAATTTATTTATTTTATAGCCTTAGACGCCAGCTTTTGGAAAAAAAGTTCTACTAAAAGGGTATACCTATTAATAGGCTCCCATTTCTCATTCATTGGATCTAATCAAGTTTGTTGCTGATGGGTTGTTTGACAGAGCCTCGTCAAGGTATTGAATTTAATTACATTAAAACAAATTGTGAAAAATATTCTCTTCTTGTGGATTCGAAACCTGAAGTACCTACCGACTTTTTTTTAGTAGATTTGAAAGTTAAAATGGTTAGCAAAGCTGTTTAACAAAGGAGAGGCTATCCTTTTTGGTGAATCCCAAATATTTCCTTGGTAGATCTACAATATTCTTTTGATATTGATGATACTGATACTGGTCATTATTTTGGAGAGCGCACAAGAATCATAGTCTTTCTCAGATCGGAGGCAGTAGGTGTGACCTACTGTGTGCGATCGACATAAATAAGTGTAAGTACGAGTTTTAATGTTTGCGTCAGACTAGGCGCCACAGTTTACGTAGGTCACACAGTTTCTTGGATGCCTAGGTCAGGCTACGCAGGCCTTTACCAGCTAAAGAATTCGAGCACATGTGCTATGGCAACTTTAACTGATAACAAACTGACCACTTCAGCTATTTTTGAAGAAAGTGGAAGAATGGTACAAGCCTCAAGCTTCCTTTGCTTGCCTGCCGGTGTCAAACCCATCAAATCTGTTGAATCAAAAAAGCTCGTAGTCGACAGACTGCTAAAGAATGCCGAACCATTGTCAATCGAATTCAAGGGTAGAAATTTTAATTTCAACTCCTATTACCTCTAAATGTATTCATTTACTCTCCGCCCATTAAAGCAAGTCCCAAGGACAGAAGTAGAGATAGCTTTTACAGCAAGCAGTACAAAACAGTTAACACAGAAGACAGTAAAAGCGCTTATTGACGTCTTTGGTTCTCTAACCACTTCTCTGGCATGGTTTCATCGTGCAGGCAACAATTTCGGCAGACAATCTTCAATACCTCTTCAAGAAGTCTTCGAACTTCTGGCCGAGATTCCATTCATTGCTACATGCACGCGCTTTCCACAGTCCAGTTTGAGACCGTGAATCCTGGCATTTGCGTCGTGCCTAGTTTGCCAGGCTGTACGAAGTTGCACTTCTACTGGCATAATCTACTTTTATACGTCCAGTGGGTGATTAGTCCTACCCGGCCGCCCCTCTCATCAGTCCTTTGAATTACCCCTGGGGTTATCGGTGGTCACCGCGAGGAGGTTGAGAGTGGCTTTGACCATCATTACCTCTAAATATTATTTTTTTAATGGCTACTCAATAGTCAGAATTGGTGCCGTCGCAAAAATCATAAATATTAAAGTGTCCAGTACATTTATGGGCCATTTATATGTGACACGAAATTTTATTCCTGTAGACGTTAAGTGTGAATAAATTTATCTGACTGCTGTTAGACTGTTTGATTGCAGTCAAGAGGGAACGATTAAACTGGTATTGATGGTCTAGAGCCAATCGGAGCCGTTTTAAAAGCGACGATCCATAAACACGCAGTTTTGATGAAATTGTACCATTTAAGCTGTTCTATTTTGGTTTAGCAGGAAATTTTTAGCCCATGGGAACATAATGACATTTAGCAATGAAATTCCAGCCCCACACTATAGGTGGGACCTATTTTAATTCCTAATTAAGTTTATTTGCAGAGACCCATCTTACACATCAAACTAATATGAGAAAGAACTTTGAAGACTTATGAATCGAATGCATAGCGAACTTTCAAACTGAATGCACTGCAAATCGTCACTCATCCAAATCTCATTCAACTATGGGCTGCCATAAATGAATCAATCACACCGATGTACATTTAAGCAATCATTGAACACAGGACTAAGTAATTTTTTTCAAATCTGAAACATAGTAAATGCAGATCCTTTCATCAATCAGCTGCTAATATTACAATGAAATCCTGGTCTGTCTATCTGGATAATGATCTTTACAATGTTACGGGGGAATTCAAAAACATGGATGTCAAAGGGAGTGACTATTTGACACCTGAAAATCCCGATATGGCCATAAACTATTGCAAACTGACTGCCATTATTTAACAGAATCCTGGGGAATCATTATTCCCAAATAAGATAATTAAAACTACTATTTTTAGATGCAACCCTCTGAAGTCTCATACAGGCTCTTAGAAGCTACTATGCTACTGAATTTAGCATGCATAGTCCTGTTTTACGAAGGTTAGGCCAGTCAAACTTGAAAAAAATAGTAGGATTAAAGGGTTTAGAAAATGACTTTGGCAAAAAATATTGAAATTTATTTCATGGGGTATGGTTAGGAAGTCAATAATATTACGGAAATCGTGGGGTTCTCTACCACCTCTACATTTAGTCCATTAGGCACTCCCACGTGTTCACTCTTTTTGGCTATCACTAATCTCGTCGTCGGGGGACCACAAGAACATTATATGCTTTTCGCCCAACAATTCGTTTTGAGGATCCAGCTTAAAATCCACCGTTTTAAATGATATCCATGGTTAAGATCTTCTTTCATTCTGCCCCTTATTTTGCGTCTGTCAAAGTTATTTTTCTGATGGTACTTTGGATTAGTAGAATATAATTTTATAAATAATATTAGCAGATAGTGAACAGTGCTGCCAAACGCTACCGCTTCGATCACATCGGACCTCTTATTCAACAAGATACTTGCAAACTAGCTTTAACCACCCTGAATGGTCACTTCAGTCGGCAAATAGATGAAGAGGATCTTCCAGTGTAAAACCTCATCTGATTAAAATCTACAAAAATTTCGCAACATTGCCAGAGGACTTCTCACTGATGCCGTATTTAATGACTGGATTTTCAACCATCGGGATCGACTGAGGGCAAGAATGTAAAGAATTGCGTGAGAATGGGTGAGACGCATGATCTCTAACGGACTTAACTGATTATTCATCTCCTTGGCAAAATAGCAAAATTTTAAATTCTGTATTCCTTCTAACGGCAAAAGCCTTTTATAAATTCATTATAATCACATAAAACGCTTGCATCTTTGGTAAGCAAACTATAAATATAATTTTTTAAGGAGAACATAATTGCAGAAGGACACCGATTTAATTGTTATCATATGCCTACCATGTCGAAAATAACAGGATCCATCACCGTAGCTATTCCTGTTTTATTCCACAAATACACCCTGGGCTGCGCAAGGGCATCAAAGACCAGTATCTAGACTGCATTGGCCCGGTTAAGGTCATTTATTGAAAGATCAACGAGGTTCTGAATTCAGCAACAGATACGATAGAGCTAATATACTTAAGGTGTGTGACACGAGAGGACTCGGAATGTGAAGGGTCAATATCTGTGAACGTATCTTGATGATTTGGAAATCGCTCTTAAGATAAATCCTAGTGCTTAGTACTCTGTCAGTCTAAAGCCAAATACTGAATCCGTTGGATCAAATTATGTATTGTAAGGCCTGATAGTGAAATAGGGCGTCTTTTTAAAGAAAAAGTTTACACTATCTAGGCATTAGGTACCCACGCAGCAGGAATGCGATTTGTTAGGACCCAAGCTGTGCTTGATTGAATGCCACCTTAGGGAAGTGGTTGGACATGTGTGAAACGGTTGCCAGAATGATTGAAGCCCTTCCCAGATCCAGTGAAAGAATGCTTCAAGTACTAGTATCGAAGAAATTTAAAAAGATGCCTAAAGAATTTTCGTTCATTTATGAAGATAGAAAATCCGATTTGACCCAGTGACTCAGTCAAAGAGAGCATCAAATACGCAACGAAAATCAAGTACTCTTCTTAGACAAGTCCCTTCTCTATTTATGTTTAGAAGTTCGCTGTTATATCCCCAAAATCTAGACTATTATGCGATTATGCATGTAAATTTTTCTCTAATAAAGGCCAGAATCAACATGCGAACAATTATTGTTAGCGACAATTCCCATTGCAGAACGAAAACTAAACAAGCACAAATAATAATCTGTAAGACTGTGCTTACACCATTATGGAGACAATTTAGAGTCGAGTTTGCGTTTGTTTGGTTATGCGTCATTGAATCTGTCCTGGTATATTTAAAGGAAGGAGATATTGTTACCTGGTCAAACGCATGAACAGATCAATCCATAATGAATTCATGGTCCAAAACCTACCCTGGGAATGAGTGTGCCACCCTTTTAAAAGCTTTTCCTGTTTCAAGTTCAGCATCAAAGCATCATTGGCCTTTACATTCAATCGCTACTTAAATTAATTCACATTTGGACATTTGACAGTGTTAAACGAAACAAAATGATTTCGTTCTTGATTAAATGATGAAGATAATAAAAAAGTGATTCTGATGATGGAGGCTAGAATTATTCAGGAATCGATGTTTGTTTGTTTGTTTTCTTAAAGCGACATGGTCGATTGTAAACATGATCCTGGTGATTGTGTCACAGAAGCATCTACAAGGAGAAACTAATCTGGTATTTAAGAAGGTTCATATCAGCAAATAAATGTAATAAATCTCTTCCAATAACCTGATACGGCTCAACAGTGACCTTTGCGAAGCACCGAGGTTCTGAAAACGTATAACATAATAGAGAGCAGCCTTATGCACAAGGCAGGCATAAAAATCCCTTCAAATAGTACAGAGCAAATCACAACAAGCCGTAGGGAATAACTTTGATTCATGAACTTTAGGATCTATACAGCCGATCAGCAAAGCTTTTTAATAATGTCCTTATTGAACGCAATACTTAATCAGAAAAGTGGGTTTATGTTTTGTTCATATGACAGCCTGGAATACAGACGAACGGTCTAAGACCTAACAGTTAAGCTCATGCGCTGGCAATTGGAACGCTTAGGAGCCATTGATATGGTCACTTGACGATCAGTGGACCTCCACCCGAAAAATTTACCTTTGCTAAACCATCAAGCACAAGCATATGCATCGTCATGATTTGAGCATCCAAAGCGAATATTACTTTAGGGTTTTGGATTTCAGAGACGTTTTCTGGTCAATATATTTATTGAACAGATAAATAGAAGGGAGTAGGTACGCACCGTGATTGGGTACAAACTCAATCAGAAGCCTTGTTACCTTGTCGTTTGGGCATTTCCGACTTTCTTTTGACATCTTTCAAATTTCTATACTTCGTCCGGTTTAGTACCTTTAGCCGATTAGAAGCAGTTTATTACTTAGTAAAACTTTCAATGAATTTATTTTACGTTTAGAGAGTAAATGATGGACAGAATTTATTATTTATGCATCAGATAGCAGCTAAAGTGAGCCAAATATAGGCTGTTCGCTTATCGCATGAACTGAGAAAAAATGTGACAAAGTTAACTCCCGTAGCAATTACTTTATCCATGAAATTTTGGCGTGTAAAACTACTCAAAAGCTATCATTACAGTGCCCCTATCGATCTGTTAGTTGATCTAACTTACGAATTTCGAGGTCAGGTAAGATCCCACTTTCGCTACCGTTCAACTTCATTTTCCTATTTGGACCAAGCTAACTGCTAACAAAGCCTGCAAAAAAGTAGAATTACACATTTACTGGGTAAAAATTACACATTCATGACCGATTATTTTTCATCATTGTCTAAATATGTTCCTGATTCTTCGTTTTAGATGTGAAGAGTAATAATTTACACGCACAATCACCTCCATACACTCATGACATGTTTCATTTAGACAAAAAGGTCATGAGATTGGACTTGGACGAAAGTGTCCTTTGAGCTAAACGTTTGATCAGATACCTTTTCACACTTTTGGCACCAAAGGTTAAATTAAACACGGGCAGTTATGCCATTATCTGCTTTAAGGAAATGAGCGCATTCATTATTATCATTTAAAAAGTATTCATTGCCTTCGCTCTAAATATTACAACGTCTAAGACGGAATTTCCCTCACTGTGTTAAATGTAAATTATCCCAACCTTCTGAATAATTGGCCAGACAATGAAGAGGCTTTAATTTCTACTTATAAGTGTCAAAAAGATAAAGTTTGAAAAGTAGTGAATAGAATATAAACGACAATGCTGAAGTCTTCAGTGAAGAAGATCTTACTAGTTTCTATTAGGTACAAATAGAAAAATACCTCAAGATATTTCTGGTAGAAGATCTTCGATATGGCATTCAATCAGACCGGTGTCCAATAGTGTGGACAGTCGGTTCAATTAAAGATTTCTGCAGAAGAGTTTTAAAATAGTCTCGTCATATTTGTCAAGTGCATGCTCAACCACAGCAATCATAAATAAATCGTTCCAAACTAATATATTATTAAGAAAGCAAGATCAGATGTCGGTAAGTCACGCTATGTCGGCACAATGTCCTATTTATTAATTTGGGCATCTTGGCAGAAGAAAAATGGATTAACTATGAGGGATGTTGAACCTAGTTTACTTATCATGTCAGAGGCTGAGAGAGTGGAAGCAGCGCTTCAACCTCATTTAATTTTTCACTCTTGTCCTAGCTCAATTCGAAATCTGCAACAAAAAAGGTTTGCCAAGTCAACACAGGTCTCATGTGGAAAATCGGCAAAAAAAGCAGTAGTTTATTAGCGTGTAGAATTCCTTTGGAATTGGTCATTTGGAGATTTGACTGAGCATTCTGTTTACACACGCTTCTCCACTCAGGTCACGATCCTATGCAATTTTAACTGGAGAACCGATATCCTTGATACATACGTTTAATGTTCGTTATAAAGATGATTCTCAGCTGCTAATTCCTCTTCAACACCATGAGGAAAAAGGTCTGGATAGGTTTTTCGGATGATGCAGCAGGAGTTAACATTTTAAAGTGCTTTCTACTTATTTAGGCGATCTCACCGATCCTCTTTATTTCCAGAAAACGGCTCAGTGTTTATGTAGAGATTTTCACTTCCGAACCCATATATCTGATGTTATCTCCTGATCTTGGTCCTAGTGAAGGCCAATGGCCCTTATGCAGAGCCCACTAATTAAACAACATCAAATCTACTATCTTGCTCAGTCCAATTGAAAAGACATCCCTAAGATAGAGGGTTTACTTCGGCTTCTGCTTAAGCGAATTATGCAAAGTCATGTAATTCAGTAGGGCTGTACGATAGTTTGTTTGCATTTCTGAACTACATGTCCAATGCTTAAACTCGGATACGTATGTAAGCTTTCGACTTGAACGCTAGTTCATCGTTCAGCTCATAACGTATAACAAGTAGCTCAGTGCCGGCTCAAATCCAATCCCATTCGCCTTCTTCGCCCATAAATGTAAAATCAACCTTAAAATGTAGAGGATTTATAGGAAATCTCAATTATTTATATAAGACGTTCAGTCTATGAATCAGTAACTTTAGATTTATTTGATGCATTATCGAATCAGAAATGAAGGCTCAAATTTAGGTTGTAAATCTTATGACGCTACTATATTTGCATAAGAGCATGCCCGAATCATTACATGAATGGAAGAGAGTACTGACACAATTCTCTTGCCTTCTCTGAATTGATTTCTGAATGTTGAATGAATACGATTGGGCCATTCTCTAAAGCACATTTCATCCATTGCCAATTAGAACGTGTCGTGTTAAAATGTGAGAAAGGACTTAAGTATATGTAAGTCTGTGCTAAGCCTCTCGGGAACTAATTATTCCCTTACATTCCTATAGCGTAAATTGTGAGGGGGGTTGAATTTGGGAGCTGAGGCTTGGACATTCTCATTTAGAATTTGGTTTCTCTAAGGTTGAAAGAGCAAGCGTTTCAGTCAAGGTGGTCGTGCATCGAATAGGACAAAGAGGAACTGATCTATGCCTAGTTCATTATGGGCCAAAACCATATCAGAGAGCCTGATTTTGGCTTTTCCGCAAACAGAAGTGATTTGTTTTATCAACAAGAGGAATCTTATGTCCAGTACTCGAAATGTGACGTGTGAGGCTAGGCCTAAGTAAATGCAGCTGTGAAGGTTCGCTGTAAAAAGCAAACTTAGAGTGTGACGTAATGTAAAATGAAGTTTAAAGATGACCAACAGAGCAATGTCTGAGACTAATCAACTATGTATACGGTCGAATATTTTCAAGGCACTTCCAGGGAAAAAATGAAAAGGATCAGAACAGAGTGTACGAAAGCGATTAGTTGCGTTAAGTTTCAATAACCGCTCGAAATACGTAGGGTCACGGTTTTTTTAGATTAAGTAATTGCGAAGATGACGCTCAACAACTTGTGAGTAAACTATAAACTTGATGTATTTTAAGTAACTGAAATAGCGATACGATACTTGAAAATAATCAAATCATTGCAATTCGATAAAAATTAAGACTAAATATACTAGAAGCATATTCGTATTTCAAAGAAAGAGAAAGAGAAATGTTGGACATTTATATTTTTCACTTGATGTTCATTAGGTATGCACCCAATCATATTCGAGCGAGAAGGATTCCAGAGTCGATGTTACCCATCCACCGAACGAAATGACCACCTATGCTTGTTGGTGTTTGTCTTCAAGAGCGCTAAAACACATTTTTATGGCGTGGGTTTATGCTAACGCATTTTCATAAATTATTGACCTATGAATAAATTCAAAATAATTAAACTTCAAGCTATAAAAAGCGAATTAATGAAATTTATTTGCATTTGCGGCTTACATTACTTAAAAACAAAAGGAACCGACAATCGAATTTTGTTTAAGTCAATCAACTTGTATAAGAAGTTCATGTTAAGTATTTTTAACGTCAGTTAAATAGAACGTTGCCGATGCTTTGTGCTTATTTTGCGACGAAAGTCACGTTTTCTGTCACTGTGGTAAGAATTTTAAAAAATTTAAACATATGCAGATGGTGGAGCTAAAATTTCAATCCGTACAAGCATTTAAAAAATATGTTGTGGCTGCCACTGTTAATAAGATTGCACTCGTTTAAGTAACTTTGTCATTTCGCGTCCAACAAAATCCTTGTATTTTTGACCTGTTGCTTTAGACGATAGCATTTTATTTTCATCTAAGTTGAAAATGAGGCTGAATAAGTTCACAAAATTTTTGGGGACTTTTTACATCTTTACAGACTGCATATGATCTATATTTCTCATGCAAATTTTTTATTATTTGCATTTAGATCCTTATTATCTACTGTATTTTTTGCTCAACGGCCCGATCGAACAAAGAAGTCAAATATGAAATTGATAAATTGGAGCAAAGTATGTTTTTAGAAGCTAATTTCACTGATCACTCAAAAGAAATATATTGGTCTGTTTTTTGCAGTGCATCATTTTCTATTGTATTCTTTTCCAATAACCATTATTCGTTTGATTTTCTCCAGGGTTTCTTTAAAAAAATTAAGAAATTGCGTTTATTTTTTCATCGAACAATACATTATTATATTTTATCACAAATCGCTTTGTATTTTTCGTTGCTAAATTACGGTTGAATAGGATGATGAAATTGCCCTAGATTTCCGATTATCGCTTTTGTCCATAGTTATAAAATTCGTACTTTAAACAGCTGCCCTGCCATTCGCTGGTACCTAACTTTTGGAGGGAATAATGGCTTCTTAAAAGGCCTCGCTCCTTCTTGTGGACAGAGATTTGCCATAAAATTAAACTGTCCGTTTTATACCAAATTCAAACATTTTTTCATATTTACGTATTTTGAAATACAAAATATGACCTTAGAGGATCATTTGAATTCACGAAAATGCGTTTATGCAGCAATTTATTTTTCTATAACCTTTCGTTATCTCTCTGATTATTAGAAGAAATAAATGGAATCGTGAGGGGAAACTATCTCCTAAAACGCAAAGGTTGCCCTGATGCTTTACATTTTAACAGACTGGACCTTATGCGGCATTAATTTGAATGATTAAGAACTACAGTAAGTATGGGCTGTTATTTTGTTATCCAAGTAACATAACTGACAGATATCAGGACGTGCAATGACATGTCGATTACACTTGTTGAATTGCTGACCAGCACGCAGTCTCTACTAAAAATCTGCGTTGTTACGTTTATTCTCGTTGAACTTTCATCTGAACGGACGAAGATTGTCCTTTTAATGCAGCGTTTGCCACCCTTCAATGCCCCCGATCTCGGGCAAGAAAAGCGACTTCATCGCTACATCATTTTAAGCCTACTAATGAATCATGAGGCATTCAGCTTTCTCCATTAGTCATGAACAGAGCCCTTTATTGTACTTTTGAATGGATTTGTGAACAAAAAGTTTACGAATTCTTCCTACTAAAAATGCGCAGTTGGGGTAATGAAACAACTTCTTTTGACCTCACTTTTACCAAAAAATGGATAGTTATATTTATTCCACAGTGAGACGCCTTTAAAAGAGTTTCAGGATTCTGAAACAAGGCGAACTTTGTCATTTCATTCTAACGAATTCGATTCAAAGTTCATTCACTGTATCGATCTTTGAGCTGTCCTTTTAGTTTAACCTTGTTTTCATGCGTTTGAATCACTAAAAATTATCAACCCAACCTTTATTATAACATTCTTGGCATTATTTGTTCGTGCTCCTCACAGAATCTACTACTTTTGCAACGTTTCAATGCATCACACCCCTCTGTTGTCATTTTTTGCTTTGGCTGAGGTTGGTCATTTCTTGGAAGTGGGCTAGTCTCAGTATTTTTCATCTAAAAATTTCCTCTTTTGTCGCCTAAGAGTATTTTTCAAATAGTTCTGGAATGGCAAGTAGTTCATCTTTAAGGTGTTCCTAAATTCTTGTTATTCTTCAGTTTTCATGAAAGCCTACAAACCGTGTTTCAAAGAGAGTTTCGCCGCCCTGACCATCGGTTTTGAATCTCTTTGCTTATCCAGCCTATTTTTATTGGCAGTGTTCCGGATGCTATCAAGAGGTATGGAGTCAAAGACTGCGAATTATTCCTACGATGGGTTGTAGAATTTTGGTCAAGGAAGATTATGAGAGATCTCAATGTCTAACAAGTTGTTTAAGAAGAATTGGCCATTTCGTTTCACTCGATGCATTCGGAGACATCTTTGTTGGCAGTGGCAGCTATTTTTAGCCTGTGTTAGTCTGATTTACATCCTAACATCACTTTTCAAGTGAGCCTCAAAATTCAAATCACAATTAATCTAGAAGTCAAGTCCAAGCCATGAGCACGTCTGTTGCTGCATACTGATCGGCAATTTTTGTTAAATGCGGGCTGCATAGGAGAAAGACGTATTCCCGATAATCTCATATGAAATCGGTAGGACAAGAATGAGTGTAGTATTTATTTTAGAGATCTATAACAGTCAGTCCATCATACCGAACCTGAAAATGAGCGCTTTTGCGGCAGCTGCTGCATAAATAGAAGCGAGCGTCACAATTCTTAGACTTGAGTAATAAAATAAAGCCTATCTACTCACAACTTTGTGTATTTTTAGCCTCCTTGCCTCTTCGTTATTATTGAGTGCAGTCTAAAGTGTATGTGCTGATGGCTGCCAAAAGTGGGAACAATGTTGGGTTTCTATTTCTTTCATTTTTTATTTTCACAGCCAATTATCCACGTTATTATCTCTGGTGTACAAGGGCTGTTGTTGATTTTAGGTCTTTACATTGGAAAGTTATTGGCGATTTTCGACTAAAGACGGCTTCTTTGGCGGAACACAAGAATAAATAGAGGGTTAACGTGAAAAATAAAGACCAGTGAACCCCAGACCATCTAAATGGCTTGTTTCGTTTCCAAAAAACTGAGCTCCCTTCTTCTCACACTGATTTTAGCGATAGCAGGGACAGAGGTAACATGATTTCGGTGTTTGTACACACAAGCAACATATTTTTGCGTCAAATTTGTTATGTCCTCCAATTCCACAGAATTGGGCTCTAGAGCGAGATTTCACAATCCCAATGTGGTAATCATCATGTAACGTAACCTCAATTCCCTTGCGATATTGAAGAGTCTAATGGCTTTGGGCCTTGCGGGAAGCATATTTAAGGCCTCAGTTTTGGAAACGAGAGATCCATTTTGGCCAGTCTTCATACCTCAAAGTTTGGGTCGTTAGACTGAACTCGTATAAGCTGACCGTTAATATATACAGGAGTTATTTCATTTCCTTGGGACACTGAATGGCACTAAGATTTTAATCCTTTCTTCTTTCATCCCCTTTATCTCAGTCGAAATACATAAGAGGCGTTCTCTAACTTTGATTGTCCATCTAAATTTCTTAATAATATTTTTGTAATAGGTATCCTGATAATTTTTGACAGCTTTAGTCTGCATGTCAATCTTGCTCTTGAAATTCTTAATATCTACTCAATCCGACCATAAATAGTGCAGTATTCTTATGCCTGCCGAGTTGAAAATCTAAATTTTGATCTAGCATTTGTGCTATTGGCTTACATTAATTTGAAATGCCAAAATTTCAGTTAACTGCAGATGACAGTCCTCAGAGTCATCGCAGTTTTCGATCAGCTCATTTGGGTGCGAACGGGAGCGTTTGAACGATTGAGCTCCATTAAGTTGCCGGTGGATAATAAGTGTAATAAGAGAGTAGATAAATATTAATTGAATAGCGCTTATCTCGGAGGATATGCATTTGTGTGACCATTTATTCCGCCTTTGATGAATGGGATAGTTTTAATATAAAGTCAACAGTGGGTTTCGTTGGTCTTCCTTAAGTAGTTTTCAAAGCCCTGCACTAAAATAATTGTTAAGAAAACCAGATGGAGGAGGTAGATTTAGAATAAAGAAGTTACCTTCCATTTTCTTTTAGCTCCAAATCAGGGATCCAGAAAACAGATAAGTCCTGGATTTCAGTAGCATCAGAATACCTCTCAAAACAGGGTGCAGATGCTCTACTTTTCCGAAGATTATTAGGGGACATTGGTTTTATAACTTAGGAATTTAAGAAGCTGCATCGAGAGAATCTAAAGTAGATCCCACTGCATCAGACTAGTTCTATGATTTCCCTTTGTTTCTTTGATTTTCCGACCTTCTCTTCAGTTTTCTGGTCTTTCTCCACTTGATTTTTTTTAAGACATGTTCTCCAATTCCTTTTACAATAACCCTCCGGTCTTTGATAATTTGTTACGTCGATTCTGACCGCTTGTTAGGTTTATTCGTAGAATTTATTTAACTTCACCAAGCCAGTTTAGGCATTAGGAGGGTGACATATATTCTTTGTCAGGTGAAGGCAATGGAAGTACCACCCCACCTGAGTACATCGCCCTGGAGAAGCGACGTGATTGAGCTTGGGTTGAGGAACAATTTTTCAAGTGCGTCAACGTGATCCCACATCAAATGGTTTTTCATCGAATTCCTTCTCCATTGATTTACCTTTAGTCCTCCTTTTCGATATTTTTTCTTTCATTATTACCAGTCAGTGTGCGCAAACGCCAATCGGATCTAAGCAAAGGTCATGTTCGACGAACATGACTTCTCAGAATAAATGTTCTTCGAAGTCGATTGGGTTTGATAAGTTTGGTTTAGAGTTAATCTCCGGGTAAATTTTGTTTGAATAAAAGGGTGTTAAGCTTAGAGTTGTCAATTCATATTCACAGTTGAGTGTTTGGCATTTCGCTTTAGAAGATATTGTTTTTTTCCAATTTCAGGTGTTTGCACAGTCGCTTTGCGTTTCTTTAGAATTCGTTAACCTCCTTACTGCCCCGAATAGGTCGTCAAAGAGAAGTTCCGCCTTATCCAAATTGTGGGAACCACGAAAGTGTTTCCTATCATTTGACAATCCCTTTATGGATCACGAATAATTCATGCGGGCAGCTATTTCGATCGTTGATGGTGTTTTCTTGTCTCAGTCTAGAGTCAAGAGGGCTGACCTTTTCCATCTTTTTCAACTAACTACTACCTGAGCTTAGAATTTGCAAATTAGAATTAGCAACTGTAGGTTCTTTATGCTACTAAATAAGAGCCAGATAATTTGGCACATTACGCGCTGTGCGATCCTAGATCACGTACTTTTCGAACTCGCGTGATGGCGTTCATTTGAAGCCCAGCGCAGGATGCGAAGCTGGGAGGTATTTACTCTCCCCCTCCCTTCTAGATGGCTAGAAGGAGTATAGATTTTCTCAACTCTCCTCTGAGCAACCTTATGATAATATCACATTTAAATTCTCCTTCTGTTTAGATCGTCAAAAAACTCTCAAGAATTGATATATTTATGGTCATCACTAATTTTGGCTGTCTGAAGCACTCAAGAGATAATTTCACTAGGATTTGTTTTTTTCCACTTCAGTTATTCCAACAAAGCACTCAAAACAAAAGCGAAAATACAAGGCTGCTGCCTTTTGTATTAGCATTGCGTTAAGGGAGGTCTGCTTTTACAATTCTTATGTTTTTGAGACGTGAAGTAATTGCGATATTGTTGTTTCTAGATGACGCTCAATAAGGCTTATCACTTTAGTTTAATCTGATGCAAATGCCCAAAGTAAGCGCACTAGGCAGTTCCCTACGTACTGTACTAAAGACGCCTATTTCTCTATATGTATCAGGCGAAAAGAGCTCCAGTTTGAGAACGCTTGGGAATACCAAAAGTGAAAGGCGCTTATCGGGGTTGTTTACCTTTATTTGTACCTAGCTAGCGCTTAGCACCGACAGAATACTGGACGGAGCTTTAGAAAGAGGTGAAGGAACATCCGTTGAAATAAAATGATTAGTCTGTAAGGTCTGCATCACATCTGGGTGAAAAAGTTATCTTTGAGGAGACAATTGCTAAGAGTATGTCGAATGCAGACAAGTGCTGATTTCTTCAGAACAATTTGGAGAAGTATTCGAACAGAGCCAACATTATTAAAATATGTTTTATTTCACTGTCGCTCAATCTATGAGCTCGGGTTAATGAAGCCGAAGAGTTGTTAGACTTGAAGATATAGTGACGAAAAGCCTTCGGATATATCCGCTCTCTCTGGAACAACAAAGCCATTTAAGATGTTTTCCCCATTTGCAGGAACAGTGTGTAGTAGTCCATATTTGGATGATCCGAACTATAGAAAAAAATCATCAAAAGTTTGTAAGAGATGGGTTCTTTTGCGTGTCAAGTGAAAAATCGTTTCAAGACCTACCGACTCAATAGTCTATACTGGCGATTCATTCCACCAACCGGATGTGGTTCAGGCCCGGTCTATTTTGGTCTCTTTAGGTCCTTTGCGTTTAAATGGCGCGAATTTGAGCTGTAAATTACTTTTCATTATTTTTCTCAATAAGTATCTTCTGTCTGAATTGACCCACTTCATTTTGATGACTCACTGAATCATTTCTAGTTGGATGCGCGAAATTGCGTCGATTGTTGGCTTTGAAGGTGTCTCACGACTTCTCCACTTATGTTCCACACGAACCAAACTTTAACAGCCAGGAGCAGTCAGAGGGTGTGACATCGTCACATTCGTCGCCAACACCATCACGTGTCGCATTCTCCACTGACAGTCTGCCCTCCTGTCGTCCAGATCGACCTGACCTTTTCCAGGCACGCCAATGCAATGCCCTCGACTGCTTCTGTGTCAATGTCACTACCGGAGAATTTCTTCCTGGAACGCGAACTACCAGTGAAGACCTAGTTGATTGTAGCACTGGTACGTTGAAGTTTTAATCCCACTTTATTCGAACAGAACTAAACTACGTGAGACATAATTGAAAACAGAATCAGATTTTTGAAAACAACAGCCATTCAAGTTCCTTATCGTCCCCCCTCTAATTGTTGTTCTCTTGCTCTACCTTCTTGAAGCGCCTGGTAGAACTCAACTATCTAAAGCTTAGCTCTGTCAAGTTATCCGTTGCTAATTTAAAAAAAACTCTTGGATTTAGTTTTCTTTTGGAAAATGCAGAGCTCATCATTTGAGTATGATTGCAAATATTTATGATTAGTAATTCCGTACTTTTTTGATTGATTCTCCATTACCTACCCATTTCCTTCAAGCTAGGCAGTCTCGTTCGCTGTCATTCTGACCGTCCTCAAACTATTGCTTCGCGAAATAATCTTTCGTGCATTTTCCGTAATCGTTTTATTACTGTTTGAAGACGTGCATCAAAATACACAGCAGACAGTCCTGGTAGAAACAGTCTAGAATTTATCTGATACAACATTAATTATTTTTTCCATATTTTTACTATTTCCGATGTAGTGGTATTATTACACCGCATAAAATATTATTATCTTGATTCCGCAAAACATCGCACTCACTTCTGCCCGGCAGAAATGTCCAGCCAACACAAATGTTTCTATTTGAATGAATCCCCCAATACCGTCAACACCGCGTTATTTCGGTTTACAATCCTATAGGGAATCTCAATTTCGACCAATAATAACTCCTGTTTTTATTTCGGATCAGCATATTCTTTTGAAGTAGTTGGTAGAACAATAATGAATGATTGTCTTCACTTATTGTAAACATCAACAACGAATTCTCATAGAAAATGGCAGAAACAGCTCTTGGATTAAGACTTTTGCTGTGTTTTGCTTTTTCAGTGTATGGTTACGCCATTTAATTAAATAGTAGAAGAATACCATCTACCTTCAATTCGCCTTCACAATTATTTCTTAACTGCTTAGAATGTCAATAACTTAAAAGAACACCAGTTTTTTTCTACAAATGCTGGAATAAATAAAGGAATGCTAATTCAGCCTTCCTTAATTGATTACTTACGTATGAGGATGGCGTGTATTAAGGTGCTAATGAAAGTAATACTCAAACTTTGTTTGGGCCTTACCTTCAGAGTATTGCTTTATCAAACTTTTCATTATTGCTTGATATCATCTTTAACTAGCACTCGTAGTTGAGAATTTCATAGTTATCTTGCCTTCAAAGATAATTTAAGCATGGAGGAATGATAGTCAAATGATACATAGTAATGATCAGCCGTGGTCATTTCTACACAGTTTGATGGTGCACTCTATAGTCAACACCGTCAGTTTTGTTTTGGCCTAGCATGACATTTTTTTGAAAAAACACCTAGCAAATGAGTCTTTGCGCATTATGTACTATAGTTTTGACTACCTTAAGACTTGCATTTCATTACTGAAAATATGTCCTTATTTCTGTTAGCTGTAGTGGGAATGCGAAAATCCTTTTTTAGTCCTGTGGGAGATTTGAGTTCTACAGTTCAATGCCCTAGACTTAAGTCGTGGAGGTAGTTCCTTTCTTTGGCCTATTTTTTTTTGCGAACTCCTTCCGAAATGTGGCTTGAATAACCTAATTGTCTATGACCTTGATAAAAAGGTTATTGTTGGGTAAAATGCTGGGGAAGGCGACGACGCTATACTAACTTTCTGGAGTTGGAAGATCTGATGCAAGACAAGATTTTTATATTCACTACCGTCGACAGTTGACACAAATGGAGATGGTATATCTCACTAACGCCAGCTGTTGATATGATGAAAACCAGTCTAGTGGATTCTAACTCAATTATTAACTCACTGAAGCAGAAGGTAATTCCATGACTATTTTGACTTCATTAGTGAATTGTTGAGATATTTAAATGTAAGCTTTCAATGAAAGTCCACAATTGCTGTCCCATCATGCTTATGACGTGCTACCCACACCATCACTTAATCTACATCACTGAATTCAGATGTTATCTTTCTCTCATGGCTCGCTAGTCGAGCTGGCTGTGACTTGATTGATCCGGTTAGATAACCCATAATTAGTCAGTGGGATCTCAACTAAATTTATGCTGTTCCTGTTAGCAGCTCACTCCAAAACTCCAGGAAGATTCAAGGCAGAATTTTAGCGACCATCTACATAATTCAACTGAGATGTCGAAAATGCTGACCAGATTGCTTTGGTTAGCACTCAAGTTTAACCGAATTGCCCTCATTCCTGCTGAAGAGGTGGTGAAGGGTGTACGCTTCACTCCAAAAAACTCTTAACTCATTTTCTCCAGTAGATCCACAATGATTAGTTTAAATGAGATCGACATTTTAATAGGTATGTAGTTGATGGGTTAGAGTTTCTTAATACCCTCCCATTATCCCCTAGACTCAAAAGGAGGGGCGTACGAAGCGTTTAATTATATACTCATTAAAATTTAATGGTGACCTGAGAATTATTCCATTCTACTACTTACACAAGAAGCGCTTCATAAGCTCTCCTTCCTTCTAGTAGTTCGATAGATGAAGTCTAGTTTGGTTAAAAACTGCTGTTTTGCAATGCTCACTTTGATGGCTGTGTTGAATGGTGCTGAAAGTCATTAGAACAGTCATTAATCTCCATTATCAGAGATTTTTATGCGATTGAGTCATTAGGTGATCGGAACAGCTACTGACACTTGCTAAAATACAGATTTGCTGTGAAATAGCCACAGAATGATTCTCACTCCACAGAGACCTAGTGGTACCTTATTCTTTCTCCAAAATAGAAATTGGCTAGCACTCTCTTTAAATGTAGATTTGAATATCAGGTTAAGAAACCCAGAAAATGCTTAAAATTTCAGTTGGGATTAAAAAATGATGTCAGAAAATTGTTAAAATGCTTTGTAAATGTTGTAAGATTCTTATATTTCGCAACATTTCATTTCACTGTAGAACTATCGGTTATTACTTCATTAATACCCTTGTGTTTAAAATATTCAAAGTGCGAGTGGACTGATTTGCGAATCATATTTCTGAATTGCTTCACCAGTAGCCGAACACGAATTGTATATTATTTTAAACGGGATAGGTCGATGAAAAATCGTCATATCTATTGGAAATGGCCGCATGAGAAGAGATTAAACAAGGAAACTCTTTGATCTCGCCTATAATACTTTTGAGAAGTGACTTGCTCTGGAATTCCGAGGTATTCCCTTGGAGATCCTATAGTAGCGCTGTCTTCGAATAACCGCTTTGATTATACCAAACACATTTAGTATCTATTGTGAAACCTATTGGTAACATCTGCAGCCCAATGCTACTTCAAATCGTGAATTTCTCTTTATCAGGGTGATTGGTTAGGGCTTTGACCAGTGCCCTTTATACTGTCGATTTCGCTGTTATCTTGCAAAAGTGACAGTATTATGTTTGCTATAAGATTAATATCTGAGCAGATCGTTCTAAATTAGATCTAAAACATTCAAGGAACTCAGGTTGGTCAAATTAAAGGTATGGTGCTTCTTGAAGTAGAAGGGGTTGCTGCCAAATAAAACGATTTAGGAAGTGCGCCTTTAATGAATGTTTGATTTTTAACAAAATCCCCAAATTTTGACCTTTGTAAACGAAAATTTTTGTGTCGCCATTCGTCACAAAAGGCTAGATGCTCTAATAAAACGAAAGTTTCAAACTGATGCCCAAATATTGTGGGGATGGGCTTCTTACACTGAAAAATTCTCTTCCTCAAAACCATTAATCAACACATTAAGAAAGGGCACAACTTTCTATGACCTTTAATTTGAATGACAAGTTGAAGGTTTTGGTAGAAACGTTCTTTGAATCGCGGCGGTTTCTTTAGTCGTTTTGTCATCGATCAAATAGAAATCAAGTGGTTAACAAATCGAAAATTGAATAAATCCTCGTCATTCACTAGAGTCAATCTTAATTTTTGGGGTTTTTATCCTCTTTTCTGTAAATAGTAATTGCAAGACTAGTTTATATTAAGGTCATGTATAATGAACAAAGCGTTACCACTTTTGAGCGAAAAGTCTTAACCTGTCAAATTCACTGATTTGGCTGGTCCATCAAGAATGATGGAATTGCTAGCGGAATGTTCTGTACTTTTATTCAAAAATATATCTGCAGAGCTCCGACTTTCAATTGTAGGTTGATGTGGTCCCTAAATGCTGCATGTATGGAAAATATTCGGATCGAAATTAAATTTTGGGTAACTTCGGCAACAAAGCATACCAAGAAAATAGTGAATATTTGACTTGCCGACAACTCAGCGATTCAATCTGGCTTAGTTTTATAATAATTTAATCATATTCTTTTATTGTTACTCGTAAACGACCTCGAAGTGCAATTTAAAATCATTCGGGTATTTATTAGTATTCGCTCATCAATTTATTTCTTATTATCGAAAACCGAAAAATCTCAATTCAGGAGCACAAAGACTTCTAAAAAATTACCTGCTATTCCGTTTGCTCTCTTCTGTTATTTCCTCTCGCAATTGCTGGCCTTGATAAGTCATAGCCTCTTGCTCTGAACTTAATAGTACAACCGATTCGCAAGGGGGCCTTAATTCGGAGTTTCCTATTGGCTAACATGCACCGTGATTACTTAAGGCCTCTTTTGTAGTAACTTGGATTTGTTTGATTCAGAATTTGATGTGAACAGGTCAACACTGAAGGCTTAGGTCTGTTTCGTGGTTGGAATCTCAACTTTTGCAGGTCCATAATCAGCAGTATTAACATTTTTCCATTTAAAATCGTTTTCTTTGCCATACAGTACAAAACCACAAAGATTGATCGGCAGCAAGAGCACGGATTTCGTATGGATATTCCTTTCAAGGATATTTTCCAACGTTCATCTTTTTCTTGTCCTCAAAAAAGACTTTACCGATTTTTCATTACGTTAACCACTTTGTCGGTAATCTTCTTCTAATACGACTTCATGTGTAGAGTCCCATTTGCTACTTGCATATTCAGAAGTATGGACGCTGCTCCAGAACACTGCAGGAAGTTAAAAGCAACAAGTTATTTCGACTTCCCGACTTAAGGATATCTTGTTAAAAATAAGCGAAATCCCCGATAAAGTATTTTGTGATCGTGTCAGGGGAATAAATGCCATTCTTCAGCGTTAGAGTCTTTTTGGTTGGCTCTGATGGTTCCCTCTGCTAACGATGTTTCAACGCCCGATCTCGAGACTTTATGGATCTTTCAGTAGCTGAATTGTAGGGTCACAAATGCTTTAGCAGGAGGATCTCTAAATTTGTGAAATAAAATTAAGAACAAAATAATATAGAGAAGTCACTTGGCATAAAATATCAATCGTCTGAAGGTCCACAGAAGGCTCAAAGCACTTTTAGCAAACCCAATTTTTATTTACTTAATTCAAAAATTTTAGACGAAACAGTAATGGCGGAGCTGCACTTCGGTTGCGTAACGGTTGGTGCATACATTTAGCCCATTAGATGACGTGGATTGAGAAAACCAGCGCAGCATGTCCATTGATCGGAATGATCGTCTATAATGATTAAAGAGGTCAAAAGAGGTTGTCAAATTAGAGGTCCATCAATAGAGACTTAAAGGTAATGTCCTTTTTCCTATAAGAGAAGTTCAAAGACATTTTCCTTCAAAGAAATGCGCTTTGTCATTTCGGTTGGGAGCTGGGGTAATTTTTTTCAAAACCTGAAGATACCTTGTTGAGATAAATGAGTGTGCTTTCAACTTTCAATTATCAGACATGGGAAAAAATTGGAAACTCCGAGACTATTGAGATTATGAAAGCAGCATAACGACCATCTGCTCGCCATCACAGCTTGATAAGTTCTTTTTCATGTTTTGGTTCTTAATGAAATTCAAACATCTCTTTATTTTTTGAATCTTCCCAATCCCCTATTCTCAATCTTTCGTCGACGGGATGGCGAGAAATCAAATTTTTCTGGAAATTTTGCACACTAAAGCCCAAAATTCTCATTCTACTCGAGTAGTTGGCTGATCATGAATTAAATCGAGTCCTCAATCAGCAGGAGTTTGATTTTTCCCATTTGTCCAGTGAACACGCTTAACATTTTTTCTCAACGCAGACTAGCCCTCTTCTTTGCAAAGTTGACACAATCTAAGGACGTTGGCGTTTCTTTCTGGCATTTGATTTCCTTGTTATTTCACCTGAACTCTAAGTTGCAAATTAACCCTTATTTAATGCCTTTTTATAGCAATTCTACAGGCCTTCCAACTTAATTTTTCCTCTAGATATTTAGGTACTTTTACATCCTATGGCTCTAAACAATATTTTTCAGCTTTAATAACAAACAATTTAATTAAAGGCAGCTCAAAATCACCGAAACGCTTCTTTATCAATAAGATGCGCTACTCTCAAATTAGAACCTTAAATGGAATTCTGCTTTTAGGGTGCAATAAAGATTATTTGTCCCCTCTGATTGATTCTCTTAATCATAATCAAGATAACTTCCTCAAAAATCCTATCATGAATTTTGACGTTTTCGAAGAATTAACATTTCAGACATGGCATAAAATACTTATATTGCTGTAGTTTGATACGATTCAACCAGATGAAAATTAATTTAACCTATTCATTTGGATAAATAATACAAAATTCAAAATGCATTCCTCTAGTAGAGGCCACCAGATGAACCAGGATTTATTACAATAATTTCATAATTTTCGTCTCTAAATAGTCATTCATTCATTTTCTGTATGCTACATTCTTCATCTCATTATTTTTCGTAAGTCATTATTTTCAGTTGGGGAAATTTATGCTTTTGTTACTGCATCCATGTTAAAATGTGATATACTATGGATGGCTTTCGAATAGAAACATTGTGAAATTGCGGGTTTCCTAATGATTCGTCATTTTGGTTCAATTTAGTTTTGACCAACGTTATGTAGGCCAGCAGTTTATAATTATTAATTTTGAGCGGAATCGAAGGCAGCACTTTATTTAAAATGAAAGATCAGTGGAGATGATCAAGAAAATCAAGGAAAATCTAAATCATCTAATCTCAGATTCTCTCCTGATGATTCCATTTTAACCTAAGTCATTTCAGGGGCTCTTTTATTCTGCCCTCACTTGTTTTCGTGCTTTATGTATTGACTTTTATTTTTAGTCAGAAAGTATTTGCATCCTTATAAGTTTTCTACTGTGGTAGATTAACGTATGTCTTCCTTCATTTCCAGATATCTGCACGTTTACTCCATCTGTTAGTGGGTGCTTAATTGCGCCAGATATGACGGAAGTCATAATATCGTGACTAGCGATCGTTTTTTAAAAATCATCCATTAATAAATAGTTTTGGTCTTTATTGCACTTGTCGTGAAAAAATCGCAAAATTAAGTGAGTTTTCCCGTTTTGATTCTTTTAGCTGCTCTGAAGATTCTTTTGGTTGTCCATCAGACTGGTACAACACCATTTACCGGCCTCTATCACAAAGAGAAGTTCTTCGTCCCCACAGCGTCTCTCTCGACAACGAATTTAGAGAGCAACTATTACTGGGAGTCTCGGATTACCCGGGCCCTTCACGAACTATGTCACGCCTCAATGGGTTATCAACGGGTAGCCTCTATCCGCCGTTTGCCGTCTTCCAATACAGCACAACAAAAAATTCGTACAATAACCTTTGAGGTCATACTTTACTCAACCGGACACGGGAAGACTTTAGCCAGTCTAGAGGAGCTCGTCAAACATCGATTAGATGAAGCTTACTTACTAGGTCTAGGTTCTCTCGATCCAGAGGCCAGCTGCATCAAACGCCTAGAAGATAGCTTGCTTGGTATGTGAAATGGTATTATCTAAATGCTGAGGTCATTTTGAGGTCTGTTGTCTGGCTAAAAAAAGATATAGGAGCTAGTACTATGCTAGGCATGTCCTAGGTTCCTATCTGGGCTATTCTTTTCATTGAATTGCAGATGTTGTGGGTCCTGGCTAGCCACCTTCCAGTTAGAATGAGGTAAAATTCGACTCGTGGATCCCACTCACATAATGTTCTAATAGATAAGCTTGCGTGGATTGGACCCCGGTAGACCACTTTCATCTTGCATTTGCTTTTCATGTTAAGCCGCTGTAAATAATCATCTGTGAGATGTCCTCCTTTCCTGCTTTCCAGTTTATCTGCCGTCAGTTGATATGGTTCAGGTCTAGTGCCAGGCTTGAGCAATATTGCCATTTACATTTCAATGTTAAATATCTGCAGGATCTCTTGTTCATAAAAGCTTTTCATAAACCAGTGGGGCAAACAACTTGTAGTTAAAAACTGAAGACCGACTTACTCAGACCCATTTCAGAGTCTGTACAAGATCCTAAAGGGAATGATTTGGATAAAAACGAGATAAGTCTATTTAAATAATGCATTTATAATACTGTGCGCCTCGAATTTTTTGAAAAAAAACATCAGGAGGGAGATAAATTGTCGGAAGAGCACTTGAAGGATGAGTGGCCACTGTTAGTGCATACAGAATTTTGCAGCGAGTCAATTAAGCCACTATCTACTCAATTTAAAGTGATCCACACATCCTCGATTGGAAAATACTAATAGACTTCTTGTAGATTTGCCTGAAGGACCCTTATCGCTTCAGAATAGTGGATTTCCTGATGTGAATTTATTGGAGTCATATTTTGCCCGAGCAATGGATTTAAATTAACTCGAATTTACTTGACTAAAATTTATTGCCCCTCGCCATAGCCGAGGGAATCAACAGGTTGAATTCAAGGAAGAAGTTGATCTACTTTGAGAAGAATTGTTTTCTGTTTATTAAATTATAAAATTAATCATGCAGACTCATTTCTCTCACCGTATTTGGTTCGTTAAAAGTAGAATTCTAACAAGCTGTGCTAGATTAAATGAGTCTGTTTTTTTAGTTCTTATCCTCAGCTAAAATTAATCCAAAGCTTATGTTTGTCATAATTTCCACGATGTTGCCTACCTATTATTCTAGATGCGATCAGAAAAGATTGAAACCTGTTATGTGTCTAGGTCGAAACTAAAAAAATAAGTAAAGTGAATTCGTTGAAGTAATTGATTACTAGGGTAAAGCAGCTTATAATGACATATGGTGAAAAGGTGATAGATATTCTTTCATTAGTAAATAATCTCAAACGGCAAGCGTGAATAGTTTCCAGTTAAAAGGAATGGACGTTACCATGGTAATCAAAATTACATTTAATTTATGAAATTAAGCATTTGCCGCGCCACCTTTTATGGCAGTTAGGTAGAAGATTTTGGCCATCTTTGAGCATCCAACTGATAATTCGTGTTGGGTCAGCTAAACCCAAGAAGGGTCTCGTTCAACTCAAACAATTGAGCTTGACTCTAAGCTAAGTGATAGATGTGAAGTTCAATTTCCGTTTAATTTAAAAGGGTATTTTGAACTGCTCTGCCCCGTGTCTCAAAGCTCAGTAGAGCAGGTAGGAGAAGAGTATTGGATGCATACATGGAATATGGGTTTGTTTGTGGGGTTTCGTCTGGTTCGCATATTTTAGATGACATGTGTTGCGATTACCTAAGAAGAGGGGTAAAAAAATGCGGCATTTTATGAGCCATTGTTTCAGAAGCTTAAATAAATTAAATAAATTTGCTAAAGCCACAACAATGCACCGATTTTGCAAAAATATGCCATCTTCTAGTAAGGGTGCCAATCTTCGTTGGACACTATTAGGCATTGACTGTTGCAAAACACGGTTTTTTTTTAGTGTTGAACTTACTCTTTAAAAAGCTTACCTTCGTCTTATTTAGGCCTTGATACTTACATTACTAAATAGGAGACGACCGTATTTAAGTATAAAATTAAATTGGCTTATTAAAGGTGTTTTTTTGAAGATATCCAAGGAAACAACCTACCTCATGAAACCAAAATAAAATTCTTTATTTAGCTGCCAACTCAATGCCTAAGTAGATAAATTTTATGCTCTTAGGTTCTAACGTGCTTAAGAAACCTAATATATCGCATTCTGTGGGTTTTCAAATGATCAAAAACATCCATTTTCGGCCTCGTTTCATAGAAAAATCAACTTGGATTCTTTCAAAACTAGCAGAGAATGCCAAGTTCAAATAATCCTTAGTAGGTGATGGAGGAAGTTTTTTTAGTAAATTTCCCTTCCGTAGAATGCCTTCCGACAATGCTCATTACCGAAGTAGGGAGGGGAGCTTAAACAGATAGCAAGGAAGCCATAAGTGCCCGTTTACTCATTGAATAGAAGATTTCATCAGGACCTACGGTAGATTAAGTACTCTTTAAAGGTGTATCATTCATACCTTCAACAGGAAACGGAAACCAACAGGAATTGCTATTTGAACGGTTTACATCACAAGAAAAGAAGTAACTAAGAATGATATATTGAAACTAAACCTTTTTTTGGATTAGTTTCTACTTTCATCTTTTCCAAGTTTTTCGCGCTACGAACTTATTTGGTAACTTTCACGCCTGTGTTTTCTTTGCTTTCCTTTCAAAATTAAGAGGTAAATTAGGGACCGACTGCTTGGATGCCGACTTCAACGATAAGCATCTGATGCTCAGCTAAATCAAGTGCCTGCGTTTTTCATCGTTAGTAAAAGATTAAATACTTTTTTTTGGGTGGTGATCTGGTCATCACTTAAATTGATTCCACCTCAGTATGCGTTTAAATGCAGCAGACTGGGAGATATGTGGTGCCTGCATTTCCCTGTTGAAGGCTTTTTTCATCCTTTGGATAGAATCCGGTGATTTGGGCACACAATATTAAATTTTATTTTGCAATTAAATAGCTGATTCTTCCTTCTCGGGATTTTAGATCCAGAACCAGATTTCGCGCAATACCCTTACATCAACTCTGACGATACCAAGGTACGCTCTAACATTACAAAGTTTGTTTCGATTTTGATATGCTAACTGTGTTTATATTTTTTTCTATTTCAGGGAAACGGCTCTACTGAAAGCGATTATGTCGATCGTCTAGTAGGTACGCTAAACGCCCTTAGCGAAGGAAGCTTCCCTAATTTCCGTTTTTTTTCGAACGAATGTATCCTTGATATTCCGGTTTTCAACTTTTACCATAAGACTTCTAAGTTTGCATTCGCCAAGTCCGCTTATGATTGCCTTGGGTACAAAAAATGAAGTTCAATGTTTGTTCAAGCCTTCTCTTGCCCTAATTTTATAATTTTATTGAGAACCGCCTTAACTAGTTTCTTATCATAAAAAACCCTTTACTCCACGTTCTTGAGTGAATGAGCTTTTTGCTGTCATAAATTTAAAGTTAAATTGATTGCTTCCAACCTTTTAACCATTGTTAACAAGTTACCAAGTTTCTCTTCATTTTAAATCCAGAAAGGGGCCGGGACCCTCCTCAACAAGACTACCCCGGAAGCAATCGCCGGCGTCCTATTTCCGTTCGACAAACCGCTCATGATTTGGCCGTGCAGAATAGTTGGAGGCATCGAGAAATCCTCAATCAACCAGGAGTTATTGCCGGTTGTTTATTTTGAGTGAAAAAAACTCTTATTACTTTATCACATCCAAGTGCTGTTAATAGGCTTATTTTATGAGTTACTTCCTTTGGGAAACCCCGTTCGAAAGAAGGGATGGCTTGGTTGTGTTCATTAGCAACTTGCCTTATCGCTTCATCGAATAAATTATTTGAGTTACGAGAATTGTCAGAACGTCATAGAAAGGAATGAGCGACTATGTTGAGCAACGGAGGCTCTGAACTAATTTTCAGAGATAAACTCTTTTTTCATGATAGAAGAGTAATAAATAACCCGATTCGTGAATCCACCCTCTTCTGCTCAGGTCTGTTAGCAGTGGAAGCATTTGTTTAGCTAGGGCCGGATTATTGTACAAAGTCCCGGATTGCTGCGACTAATAAGACAACCGTCTGATTTTTTAGTTTGAGCGGGCCACCAAATTTTTCATTTATTACGACCTTAACCGCCGTTCTTACAATCCTGATCAGCCACTATTTGGTAGCTGCTCGAGAAGCCAAGTTGATATTACAGTCAATCAGCTGATCTTGGATAGAATTATTGTTAAGTTAATGTCAACACCCATGGCATAACGCAAACTTTTTGTTAGGGTACACAGAATCTGACCAACTGGATATGTTCAAACGACATCAGCTATAGTATCCAGTACTCATATGATGATTCAGAGACAGTGTGACATGTTAAGATAAATTAGATTACTGGCTGTTTTATCGTCCAAGAATCAAAGCAAATTCTTCGGAAAATATGCATTGCTATTTTTACTCTAGGAGAAGCAATCCGATTGAACTGTATGTTTTATGATAGGATAATAATCAAGGGATAATAGTTAGAATTATAAGGTATCAAAGGGATCATATCCCTTCTGAAAAGCTTCCGAAATCCCTTATAGGTCGGTTATTCAAATGAACTTTAAACATGCAATTTTTAGGCCTAATGCTTTCAGGAACTGCTCTTTGCTTATTGGTTTGTCTTTAATATCTGCATTCGAGGTACAGCTGCCTTTATGAGTTCTCTCACGATAGTTTAATACGTTTCTCACTGGTGCCAGGAATCCAAGCGTCCATGAATTATTATGCACATACCAAGCAGGGTTAGGCATTAAACGGGCTACACTTTCTCAGTCTCTCTATCTCTTTTTCATAATTTGATAACCTTTACTGCATCTAAGTAAAAAGAGGACCAAAGGCCGACCAAATACGCGGTTGCGTTCACTCAAGCACTCCGTAACCAGTTGCGCATGCATGGTGGAACTTTAGAGGACCAATCAGAAATGAAGCGATTTTATATCACCGAAGGTCGTTTGTTGAGGTATTTTGCTGTGATCTGTGTTGTTGAGGCGAAAACAAGAAAGAAGCCACCTGAAAAATTGGAGGTGTGTTGCCTTCACGTTGGAATTTTTCTCACTACTCTTCCTCTCCACCCTCTCTCTAGTCCCAGTAACGTTTTGTTCTATTACTTATAATCTAGTCGACGCGAAAACTTGAGAATGATCGCTCTTAACTTGAAAGTGAGATCACATATGATCGGTCTTAAATTTCTCCACAGATCACAAAACTACCTGCCCATCGACTGTGTTCATTTTGTTTTTACTTGAAGCTTAAATGTCCAGAAATAAGTACTTCGAACAGTAAGGTAAATATAGCAGTTCACTGCAGCCAGCTTTCACGTGCAATATCTAAATTTGTAAGAACATGCATTCTGTCATCTCTCAGGGAGGATACTGAAGAAATCACAATATACGCTGCTGCTTCTTGAGAATAGTTTGCTTTTCTTTTCAGCTATTGTGGGAAGCACCATTGCTGGACTCTTGCTGCTGATCCTTCTGATCCTTTTCTGTATCTATCGTCTTCGCAAGAAGGACGAGGGCTCCTACTCGCTTGAAGAGCCTCAAAAGGGATCTTTAACCCCTGGAGGATATTTGCGGACCCCAAGTAGAGAGTTCTACGCTTAACTATCAGAAACGATATATTTGCCAATTGTTTGTACATAGGAATATTATCATTCTTTCGTTAGTTCAATCTCGTGTTCTCTCCCTATATTTCCTGCTCCATGCTTCTTCTTCCGACCTCTTCTTTCCCCGCCTAATTTTTAATGACAATCGTTTTAGCTTTCAATCTAACCTAGTTCGTTGGTAATGGAAGTCCAGAACACTAGTTTTATGTCATCGCATGCTCATGGTAACTTTGTCTTGTAAAATTTGTTCATTTTTCATTTACTATTTTCTAGACGTCGATTTGTGAGAAACCGCCCCTTCATTATCACTAGCAAAATCGGTCCGGTTGAGTGGGCCGCCTATCCCGTTTTGCACATTGCTTTCTTTTAGTACACTAAGTAGAAACTTTTCACTTGCAAATAAACATCCGAATACATTGCCGAATTCAAACAACAATGACCGTTATTCTAAGACCGATAATAATTAAAAGTTTTTGACCACCAAAATGAAGCTTAGATTATTACATTTAAAGGTGTGTGGAATGTATAATTTTCATACAAACGGAAAATTTCTTGAAACGGATAAAGCATTACGGATTTGAAACTTATCAATGTGCATCCAGTGGTTACAATCTTCTCCCTTACACTGCTCTTCAAAACAATGGTCAACTTGAAGGCCTTCAATAAAAAGCAAAAGGTGTATTTCTGCCTGTGAGATTCTAGTTGAAAGAGAAAAAAATCAAGTCTCTTGTTAGGCCTTCAGCTGGCTCAGCGACGTTCTTAAAATCACTTGAGCTTTTTATCAAAATGACACATCGATAGAGACGTCATCTTTCACGGTAACAGTAACCTCAAACAGTTTTGAAATTTCGATTTAGTTCAGCGTTTGTTTGCAATGCTTCCCGATAAATTTCTCTTCGAAGTTACACGTCCGCACTAGAATCTTTGATAAGAGTATTATATTAGCGAAGTACACAGTATTTATATGGGTCCTCACTAGCGCAGTTCCAGTCAGCATTCCAAAAGTGAGCCGACTAAGTGCATCCACCAATCGCCTGATCTTTGAAGAGAAGTTAATGAGCACCAGGACCCATTAAACTGCAAATAAGTATGAAAGAATCTGAAAAGGAAATTTACTGCCCTTGCAAACATTTTCTCTATGCGTGAACTAAATAATTTTCTATTTTTAATTCTCATCACAATGCGTCAGTTCTTGACAGGGGATGATAAGTCCAATTTGTCTCGCAGAGATTCATTTCATTGCTGATCGAATGGCGCTGGGAAGCTACAGCTGGCTTTTCTAACTTCTTCCGAAAGTTGATTAATATCAGCTTATTTTGAATCTTGCAAGACTCTGTGGTCGACCAAATCGCTGAAATATCAACCATGGCTATTACTGGAATTAAAATTGACCTATAAGAAATGATAAACCCATTACCGACTAGTCATGTCTGCAGAAAAATCGTCGAGACTAGTTTTGCCGCGAAAATGGAGGCACAATAAAGGCAACTGGATGAAATCTAATTGTGCTGATTCTCAAAATAGAATGCCTGATGTGAAGCCAAACAGAATCTAATTGTCAAGGCATTTCAAGTGATAGATCTGATGCTGTCTCTCTTTCAAATTCTGATGCGGAGTAACAAATTGGCATCATTAAAATTTAAGTAGAATAGAATTTAACGATTTTGTTGGAATTTATTTGGAAAGGGCACGGAACGACTACGAAATAGGCTCACATTGCTTCCAGTCATTGTCATTTTCTTTTCGACCGGCTACATGAGGGCCTGTTCCAATATGTTGGTCAAAAAAGTGTGTGAGAAATTGGAAGATGTGAGCTTCAACCAGTTTTCCTTTTGCCATACAAGGCTTTCTTTACTTGAGATTGGCTCTCTTGATAATTGCTTTTCAAGCGTTTTTTTACACTTTCTACAACAATAACAAAAGTGTTGAAGAGTTTGATAAAGACCATTTCCCTTCGGTCTATCACATTTAGCTGATACGACGCATTCCTTAGTCTAATGAGTTTCCTCTCAAGGACATCATCTTTTGGTGCATTAGACTTTCCCATGTGTTTGCTTGTTTTGCATTTCAGCTTTCGGTCTACATATTTATTTTTGCGTTTCCTATCAAGACGACAAACTAATAGTACCATCGGCTGTACAAATCGGTACTCCTTTTGCTAGTCCCAATTTGATTTGAGGAACCAATTTCCTTAAATGCAGATAAGGTACTCTATTGATACTTTTATTTTTTACAGCAGCTAAAAAGATCATTTATTACTAAGCTTCGACAAAAGCTACCCTTGCAGCCAAAATACACGTAAGTTTGAACTTTAAATCTCACGATGTTTCTTGAAACGCTTGGCGCCATGCCATAATCTGGGTGGAAGGCGTAGATGAATTTGTCCGCTTTAACATTCTGGCTTCTCGAAGTACGTGACAGTCTAGTGCACGTCTTCTTATAGCCATAAAGTGTACTTATGCATGCAAGTGATTTCGATACGGTGCAATTAAATTAAATTCCATAGTTCAACCATGATGGTACAACTGAAATCCTAATGGTTCAGGCCAATCGAATTTCCTAGTTACTTCGATAAGTGGGAAGACATTTCATTACACCTACTCTTTCTAGCGTCTTATATCACCAGCATAAAATAAAATGAATTATAGGAGCAGTTGCATATTTTATTAATAATTTTACGAATGACTTGGCTTTTCATCATTCAGAAGATGGCAGGTTTGTCTGCGTTAGTTATTTTTCTTCAAAAATTTAACATTGATCTCTATTTTAAAACTGCATTACAATTATTGCGGAAACTTTTTTATTTTACTTTTATCCAGACAGAACACTTGCAGTTGCCATTATAAAATATTTCGCCTCTGTAAATTGAAAAACATAGCACTTTTCGGTTAGCTATCAAGCCGATAACATAACATACTATATTTATTGTGTTGATACAGTGAACTGCGCTTACCACATTAGCCTACGAAAGTAATCTTTATTTCTATCATACTTTGATTAAGTGCCCTAGATTTAATATTTTCATATCCCCACAAAAATATCACTTCCGACTTCAATTTTCATTCGGAAAAGCGCCAAAACATCAGAAGTTCTGTTATTTAATGTTTGTTGCTAGGCCAGTGATTGCTGTGGCGAGGATTCAACGGATTGCATTCAACACATTGAAGGTTTCCAGCTTGATTTCTGTTCGTTAACTAGTCAGATCATTGCAATAAAGTAATGATTTGTAAGTTTTTTTCGACACTAGTTTTTGATTATGGATCTCTTTATCCATTAGGAGAGACTGACTGCCATTTATTTCCCAATCGCTAACTCACTTAATCAGGATGTCAAATATTTTGTTGTAAGATTGCAAAGGAGGGTATCTCTAACAGCAATCGGTCCATCTTCTTTAATATTTATTAGGAACATATGTTAACGATGGTGTAAGCATGCACATTGAGATATTAACAATGTGGTTATAATGACGTCGGATCTTGCAATATATTTAGCATAACTGTATGGCCAGTAGATTTGAAGAAATTTGAACCTAGCGTGGGTACATCTAGTGTATTGATGTGACACTGTCCTCTTGGTGCTGGCAAACCACCTTGGACCCACCCCCAAAATATACGTTGCCTTATCTTCGAAGCTTGCGGGTTATTCATACCTGAATATCATCTCGCCGATTTAGTGACCCGTGATCAAGTCGTGTGCATCACCAAGACACTGTCCAAAAGAAACTGAAACTTACTTCGTTTACAGTTCATATTTACCATTGCATCGTGCATAAAAATTAGAACTGAGGTATTAAAAAACAAAATAAAATTAAATAATAAAGAAAATAACAAGTGAAATTAAACGGCAAGTGGCAAGGAATGTAGTGTACAAAGGGAAAATGAGAAATGATTATCTTACATCAATGAAAAGGTATGAGAACAAAAAAAATCCCAAAAAAGAATGGGAAAATGTTAAAAAGTTTCAGATATGTTTTTAACTCGGGCCCTAATTTTCAATTACTTATTCTAGGATTTGTCTCCAATTAAAACAAATTACCTCCAAGAGAGAATTTCAATGGAAGAATTAATTCCTATAGAGTTTGATTATACACATAACTCCATAAATGCAATGTCAGTTAATTGAGGATTTTCTGCAGGGAAGTTTGAAGACTGGAAATTTCGCATTTTATTACAGATTCGCTAAAATATCATTTCGAATTTAGTTCCACTTGTCATTTCATTGTTTACACCTTATAATAAGCTTCCACTTCGTAATTACTCCAATCAGTCAATCTGAATCAGTATTGTTTCTCGTCTTTTGCATTTTGATCACTGAAAGGTTGGGGGGTGGTTGCTTTTATTACACCGTTTGCATCAAAACCCCTTAGAAGTCATAACCTCGAGGAAACATAGTAGCTCATCTCTATACCCTAGCTTGGGAGATATTTCGTCGATAGAGCAATTAGGTCAGTCTCTTCGGACCAGCCGCGTACTTTTAGTATTGGCATTGTGCTTGTTATTTAATGACTGTTAGATATTTTAACAATTTTATTTGAGAGATGCAATGAGGCAATTCAAAGAGGATAGGTTTGCTGTTGAACTTTGCTCCCTTTGGCTGAAGGTTTTTGGGTGTTGACCCTACCCAATATTCTCTAAAGAACTACTATTTCATTCTCATTATCTGCCCCTTGTTTAGCAGTTAAAAACACGTCCCTATCTTTTTGCTATTTGAAAATCGCTTATTTTTATAGTACTTCAAGGCTAGCGCAAAAAGTCGTTATCCCTGATGCGGCTGCGAGGCCGACATTATCTTCACAGATTTGGTTCGGATTTGTGCAGTAGCCACATACAATAATCAATATTTCAGCAAGATTTGTTCCATCATAGACGGATCTTTTTGAAGTGATTTTGCAGAATCGCCAGAATCTTAATGACCTGGATTTTTTGGACACCATTACTGATAATTGTTTGTGCGAAATTTCGATCAAGTAAACGTCCGAATTTACGTACTGAAGCTTGCATTCTTCATAGGTCATTCCAGTTATAATGCAGAATTTTCTTTGAAAGTGGCTGAATATCTAAACGTCATATGAAGTCAAAAAAACACTTTTGTCTTACTGTATAACATAAAAATTGACCACTGCCGAGCTATGAGCACTGCACTTTTGTCAGTTCTTCGAAATCAGGGGCTTACAGCGCTTATTTGAATTCGGATGTCCATTTCTGTTTTAAATGGCACTTATCAAATCGCTATGGAAAAAAATTGAAAGTGCACATAAGTAGCTTACAGTTAAGTGCGACGTTTTTTCATTAAGAATTTTCGACTTCGTTATGTTTCCCAAATAATTCTCAATTTTTAGTTGCCAGTCATGATGCAAATGATCTAGAATAAAGCTTCGGGTCGGAAGCCTACTAAAATTGACCTTGGGTCTTGAGCCTCACAGTTTTAAAAAGAAGCATTTAAGAGATGGACCAAAATTTATGAAAGTGCTCTTGATGTCTCGTAGTTTTTTTTTTTTCAAAATTTCAGAGATTTGCATTTCAAGAAGTTTGGTAAATATGTATGTATCACAAGAACCGCAAGATATGATTCCACAAAATAACAGCACTTATTATTTCCTCCTGACATTCCATTTTTTGAACAGATATGTATAATTTATTTTGATGGAAACTAATTAATTAATGACTTCAGGTGTTGTAATGTTTTGTTCTAGCTTAAAGGGTGCTACTGTGCATCAAGGCATAAGTTTCTGAATTTCAGATGTGGCTAATACAAAAATCTGCACGAAACAAATAACTAAGGGGTTAGTGAATCAAAATTTTACTAAACCAAGCAAACAAGAGATTAAGGAAGCATTCGCCAGCCCAATTTGAATGAAACTGTTGTCATTTTTTCCACTCATGATGAGCTCATTTAGCAATCGAATCGTTTAAAATTTTGCTTAAAATCATAACAAACTAAAAAAAGTTGGAAGAACTGTGTGGAATACTTCAAAAAATTCTGTACTCATTAGCGTACATGGTGAATAGATAGATAGATTTTAATAAGGAGGTGGCAAATATTTGTGAATTTGAGGAAATACATCATTTTGAATTGTAATTTTACGCTCTGTTGAGTTTAAACCTTTCAGTATCTTAATCCTACTTCTTCAATTGATAGAGAACAATTGCAATTAGCTGAGAAACATCTTGTTTACACAAGGCGCGTCCTGATTTACATAAATACTAAGAAATTGAAGTAACGCAAATTCAGTTTGGATTAGCAAGTATTTTAAATACAAACAAGACTACATGCCTTAAGAGCATCCTGAATTGTAAATTAACATTCTCGTATGGCAGTTGGAATGAAGATCTGATGTGGATGTATCATGAATTCAAAACAACTTTGGCTGTCTATTTTTGCAGCAACGTAGAAAGACAGGATTCAAGTTAAAATACAAAATCTATTTATGCCTCGAAGTAATATAACAGCAATGCTAAGATGTTATGGCGGTAGTTTCAGCGTAGGAGAAAACTTAGGCAAAAGTAATGTACTTTAGGAATTCAACTAAATTTTATTCTTAGGTCTGTTGTTCTGCTCTGAATGCAAAATTGTACTATCGTGAAATCACTTCCTAAATTTGAACAGTAGGTCAAGCGATTCCAATAAAGTTGTAGCTGATGATGCACCATTCAAAAGCTGCCATTTTCAACAGCTGCAAATGATTTCTTTGAGGGGTGAAACATTTAATAAATTACCAAAACAAAGTTCTTCCAACTCCAAATTTGACGAAGAGTTATGAAGGTACTCATAATTCAATTGAAAAACATGTCTTATGTAACAGACCAATTGAAAAAAATGCCATTTAAATAATACCATGATATTAGGCTCAAGGTTTTATTTACGTAATTATGAAAGTCCCTTTCAGGTAAAACTATGAAGTGCTCTATCTCTTAGGGAGCAGCTAAACTCTGCTTGTCATATTATCATCAGGCTAGCATTGTCCATTCATTTACAGTCCTGCTCAGAGTCGTTCGTAAAGGAAAGCGGCCTTATTACTACGGGACTTCAAGAAGGTTTGGATGAATGAATCGACCAACTGTACAGGCAATTTCACAGAAAATGGATATTTCCCTTCCCATATCCAGTCTCACAGTCGTTTCTTAGTTTAATAAATGGTTTTAATCAATGTTATGTCTGAAAGGCAAAAAATATAGTGTATTCGAAATATTTTGGCCATTTTCTTTAGGCAATATTTACTGCAATTAATGAGTAGTACCTATATTTATTCTGTTAAGGAGAGGTGATTTTGATGTATTTTTTAGGTATCATGGATTAGCATTATACGGTGTATATAGTTCCTTTTAGTCAAAAACTCCATTCTTCTGAAATGAACTATTGCTATGGTGAGGTCTATCCTTAATAATTCACCTTGATCCTATGTTTCTCCGAGAGCTTTGTTTGTTTTTATTCCCAAATATTCCGTCTAGTTTTGCATATTTGTATCCCTTTCATGTCCCAAAGCATTGGCCAACCAATGGTGAATGCTTGAATGCCTTCAATGCTCTCCGTATCTGTTTCGATGTCTGTATGCAAATGTTTCATACTGCTGCTTCTGTTTTCATTATTACTTTTGGACTTGCAGATTGTTCCTCAATAAACTCTGGATTATGGTTGTGGCATGGAATAGCAGTTAAGCTGGCAAATTTCTACCTTGTATTGAACATTACAAAAAATTGAGTTTAAGAGTTGACCCACTATAAGTCTGTTTTTATTACTAATGAAGTCATTTGCTCTGTGTAGCGCATAATTATTTGTTTAAAATGAATCATTTTATTGGCTCAGAGTACTAACATTGCGGTTAAATTTTAAATCGAAACAACATAGTAAGAAATAAGAGAAAGGCTATTTTATATCACTTCGGATTATTTGATTAATTTGGTGAAGAAATGGTTAAGACAAGGTGCTTTTTATAATAAAGAATCCGAGACACAGTAGTTACAACTGCACTTCATCCTTGGGTAGGAAGAACAGATGCCATGCGTTTTGCTTTTGCCCTATTTCACATTTGTATTTTGCTTCATATTTCACATTTCATATGATAAGCCTTGCATGTTTTCCTACTATGTTAGTATTTGATTATAATATAATAAGTCGGAATCAAGTTCTATAAATGAAGAATATCGTAGATCCAGCTGTGATAAGTGCATGAAGCGCTAACGATCTAGGTTTGAAAACAACTTGAATTTCAATCAACTAATTGTTAATTAAAAATATTTATAATCATGGAAATTTGCAATTTCAAATAAAGTACTTTGAGCGAATTTTATAGTGGGTGTCATTTTGCATCAAGTAATCACTTTATAAGGTGTTAATCATGTTCTATAATCTTTAAATATTAAAAAATCAAAAAAGAGTAATGTATATTTAAATAATCGTCATTGTTGCCCTATAAACAAAGTGAATGGGATTCATTATTACCGGCATTTGCTTAATGGGGCAGTCACATTTTTATCCAATCTGCCGGATAGGAATGATCATCCACCGAACCTATAAAATTAGATCGTGCTAGCAGAAGTACAACTCCCTACAGCCTGGCAAACGAGGCACGACATAAATACCTGGATTCATGGTCTTAAACCGGACTGTGGAAAGCGTGTGTATGTAGCAGCGAATGGAAAGTTGAAAAAACTTGGAAGAGGATTGAAGATTGTCCGCAACTACGAAGTTGAACTGCTACCTGTACGATTAAACCATGCCAGAAAAGTGACTAGAGGAACAGAGACGTCGATAAACGCTTTTACTGTCTTCTGTGTTAACTGCTATAAGCTACATTTAGTAAAAGTTATTTGACTTCTGTTATACCCCCAATAAGTCCCTAGGGCTTGTCCTTATGGGTGTCAAATAGCAATGCAAATAAAAGTTGTTGAAATTTAACAAACTCAGTTGGCCTACTTTGTAAGTCTTCTCGATTCAACAACTTAAACTTTGATAATTTACTGCACAAACTTCTGACTTTACTCACAAACATCGTTGTCTGTAAGTGCATAAAAAAACAATTGCTGCTTGGCCTGAATTGCGAAATAAATGACCAAATTATTTTAAAATGCTGATTGCAGACTAGATGTCTCATTGCAAATAAGCAGTTCTATTTATTCTAACGGTCCACATTTATTAAGTATACATTTGTCAAAAATACGACAAGGTGCCGTTAATGAACAGAAGTTACTTGGGCTTACAGATTTTGGAGCCTTTGTATCGGATTCAAATTTGGTAGTTACCATATACAGTTTGCTGCTAATCGTTTAGCACTAAGCAAATGGTTCCATTGTTACCATGACCTTCTATAAGGTCCGTTCTATTCGGCATTAAACCGTATCCTATTATACTTGATTTGGCTTATTCTGTTGTCATTTTCTCAAATTATGAAAAGACACCATGTAAGAAATCAAAAAAATCTTGTATGTGGCATTTACTGCATGGCTTTATGTGGTGAATAGTAATAGTTTTAGGAGAAATGCTAAAACTCATCGAAGGTGTATAGTCCATTGAGAAAAACACATATACAACTGAACATTTATTAGACTTAAGCATTTTTTTTTCACTTAATTTCAAAAAATTTCTGGTTATTATGTTGTAATAGACCTCTCAAAAACTTGAATTGTTCTTTATCAAAGTTTAATAAACTTTGAACCGTAGCTTTATCTTTCACTGCATTAAATAGCATTCTGTTTATTATCAGGTTTTAAAACTTCCATCACTAATGAAAAAGCAGTGGAGTAAGGAAAACAGCGATTATTGCTAGCTGTATATAGTCCCCGCATCATTATGTAATACCAGGTTCCCTCCGAACTGGCTCTTCAACACTGTTCTGTTCTCTTTCAAGAAATTTAACCCTGTCCTTGAGCAGGATCTTGTCCCAATTCTCCTTAGGTTGATCACTTTTAAGCCCCTCTGACAGGCTGCTCCACACACGACTTTCCCCATAAGAAAAGAAATATGTGGTCACCGTTAGCAATTGATCGAATCATTTAAATCTTTATTCTAAAAATTTGATGAACTAACTAAGTTGTCTTATTTCTATTTCACTTTTAGGCAGTAAAAGACCAAAGAAATAATGCCAGATACAAGCCAACGTCTTATTTTTTTAACGAACAATTGCTTTTTTGTAAATTGGAAAGATATGGCATTTTGCATTTCTCGTTCAATCAAGGCTTCACTTTTAAATTCATTTAAATGCACATACAAACAAAATTGAGAGTTGCTGAAATTACTTAATTTAAAAGAACTCAAATTAGGAAACATTAAATGCTTAAAATAATTGTATTTTATTGACTTAGTCTTAACAGATGACTGATAAATATTTTGATTCATTAGCTAAATTACTTCTCTTGATTGCATGCACCTTATTGGTTCATTTGTTTAATAAATAAATGTATGCATGGACTGCCCATAAAGAGGGGTTCAATTCTATTCCCTCCACCAATTAGTATCAACTGGGCTAATCATAAAATTCATATTTCGTTTTGTAGTTCAGCAACTACTAAAACAAATCTTTTCAGAGAAACTCAAGTGAACTTCAAGCAATCAACTTTCAAAATTATTCTACATGAGTTTTTCTTAACAATTTGCTGCACTGATAATGTTGCGACGATGGTGGTTCACATACCAACTTGTATCTTTTACAATCCTCTCGTTAGTGCAGTTGAGTCGTCATCGCGGTAGCTATAATGAAAGAAGGCCAAGCCCAAAAAAAGATATTTAGTGGAAAAGAACGGTCCTTATATTATCGACTTTCCGGAATCTATTACGCACAGTATATTATCTGAATTTCTTCACTGCTTCTTACACGAAATCTTATCAAATAAGGGTGTTATTTAATGTCTTATCAAGCGCCGCTCACTATTTAGTTCTCAAGCTTACTTTCCAAACAATTTGATATCGTTTTGCAACCAATTTAATTCAGGCGATTGGTCAAACTTATCTTTAAAATATTTGAGCGGCTAGTCTATTTATTCATGTACCAAGTTGCTTCAACTATCTGACTTTGCCCTGCTCTCCCTGAGCAAGTAGTGTACCTCTTAACCAGCAGTCTTTTATGCGTTCTCTTCCCTGAAATTGCCTTATAAAACGCTCTTTTTCCCAGCACACTCCATAATATTGTTTTTATCAAACTTATGAGGCCCCTCAGTCCAACTTTAATCTCCCTGGAAGACTCAGTTTTTTGTGGTTGAATGGGCTGCCTAATGTTAAATCATCTATAAAATCCGTTGCTGTTTAACGGTATTCAAAATCTTTTAAAGCTGAGAGAGAATCCGTTTAGCAATTTTGATAATTAAGTAGCGATTATCGCTATGCTAAAACTAAACTTATTGCATAATATCACTATCGGTTACTGAGAATTTAATAAAGACAAATTTTGGTAAAACGCTGCTGAATTGGGGAGGAATACAAAAAGATCTTCGATTGTAAACCAACTGATTTGTTTTCATCAAATAGGAAGCAAAAGTGATCATTTACCTTGCATTTTTGCCACAGAACCAACAGCTAAGGAGGCTATTCCGCCTGTCGATGGGAAGATATTGCAATTAAACTTTGTAACCAACTGGTCGAATCATGTTAATAATAAAATTTACTTCAAAATATTCGGATTTAATAGGAGTGGGTCTGAGAATTGTTGATGTTTGTCCTCGTTGAATTCATGATGGAATGCGACTTTTGAAAAGTGTGCGTCGGGACTAAGAATGACTCAAATGGCGATCGGCAACATTTGTTCTTATCTATACCAACTTTCAACACTTCACTGAGGCCTATTGCAGCGTATCGGAGACTCTTTAGTAGCGTAATTCTGCTAGAATTTGGTTATCCAAAAACTGAAAGTGACCTCCTTAAGTATGTTGCTCTTATTAACCTTTTTGATTGCTAGAAGCAATTATTTTATGCAGTCAATTTCATTATGTTTCACTACTCTTGCACGTAACGCTTGAAGTGAGACGTTTCAATTAAGGAGGGTGTGATGATCTTGGTCCGATTTTCCGGTTGATTTATTTAAGCACTTGCCTATTAAATCAGTAGATGAAAGTTGTTAGCAAACTAGAAGCAGCCGCCCAGAAATGAAGTTTCTTTTGCTGAAGGTCAATCTTTACCCTTAATTATACTTCAATATAGATTAAGGTTATATCAGTCCCACCTTGGCTCATCTGGCCTAACTCATTTCAGCTGTAGATCGGTGGAATCTACATTGCTATGAGATCCTTAGTAAATACGATCGGTGAGAACTATAATTTTGCGTGTTGTATAGCATAAAACCCTATCAGATAAACTTGTTTATGGAGCAATTTAGCCAATCCTTAGCAGTAATGAAATCACTAGCCATCTTTCACAGGTAATCAATTTGGTTCCTATTCCCTTTGAGTTTACGACAATCAAACAATCAGTTTTAAATTGAGATAATAGGCCCTGGGTATGGCCTCTATAAGTCAAAACAATGATTTCATACTCAAGAGCAGAGTCTCCTTCAGGAGGCAAATAAGTAGGATAGTGCATAATAGGCCTGTTCTTCTGTAAATAACAAATCGCTTGCTTTAGCGAGCAAACTGTTTACTTTTGAGCACAAAAGGATACGAATCATTGAATCAATCATTATTTCAGTTCAGAATAGAAGAACGCATTTTCAGATTCTTTGAGATGCCCGTCGAGGGAATAAAAATATCGAAGACAGAGCAAATCTAGAAGGCTTAACAGTTTCAAGAGTTCGTCAGCTAATGACGACTAGTGTAGATACGTTAACGTATTTCCGCCATGCTTTGGTCTTGGCATAAGGTTAAATTCTGTCTAGATGCAATAAACAATTTTCTGATCTTTTCGTTGAAGACAGTATTTGAGGAGATAAAACTGATAGTGTCCGAAGTTTTGAGGCACCCGTGTGCCTCGTTTTATTCACACTTCGACAACAGCTACTTCTCTCTTCGAAAGTACCAGGTGAGAGTTTTGTCCATTTTTTTATCTGCCCGTTTCAGATTTCAGAAGATTTGCTGACTGGCCTGTACTCTTAGTTTAAATTAAATTTTACAAGTTAACAAGTGATAAGTTTACATTGCAGTACTAATAAGAACATGCAGGCCTCTATTCACAGAAATTTATCCTGAATCTACCCAGGATCACTAAGGCTCAGATCAGCATTTACTGATGCAGTTGATTTGTTTATGCACTTAGTGATACCGAGTAAAGCTCGCCAGCCAAGAGAGTATTGCGTATTAGCAATCGTTGTATTCATTAACAAGAGGTTTCCAAAATGGCACTACATGTTTTGTGAACATACACTAGCAACTGCGTAGAAAACGTGCTTTTTTAAGGTTAATAAGTTACCAATGAAGTGAGGAAATCTTGTTTGGATAAACGCCAAAAATATCCGATCACTTACCGCGCACAAATAGCGTTCGCACAAACGAAATTCACTTGTCTACTTTGAATGAATTAAAAATTATTGCGTCCCAGAGATTGCCTCCAACAGCAGCATCTCGGTGTCGAAATACATCTGATCAAAAAACTGTTGTACATAAGATCATTCAGTATTTTCTTATACTGAAAGAATGATACTTTTCTCAAGAGCCCTCTTGTTCTCCATCACGATCCCTCTTTTGGCCTTTAAACAGCCTCATCATTTGACTCCCATGAAAATCGGTAAGACTGAATTCTCGCTCGAGTGCTTCAAGAGTATCAAATTACCATGTAAACATAGATGATGCTTATAGCAAAGTGCTAGGACTAAAACTACAAAATTGTTTACAAGGTAGTTTCTCCTGCTCAGTTAGAGATCTCATCTTATATTGTACGTCGATAGTTAAGCTATTGAATTTGCAAACGAAGGTCCCCATCACTTCTGAAAGGTAATGGACGAAATTCAATACACAGCCAAAAATGCATGTTGATTTCCATTGAAATCTATGCCAGATCGCTTTTGATTTGTAGGTTTCACCGAACCCAAAGCTTCCGTATGTTCTCAGTTAACGTATCCGAAAATGCGCCTCATCCACTGAATTTAACAGGTATGCCTCATAAGTGAAATTAAATAATTAAAATTAAAAGAAAAGTGCGCTCCATCATTTGAAGAGTTGAATTTGGAATCAGAACACTTGAAGTGACGATTTAGATCGTTACAGTGCACGTGACTTAGACAAACATAGCAATGTGAAATCGAGAATCCATTTTTTAAAAACAAAAAAATGTTTCAAAACTAACCTACAGAATATTTTTAGTCCATAATAGAATAACAAGATCCAACTCATCTTTGAAAAATTCTTATTTAAGGTACTCAAAACAAAGTGCATCAATGAAGATCTGAAATGAGACATTGACGCAGAGAGGTACATAGAAGAGCCATGAAATGAAAATATATTGAGTGAGACAGACACCGCTTTACCAAATTCGAGTAGATATAAAACCTGCGTGGCTCAATTTAAGGAATCAGTGGATCGGTGAAAGGTTTGATTGCTACTTTATTAAGCACTAGACCTTTCTACCTCAGCCGTTTTGGATTAGTTTGAGATTGAGCAGGAACTGCTTACCAACAATAGTCCATGCTATCATAATTCAAAAGAGGCTTGCAATTAATACATAAAAATAATTCCTTTGAAAAGGTAATTAATGGCACATTTGAGTTAGGTTATGATTAGTGTACGTCATTTATTAATCAAGCTAACAAGTTCCTCAGAAAGATGTACTTTTGGTCAAAATGTTTGAACCTGAAAACTACAGCAAAATTGCGTTTACTTTAGTAAAGTCGATTAACCATGGTTTTTCCTTGCCCAGGTATGGGTAATAGAAGAGCAGAGGGGATCACTTTACTGAAAATTGCACTCGTTACTTCTAAAAGCAATGGCGCCATGGATACTAGATGAGCATGCGGTGATGTTAGAGAATACAAAATTTTAATGGAATTCGTTAATTCTCTCTTGGCCTGTTGTCGGCACCGCGAATTTTTGAGTTCATTTGGGGTACTGAAGTGAATCGGTTTGTATTCAGTTAGTTATCCATTTTTCTAAGCTATAAAGTGGCACAGGTTATTGTCTTTTAAATAAACGGTTTTAAGATCTGCTTACTTATAATTTTTGAAGATACACTCAAAAAGTAAAGAGTAAACGTGGTGCGGTTTATTGTTTGTATGACTGAACGCACTCGATTCTTTAGATATAACTATAGTATTGTGGATGAGCATTGACGAAGGCATTTATAGAGATTACAGTAGGGACACAATAAAAGCTGTCGAATGGCATGCGTCCAAAGTACTTGCTTAAGAATAGCAGGCAACTTTTTGGTGAATTAGAACTCGAGCTTAGACACACTTTAACCTTTGATGAAATAAATGTTGGACGTCTTAAGATTTTATTTTACATACTTATAATTCAAAATTTAATCCCTAAAAAATTACTTTAATACACATGCTTAGCATGATTATGACCATGAACCGGTCCCTCTCTACATTCGTGAGACGGAGGTAATCATACTATTCTTTATTTATCGATGATTTTACTCATGTCCAAAAGAACCCCAATTCTAAGAAGTAACGTTTGCAGTCACTCAAAATTTTCCTGGACACAAAAAATTGGAATCCCTCCAAAAATGTCAGAATGCATTGTCTTCATGATTCCGCTTTATTAAAGACCATCCTTAGAAAAGCTCTGCCGATCTACAGTCATTTTCACTTATTTGGTGTTTTGGAAAAGTTGTTAAAAATCTAAGGTTTATAGATAAGTATTTAAAAGAACTTTGGTTAATTCTAAATCAAAGCATTTGCCTTAAATAAAGTCAAAAGAGAAATTATAAATACAGCATTCACTCACTGACCTCCAGGCTTATCAAATCTGCCCATCGGGCGTAGCGGAGGCTTGAAGACTGTTTGTCAAGATGCTTTGTAAGCACTTTAATCAAATTAAAATATTTCCTAAATGCCAAGAAGTTCACATGAACCACTCGAAATGCTAAAGTTTGTTAACTGTTGAAAATAAAACAATATAGAAAGTCAAATCCACAAATTGAAATTGCTTGTATTAATAAACATTTTCTAGCCTTCACTTCAATAGAATTAATTTAACTTCAGAGGCATTTACAAAAGTCTTTGTGTGCGTATGAGTGCATCAAGAACTTAATAGCCTCGACATAGTCATCATTTATTCTGTCAACGCTTTTCACTGACCTGAATGACTTAGGCGAGTGGCGCAATCTTCTCAACAGACAAAGTAAAGCACATAGGCCAAGAAATGGTTGCTGCTAAAAAATTCTGAGCGCAAAGTAGCGCAAGAATCTTGAAATCATAAATCTATGAAAAAAGGGATGAAGCATATCCACAACTGCAAGGTTCACTATTTATACCTCATGCACATTCTGGTTGAGCACAGAAGACTTAGTTCTCAAGTTATTAAACCCTTCTTTATTGTTAAAGCTCTTAGTGTCAATTTGACTGAAAAAATGAAATAAAAATGGTTGATTTCTATGTCTTACATGATTTAATTGAACTTCAATGAATATTAGATGGACTAGGTCCAAACTAATCTATTTTCAACCTTTTTTAACTTGGTAAAATAAGAAATTAAGTAACCTTTAGATGATTTTTACCCATTACAAGCTCGATGCGCAGTTTAATTTGCCTTAGAAAAGAACGGTAATCCATCATAATATAAGCAAGTTAGTGAAAAGATTGATAAGCTGTAATAATATAAGCAACACCTAATGAATAGAATATAATTTGACACTGATTTTATTGAAACCAAAAAATGACAAATTAATTTAAATCCATTAAATACGTTCATTTACCACTCAGTTTTTGGCTCCAATGTTTTTATAGTGTTAATCATAGCAACAAAATAAAGACCTTTGTAGTACCAGTCAATCAGTTGAGGAATGCCAACTACGTGATTTCATGACGGCATGTAGCAAGAGCTGATTGGATACTGAGCACGAAGCAATGGTACTCTGAGACCAAAGTGCAGATTTTTCTGCACTGACTTTGCACGCTCAACAGAAATGGGTAAGTTCAGCTTGAAATTGTACCTTATATACTGCATTCTAATTTTAGATAGAAAGAGCAAATCATATAAGTCAGAAGGTACGGAGGTTGAAATCCACTTTAATATCAAATTTTCTGAGTTTTATTTGGTAAAAAATATGTTAATTTTAGACGCATGCAATAGATGCAACTCATGTTCTTGTGGTAAAAATTCATTGTTAATGAAAGCGCATAATACAAGGAATTGTATTTAATTAACTTTATACTTTGACAGGACGGTACACAGCCAGGGAGGCGATTGTCAAATGCTCTCAAAGGACTTATGTTACTCTGGACTATCCTCCAGGTTTGTGCATTAAATAATTTCTGTACACCGAAAAGTGGTTTAATATTTGTCTTTATGGCTTTTTAAAGATACTCTTTTTCCAAACATCCCATCTATTTAGTTAGGACTGGACCACCAATACAGACTCGAATGCGAACAGTATCACAAATTACGCCTCGTCGTCCTCGTAAGTCGCAATGATTTTACAAGAACCCACTTTTTTTCCGTAATGCAAATTTGTAAAACAAATTGTGAACAAGCTGACTGTGCCTTATTCTTCATTAAGTTAGTCCAAGCTCAACAGTAACGGAAGGCTGTTCAACTGCCGAGAGCAGTGAGTATATATTATTACTGAAATTAGCGCTTCATACTGTGCACTGGTGAAAGATTTACATTCGATTTGCTTTTTTTTTTATTTTTTTGTCTAGAACCACGCTATTTCCGGGAACTTTATCCTAGTTATTACCCCGTGAGATGTGAGTCGCCAATGTATTTTTAGATTTTTTGTAAAAAGCAACGAATTGTATCCCACCATGCATTTTTTTCTCTCTCCAATAATAAATCAAATAATCATTAATTTCAACATTAGATTACGGAACTGGTCCGGGCAGGATGGAGGCGACGATCCATCCCTATATGGGCATGTGAAGATATCTACCTTTATACTTGAAGAAATTAAGTTCATTTTCCCAATTTCGCTTGTCACTGACACCAGTTTATGGACCAGTCTTAGGCCATGAACTAATAAAATTCGAAGCCTACTTATTCTAAATTAGATCAAGGACTTGTGTTTGTCCCTACAATATGTTATGGAGTTATTTATATATTTTTAAGAGTTTCGGTAATACCTTGCTGCCGTCATAGTAGTAAATAACACTTCCCATAAGATGTATCATAGAAGGGATAGCTTTCTGGAGAAATTTATTCATCAAAAGGTTAGCAGCCAAAAATAAAGCTACCCGAACATAATCAGACTGGCTTGACAGGGTGCTGAGCTATGCTTAGCCATATTTCTTCAAAATTCTAAGCCATCGCTCAAAATTACGGTGGCGAACGGAAAGAGTAGCGAAAAACTGTCTGAATTCATCCTCGGATCAGAACTGCTAGAATCGGTCTTAGGATTCTCTCTTAATACAGTGTGCATTCGACTCTATTCAATGGTTCAGATTATGTAACCAAATGGTTGAATCATCAATTTCGCAAACCATTTTTTCTCCTCAGTTTGATTAAATACAACTGATCCGATTTATTTATTGCGCATAGTTCTCTTGGCCAATCAAGAATCGGCATAAGACTCAAACGTGTTGAATTGGCCAATCAGTACTGAGCACACGAAAACAAAACAAGAAACACTGTTATTTTTATCGTCAGCGGTGAAATCGTCAGTATATTTGAAATGACACGCATAATTTGATAAAAAAAGTATGTAGCCGCAACAGATTTTTTGGTGTATGAACTCAAATATTCGTTTGAATGATTACAAACATGCAACTACATTCCTTTCGTTGGCAATGACAATGAACGACAGTGTTTAAAAGCAAATCAATGGTGGTAAATATGCTACAAGAAGATGGACATGTCTGTAACGAAAACAATGCCAATTACATAAGACCCTTTTTCCTCAAATTCATAAGTGTACCTGTCAAGTTCAATAGCGATGGGAATGCGGCAGAAAATAAGAAAAACTTAAATGACAGAATTCCGTAGGTTGATTTGCATCCTCACAAATTGCAACTTGGCTAAAATAAATAAAAAAATACACAAACTAAATAAACAAAATATGCCATTTTTTGATAAATTTATTTTAGTTCATGATTGGTGACTGAAAAGTTGAGTCGTGGATCAAAAGGCGTTGATGGGTGAAAATTAGCGATTACTCAGATAACGGCCCTGACCACACATTACTACTAAAATGTACTAGTAAAAATGATGTGGCTTTGAACAGCAGAACCCTCTTAACGACAATGCGATTGAAAATGTGAGAATAAAGAGAATAATCCTATTTTTCTAGTATTATGACTTCTCCTTTGCCACTATGATCGATTCTCTGTTTGTTCTATGATGTTTTTCGTCTCTGGGTTGTTTATTTTCCCTCAGAGTAAGTACGAATTGATTGCTGCAACTTGAGTATTTGCAGCATTGAAACCGAAGACATTATCATAGACATCTAATATCACAAATTAAAAAGAGTAGCTATTCACTAATTAGAACTCAGATTCAGGTCTAGCTGCTGTGATTATAATTTCTTTAACCTTCAATAACTTTACAAGAAGCATTCTCTTTATGTCTAGACTTCAGGTAGTCAATCCCACTCTCTAACTCCACGTGATGGCCACCAGAAACCTCAGAGGCAACTCTGAATGCATTATTATGCCATCGAAAACATAGCCTGAGTCCATCAAGAGTCTCTTAATCAATGTACGATGTAATACCTGGATTCACGGTCTTAAAATTAGATTATGGAACGTGCGCGCCCACAGCAGTGAATGGAAACTCCGCCGAATTGTCGAAGAAACTTCTAGTAGGGGTATGGGGATTGTTGCGTTAACGGAAACTCGAAACTGCGCTTTCTTCAACCCTGGACATAGTGAAAGCTCTAGACCGAATGGTGGGGTCGCCGTTTTGGTCAAAAAGTACATAGAAGCTGAATTTATACCCTGTCTCAAATAGACATTCCACATTAACACTTCGAATTGGAGTAGTAGAAGTTGGACTGATGGGATGCTATGCTCCGACCGAGTCCATGGAGGATGCAATGGTTAAAGAATCCTTCTACAAACTTGTGTCCAAAACCTATAAACTACCCCTCTCCAAATATACACAAATGATTATCCTTTCAATTGCAGATTTGGCTCTGATGCCCGTAACATTGGCGCCAAACTAGTCGGTCCATTTACAGATCGAGAAGCCACCACAGGGAAAGGACTAAGGCTAGCAAGCCTACGCCAAAAGTTTAATTTAAACGTGATGAAAACTTTCTTTCGGAAACCAACTTCTCGAAGATTGGCTTGGTACCATTCTACAGGGAACGGTGTTATTCTTGACTTTGTTCCGATAGAAAAGGTCAAATCTATTCCTCAGGAGTGATATACGAGCTTCTAGAAAGGCAGATGCCAATTCTGATCACTGCCTGCAAACAATAAGCTTCAAGCTCAAATCACGTATTAGAAGGCGGTTAGGAAAAAGAAAGAATAGAACTTTGGAAGAAAGTATAAACAATCAAAAGCAACTGTGGCAACTGCCTAAAGGCATTGAAAAAATAAGAAAATCGAAGGAAACTTACCAGGACCACCTCAAAAGGGAACTACATCAAGACAATTTGACATCTGCCGCCAAAACAACAAGGTAAAAAGCTAAGCGAAAGAAAAAACAGATGGTATACAGCTATCTGCAAGAAGTGAGACAGAGAATTTTTTTTACAAAAGCAGTTGAGAACAAACTGGCTCTCAAGTCCTTCTCAAGAAACGCTCATCAGGTGAACAGCCTGATTCGAAACTGGAAAAAGGCATATCAAAAAGAGAGAATAACCTCGAAGAGTCTTCATGCTATTGAAGGGCATAATAAAGGGAAACTCCTCATGGAAAACACAAACCTCAAGGATTCTAGTCAGATCGAAAGATCTGCTCGCACTCTACAAGGAACTGTTCAAGGACGGAACCACCGAAGAAATTAAAAACTATGATCTTCTACCAAGAAACTCCACTATTTCAATGGAGGAGATTGAGACTGCTAAAAGTAGACTAAACCCATACGAAATGGGATTAGATCTGAGTTATTGAAATAGGACGCTCAGTATCTGAATGCCTACCTAAAAGTTTTCAATGACTTCTACAATGGGATCACTCCAATACCTCGAGCCTGGATTGATGCAGAAGTTGTGTCTACAAGCGCATCAGTTTGCAGACAGATCCTACAAACTATAGATCAATCTTCCTTCCAGATGCATTAGATAAGTTACATGCATCTATTCTGTGCCAACGTTTGAAGCACCATCTTGCCGAATTACCCTCAAGAACCCAATTTTGATTCTGTGAAGGAAGATTAATCGAACAGGTTATACTTGGAGGAAGAACCATTATACAGAAAGCCATGGACCAGAAGCAGAAAATAGTGCTAGTGCTTGTCGACCTGGAAAAGGCCTTCGACTCGCTGCCTAAAGCTGAAATAATCAACCGAATGATAGATCTGGGCTGCTCTTGGCAAATGGTTCATTCAGTAAAGTCCTTGATGGACTCACCGATGGAGAAATTTAGGGGAACGAAGAAGTGCTTTGTGATGAAACGTGGTGTGAGACAAGGCTCAAAAGAAGGACCACTTCTTTCCAACCTAACCTTCCAACTTATATTGGATGAAGCCATATCCTCACTCAACGACAGTGCAGTTTAGATGATTGAGCCAAATAAGGTCGCAGCTGTCAGATTAATTGAGCTTCTGGCGAAAACGATCGAAAACAATCGAATTGGTGACGGTGACGATCAAACGCCTCTCGAAGCAGCAGGAATGTCATTCCGACGTGCATCTCACCTCGAATATCTTGGTTCAATAATTCAAGACACCAGAGCCAGACGGAGCAATGAAAGCAAACTCAGCTAGAGCAAGAAGGCACCTACTACGACCATTTCTGCGCTCATGAAGTCTCAACAACGCCTTAAAAGCAACTCTGCTGGGTATTTTTGTCGATCTTTCAATCACTTATGGATGTTCTACTATTGTCTTGAGAGTAAAAGATAACAATCGACTACAAGCAACGCAGAATACTGCTCGACGTATGATACTTGGACCGTATTCGCAAAAGACCAAAACTGTTGAGGAATTTCAAAATGAACTGCCGATGGGTATTATACAGGCAAAGAGGTTGAACCTATGGAAGAATTTGAAAAAGAACAAAGATGGCCTGATACTCTCCATCCTTGAGAGTAACTTTAAAAATGGGGGAACTAAGAAAGCCTTACAATTATGTAATTAAAGATGTGAAAGAAACATGGCAAGAGCATTCCGAATCATGCCTACTTGATCCAAAGGAAAGCCGTAAAGTTCGAAATGAATATTACACATCTAGATTGGTTGGAGAAAGGCAACGTGATATTGTCTGCATCATTGCAAATTGTCAAAGATTTTTCGCAACAACAAAGGAGATGCAAAGACACGTAAGATAAGATCATGGGGAAGAAGAACACAAAACTGAAGAGATACTAGACCTTAGACTAAGGCGCCCTCTAACAGACTGCTTTAAAAGATACAAGACTCAAGGGTGGCTAAAAAGACATATTAAGTACTGTCACTCTTCGATCAAAATCATACAAAAAGAGAAGCTAACGGAGAAGAGGAAAGAATCAGGCTGCAGTAGAGAAAGTAGAAAAACTGAACACGATGGGGGAAAAAAGATATAATGGAATGTAGGAAAAGAGACTGCGAAGAAAAGTCCAACCGCAAGATGAAAAACACATCTGCTTCATTACGGCTGTTAATAACTCTGACCCATACACGATCGCTAGAAGTGAATAATTGAATATGAATAAAAAGACGAGGACAACGAGGTGCTGCAAGAATTGTAGCAGAAGGATGAAATGTTACTGCACCACGAAACTATGGAGCCGAGGACGTCAATTTAACTGTTTCAATGCTGTGTGCAAGTGTTTAGTTGCTGTACAAGTTCTTGTATTTCTGTTGTACTCCCAATAAGTCCTTGGAACTTGCTAAGCGGCTGGAGACGAATAAAAAACAAAAAGCTATCAAGCAATCAAAACTCAGAATAAGGTCTAGTTGTTACAATTAGAATTTATTTAGCCTTCAGTGACTTTAAAAGAAGCATCCTCTTCATGTCTTACCTTCATATATGTCGCCTCAAAACCAAGGGTGAAAAAACAAGTAACTAAACCATCTGCTGGACTTGAGCCAATAGATGTCAGACTCGCAATTCTATGATTTGTTACCTAAAGTCTGTTCGATGGGATTAAAATAAAATTAGGTCAATGTCATGAGTTTTCTGTTGAAACTCGGCAAAACTTGTATCAAGGTAAGATGTGTTTGCCAATTGATCCTTTCATCTAAAATCACAGTGTTTATCCTTTCCAAAATCCATTTTAAATGTTAGCAATCAATTCCGAACAATTTCGACTTTGATTAAGAACTCAGAAGTCCCAGATATTCCTCTAAACTCACCTGATCACCTTATTTTCAGTTGCAAATAGTAATACGTCTAGAAAATCCTCCCATAGTCAATTTTAACGGAAGAATGAAAAAGGGCAGCAAGTCATTTAAATTGGCACCCTCCGGCCGATCTTAACCCTGCTGTTTTGAAGTTGTAAACATCGTGCCTTTGGGAGCTGGTAGCTGCAAAGGCTTCTAAAGTAACACGTTAATTTTTTTGAATCTGCCTTGATGTTGTTCAGTGACAGCAACAATTTTGTCCACTGAAGAGTTGCTAATGGATGCCGGTCAATCGGATGATTATACGAGCGAAAGCAGAAAAGGGGGCCATTGTGGTGTGGTCAAGTACGTAATTGTAGGTAGATTCAGGAGAGACTGTTGTATTTTATAAGGACACCTTTATTTGCTTAAAACGTCTTGCATTCTTTAAAATTTTTACCTATCCGAATAGTCTTTTGAATGAATTTTCGTTTGCCACTGGAAAATATTTGAAATTTCTTAGAACCTCTTTAAAAGCGAGAAGTGTGCAGGAACTAGAAATGAAATTTTGGGGCTTTGAATATTCTTAACTTGTTGTATCTGAGTCTCATGAACACGGTGAAAAAAAAATTTGCCGTATGAGTAATTAGCAATATCAACCTTATCTCAACCTTAGAGTGGGATAATGTCGTTTCCTTAGCAAAAACTTCAGCGGCAAATCGGTCGGAAGATGAACTAGTAGAATAAGGAAATAGCGAAAGGTCGGCTTGAATGAAAATTCTAAGATTTAAAGGGTTCGTGATAATTTATACAATGAAGCAACTTTCTGATGGGGCTAGATGATACCACACATGACAATTTCCCAAATTAATCGCTTGAGTTATTCTTCCAAAGTATTATTTACAATTAAGTTGCAGAATGTGAGAATGGCCTAAACATTTAGTTTCAACCCAGTTCAGCTACCGTTACTTTTATAGTACCTAGCCATTGTAGCTGTAATGGGTGCAGTTCCGAAAATTAGCCTTGGATATTCTAGACATTTAATGGAAATAGAAGTCTATACGTGCATGTTAAAATGCATTCGAGCTTGCGGTTAAAAACCGCTTTCTTATACAATAGTAGCACAGCATCCAATTATTAGGTTTTAAGCATTCCTGAGATTACCTGTAGTCTCGATTTTCGACAGAAAGATCTTTTATATGGAATACCTCAATACTGTACTCAACTGCTAACTTGAAAGAATTGATTCGTTAATTTTGAACTTGAATCAGTGGCTTTTTGTTTGGTTTAAGAGTACAGATAGAATATGAGAGGTTTTATGCTGGAAACCCGCTTGGGGCCGTTTTGAGTATTGATACAATAATGCTGACCTCTTTACAGCCTAGTTATCTTTTTCAGTTGGTTGACACATATCAGAAGCACTTAAAAAACGTTTTCCTCACCTTTCAGTGGTTTTTCAAGTGAAATTCTTCACCTCAGTCTCCAAACTCTCCACTGTTTTTCTGAGCACAGCAGCACCAAAATTTGTTTAAGAAGCTTAGGCTTTCTGATTTGATGAAGTGGATCTAGGCTAAGAATTTCATAAAACCAATTAAAGCTTCAGATTCTGAAAGATGCCTATTTTTACAAAATCCTGAAATTTCCAACCTGCCACAAGATGGCCTCAATCGTGAACACCGCCTGTTAGGTCTGCTTGATGAATTATATTTAGAGAGGCATCTTAGAATAACGATGTTCAAATTATGAAGTCCTTCATTTTCAAAGCGAAAGATTGTTTTACTGTGTAAAAAAGCATTTTATTGGTTAAAAAATGTTGAAAATAAAGCCGAAACTCCTTCAGTCCGATAAATGGCAGTTGACCAATTAACAGAGTTGAAATAGTACCTCGGACAAAACTGTCGAAAATTAATATAATCACCAGAACAGAGATTATTTCAGTTACTTAATACTTGACCTCTTCCCACCTAACAACGTATTCTACAGATGTTTCGCCGAGATTCACCAAATATAGAAACAGTTTGAAATAGAAGACCCATATAACGAGTGAAGAGATTCAGTTTCCATCAACTCGCAGTCCTGCAGTTTTAAGGTCAGCCTGAGGCCTCTTGTCAGGATTAGAAAGAACCAGTTATTCTCCACCAGCTGATCAATGCGCTGGATCAGTAGGCCTCATAACCCTTGGTGTCATCAAGTCTGCAACGCCCTTCTACGAAATCAGATTAGGAATGGGAATGAGCCTAGTGTGGTTAACTTAGTGGTTTTTCGAAGGCAAAGTTTTTGATGAATCTTTTTACGACCGCGAATATGATTGCATATTGCGAGAGAGAGACGCTTTTTTGAAGGCTTTATCTTTTCAAGCCCCACATCACTGTCGCTGTATGTTACGGTTTGATCTTAACAGATCAATCATATCACTATTGCAAGTGTCTTCGTGCAACGTTTGTTGATTTCTAAAGCTACAATCACCTTCCTTAACATATTTTGGCTTTTTTTAATTCAAACTCTAGCTGACCATTGCATTTCAGGCTAACTGCTTAATGCAAGTTAGTCACTGTCGTTAGAAGCACGCTAGGATGTGTCGGATATACCAAATGCATTCACGTCTTAAAAGTGTTGAGTTGAAACAAGAATCGATGCCTTATACAATTTCAACTTTTTGTCAAATTGGTAGAAACTTTCATTTACTTGATTACACGAGTATTTTAAATGTCTGCCCTTGTGAGGCAGTAGAAGAATCGGGAAAAGAAATCATTCAGGTCAGTAACCGAAGCTCCCCAGATTCCTTCACTATGGCAGTCTTATCCAATGTGGGAGATCATTGTGGTAACAAAATCAACTGTGCAAATGTTTCCTTCGTGTCGCCTCAGTGAGACTAATGGAAATTTCTTGTCATTGTGATTACTTAGCTAAGTGATGCTAATACTTCAAGCACATATGTATGGAACGCCATGTAGATAAGTAGGCATATCCTTTTTGGATCAAAACTTGACTGCCTCAAGTCTTTATTCGTGTAAATCACCTCCAAGCTAGAAAGCATCTCTTAACAGTTAAACAAATACACAGAGCCTGTTTCAATCTGATTTATACCAAAGCTTCTCAGTCAATAATACTCAATCAGGATTCTCATTTTACTGGTCAAATTAGTTGCTCAAAAAGGGCTCAACAAACAGTGAAATGGCTCTAAAACTCAGTGGAAAATCTTACTGTTTTCAAAATAGTTAATTCCTTAAAAAAGCTTCGCGAGATTATCTGTCCTACTATTTATCGTTAATTCGGGCTGCTGGATGTGGGAATTAAAAGGTTCATTAATAATGATTGACAAATCATCACCCCATAAAGTAATGTTTGCCAAGAGGCAAGCGTTAGTTATTTCAAACTTATTTATTCAGTGGGACTTAATGAACCGTTGCAATGTTATTGCTAAGATTTTAATAACTTCTCATAGTTATTTGAAAGGACACATGGCAAAATTCTACACTTCGCTTAGGTCTGCCTTTCGCGATCTCCCTAGTGGTCTACAATAGCAGTTTGACAAAAATAGATTTCTTGAAGTAATCGTCTGTACCAAATGAGACCTACACCTTCCACAGCTGTGTTCATTCGTAGCCCGTAATTATCTTCTGTTAGCTTTTTATTATTTGAGTACTTTTTGCACGTTTTTGACTTTATTGGCTCAATCGCGATCGTTCAAATATCCCGGTTCAGAGGGCAATGTATAAATTTTGAGAGGAATTGTCAAACATAGGCGTACTGTTATTTCACTTGTCTAATGATTTCACTGAAAGAATAAAAAACCATAAAATAATAGTTTTCATCAGGGTTCTCCATGTAGATTTACTGCGTACGCATTATCTAGGTGAGAGAACCCCAATTAAATTTGTAATAGAAAGATTACAGCCAAACTATAATTATTTATTTAGTTAGGAATTTGATTAGTTTGGTTCTCTTTGAACTAGAATTTCCATTTCTCAAGCGGTTAAGCAATAGGGCTATCCCGAGGCCACAAAAATCGGAGCAAAAGTGCAAAAAATCAATGAGAGCTAAATACCTCCCGATAAACCTCGCTTATTCAAACAAGAATGAAAACTTTAAACTTTAATTCTTTTATTCACAAAGGAGAACCATTTTTTCCGCGGTAGGTAATATGTATAGCGAAACTGTCTTGCGTTTATAAGTGGTTCATCTTTCTTGCAGAACTAACAGATGGACAGGTAACGCAACAGTTCAGAAGGAACAGATTTTAAAAGCCTTATGATTTTTTTAATTTCTTCTATTTGAAGGTGTTTCACGGAAACGCTATTCATCAACTTTGCTTGATGAATGCTTGCAATGATTATTATAAAACTACGCTTTTCGCAGACTCATACAACTGTTTTGCTTTCCAGCTTTAATTCTGAGTTTAGATAATTTTTTTTCTCCTTTGAATCAATTCGTTTGAGTCTCGAAAGGAATGCCACAATTCAAATTCGCCCTGGTCGCAAGCTTAAGGTTTCGCGTCAAGATATCTCAAATCCTGACCTCAATTCAAGGCCTTATGTGTTGCGAAGTGTTCACAGGACGCCATGACGAACATCACTAATTTGATTAATAGTGGCAATCAATTAATAAACCTTCCAGCTCTTATTTATTGAGGCTTTCACTCCATTCTGGGCTCAATTTAACTTCATCCGATTGTGCAGTAAAACCAAGGCAATATCGATTTTCGTAATGATTGCAAAGTCACCCACAGGCTTAAATCCGCGTTAAAAAATAAATGTTTAGCTCGCTAAAAGTAAAGTTTGCAAGCACTCGATTCTAAGTGCGCGCTCTTTTACGCTTATCTGCCGTTCTTAAGCTGAACTGCTTGTTTAAGTATATCAGATTATCCGATTTTCGACAAATAACATTCATTAATAAAGTGTGCCGTATTAAATCAAAAGTAATTAGTCAAAAAATTTATCCAATCTTCTCATAGTCGTGCTTTATGGACAGGAAAACAGTTTCAAATTAGAGGCTCTTGTGATAAGTTGAAAACGATGCACCGTTTCTCCAAGCGGCATTACCACTTAATCAAGTTATAACTGCGTTTAAGAAGTTGAATTAGGACGCCAAAAGGATTGTTAAGCTCACCAAGTTGAACTTCAACTATGAAATTTTTCTCTTCTTAATAAACAGGCTGACAAGACATTGTTTCTTCACTTAATTATGATTTAATTTTGAGCACATTCTAATTTGCATAATGGAATTAAGGGATTACGTTAACCCGTCAAGAAAGGTAAAATCCAATTAGGTATTTTTGCAAAGAAGAGACGAAACTTGACGTACAGGTAAATCGCTAGGCAATTATTACTAATTTAATAATTTTCTCTTTTAAGTGCATTAGTCGACGTTGTGGCCTGTTTCAATATCAATCAGACGAATCATTTGCCTTTGAACATTTATAGACAAATCCGGATGTATAAGACCTAGAGATATAGAGGATTTACCCAAGCAATTTTTGTTTTGAAAAGATGTGATGGTTTTTTACATTGCTTCATAATATTTTTCCCTGATCATTGTTTTGTTGTCAATTTGTATCCATATATATCCTTAAATTCAGCAAGCGAATTTAGAAATACGTGAACTTGAAGCACAGTTGGCATTATCAGCTATACCAGAACTAACTTCAAATTTCCTTGAGCTTCAGTATGATCCAGCATCTATTTATCCAGGATACGTCAAGTTTCGTCAGTGACGAACAAATTAGGCGTATCCGCAGCTCTGCTCCATGTGGATTATTTGCCTATCCAATCGATGAGCTGTATAGTGGAAATATGATGGGAAAGCAATTAGTCCAATTAAGTTATGTATTCCAATAATTAAGTTACAGATGTGCATTCTTACTAGGCACACAATTTCTTTCGGGTTGCTCTCAGTATACTCTCGAAATCTTCTCATGAGGTGTTTTCAATAACACTAACTTCTACTGAAAGATTTCATGTCTCATTCATGATCCCATTCTTCTCTGCAAAAATGTCACTTAATTGCCCCTAAATCAATTAAATAACCTGACTATTTCTATTCATAAGTCCTTTTTATTTTATGATTTATATGCAAAGAACACCAAAGAAAATAAGAAAGTGGAGGGAGGAGGGAGATATGCAGGACTCCCACGCAAAGAGAACCGTTTATTACCAAGCAAGGGAAAACAAGAAGCAGAGGATAAAAGTCAATTCCATTAGATAGCCGAGTCTATTGCTAGTGGTGGTAGAGTTTACCGATTCAGTATTTGCGGGGATATTTGTAGGATCCGCATTTCTGGCATATTGGGGCTAGAGAAAATCACAAACTCAAATAAGTGAACTCTCATGAAAAATTTCTAAAGTTTTGATGAATAATAAACTTGGGAATAAATTTACGCCGATGACCGCGTGAGCTGGATCTGCGCCCTATAAGAATTAAATGCGTTGACAGGCATAGTAATTTCTCTGAATATTTTGTTGTTCTTGTCGTTAAGTTTAGGCTGCTCTCACCTTTAAATTTTTTATTTTCATCTTGGGTAGTTCGGCCCTTAGGATGAACTAAATGGCCAAAAAACGCATTCAGAAGATAATTTTATTGGCATAGAAACTCATGAGTTGAATAGAGGGTGGAGGGCATCAACTGTGTTTTAGCCCAAAACAATTGGAAAAAGAACTTTACCTCGTGTTTTGCGTGTCCAGTAGTGTTCAATGAATTCATCCTCGCTGTCAGAACTGCTCGAGCTAGATTGTTCAGAATCGCTCGAACCATCCGAGCTGGATGATGAACTCGATGAGGACGAAGAAGACCTCGACGAATCGGAGGTTGAGGAGTCCCTTCTCCCTTTCGAATTGCTCCGGTTAACTAAAATGGTTCAGGCATGGTAATACCTCCACTGTTCTTGCCTTTGATAGGGCTTACTTGTTTTGCTACTGTCCACTTAACTCACCTTCTTTGTCAGTGGCTCCATTAATATTACCATAAGCTGAAAAAGTAGCAAGAGTATTTCGTCGTTCTTAGTGATATTCAATAAATGCATCCGTTAATCCTACTTCGATGCTCACATTTTTTTTTCCACTGTCGAGATATGATAATTTTCTCCTCGCCACTTGGAGCTTCGCAGCCTTTATGACCTTTAATAAAATGCAGAATTTGTTGTTCCGAAGGCTTCTGGATGGAAAACCACTTTGATGATTTCAAAACATACCGGACGGCTCTCGCTTCCAGTAGCGTTCAACCATTATCTTTTCTTCACCATCGTCATCAGAGGCATCAGCTCCTAGAGGAAAAAATTTACTTGGATTATTCAAAATTCTACTTCTAATGAAGCCTGTCTGGTTGAATTCACTTACCACTGCTCTTTGATGACTCGCTATCGGAAACATCTACAATTTAGAATTTGGTTGCAATTCATGTGATAAAAATTTGTCTCTTTGAAGCGGTTATGTGTTTATTCATTACCATTTTTAGATGGCTTCTTCCAGTACTGTTCCTCTGGCGCCTTGGGGTTGGCTACGAGGAAGAAATTTCAGATAACTTTGTTTAGGAGTTGGAAGATGAGTGCAAGCGTACATTCATACCATGTTTGGGTTCTCGGCGAGAAGGCATACTTGAGCTCCCTGATGTTGTGATATGCGTTGTCTCGGAGTGACGATACGAATGATGTACAACAGCATATATCAAAATTTTCTGTGCGCGAACTCTCCACTCCTTGAGCCAATGAAGAAAGGTGTACAGATGTCACTGGTTACTTGGGCTTGATGAGTGTGTGATCGCAATCGATGCAAGAATACAATAACTATTCTAATAAATTTCCAATGATTGTAAAACTAATTGCATTGATGACTTCCATCTAATTTGATTTTAAATGCAAGTTCGGAGGTAGAGTCATCAATTGTCGTAATGCACTTCGAAGAAGATCTCTGTTTTCCAACTGATGGTTATCACTCACTGTCATCCAGGCGCCGGAAATTTCGTATGATGCATTATGAATCCAGCCTGACTCAACAATTTCTGTCTCAATTCCTTTTGCGTAAAAGTTGATCAGATGATCGTGTGAATCCTTATTGGCATTTTGGTGAAATGAGATAGAATCTAATAATTTGTTAGTTGTTTGTTTTAACCAGTGGATATATCAATCATCACCTAACTTTGCCATTAATTTACTTAATTAGTATTTTGAAAAAAACAACAAAACTAAGCAAAGCAGAACCAGTAACTATAAATGCCCGTCGATTCCTCTTTTGATGAAATATCAAATAAAGTACTTTGAACAAATGGCTGCCTAAAATGGACTTGTAAATACATTTGTGAGGGAATATCATGCACACGACGATTAATAAAAAAATTTTGTTTGCCTTCTCTAGAAAAATGATAAGCTAGCAGATTATGATTCTTTCGCATTCTTACGAATGTTCAATTCAAATTATCCTAATACACTTTGAACGGACATTTTAAAAGTTACTTAAACTAGGTATGGAAATTACAATGAAAGGTCATTCGTCAATTTTGTTGAAATGTTAACACTTGAAAATTTTCCCTTTTCCTTTTTGTCCACTGTTGAAAATTCGTTGCTGTTCATTGAAATTTTACCGGTTTCCAGGACAGCAGTCTTCAGTTACACCACGAATTATCCGCGTCATTTTTTTTATTACAAAGATTTAATTTACTCTACTTTTAACTTACTAAAGCCAAATCAACTCAATTTCGTCAGTGACTGTCGGCGGATAAAATGGAGTTCACTAAAGAACTTGGTAGGTTTCACTTGATAAGCAGTTTTACTGGATCAATTTAAGAGTCAACAAATCGCTTGTGTATTTATTTAAGCTTGGACCGAGTGTTTGTAATACAATGGTTAGGTACGCGGGAGACCCGCAAGTAACCATGGGTTCGAAGTACATCCGCATGAACCCAGTAATCGAAACGATCAACAGCATCGTTTGAATACCGGTCATGGACGAAAATGCCAAATTGAAATTTCGTTCCTATTTAAATACGATTTTTTTGCTTTGCGTGCAGTGTAGGTTTGACCTCCGGTATTCTTCTAAGCTCTGTAACTCCATATTTAATCATCAGTATATGAGCTTATTTGAAAAATTTTTTTCCACTGAAACCGGGCGAGCTGCATTGTAAAGCACGAACAATTATATGCCTGGCCTTCAAATGCAAAATATATCCAATTCCTGTATTTTTTTAATATTTTAGTTCATTTCGATCGGTCCCTACATTTCGTTTAAAATTGTATCATCTAAAGGCTATAATGAGAGAATTCGTCGTTCGGTGCTCCCACTTGTCCCCTCCTAAGTGGTGCAACATTACTTCTTGCAGACATTTGGTCTAATCAGGTACGCACTTTGTTCATTAACTGATTAAAAAAGCTCAAAGCTTTTCATCACTATGTGTGAAACCAGACACTTAAAAGACTAAATGGAATTATGTGAACTTGACATTTTTTTGATAACATCAGATGACAATTAGTTCTCAATTGCGATTAAGTATTGTTTGTACATTTAGTATCAAAATGGGACTTTACGCCATCTCTTGACTAATCCCAGGCGTAGATAGGGTTCCAAAAATTTTCTCCAAAGTTCTCTCTCATTAGTTTCAGATAGCCATGTAGTTTAAAATGTGTGAAAGAATTAATGAAGGAAATATATGCAAAAATATACACACTACTGAAGTTTCGTACAAAATTTACTTTCCATTGGTGAGCTTTCGGGGTTGTGATCATATCACCATTGAAAGACTGTTCTTAAATCAGTCTACGAAAGGCTAATAAGTCCTGAGTTGAATTATTTATAATAGTTGCCTTTTTGCCTGTTCTCAAAACAACTAAAGGTGACCATATACCCTGCTAATCCCAATTTTTACATTCTGAGTAAATTTTTAAAACTTCCAAACTGAATTCGCAGTGCTCAAGGTATTGTAGATGAGAAAATATGTACCGCATGAGCTAGATTAATGACATCCCAAGGAAATCAAATTCCTTAAATACCATAATGCTCGCATTTAAGGCCAGATTTGCATATTCAGTTAATGTGTTAATAAATATTTTGTTTGGGTAAAATGTACTAGCAATTGTTTAATCAGTAATAAGCCACAGAAGTGTTTTAAGAATATACATGGCTAAAGAATGGTGCAGTTTCTTAAAATCTGGCGTAGACAAACTGTAAAATGCGAAACTGATTTAAATTTAAGTCAGTTACTTTTATAGATCTAATCGTACCTTGCACCACTCAATTTCTCATCTCTTTGTTGGTCTATTTCTTCATTTCTTTTTTCCTTTGCTTCAACGGCTAAGATGCTTACATCATTTCTCAAGGTATCCATCGGGACAGATTGTTCTTCGGCAGCTAGCCCCATGCTCTCAATCAAGCGATTCCCAATCGAAAAGTGAATTATAAAGTAAATATTCAAATTTCATTCCCCTTCAAATTAAAACTGTCGCAACGAAACGCACTCAAAAGCAAAGTTCTCATAGCTTTCAAGCGAAGGGAAGGATTTTATCTAGTTTGTGGTCATTGTGAATGCTGGCTACTAGGTAATCGTGGCCCCTGAGCAACGGCCCCATAGACAGGTACACGTTTACATTCTGCCTTGCCAATGGCATGGTTACGCGCAAATGTACATGATATCACCACAATATATCGCAATCTCTTTCAAACTCTGCTCATCGTTATAACTAGTTAACCATGCTAAATCGCGAATGAGGATCCTTTAAGTGTACGTCTAATAAAGGAAATAGGTTTGGGAAGCCCTAGTGAGTAATGGAAGATCAACTAATTACATGATTAAGAGAGCCTGTTAACATCTATTTCGAGTGGTTGATAGCTCACTTATATTTCGGTTTTGCTAATTTTTGAGGAACTATTATAATTATTGTAATTGTTTAATAATTCTTTAAGTCTTTTATAGTTCTTTGCGAAACCGTTAGACAAAAAAAGGAGTGAATTAGTGACTTACTGGTGAATATAGTATATCAGTTTCTCTAAAGCATAAATATGTTGATTATAAGTTAATATTTTGAGTCAGTGTGAATGATTCAAGCATGTTATGCTGATGCTACTGGAGAAAACAAAATGATTTATGTAGCGACTGTGATTTCAAAATATTCGCATCTTCTCAATAGAATATTCTTTTTTTCTGATAATGTGCAGAACTACACTTGCTTATGTTAATAGGTAAGTGTTTATCCTGTTTTAACAACTCTAATGAAACCCCATTGCACAATGTGCGAATAAGCTGGAAAGAAGTATTACTATGAATGGTTCCTTGATATTACTAAATTTTCATTTACATTTTATAATTTTTAAAATCAGTTTTAAAATGCCACATATTTATTTATGAAATTGGCGGTTTAATCGATTATCGTGGTCTTATGGTGCCTTTTATGACGCTGCGCACTGCTCTCTCGATCGGGCTTTCATACGGCCCCAATGCCTGGGACAATTTTTCACATTTAAGTAACATACTCTCCAGCTCTCGATTAGTAAGTTAGAAGCCTTTGCGGATCACATAACTCCTACCCTCAGCTAACTGGTGCAGCGATTTTGTTGTTTACTGGAACGGATTAATCATATTCTCAGGCGTATATTTGGTTAAGAGCACAAGGATCTGTGAACACCTCTTAATCAAAAGAACCATTGATGACTGTTTCCGCATAGAATCGGCGTGTTAATTTAATTTTTGACTTTTAGTGATACCGCGGCTTCTGTCTCTGTGTGCGAGTACTTGTTTGTACGTACTTTGTTAAAGCGAATGGATTAATCCCATGTCTCTGCAAATTTTGTGGCTCATCTTAGTCCAATTCCAGTTAGCTCCTTTTTTACATCATCTTTAGTGGTACGATTCGATTACATTCTGCCCTCTGTAATGCTATTTCAACCATCAGCCTCAATCAACTGCCCCGTAAGATATCACTAACTGTTCAGAAATTTTGTTGAATATGGTTTCACCTTAACATTAACACATAAATTAAAATCTAAAGTTAACAATCAGAAATTTAAGCGTGATTAGCTACTTATAAATTCACTTGCTAGATTTTCTGATCTGCTCAAAGTAATCGAACTCGCATCGTTGAGGCTTCAGCAATGAAAAATATGGCCACTTGGTAATTTTCGGAGGTATCCTCAGGCGCTAAAATTTGTTGCTTAAAACGACCGTAGAGGCTAATAGTAAGCAATTTATATCTTCGAAACTATTAAAAGTTAAATTGCCAAAATCTAGTCTGATTGCCTCCACGAATTTGCAACCACCACGAAAGAAATGGCTATTAGGAATGAAAAGCCGAAGAAACCTCACGCATCATGAAGAGGTAACTATTTTTTTAATTAAAGGCGCAAGTTTTCACAGCTATAGGCAAAGGAGTCAGAATTTTAAATTTATATGACTCTCTCTAGAATCTCTTTTAGAAAGTGAATGACTTAGAAAGTGAATTCGTGTAAATATCATGAACTCTGTATGAGTATTGAGGAGTGACCAGCAAGCGGATATAACACCATAGTATTTGGTGAGCAACTGAACTGGTGACTAGTCTGAACACAAAATCACTGAACTTAGGCATCGAAACAACGCTTTTCATCATTGCCAAGGCATAAACCATAATAATCGCGTTGTTGAGCGTGCGTGTTTCAGAACAATTTGCTCATTTTAACAAAAAATGGTGTATATTCAATGATATGCATTTAGATTTGCTAGCATTTATTTTAGTTCCACAATAATTTTTGTCAAATATGTCAGTGCACATTTTGAGAATATTTTGTTGAATAACGGAATCAGTAAGAATTGCTACCAAATTATGATATTTTCAAATCACACTGAATATGACAAATTTTATTATCAAATAGGGGTTTCGAGCACCAGAAAAGTTCAGGGTACTCTAGCGCTCGTTTTTAACCTGCAAATTATCTAACTAGCCTAAGTCGATGCTGTCGCTCTCTTTTACCAAGTTAATATGTCGTTTGAGCGCACCGAAATTTCCTCAAAACCGAACTTTTGCAACAGTTTTGGGGATTGAAACGAGCTGCGATGATACCGGTGCTGCTGTGGTAAATGATCAAAGAGTGATTTTGGGCGAAGCAATTGCCTCCCAAACAGCCACTTCTGTAAAGTAATTGTAGTCTGAGCTCATTTTAATTTTTTTAAATTTAGAAATGGTGGTGTAGTGCCACCGATTGCGCAGAAGTTGCATGCCGAAAATATTGAGAAAATTGTTTCAGTAGCTATGCAACGATCTGGCCTGTCATGGTCGAATTTGGATGCCATTGCCGTCACCGTAAAGCCTGGAATGGCTTTATCTCTTAAAATCGGGGTTGAATATGCAAAAAAATTGGCAGCAAAACACAAGTAGGATCGATTTTCATCTGTCATTCTAATAGACTACCGATAATCCCTATCCACCATATGGAAGCGCATGCTTTAACGGCCTTACTAACAGAAAAAACGTACCAATCATTGTATTTATTTAAATAATAGCTTGAATTTTCCATTCTTAGTCTTATTAATGAGCGGTGGGCACTCGCTCCTGGCTCTTGTCAAGAATGTTGATGATTTCTTTCTTCTCGGTAAATCACTCGACTCGTCGCCAGGAGACTGTTTGGATAAGGTAAAATCTTGTTAATCTTATCACATACATATAGATAGCCCGCCGGTTGAGACTTTCGTCCCTCAATAGCGGAGAATTCAGCCAAATCCCGGGGGGACTGGCCATTGAACTAATGGCGCGTACTAGCTCGAATCCAAAAGCATACTCAATGACAACACCACGAAGTGCATCGCGGGATTGCGACTTCTCCTTCTCAGGCATTCGAACAGCAGCTGAACGGCTAATTGCCAACTTGGAAAAGGAGAATCAGACCGCTCTTCTTCCGATCGATGTCATTTCCTCGGTTTGCGCTTCATGTCAAACTGCCGTTACTCGACTGTTTTGTCGGAGAACTCAGAGGGCTATTGAGTACTGTGTTTTGAAATCTCTTCTTCCCTCAACTGTTTGTATTCCTGCTAAGACGTGGCCCACTCCTCCCATTTCCGGGATCACAAGCCACTCAGCGACTGCACTGGTAAATTTTTAAACACTCACTATCACAAGGTATTTATCAATTATGCCTTTTTCGAATTAGGTTGTGTCCGGTGGAGTGGCTAGTAATCAGTTTATTCGGTCAGAACTGACCAAAGTGGCCTCTTATTATGGAATGCGTTTCGTAGCGCCTCCACCACGATTATGCACTGATAACGGAGTGATGATCGCCTGGTGCGTGAGTCCCGCACTCTTCCATTCGTTCGAGCTACTTCAATCATGTTTTGCTCCTAAATGCGATTCTATGCCATGGGACTTAAGGTATTTACGACCTTTTTCCTCCCCCCAGGAATGGTGTCCTACTTCACTCCCAGGGTAAGCGCATCGAACATGATCCGAGCGTAATCGATTTTGCGCCGAGGTGATTATTTATTCTGTTCGCCTTTATGATCAAATATGCTAAAATTTAACTCACTTGTTTACTTCCACAGGTCGCCTCTTGGAACCGATATCCGCGCAGAGGTCGCCGCAGCAAATATTCGAATAAAACCACTTCAAGTAGCCGGACGTCGGTCTCCGGGACAACTAAGTTCCTCCTATTGTTAAGGCCGTCTGCCATATGTACATATCTCTTCATATTCTTAATACATCAAGGGTAATAGATTTCCTTATGGTACATGCCTCTCATCACCAGCAGAATGCGTCAAAAGACTTGGCAGCAGGGAACTTGCTATTATCCCATCCCTTCAGTGTGAGAATTTATGTAAAACGTCACAGTACAAGTCAGACATATTCAAAAAACTTCCAGCCGGGATACCTGACTTTCTTAGGCGACAACTGAAGAATTTGGAAAGCCACTTGCTGAAGTGCTATCCCCTTCTACCAAAATTAGCAACTCTAAGCAGTTCATCGTCGACCAGCTATGCTATTCCATTAACAAAAACTAATCCGGCGAGAATGCGTTTGCGGCTGATCCGCAGCGTACGGCCAGGTAAATAGATGAGAAGTTGTGTTAGTAATAGATATCCAATAAAAGTTAGAATATGGGTTCCTTAGGGGAGCGTTCAGGGGCTAATGGTTCAATACATGTTAGTCTTCTTCATGATGCGAAGGAACTCATCTTCATTTACTTCGCCATCACCGTCGCAATCGGCTTCATCAATCATCTCTTGAAGTTCTTCATCTGTAAGATTCTCCCCTAGTTCCTTCGCAACCCGTTTCAAGTTTTTGAAAGAAATCGTCCCAGTTTCATCGTCGTCAAATAGTTTGAATGCTTTAATTGCCTCCTCGCGAGCATCCTTGTCTTTCATTTTAATCGTCATCACTCTTAAAAAATCAGAATAGGAAAGAGTGCCTAAGGCTATGCTGAGGGAAACGACGCACCTTTGCCTTCAGGGTCATATTCGGTAATGAGCTTTTTGACTTCCTCTTTCTTTGGTTCAAAACCCAACGCTCTCATGGCGACTTTCAGGTCTTTTGTGTCAATGAAACCCGTTTTGTCCGCATCAAACAGCTCGAAGGCTTCTTGGATTTCTTGAGCCTAGTTAGATAAATACACACAAGTGAATTCTCACTTCCATGGCACTTGCATGGAAACCCCCATCACTTCTCTTCTTGGCAGTAGCCGAATAGGACGATTTTCTTGCCGATGTAGACTATTGGCACATGTTACAAGCAATATATAGTTCTACCATTAAGTGTACGAGAAGAAACCACAAAACAAAAAAAATTTCAAACTGACGGTCGAATTTAAATGGCTATCTCTATGGTGGTCTTAACCCGCGCTGGTACCCAAAACTAACTGCCTCTGCACAGGACATTACCTTTTAATATAAAAATTTTCTTCATTAAATTCATATATCCACTTTTATGGATACCAAACATCATTTCATTTGCTTTGTTCAGAATAGGTTGCATCAGCAGCAACTTCATTCATCTGCGAGATCATTATTAGCTTTGACTGCCTTGACTAAGTTAAAAATACATTGTGCTATGACATCCAAAATCATTGCCATTAACTACAATCAATAAATATTTTTTTGGGATGTTTATTTTGTTGTGGTTAGTACTCAAGATGGATATTCCTACAGAAACTTAACCGGTTCCCACGAACTTCTGCCTGCCATGCAGCACTTTTAAAAACTAACTGGCACTTTCATATCATTTTAATGAACCCTGAGATTGGCCAACATTGATAAAATCAGTGATTAACACCCGAGTGACATGATATATTCAGTCATAAAACCTTGCATAAAGACAAAGTGAATGAAGACTAAAATTCACCTAGGGTAAATTACGAACAAGGCATCCAACCATAATGAATAAATGATCCCAAGGTCTGCAAATGACCGTTCATGAAACGCATGAAGGTAACACACGTGTTTAGTCATCCAACAAAAAAAACAGTCCGATAATGAAAGTTAGAGCAGGAGTATATAGAAGATTTCAGATGATCTATATGAAAGCGGCTGTACCGACAATAACGTAACAATGAAACGTCCAAAAATAACTTCGACAAGAAAGCAAGATATAGGTCTTACAAAACGATCAAAGAATTAAACGCAGAGAGGCGTTACTACAGTGAAAGTTCGATGAATTAAAACCATCCCCCAAAAAATTTCGCTAGCAGAAGAAGCAAAAAACACGAATATTCCAGTTAACAAACATAACTTCATAACGATGCATTTACCCACAAAATGAGGAATTTTGAGGTTGAAACCCCACAAAGGGAAAACCAACACAATATAATTATAATACAATACACGAGCTGGTCGAACGTCAGAGTAAGTAGTCCAATTCATGTCGGACGTAGGTGTTCTTCTCCTCGTCTTTGATTCTGGGAAATCCGTAGACAAGTCCATCCTGATTGCCGATATAGATGGTGTTATAGACCTTCCACATTATGTCTCGCACCTTTCGTGCTGGATGATATAGGCCCTGTAGCACATATTGTATTAGTTTGTTTGGACCCAAGGCTACTCTGAATCCTTCTATTGCCGCTATGAAGGCTTGAACGACGTGAGGTGAGGTCTCAAAGACGTTGGGCCAGACGTAATTGAGGAGATGAAGCAAGGCGTCTTCACAACCGAAGCCATAAACACCTAACGCCATGTGACCTACGGCTGACATGGCCGTCTGTCGATGCACCAGATCTCTATCCATCAGTGCATCTTCCAGCAGAGGTGTCACTGCGTAGATGTAGTCCTTGCTCATTTCACCTATATACTCGAACATGAAAGCCAGCGACTTTAGAACACCGTTCTGCACGTTGAGCTCCGGCACTCGATACTCATTCATCAATCCCGGCAGCACAGTAAAAGGAGTGCAGGTTTCGGCCACAATTGCTATGGCCACAGTGGTGCACACACGGTTTTGACGTTCCTGCACTTTTAGGTTATTGAGCAGAGTGGCCAAAACGTCGTGCGGACCGATGGCCTTTGCAATGTAGCCGAAGGTATTCACCGAGGCGCGACGAATCGACTTTTTGTGGGCTTTGATCAGCTCCAACAACTCAAAGCAGATTCGCATCCACTCTCTAGAGGAGACGTACTCTGAACCACGATCTGCTATTCTGCCTACCAAGTCGATGCAGTTTTCCTCCACTTTTTCATGTCTGAAAAACGTAAAATGATAAAACACTCAGGCACTCTGAAGCCATATTGGCAACCCAAAGGCGAACAACCACCTGTTCTTGAGAATCGGTGTCAAACGCGGCAGAAGTTCCTTGATGGGCGGAGTCATCTTAGTCATTCCAATAACGTTAACGATACTCTTCAGAGCACCCAGAATGGAGCCGAGCACTTCTGGATACTCCTCACCAAGGTACTCATAGAGCACGACACCCAAGTGGCCCATCAGCTTCTCCTCCTGGCACACCTTCATCACACCGGCTATGCGACTAATTAAGTCGGCTGCCTGCTGACGCACCTTCGGCAATTTGTTATTCAGACGCCACAGAATTGTTCCGCAAATCTGCGGTAGATAGGGCTTTACGCGCACTCCTAACGCCTGAACTACTGTTCCGAAACCAGTCAACAAAACCGCATCCTGAAATTTTGCAAACGAAAACACATTTTTAAGGAATTCCTTCAAGTGCAGACTTGTATAGTGTCTCCAACAGTCCGCATTTAATGCAGACGTAATAAGTTTAATCAAACAATATAAAAACAGGAAGAGGAAACGGTACTAAAACAAAGTCCCCATTAATGTAGTTAGAGAGCGCATAAACCATTCAAATAATACAAACGAGAATGAATGGATCCGATTCAAAGGAATTTACTTCTGTGGTTTGCTCCTGGAAGGCGTAGAGAATGCCATCAATCAATTGTTCTTCCAGTCTAGCATCGATTTCCTCGCTACCCAGACCCGACATCACCTTCTCTATCGTTTCCATCACCATCTTACGATATTGTTCCGATTCCTCCTTCAAGTCGTCCACTATCCGCGTGATGATTTCAGCTGCACCCACCTTGGTTGCTATCTCAACCGTTGTATCCACCAACTAGCAGAAAGTAAGAATGAAAAAAGCAGCACACTATTAGGCAATAGCGTTCAAGAAATCGTAAGGGTAGAGCGAAAAGCCACTCTAGCTGGAAGACTCACGGGTCGATAATTGCGCCGATCAAGAGCCATACGTTGATTCCAGAAGTGCCGAAAGAAGGGGGGCAGAATCTCATTGCGAATATAGTCTGGTTCAACACCCTCCGTAGCGCAGCACTGCTTCACCACTTTTAGTACAATCTTTTTCATCTCCTCATCGGGGGAGGGAAACTCTCGAATCAGCACCAACATCACCTCTCTCGTATAGTAATTGGCGTACTCCGCGTCCATAAGGGGAATCAGGTAGCCAATCGCCTTGAGGAAAGCGGCTAGCCCCTTGCCACGGTGACTGCGAATGCCTCTCCACAGGGGCTTGAGTACAGAATCGAAGGATTCGATACCATAGGGTGTCGCGGCTTCAGCCAATGCCGCAAGCGCAAGTGCTGTGATTGTTCGAACCTTCTGTTGTTCGTCGACCAGACCATGCTCGATGATCTCTACCAGAGAACGCAGGTGAGGCAAAATGGCGCAACCCATGAGAATAGAAATCTGTTGCACAATCTTGATTCCAGTATGCCTCGCTTGCCATGACTTCTTGGACTTGCACACGGCCTATAGGATCGAATAAAATTTGAGACGCGAAACTCTAAGAAAATGAGCAAAAATAGGTAATAAGACGAACCTTCAAGAAGGGCAGCAGACTTGGAATGCCCAACGCAGAGGCCACAACAGCGAAGGCGCGAGCCGTCGTATTGCGCACATATTCGTCCACATTATCAATATCTGGACGCATAGTCGAAATCATAGTAGCCAATCCGGCAGCCTAGAATGAGCGAACAGAAGCCACAATTAACTCCATTAGTTCCTATCAAGTGGAGGTACTACTAATTGTAGAAAATAGTCAGAAAGAGGACACGCCTACCTTGGCCAAATTGGAGATGATCTCGCGTCCCTCCACACGAGCATAGTAATCTTCGTCAATCAGAAGCGGCTCTATAACGACCAAAATCTTGTGCACATACGGACGCACTAGGTCATCCAACTTGTACAAAATACGATCGATAACCTTAACCAACAAGTGACGCTCTTGATCCTCTAGAGTTGGCGACATCAAGAGCGGCAGAATTTGGTTAAACAGAGGACCCGCACCAAATTCCCTCGCCTTATCTGTTATCTGTCTTAACGCGGATTTTCGCATTGGTGGAGTGCCATTCTTGATCTTCAAGAGCAAAGTCATGATTTTGCGCTCAATGGCCTCCTCCGGTGGCAAGCCATCCTCATCCACATCTTGAAGCAGCTTGTCAAAATACTGTAAATCATCTGGGCGCATCATCGGTAAATTATTGCCCTTCGGCTGCAGGTCACCCAGTGCCACTGCGTTTGCACCCGTCGCCGCCGAACCAATACCAGCTACTGTGCCAACGTCAGGAGTTGACATGTGGAAACCGAACGGTGTTCCTGCGACAGGAGTGGGCGTCGCCAGTAATCTACGACCTGGTGTCCGCAAAGGTACGTATGTTGCAGGTGGAGGGAGGATTTTGTAGCCAGGAGGCAGCATTTCGTCTAAATCCTCGTCCGTCAGAGGACGATTTCGATCATCGATCTCTTGCTGCCACTGAACAGCCCGCATCTGTTCCGGTGTCATTGGAATTCCAGTACCAGGAATTGTGCTTCCTATGCCAAATCCAGGCGTTGCCATGGACATGACCTTTGGACCACTTGGGGTTGCACCAGAAGGTGTAAAACCCAGACCAGGAGTTCCCATTCCGGGAGTGGCCATTGTGGGCGTAAAACCGCTGGGTGTTGCAACTCCGGGAGTTACACCCCCCATCGGAGTGACTCCGACCTTCGGTGTCTCATCCCAACGCGATTTGCGCTTCGCCATTACAACCGCTGCAGTGTTTGGCGTCTGCCCGAACGTCTTGTAATTCGACGACGGGGTATCTTGAATTGAAGTGACGCCAGGCGTCTGATCTCCCCTCGGTGTCTCTGCCCACCCAGCTCCATGACCAGGCGTGTCCGCACCAAAACGCTCCGAATGTGGCGTTTCACCCCACCGATTTTTTCTGGCACTTGGTGTGCCCTACAATCAAGAAAAACGTGCTTAAAAGCGTGCTAACACAAGCAGCACACCCAGCAAACTAGGATCGATCGAACTAATGGGCGCTTCCAAGAAATACCCGATCGTTTCCTCACATTTAAAAGTGACACCCCAAAATTTTGTTGGTGCAAAGACTCCACAAATCGACATACTTAAGTGAGCAGCTTGTGGCACGATTAACATTCCATGACTTTTCGCCATCGGATAAATTGACGGTTACGAAATGCGACTTCAAACAGATCAGACAAACAAACACACACACACACATGAAGTGCAATCCACAAAGGAAAACCAGGCGAACCAGCGTGGTAACCGAAATATACATAAAAAGGGAAACTCACAGCCGAAGCATCACGACCGGGCGTTGCAGCAGTTGGCACATAAGCCGGTGTTTCAGCCCATTGTTGAGATGCCGGAGTTGCGGACGAATCACGAGGTCGACCAGGAGTCTCTTCCCATTGCGCACTACCTGGAGTTGCCGCGCTACTGGGTGCAGCAGAAGGCTGTAGAGGCGTCGCTGCCACATCCTTGGTGGTACTGAATCCGTTAGCATCCGTTGATGGCTGGTCCCATCGACGTCGCTTCACTGGCGGAGGTGTTGGCTCTACAGTTTTCAATTCGCCTGCCCTCGCCTTGGCAGTCATTTCCGCACGTAGAGCGCGTTGTTCTTGATTGAGCTTCTGATTAAGCATAACATCTTTGTAAGTACTTAATCTTGGATCTGGAGTCATATCGCCTGATAGCAAGATACAAAATTAACAATTATTCACGAGATCGCAACAAGCATTTAAAATAGCAGAATAAAGTGGACCAGGTACAATATGAGGACTCTACTGTTATCGCATACAGGAGAAGCACATGATTACAAATTGGAACAAACCACTCATCTTACAGACGCATCAAATTGTTTACAAAACACGTTAACTGCCGAGGTGGAAAGCGTACACTCAAATAGCAAGTAGCAAAACTAGAGGGATCATAATTACTACCTTCGGCGAAGGGATCCGCCCGAATCGGTGACAAAACGGCTTTCAATCGTTGAGCATGGTACTCGTCTTCACGATCAGCGATCGCCTTTCGCCTATTCTCGGGTTCGCTTTCCGCCATATCGCATTTGAAATTACCGGCCAAGAATAATGATCGTCTAAACGTAATTTATGGGTATGATATATTTTCACAGATATTTGTCGGCCAATCAATCACACTTTTTTTAACACAATAAGAATATTTAAAATATGAATGCTGCCATTTTAATCATCATTTGTTAACATCTAGTTAAAAAATAAGAAAACGTTTATTGGAAAGCCGATCTTATTGACGCAAACCTTGAATTTTATATTACACTATTCAAAATATTACCTAAATCAAATAAATCAATTAAATATTTCAAGAATTTGTCATTTGGAACCTGTCTAAATTTGAAAAATTTGCAAAAATTGAAATATTAAAAAAAGCAATTATTTGCTATTCCTGATCAAATGATGATTAAAATGGCAGCTTTCATATTTTAAATATTCTTATTGTGTTAAAAAAAGTGTGATTGATTGGCCGACAAATATCTGTGAAAATATATCATACCCATAAATTACGTTTAGACGATCATTATTCTTGGCCGGTAATTTCAAATGCGATATGGCGGAAAGCGAACCCGAGAATAGGCGAAAGGCGATCGCTGATCGTGAAGACGAGTACCATGCTCAACGATTGAAAGCCGTTTTGTCACCGATTCGGGCGGATCCCTTCGCCGAAGGTAGTAATTATGATCCCTCTAGTTTTGCTACTTGCTATTTGAGTGTACGCTTTCCACCTCGGCAGTTAACGTGTTTTGTAAACAATTTGATGCGTCTGTAAGATAAGTGGTTTGTTCCAATTTGTAATCATGTGCTTCTCCTGTATGCGATAACAGTAGAGTCCTCATATTGTACCTGGTCCACTTTATTCTGCTATTTTAAATGCTTGTTGCGATCTCGTGAATAATTGTTAATTTTGTATCTTGCTATCAGGCGATATGACTCCAGATCCAAGATTAAGTACTTACAAAGATGTTATGCTTAATCAGAAGCTCAATCAAGAACAACGCGCTCTACGTGCGGAAATGACTGCCAAGGCGAGGGCAGGCGAATTGAAAACTGTAGAGCCAACACCTCCGCCAGTGAAGCGACGTCGATGGGACCAGCCATCAACGGATGCTAACGGATTCAGTACCACCAAGGATGTGGCAGCGACGCCTCTACAGCCTTCTGCTGCACCCAGTAGCGCGGCAACTCCAGGTAGTGCGCAATGGGAAGAGACTCCTGGTCGACCTCGTGATTCGTCCGCAACTCCGGCATCTCAACAATGGGCTGAAACACCGGCTTATGTGCCAACTGCTGCAACGCCCGGTCGTGATGCTTCGGCTGTGAGTTTCCCTTTTTATGTATATTTCGGTTACCACGCTGGTTCGCCTGGTTTTCCTTTGTGGATTGCACTTCATGTGTGTGTGTGTGTTTGTTTGTCTGATCTGTTTGAAGTCGCATTTCGTAACCGTCAATTTATCCGATGGCGAAAAGTCATGGAATGTTAATCGTGCCACAAGCTGCTCACTTAAGTATGTCGATTTGTGGAGTCTTTGCACCAACAAAATTTTGGGGTGTCACTTTTAAATGTGAGGAAACGATCGGGTATTTCTTGGAAGCGCCCATTAGTTCGATCGATCCTAGTTTGCTGGGTGTGCTGCTTGTGTTAGCACGCTTTTAAGCACGTTTTTCTTGATTGTAGGGCACACCAAGTGCCAGAAAAAATCGGTGGGGTGAAACGCCACATTCGGAGCGTTTTGGTGCGGACACGCCTGGTCATGGAGCTGGGTGGGCAGAGACACCGAGGGGAGATCAGACGCCTGGCGTCACTTCAATTCAAGATACCCCGTCGTCGAATTACAAGACGTTCGGGCAGACGCCAAACACTGCAGCGGTTGTAATGGCGAAGCGCAAATCGCGTTGGGATGAGACACCGAAGGTCGGAGTCACTCCGATGGGGGGTGTAACTCCCGGAGTTGCAACACCCAGCGGTTTTACGCCCACAATGGCCACTCCCGGAATGGGAACTCCTGGTCTGGGTTTTACACCTTCTGGTGCAACCCCAAGTGGTCCAAAGGTCATGTCCATGGCAACGCCTGGATTTGGCATAGGAAGCACAATTCCTGGTACTGGAATTCCAATGACACCGGAACAGATGCGGGCTGTTCAGTGGCAGCAAGAGATCGATGATCGAAATCGTCCTCTGACGGACGAGGATTTAGACGAAATGCTGCCTCCTGGCTACAAAATCCTCCCTCCACCTGCAACATACGTACCTTTGCGGACACCAGGTCGTAGATTACTGGCGACGCCCACTCCTGTCGCAGGAACACCGTTCGGTTTCCACATGTCAACTCCTGACGTTGGCACAGTAGCTGGTATTGGTTCGGCGGCGACGGGTGCAAACGCAGTGGCACTGGGTGACCTGCAGCCGAAGGGCAATAATTTACCGATGATGCGCCCAGATGATTTACAGTATTTTGACAAGCTGCTTCAAGATGTGGATGAGGATGGCTTGCCACCGGAGGAGGCCATTGAGCGCAAAATCATGACTTTGCTCTTGAAGATCAAGAATGGCACTCCACCAATGCGAAAATCCGCGTTAAGACAGATAACAGATAAGGCGAGGGAATTTGGTGCGGGTCCTCTGTTTAACCAAATTCTGCCGCTCTTGATGTCGCCAACTCTAGAGGATCAAGAGCGTCACTTGTTGGTTAAGGTTATCGATCGTATTTTGTACAAGTTGGATGACCTAGTGCGTCCGTATGTGCACAAGATTTTGGTCGTTATAGAGCCGCTTCTGATTGACGAAGATTACTATGCTCGTGTGGAGGGACGCGAGATCATCTCCAATTTGGCCAAGGTAGGCGTGTCCTCTTTCTGACTATTTTCTACAATTAGTAGTACCTCCACTTGATAGGAACTAATGGAGTTAATTGTGGCTTCTGTTCGCTCATTCTAGGCTGCCGGATTGGCTACTATGATTTCGACTATGCGTCCAGATATTGATAATGTGGACGAATATGTGCGCAATACGACGGCTCGCGCCTTCGCTGTTGTGGCCTCTGCGTTGGGCATTCCAAGTCTGCTGCCCTTCTTGAAGGTTCGTCTTATTACCTATTTTTGCTCATTTTCTTAGAGTTTCGCGTCTCAAATTTTATTCGATCCTATAGGCCGTGTGCAAGTCCAAGAAGTCATGGCAAGCGAGGCATACTGGAATCAAGATTGTGCAACAGATTTCTATTCTCATGGGTTGCGCCATTTTGCCTCACCTGCGTTCTCTGGTAGAGATCATCGAGCATGGTCTGGTCGACGAACAACAGAAGGTTCGAACAATCACAGCACTTGCGCTTGCGGCATTGGCTGAAGCCGCGACACCCTATGGTATCGAATCCTTCGATTCTGTACTCAAGCCCCTGTGGAGAGGCATTCGCAGTCACCGTGGCAAGGGGCTAGCCGCTTTCCTCAAGGCGATTGGCTACCTGATTCCCCTTATGGACGCGGAGTACGCCAATTACTATACGAGAGAGGTGATGTTGGTGCTGATTCGAGAGTTTCCCTCCCCCGATGAGGAGATGAAAAAGATTGTACTAAAAGTGGTGAAGCAGTGCTGCGCTACGGAGGGTGTTGAACCAGACTATATTCGCAATGAGATTCTGCCCCCCTTCTTTCGGCACTTCTGGAATCAACGTATGGCTCTTGATCGGCGCAATTATCGACCCGTGAGTCTTCCAGCTAGAGTGGCTTTTCGCTCTACCCTTACGATTTCTTGAACGCTATTGCCTAATAGTGTGCTGCTTTTTTCATTCTTACTTTCTGCTAGTTGGTGGATACAACGGTTGAGATAGCAACCAAGGTGGGTGCAGCTGAAATCATCACGCGGATAGTGGACGACTTGAAGGAGGAATCGGAACAATATCGTAAGATGGTGATGGAAACGATAGAGAAGGTGATGTCGGGTCTGGGTAGCGAGGAAATCGATGCTAGACTGGAAGAACAATTGATTGATGGCATTCTCTACGCCTTCCAGGAGCAAACCACAGAAGTAAATTCCTTTGAATCGGATCCATTCATTCTCGTTTGTATTATTTGAATGGTTTATGCGCTCTCTAACTACATTAATGGGGACTTTGTTTTAGTACCGTTTCCTCTTCCTGTTTTTATATTGTTTGATTAAACTTATTACGTCTGCATTAAATGCGGACTGTTGGAGACACTATACAAGTCTGCACTTGAAGGAATTCCTTAAAAATGTGTTTTCGTTTGCAAAATTTCAGGATGCGGTTTTGTTGACTGGTTTCGGAACAGTAGTTCAGGCGTTAGGAGTGCGCGTAAAGCCCTATCTACCGCAGATTTGCGGAACAATTCTGTGGCGTCTGAATAACAAATTGCCGAAGGTGCGTCAGCAGGCAGCCGACTTAATTAGTCGCATAGCCGGTGTGATGAAGGTGTGCCAGGAGGAGAAGCTGATGGGCCACTTGGGTGTCGTGCTCTATGAGTACCTTGGTGAGGAGTATCCAGAAGTGCTCGGCTCCATTCTGGGTGCTCTGAAGAGTATCGTTAACGTTATTGGAATGACTAAGATGACTCCGCCCATCAAGGAACTTCTGCCGCGTTTGACACCGATTCTCAAGAACAGGTGGTTGTTCGCCTTTGGGTTGCCAATATGGCTTCAGAGTGCCTGAGTGTTTTATCATTTTACGTTTTTCAGACATGAAAAAGTGGAGGAAAACTGCATCGACTTGGTAGGCAGAATAGCAGATCGTGGTTCAGAGTACGTCTCCTCTAGAGAGTGGATGCGAATCTGCTTTGAGTTGTTGGAGCTGATCAAAGCCCACAAAAAGTCGATTCGTCGCGCCTCGGTGAATACCTTCGGCTACATTGCAAAGGCCATCGGTCCGCACGACGTTTTGGCCACTCTGCTCAATAACCTAAAAGTGCAGGAACGTCAAAACCGTGTGTGCACCACTGTGGCCATAGCAATTGTGGCCGAAACCTGCACTCCTTTTACTGTGCTGCCGGGATTGATGAATGAGTATCGAGTGCCGGAGCTCAACGTGCAGAACGGTGTTCTAAAGTCGCTGGCTTTCATGTTCGAGTATATAGGTGAAATGAGCAAGGACTACATCTACGCAGTGACACCTCTGCTGGAAGATGCACTGATGGATAGAGATCTGGTGCATCGACAGACGGCCATGTCAGCCGTAGGTCACATGGCGTTAGGTGTTTATGGCTTCGGTTGTGAAGACGCCTTGCTTCATCTCCTCAATTACGTCTGGCCCAACGTCTTTGAGACCTCACCTCACGTCGTTCAAGCCTTCATAGCGGCAATAGAAGGATTCAGAGTAGCCTTGGGTCCAAACAAACTAATACAATATGTGCTACAGGGCCTATATCATCCAGCACGAAAGGTGCGAGACATAATGTGGAAGGTCTATAACACCATCTATATCGGCAATCAGGATGGACTTGTCTACGGATTTCCCAGAATCAAAGACGAGGAGAAGAACACCTACGTCCGACATGAATTGGACTACTTACTCTGACGTTCGACCAGCTCGTGTATTGTATTATATTGATACTGTGTTGCCATTCACCGTTAGTTTTAATATAAAGATCGATATTTGTTGTTAAATTGTATTTATTTGTTTTGTTTAAGCGTTCTGAAATGTGCAATTAGATCATTCGTATTTGCCGGGATATTGCAACTAGTATTTGGATTCGATACCAGTTGATCTGTAGATAGCCCTTAGTTCCAGGTAGTGTTTTTTTATCTCTTCCTTAAATTCTGGATCCGAAAGGCTAGATAATTTTAGTAAGGGAGGCTGAACTTACTATTGCTTGCTGCAGTTCATGGAGGCATCAAAGTATTTCCTGCAAAGAGCTATTGAAGCCCAATGCCATTTCTTGGAACAGTGTGCGAGTTCTTTGTAAAGAGCAAGAACGTGAAAACTTGAACCACTGTACCTTTCCACGGCTCTGCGCATTGGTTTCTTCGTACATGTTGTACGCATAGAGCAGGGATTAGAGTTTCTTTTTCAACACTATTAAGGCTTTCATCCTCTGGGAAGCCTAGAAAGGTCTAGGATTCACTAAAGAAATACCCAATCCAAGGGGACCTTCAACATTTTCTGATGGTAAGACTGTGAATTCGAGGCTATCACTCTTAAAAAGATAATTACCCATTCGATACCTAAATGAGGCAGAATTGAATAGCAATAATTGAACATGGTTGTGATACTGCTTATCTTTAGCACAATATTAAATTGTTTACACATTTCAATCGTTACCAAATTAGAAGATATTATCGAAACAAATACGCGAACGACAAGGAACAGCAACAGGGCTCGCGCAGGCCCAGTTCGAAATTGGTAACCTGTTTTATATTCTGCTAAATCTAAAGCATGTTATTGCTTTCGCTCATAAGAAAGCATTTATTTATCTCTTAACTTTTTTTTCCTTATAAATTTCAATCAACCCTGGGCCAGCTTAAAGTTTCTCTCTTAACATTTTATCCAAGAATCCATCACTGTTAAATCCTGAATTTTCGTACAGGCTCGACAGTCTTATTGCAGTTTCTTAGATGAAGTGCTCCTAATTTCTGAGAGAAAACTCACTTAAACATTCTAAAATCTAAAGTTACTCAATGTAACTAGTTAAAATATTGGCAGCATTTTCGCTTTCGTAACTTGTTTTCGTTTTAACTCGTGTAACTCGAAAGATTTTCCTTGTAATCGGCGACAGAGAATAGGAAGAAGACTCAATGTGAGAATATTAGCAGTTATATTAATCTACAGGAGTGCGTATCTGCCACTTTAAGTTACCTTAATTGATTAGAGATCGATTGCATTTTTCTTTTTATAAAGTAGCAATGAACTTAAGAAGGCTATTGTCAATTTTTATCCAACCTTTAGTTTAACCTTAAAATTCCTTTTAATTCCTTGAAGTTACTAGGTGTTCAAGCTGCAATTTAAATAACATTGTGCCATACTTTTGATTTGCTCAAATAATTCAGCCGATTTGACCTTGAATCCACACATGCGAGTTTGAAAGAGGCGAACTGGGGATGGCTTATCGTGTTGTAACCTTTTTAGCCGCCCTTGCCATCGCGATATCCGTCTGTGTAACTAGCGCAAATAAATGCAAGGAACAGCAGAAAATATTTATGAAAGCGTCCAGATATGGCCATCCAATCGATTTTGTAGGTTGCTTTCGTCTAACCTTCCCTAGTATTACTTTAAAAACGATACAAAGGAGACGATTCAACTGACCTGGGCTGGTGAAGCAATCGGTGTAGGTTCATAACGTGGTTTAGATTTTTAGGTAATCATTTTGGTGACAATGAGTGAAAGTGAACAGGGCCTTGGTCAACCGTCGGACATATATAGAAGGTTAGACCTTGTCTCATCTCACGTTATAGTATTGACAATGGGAAGACGTTTAAAAAAATTACCGAAAATCTTGGTGAAACTATTCACATAAAACGGGAAAATGGTCTACAAACACGCAAGATCTACCATAAAATGAGAAAAGTATGCATATGATCGTTAGCGTGATGGAATTTAGTAAAGATCTATGTCATATGTCATGATATACAAAACCGAAACAATTCCCTCATATATTCGACCATTGATTCCGGAAACCATTGGAAGAAGTCATTGTTGCCCTTTGTCTTAAATGGAAAGCTGAAGTTTTCACCACGGGATCCTGATTCAAACTTAGTGCTCACCTTGGAAGTGCATACAAAGGCAGGTCCCAACTCCGATATTATCTAAATTGCTTACTAGACGCTTTTTGTTTCTAAAGACGGTGGTGTAGAATGGAAATCAGCGCTGCAAGACGTGCAGGAGTTTTTCTGGTCGAGCTTTGCCGTCGATAACGAAGTTACTCTCTATGCCCTTCATGGTAAAAGTGCAAAAAAAAGTGAGCTCTTTTTCCTCACCCTATAGATATTTTTTATTGGTAATTCATGGTGTTTCAATGAATGTTGAATGTCTTCAGCATCTACGAGTCGTGACGAATTCACTCTCTCTAAATCAGAAGATGGCGGCCGAGTATGGCGAGTGTTGCTAGAGAATGTGCGCAAAATATGGGCTCCCGAGGCGATACGAAGTGACGCGGATTTGGAAGAAGACGCAGGAGAGTCTCAGTACGAGCCGTCTGGTCGATTCCTCTATGCCGCCCACTTTACTGGTGATGAGAAAAGCCTTCTCCAGCTCAGTGTATCCGACGATGGTGGCAATAATTTTCGTCGTGTTTTCCTACCAACTATTGTTTCTGATCGAGTGAGTGATTGTTTCAGATTGTTATTTCGGCCACCATTATTTTAATTATGCGCTATTAATGTGGTTTTAATTTCATAAGCTGATTCTTGTTGAAATCAGTACCAAAATGCAAATTTAGAATTTGCGTTAGCATATTAAACAGTGCAAAAACCGATGAATTTCTAATAAATGTACAAGTCCCACTCTTTTTTAGGATGGACCGATCATTCTTTGCCTTCCAACAAGGCTGCCCTGCAACTTCTATTCAATTTTGATTATTACCATAGGCAACGACATTCGCAGCTTGGATGGCTTCAAGGATAGATGTCTCCGCGGGTCAAAGAAATGGCTCATTTAGGTCTAATGGGTTTTATAGAAGTTGGGTTTTGCATGGTGAATTTCATACTCATAGATCCAACGCCGTCTGGTTCGCATATGGTGAAGCCGTTCGAAGCCTGAGCACCCATTTATTTGACATTTGAAGACTGAAAAGGTAATACTCATGTGGATCTTTTTATGAAATGACAAATCCCAGACATGGAAGAGATTGACTGTAATGGCTTGGGTGTTAATAGCTTTTCGCTACCGTGAGAAGCTATGTATGTTACCAATGGTAGGTGAATAAACATCTTCCCAACTTCTTACCTTACCTGGTGAGAGGAGACTAGCTCATCTAAATTTGGAATCGCACAGTACTTATCATCCGTAGGGAAGCAAGTGTTTTCGGCTTGGTGATTACTATGAAAACACCTGGAGGGAATACACTCTTGCAACGTTCAGAACTAAAAGTAAATGGAATTTGAGGGGACAGTCTTCAGAATGACGGTATTTGTAGGGGAATTTGTCAGAAATCTGATAAGCTCCTCCTCGATTCCTCCTGACAATCCTTTTCTAATCTGAGTACAAATGCTTTTGTTTAAGCTTAGTAAAGCTTCGGAAAAGCAAAATAACTATCATCAAGCACGGTGGCTTTTAGGGAACAAAAACCAATCCGAGGCTAGACTATTCTCGCTTTCCTGGGACTAACGTCTAAGCGATCCATTTGTATTAGGAAATACGCTTTACTCACTCACTCTCGCTCTCGACATTTTTTACATTTCAGTTTTTCAGTGTTCTTGAGATCGAAAAAGATTGCGTATTCCTCCACATCGACGAACCGGGGGGTGAGTGTTGTTGTTGTTGTTGTGTGCGCGTCTACTAAGTGTTGTTTACATTTCACGAACATGGTAATGTATTTGCTATTTCTCTTTCAACCACTAAAAGGGTGATTCTTGTTTCATCTACAACAGCTGCTGCATATTGGAAATTTGCTGCCAAATAAGTTCAGTCACGATGTTTCATCCCACTTCTCTTCCTAAAAATGTACCTATCTCTTATTGTTTCAAAGAAATTGCGAAGTTACTCACTGGTCTTCGGTGCATATTTACACGTCTATTTTGTAACTTGGCGTTCTTTTGGATTGAATAGTGGAATGCATCGCCTCTTTAGTTGTCGCGATACCCATTGTAGCCAATGATTAAAGTCTGATTCAATTAGGAAGCAGACCATTTAGGGCTTTTATAGTAAGACTGTGAGATAACCTCGATTACATTGCGTTCTGGCCCCCTTTAAGACTTTAATATGTATGATTCTTTGTTCAATGGATCTGGAACCGATGCTCCTTTAGAAATTAATTTGTCAATAAACCGCACATTATCCATTCTTGTGCACTGCTTCTACGTGGGGGTAATGTTTACTGCCGCTCTCTTCGAATTACCACTTCTTCCACTTTCAGACTGCCGTTTCTAATCTTCCGCCCCGGTAACACTGTTCTCAAGCCTTCTCTTTTCTGAATTCTTGTTTGTTATTTTTGTATTGATCAAGCCTCCTCCAATCCGCAGGTTAAACATGACTAGCGTCAATGATCATTGAGGCCATTAATTTACTCTTGAAGTTGCATATACATTAAATATGAGGTTGAGGACCATGTGTTTCGACTCTCAAGCCTCTAAGCGGACAGACAGCATGCTGGTTAATGGACAAACCTCTTCGCATCAAGCCTGCCAGTTATCTCTAAAGGCCATATCACCTTACTGCTCGTTGATCTAGTGACTTTTCGTTATTCAGTGGACCAAAATTTCGGGATGGTCCGATTTAGGCATCCTGACTGCAAAATATTTGCTGCTCTCAATTGTAGTGAAAGCACACAATTGCCTCCACTATTTATCGGTTTACTTAAACAGTTTGTTCTTATCCACAAATAGAATAAGCCAATCTGATGCTGGATTTCAGGAACTCCATAAACGTAACACTGTTTGCAGGCACGTATTTATCTTCTAAACGCCATAGTGCTTGGTCTAGTCTTGAAAAGTAAGTCGATATGCTCTGTAGATCACTTATTTTCAAAGTGAAATTAGCGAAGGGATTTTGAATAATAAAATATCCCTGTACCGTTACATCTTCATTCTATCATTTATTTATTCAGTTTATAAATAACTCTTCTATAGACTAACGTTCTAGGCAGTTTCCTTTGATGTATTGCGGCACTGGTGAGCAAGAACTTGTCCGTTCCGATAGGGGCGCCTTTAATCAAAATGTATTCAAATAACCAATTATTAACATGTAGTTACTTTTCGTAATCAATAGGTCATATTCCTCTCCCGGAACTGCCGAAATTTTGTCTGTACTGATAATTTGCTGAATTCTTTTGGAGAGTCATCAAAATACTCAGTTTTCAGTAGCGTCTGTTCGCTAAGGAAATCTGATCTGGCCAGTATAACTTGGGAAACCCAAAAATCTTGAGAGCCTATATCAATCATAGGCTCACCAGGCTCAAGTAGATGTAAAGGTTCTTGGTGACGAAGGAGGCTGCCTCCTAGTGTGGAAAATCCTGGAAATGCTGACCTTTGAAGAAAATTTTTGCATCAGCCCAACCTGAAGTGCCAATATTAGGGCGGAAGATTACTTCAATCCACTTCTTTCACTTCTTTCATTTATAAAAATGGTAATTTAGTAGAATCAGAAAGGAACATCAATCCAAAAAATGCAGATAAACGAGTTGAGCCGACAGTCTTTTGAACACTTTCTGTGCTTCCCCAAATAGGCCGCCAAAACCTGTCCTGGTGTGACCCAAAGTTTGCAATTGTTTTTCTTGATTGACTGAGTAAATGCCACTTTACCTACTTTAGATTCCTAGCTAGCGTTGCTTATTTTGGAAATCTTCATTCACACTTTGGAAGGATTTTTTATATAAACAATGTTAAGCACTTTTCGACTCGTTTATCGAATGAATCTGCGTCTGCTATTGTGATCGGAATGTAAACGGACTAATTAGGTTCTTTTACACTGACTAGATACGGGCCACGGAATTCTCTACGTGTCCGATAGCACGGGAACAGTGTTCACAGAATCGTTACGCCGTCACTTTTATCCCAATCAGGCGACCGTTACGGACTTCTTCCGCATCCTCTCTATTCCAGGCACATTTTTGGCCACCCAGATGAATCCAGACACCACATTGCGCACTGTAATCACTCACAACCGAGGAGCCACTTGGCAGCCCCTTCCTGTACCAGAGGGCCTTTCCTGTGATGCTCCCTCGAGATCTAAGATGATCGGAGAACAGGCGGGCATTATGCCTGCTGATTTCACTAATTCTGCCGAACTCTTGAGGGTCGCCACTACCGCGAATAACTCTGAAGAAGCTTTTGAAGCTGTACGTTGTTTGTTAAATTTTATGATTTTTTTTGAATCTGCTTTACGGTACAAAACAGAAATGTCGTTTCTGGAGTCTCCATTTTTTAAACTGTAAACTTTTTTGGTGTATCCTTTTTAATGTGTAAGGTCCCTAGAAGTATCCTCTCATATCCTGGAGGTAGTGCAAAATGTTTCCTATCGGTGCCATAAGCTGGGATTAGTATAATTTTCGATATCGAAGGCTCGAAGGTTTTCGATAAGAACCACTGCGGTTGTTCCTTAAAAATCTTGGGAGAAATGTGGACAATGGCCATAGTTAATGATGCCTGACTCACAGAGCACCGTGAGATCCTCGCAGAACGTGTCCAATTTGAGGCTGAAGAAAGCCTCAAGGTCACCCGGTGTTATGATCAAATTAACGAGATATTTATACGCAGGCCCTTAACTAAATATGTTCACTTTATCCAATCGGTAGTTTGCCACATTTGTGACTGTAGAGGAAGCCCTGTCTAGTTGTTGGATAGTCCTGTGTTCACAAGAGTTGGTAGTTAAACAGACTTTGTCTATCTCTCTAGTTTGACAGTTTATAATCGACATGCGGGCTTTGCAGCTATCATCGAAGATATGCCTCAAACGCTCATAACAGTAACCTCCAGTTGATCAAATTGTAATGAAAAATCGGAACAGTTTATTTTTTTTTCGGACGAAAAAGAACTGTTCTCTATCAAAGTTGATCAGCTGAGTGAATAAGCACTGGAGCACTTAAGTCAATTGACTGATTCCCTTCCAAATCACAGGCAGGCTGATCAGATATAAGCCCACATCACCCCAACTCGTTATTCCATTTCGCCTTTGGCTGAAAAGCCCGCAGCATTTTTACATGCTTATGTCCTAAATTGCCCTTGTCTCCAGGCCAATTCTGAAGCAAATGCCGGGTTACTTTATTATATGTCATGATTTCCACTATCATAAAATTGGCGCGACAAGCAGTAGAAAAAAGCGTCAGTGTTCGAATTTTAGAGCACCACGAACTAATTGTGAATTATCTGTTTTTTTTTTTCCAAACACTTATTTGTATTAAACAAGTGCGATGTAGACCATGAACGAATGGTAGACAGCTGAAACGAAGATGGTCTAATGAAGCCAAGGAAAGCCCAATGTCATTTTGTCTCTGTCGTATTTATTAGCTGTCTCATTTCAAAGTCATTTTCTCTAGAATTCCTTTTCATCTTTGTTCACATTCACATCCACCCATTCCTAACTTCTACGCTTCATCTTATTGTCTTGATAGCCATTTTTTTATCGGTGAACATCTGTTCCTTCCCTAGGCCCTTGGCATTACGCATCAATGTGACCAATCATACTTGCTGGTAAATAGAATGTCAATAAGACTGACTTCAAGAGAGCCAGTCGATCTCATATCTGTGGGCTTTTCGTTTGATGAAAATTAACTAGGTTTTTGTCCAGACGGCAGCGTCCACTGCTGTGCTCACCAACGCCCTTGTAGCTCCGACGGCGAAGTTTTTTTATGTCTATGGGGCTTGTGAGTCTTTATTGCTATTTGGTGACGACTGGCGCGCATTTAATTGGCCTCAGAATAATGATGTGTGCCCCTACCTAGCGCTTATCAATTGTTTCAATATGTTTGGTTCGGAACCTCCAATACCTGGTTACTTATGCAACCATTTTTTCTATTCACTCATCTTACCTTCAAGGACGGCAATTAATAGGGTCTTATATTCCTTTCCAAAGGCAATTATTTCGCTATCGTTACGCAGAAGTACCACTTTTCAGAAGGATGATTAAATAATCTTGTCCAATGGATATTATATTTCAGCCTTTATTTTAGGGTTATATGTGTTGATTTCCAATCAAGTGGGCGTTAAAATATGCTAGTGTTTATTTTTCAGTGAAAATCCACCACTGGACAGCTGTCTCTCTCTTCCACTACCTATAGCACTGAATTGAAGCTAATAATGCCTCAGTCAATCAAAAGTACATGCCCCATTCATAGCGGCAAATTTAGTCAACTTGGCGCAGAACCTTATCGAAATCGTTTGCCGCCGGTGTCTTTATCTCAGGTAATTTGCCTAGGGTTATTAGATGATGCAGATGTATCTGACGTTGATTTATCAGGACCCAAAAACGACAGCTCACTCGCTCTCCCTCATAGTTCTCTTTTCCATACCGTCTGTCCTGCAGACAAGTGGGCAGTGATTCGTGAAGTTTATGCAGCTCTCTGCATGCTTGACTGGTCGCAAATACTGCTCCTCTCCCCTCAAGCTAATTGCGCTATCATCTCCGCTTTAACTGAGGTGCCCTTCCCCTCCATGTAATTAACCGCTCCACTGACGCGACGTCTCGTGCTAACTGCCAGCGAAAAACTTGGAAGAACATTTCCTCCACCACACAGCCAAATTTGCGAATAAATTCTGGATTTTCCCTCAGGCCTCCTCACAATTGTTTTATTCCTAAACCCTCTTTCAATTTATCTTGGTGTTTGAACATCTTTGAGGCTTCACAGTTTTGTATGTTGTCAGGCTGACTACGGATTCAATGTCCGTAAGGTTCATTTGACCTCTTACTGTTCAGGAGGGTTCTCCCTTGAAGTCCCATTATCCTAAATGTGGTATCATAAACTCAAGTATAAAGGAAGTGTTCTTCAATCGTTACCTTAGCAAATTGAAAAGGTGCCTCGCTTCTCAGCTTGAAGTCTTTCTATCCGCCCTTCACTTTGAGACCCATATTTAATCAGTGGGAGTGGTCATCCCAATCAGCAAATGCATGCGAATGGATTTCGAAATGTCTATTCAATGACTGCGACACCATTTCCTAACATGACTCCTTAAATTTCTTATGTTCGTCAGGCTGGATATCTCCAGATTTTTTGGGAGTTGGATTCTACTTTTGGGTTTGCTTGATATTTCCAATTGTTGTTTTTCTAATCAATGATTCTCTTCCATGGCTTGCCTGAGGCGCGTTTATTTAGTTATTTATTGCATTTAAAGCGCGTGGTTCGCATACTCTACCACGGCATCAGGAATGCTTAACTCTCCATCTTATTTTAATATATAAGCTATGTAGCAGAGTAATAGACCCTTCCAGTTGTGTGCTGGTTAGGAATCGCAATTGGTCCATTTTCGAGATCTTACACGGCCCAAAAGACCTGAGCGCACTAACTCAGGCTACCTCTGCCATGCATTGCTTTAGAACTTTCAAAGATACCCTAATTTCTGTATCGGAAGTAGCTGCAGAAACGTATTCGTGAAAAAGGATATTCAAGGAGGAACTAAAGTAGATGCCTTTTCATCTTGCTTTTGCCGGATATCGTCTTCCCGATTGCCCCGTTTTGAAGTCTCTAACGTTAAAGTCTTTTAGTCTCACCTCCTCACCGCCTTCTTCGGTAGGAAAAAATCGATATTTTGTTTAGGATCATAGGATTTTCGGCACATTGTAGTTTAAAAAATCAAGATCTACTCAACTTTTTCACATTGGTAGCCAGTTCTTAGGTTCTTCTTCATTTCCGCTATTGTCCGTCGTCCTCTTTGAAAACATGATCGGTATTGTCTAAGTTTGGTTCTCCTTTATAAAGTTTCAAACTAGCGGGGTTCGGACCAGCTTTTCTTAGCCATCCTTTCCACTTTTCCTAAAATTTTTCTTACATATTAAATTAAATTAACTGTAAATTTCAATCCATAATAATAACGTAGCTTACCATTAAATCTACTCGAAATGTGCGCCCTATTTAAACTTATCCTCTTTTGGGAAGTGTTAAATCAATAAATATTCTCCTGTTGTCTGCAAATCAGGTTATTTTTTATAATTTCAACCTAGTGTTAAGAATTCGAGCTAATGATATTCATCAGTCAAGATTAGAGTTGAAATTATATCAGCACTTCTACGCATTCATAAGTCATTAGGTTTCTACTAAGGCAACCACTTCGGCCTACTTTTGCACTTGTGCTGGCTGTTTACGGCGCTTATTTACTTCTTAGGCAGGCCGTCCCAGTCGCTCATAGACCATTTTTCTCATCCTGACACGCATTTCTTTGCTCCCTACTACAAAGCGGCATTCCTCCAAGCCCAGAAAAGTAATAAAGATAGTTAAAGCGCACTTTATTTGAATTCTCCGGACACTACAGATCTATCGCTTATATCTCCAACTCTCCCTCATTTATATCGAACCGCTCTTCGTCTCTCTATGACCTCCCTATTAGACGATATTGAGCCCTGAATCGCGATCTCGCTTCAGCCATTTCTATATCGATTTCACGGATTTTTCATTATTTCGTGTGTTGCGCGCTAAGTCCAAGCGTTAGACACATATTCCGAGTAAATTTACATTTTTTTAGACTTTCAAAACTTTTTCTGGAATGGAACCAAATAATTCGACAAACGAGAAGCCTTTCAAGCTCTGTTTTCCATACAGTTGAGCTTTAAATATGTCAAAGGTGACTCTACGAGTCCTAATCTTTATTTTAAAAAATGGCGATTACTGCCTGTCTGCTAATTATTATTATCATCATTATTATTATTATTATTATTTATTTACTCCCAAGGACTTATTAGGGGTATAACAGAAGTACAAATAGCTTTTACTACATGTAGCACACAAGAGTTAACACAGAAAATAGTAAAAGTGTTTATCGACGTCTTCGGTTCTCTGGTCACTTCTCTGGCATGGTTCCATACTACAGGTAGCAGCTCCACTTCGGAGTAGCATCGCGTTCGTCCTCGACACTGTTAAGAGCAGAGGTCTTTTCAACCTTCTGGCGGAGGTTCCATTCATTGCCTCATGCTGCACTTTCCACAGTCCATCCTGAGACCATGAATCCAGGTATTTACGTGATGTCTTGTTTACCAAACTGTGCGAGGTCATACTCCTGTTGGCATAATCTAAGTTTTTACGTCCGGTGAGTGATTAGTCCTATCCGGCCGCCCCTTTCATTGGCCCCCAGGGTTGCCCCTGGGGTTACTGGTGGTCACCACAAAGAGGTTGAGATTAGATTTGACCACCTTCTCTGCTAATACTGACCCTATCACAGCTCCTCAGATCATTTGGCATTGAATCCTTTCTGACTATACAACTTGATTAAATCATTTTCGCTTCAGGTATGTGGTTTACAAGTTAGTAACCAATTCAGTCTGCGAAAACGAGTGGTCGCCTCGCCTCCTCTAGCAACATCAACAGCACGAGGATTGATTCTCGTTCACGGGCACGTCGCCACGCATCTCAAAACAACTCCGGCTGATGTCTTTATCTCCGCTGATGGAGGCTACACTTGGTACAAGGTAAGTGTTCCCTCCCCCTCCCCCTCCCCCTTTAATATCTACATTTTTTCAATCCGTCAATACGCCTGTGTTTGGTCCGTCCTGTTCACAGACCTTGTTACTGGACGCCTCATTTGATAAGCCTTCATTTCCGTCTGTCATCAATTCTTAGCCACCTGGGAAGGACGCTATTTGGATGATTAATAACACCTTAATATCTGTGCCACCTTGGCTTTGCCTCCACCCCACTGCCATCTTAATATATGCTTATTTTCTAATTGTACAGCATTTCCTCGGATTTTGTTACAGTCCTTTTCTTGGGAGTTGTTGTAGTCAAACATTTCTTCTTCCGGGGCGTTACCTTCAAGTTTTTCTTCGATATATGCAATGAATTGATTCTCCGGGTGGCCATAATGCTGAACTGAGTCGGAACCGACTGAAAAGTAGGTATTGGGAAAAATCAGATGGTAAAGTTAGGCACTGACATTGAACCACAAGGCAAGCCTACGAAGCAAAGTACAAGCACTGGTTCAATTGTCAGTTAATCATCTATGATGAAATGTTTTTTTCAACGTGGTAGATGCAGTTTCGGAGCCACGCATGAACAGAGTACTTTACTTTCACTTAATGTCTTATCCTCCAAATTTCATGTAGCTATGAGCCAAAACCTAGCCAAAGAGCCTAATGTTTGTCCCTCAAACTTATAAAGAAGTGAGAATTGACAGTTTTCGTTGATCCTGTTACTACCGACCCTAGTGGCAGTTGGTTTTTCTCAATATTTACTGCTTTTAAGGAAAGAATGAATAAGCTTAATGCATTCAATGCTGCGTGGATTATGGATATGCTGTAGATTCCCCAAGTTGCTATGTTGGTATAACATTTTTAACGGCGAAAATCTTCTGTGTGAATAAATATAACGTGTTAAGCTCTCAAGTTGGCCTTTCTAGCTTACAAACGATCATTCAATCGCTATTAGTAGCAGATTTAATTTCTTCATTTAAATCGTTGTTTGCTTTAGTGATCCAGCCAGAACAATTTAAATAAACCTACAACCGACAAGTTCAGAGATATGTTTCATTTAAAAAATATATGAATTGCAGGAAGCAAAAATGGAAATTTCATGAGGAAATCACAGATAAAATTTGCTGGAATCTAGGGAGGTAATAAGAATGAATGCCACTGTAGCGTATTCTATTTTCAGCAAACACGTAGTGGTAAAATTAATCGTCGCTTCTTGTTATCACTTTTGTTTCGGGTTATAGTAACTTACACGCCTACTTTCACGCTAACCGCAAATATCTCCTATCTTTACAGACTAGCAGGCTTGGGTGTGCAACAGACCCATTAGTTTCGGGAGTCAGTGCGTTTATCCCAGACGGCTTAGTGACCGACAATCACCAAATTTTTTTACTCCCCCCCAGTCCAGAGGACACAATAGATGAGTCAGTGCCGTGTTTCGCATTCGGCAAGGTCTCCACTTGTCCGCTGAACTAAGAATATTCATTGCTTGTTCAATAGAAGAGCGAGTGTGAGAAACTGACTGGGGACTTCAAACAGTCAGAAAGCGGAATAGTCCGGAAAAGGGAAGAATTTGGTTTAAGTAATTTCGCTGTTTTTTACATTCTCTTTTTTCGCGATTTCATTGAACTTTCCATTCAATTTCCACTCTTTTTTCGGTTGAATGCTGTAAATCTTTCTAGCGACCCCTAGGCTCTGTAGGTCTTGACGTAACCTTCCGTAACCTTCAGGGTTACCCTTCGGCACTCAAGTTCCGAGGAACTTTCCCAGCTTGCAAATTGCTTAAGTTCTTTTTTGACGAACTAGGGGGGCGACACTATTAGAGGAATCTTCACTTTAAAATTTTCAGACTTCTTAAGCTTACTGGCATCCTTCTATCTATACTCTAAACAACTTCACCGATTGGTCTTTCAGAAACCTTCACTCCTTCTACTTCTTACTCCCTTGAAGGCGCGAAAATTAACTTGGTTGTTATTGAATCCTGTTTTTCTCTGATGGGAAGCCTAACAAGGCGTTTTGACTCTCTTCAAACAGGCTTGGAGATGTCAAATCCAGCCTTTGAACAAGTAGCACTCACTTTACGTTTTTTTTCGGACATTTGTGTGCTAGAACCAATGAACCTTCTCATAAAACAAGGACATTTGTATTAAGGTTACCCGCTGCAATCGAAACCAATTGTCAGTGCTTTATTTTGAAGATTTAAATAGAACGAGGTCGAAAAATCATCCCTGGTTAAGGCTACTGTACTTCCACTGAAAAAATGACATTGCTTACTCGAGTAACCCTAACGTTTGATCAGTTTTCTAATTATTCTATCTAGGAATCTGGGTCGTGCGTGGAGGCACTCATAGTTCTGCATTTTGTTTCCCACCAGTTTGTTAGCAAGCTCACTTAACTTGTTTACTTCTGGCTCCACTGTGAAGTTTTCTTCTGACCTTATCGTTCTATATACGCTTATCTCCTACACGATTTACGGCGCTTTTATAACTCATTCATTCCTTGTCTCATAGGGTCTGGACGGTCCCCATCACTACCAAATAGCGAACCGAGGAGGTTTAATAGTAGCAGTGCCTGCAGATACTCTTTGGGTGGACATTCTGCGTTTCAGTACCGACGGAGGTCGGTGTTGGCACAACATTCCTCTCACACCCTCCTACAAACCTGCATCCGAGGGTGAGAATGATGGCGCGACAACTGAAGCACCACCGGCTCACCAACATTCGACGATTTCTCCAGACGCAGTAACCCATCAGATGCCCTCCTCTCCCCTGCTACCCATGGAGGAAGAAACAGTAGTTTTCACGGGTCTGGTTACTGAGCCAGGTGGTCGAGCGATGACAGTGGCCGTCTACGGCTACGGCACTGTAAGTCAGCGTTGGAGAGTAGCTGTGGTGGATTTTGCCAACAACGGGTTCATAACCAAGAACTGTAAGTTCGCGACCTGTTTATTCTGCATTGTCCATATTGGCCAGCTTGTTTATTTGGCACGGATTATGTTCTTACAAGCGTGTGCGCTTGTGGTTGTTTATCCATCTTGGTGCCATCGGCGAATTCCTATTTGTCACAGGACTCGCTTCATTCCGAGAGCTCCTCGCACTAGTTCACCCACTATAGGCGCTTGCTCGGTTCACCCAGCACACAATTATTTGTTAGTAACTCCAACTTCAGGAAAAGGTCTCTGAGCCACTACTCTAATATAGGTATCATTGACAATCGTCTGAAGCCCTGCTTTTCAGTCATTAGGACACATGGAAGAATATTAAAAGGGACTGTGAATACTCTTGTCATTCCAACATGTTTATTTTATGCGCCTATAATGAATCTGTCTGCACCAATGATTGGCACAGATCGCAGTCCACACTGAGATTAAATGGATACAATGACAAATCGGTGATTTTTGAAAGTAGATCGGACTGACTATGCCTGGCCTTCTAGGAATGAAGAATAGATAATAAATAGTCGTTGGTTTATGCTAGCGTCACCTGAGATGCACCTGTGATCCTGTTTATTTGTGGATTCCCACCATGGCTTTCAGTTCATTAGCAGTGCAGTTTATTCAATTCAGGCCATGAACATATATCGTCGGTGTTTTGTGGGGGATTTGGCGTGTCATTTCAGGTCACGTGGAGTTCTGACGAAACTCAATCTTATGGCGCCAGAGCTATTAGAAAAAGGTTAAACTTTCCGGGCCCAATCGTGCGTTACATCGGTGATATATCGAAATTCTAATCTGCCCCACATGAGGACATACGCGCAAAGCTTATCCAGTGCTTGTTTGTATGTCTGTGATTTGTCGAGAAGGTGCTAAGCCCCATTCACGTCCATGAATGCTCACTGAAAAAGGGCACATGAGCAGTATTTCATTAGAATGTCAAAATTTCGCGTCCTCCTACAGATAATTTCTTTCTCCTTAAAAGGTACTGTTGAGGATTATGAACTTTGGTACCCCCATCGGACGGATACGAAGCAGAGTGATCCCACCAATGGCTGTTTACTTGGCGTGCGAGAGACGTCCTACCGGTTGAAGGAAAATTCTTTGTACGGTTTCTTACCTCCTTTTTTCCCGTTTTCCTTCTAGCTTTTAAACTTCTCTCTGTATAAAATTTATTTTGTGCTTAGTTTAGACTCGATACTTGAAAAAAATAGTACGTCAAAAACCAATATATTTGCTAAAATGGGAGAAACGGAATGTGATTCTCCCGTTCAACGTCATCTAGTGACCGCTCCGTATTCATCATTTTGTTTCCCAAATGTTGTAGTGTTGGCCCTTCTTGTCACTTCTGAATTTGGTTATCTTAAGCCGCCGATGTTCATTTATATCGATCTCATAAATATGAAAGTGAGATATTTATTTAGGAGAGTATAGTTTGCTCCTGGTAATTTTATGATATCCCGCACTCATCTTGAGGAGAGAAATGACCAATTTGGATCTCTTTACTGGGTCATTAAATTCGGTAACTTTTGTTCCTCTTTAGGTGCTTCTCTAATGCGGACTTCCGGTCGCTTCAATCTTATGAGATTTGCGCTTGCACAGAGCAGGACTACGAATGGTAGGTTATTTCTTATTAATTCTTTCACGTATTATCTCAATTTAGAAATTATTGTTAGCTTGTGTTAATTTAATGGGTAGTTCGTGAGACCATATTTAGACACTGCAAGAGCATTTCGTAGAAGGAAAGATCAATAATTTTTTGGTCGCGGTTACGGTTCTCTGATTTTGATATTCTTCATCAAGCTTATATTCTTATGGATGAGTAATTGGGTGGTGTTCTTTAAGGCTCCTTTTGGAACATTTTCTCCCTTGATAATCAAAGTAATTTAATGTAAAGTGAGGTAGCTAACCTCACTTCAGCGAGCAGTTGTTATGATGGCGGTGATTCGACCGGGTTTAGAGGTAGTCACAAAACCGTCCTCGACTTGGTCAATGAAATGGCAAAATTTTTATATCCAAGCCCTTAATGAAAGCACTGCAGCTCTCGATATTAGTTGTACATTGCTGTCCGCGCCTGCTCCCGTTTGTCTCCGGCGCTGGACTTTATCGTGTTGTCGAGGCTCGCTAGTCATAATAGCTGGGTGATCATAGCCCCAGATTGGCATATCGTATTTAGCAGGCGTGCATTTCGTCGGCTAGATCCAATATAAGATTAATTTTTGAGAGTCGTTCCCCTTGAGATTTGTATCCCCAATTGTAATGAACATTCTTGTATAATCTGTATTTCAATAAGTCATGTCAAACAATTTTCATGTTCAACAGAGCTTTAATAGAAGATTCTATTCGAGTGTAGTCAGATATCACAGAATGTTACTTGTATTTGACCGGAAAACTCAGAAAGCGGTAATCCTATGGCATTTACTGTCATTTTCGGATGCATTATTCTGATGATCTAGCTCTTTTCGTAGTACATATTTGTTTCATTGTCAACGCCGGAGGTATATAAGCTTAAATCTGTTTAACTAACTGACCTCCAAGAACACATAAACCACTAAAGGCATGGGCACTATCCCCTGAGGATAGAGTAGGCACTGGGCGGAATCAATTTTCAAACCGGCGAAGGTCTCAGTCGAACTCTTGCATTTGTCCCCCCTCGGTGACCATTTCAGAAGTTCATCAGCACCTGCTTAGAGAGTTTAGAGAACTTAGCAGCCACTGTTTGAGCACCTTATCATTTACTTTCCTTCAGTAAGCTAAAAGGTACATCGGTGTGGTTCTTCCTATCGATCTCTTATCTACAACTCGGATATTGATGTTAGTTTGGAATCTGGGTAATAATGTATTCTCAATAAATAGCTATCAGCTGATGTAAAATTTTTTGGACGAATTCGATCCAATTCATCTCGTCCTGGTAATAAGCGTCCCATTTTACCCTCTTCGTGGAATTGTTAAATTCCTCTCAGTGTATTAACCGAGCCCTAAATCGATTTTAAAGCCCCCACTGTGATGCAGTCACGTTTGAAAAGGAGCAAAATAGGCACGTTAAAGATTTGGCAAAGCGATTCGTTTTCAGTAACCATGCTCCGCCTGTCTCTCTCGTTCTCCCTCCCTCTCACCCACTATGCTCTCGCTCCCTACTTCGCTATAATCTTAGCTGTAATTTTGCAATTTTATTTGTTACCTGGAGATGGAATAGCATAATAGGAAGTGGGAAGTAGGGCAGGAGTACTTGTAGTTGTTGACATTGTTATTCTTAAAATGCTGTTTCCGAGCACCTCTGCTACGGGAGGAGGCTGCCAGTGAATTAGAGTAAAGTCTGTCTCTGCCTATGTATGAATCTCATACTTCATGTATAAGCAGCCTCTTTTTTGACATTTCCCAACACCCATTAAAAGAATCCCTGCGAATCTTAGCTCTTGAAATAGTCGAGCACTTATTACTTGCTGCTTTGGTCTGGTCAGCAATACGAGTCATTTCATTTTTTGTTTGTGCCTGACGGAGTATATTTCATCCAATTAAGAGTTTTTTGGTTGTTTGCTCTCTTACTGAATTTGGAATGCAGGTTATTATGACCTCTGAAATAGTATTAAAATAAAACTGCCTTTGAAATAGTTCTGAAATCAAACTTCTTTAAAAGTATATTTGCTTGCGAAATAAGAGACTATCCTTAAACCTGTTGCTTTATTGATAGTTGTTGGTAAACACGTCATTAGTGTTTTGTAAGCTTCTCGTCCTATACGGGCACTTCAGTTCTGGTCGGCGCTATTACTGCCTTGCTGTTTCGGTGATTATGGAATTTCTACTGAGAGACGTCCTCTTCGTTGGAGTTTTTCCATCATTTTGTGCTTGCTTGATTCAGCATCAACTTTTTCTCGCAAGTTGGGCCCCCGGTTAAAGTCTCCCTCGGTAGCTTGGAAGTCAACAGTTATAAGAGAAGTACTTTACCATTTAGATAGCAAAAAAGAATCTCTTCCAGTTGCATTTGATTTGGGGTTTTGATCCCTAGAGCCTAAAAGACGTAATGCCATACCTAAGAGAGTTTAAAATAGCACGAGTTTCATAAAGATTCGATATTGTATTAAGTCGGGTCAGACCCATTTTAATTGAACACCTCGGGGATGTTTATGAGAGGGGAGGCCCAATGACCTGGTTTTGGCGCACTGCTCCGCATTTAACCGGTCTTGCTCTCTTAAGTACACAATGACCACAATTGTCCTCTTTTAACGATAGTTTCTGCCCTCTCTACTGGAATAATCTTATTTTTTCCAGTATTCTTGTCGATCCGGCTTGCGCATCTCTCAATTTTTAACCAGCTTGAATAGCCACGTGGTAAATACCTTGTGCGTGCTCTCAAGTCGACATAGTTGAGTGTTCGCGCTCAAAACCCCAAGCAGCCTAATCGCGCTTGTATGTCACCACATCCAGTCCGAACTCGGATAAAAATAATCATCTAATATTCTTATATTTAATTCTAGAACGATTTTAGTTTCCAGGCTTGTTATTAGCACGATTATGTCAAACGATCCACTATTAACTTCAAGAGAGCTTTGAATGGTGATTCTTGAAGTCGGAAGCGAAGAAACGACTAGCCTTGAATGGAAACACTACATTTTAGAGCGTTGAGTTTGTAACTGAAGTGACTTACTTTTGCCATCTCTCGAAAATCCTGCAATAGAACAACTTCCGTGGATTCTGGGTCCTTATCGCTCCGGATTGACAGCTGAGGATCGGCGTTTCTACGTCCAATTTGGCTGAATTAAAGGAAGGTTACCTTTCATAGACGTTTCCGTCTATCGGGTTGGTTTAACAAACAAGTAGAAGTGTTTCTGCTGATTTTGTGGAACGTTTCTTTTGCGTTAGCTGATAAAATGGACTATACACCTAGTCTTCACGACATTTGTGAAAAGTACTTGGTTTCATCAGTTTCCAGCTGTGCTGCTCGGTCGGTTGTGGCTCGGAAGAGCATACCGTTTAAGTTAATCGATGCTTTATGTCTTCATTTTTTCCGTCATCTTAGTGAGTATGGCTACTGGCGAGAGAAGGACGGTAATGGAAAATGTGTGGATAATCCTCACGCCCCACCACTCGATATCTGTGATCTAGTGGGCCTGGAAAGATCCGCCCACCTCATCGAGATGATTGGCTATCGAAAAATTCCTGGCAGCCGTTGTGAGGGTGGCTGGGAACCACCCCACTCCAATCTGACCTTCGAGGACCGCACTAAACATTGTCCTCCCAAACTCACATCCGTGAGTCCCGTCTTTTGTTAAGAATAATTTCGAATGGAAATCCCAAATGGTTTACCTTTGAACCCAGGCAATTTGCTTAGGTTCACATTGGTGAGCTTTGTTTCACTTAACTAGATGAAGCGCTGATTTTTTAGAAAAAATGAATGACTACTTCTCTGCCCTCGTGTTTGAGTAAAAAATGAATATTTCCTTTATTAATCTATTGTTTATTTCTGCTTGAAAACACCGTTTATAGAGAGTTTATTAGAGCTAAGCATTTAGTTTTTCAGTACACCCTTTCCATTAAATCTGTGAGGGGATTCCAAACGTATTATGAATTGCTATTTTAATGCATTTGGATTTTTTCTTACAATTTTGGTGGCAGTAAATCTTTCCTGTCTGCTTTCGCCTGCAGCAGAATGATGAAGTGCTGACAGGCGACCTGCGGCTGCAAAATACTTTTTGCTCAAAGCAGTTGCAAAACTAAATCCTCCGCCGTCAGCCACTAGGCTACTCTCGGCCATTGCCATTATGTTGCCCATGCTTCGGTCGATAGTGTTTCCTCTAATTAGAGTCAACTGCATTCTAAGGTTGAAGTGGGAAGAGCCCTAAAATAAATTGCCTTTGGTTTAGTAGCCTTTTGTTTGTGCGCATTCCTGGTCTTAACCATGTACTTTGGTATATATGATCAAAGTGCTGCACGGCTATCAGCCATGGATAAGCCAATAAGAAAAAGGGTCATGTACGTGTCCAATTACATGTTGCGGCGGTAGTGTATGGATGTGATATGGTGTGCTTTCAAAGCAAGGTCTTGTCAAATGTGAAGCTAAGCATTCGCAATAGTTAGGTGCGAATTAGGTTCTTCTGTGGTATTTATGATCTGCGAAAAATTACGAGTTAGGGAGGATCAGTTGAATTGGTTCATTCAGGTCGCCCTTTGGAATGGCAAATTTAATATACTCGAGGTTGAATGAACGAAGCTTTATGGGTTACCGGTCCAGGTGGAGTCAAATGCAGCAGAATAAGGTACCGATATGTTGTCAATCTCCAAGGTATGACTTGACGGGGCGATTGTCATAATGTTGGCAACCAATGTATTCGAAAAAAGTTGATCGATTCCACTGCAATTTGGATCCGACCCGGACAGAGTAAAGATAAATCACTCGTGTAGCTTGAGCAGTTCCACCGCTGTCTTGCTGTCAAGATACTAACGCTTCTTTTTTTAACTAAGCCTTTAATCACATACATTTATCTTATAAAATTGTTAGGTTACTCACATCGCAGTTGGCTAATGAAGAAATGCTCTGTGATTTTTATTTTCGGGCTTAAGTAGCGTATCACTTGGAGCTTTTTTGCTCTTAACTACTCCTGCTTGCTATTTCCTTAATAGAACCTGTGTTATCAGTTGAAAAAAATTACGATATCGTGATTTTAGATGGACATGGCTTTGGTCGACGCACATAGTTAGAAGATCCCAGCTCAGTTATTTAAGATAAATAAAGCTTTTTTTTTCTGCATTTACTACAACCGAACATTGAACCTCCCTCCAATGTCCTGCTTCACACAGTGATAATAAACTGATACAGTAATAAATGCTGCAACTTTGTACTTATCTGTGTAGACTTAGAACAGTCGCCCAAATCGAATCACCAAACATTATACATCCAGAATTATTTATCCATTATCAAATATTTCCAGGCTGGGGACAGCCGCAAAAACTGTCAGAAGATGCACCTGGAGACTGTGAATATAGGGTGAACAAATGTGGATAATACCAGAATGAAATGGATACTAAGAAGTCAAACCCAGATCACACAACGCGGTCTTCCTATGACCCCTCTCTTAGTTATATTTGTCAAATATCAGCGTATTTCATTATGCCACCGCAAGGGAATTGTGTGATTCATTGAAAAGTTGATAAATAGCGGATAGCTTATTCACACATATTCCGCATAAATAACCAGTTTACAATGCAGGTCCGTTTTTCCTGCTCTTTTTACTAACTAAATGTAAGTTTTCTGCTTTCTCAGTTTGAAACAGCATCTCATTGCCCATTTTTTTCCACAGTACGGACTGACTACGAAAATCGCCCTGACACTCGTTAGCCTGATAATGGTTGCAGTCACCATCGCAGCGGTTCTTTATCACCGACGAAGGGAAAAGAACCTTCTCAGCACGTCGCTTCGACACAGACGTTTCCCGAAAATCTTCCGCCGGTGTCTGCGACACTCTCATCTTATCTCTAATAAGGACTTTAAAGTCGCTTCTTTCACTCCCAATACAGTTTTCTTTGCCAGTGGCAGCCATGGAGTTGTTAAGGACTCACCCACACTGCTCTCGAAATCCTCTCACCAATACTTGGTACCACAAATCACTCATTTTAGTGGCATTAAACAGACAGAAGATAGGTTGGATTTGTTGGCGAATGAGGAGCCATGTGCTGAGGATGAGCCTTTTCCCTCCAGTACAGCCAATGACCTCGTGAAAAACGATGAAACAGGTAGGAATTATTTCTTGCATCCATTGAGGGCAGAGTAGTTAAGACAGCTTTCGTGGTTCTCGGTGATAGCTCCTTTTCCCCATCTTTCTAATTATAGGAATAGATGACAGTTAGGTTCTGACAGGTATTAGTGGTTTTTTTATGGATTGTTAAATAACACAACTGCAGAGACCAAAGTATAGTAATGCAGAAATGGGGTGGATTAAAAAGTGAAAAAAGTTCAGGCGGGTATTCGGACATTCGAGCAGGGTCACTTTTAGTAAATTTCTCTCGACTCGCCACAGCTAGCATTTCCATCGCAGAATTTGGCCGCTTCCACGGTGTCAGCAGAAGCTTTATCTTCGATCGAACGCCTATTTGGTCACCTTGTTTGCGTTCAGCGTCTTTTTCAGCTCCTGCCCTTGTGTTCATGGCCACCTGCCCTGAGGCTATATGGTGCTCTTTTAAGGGTCTCTCCCCTTTTCCTCTCTTTCTGTGACAGATCGGGCTTTGTGGACTAGATAGTTACGAGGTTGGTTAGAGTTCCTGTTCCACCGCATTGGCCAGAGTTTGAGACCTTTTTAACTACCCCATAGTTTTGGCGGAGTTGTTGGGACCTTGGGAGTCTTTCGTTTTTCGTGTAAATGCTTACTTTCGCCGCCCTTATCAAAACATCCTTTTCACTGATTATCGATGGATTACACTTTTCAGGTGTGACTGGTGGGAGTGGACTTGGGATTTCTCATCTTTTTTTGCCGCTGACCTACCTTGCATTGCTCCCGAGCTTTACATTGCTTCCGGTTTGTTTTTTGACGCGTTTACTTCATCGTTTATGAACCAATCCACGCAGCTGAATCTGAGATTAGATGCTTCAAGGGAGTCTTTGTTGCCTGAGGTCCAGATTTTGCGTTTCACTGATCCAGGACTATGTTCGATTCTTTTATTTATTTTATTTATTTACTCCCTACCCATTAGGACAAGTCCCAAGGGCTTATTAGGGGTACAACAGAAGTACAGATAGCTTTTACAACGAGTAGCAGACAACAGTTAAAGCAGAAGACAATAAAAGCGTTCATCGACGTCGTCGGTTCTCTGGCATGGTTTCATAGTATAGGTAGCAGTTCCACTTCGTAGTGGCATCGTTAAGTGCAATGAATCTTCACACATCTTCCAGAAGTCTTGTCAACTTTCTGGAGACGATTCCATTCATTGCAACATGCACGCGCTTTTCACAATTCAGGTTGAGACCATAAATCCAGGTGTACGTCGTGCCTCGTTTATCGGGTTGTACGAAGTTGTACTTCTGCTGGCACAATCTCATTTTATACATTCGGAGGGTGATTAGTCCTAACCGGCCGCCCCTCTCATTAGCCCCTAAAGTTGCCCCTGGGGTTACCGGTGGTCACCACGAGGAGGTTGAGAGTAGGTTTGACTGCCATCATGTTCGATATCTCGGTGGCATCAGGAAGTTTGACGTCTGCGACACGTTGTACTATGGACAAAACATCGTGGGGCTAGAGAATTTAGGTTTTAATAACCTATTTCAAGAATGAAGAGAGCCTATTTACTGAAAGTGGTTTCTGTTTTTTTTTTATCAGGCCATACTGACGACTTGTTGTACTAATTGACCAACGAAGTGATTTCCACCAATGGCCTCTCACCCTCCATTTCCATCGCCGTTCCTCTTGATTCAGTATTGGCATCTTATTTGAACATTAATTTTCCATACTGCCCGAATGAAATATATAAAAGTATCTGGGTGGGTAATAAGTCAACTTTTTTATCCGTACAGTTGTCCTTGTTATTTCTCGGCTTCGTTTGATGCTGATGATTCGGGAGGCATGATATAAAAGATTTTTCTCGACAAACAAAATAGCAGCCTTTGGTTGAATGGCTAGCAAGGCAAAAATGTGAGCTCCACAAATCACGGAGCTTACAGAGTCAGCTCCAACTGTTAATTGTCATAGTTCGTTCTGAACAGGCTTGAACTACTTTTAATAAAAAGTGGTATGTATGCTATGCATACCTGTAATGCAGTGGTTTGGTGCGTTTTGCCCGTCAGATGCCACGAGCTCGAAACCCGCCGGTAAATAGCGATTGGAGTGAATACACACCCATGCTAATAAATACCAACAGACAATGGTATAAGTGTTGAAAAACTTTCTTATTTATTGCAGGCTTTAACATTAAACATTTGACATTAAAATTAAATGCATATTATGCCATTGCCAGTCACGCCATGGCAAGGTTTCTACAAGCCAATTGTAACTAAAAGGCGAGGAGGCTTCCTCGAATCTGAGTACTGACAACTAAATAATTTTCTGGTTCCTGCTAAGGCTTTCCACTCAGCGAATTTCCAAAACCGCCAACCTTCAATATGAACGACTTAGTAGTTGAATGGACAATGAGGAGTTTTTGTGGTCTTTAACGTTGCTGGAAGAATAGCTGCCATTCAGTCAGCCGCGATAACATAAATTGAAGGGGCGAACAAGACGACGTTTACCTTTCGTAAGATGTTAATTAATTAAGCTGTGCCAAATATTCGTCTTGAGGACAGCAGAAATATTGGCTATCCACTACTAAATCACGGAAGCCACAAGGTCTCTTCATTCACACCCAACAGAACTAGACAGGCGATGCGGACTTCGAAATATCATCTGCTGGGGCATTCTCGAAAATAACAGATGTCGATGTTGAATACTCTGGTTTCTTTAAGGAAGCCTAGCACGAAACCCATCATCTGCTGCAGAGACAGTACGAAAGATTGCTTCTTAATTTCACCTGGCTTCCCGCTGGGATCGCAATACCACCATTGGTCTGCGATGCGTGTGGGATGGTTGTGCCTTCAGCAACTGTATCTGACTACGGCAAATTATAATGACATACCAGATTAACAGAATGTGATTTTGAAAGATTACAAGGAAAGTGGTTGTCTGGGTGTGACACTGCCCACCTAGGACTTTAGATGGAGCATGAGGAATGACATGGCTCCGTTTTGATGGCCGCTAATACACGATTAAAGCTGTAAAATACATTGACTTTAACAAAGCTACGGGTAATAACGTAACAACAAACTCTCCTGATATTTATACCTGCATGTAACTATGTGGTTTTGCAGGAATGACGGTATTCCTCTCAATCGACTACCTCGGCCTCATTGAAAGTGCAAAAATATCGAAGGGTACGGTAACAAGAATGTGACCGCTCCAACGGGCGGCATGGTTAAAGCAATTAAACAATTTGTAGTCTGGATCATATAGTTAACCTAAGCCACCTTCGTCCACCCAATATGAACAGGAAAGTTTAAAAGAAGGCAAAAATGGATTTATTAGGACCGTGGTTATCAAAACTAAGTAGGATGGTAGGCGAATAATGGAAGATTGCACACATTTAACTGTCCAGGATGTCTCGGCTTACCATTGGTGAATCCTCTTAATGACAGGCGTAAAATAAGATTACCTGTGTGCCTTCCATAAAACTGCAATTTATCGTCTGTGTTTTGGTGATTGCCGATAATTAAAAGCTCAAATGTATAAATATTTAGTCTTAATATAAAAGCATGAGCTAAAAGGAAATAGTAGGTACCATAGGGCCCTTCAATTAAATAAAATATTGGGGCGGAAGTATCTGACAGTGAGGGGGTGAAGCTATTTCATTTAATCGATTAATACTCCTTAACGTTTACTTTCCGTTCAGAAGGAGAAACGCCCGAGTTCTGCGCATCCCTAAGAGCTGAAGCCAGATAATTCTAACATGCCGAACTCGAAGCACTAATTGTGTGCGGGAGGCGGAAGGGCTACTAGATTTCGCATGAAAAATTGACATTGGAACAGTTATATGACCGCGTGTCTGAAATTTTTCAGGGAGATAAACCAGAAGAGCTTTCGAAATTGGAAACCCACACTCCGAAGGAATTTCGGAGATAATATCAAGGAGAGTATCAACTACACATGTTTGGGCTTTGCCAACATTTCCTGAGTTTGAACTCCTCCGGATTTAATTTTTTAAGGACAGAAAAGCTTTTGGTAATTAGGCAAGGTCATGTTTTTCGAAAAAAATAAGAACAATAGTAGTCAACTGTCAAAGTTAAGTTAAAATCAGGAAAGGCAGTAATTTGGAGTGTTTGAATTGAAATCTATCGTCGAATGTGAATGCTGGCAATATTCTAGTATCTAACGTTTGCTGCTACACTTTGGCCGATCAAGCTCGCTATGCATAAGGAATACTGTTCAGCTGCTATTGACCGAGAGCTAACCAACTATATGCTGACGACGTGTGTAGGAGTTAAGATGACTACCGCAATTTGAACTTAAAAATAAATTGAAAAAAATAAAGGATAAATAAAGGTCATTTCTATAACTTTGACAAAGAATCTAAGCTAAAAATGGATGGCAATGATGTTATTGCTTCATAGACATGATTAAGAACTAACCAAGTGGCGACGCTAATTCAGTACACGATTTATTGCTGGATTTCATTGTGAAGAACAGAACTTACCAGCATGGAATCAGTCCAATGAAAGATTTGTAGGAAAGGGAAAATACATTTAAAATAAATTACTTTTTAAATGCAAGTAAAATGGCCCAACAGCTGACGAATCTTAAAAGTCACACTTTGCTAACCCCGTTATTTAACCGAACCAATTTGCACTGTCCAAAGCATTATCCTTGCGCACGAGATGGTGAGGTGGCGATTGGTCCTACGGTTTCGACTGTTCCATTTGTCTATCTTTACTTTCATGATTTCAACTGTCTCTTTTTATGAATAGTCTGACAATAAATTTTGTTCCGTTCAGGTTAACGGTAGTGGTAAGTCTACGGCCAGTTCTGGAGCCTCAACGAGAGGAGCGACCGGGGGAGTCCGTCAAAGAAGGGTAATCTTTGTTGTTTTGAACTTTTTTTCCATCAAGAGAGACTTACCATTTTTAAACCTAGTCAACTGCTGCTCCTTCAAGACGTCCCCTTACCACCAGCGCACCCAAAAGCCCAGTGTTCCTCTTCTACTCAGAAGACTCTCCTGGAATCAAGATCGGCCCTGTCCCCGTGCTAGTCATGTGCCTCTGTTTCATTGGAGCCGTATTCCTGCTCCACTTTTGGGGCAAATACACCCGAAGCGCATAGCGAATAAATCCCAGAACTTCTCGGCACAATCTCGGTCCTCATCTAAAACTTCCCTGCGACCTCCCTTTTTCACTTGCTTTTCTGTTCCCATTATCTATTGTACCTCTGGTATTACTCCAAAACTAAATTCTTTTGTAGACGTTGCATCCTAGTAGCCCAGGATTACCTTAGAAACTAGCCATTAGCCATCATTAGCCTCTCAAACTCAACCAGACATATGAGCGGGTTGTTCGTGTGAAATACTTCTTTTGCTTTAAATATGACGGGGCTACGTACAAAATTAGTTTCCACGCTGGGGGGTTTCTTCGCGGTCGCGGTCTGCCGTTTTACGGTGTTGGAAGTAGCGGACAAATCGGTGCCGTAGAATGAGCAGAAAAGAGCGGAAGTCGCCAATATCATTGAGATGGCGGATTAGCTTTTCGACATCCGTAATTGGGGGATTGCACTTTATGATTTTGGCCGCGGTTGAGTCGGGATCAAGGCGCAGTGCCGCGTAGCTGAGGCGGTCGGGGTCGCCTTCGCAGCAGCCGTAGAAAATAATCTGGATGTCGCCCTGCCCCTTAGTTCGTGCTATTTTTATTCCGAATGTCTTTTCGTATAGCGAGATGCGGTCCCGAATACGAGCGGCCTCATCCTCTGCAGCCTTCATGCTGTTAACAGCGTCTTCACTTTGATGAGAAAGGTTCTCTAATTGTTTAGCGAGGGATGCCTGCAAAAAGATAAACACATCAAGCAGAGACGCTTACCTCCCAGTCGCACAGGCGTTGAAGTTCCTCCTCTTGCGATTCTACATCACTGAGCAGCTTTTCATATCGAGCGTTGAGACGGTCGACGGCGATTTCTTTTTCCCTATAGCTTTCTCTCAGAGAAGAAAGCTTAAGTACTAACTCGCGACTGCTATCCTTATTATCATTATTTTGTTGTTCTAGTATAATGCACCGTTGAAACCGGCGCAAAACTATGTCCGGGCTGTCCACGACGGAGCTTAGGAGGAACGTTGTTGTCTCTTCTGCCATTTCCTGAAACATAAATAAGCCTCGATTTTCTGAAGGAATGGACACTTTAAACAAACTGTTAAATGAATAAACGGTTTAAGGCACTATTACGAGCACTGCATATAGAGGTGATCTATGGGAACGTATTCATTGAATCGACAGTCTCTGAACAGCTAATAAATAGCAAGTGAGGCTTAAAAATATTCAATATTCAAAGGGATAGCACCGTTATAAATATATTAAGTTTATGAAGGTTCATGGACACTTTAAAAGACAAAACTTTTCATGAATTCAAAAGGACATAACCAGGGCGTCACTCCTGATTGGTGGATTTATAATGCCTCCTCTATGTGAGGGTCTTATTTTTCATTTTGAAGTCATATTTAATAGCACATCAAAAGCACTATTAATCCATTTTTATAAATATCTAATAGTTTATTTTATGCTGAAAGCATGCGTTGCATTCAGTGATCACAACTATAGGGCTTTGTGACCGTTTTTTTTCAGACCTCCAACTATTCTTAAAACATTTATCAATAATTAAGTTAGGTTAATTTTGGCATGTTTTTAACTACTGTTTCGAAATCTGTCCCAGTGTGTTACCTAATCGTGAAGCAAAAGCTCTCACTAGCCTTTGTGTTTTAATGTTAATAAAATACTTGACCGAATGAATCCTCACAAACATTGGCAAATATTTTTGACATTTATTTTTATTGATTCTGAGGCCATTGAGATTTCTCTAAATTATTCCACTTTTGTGGGTTCGGCTCATTTTGCTCGGACGTTCATTAAACTATTTGGCTAGCGTGGTGCATCATGAACTTGAATAACCTTTCTTTGACCCTATCATGCTGAGTAGGTTGAGTTGGAATTTCCACTTGAATCCGCATGTGTGACTGAGCGAATGTGCAAACTGTGCTCGGAATCCTGAATAATTTGCAGGCCCCAAAACTTGATTAATCAATACTATCCTTTAGTTTAATGGATATAAGTGTGCTAGATTCCCTATCAAGAACCATACTTCAATCAGTTAAACACATCTCACTCAGGAATATCAATTTTGAGCCTCGCATCACAACTGTCTGCATGGGCTAACGAATTGTTTCATCACCGCTATATTATTTAAAAATAGTTAATCAGTTCCTTTGCAAACCCGTTGTAAGCAATAACTTTATTCCTAGTAATATTTACAGGGTTTATTCATTGATAGAAAAATTTTCGGCTCAGGTTAAAAAGGACAAATTAGTACCCTCAAAAATAGTTCCTATAAATTTTCGTTTTCTGATTTGCACTCTGGATTCTTTTGATTATCAAGCATCCTGTAAATTCCATAATGTGTAGTTCGTCCACAAATTAATCTCATGATATCTCGTCCCGTATTTCAATAAAAGTCGTAAATTTCTGAGTTGATCTCAACCATCATGGAAATATGATTGAATAGTAAATTAAATCACCCAGAGTTCTCCTGAAGGTCATCAGGTGGATAGGAAACTTTCAAAGAAAATCTACTACATCATTTAGTTTATTCAATGCTTTCGCTATCTTACATTAGCAGGAGCCTATATGAAAAACGAATCAATTCAAATGTATGCGTTTAGAACCCTCTGCTATGAACAAGCATTTACGAAGTTATTGGTTGTAATTTGAAAGTTAGAGCCATACCCGAATAGAATTTGAATATATCTGCGTTTTCGGAAGTTTTACGGATTTTACTCTTAAATCCCTACCTAGGATCGTCAACGAGTAGAATCACTCCTTGTGGTTTCAAACGACCGATTTGTCATTCTGAAACGGACTAACAAAACTATTAAAAAAATGTGATGAAACTGTTAATGAAAAGTTAATCATGACCTCATGGGGGCGGAAAGAAATTTTAATGAAAATGGCTGTAAATAGTTAACTTATACCCCCCCCCCACCCAGCAGGGATTGTTCTAGTCAAGCCAAAATTTTGACTCAAAGAGGCGCAGAGGAGCAGAAGAGGTGCGGGAGAGTAGAAGTATGCTCCTCCAGAATTAGTTTGGATATCATTAATAAAGGACTAATAAGAAATAAGGTGACCAAAACAGTACAAGAAATTAAAATTTTATGCAAACCTGTTGTCTTAACGGAAACTCCTTGTTCTTAGAAGTTTATAGCTTCCTTTTTGCTGGTGCATTCTGAATTTTTTATATTTCATCTATACCTGGTAGTCGCGAAAGCCTGCAAGCCATTAAGTTGATTACATGAGCAGAAGTGTTATGTAGAAGTATTTGATTTAAGATTGCCCTAAGAAATTAAATACCTTGAACTCATCACTTTTTTATCCATTGTGGTGATTCAAAGGAAATCAAATCCACAGCAGTAACCAGACGCACACAATTCAGAGGCTCCTCAAACTTAATGACAATGAGCGAATAATTAACGAACTTTTTGATTATATAAAAGGCGTATTACCTATGTATCTCGAATGAGGAAAACACTTGCCTAGTGCTTGTTCAAGTAGAACAACGTCTGCGTTTTTGCCAAGCTGTCACGTTCTAGCAGACTACAGTGAAATTTTGAGGTAATTCATCAAGATTTTGGGAATTATATAAGACGAATCTATTCACATGACTCTTAAATTTAAACTTAACGAAGTACATTAACTGAGGGGTCTTCTAATGCCATCTAGGATCAATGCTTTTAAAATATATCAGCAACAATTTCTTCGCAAACGCTGTTATTTCTCGAAATTTCGATTTTACTTAAACTTCGTGATCGAATCCACTGATACACCGAAATGGTCAAGAACCACCCAGGACGACCAGTCAAAGCTCTCTGAAGAGAACAGCCATTCATATTTTGCCAATTGGATGTGGTGAATTCTGGCCAAAGAGTAGTGCAGACCATTGCATAGAAGCGTTTCTTGTATAAATAACGGCTAATCATGAGAACTAGTGACTGAAAACCCTGGTGAAGTCTCCAGAACAAATGTAGTGAAATTTTATTCGAAATTAAAGCTGGTCGTGACCGCGAATCAGACGAAACCTCCAATCACCTTTATTGAGAAGCATCCCCTCATTTTAACAGAGATACTTTCAAGACTCTCATCTAGTCGAACTCATTAATTACCTTGGAGCGGGCCAACTCGAGGTGCACACATTAAGCCGGTGTGGCTCACGTGACTAGAAAACATGAAATCATCAAACTACGGAGGTTCAGGGTTGAGCGTGGGGGCAGCTGTGTACAACCATAGAGTGTATCTTCCGGGGCCAGCCATGATTGGTCAAAAGCAGCAATGTTTGATCGAGGGCTCTTACAGTCCCAGCCTGTTTTACTCATGGTTAGAACTATTTATAACTGAAATTGGTGCCTCATTTCGACCAGTACCACAAGGCAATAAATGGGACTAATCCCTCGTTGCTTGAAGTCACCTACAAATGTAAAGTCGAGAATTACAGAAACCGGTGGTGAATTGGTATGTGATTAACACATGCTCAAACCGGCAACCTACTTCAAACCCTTCTCCAAGTATCTTCTCCTAATGTGATCATCTTTTTTGAGTACCTTGCCATGTTTGAGACTCAAGTAGCTTGCTCTATGTCATATTCTAGAAATTTTGTAATCAATTACGTTTTGTAAAGTTTTTCGTGCATCGGCTTTTTCTCACATTTCATTCGCAATGTACCTCCGTCCCACCTTCCAGACGACACTTCAGATTTATTATACCCTTAAACACAGTTCTAGAACCAGTTTAGATTACATAATTATCTTAATTTCAAGTGAGATTAAATGAGCCCACAACCATTATGGTACCACATGGACACTAGACAAACACGCATTTCCACTTGCAACCTTTCGTTGTACCAAAGAAATCCACTTTTCTTAGTGGTCCAGCTTGAAATACATTTCGTTCAATAACGCACAATCTCCGGTTGATGATAATCGACCTCTTTTTAATAACCCATAATAAGTAGGAGCAGCTCTCTTGTACTGCAAATAGAGTGGATAAAAAATGAGGAGATAGTTCGGTAAGAGTCGATTATTAGAGTATGCGGCCTCACCCGTTGACTTATACCCTGGCTCATGCTAGACAGTGTTTTGCTTACGGCTCAGAATTCCCTCGGGGGCGGTCTGGAGACTTCACTGGAGCTTCAACTTCGAGTGGTCAAGTTGCCTCTGCTCGACTCATTCATAAAATTCTGTCAAAATTATTTTGCAGCCCAGTTCGTAGACCTAGCGCTGATTAAACTGAAAGCCTCTTGCTCCCGAAGTTGATTAATGGTTGGTCGGGTTCATTCAGTCGCAGCACCGATTGGGTAGGAGGGAGTAAAGACTCATCCACAACCTTGCTCAGCCCTCTTTGGCTACCAGCGTCAGACTGCGAGATGGAGGTTGAATTCCTGTAGTTCAGTATAGCTTTTTTTATCAATCACTAGTTCATGAGGCCGGATAACACAATTCATCTTAGTGGAGGGCTTGAAAGTACGTCAACTTTCACTCGTTTGGTACAACTAGACGGTTGTCAATTTGTGTTATAAGATCAAATTAAGTACACATAAACATAAATAAACAATCTTCTCTGGGTGTAGCAGTAGTGCTCTCATAGTTTAGTTTTTAGAGGCCTTCTCTCCTAGAGGAGCAGGTAACCAACACATTTCATTGAAGCAGAAGTGTCCATAAGAAAAGATTGCCCTTTGACGAAAGAACTGAAGGAAACGCCTAAACGCCACAGCATAGCATAGGAAAACGCAAGCTGAATACTCTGATATGAATATGATCATGGAGTCTAATGCATTTATACCTACTTTCCATAGAGGATAGAACAAGGAAAGGACATCAAATTGTGACGCCATCAAAAGAGAGTCAAATTAGTTGGGGGTATTCTGAATGAGGAGAAACATAATTGTTAAATGTGTAAATTTTTTTTCAAATGAAAAATGATGTCCTCTGCCTGATTCCTACTTTCATATATAGATTTGATGATTGAATGAAGCCCATACCAAAGTTACTGTCAAACATATTTTCGGTCGTCGTTAAGAGTTGCTCAAATCGAATATCCGAAATAAGGTTTTACTTTTCCTCGTCTAAAGAACTCGGCATCACGTACTGTGCTCAATGCAAGCCAAGGATCTGTTAAAACAGAAATCTAAAATGACAATGACATTGACAAATGACAATCAGGCAATATGAAATTCGATAACTCTGCCAAAGAACCAAGTTTCGAGATCACTCTCTCATCAATTTATTCTCGACTATACAGAGTTTTTGGGATAATTAGTCTATGGAACACTACCACCCGACAAATTCCTACTTTAATTACACATTCAGGGACCGGCCAGATTTTCCCCCCGACCCTCGAGAACCTAGAATTTCTCCAATTAAATTGTCTGCTGATACCAGGTGATTAATGGGCCTTTGTCAAGTTACTTTTCGACCTTATTTCTGTCGATCAAAGTACAAAAGAATTTAGAGACCGAGGCAAAGCGATTGGCAACGGTTCAAAAAAATATCGGGAAAAGAATCTAGGATAGTTTCTATTGCTATAAAAACGTAAGGCTTCGTTCGACACGCATCTCCCACACTTTCATCTCCAAATTCGCTTAGCTAGCCTCTATGCCTGCAATCTGGGGAATCAGCTGCAGCTTTGCATTCGCACGACCAATTAGTTGGCCTTTTGGCCCTTGTTAAATGTCTCGTCCGGCTCATAAAACCGGTGTTTATTAAAGTTAGTGGAACAACAATGACCACACGTTTCGCGGTCCTAACCAGCGCCCCCATTGACGACCGAACAGATGTAAATCCACTTTTTATGCCTTGAAATAGAGACTCACGTAGAGGCAAAAGTCAACTTTTGCAGTCAAAATAATAATGTCATGGCTTTCAAAGGAAAATTAACCTTAGCAAAGAATTTACCAACCCCACGTTAGGCACATCTTGGCATGGATGTTTCATGGAATATCAAAACTTAGTTGAGCTCTGTTTAGGTAGATAATAGGGATTTTTTAATAATTTGATTATCTTGAACCTTGCCAGCATTAGCCTTGCCACACAGCATTGAAAGGCTAGATGCATCATAATTGCATCAGAAACAGATTCCTTTCCAATTCGAGACCATGACATAGATTGAAGGCAATTCTGAGACCGATCTTGTAGTACCGAATTAAAAAAACACTGTGGTACTGTCCAATCAGTGGAAAGTTCTCATCGTCATCACAAGTTTCCATCTTCATTCCTGCGCCTGCTGCTCCTAGTTGGGGGTCAGAGCGCTGTCAAGACTAGTGAGTCATAACGTCTGAGCCCCCTTTGCTCATGGCTGACAACCTACAATGGGTGCGCGTGCGTCATGTTGGCCGGCCTCATAGCGCCTCCTTTTTTTAGAAATTCCAGAACCTACATTTTGACCGAACTAAACTTCGGAATAGCCTCATTTCAGGGCTCCAATTCCTCTTCACTTAGTTGAAATGCAGTGAAAAGAATGATGCTCAGTGCTAAGTACAAGAAACTTTTTGAGTAGAAAGCTGTCGATAGGCTTAAGAAATAGAGACAAGCCCATTAATTTATATATGGTCAAGCAATGCAACACACAGGATCATAGGTAGTCAGTTGAAGATAATTGGCAATATAGCCTTGAATTTGAGTGTGCATGTTGACGACGAAAGGCGAATAGCAATGCCGTGCGATACACTCTAGTAATGTTTCAGTGACAATTTCTGCTCATAGAGAAAAGAGAGAGTCATCACCCTTGTAATCAGACGGTTTTTCTTTCATGGGTGAAATCGCGCTGGTGGGTCTTGGATTCGACTCATCTATTGATTTGTCCTGATTGTTTTAATATATATTATTTACACCCCACCCAATTGGGCAGGTCACAAGGACTTATTGTTGGGTATCATACAACAGTTAACACAGAAGACAGCAAAAGCGGTTATCGACATCTCCGCTGTCTGGTCACGTCTCTGGCGTGGTTCCATAGTACAGGTAGCGGTTCAATTTCTTAGTGTCACGTCGTCCGTCCTCGACAGTGTCAAGGGCAGACAATCTTTAGACCTTCTCAAGAAATCTTTTTAAATATTTGGCGCAGATTATACGTCTTCCCCCATTTACCAGGCTGTATGTAGTTGTACTTCTAATTTTATACGTCCGGTGGGTGATTAGTCCTATTCCGGCCGCCCCTCTCATCAGCCCCTAGAGTTGCCCCTGGGATTACCAGTGGTCCCCACGAGGGAGTTGAGAGTAGGTTTTGCCACCTGATAGCGCCTGGGAATTAGGACTTATGAATATGCATAAACAAGCAAAACGCCTGATTTTTCATTGGATATTCGAATCGGTCTATTAATTAAAATTCACATTGATAGAAACTGAATTTTGATTTCTGGATGATTCTCAGTCTAAAATCAGGGCCAAGAATACTATTTTAGTCCCATTGAATTTCAGACTACATTTAACAAGGAAGAAAAGAGCATAAACCTGTATGCCGGGGTATATATTCTCAAATCAGTGTAGGCTTTTACTTCCTACTATAACGCAATATCAAAGAGCGTGTTTCAACCTAAACAATATTTAAATATCTTATGTTATTCCTTTAAACAAGGGCATCAATTATGGTTAGAAAGATAAAGTCAGAGGAACAAGGAAAATCGCGGGAATCAGTAAAAGGCAAATCGTCGAAAATTCGGTCAGAAAAGCTGGAGCTGGAATGCGTGTGCGAATATATGGTTTGCAGATTCTCCACAACTGGTTGTTGCGATTCAAGGGATCTATTAGCTGACTACTTGCCAAGACCAATATCGAAACCAACCCGACTGCTTAACCTAAGAGCCATCACCAAGCCAGCAGCAACCATGCCTCCCCTCTGGCGTTTTCCTACAACGATGTGGGATTCCAAAAGAACTTTGACGAATGCAGTCAAATTGGTATTACTTTAAGGATTGGCCAATTTGACCTCGGATAATCCGCATCAGACATGGCGTCATATTTCCACACTGCATTTGTGCTAAGAAAGTCAAAAAAAACATCTTATTAAATCAGCAATTAACGAAAGTTTAGTAGATACCCAGTATTGACTTCTCTTAAAAAGAAGCAGTTGTTATGTCAATCTGTTTATCAACCGCAAACTTAAGTTGTTCACCTTTGTTAATTCACCAAACATGAAATAGCACTCCATTGAGAAGTGAAAATCTCCATGGTACCACAGTATCGGCAGGTGAGGACTCACTCTTGCCAATAGTCAAGTAGGCCACCAGGGCGGTGACAGCTTTCATATCACGTGCGTAAAGCAGGCTTCAAAAGGAGTTAAACCAAACTCCTTACACACGCCATCTTGAAGGCACTAATACATCAGTGTTAGTTGTACCTACTTGACTCAATTAGATGAGTGATAGTTTAATAGAAATTCAAATTGTGCAAAGATAGCATTAATTATTTTGACTTCCGATTTACAGAATTCATAAACTTCGAACCAATCATTTTCACGACCTTGGGATGGTCCAATATTTTTTTTGAGAAACCTATCAAACTCATTCGATCTGGGTTTGTCCGAGGGAGCTATGTTTATAAATAACGAGATTTAAAATTCTTCCTATAGGTAAAAGAATACTACATGTTTTTCACATATTCAAATAGTTTGAAGAATCAAATTGAATAAACTTTTGGCTACCGAATTTAGTTTATTTGGGAAGTTATAAAAAAAATTAAAAGCACGCCACATTTTAGTAAATTTAGTATTTAAAACAAGGGAACCAACAATCACTTTGAGGGTAACCAAATTCAGTTTATTCTGAAGTTATTACATTTTATGACAGCATAACTTCGACTGCAATGCCTGCCGTGGAGCTTCTAGGATGGCTAAACCAAGTATTCATCTTAATTAACTCACCAGTTTCATAGGTTCATATAGTCAGTTGGAAAAGAAATTTCACTTAAGTGCACTGTCAGGTATTACGATCTCCATTCAAGAGTGTCAAGTCTCTCACGCTGTGAAATCGAGCCTCGACCTTTAAAATTTGATTGGAAAAATTTTGATGCATTCAAAAACCTTCCACTGTCCTATATACGTTTTGTTTGATGTAAAATGGGAAAAAGGTCAAGAAAGCGAAATTCAGGTAAACATCATGTTTCTAATCTGACATGTTCTTGAATATGTTGAATATGTGTAAGTTCACATACTTTTGTTAAAGTTTGAGTTGTCTATGCATGGATATTCTATTCCATTTCGCATTAGTATTTCCACAAAGGGTCGAGTAAGGGAGTTGGAGTTTTGAATCAAATACGAAACAGCAACCATACGAGTTGGTGACTTGAAAGCTTGGTTTCAAATGACGACCACTTTGAGATTATAGCTTTTGTCTTTTTACTTGGAATAGCACTGTTAGACAATGCTATAGTACGGTGAAAAAGCAAAACAACGGGAATAGCCGAATTCCAGCCCAAATCAGCTTATGAGATTCAAAATATTTAAATGTGAAAGGTGTTGCTCTTGTCGAAATGCCATTAAGATTCGGTCTCACGACCATTTTAAATTCACTCATTCTAAAGCAAAAAGTTAATGAATTATCTACCGAAACCGTACTTTTTTAAAAAACATTTTCGACTTTGCCATGATGAAACCAACGACTCTTTGTTCAGAAGAGATAACTTGAAGACGTGAGATCGGAAAGGCATACAAGAATGTTTAGATATTCCTCTTGTATCCGATGAGAATCCGATTGGCTTTACAAAGTCTATTTTGAATTTGAATAGATCTGCTTAGCAGGTGAATTTTGTCTACTGTGTGAAATTAGCCATGAAAACTGTACGAACTTGTCTGTCGCTTGCCAAGAAGTCGTCGACGATAAGCGCGAATACAACTATTTTAACAGAAGCAAAATTGAGTGTGAAAATAAGCGTTTGAAATAGTAGTATGAAGTGGAAATTTAGGGCATCGGTTACACTTTGAACATATAATTTTTGGCAATCCTATTGAATTTTAAATGCATTCTCTGTGACTTGAGCATGAATACAAAGTCCAGTAGGTGAAGAGTGCTGAAGTCGGCGATCCAAATGGATGCGCCTGTATGATCCGAGTTTTAGTGAAATTAATATACAGAAGTGGCTTTAATTAATGGGTTTCATGTTATATAAAAGACGGCAAAAAACATATGATCTTTATTGTGTGTGGAGGCTGCCATTCTCAACAGTGGGGTGAGAAATCGTAGTCCGATTTGTGTGAATCGGCATCAACCAAAAACATTCAACGCAATCCATATAATGGATCAAGGCGGAGAGGGAGACAGAAAAAGGAAATTTCAATCGGATTATTTACTGCTCATCTTTGAACTAGTTTTAGCACATAACACAGCACTGTTACCATGACCATGTCTGTAGGCAAACAATGGTAGGCAAGGAGCTTTGAGTAACTTTATCGCCACCATTGTCTCCAGATTTATTTCAAAATAGAATGAAGTGGAAGATAACTCAATAACTAGTATTCAAATCATCAAATGATGTGAGCAAAATTTGTAAAGGGAAGTGATGCCTCTGGTAGTGGATGGAATTCTCAGGCTTACGCACAAATGTGCTGAATTGTCACCCAGTGATTCAGATAACATAACCTTTTGTTCGCCACTCACGTCATCTTATCATTCATATAGGTACTTTTGAAAATCACGAAATTTCTTCTTATATTTTCAAAGCTTTCTTCACAACATAATAGTTAATTGATGTATAATGAAACTGGAATGAACGCAATGAACGTGTGATCTGCCAACTTTTTCGTTTAGTAAAATGGCCAAAGTAAGATAACAAATCCTTCTGAAACTCCTTATCAATGATCTTTTAGAGTAGTATGCCACCTTTGAAATTAAGAAGTTAACTTTACAGAATGCCAGAGGTGGTCAAAGTTTAGGCAGCTGCCACCTGCCAAAGCAGTGCTCGAATATGCTCGAGAAAATCGACGTTTATAGTGCAGTCAAGTGACCTGAGCCTTTGGTTTTCTATTCATGCAGATTTGAGACAAGCAGTACCTGCATGAAAGCATCCTGGAATGAATGTGGAAGGAATGTTGCGCTCGATGAGTTTTTCGATTGTGGAGGTTCAGTTGAATTGAGGATATTTCAAAGATGTAATAATGGTGGACAAGCACAAACAGAGTTTCATGCTTATATTTCCGGGAGGGTTTCATTGAAGCTGTTCATTCTGCCTTTAATATTTATTACCTAAAATTTAATCTCACAATGTCAAGAGGAAGAGTGAATTCTGGAACAATATGACGATTAGCTAAAAATCTACAAAGTCGGCATTTAAAATGAATGACGAAACTCACTGCCCAAAGTTAGAGGAAGCTCAATGTGCATAGTTTCAATTCGAATTCTACTATTTGAAAGAATTTGATGTGAAATGATTATGAGTTTCAGTCTTTGGCAGCTTTTCTGTGTAAATGGGCTGGCACCTCTCTCAACGGACACCTTAGGACTGCAAAGCATTGAAGCTATAATTAAAAAGAGAGCTGCAACACGTAAAATATTCGAATTGTTCAAGATTCTATAATACGAGGAATGATGAGCAGATGTTACAGAAGCGTCACTATAAATAATCGCTAGAAGCGACTATCTTCTAATGCGAGTGGCGAATGGCGGTGGATCCACTAACCACTGAGCTGACACATCTATTGGCTTGAAATTCATTCTATTAAATAAAACTCCTGCGGTAGATCGTCAAAAAACAGAATCGGATAGCAAAACAACAATTCGAAAAAATGAAAAGACGATGAAAGAAAAAGAATCAAAATTTACCATTTTGGGATCTCCTACTCACCGCCTAACTTCGAGTTGTTTTGAATCTCCAGGAAAGGATGTGATCAAGTATTTTTTTTTATTGAAGCACTAATCAAAGCTTAGGAAAAAGGGATTGTTAGTAAACCCCTTACCATTTGCACGCATAGCAGAAGAGAGAAAACCTCTGGCTATGTTTAGCTGAAGAGACTTTAATCTTCTCGAGAGCCAAAATAAGCGCCTGAAGGTAAATTTGAACGCTAACATAAGTCTTAAACAATAACCAGTTTAATGAACTATGTTATAAAGTATCCATTCTTTACTATTATTAATATTAGGTTTTTAATACAAACTTCTAAGCATAAGGCTGAATTAGTGAAACTGATAATCCATGCTCGTATCCTTTCAAAATTGACAGGGGTGGACTCATAGAACGTTATTTGTTTTGAACCAAGTGCAAGTTATCCTACTTCAAGAGCTGCTCAAAATAATGCAAATATTAACCAAAGCTATGAAATACTGTCCAGTAAATCAGAACACATGACGCAGTTGCGAATACATAGATATCGCCAGATCAGAGGGAGAATTAAAATCACCAGTCACGTCCCAACCTACCACTTTTTTTCATTTTCGAAGTCCTGGTGCAAGTTTTATCAGTCTTTAGGTATTAACAGGAAGGTGAGAGAAGACCACTTACTGGAGCAATTAAGAACCTCGAAATCTTAGCAGTTTCCTTCCTGTGATGGTCACCTTAGTCCATCATAATTTGATTTTTAAAAATATTTATTTAAAATAAAACCGAGAGCCGTTTAGCGGTAGAAATTGAGTTCATCATGAAGTAAACTAAGGCAAAGTCGGTACCTTTAGAAAAATTGTTCAAGCTCTTCTTATTAGAAGGGGAATTTCGCTGCAGTTAATGTGACTCATAATTCGAGTTAGGGTATCCAGATGACAATCAGATATGAAATCTTGAAGAAGGATTCACTGATCGTGTGAGGGTATTATTTATCGAAATGCGAATGAAGATATTAGTGTTAACCATAATAATTCAACAGTAAGTCACAGAGTTCACACGAAAATTGCTGCAGTTCGTAGAAAATTAATAAGCTTAATAGCCTGAAATTAAAACAATGACCTGAAGCAGAAGCATCTGTCAATTGACTTGACTTCAATTGGATTTTTTTGCAGTATAGAAAAATTTGTTTCAAAGTAATTCTTTTATATTCAACGTTGGAAGCTTTTAACGCTGCGAAATCTGTCAACATCTTTACACAATTATCTGTGGAGAGAAGAGACACTAGCGAATCAGCAGTCGGTAGAAGAGAATGCGGAATCGTATTTCCAGACTAAAGAGCTTCATCCATGTCTTCATCGAAAAGACAAGAAATCGGTCAAGCTTGAAATCAACCGGCACACTCAGAGATTGTAATGACCATGCATGCAGGCAAGTTTTTTGAACTTCAAGCAGAAGGCTAAGCAGACAAGCATAAAAAACAAGGACTCTAAAGTTCATAAAATGCTTCGGAGCTATCCTCGAACGAGACAATGATTGAAGAAGATGTGAGAAGAGGACGAGGAAGAAACAGTTAGAACAGTGCACAGGAGCCAGATATTTATGGTTTAATTACCAGTTTCTTTTCTTTGTTCCAATTGCCCCTTCCAAGCGCTTCTTTGAATACAGAATTTGGGGGGAAGCAAAGCAAAGCATGATTTACTAGCTTTCGGATGATTTGAACAACCCTGGTCTTTTAGGAGATTTAAGCTGCTTCATTCTAACAACAAACCTTTACTTGGCTCCCTCGATGTCTTTTTCTTACAAAACAAGGAAAAACCGTCATTTTCATTGGTTAATGTGGTAAAATTTTTGTATTTAGGTGCTTTTATAACCCTGTTCTGGCTTTGCTTAAAAGAGACATTGAAACGGCCAAATACTTTGCTCTTTAATAGTCGTAAACTGGTAGTAAAATCGCGGAAAAGAGGCAAATGGCTGCATTCAAACCAAAAATTTAGATTTTACGTTTCTGCCACAATGTCACGTTTCTGAAACTGTGTGACTGTGTAAACCAACAGGCTGGAAGGTAAATGCATTCTGCAATTCCCACTGAAATGCGTTTGAGGTTTTACCTTCACGTAGGTCTCATTATATCCTAAGCAATTTCGAAGCTCCTGGACAAATTGTGAAACCCTAATCAGCATTCCGGTTACACTCGTAGATCCATTTCCGTAAAAAAGGCAATGACAGGCGGACGATTACAATTCAACCTTGCGTTGTCTACAACAGTTGTCTTCCTAGGAAACAGATCTCGCAACAGCGCTTGGTTAGTTACATGAATAGTATAGTATAGGGAGGAGGGGATGCTGGTCAAGAAAATCTGGCTTCTGTCAAGCTTGCTCTCAATTAATTAATATTCATATCCTTTACTCTAGATCATTTTCGATCCTTCTTCTTTTAACCGCAAATTGAATTTTTTTTAGGACATCCTCTTCAACTTTCCTACCCCCTTATTTGCCATTCTAATAATATCAATTTCTAAAAGGTCAGAACAGCAAGTAAAATTGGAATGTCACAACCCACTCCACCCACCGGATAGGCTTTAAGTTGAAGTTGCCAAAACGTATATTCCCTCGACCGGGTGGGGCGTTATTATGAATTGCAGCACGAATATTTGCCATTCTTCAGGATAAATCTGACTGTCTCGTGAGAAATTTGGGGCATTTTCACTAAGTGCAATAGCAATAAAGGCATGATGGAGCAGTTTTGACAAGTTACACTTTGTTATGTCTAGCAACTAAGTCTCCTCCAAATTTGTCATTGCGTTTTATTATTTAATTTCGTATTTCACGTTTGGCACTTCTTAGACATTACTTGTTATTTTTTTGAATTCGTATTGTAATGACTGGGACATTAAAACTCTGGCGTAGCAAGGTATGGAATTTCCACTAACGACCTGTTGAATTTTGTCGACTCGTTAACCACCATACTCTGCTCGTAAGAGCCTTTAGTAATCAAATTTGTTTTGCATGTAACTAAAACTAGTGCTTTTTTTGACTAGTAGAAATAACTGCAAGGTTAATCCTTATAAATGTTTTTTCACCTTGTGGACCCATTGAATTCCTTAAAATGCAGAATGTGCTGTTGTTTCGCTCAGTTAATGGCAGGTTATGCAAATTTACTGTAGATGAGGTGTTTGAATGAAGTCATCGTCAGATGTTTGATTCAGGTGGTGAAAAATAAATCATCCTGCAAATGGCACAACGCAGACAGTCGCTAAAAATTTCTCAAATGAAAACTTATCGTTTAATCAAGGCGATTTTGGAGGAACCTTTTGGAAACAGTATGCACACCTCCATTTCGATTCATGAGGGCTTAACCTCCACGAAAAATGGGTAATTCACAGCTCAGTGCATTCATTTAAATGTGTTACCAGCTCGAAATATTAGTATTTTTTTCTCTCAGTACTCAAGACAGAAGACGCATGTTATAGCACTTGAGGTCGAGAGCTTAAGAGCAACGAAGATTAAAGAGCTGACGATTGCCAAAAGTTGCAAAAAGCCATATCTTGGGGCCCTGCCGGAGTATCAGCTGAAGCAGACTGCATATCAGTGTTGCGCCTATGTGCACGCTCCTTGCCCCCTAATCGGGGGCGTTAATTGGTAGGTATATGGAAGTAATTTAGCATCAACTTTCTGCAGCGTGGATTGGTTCCTGCATTTGTTGTGCCTGATTGGAGCAGTACGAACCAATGGCAGTGCAGAGCTGTGGATGGAGCGAAGTGATCCTTTCTTCGTCCGATTCCGCGCTCACACTATATCTCCACTCTCAGAGGAATCTAATATCTTCAAAGGGTGTATAGCTTTGTACATTTCTTTGCCGCCATTCTTTGTAAACCGGCTATTGGACCTCTTAAGAAAACATTTATAACACATACACAAAGAATTCACTGGTGGATCTATCTCAAATTATACACAGCCATTCGTAGGATGGACCTTTACTTCTAAGGGACTACTCCCTTTTCTGAAATCTTAATTGGCTATTATTTTAATAGTAAGTTAATCCATCTCCAATTTGTATCTTAAGTCAAAGTTGAAATTTTTTGCTTGGACCGGCCCATAGTCTAAGTGGATGACCTTCAAAATTTAAATGCACTTATCGTTGATTTATTAAAACGTATGTTTACTTTTAGCTTCACTACCATCGGTTATTTTTGTTAAATGATGCCCCAATAAACATATTTAATCTTCAAATTTTAAATGTTAGCGAATAATAATAAGCGTTCCGTTGTATCTAATCACTTTTCAATACTTTTACTCACTTGGGTCACTTTGGTTCCACCGAGTATTTCTAATTGATCTTTTGTCTTTGGCAATTTGGAACTCTTCTCATTTCTCCGAAATCCATTTTAGGGTGCATTTTTCCAAACATACCCCTTATCAAAGCAAAAGAGGACTTGCTGATCCCATGGAGTCGTCGCCAGTTTCCTCGCTACAGACTCTTTTACTTTACATTGCACTTCTCCACAGCGGGCTGATCTTAGCTGGGTAAGACTTTGCTCTAATTTGAAAGCAAAGTACCTATAAATTACACCAGTGGAAGAAACGCAGCTCTTGCATAGTATAGATATCATATTGTCGTCTAACTCCAGCTCAGGAGTACGTGAAGATGTTCGAGAAGAGCCATCAGCCTCAGAGAAGTTAGAAAAATACAGTGGAAAATATCGGGCCTGTCAGTTACCATATCTGCTGAGCAGACCCAAGTTCTGAGGCCTTTTTGATCGGGAATATTTTTCACGTGCTAATTTGGCGACTTCAAAGTATTAAGCAAAATAGAAAATAAGTGCGCCATCACCTCTTTTGTGCGTCAGTAAATGTACTTGAGAAATCACGCCTCATCTTCAAATAATCGGCAATCAATTGGAGAAAGGAAAACTGCTTGTTCTCTAGAAGGTCTATTGCTATTAACAGACGCATTGCACTTGTACTGCCTCCGTTGCACAGTTTAAAAATAATTATTTCATTATTTTGCCAGACGTCCAGAGTGGTTAGCTACAGATATTTGGGATCGCTGCTCCCCATTCTGTGGTCCAGGTCTCCAGCACAAAATTTTTGTGTGTGCTGAACGTGATAAATTCAACTGTACATCGGTTAGGCCGGAACGGTTCTGCGGTCTGCCGGCTGCAGAAATGCCACCTGATGCCGTGCGGCAGTGTAACTGGGGTGACTGTGAAAGCAAAACATGGTGGAGAGTCTCGAATTGGTCCACTTGCTCGCAAACCTGTGGCGATTCGGGCTATACAACTCGCGATGTTGAGTGTATTATGAGTGGAGAGGAGGGCGAAATCGTGATTAACCAAAAATTCGAAAATAGTTTCTGCGATTTCAACAAGAAACCCGAATCACGAGTAGCTTGCAATCGATTTAACTGTCCAGGAGAATTCCAGGCCCTTGAATGGCAAAAGGTTCGTTTCTTTATCCTGATCATACAAAACTATTATGTCGTTTCTTTAAAGGATGAGCCTTCCAGCACTATCGAATCGATTGATATTTTTGCCCACATCCAAAACAGTCTGCTTTTACGTTGATGGATGAAATAAACAAAAAAGAAGCACTGAATAATCGACAATGGTTTTTATTTCAGTGTGAACAAAAGGATCCGTGCAACAGCGGCATCCAGACACGGCAGCTGGTTTGTCGCTCATTGACGGCAAATGGAAGCTATGTGGAGCTGCCGAAGATGGCCTGCTATGGTCGTTCCAAAGCCCCACCCTCTGCATGGCGAAGATGCTATATCCCCGAAATCAGTGCTCTCTGCACTCAGAATCCCCCAGTTATTGACGAAATGAAGATGGTCGTGGTACAAATGAGGGCGGTAAGTGTGAACGATTTGCCAAAATTTATACAATGATTTGCTTGAGGTATAACCTAATCCACCTCTAAAGAGAGTGGCAGCTCTTTAGTTATTGACGAAGTATTAATAGACATTTTCTTGCTCTACATTGCATAATGTCCTACTCTTTCTTTCCGATCCGATTTAATAGTGGATATCATTTTCATAAGTCACCCTGTCATTGTCAGTGTGCCTAATTTTTCTTACTAGTATTTGGAATAGTAATACGATGGCAGTTAGATACGATTAACGACTGCCAGCGTCTAGAATGTCGCCTGTGCCGTGAAAGTGGTCAGACAATAGTGCAAACTCAAAATTACATACAACTACGTACACTTATCTTTATTCTACTTAGATTTAGCTTACATTTAAAAAAAAATCACATCAATAGTTTATCGCTGTCCCGCAATCAGTTGTTTACCAATAAGATTAATCAAGCTAGGTTAGAGATCAGTGAAGGTAAGCCCGCTGCATTGAAACTTACAGGTACGCCGGATGCGTCTTCAAGTGGGACAGGAAGCATACATTCTTCCAGGAACACGGTTGTCCATTAAGTGTCCAGTAAAATTCTTCCCTGGTTCGAATCTCGTCTGGCGTCATGATAATCTTGGAAACTTTAGTTATTCGGGTGGTGTAGTTAACGAACCAACTGAACGCTTTGTGAGCAAGGCAGGAAATCTTGTTATTCGCCGATTCACAAGCTCAGATGAAGGCGAGTGGCGATGCCAGGCAGGTAAAGGGGGTCCCTCTGCCGCAATCATTCTTCACTACAATCTCCCTTCACAAGGACTGGCTGATTGGGAGGCTCGTAATCCCAGACGCAACACTGAGATGCAAAACGAGGACCCAGCCCTGGTTATGACCAGACAGAAGCTTGTTCAATGGGTGGAAGGTCCATGGTCAAATTGCTCTGTTCCCTGTGGCGGTCAGGGAATCCAAACTCGAGTTGTAAGATGTGAGCTTCTCGACACTGGTGTCTATCATGTCCTTGACGATGAAGAATGTAAACGCCAATTCCTCGTGAAACCAAAAACTCAGCGAGTGTGCATAAATCTGCCAAAATGTCCGAGCTGGAAACTTCGAAACGCTGACTATTCTAGGGTGAGGCGCTTTTTTAACAATCTTAAGAAAATAAGGCAATTCCTATTCGAACCGATTTTAGCTGATATAAATTATACCACCTCCAGCCAAGGTGTTTATGGCTCTTTCATTAGTGAATGCATCTAAAAATCATCCGAAATAGACTAAACAAACATGTCTCACGTTTTCGCCTTTGATAGTTGGCATTTGGAGGAAATTTTAAAAGAACATACTTTCATCCTAGTTTTAGTTTCTTGCTCTTTATTTGTAATTTTCTCTAACTTTTCCAACGATACTAAGCTGATATACTTGATTAAAAGCCCTGTAGCACCGAGTCTAAATGTATGTCGTTGTCATCATTACCGGAAAGAGCATTTCTATGGCACTATTTTAGTGACTTTCTACTCTATAGTATCGCTAAAAGATAAACATTACAATTTATTTGTCTATCATTTTATTACTGAATTTTTCTGATACAAGCCGAAAAATAACCGGAGGTTTTGAAAATGGGAGATTAATTATTTTGATGGAAAGTGTAACCTCCTTTTGTCAAAATTTTTCACTACTGAAAGTGAGGATGGCGTTTCCAATTTATAAAAACGGTTTGGCGTCTTCGAATGTGCCCACGCACATACAGGGTTGCCTTCCGTAAAGTGAGGCGCTGGTGCTATTGATCGGAGGTCGCACCACGTATCTCTCTTCGAAGACGCCACGCACGCACTTGAGAACGTCTTGGCATCCTCACAAACACACGCGCACAACAATTTTGACACCTTATCATTACGCATTGAAGATAATTTGATTCCTATCAGAAATGCGACTATTAGGCCGATCAAAAGTGGAGACACTGAGGTAATCCTACTGTGGGGAGGGTACGTGAATAAGATAGCAATATCAAGTCGCAGCCAAACTGACAACAGAATTGACTAACTTGCAAATGTTGAATCTGATTCAAAGTTAAAGTGACGACAAGGCCCATTGTAAATTTATGCGGTGACAGTGGTCTTGCTACAAGTTAGCTGTAGGCCCTGAGTGCAAAGTAAATGGGCAATAGCCGAATTTGGCATTACGAAACTTTTTAAGAGCTAAATTTAAGGTGCGAAACAATATACCAGACAAACGACAGTTGCTAGTTCTGTTATCGGGTCTAGTTGATTAAACCCATAAATTCCATGAACTATTGCCAATGTTAATACAAGATTTCGGTGTAAAATTTATCCATCCAAATTTATTCAGTCCGTCTTCAAGTGTTCTGGCTACTTTTAGGGCCAAGCTATCTAAAGCATGTCACACCTTATCTTATGAGGAAATCGAAATAAAAATGAACCAGAAAAATTTCGATAATTCAGTAAAATGTAATACTCTTCTGCGTTATCGTCTGAAGAGCTGACGAGAATGAAATTACCTCTTCAAGCACAAAGCCATTTCCAAAGGTTTATCTCTGTTTTGTGAAGGCCTCTAACGCGGCTTGCGATTTCATTGGAGTGATTTGGCTCTATCTGGATATGCTTAAGATAGCATATGTGCTGTCAGTATTGTCTTTTAAAATTGGCAATATAAAATGCTTACATATACCAATTATTTTGGGATTTCTTTAGTGCACAGACAACTGTGTCGGCGTAGGACGGGGAACTTACAGTGGTAATCTTGCTTGTATGTTAGGTGGTGTGGCGATCCCAGAGCACCACTGCGAACAAATGACAAAGCCCGATATCTCCTGTGATAATCCTTCTTGTCAAGCCAAATGGGTGGTGTCGGATTGGTCCAGGGTTTGTGCAAATTCTTTCGCTATCTTGTAGGACTTTCGCCTTCAATACTTTTAAGACATCGTTTTCTCATTTAGTGTTCGGTATCCTGCGGCGGAACTGGTTTTCAATACCGAGAACAGAAATGCGTCTGGTCCAAGTCAAATCGGCCCGCCGGATCGGCCTGTTATGATGCCAAAATTGAAGCCCCTGAAGCAGTTCAACAATGCCAAACTCCACCATGCATAGTTCGTGAGTGATAGAGCACTTCTAAGTCTATGTCCATTTGCAGCTTATGTTTTGAAGGCTTACTGAAATTGTGGCTTCATTTGAGTTCGCTTAGCATTTGTAGTAGTTAAAGATAGACAAAGCGCAAAGACAGCATCCATGGGACTTCAAATCGAAAGCTTACCATGGTGCACGAATGGGATACGGTTCCCACTAGTAATTTGTTTCCTTTATAGAATGCATCGACTTGTCAGATCAATGTCCGAAGTATCGCCATTGGTGTGCTTACCATACATTTAAATACAACTGCTGCAAGACATGTCGAGATTACGCGCAGCAGTTAAATCAGTCCTCCAAGTAATCGGATAATGCATTGCCTGAGGTCTCTTTCTACTCTCCACATCTCCATATCTCTAAGCCAATCGACAGCTCATGCGCACAACCATCAGTATCGTCCTCTTAACCATGTTCATCCTATCTCACTTTGCCTTTTCCCCCTCAGAGTTACAATGATTTCTTCCGGTTCCCTAGGTCCAAACCCCTCGTGCCCTTCTAAACTATCAGATACTCCACAATTTGTGTACATTATCCTCTCATGAGCACCCTTTTACCAAATGGTTGACAAAAGACTCTAGACGAACACTCGATCGCATATATATTTTTATTTTCTATTTAATTTGCCCGAACAGACCCTGCTTGAACTGAACTGAACAAGGGAGCGATGATCATTCATTTTCGATGCTTGTTTCTTCTGTTGTGAACTTGCTTGAACATATATCTTCAAGAGCCCTATACTACGACTCACAATGCATATTAATCTTATCCAGTGCGTTCGAGTGCTATTCAAAAGCTATTGGGTAGATTAGGCTGACCACATGCATTAGAAGTTTGCATTTGGGGCAGATTCCACCAACCTCCCTTGTGATAATCTCGATTTGGGAATAAATAAATTATGCACGAGATAATTTTATCAGTTTCATTGAATTTAAGACGAACAGGCCAATTTAAGAGGGTCGTAAATTCAGTCAAAACTTTTAGGATAACCATTGATAGCTTCCACTCCGATCAAAGAAATTCATCCTGGGCATACTTCTTTATTCATTTTTTCCAAACAACCATGTTTCAGAATGTTTGTTTCACATATTTTATTCATGCCAAATATATGTTAGTGAAAGTTTGCGCATGAATGAAACAATAGTAGAAATTGACTGGACGGAAGACTTCAAATGGGCCGAAGATAAAGCACAGATGGGCAGAAGAGGCCTAAATGGCTGGAGATAGACGGGCATTTGCCGTTTATCGCAACAGGAATGTATGATCCAAAGTTCTAGTTTGGATACTTCTGTAAGGTTTTACTCAAGTTCGCAGTCATTGAAGAAAAGATTAACTTCTCTTATTCATTTCAATCAAGGTTCAGACAGAGCTACCAAGGCTCGTGAATATTAAATTTATTCAATTCTGTAATTAATTCGCAGCTATTCTCCCCTGTAATCGTAAAGATTAAGTAGATTGAAAACGCAATTCTCACCAATCATTAAGTAAGCATTCATTATTTTTCTTGAAAAACATGGTCTATTTTCAAAAAAATTAGCTTTAATGCAGAAAAGCGATGTAACTCTGAAATAATAATAGACTTCCATATAATCACCTTATGATTTATATGGGCATCAGTAGGTTTTAATGAAAATTTAGAACTAATAGCTAGGCCCTAGATCGTGAAAATATCAAAAAAATTCCCAATTAATTTGTTGAATAAATTAAGGATACCGAAGGTAAAATCTATCTATGTTGAACCTTTTGTAATTGTGAGGCCGAGATTTCGTTGTTCTGGTATCTGCCACGTGACAAAGGCCTTTAATAATCTGTTGACAGTTTGTTTGGAGATCACAAAGAAGTAGTACTTTTCAAGTTGGCCATTAATGTTTCCGTACTATCTAAAAATTCCGTTAAGTACCATTGAAGTGGTATTTATTCAACATGTAATGCCTGCAAATACCTCGAATTTGTTAAAACAATTGAAATTGAGGGCTAAAGCATATTGGAACCTCTTACTGTCGGAAAATAATGGTCCTCTGATGTATGGACAAATCATCATATCTAGAAGCTCCGAGGAAGTAAGTCCTTAAATAGAGCCTGAAAAATAAGGGCTAAAATGAACTGCAGAAGCAGAGTTGGTGCTGAAGATAAGAAGTAGGGGAAAAACGGTTTTCGTTCTGGTAGAAATCATGTATCAACGATTACTTTGAGAACCTATTTCGAACACCCTGAAATGGCTTTGGTCTCAACGCTGCTTTTTCTGCAATGTCAGATGCAAATGCCTTTAATCTTGCAAATACGATTGAATTCTCACCAATTAGTAGTATATGAGCAAATTTTGCATTGACGTATATTATGGATATCCCTGAAATCAGGCTAATGCTCCTTGTCTGTGAACTGAATAATACAAAATGTATTCAAACAGCAAATTAAATAATGCCATTTAAATAAAGATCCTACTGAAATGACATCGGAGTGAACAAGATGAACTAGTTTTGAAGTGATGAATTGACAAGGGGGGATATTATTTTCGAAGAATCGCTTCTTCTGCATCCACCGCTAAAGCCACCAAACTGTATTATTCCTTATACTGTGGTCTCTCAATTCAACTTTAATTCATTTGGCCAGACGATTTGTCCATGTGGATGCTAAAATGTAGCTTGTTAGTAGAGGTGTCTAATTTATAGCCAGTACAGGTTGTTTACTAGCGCTCGGTAAATATATAGCTTAGAGTAACAAGAAAGGCATTTTAAATCGTGGTACCACCAGAAGCTGATTGCCTAATACCCTGCATCGAAGTGGGTGATATTAAATCGACGATGCTCTTGTTGAGGATTTAAGGCCTAATGGACGACTAATTGAAATATTCCACAGAAGGGGATCTCGGAATAAGGTAAATAGGACCTAAATTGGCGCTGCTTCTAAGTGACTCTTTATCAATTTAAATGCAAAATTTTTAAGTTACGTAATTTAGAATACTACACTAGAAGTAAATGCAGTACAGTTTATTTCCTAGTACAGACCTGGCAAAAGGGCTAGGCTGACTGACTTGTGAGTTTCGCTGGGCAAAATTTCTACAGTGGAAGGCAATTTAAATGCATGACGACTTGAACTTCCTAGTATCAGGAAGCGATTGGACATGGAGGATCATCTCAGTAAAGGTGAATAAACCTCCTTCTTACTTTGGAATTTTTATAGTACAGCCAACAAATAATTATTTTGGCTTTAGTGTTAACTTCGAGCTATCGTTTTTCTTCATAGGTTGAATCAGAGGTGTTTCAAAGGTGGGTGCCAAATTAAAAAAGTTTCAAAGCGGTTCAACTAGGGTTTTGATAAATTGGTTTTTTCAATCTAGGCGCTGATAAACTATTTGGCGTCTGCATACCTTAGCCATGGATCGACGTTTCAATATTCACGAAGTCACGAATTTTAAAGGATACGGGCAATCCTTGAATGGCAAAGGTTTTTTTACAAAAAAAAATTACCTTCATTTGTGTCAAAGTTAGATGGTAGGATTGATTGAGGCATCCATTCCGTTTAACGATCTCAGTCTATGCAAATATAGCAAGCTAAAATGATGACTCGCCTCATATATTTGCGACTCTAGCACAATGATTCTTCACTGACGTGCATGAGCTTTGGTACTTTAAGCTAACTCACATAATGACTAATAATGAGGTGTACAAACTGCATATTTTAAATGCTGATCAAAGTGATCAAAGTGCTCTTGTTGATTTGAATAAATGGGATGAGAGAATTCGATTCTTAAAAGTATCCATAAGGCCAACATTTTTTGGTTTAACGCAACATCTATTTTCATGAGAATGGCCTAATATGGTGGTTGCTGAAGTAGCCTTTAACCTTTAGATAATGTATCGCTTCTCAGTTAAGAATGAATGAGTTGAGCTGACTTCTATTGGTCATGAGGCTTGAAAATTTGTCAAATCCTAGCTGGTGGTTTTTACATCTGAGAGAATGGGGTCGTCATCGGAGTGGTATTCTAAATTCAATAGACCTCCATCTCCCGAATCCTAACACCGAAATCTCTATGTTCCGACTATCTAGTACTTTAGCGATCATAGTGATCGAATAAATGGGCTACTAAACTGACAAATGGAAGCTTCTGAAGTGCTCCTGTGACTCAGCTTTCTAACCTTTGGAGATGTTGATTTTTCAATTATTGTCATAGGAAGTTAAAAGAAAGTAATGAGAACATCAAGAGCTAGAAGAGGATTAAGTCTTGGTACAGAAAACTTAATTTCTCATAAAAAACGGATTGGACTGAGCACACTCAGAATGACCATATAAAGCGGCGCATCTGAGTTATTACACATTAGTGTTACACTAGTAATCTGCGATTGAGCTGAACTGCGGTTTCATATGGTAGAAAAGACTGCCCCTTTGAGGTCACTTCGTTTAAATTTCAATGCACTGAGACCCTTATTGAAGAAGAAAGAATCTGGAGAACTGATAGACCTCCGCTGTCATCTCCATTAAAGAATGGAGTTATTTAGGCACTGAGGTAAATTTCTGCTAGCAAACGGGAACGGTTTATTTATGTTGCAGGAATCAGATTTCTCAAATCTTTGGTGTCAGTTTCATTTATACTCTAGTGAGCATGCCACCATATAATCGGAAATCTCCTTCAAGACGTAGACATGAACTAAAAACCATAGATTATTTTGGAGTAATTTAAAAAAAAATTTAAGGGGACATTCGCACTGGGTCCTTCATGGGACACTAATTTCACATTAGCACTGGACTAAAAGTAAGTGAAAGACAGAATTCTAAGTTGAGCATGTAGAGCAACCTTTGGCTCAACCAGTTCGCGATGCGTTTGGACAATACAGATTTATTAAAGGCAGATATTTCATTGATGGTAATGTAAAGGTAGTTGTCATTTGGCAAACTATATAAAAGGTGAAATCAAAGGCATGCCAAAGCTTTATAAGTGATTGGATGGAGCCTGAACTTGAACCACAGCAAATCTACTGCCTCCTCACGGTGGTGACGTCTCTCCTCGAGGCGAATGGAACTGGCAAACGAAAGGGACTAGAGTTAGAAGTGGCTAACATTTTTGTCCATCCAGCTGATAGAGGACTTCACTAGGCCTGCAGAACCTGGTATTCATCACATGAGTAACACTTGATTAGTCTCCAAGGTAAATATGTAGGTGAGAGGCCTTTAGTTAAGGCCTCGTGAAGTATTTCAGTTTAGTGACGATAAGGGCGCAGAAAGGCAAGAAGAGGCTACCAGATGCGTATAAAGCGGTTGATCAGTTTGGTGCTTCAGTGATGCTAAGGAGGTAGTAGATTGTAAGAGAAGCACAAGTCTTGCTGACTCGAGTGAAAAATGTACCCAAAAGAGATTACTTTTTAAAACAACGAATTCAGTCATCTAACTTTTTCTCCATTCAGTCCAACCTGTTAGTTGCTGGGTTTGAAGCAGAGATTAGTCGCGAAAGCCCTTAATCTTCCATGGATAAACTGCCTCCAAATCAGCTTCCAGTGAAATTTCAGAAATTCATAGCAACTCACTAACATAAACACTTCTTTTGATCCGACTTCTCTAACTCGCTATTGATAACCTATTCACTGAAGTGACAGGCTACAAAACATTCAAGCGAATTGCCTGAATGACTTTATTGGTAAGGTACAACTACATGCATGATTTAAGAACGGTGAATTATCAAATCACTTAAAGGAAAAACATTATTTTCTGACGAAATCAACGATATTGTTGCTTGGAGAAATGCTGACAACAAAGCATGTCCAAATGGCATATTACTTTTTAGCCCAGACACAGAAATAGTTAAAATAATTGGAGTATGATTCACTAAATAAAAAGAGCTTTATCTCAGACTTGGGTACATCAGATAAACCATTTGAAGGGGAAACGATAACAAATTATAGCTAGTGTAGCCAAGACCACATGGAGTGTCTGTGGTTTCGATAAATTTGACTTAATATTCCTTAAGCGTTGCATTGTAAGGTACATAAAGGCGTAAAAGATTGATAAGTAAGGGGATTGACTTAAAATAACTATGAAAATTATGAACGGACTAGTTTGACCTCTCCGCTTTGATCAAATAGGACTGCAGTTATCGAAGACTAGTGACTCCATTATGGGTCTCAGAGTTCAGATTTACGGATTAACACTCGATTATTTTCCTCAAATTGTTGGTAAATTAGAGCCAGACCGAAGACTACGTTGACCACTTTCCCAACATCTGTTACTTGCCGTTCCACCCGCGTGTAATTCCAGGCCCAGTTTCTGGATCCAGCATTCCTTCAGTGCAGTTTCTAAATAGGCGCAAACGAGATCAGTAAAGGTATATTGTCAGGTTTTGAGATTAAAAGACATTAGCCTCTCCATCTTTTTACCTAGAATTCTCTACAAATGAAAAATTGGGTGAAAAGAGGGTTTGCTGCTTAGCTTTTGCCTTCGATATTAAGGTGTCCCTCAAATGGGTCCCTCGTAGCCGCCTAAAAAGCACACTAAACTAAAGACAAGTTTTACTGGACTATTGTTCCTTTTTTTTGCCGTTTCTACGACCGATAGAGGATTTTAGCAGTGGTAGTCTAACAATAAGACAATGCATTTTTATACATAGATGTGAAAGCGTCGAACTTCTAATATTGGATGCATATTATGGTGAATAGCACTGTAGAAGGAGGTAAAAAGGACTCCAGAGAAATTTGCCTTCATAATGGCCAGTCATAAGTGATAGCTAGCAGAAAACTAACTGGTCATCTTAAGTATAGGAATAACTGACATTTACCTCTCTAACTCCTGACAGCCAAATGAGAGGGCGCAATTAATTTACTATGACAAGTAATTTTTCATGGTATTTTCTCATCATATATATTTTTTTTGATCGCGAAAATTACTTTAAATAATTATTCAAAGTGCACCTTATATTTTCACCTGAATTGACATGTCAGTAATCAACATGTTAGCTCTACTTCACGTCATTCTAATCATTTGATAATCAAGAAACTGCAAGTGACACGCTACGCACATACCTCATGACGGTCTTAAAGACTGCTAATCAGGGTACTCATTCAACAATGAGGCAGTTGCAGGCCATTCTCTGCGAAGGGAATGAAAACAACGGGCCTTTTTAAGCCTCCCTATAAGTATTACCATGTACAAGTCTTTAAGATTAATATTTACAGTAACCAATGATCGATAGCGGAAGATCACTAATTAGCCTTAAATGTGAATAGCATGTTTTAGAGGTGGCCCCAAGTCAGTCTCATTTTTTATTATCAAGTACTGCGATATTTGTATCCAGGCCTATGACCACATCCATTTGCCTGCACCTGATTGGCGGTGTATCCACAAATTGACTCGAAAAATGCCTTGTAGCTGGAATCGCTTCTCAGGACTAGACAACATTGTGTTTTTTAAGGTTTCTTCCTTATTGCTCCGGGTTTGATCGGCTTGTAATTGTTGAGGGTATCACGTCATTCGGCTATATAACCATTTGTGTGTTTGATGGGCTATCCATTTGGCCTTCGTTTAGTAAACACAAAGGTAGAACGATTAAGTGCCTAAGAAAGGTGTGAAGAATGGAGTCTGAACAATCAAGCGTTTATCGAGATTCTCAGCTAAACAGGGCCAAGCCCAAGCGAATCAAGTGACGTACATCACGAGTATCAATCAAACGCAGCTAGAAATACGATAACTTAAGCGAAAGGCAAATACAAAATAAAGCATGAATAATAAATTGGCAATAAGAGAACGAAAATAGAGATCTCGTTCGCGGATATTATTTTCCTAAGAATAAAAACCTTCACACTATCATGATTTCTTCAAAAGACGAATGTAAACCCACTCAGGCATTGAGATTCATTATTTTATCATTGATGTACGGCTAAATGAAAAAGTGTAAATCGGAATACGAGAAAAATTTAAACACCAGTGCGATATAGACCCTTATTTATTTGTTGAGTATATCATAAAGGCCTCATTCTCCATTCCGAAGATCTTTATTAGGAAGTGTCCGATCAGTTGAAATGAATCCACAATTTCTTGCGAAAACAACCAATGGTCTTCATAGTCTTCCACCAATAGACAATGATGAATTAAAAAAAATAAGCAAATTTTTCTTTATAATAACAACTTATTGATGCTTTATAATCTTTGCTGATAATGATAAACTTCGTGTAGAAGGCGGATTCAGAAAGAACAACCTGAATAATGCAATCTCAGTATACGTGAACCGTATATACATGGCAGGGGTTGGTTTATATGCCTTTTTATACGAACTTTCCTCATCAAATGTTGACCCGTTATATTATTTTCGTAGTGGGACTAATTCTCCATCACGATTTTAAAATGAATTTCGAAATGAAATATTCTCAAATAAATGGCGCAAGAGTCAAGCTGGCACGCACTTCTACGCGCTAGCGTTGAAAAATCAAACTTCACCTTCCACTTTAACACGAAAAGTGGTACCTCCTTGTTCAGAGTTAGCACTGAAAAATATCCAGAGATGGTGCTTACATATGTGCCTTTTCTATACTTCTCTACCTTAAATAAGCTAACCATAACTCAACTTATCTAGTGCAGAAATGGATACAAACTTGCTGAAAAGTTTAAACAATAGACCGAAAGAATCAATGTAATATTCGTTACCCGCCTACCAAGGAAGCATCGTAGCTGAAGTCAAGTGTAAACTTTCCTTCTCGGCAATGCCTAGGCTGCAATCTGATCAGTGTTGGTGATTAAGTAGATCCTTTTGAGGAAATACGATAACTGTCCATTGCTGTAGAGCGTTTTCGACACTTGAACTGCACCAACGCTTCTGAACCAACCTCTTAGAGAAATCAGCAACATTGCAAGGGAAACATGATTGTGTGAAGGGAGAGACAGACCAGGTATAAGTTAAGAAGCTTCCGGAGGAAGAGGTTACAATTCTTGGGGAATTCTACATTAATTCTGAAATGCCAGGTCATGTGTGCAACTTCAACAGGCTCGTTCTAGTACAGGAAGGCTTCTTTATCTGGATCACAAATGGTGAAGTATGACTGGACAACAGTTGGCTTTAGCTTCAGGCCTGTCTGCGTCAAAAAGACATCTACTTCCAAGTAATTACTCAGGTAATTTTGACCACGTGAAATTTGCATGGAATAAATTTTTCCAGGGATTTCTTACGAATTTGACCAAGTAAAGCCTTTAACGTCAAATCATTGACCGGCAATTCTGATCGAATATAAGGAATTTGATGTTATAAAAATAAATGGAAAGTGCAAATCTAGCAAGAGTGTTAATGGAAAAATTCTGTAGTTCACACTTATGCTCCCCTCGGATGACGACAGAAAATACATAAATCCAAGTCTGAACCCATGGATCAGAATTCAAGAATTGTTCGGAAATAAGTGGTTCAAATGAAAGGTAGAGGGAACAAAAACTTGCATACCAAAATGACAGGCTATAGATTTGTTATTTTAACTCGAACGGACCCGAAGGACAGCACGTCGGTTAATAACACTTGGAATTCTTACGTACCCGCATGAGGCAGATTATTTCCCTCGTAGTACATCCTTGGTGCTGGCAAAATTACATTAAAAATTGACAGAAGTAAAGTGGGAGTATGCAAGTTGATAGTTTTACAACTGGTGGTCTATTTCAGATCAGGTAAGATAAAAATATCGGGTACTTATATGTTCCCACAAGCATGTGCTATGTATTTGCAGTACCGAAACCTAGAACTAGATGAACTAAATACCGAGAAACGCTTTTATCTCTTGAATGCGAAGTTTCGATAATCAAGCACAGCAGGTTGAACAAAGTATTTATTCGGTAACTTCATAACAAATCATAATCCTCGGTATTGGCGCTCTCAGTACCTACATCAGAGACATACTGCATAAAATCAAGAAGTCCATACTGAAGAAAATTGCTTGATAATATTCACTTTGAGCAGAGTGAAAATACCTTGGAACACCCTGTCTGAAGAAGCATCATTCAGTGTGTGTAGTCATTTCATTCGCTGGAAGTGACAGCTCTCAGTAGCAGAGGCAATAGGCTAATTGCTTAATACTTTGTGGAGAAAAAACTCGAGGAGGAGAATCGGAAGTCGTCTTTTTAAAAGTAACGATAAGAGTGGGCAGCCTAAATTTTCCATCGCTCCTCTAAATAAGCAAATAGTATCTTCTTGAAAGTGTAGACATTTGAGCTTCCATAAAGGGCTTTCAAACTAAAACCCAATGACTGCTCAAAGATATTGAAGTCAGTCTAACTGTACGTCTGATAAGATTTTTAGCTAGATAATCCTCGTGCAGTCTATTGTTGAGAGCCAATCCATGCAGATTAGAATCTACTGGCTAAATTACAAAAAGGTGAGAGGTAGCTTTTGAAATTATGTGAGGAAGATTCAAATGCCCATGTGCGTCAGAAATGAGGAAACCTTAGTAGCTACAAATCCAGTTCTCATTGATGATTGATCCCTCCAAAGACTAAAATTACAAATTACACCATCAATATAACCCGTTTCTTTAGCTAGTCGGCTTGGTTAAGAATTACAGTGAAATATTTCCTGTACCGTAAGAAGGAACCAAATGGAGATACTTAGAAGATCGCCCAGAAAAGCGGGAGAAAAGCATTACATATTTACCGTTCCAAAAGATAGTGGTTAAAATGATACCGAATAGGGTGAGGAAGAAGGAGACCCGGAAATTCAAACCCCTCTTCTTATACAACTACTCTCTTGCATTTCATACACTTATTTCCCTTCAATACTTTTTATTTCGCCAAAAGAAACAATCATTGTTGGGTCGGACTTTTAAAGACATCTTACCTGTCGATTGACAACTAACGTTGTTGTTGCTGAACGTGGATTACTAAACGATACGCCTAGAGGGATTTAATTATGGTGGTGGTTAGATTAAACACAGATAGAGCTCTCCTTCCGAGACTTCTCAAATTCAGCTTTCTTCTCAGAGTATGCAACTTCCACGGTTAACTCCAGGAAAGTTCTTTGAGGCTCATTTTCAAAAGATGACACTAGTGATCTCAATTCTTAGGCCATGGATTGATGTTTGACAACCTTTAGGGGTTGAATGGCCATTTATAACCAGGGAGGAAATCGCTAACCATTTACATGCCCTCGCTTAACTATCAGGTTCCATTAAATTCAAGTGGCCGGCATCACGATACGTACCACAGAAGATCTTCAAAAGCTCTATTTAACCTAACAGCTAACAAAACAATCAAGAAATAACTAGCTTGTCTGATGTAAATAAGTTACTAGCAGCTTCCTTCACTGCCCTGGTCTTGAGCCTCATCAAATATAAACTTTTGAGGCATTTTTCAATACTCACTATTCCATGCTATGGGGTTTGAGATAATTATTCGCTGGTCGTCAACCTCTGCGTTCTGTGTAGCCATCGAGTGCCTATAGCTTGCACCATTTCATGTGAAGTCACACGATTACAGTAGCTGTCTACTGGTACCACCCCTAAAGTTAAGCTGTTGCAGTACAGATAGAGGAAAGGCAACCTTTGTGCTCCTTGCTGACTGCTGCTGCTTTGTTCGATATTTGTGTTTCACCAGAGTACACAAGTTGGAAAACGTCTACTTGATCCGAAAATGATTAAACGCATTGCGGTTTATATTAGCAATCGTTGTCGAGATAGTTAAGAGGTTGAATAAATCATCAGGTGACAGTGTGATTTGCATCTGCCAACTAATTTACTTCGAAATGGACATCCGTTAAATGATCTTATGACAGGAAATGCCTAGCCATATTATGACGAACCACTTTTAAACCGCGTGTTTTGTGAAATCAACTCAGTTTTCTCATTGTTAGTCCATTTATTTTCAATTCTACATCTTCAAGTACTCATCCAAACTCATCAACACAGAAATTCATTCTTCTTTGAAGTCGTTAGTCAACTCGATTCATCAAAGGATTTACAAAGTTGGCTTTTGAAATGTCTGGTGGTTGTTCAAGCTATGTTTACTGTGGAGCTTTAGTTACTCAGAATCAAATTAATTTATTGCAATGTCGTGAAGTGCGTACATCGATATATTCAACCTATCTTCTGGGCGTATTTTCAATTCCAACTTGATAGTATTTAGTCCATCGAACCTACTTTTAACCTCCTCGTAGTGACCACCGGTAAGCCCAGGGGCAACTCTGGGGGCTAATGAGAGGGACGGCCGAATGGGACTAATCACCCTCCGGACGTATGAAATTAAATTATGCCAGCAGAAGTACAACTTCTTACAGCTTAGTAAAGGGGGCATGACGTAAATAACCGGATTGGTGGTCTCAAACTGGAGTATGGACTGCACGTGCAAATAGCTATGAATGGAATCTCCGCCAGAATGTTGATTTCTGAAGAAGATTTGAAGAAAAACGAAATCGAACGAGGTGGCTCGACGAAGCTGAACTACTACCTGTACGACGAAGCCATGCCAGAAAAGAGACCAGACAAACGAAGATGTCAACAAACGTTTTTACTGTTCTGTGTTAACTGTTGTGCTTAATTTCTATAAAAGCTATTTGCACTTCTGTTGTACCCCCAATAAGTCCTTAAGAGTTGGCCTAATAGGTGGGAAGAAAAAAAAATAATAAATAAACAGCCTATTCTATCTTCAACTCAGGTCCTGACACCCCAAGTTTCTTGGTTCGTCAACTGCTCCTATTTGCGAGCAATATTCCAAAAGACTCAGATTATCCCAGATAGCACCATCCAATCTCCCAATAGCATTATAAAGTAAATGCTAAATTTTCCAATACGGGCAAAAATTAGGGGCGTATTAGTTTTGCCAAAAGTTATCTTTTGCCCCTCTCACATAGCCAAACGAAGACTAAAAATACCTCTGAATACGATTCGACCGTCTTGACAAAGCGCAGATAATGCAATGCCATTAGTTCCGAAAATTGCAAGATATCTAACTGTTCAATGTGCAATGTAGGTAATGGCAATTTCGGGGTTCCAATAATGACGTGACCTCAAGGCAGCTATTCTTGATAACAGAAAGATTATGACTCTCATTGATCAGATCTACTCTGGAGGGTTGAACGGAGACTTCGCGGCGTGTCCGAGTACAGACTAGATCCGAAGGAAATTGTCCATGTCTGATGACTCATCTCTTTACAGAAGTTCATTTCGCCTGAAACCCATGGAAGCCGTCTGTAGATTATTCTTCCTTAACGAAAAGGATATTACTTTTTCAGAACGTTCTAATTTCAAACTTATTTAGTGATAATAAATGGCAGCATCAATCGAGTCAATAGGCTTTGTTTTTTTATCGTTTTTAGGTAGTTGTGAGCGCAAACTCGAGCATCAAAATTCGAAAATTGAGTTTCGTTTGTCTTACTTTGTATAGTATAAACATCGGACCAAAATTCGTAAGTATTTTTCCGTAAATTGCAACTTTTCGAAAGTATATCGACATAAAACCCTTTTTTCTCAGCGCTTATGATAGCCTGATGTTAGTATCCAAATACGTGTAAGACTCATTAACCATTCTTGACCTGTAAACTTTGTGCTGAGACATTTAGTAATCTAGCTTGGTGGCAATCTAAGTGCGGATATGAGCTTAAGAGAAGACTACATGCCTATCATTCAAATGTAGTATTTTGAATTTATCATAGAGAACATGATAGAATATGAGAAAAACACTGATCACAGCTATTCGAGAGGGGGATCCGACCGAGAGGGATCTTTTATTCTGCTGGTGGTTCTCTATCTGCGTATAATCCCTTTTAACCCTAACCCTTTGTGTAATGATCTTTAATCTGATTAATTTCAATAATCTAATGTTCAATAACTGCAATTAATTACTTCGATTGGAAAGGTGGAAATCATTTATCAGTCAACGAAATCGAATATTGGAGTCACTCTAGAAAGGTACAATACGGTGGACCCCATATTAGAACTTTTTGATGTCAAAGGCCAATAAACGGTTGCAGTTATGAAGGTAGTGGCCGAGGAATATAAACACAATTGGTCCCTATATCCATTGTGAAATTCCGTTTTTCTTCAATCAAAATTCAAACAATGTTCCTGATTTATCATAATGTTTTTCAGGAGCCCCGATCAAAATGAACTATATTTTATCTATCTGTGTTATTTAACGTCTTCTCCTGTCCTCAAAAAGATTTAAAGTATAAGTAGTTATGTTTTCACATGATTTCGGGTGGGATCGGCTTGCAGTGATCGTATCTTTAATGCCGGAGCATCTCATTAAGTATAATATTAATAAACGTGTGATTAAGTGAGTGCTATCTCGAATCACTTAGCTGTTGATACAATCAAAACACACTTTCAAGAATCAAGAGCCTGCCGTCAATCAATGGCTTTAACAGAACCAGTCTAATGTGATCCGTTAAATTCAACTAGCATCTTTCAAATGATGCGAATTTGAAGGTTTTGGTTAGGTATTAACTCCTCAACTTTCAGGCTAATGATTTTTTAGACTTCAGGGTTCTATGGCAACGCAATGGTTTTTCACCGGATCGCCGCTTTTAACCTGTATTGTAGACTCAATTAGCATCATGACAGTCGAAACCGTTACCTAATAGTTTAGTTTTTTACTTTGATTTACAAAAGTTATTCAGTTCCCGAGGTTCAAACCACTAGCTTCATCTGCCGCATTCGTATCTTGTGAAATAAACATTGTGTAGATTCACAATGTGCATGTTCATTGCGTTAGATCATAACAATCCATTAATTTTAATTGGCGATGAAAGTTTGCTAGTAATTTATTTCACCGTTTGTTGGTAAACTGGAACCTAGTGCGCAAACGTGTTTAAAGAAGTAGCTAAAGGGGAATATTATTAGGGGTTTGCTTAACTAACCTTGGCTGGTTCGAATAAGCTCATTATATGTTGCGCTTGGCCGGCATCATTGTGTAGACAAATGGGTCCACACAAATAAGACGACAAAAGGGGAAGACTGAAAGCAGTCGTTTGAGTCTACAGGGATTTACGAGTTCCGTTTACGCTTTTTTACTCTCAAAGGGCAAATGACATGGACCACACATTGATAAAGATGAAAAAGGGAGTTGAGCATGGGCCAGTCTCAGAAAATCCTTTGGAATAAACAGTTCTAACTGAAGTAGTAATACGGTTAAAAATATATAGCAGCGCTTTAGGTTTGTAGAGAATAATGTAAACTTTTCGGGGAAAAAAATGAACTGGATTCCAATTGGCTCATAAATATAGACTTATTGGAACACGTATAGCATGGTAATGACAGTTTACTTTCATTGTCAGATTGAATACATACTCTAAAATATTCAGACTTCGTAGGACGATTCTCTGATGAGGCTTTCATTGAACTTGTCAAGCCGCACATCACCGGTGAATTGAGAAGTCGAGACGAGACGTCAAGCTACCAAATACACGGTCGCAAATTCCTTCGGAAGCGTGAGACTAGACATTTTTTGCGAAAAATCTCGATGCCGACCTTGTCAGATTTTTTACGAACCGTAGTTTCCGGTTCAAATTGATGACTGGTATCTTAACACTATAAAGACTAACGTAATTTCACTGATAGCCCAGAAAAGGATTGCCTTGCTCCTTGCCAACTTTGATTTGTGTCAAAATAATCAACTGAATATTAAAAAATAGTTAAAAAATTGATACTGAAAAAGCAGGGCTCAGAGACTTACAGAGCTTAGGGTAGGGAGAATCAAAAATAGAATACCCAGTGACAATTATCGGTCACCATTTACTCAATGGCGGCCTGCAGTAAAAACCCTCTTTTCATGCCCAAATTGCTGTATCCTCTTCAAAAGTTTGACTTTGGGTCAGAGAGTTTAGATTGCCTGTGAGTCTCTTATAGGGATATTCAATAATTTCAAATAGCAATTGACCTAAACTTCATATTGACGTTGTCAATGAAATTTTTTTATTTGCTAAAATGTTGTGATTACATTAGGCGCATTCAATCCTCCACGGCGGAAAAAGATGAAAATATTATAGCACCTATTATTTGAGCATAATGCTCTACCATTGTATTAAGAGTGGATGTTCATTTAAAGAAGAAATTTAGGGTAACAGGAGGCCCAAGAGTTAATATGCAATCCGATCCAGTTTAGTAATGCGAATATGATGCTTGATCTGTTCAAGCGTTCTTTTGCCGCATTAATCAAGATTTTTAGTGAGATTCAACCATAAACCTTTAAAACCCGTTAGTTGAACTATTTACTTTTTTATTTACTCAAGTATAAGCGTCAGTTCACGCATTTGACCAACGCAAATTATGAGCTTGATGCGATAACAGACAGCACTCTCGAAAGCATTTCACTGCTGCGCAGAACTTGCACTGCGTTCTGTCTGGAAAATGTAATGCCCGGAGGCACTCCACTACCCCCAATTTGTATTTTTGGTCTTCAGCAACGAAGGAATATAAACTGACAGACAGCCTATTCATGCTAAATGACTTTAGTTTAAGACCTAGAAAGTATCTTTGAGGCATTTTTTCAGTTTTGAATGATTTTTCATCAATTAAAGTACCAGATACACAAGGAAATTGGGCCTTCTCATTTGTATATGGATGCTTTAAAGCCATCAAAGTGCTAATTATGTGCCACAGAGTCAGATTTATTTAATCTCTAGTAGCGATGGCTTCTGATTCCCCATTATTCGAATATGTATCCACATTGTGTTTACATGCTAGTCGAGATAATGTAGGGCCAGCATAACAGCACAATATTTTTGCAGATACAAGCATCCAACTCATGTAAACAGGTCAGCTGTGATCAAAGATAAATTAAATCTTTTGGAATTTTACGCAATCGCATTTCAAAAGCTTTGTCCTTCTTAAATTAAAACACCATGTTAATTTTTGCACCTAAATATTCCTGATCTGCAACATTTTTACTATTGAAGGGCCTGTTTTACTCCGTGATGAAGGAAGCCGACTAGTCAGAGTATACTTCACTTCTCTTCTTTTCTTGGAGAAGTGCCCATGAAGATGCAACCAAGACTGTGCTAACAGTTAAGTACACTGCTTCTTCTCTTTGCCGCTGTCTTTACACAATTAGTTTGGACCATTTGCTGGTTTCTATGCATTGCTAGGCAAATAATCCAATTCAGTGCCAAAGGACAAAATAAGGAATCATCTGTTTGAAGGGAATCAGTTTACACAATAACCTTTCTATTCTTCTAGTTATAACTTCTGTATATTTCGTTAAAGTGGAACAGAGGCTAAAAATGCGATAGTTTAATTGAAAATAGAATCGTATAATCACCAATCTTGAACCATGGCATCGTTAAAATTAAGAATACTGCGAATTTAAGTAAGAACTTATTGAAGTAAAACAATGGGAGACGAATCAACAAGACCAAATTTAAGTAGTATTTCAAAAGATGTTGACTGAACAGTGAATTATCAGTAAAGCTAAATTTACTGGAATTTGTTTAGAAATAGCTTCGCTTAGATGTCAGTTAGAAGTTAGTTGACACATTTTTGCAAAAAAATTGTGCAATATCGCGTTCTCACACGCAACAACTAAGCGGTAAACTAATCGTGTGGGCTTCAAAACTTGCTTCTAAAATCGGGATCAGTCAACTGGCGATTCCTTTAAAAATCATTCTGTTAAGGAGACCATTGACAATGAACAATAATTTATATAAAGTGTTACTTAATAAAGTCCGACATGCCACAATTTAAAAAAAGTTCCCGTATTATATTCCTATGTCAGTTGTACCACTGACGTTGTAAGTTAACTCGGCTGTATGCAATTTTTGATGGGCTTAAAATTTGGCGACTTTCACTCGGAGAGTTATAATAGAAAGTAGGAAATGAAAGTCCCGGTATTTTATAAATTTAAAATTAACTTTTTCAGTGATTTAGCTGGATGAATAGTGTGCGCGTGTGCTTATCAGGTAACATAAGCCTGATCCTTGTCGGGACAAATTCAGTGCTTGGAATAATCACTAACCCCACATAGGAGTGTACAAAGCAAAGGTCTTCACTTAATTTGGCACTAATCAGCTTCCCTCTACGCAGTAAAGTTAGAGTGCACTACCCTTCATTGAAAGCTTGTGTTAAGAAACAAGCACATGCTTTATTAGTTCAAAAGATAAAGGTTCGCTAATAAACCAGAGTGGCACTAAAGACGCAAAGCATTTCTATTTTATTCACAATCAAAGATTTTTAATCGAATTTCTGTTTTGTTAGATTCCTATTATCGTGAGAGAACTACTGCCCTAATATTTGAATAATTATATCCAACTTCAAAGAGATGGAATATGACCAGGAACTCTCACAGAGCAATACTGACGTTTGCTATTACCATTAAAGAGAATGCCCCTGAACTAACCTAGATTCCTTAACAGATCAAAGACTCTGCTCACCATTTAAGCATAATGTTGCTTGTCAAATTTTCACCTGTCAATTTCTTAGTCATACCACATGGATTCGGTAGGCAACACGTTTACCTTTGATAAAACTCATTAAAAACCTTCATGCTACACTGGAGAGTTTTAATTTTACCCTTTGATTAATAAAATGAGAAAACTAGGCATTTTTGGTTACGTTTCACCTTGGTATACAGCCATTCTAAATGCTAACACATAAAATGGAAAATATGATTTAATTATAAATAAATACACTTTGATAAGCACTTCGAATAGGCTGACTTTGATAATAGAACTCCTTGCAAGATATATGTATTACCCTTGCGCACTGAATGGACTTGATGCAAGTAAATCTAAGATCCCGCTTTGGGCCATCATTTCGGGAATGCCTGTGTCTTTGGAGTGAAAGAACTCTAACTACTGGAGTGGTAAGGGCAAACATTCGTTTGAAATGATCATGGTATTCACTCAATTCTTGAATTGAATATACTCTTGCAGACTCGTTCCGGACTACTGAAAATGTTTGATTATCACTCTGATACAACTGTCAGGATGGTGTGACAAAGAAGTAGAGCATTTATGCCTATCCGGCTGAAGAAAAGCTTTACAATGGAGCTTCATGAGCTGACATCGGATTTTGTCAAAAATTGAGTTCGACGAGAACCACTCAACCTATTAACTCATTGTCACTATCTACTTAAACAAATGTAAGCCATTAAATATAGATGGGTTCGATAACTATTACCTTAGTAGCAGCATTCTTCAGCAATGTACAGCCGTTCAGTATGGGCCAATAAGAGTCACGAAAAGATTCTAATGAATTGGACTTAACAAGGCTGGATGGAAGTCAAAGCGTGTCTCGTTGGGAATAAATGGAAAGAGTGTGAACCTGAACGATCGAAGGAGCAAGTCCCTGTTTCGCCAAATGGAATATTTAAAAAAGCATCGGATCACTCGAAAATCCGACATTAAAAAATACCATGGTTACTTCCAATCTTGCGGGAGATTTCTGCCGAGTACTGGATATTAATCCACCTTAACAACTTCTTGAGGCAAGAAACTAAAGGCATTTAGCTTGTCTAACAATTATGTGTCAGCTGTTAGATGTGGCATGCAGTTGCTGGTTTGGCAGACTTAATTGTGCGCGATCTGATTAATTGAAATTTTAATCTTTAAAAGAAATTGAATTTTACCTTCCTAAAAGATGGAGAAATTTTATCCGAGTCAATTTTTGTGGAGGCCAATGAGAACGCTGACTGTTTAGCCAGGCCCATACAATATCGATTAATTTTCAATTGAGGTTACCAAAACTCAAGCCTACGGTGATGACCTTCTTTGACCTTCGATGTAAATAACGAAACTTAAATGCCATGGGGCATAAACCGATTACAGGCCCACCAGACGCATTTTTGATCGACTCGAAGAGTTTTCAGATGTGCCTTCGCGTCATAAGAAAAATATACTTCTTGCTATCTCTGCTTGGCTCTGCTACTCCAGCAGAAGATAAATGGCACTTTATGCAAATTTGGATTTCATCTCCTGGCATTGGTAGGGATACTTTCAAGTACTCTTGTACAGGCTCACTTTCCAGAAAATCAATAGCAGCTAGCTATTTCTATGAAGTTGATCTTGAGCTTTGACGTGCAGAGGTGGTTACAACAGATCAACCACTTAGTCTATCAGAGACTAAAGTGAAGATCTTTAGTTAAATAACGCAAATTTCAGTTAATTGAGCTAAGAGCTATGTTATAGAAAAGGATGTGCCAATTGCTGCTTCAAAGGAAGACCTTCATTTATGTGCACAAACGGCAAACTGGATAAGATGCGGCTACAAGAATTTCTTTGGAACTATTTTTTTTCCAATTAATTACATTTTCTGTTATTCGTGTTTCACCAGTGTGGAGGACCGAAACAATAGCAGGAAATATGTTCCATTCTTGGCCAGCTTTACCGCTAGCCCTAAATCGACTAATATTTTTCTGAAATACATCACTGTCTTGTCTATGCGGTCTGTTCTCGTGCTTAGTAGACTCATTTATCCAACAACTTAGAGCAGAATGTGTTCTCGAAAACCTTTTTATGACCTTTACCTTTCCAGAGCGACATTTACGGGAAGCGTCCTTTAGGTTACAGTCAGATCCGTAATCGACCGCCACGTGCCACGCATTTCCAGCCCATCTCCTACGATAGGAAACAGATTAAAAGCATACAGCCAATATCTATGAGCTGTAAGCAGTATCTATATTTGTACCTTTTTTTGCCTTGGAGATTAGTTCTATTACTTTGTTTGCTTGTATTAAATGGTCAAAATGATTTAAAAGCTGTGGTTACACATTGCAAATAAGTTGTACACCCTTCAAAAGAAGACTTAATAACCGAAACTCATACTCAGTAGCAACATAATTTTATGCGCTTTGTCGCTTCCAATGCTTCTAAACCACCAACCAAGGCCATCGTTTTCTGCATTTTAATACTGCACTCATCCTAAGGGCAGTTATTTTCTCCTAAACCGAAACCTTTCAATTCTTCGGTAGGCCATTTAGTTATATTTAGTCTGGAACTCCGCCAAGAAATCCATATTTTATTACCGTAACTTAGCCACTGCATCACCAAAAAAAGGAGAACCTGCAGTTTTGGTCTATATCTTGATGTATGAGTAAGTATTAAATCACGCGAGTACACCATATTTGGTGGCGTCATATTAAGAACACTGACTGGGGTGGCTATAAAATTGACTTCATCGTTGAAGTTAAAACTTCAACTGGCAACAAATATCGTCCCAAATAACAATTAGAAATCGAGAATTTCTTCTATTTCAACAATAATGCCTTTTTTCAATTAGACTTTTGAAACTCGTGAATGAGATAATGAATTAATCTCTAAAGCTGGTTTTTCAAATTCGGTATTCATGTTTATAAATTATGGCTGCTTTGATTATGCCATTCTGTTATTCATCTGCGGTTATTCATTAAAATTTTGCTTTGCTACCTCACCGTATATTTGGCTTCCGTTCCTTGAAGAAGAATATTCCATCCTGTGGCTTTGAGCAACTCGCTTCATTACAATTTGAGATTTTTATCAACTTTGCCTATTTGATTCTCTCGTTACAGCAGACTCTTCGCGTTCATTGGTTAGAAAGATCGAATCTATTTTGCCACGATCTCTTAGACCTCATTCACGGTAATCATTTCTGCGCAAAATTTAGCGGTAATTCAAGGAGATTCATCTTGATAAGCCTTTTAACTATACAAGAAGCTATTTTCAGATGAATTTGCAGTTAGAACCATCCTAGTGAAAAAATTTATGACGTTTCATGGTATTGTTAAAGGTAACAGTGTTAATTTCTCAGTTGCCCTACCCTTAATTAATGATCATAGGATTAAAAAATCTTGACAACTTTTTGACATTTATCCAATTAACAAAAGAAGTTATTCTTTAATAATGTGCACCCAAATAAACAAATAATTAAAAAACTGACGAGGTTAAAATAAAAAATTCAGTAAGATAAAGAAATTGAATTTCATGCGGTCAGCTGTTGCGCGACAGCCTCAAGATGTCTAACATCAAATTATGCAAACGCGAGGCTAACTTACACATATCTAGTGATTGACGAAACCTTACAATCTGGTTTCCAACAATTTGGTCGAGGTATTCTCTACGATAGGCGTTGAAAGGTGCTTTCATGTAGTGTAGATTTCTAAATAATCAAGTGCTTACAATGTGACAATCACCTGTTAGTACGACTCATTAGAAGACACGAGTGTCAAAATCATTGTTGAGCTTTCAGGTACTGAAATCGGATCTCAAAGAATGTACTAAGTACAAAGATTCCTGTTTTGAGAAAACTTATGATGCATAGGACGGATCAGCCTTTCCTTAGAGAAAAACACTGAATTATGGTAAGCTGTCAGCACTGTCACCAGCATACTTTTTGCACTTTGCATTTGACTGCTTTGTTCCGTTCCACCCATCGTAAGATAGCTTCTACGTATACTTTAGTATATACGTATACGCATTACCATTAACAAAGCCAAATCGTGTCTAGAAAGGATCAAATTTTACCAGTAGAACGGTTTTTTGACCTTCCTCACCACTGAAATCGTTTGTGTTAATCCAGTTCTGTAGAAAGCTATCTAATAGGTATACTACGGTGGTTTCTCATTATTTCCAAGGGACAATCATTTTTTTCAACGTGAAAGCTGACCCAAAAAAGCTTTTTGAAACCCAACTTCTTCTGTCACAACATCGTCATTGATTGTTTTGACTTTTTCGTGGTTTATTTTGAGCGTCAGCGTCGCATCTGTTGGTATAAACAACATTCATACATATTCGTATTGATTCTATTTTTACTTTTCCAAGAGCTTATGTAAAATTTTTTGACCACTTTCACAGGATCAATGACTGACAAAGTCTAGCACTCGAACTCAAAGTAGACACAACTTCTGCGCTTCATTTTATCTTCTTTCATCCTGGGTCTTTTAATACTCTTTATAAAATTTTACTATTCTGAATATTATCCTATCCCCTTGGAGGAGGTTTAGAACTACAGCAATATGAAAAAATTGTCTTGAATCGGATGACTGATAGTTTACTAAACAAATAGTTACTAAATATACTATTTTTTATTAGCAGTTTTGGCTTACTTTCAATAATTTTCAAATTGACACATGGCCTTGCAGAAAGATCTAATCTTTTAAAGTAATTTAGCTTAAATAAGAACGAATTGCAGAGTTTTTCTAAAGCATAATTCTTTTGTAAGCTGTCATGAAAGAAAAGTAGTCATAATTCAGTCTACGAAGTGATGATGACCAAAATAAACCTCAAATTCCACCAAAAAAAGAAGAGAGTTAAACTGATACCAGGATTAATTTTGACTGCCTATCTTACAATTTCAAGCAGCCTAAACAGCTTAAACTCAGTTTCAGCACGTCAAAACGATTTTGGTTTTGAAAAATTATCCACACAAAAAGACTCATTTCTTGCGCATGACTTTTTTTGAAACTTCGCTTCCTCCAACGATGAGGAGAAAGCGATAGCTGAAGAATTTTACACAGGTCGGATCTTGGCAGGTAATATTTCTTTAGCAGTAACGTTTCACTTTTAGCTGATGGAAATCATTCACTCGAAATGAAGTGTTCTCCTTCAGGGTTTAATAGCTAAAGTGAAAGTTCTGCTACATCGGATCTACAATTTAATATGGCAGGCTTCCATACGCTAGACTTCAATATTCATCCTCAACATCTTCCTTGCAACAGAATCCTTCAGCTGTTAAAGGCGTGTTCACAGGATAAACCTCCGTCATTTTCTGAATTTACAGCATGATCTTATCAACTCAGGTTATGGTTAGAATAATTTATCCAGTAATGTCCTGATTAGTTACAATACTTTTGAATTTTGCTCGGTTCAGGGCTATTGTTAGATAACAGCGAAGCACAGCGGTTTCTATGAATTAGCATGAAGGTTAGAGCACACTAATCTGCTAAATTGGTGAAGTTAATATCATTTGTTGGAGGATACCTAACGGTTTCTGATATTGAAACTGGATTTAAAAAATATTTAATTGTTTGCAGATTTTGGAAGCACAAATTTGGATTTAAAGAGCTTGAAGTAACCCTTTATTTTACCTCCCAACAGTCAAGAGTTTCAGCATCAGCAGTCTAGCGAATTTATTATTTGCTACATTAAATAACCATCTAATCGGAAAAACCAGTCAAACGAGAAAAAAAAACGCAAATTATTGTAGGCAACCCAATACCACATGATGAGATTACGGAAGAAATACTTTGAAAAAACGATATCTAGCCAAAATGGTTAATTTATACATAGATTAGTGCAGTGGTAGTTGCGTGGACATTAGATAACATGAGGTGGCACGATGTAAAACCGCAACAAGATACCTCTCAGCTCCAAAAGTAGAGGTTAAAAGTTATTCTTATTCATTAAAGTAACCTTTCTGATGATTGAGACGTATCCTATAAAACAATTTGGCTGAGTGATTCCCTTACAAACCCATTTTATAGCTTTTTATTGACAATTTGTTGAGGTTTTAAAGTGATTTTTAAATGTACATTATCATACTAAATACATCAATTCTAGTCAGTCATTGCCTTCCTCATCTGCTGTCGCTCAGTTCTGCAAACGGCTTCCACAGTGTCAAGTCCAATGCACTAGTTTTAATGGTAGTTACCCATGTACCTGTCTTACATCTCAGAGCGAAAAAACATGAGCGAATCAACAACTTCCTTGAAATTTTTGCTCTAAGTCGTTAACCCTCTCTTTGTGTTCAAAATCAGCGAAAGTTCCTAGTATTCAACGAAAAGTCAGGAATGTAGTTCGAGGAGGAAAGCAGGCAATCAATTTGCCATTGGCAGGCATTTTTTTGCAAATACCATTATTTTTTGATTGGTTTTTGTGCAATTTTCTTGCAGTGACTCCAATAAATGAATGGATATTTTTCCACATAACACTTACTCATGGTTGTGGCATGCTGTTCATCACTCTGATCCTGTAAGTTCACTTTGAATGGCAGAATATCGAGTCGGGTTTATGTCTGCCGTTCACAGCTGGTTTGCCGTAGGTGGTGGTCCCAAAAATCACTGTATCACCAGTTCCCGATGCAGTGGCAGAATTGACGTTACGATCGGCCTTAAGCATATTCGTCGTTGCGAGACCATCGCCACGAATATTGTAAGGCTATTGTTGCAGCTTTCTCAAGGACAACAGACAGAAACTAATGCTAACTCCATAGGACTTCATGTCAGCGATGAAAAACCCAAATTATGGTATAGCTTATTTTATCCGTTTTTTTGATTAATGGTTAAAATTATAAGTACTTTTCACTTGTAAACTAAAGTGATATTCATTTGGTAGTTTAAATTGTAAAAAAAATATCATCGCCCATAATTTCTCAAATATTATTGTTTGAACTGAGAAAGTAACTCATGCCGGAAGCAGATCTTAGTTGTGGCAATTAGAGGAACATCGAACTCGTTTATATCTGGGTAGTCATAAATTCGAAAAAGGGCTGAAAGAAAGTACAGTCCTTTGAACGAATTACTTCTGCCGTTTCCGGAAATTAGGTGCCAAAATTAGTATGAAGCCTTCTAAATAATAGAAAAATTAAAGTTCGCTCTAGAGTCAATCTAATTGTGGCCGAAGGGGCCCAGTTTCAGAAATGATTTTATAAGATTTGGGGGTAAGCACAATGATATAGCATGGACAATCGACTGCGACTTAATTTAGGGAACTAACTTGAATGTCGTTGAGAAAAGGAATGGTAGTTAGAATCAAAGAACTTAATCTGACTAGATTATAACGCAGACTCTTTGTTTAAATCCTCCGTTAAAGCCGCCGCCAACGTTTCAATCTCGCACAGTCACTTTGTTTACCTCCTGAATCGCTTCGCTCCGGCTTCCTTTCACAACGAGGGACTCTTTCCCTGCCACTGTTGACAGAACTTTTTGAGAATTCCATTTGTGTCGTACGAACAGGCAAACAAGAAGAGCTCATCAAATAGACCCCCTCTCTAAGTTATCTTAGCAAGTTGTCAGAGACGACGAAAATGACGGCGTTTAATTCAAAGCAAATTAATATGGCCTCTCATTAAAAAAACGGTGTAGTAGAGTCCTTGTCAATAGTTGATTATTAAGTGCCGGTGATTTACTTGATTAACTCCTACACAACCATGGTATATGAAGAATGTGAATAATTGGTCTGCAATAACTTGAGATTTTTCGACACCTACTTGGCTATTTGCAACCTGCTATGCTCTACTACTTCATGACTAATATATGTTTGGAGAGGAAGTAGAGTTGGACTAAGTCACTGTTATAACCCGAATTACCCGGTTATTTAATGTTAGAAGGGTTATGCAGAAAGTTAATTACCCTGTCATTGATCCCGTTTATATTTAACCGAACTTTTGTTGAAATTAGCATGTTGTTTCACTTAAAAAAAACAAGTGACTTTAAGTGACTGTATGGATTTTAAACCAAATCTCCACGAGACACTGTTTTGGCAATTTTATCTACCTAAGCGAATCGTGACCACAGAGAGTTCTTGGAAGTATTGGAAATGACCAGCTACATTCCTCTTTCCAACATTCCACCATCAGGTAATCGGTCCTTAGATCTGAAAAAATATTTTTGCACAGGAAGAAACCTCAGAGCCCATTGAGTAAGGTGATCATTTAAGGGAATCAGGCTACGACCTTTTTAAGATATACGAAACCCCCAGAAGCACAAATTAACCGTCTGAAAATCTAAACGCAGAGAGCTTGCTACTGTATATCTGAACATTATGTAAAATATTAAGGACAATCTGAATTTCGGAAATAGTCTGAAAATTACGTGGACAAAATTTCTCCTAAATAAATAAAATGTAAAATTATGAAAAAAATTATATAATCTTTCTTTAAAAATCAAAATTATTAAGTACGATGCAGGCTGTACAGTAGGCGGAAGGGATTTTGCGTGGGTGTCACCGATTACGCACGCAATTTTGCCCACTTGAAAATCTGCGATTTAATGGTGCCATCAAAAAGGGAAAGTTTTGCCCACTCATTAGCCTCGAAAGTCGGTACAATGACTGAGTAATATGCTAGTGATATATAAATTACCTCTTTTCTGACAACTTGATTTGTTCGGCCTTTGAAAGTTAAATAATTACCTAACTATCCGTTTGATGGGAGCATTTGAAAATGCAATTAAGCGTTGTAAAAGGACACTAAATTCGGTGTGCCATTCCAACTACGCTAAAATTTTGAAATGGCCATCAGTTTAAGTGCTTTTTCTACAGCCGAATTAGAGCGGTGATTAAGTAGGCTTTCAACTCATCAAGTGGCATATTTCCGAAACTCACTAGAGGAACAATGGGTAGCCAAAATTAACACCTACAATGTTTAATTATCAGTTTGAAATTGAGAAGTTCTTAATCAAAAGGGCTTCGAAATCCCTCTACTTCGCTCAAGACTAGAGCTGAAGACCTTGATAAACATGATTTTATGTTATTCAGCCTCTTACCTGTTGCCTTGTTAAAGAGGGTTCCAAGTGCCATCGTGATTACTGATCGTTTCCTAGCCTATTAAATGTCTTTTCAGGAAAGCTTTTTCATCCATCTAATCATAGTTTTTCATTTAATGACTATTACAATGCAAAAGCCCGAGTTCACCAGCTCTTCACAGTATCATCTTTTATAAATAGCATTAATGTCGGCACAATAGATATCCATTAGTGGATTTACTTGGACTAAAGGAATGTTTCTCCTCTGTCGATACCTGAGGTCTCATAAAATTGAGCGAGGATAAATGGGTCAAGTTGAGAGATTTCTGCTTTCGCGAAAATTACAGAAATTCCAGAAAAACTCATTAGTTCTGAAATTTTAATTGTTAAGAGCCACGGATCCTTCTTATATGGTAGCAGTTCGAGATAGCCGAAGTAACATACTTCTTAACTTGCGTTTCTGGCAAGTAGTGAGCTTATTTGTGACGTCTTAACTGCCTTGTCACCAGACACATGACGCATTTTCGAAAGGCGCGGCAAAGGACTGCCAAGTATTGCAAACGAATTGCATTTGACTGAGGCCTTGGAGATGGTTAATGCTTCGCAAAACAAAGTGAGGAAGAATAAATTTTGTAGAAGAACCATACTCAACAACCTTGAAGAAAATTGAGGAAAAGTACACGCCCACAAATTTGCCAGAAGTAAATTCCAAAGTAAATTGGAATCGGCACTTTCAAAATTCCGCAGAATAAAAGTCATCTGCAAGAAGTTGAGTCAAATACTGACTTTGGATTGTAACTATTTACTTCGACTTTGACTACTCAGATGTGGTGATTAGTCAAACTACGCGTTTCTGTGAGCTGTGCAACTAAGTCATACCTGGTTGAAATTAGCCATGAGTTTTCCGTTCACTTTCTCAATCATAGATTTTTAGTTCTCTGAAATGACTATTTCATTTCAAAAAAAAGTTTAATGCGAGAGGAATTGACCGAAATATATCAAGTATAACTAGATTTCAGGCTATTATTACAAAAAGCCACCACTGAAAACCCTTAGTGTTCAGAGCGGGTTGGACTACCCAAAAATCGGAATATCATTCAGTGTCCATCCTCATGTTCGCTCCCCCCCCCCCCCTTGGTTCGGTCCTCTTCGAGAAACTTGAGCGAAATTTCGTCAATGAATGACCTCAATGCCTGACCCATCATTTTGTAATTACGACTAAGCCAGCATGAAAAACATTATGACTTACCAGCTTGACTAAGATCATGACAACTTCCAACCTCGGAGCTGCTGGTATAGCGTAATAGTAACAGCTCCAGTGTTTAATTAAAGGCTTTGGCTTAAAAGCAATTTTTTTGACATTGCACAGTGGCGGTCTTGGGACCTGATATCTCATCTTCCAAATTTGATCTTCCAATGGGTACCCAGATTGGATCGATAGCACCAAGTTTTCAAACAGTGGAATGCAAAGTTTCCGAAAGCATTTAGAATGTTACATCATTTCCACGAAACTTCATCAAATATAACGAATAATCAACTCACCCACCATAATTTGGAGCCAGTATACCAGTATGTGGCAAATATTGAAAATGTGGCCCTAATTGGCTTAGGTACTGTTCTTTAATCTGCTGGACACAACCTCAAATGTGGCTTCATCGAAATTTAATGCAGCAACTGTAAATCAAATAGTACCTTCCTATTTGCATGCTTTTTGATGACTAAGGATTTTAGGGCCTTCATCCAACCAATTTGTGCACATTCAAAGTAACGAGAGTCATTGAAGTCCCCCAAAATACCACTATGAAATGTGATATGATAACTAGACCTGTCGGATTTGTGCACTTTTATTTGTCGGCATTATCAAAATTTTGGTAGGCAAAGTGTCGTCCAACTCCAATTCCTGGAAAAGAAAAGGCATTTTCAGATCACTCTAATCAATGTGGAAAGTCGTTCAAGTCGGTGGATCCTGACCGACGAATTTCAAACTCATGAGAGCCGCCAGCGGTATGTGGTATCAGTCATGGTTCACTGGACCATGGCTAGGCAGGCTTCCACTGCGGCAATCTGCTACTTCTACACAAATTTCAGCTTTAGCTTGCAGTATTTTGCTGAAGAACTAGTCTTTTTTCCCTTTGTTTGGTTGAATTTCAAAAATAGCATGCTATACGATTGACCCTTTCAGTCCAGTTTCTGAGACCTCGATCCCAAAACACGTTCGCTTCACTTCACATAGTCAAGCAGAAGAATAATTTTGGTTTGGTATCGTGAAAGCGTAGGGTCTCCATGACGTCCAATGGGACGAAAGAAGGATTTTCTTAATCATAAGACCATGATTATGCATGTCCAGTGTTCAGTTCCTCCACACATTTGCTGCTAGATGACCTCAAACTACTGCGTTCGACCACTTCATTTCGATCGCTGTTATCTGAAGTAAAGGCAGAAATGCTTGTTCACTATCTGAATTAATGCAGGCCGACTGGTCATTAGTTTTTCAACACTTATAGGAAAATGTCGACACTGAGGGCAGTTAAAGTCATAATATCTGCAGTCACAACGGCACTGTTGTTATTGAAAGATTTATGTTGCAGTTTAATTCGAAAATCATGACAAGATATTTTCCTCTAGTGGAAAACATGGTGCATGTTTCCTAAAAGGGATTTAGCCTCAAGCTGACTAAATATCTGTGTTTTCTTTGAACTGTCCAGCTTTTCTAGCGTTCTACCCAAGCATTCACATTAAAATAAACCATCCTATCCAGATGTCTTCTTAATCTATCCTTTGCGATTTCATTGTGCTGTTGATTCTCCCTTAATAACTCATGTTAGCATCGTACAAAAAATTCACCCTTCTTCTGCTTCTTCTTCTTCTTCTTTTCTTGGTGTAGCAACTGTTTAAAAAGGAATGAAATGGAGTAGAAGGCAAAATTTCACTATATGAGACTCGGGGAAGTAACTTGGTGATTTTTTTACGTAAAAGGGTTCATCCTACTCTGTCGTGTAAATGGCGTCTCAAAACTTGCCAAGGAATTTGAACATGAAGTTCTTTTATTTCTATGTTTGCTATTCCTTCAAACACATATGATTGATTGTTCAGAAAACATGAGCGTTATTGAATTAATCTGGAAAGCATCCATTGTCCTACTTGAGGAGATGAAGAATCCAAGGTTGGAGTTACTCAAAGTAAATTACTACCATTTAAAATTGCCAAAAAATATTATCAATGAGCACAGGTCTCAAAGTTCCTGTCTGCGGCTACTTCCTCAATTAATTGTACATAAAGGTTCCGGCGAATAGCAATAACTATTTTCAGGGCACTCCGTTTTAATGTTTAAAATTTCAGTAAATGATCTTAAAAGCGTTCTACTTATAAATATAAGTAGGAGGCGATAGAAGCATTGCGTTTATAAGGCAGCGGTTTCCTAAGGTTAGCCAAGGAGTTGGTCTAAGAACGCCTGCAGCTAGGTTATTATTCCATTGCCTAGTGAGGTGATAATTTAATTGAGTTACCACAGTTAACATCATTGAATGCCTGATTTTCATTATGTCGATGCTTTTCTCTCGCGTTGGCTTCAACATTAATTACTCAGCATCTGTTGTTACGAGTAAAATGTTTCAAAAAATTGTCATTTGCGCGTTGTAATACATATTTCGGGACTAAGTTTTGAATGCGAACGATCAAATCATTTAAATTCCCTAATAATCAAAAATTGAAATACCATTACTTCTAGAAAATAGGTTTGTGATTTGAAGCATTCACTTGCAGAACTTTGAAATTTGTTAATAAAGACCACATATACAACCATTTAGGAATTGTAAAGCCAATTTAAAAAAAAATGAAAGGGAATGACTATCCCAGAAGCTTCGAAGAAATAACTGCACGAGAAATATAATATATGCAAGTAATGCAAAATTAAATTTTATCAAATGAAATTCTTCTCATTCAAGTACTGTCGAAAAGACGGATTAGAAATCATTCCTTGTGTCCAATACGTCTCGAGTGCTCAAAACATGAAAATCTACTTGGTTAGGTGCAAAAAATGCATTGTTTTACTGCTAATTAGTTCAGACCTTTTTTATTTATTAGACACTAGACCGAAGGGCTGAATAAGTAAGACAAGCAAGGGCTCTTTTACAAAAATGGGACAAATACTTCCGCTTCTCTTCGGCTATAATCCCATCTCGTTACTATGATGGAAACTTCAATATTGTGGCTTATGTTTTTCTTATATTATGTATGTAAACGCAGATAAATTTTAGGGTGAGATGATATTGGTAAAAACTATTTGACCTAAACTTGCGCACATCTTACGAGTCCCTGATCTCCTTATTTTCAGTGGCCAGCTTATTTCGTGAGGAAATTATCTTTTGATGGGGCAGTGGATGGGGAATTTGGATTCAGAACCATTCCATAACAATTTTGCCTAATTGGCTCGTTTAGTTCTGATGAAAGCGGTGGAGTTTCGAAAGCATTTATAATTCATAGTTGTGCCTATTATTAGTACCAATCATCTTCCGTGCTCATGTAAGCAAGATTTCACCGGACGAGTGAATTTAATCAAGAATGGAGACTCAGCGTTAATTTTGCTGACCATCTTTGTTACGTACGATTGTGTATGGTATACAACAGACCATTTCCATACTTGATGGCTCAAATCATATGAATAAAAATAGAATCTTGTGTTTATAAAAATGAATAACCATGTTCTACCGACCAAAGTGCAGTCGAATTATTTTAAATTGGCCAACGCATTTTACGTCAACACACCTATTATTTTTAATATAAATTGGCCCAAAGATCCTTAATACAAATGATTTTGTAAAAGAAACACCTTCCAGTAACTATGCCGCTAAGGTCTATAAGCGTATTACCTTTTTCGTTCAAGTGGCCCAGATTCACACTGGGGGCTTTTGTTTAATAGGCTGCGGGGCTCGGTTAACTAGGTAAATTTGCGTTACTCATCGCACAACCGGAACAAAATAGAAAATGTGATGTTTCGCAATGCCTATGGGGTAACTTGACTGTTAAGCGCTATGGTGGTACTTGCTTATGGTTTTTATTCATTCGGTGAGTTTGAAATCAATGTTTCGCTCCCGAAGTGTCATTTATTATCGCATCCTGTTTTATATCATTTGCATGATGTTTTTCATGCACTTTAGAGCTAGTTTTAGGTGCATTATGCTAACTCTTCTGATTAAACGTGTTTCAAAGTCCGCATGCTTAGTTTACGCTTACGACCTAGATTCTCACACATTTTTAACCTATATTCGTCGGTTTGATGTCACATTACTTCCCCCATGTATCTCTGGTTTTCATACTTTTCAAACTACGAACTAAAATACCGCCTTCGTAACGGCTGCTTCCCGTTCCCTAAATTCGAATTACAGTTGTATTGCTTTATTGCTACTATTGATTATTCGCCTAACGCCCATCTTTAAGCTTAATAAGTAGATTTCTTACAGTTAGTGCCTTCTGTTTTTTCGTGTAATTGGTGTGAGCTCGCGATCATTTTCAAATTGATAACGCTATTTACTATGACTTAGTAATGTATTAATAGTTTTACGGGCTATCAGTTATACGCATCTGTGATTTACTATTTGTTGATTATAGGCTTCATACTTATCTTTGTGGTTTGGGTTCATTTTTTTCCAAAATATTATGGCTTTAAAGCCATCATTTATCAGCATGGCTTTTCCTTCTTGTGTTCTTGCGTATTCTTGATATCTCGGTTGAAGAGAATTTTCGATTTCGTCTCAAATGCAGCTAGTTACTCCGCCTGCTCTCGAACAGTTCACACAAATTGAGGATTCGAAACTAGTAAGGGTTATCTATAACTCAAAGGGTTCGTATTTAAAAGAGGAGGTTTGTTCTCTCGTGAGAAGTTCTCTTAGAAAAGTTCTACTGCGAATACGGGGCAATGTGTCTCGGGTAATGGATGGTTGTTAGACCATCTCCTACAGGCACCATAATTTAATGCTGTTGTACCTTTCGCAGCATAAAGACACGATACCTGGTAGCTCGTTTATTGGCTTAAAACTAGTATGACCACATATTTTGAAGAGATGCTAGGTTGTCTGGTATTCCAATACTTCCGCTCTCGGTATCCATTAATGGGATTCTGTTTTTTCCCTGCACGAGTTTGGAATAATACACCTGATTCTCGTCACTTAGAGAGGTCAAATATGCTCTTCATATCAGTGTTTAGTGATGCATTTCCTCATTCGCACTGCCTCCTCACGGTTTGAAGTAGAGCAAAGATAGAGGTAAGAGAGACTGCGTCGAATTCTGCTTGTCCGAGAATTGTCAGAACTCCAATATCACAGCCACCCTCCTCTGAATGATTCAATATATTCAGTGGAGGGGCGGTTTTATTCATCGCGATTGAATTGGGACATTTTTGTCGAGGCATTTTCTTGCTTTCTGCAAATGTTCGTAGGCAGTTGAAATTGTTTGAATTTCGCTACTCCTACTTGTATTCCCTGTGTTCCTAATTCAATAGCGAATAAACATATGCAGTCGTGTCTCGGGTGAAAAGAAGGATGCAATGAAAAAGGTTGGATTTCTCTGTCTTAAGATATATCCTTCTCTTAAGTATTCTTTGAGTCTGTTTTAACTCGGCTCCCATTTTATTGCTTAAGATTGGGCTATGTAAATCCTGAATAAATTTATCGCCTGGCATTGAAAAAACATTTTTCCTCAAACTTTTTCTGTTTCGTCGTCCCTCTAGTTCTTGATCATCTCCCTCCCGGAGCTAGATCCCTTCATCAAAAACACTATAGAAGCTCTTGCTCTATTATTTAAAAAAAAGCTGTCCTAACCATCTCTAGGGTTCGCCATTGACTACCAGAAAATCCTTTAATACGGAAATTCAGACCGGTGATCATCGGCAACTGTTAGTTTTAATTAACCTATTGCATGTAATTAATGGAGTTTAGAAATAACCTGGGATTTTTTATGAGGTCAATAAGATCTTTCAGAGCGTCCATTGGTAGCTCATCTGGCCCAGCCAATTTCCCTAATTTCATTCGTGGTCCTTTTAGCTAGAAAATAATCCGTTGTGTATTGTTGCATTACTGAATATATGTAGGCAAACTTTCATGAATTATTCTCTAGACAGCACAGGGATTCACGACTGTGCAGTCGGTAGTTACTCCGAGCTTAAGTCACTATTTCTATTTCTAATAAATTGTATTTTCATGTTACGATCAACACTGCAACATTGTCATTTATTCTAATTGAATTATTTCTTGTTTAGACATATTGCAGATTAGGTTGTAAGGCCCATGGAAAAATTCCCGAGTGACTTTTGCTATAAGCGCTTTAAATGCCCCAAAACCCATAATTTATTATAGCGTTTGTCAGCTCAATTATCTTGGGCAGAAAAGGGTCACATGCGCTGATTGTGATCGATTGCCAAACCGTCTATTAAGAGCTCAAATGACCTGGTATACGGAGTTAGTGTGGATTAAAGCGGCGAAAATAAAGCTCAAAGCTCCACCTTATGAAGGTAAGGGAGAGTTGTCAGCCATAAGGGCACGGAGTCCACCAACTGGGTGGAGCTCTGGGCAGCAATCTTTCAAAGATAAGCCTCCGTTTCCAGATAGTTGATGAGTGATAATTTAAACGAGCAGACGCATGAGTATACCAAGTTAGACTTTCCCTCCACCAATTGACCCTTAGTATCTCTGAGCACTATTCTGGAATTTGACTGAAGTGGTGCTGCTACCCTTGCATAGTTTCGCTTTTCTGAAGCATTAGATCGAGGGTGTTTGGATGCTTAATGCGATTTTTTTTTCTCTACTAATGATAGTCTTGGAAAATCCCCTAATGCTGACTAGTGATTTGATTTGAGATGTGTGTCGATTAAGGTTTTATGCCAACATTTTTTCTTAAGTTGGCAATACTTGCTGATATAGTAATAAAATAATTGAAAGTCCATTGTTAACTATGAATTGCAGTTGTTCGCGCATCAGTTTTAAGTTCGATTGGGTAGATTAAAAAAGTCATAGGCATCTTTAAAGGTTATTTATGAAAGCAAGAATTAAGCCAAGTAGCACAACCATCCAATCTGAACTCATTTTGATGTGATGCTTCGCAGGTAGTAAGCCTGAAACCTTTTCATATCATTCGCATGTTTTTAAGCCTCTTACCGTTGTTAGCATTGAGTCGCTCGTGGGGTGCTATGAAAGGTCTCCAGAAAAGGGAAGAGTGTTTTAGGTGGGAGGAATGGCTTACATTTCGGCAAGCATTCGTCCCAACTGTGCATTATTTCCATTTCGACGCAAGACGCCGAATGCGAGCAAATCTTCCACTAACTCATTTAGTATATTTCAATTTTTGACCACTTAACTATAGCCCAACGATTCTCAAACTATGTGGTAATCAAGAGCATTTATTTGACTTCCATGATCCATTTAGTTGCGGCTAGATCTGCCATTTTACACTTGCTCTTAACCTACTGGGCCTTCTTTTCAGGAATGGGGATCCATTCTTCCCTCCTTCTAGCTTACATGCCTACCAATTTGGTAATATTCCTCTTTGGATGGATATGGTTCAAAGGAATTCAAATAGTTTTTTTTTCCGCTTCCCTCTCGTTTTACCATTCCAGATATTAAGTCAGCCATAGAGTTCCCTAGCTAGAGCTTTTCTGCTGGTAAAACTTTGTTTTAATTAGTGTCCCAGCGTCACATTTAGAATGTTTTCTGTTATAGATTTTTTTTCTCTATTAAAGGACTTATTGGGGGTACAATGGGGTCAATGGGCCTTCGTTGTCCTTATCCAAATATTATTTTCTAATAGGCGACCATTTGTCCTTTATACAACAATGATTCATGATTCCTTTCCTACTGGATAAGCGTTGTTCGCAGCCGGGATAGGGACAGTTGTGCAGTTCATCCTGCTGGATATTCTCTTCTTCGTAGTCGTGTTCAGTTCTTCTGCTTTCTTTACTGCATTGTTTGGTCCTTTCCTCTTTTCTATTAGCTTTCTACTTTCTGCGATTGCAACCAAAGGGTGACATTCTATAATATATCCCTTTAGCCACCCTTGAGTCATGTATCTTTTAAGGCACTTTAGCCTACGGTCCAGTATCTCTTCAGTTTTGTGTCCTTCCCCATGATCATGTCCGACGTGTCTTTGCACCTCCTTCGTTGTGGCGAAGCACCTGTGGCAGTTCTCGTCGGTACAGACAATATCACGTTGCCTTTCTCCTATCAATTTAGGTGTATAATTATCATCTCGACCTTTAAGGCCTTCCTTTGGATCAAGTGGCCATGATTCGGAGTTCTCTTGCCATATCTCTTTCGCATGTTTAATTAATTGAAGCATCCAATTCCTTGTATGTGAGGCTTTCGTAATTTACCCGTTTCCGAAGTTGCTCTCAGATACAGGGAGAGTATCAGGCTGCCTATGTCCATTTTCAAACTGTTCCATAGGTTCAACCTCTTTGCCTGTATAAGACTTGCTAAATTACGCATGGACAGCTCCTTTCGAACTTACTCGACAGCTTTGGCTTTTCGCGAGTACAGTCCAAGGATCATACGTCGATCCGCATTCTGAAGTGTTTGTAGTTGATTGCAGACGATCCATTAGTGACTGCAGGATCGACAGAAGAGCCTACTAGAGTCGCTTTTAATGTATTGTTTAGACTTATTGAGTGCAGGAGTGGTCGTAGTCGTGTTACTTGCCTTTTGCTCTGACCAGGTTTGCTTTTATTGCTCCGTCTGGCTCACCGGTGTCTTGGATTATAGAGCCATGGTATTCGAAGTTTGATTCCCGTCAGAATGACACATCCGCTGCTTGAGGGGCGTTTGATCCCCACCGCCACCCACTTGAAGCCAAAGGGTTTTGTCCGCTGCAATTTGCATTCCGTTGTTATGTAACGTTATCGCCAGATGCTCTATTGACCTGACGGCTGTCACGTTATTTGGCGCACCGAGACTTAGATTACCTGTATATTCCATATGATTTAACAGCCATCTTTTGCCCGAGTGATTAATCATCTGAACCACACTGTTGTCAAGAGCAGCCCAGATCGATCATTCGGTTGATTATTGCGACTTTAGGCACTATTTTCTGCTTCTGGTCCACGGCTTTCTGTATTTGTTTTATTTTATTTTATTTGCTCCCTACCCATTAGGGCAAGTCTAAAGGGCTCACTGGGGATACAACAATGACTTACAGGGGTACTAGGGGGTACCAGTACCTTTTACGACAAATAGCACACAACAGTTAACAGTAGTTTCTCTGACAGTTTTGTCTTATAAGTAGCAGTTTCATTTCAGCGCCACTTCGAAACTGTTAAGAGCGAACGATCTTCAAGCTTTTTCCGAAGGTCTTTTCAACCTTCTGGCCGAGATTCCATTAAATGCTACATGCACGCGCTTTCCACAGTCCAGTTTGAGACCATCACTCCAGGTACTTACGCTATACTTTGTTTACCAGACTGTATGATGTTGTACCTCTGCTGGCATAATCTAATTTTATAAATCCGATGGGTGACTAGTCCTATCCGACCGCTCCTCTCATTAGCCCCCAGATTTGCCCCTGGGGTTATTGGTCGTCACTGCGAGGTGGTTGAGAGTGGGATTGGCCACCACGGCTTTCTTTATATTGGTTCTTACTCCAAGTGTAGCCTGTTCAGTGGAACTTCCTTCGCAGAAGGAAGATGGATCTATGGTTTGCAGGATCTGTCTGCAAACCTTTACGCCTGTAAATGCCTACGACTTCAGCACCAATCCAGACTTGAGGCATAAGAGTGATCCCGTTGTGAAAATCATTGAAAACTTTTTGGAGGTAAACATTTAGATATTGAGCCTCCCATTTCAGTAACTCAAACCTAATTCCATTTTCGCCGAAAATTTTGTGTAGTTTTAATCTACCTTTAGCTGTCTTTATCTCCTCCATTGTAATTGGGCAGTCTCTTGGTGGTTCTGGCCTTAAACAGTTCTTGGTAGTGTGCCACCAGATCTTGCACATTTTGCTTTCCATGAGGAGTTGCCCCTCACCATGCCCCTTAAGATCATGAGGGCTTTTCGAGGTTCTCTCTCTGCGGGGTATATTGGAAAGCAGATCAGTCTTTGTTCTTGATAAGTTTGTTTCCATTTTCGAATCAGGCTATTCGCCCTGTTTCTTTGCTGTTTGTACTTCAAGGACGTTTCTTGATATGGGTTTAAGGGCCAATTTTTTCTTAACTGCTTTGGTAGCATGAGTTCCCTATCTCCCTTATCGAGCATGGTTGTATTTCAACCGTTTTCCTTCGCTCAGTTGTTTGCCCTGCAGTTTCGGCAGCAGTCTCTTCTCTAGCTTTCAGGGTATCCTCATATGTAGCTGTCATAGGGTCCTGAGGTAGTTCCCTTTTGAGGTGGTCCTGGTAAGTTTCCTTCGATTTTGTTATTTGTTCGATGCCTTTAGGCAGTTGCCACAGTTGTTTTTGACTGTTTATGCCTTCCTCCAAAGTTCTAGTCTTTCTTTTCCTAAGCGCTTTTTAATATGTGATTTGAGCTTGAGGATTATTGTTTGTAGGCAGTGATCAGAATTTGCATCTGCCTTTCTAGAAGCTCGTATATCACTCCTGAGGAATGGATTTGACCTTTATTATCGGAACAAAGTCAAGAATAACACCGTTCCCTGTAGAATGGTACCAAGCCAATCTTCGAGAAGTTGGTTTCCGAAAGAAAGTATTCATCACGTCTAAAGTATACTCCTGGCACACCCTAGTAAACTTAGTCCATTCTCTATAGTGTCATCTCGATCGGTGAATGGGCCGACAAGTTTGGCCTCTATGTTACGAGCATCAGAGCCCAATCTGCAATTGAAGTCGCCAGGGGTAATTATTTGTGTACATTTAGAGAGAAGTAATCTATAGGTTTTGGCCATCAGTTTGTAGAAGGATTCGTTAATCTTTGTATGCTCCATGGACCCAGTCGGAACATAACATCACATCAGTCCAAATTTTGCTCCTGTAATTTGGAGGGTTAGTGTGGCAAGTCTATTTGTGACGGGGTTAGATTCAGCTTCTATGCCCTTTTTGACTAGGAAGACGCTCCCACCATTTGGTCTAGAGCTTTAACTGTGTCCAAAATTTAAAAAAAGCATAGTTTTCTTTATATAAGGAGTAGGACTTCATTTCAGTTTCCGTAAGGGCGACAATCTGTATACCTCTCGCAGAAGTCATTTTAATTATCTGGCGGAGTTTCCATTCATTGCTACATGCGCGCACGTTTCACAATCCAAATTTAAGGCCATGAATCCAGACTGATTAAGAGGCTCTTGGTGGACTCAGGCTGTACTTCTGCTAGCATAATAACGTACTTGAGAGATTTTGAAACATCCAAAGGTGGGGGAATCTCAGTGATCACGGATTAATAGTGATGATGACCCTTGCTTTACGGCCGTCAGCTATGACTGCTATCTATCACCTCTCCTTCATAAGAAGTTATGCAACCATATAAATTAAAAAGACGTGTTCACTTTGGCTTCAGAAATTGGGACTCGAACTCTCGACACTTTATTAAATGAAAACGAATCTTTATAAACACCGTAGTATCCATAAAAGCTAGGCTCTAAAGCCACAGGATGGAGATTAGTGAAAGTCTACGAGCTGACAGATCCAGATGAAATAAAAGATCAAATCGTATTGATTAATGACGACTTGAATGTCTCAATGGCTGTTATACTCTAGCCTTCAAAAACTATCTCTATTTATAAAAATGGGCCAGAAAACAAAGCAAAAAACACTGACATGTAAGTGGTGAAAATGAAAAATGTTGAATGTTGAGATTGAAGCTGTAAAGCCTATCTCTAAATTCAAATAAGAGTCGTTAAAAGCACATTCGAAAAACGGTGGATATTCGCCATTGGATGAGTTTACGATTGTCAAAAAAATGTTTGACATGTGGGAACGTTATCGGTTCGTGACTTTGAAGTCATCCGATTGGTTGAGACTGCTTCAATAGCTCTAGCCATTGAATTAGGAGACCACTTCGAGAGTCTAAACAAGGTAGGCATTCCTGTTAATTCAGTCCTCTCGTCTGACCTCATAAAATTACTCTAGGACTCGTCCCAACAGTCCCCTTTGCTATGAAAGGTCCCTCATTCTAGTTTAACCATCAGGGATACACTGAAGAATATAAAATGGTCATTCGGAACCACTTAATAAGGAAAACAACGAAATGACATCACAAGACAGTGAAAAAGCTCGTCTGGCTAACCATAGTTGTTCTAGACGTCCGTAGCAATTTGTTCTAATTAGCACTTAATATCTCGCGGATAAAATCGCTTTTTGTGGAAATTTCCGTAGCTGCAACGTTAAGTTATATTTCAATCTTCTATTAACTACATATGTGAGTTCTGTGATTCAAAAAATTTGTTGGTGGATGAGTAGGTCCTAGAATTCCCTACGGCATACTAATGTAAACTGGCTAGCTTTGAGTTGGCTTATGCCAGAAAGTGTGCGTAGCAATCCCGTTGTGACACTCTTCTAAGTGCTCTTATATTTCGGCATAATCTCTATAAAACATAAACAGTGAGAAAGAAGATTTAATTTTGTACAAAATTGGAGCTAAACAGACGGAACGTTACTGTATGGAACCAAGTTACTGGCTAAAACGTAAGTAAGCTTGTAAGTAAACTTGTATCTGTTAGTTCGGTATTTGAATATGAGGGGCATTAATGTCATGGAAGTTATTTAAAGTATATGAAACTATTATATTTCCCAAAAATCAGACCTTACCAGGGGTTTTGGTGAATTGAGTGAAATTAAGAGCACTTCGAATAAAACAAACCGAAAGCTTTCATTCGCATCATATCGTAATGTCAGCAGAAAACTTGCGACATTTCACAGCTGATTATTAAAGTAAATCTCAAAATCTACTCTGATACGGAAATATCGGAGGCCCATCCACGATCAACTCAAATCGCAATCATAGGATAATGATTGCTCGTCGGTTAGATTTCGGACCGATGCCGACTATTTGCCACCACCTGGACAATTTTATCGTGTGTGTCAATCAACAAATTTATAACTAAACAAATAGCGGCCCATCAAGTTCCAAAGTTCAATATTAGTACAATTAATACATTCGGTACACCTAATTAAAATTATTCTGATTTTAATAAAAAAAGAATTGTTTTCCTAATTAAAATGGGCTGATATAAGAGTCTTGCCTTATAGGGCTTAAACAAACCATCTGCGAATGATAAGGAAATGGAAAAGTGGTGATTTGTCCTTTTCCCCAGGGTGAGCACACACGCTCTCTTTCTCTAGTTCTCTTAAACTCTGTATTCTCTATCCTTTTTCTATGTTATTTTCTTCAAAAGAGATATTCATTCGGGTGAGTGTGCTCTTGAAAGATGTGCCATTCACTATATATATATATATATATATATATCTTTTAAGCTCGTTAGTTTCCACAGGTGAGAACTTTGAAAAGCTATCAATGACTAATAATGATTCTTTGTGTGGCCGCGTGGTAGTTCCTTTTTAACCAAATATCTCGCATTCTGTAGCCTACCTAAGTTTTCTTGGAACCTTTGAACTGCCTCATGCTGATGAATTCGACTATTGAAAGGCGAGAGATCACAAGATAGACGCTTGGCGATAGAGCCAATAATTAATAATATGAAAATTCTAGAACTCTTTACTTTATTAACGATTGTGGTATTCAGAAGATCCCATTGCAATAACTGGAAAATGGGGCTAAAACTAATCGTGATCATTTATCCACAAGAAATAATAGTTGAGTGACAAACGTCTTCTAGCCCAGTCTCTAACACCTATTCCTATCTTGTCATGTTCGTTAATAATATTTTGAAAATGTCATCATCAAGCCGCAGTGGTGGTCGTAACCATCCCTTATCTTGCATTTATTAATTCGAGGTAATGCAAAAAGGCATTCTACTGGGATGGACCAAAAGGGGACAGTGCTCAGGTAAAGAATCATGTATCAGGCGCAGAGTTTTTCTAATGCATTTTAACTTGGATTGTATGGCTTTTCGCTGATTGCCTAGGCCTTCAGCAAGTTCTTTGTCTTTGAGCGACCACCTAACTTGTCGCCTTATCTAAGTTTATTTTCCTTTTCAAACCTTTCTTGCAAGTAGTTCACCATCAAACCAGAAGATTCAGTACCCTTTACATGAGGCCCGGTTGAATAGTGGCGAGATTGAACAGGCCTGCTGAACAGCCGCAGTACTACCTAGCTATGATGATCGACCACATACAATACCAGACATGACCAGAGATATGGTTAGCCAGCTCAGGAAGCCGACTTTATTGCCAGAGGAACAATATCGATCTAAAGCGTAGACAACTTATAAACAGACGTACTGCGGGGAGTGCATATCAATTAAGTGACCGGAAATTCATTCTACTACTAAGTGGAAACGGCTTAGTAGGGGCATTCCAATATAGTTTTGAAACCTCTTTGAGATCGGTTTTATCATAAATTTTTAACTACATGGGGACCCATTTGGACAAATTACCTCTAAATGGACTAAAGTCATTCCATAGATGGAAAGGCGAAGGAATGATACCAAATTGCTTATTATCTTCCCCGAGCTAACTTTCATGTCATCTTAAAGCCATCAGTTCTTTCAACCTTCCTGCACTAACCTTCATTGTTAAATACCCTTCGGAATCGCTGACAGTACCTCTAGTTTCACAGTGAGCTTAAATAAAACAACAATTATCTCTTTTTACTTTATTCAGGCGACAGAAAATCAAGTGCTTCATTTTGGATAGCACAATCGCAAAATTATGCGCAGCCTCACATTTTTGAAAAAAATTATTGCCTTAAAATATGACCTCTGGTGGAGTGAAACATGCATATTCTAACTGTACTGTTGTTCGTTGTCTTTTATGCATGTTACGCCGACAAGGGAGGCATAAGTGCACGCAAAGACTGCGTGTAAAGAAAATGGATTGAGGCACTTCATGATATTGCCATTGAAGGTCTCACTTCTAAATCGACATTTTACTGCCGCTCGAATCAGCGTATATGGAACTATCAGTTGTGAGATCGTTTCATGACTTATTTCAAATTAACAAATAGCAATACCAAGTGATCATTGAGGAAAAGATCAGGTGCAGAAATGTCGATTAGGTAGTTTCAAAGACCTCCTGCATATCAAAAGTAGTGTTGCACAAAAAATCAAACAGAACAAAACAACAGCACATTAAAAGTGAAAGTACTTTTACCAGAAAAACAGCAAACATACCTTCATGTTGCTAAGAGACTTTGCGAAAATCATTCTAGAATCCGTAGAACAGTCCTTGTTGCATAAAATGATCAAGTAGTTCACCTCGGAAATGGTTAAAGAATTCATTGAAGTTAATTTCTGTTCAATTTGAGGACAAGACAGGACCAGTACCATTATTTCGCTCAGGTTTCGTTTCAATTAGAACCTTCCACTGATAAAAAGTATTGGATTCATAATGGAATAAATGAACCCACACTAAAGGTTGCCAATTCCAGTTGAAATGGAGTTGTTGCGTGAATAAGACTTTCACCAATTCTTATTTTAAATGTAAAGAGACTCACAATTACATAGATTCTAGCGAGCCTGTCGAAACCTCCTGGCCACCATGGAATGTTGGGGCATCAGGCTAGTTCAGAATCCCTTGTAATTGCGTCGCTTCTTCCCAAGCGTTTGTACCATTCGCTCAAAGCACGTATTTTTATTATCATAATAATCTTCCACTATCTCTCTACTCAGTAAGGCATAGCAGCTATTAGCTAGTACTCTTATCTCCTCTAGTCCACTCTTATTTATTTTAACATAGGCCATAAATTCTTCGTGGACGCGAATATCTCAGTTGCCCATTCTGTTGCCCTATTTTCGCGTATCCTGTAATTACATTCGTTTGAACTTTCTCCATGTGTTCAAGTAAGTATGCAAAGAATGATGAAAAATGAATTCGATTTTTAGAAAATAAAACTAACTAAATTCCATAATCGAAACGCCACTGACAGGCAATTAAACCACCCCTATTCTATTTCCTCTTTATAAAACTAGGATCTTTGACTCACTGTTGTACAACTCAATACACTGTGTACCTAGACTATGACTCGGCCATATGGTAGTCTTTTCAGTCTTGACTGTATTGCGGTTGTTGGGGACCTTGCCTCCACTATTGAAGATAGGTAGACATTAGACTTGAGGCATAAACTCAAATAAGAGAGTCTGCTGAGGCTAAACTACGTTTTGGAGAGTAATCAAACTAGAAAATAGAATAATAATTTAGGTATGTTATTAGTTGCAACTTTATATCAGTTAAGTTTCACAAATGGGCTGTGAAGAATGAATCAAGGCCATTTAAATAATGGACACTCCATCAAGAAATCGTGTTTATTAGGCCTGAGAAATTAATATATAAACTCAAAATGAAGATTCATCATCAAATAATATTTAAAGAGAACTATAAGGAGGCAAAGGGAGCTCCCTCAGATACTTCATATGAAGACAGGTCTGTTGGGCAGCCAAGTACTGCATTGGTCAAGACCCTCGAGATTTTTTAATCGCTAACATCCTCCTTAAAAGACTTTGCACTTTGAATATACGGCAATTTAACAATTATCGGCAGTGTTGGATCAAATTGGATCGTGAAATTTTAGACCACAAGAAGTCCGCTGCCGAAGGCTTTTTAGTCCATACTCCTACATGAACAATGTAATTTTATCAAGATGTCATTGCTTCTAGATGCCAATTTCTGGCCCAAACTGATATGAACATTATCTGACCCTGCTTGTCTCCTTCGTTTACTAATTATTCATTAATGATCGCCTTATATAATTTGTATCGGACTAGACACTAAATCTAGCTCTCTAGAATCAAAACAGAGGTTAATGAGTGCAACTTATATGGGGAAATTTCAACTGCGATTGAAAAGCAGGAGCTTCTAAGTATAAGTGAAGGAGAAAAATCAGTGAGAGGCAAAGTCTTTTATACCCAATGATCTATGGAATTCATAACATGAACGCTAAATTTTTCAAGAAAAACAATTTATATCGAACTTTACCCGTTGTCTGTTTTTAAAATAGTTTTCAAGGTTCACGAACCAGTGTGAATGGTGACTAAATGAATAGCCTATTTGGAAGGGAATATATTTAGCCATATTTTTCGACGGTCGGGGCAATTTGATGATGCTCATCACTAACTCAACAATAAAAGTAGCGTTCAGCTGCTCTTTATCTCAAACATTTCCGTTCAGGCACGAAATTCAGGAACTGAAAACCGAAGGTGAAATCGGAACTCCCTTGCAGTTCTTCCCTTCGAATGTGTATACAAAACGTGTCAAGAACTGTTTGAAAATCAGTCAAATTGCCTCTCTCAGTCAGAAAATAAAAAAATGATAGGTAAAACTGGAGATTGCGTTAAAAGTTTAAATGTTTCTTGAATGCATACCCCATCATTGTTATAACAATAAGCTAGGTAAATAAAGGTCAGGAAACTACTTGTCACATAGATGGCATTTAAAAATTTTGAGTTCGCTCCCTAATCCCAACTTTGGTCTTACTCCTCTTTAAATCTAGATAAGTAGTATTTGCATCACCATCGACACATTTGTCTTGGATGCACTTGAGTAGTCCAGAAATAGTTCCCTATCAATTTTAAATCTGAATCCTTAGCACTTAAGCACCTTAGGGTGCCTTTCAATCACTCTACTTTGACTCCTTCAAGTCGTTGAGTTGCATTTAATTGGCTTTGTCTTGCATACGCTCAAATCTGTCAGTTTTCTAACTGATTGACCATACTGATCACTAATTGAAATGATTTATTATTCTGATTAAAGCTAAGCTAATTAATGAGAAGCCAGGAGGAAGCCTCGTTACAAGTGCACTGGACCTCGCCTTTTTACGGAAAGTAGTACCACTGCCACTCTCTCATGCTCTCTGCGACATCGACGAATAAATATAACTCGCTTTTAGTTATTTATACGAAATTTAAATTTATTAAAAATTTATCAAAACAAATTACAACCCTAAAACTCAGTAAGTTAAGTCGACATGAAAGCCTGGCCAACATTGGCTAATGGGAAAAGCCACGGCACTACCACGATCGGGGACCACGCCGTCAGCTAAATGAAAACGCTCACGCCTATAACCGCACCCTAGGGCAAATTTCGAAGGATTTCAGTGACTGGGTCCACTAAAACGAGGCTTATCACTCAGATAGCTTTCATGCTTATCAATACATTGAAGGAAGCACATTTAATTGGAGGTATTATGGGGTCGAAAACCAATGAAACATTTAATTTGCAGACTTTCTAGCAATCGGTTCCATTGAATAAATTGGCAATGTGAAATTCAACAAGGTAGAAAATTATAAACAACCTATAAATGGCTGCTTTGATTTGAGAGAATTTCAGAGCCATCCGCCACCTATTCTAATCATTTCAGGGCTAATTTTTAATTTCAATAGATATAATATATTGCTCTCACCTGCTCTTTTCATTGAAATTGATGAAAGTTCATTTCTAGGCTCAGCTTGAATGGGTTAAAAGAAGCATTGCAACTGTGCCAAGAGTCAGGAAGATGTTAATCAACGCTGCCACTTTATTTTTCAAAAAAGCCTTCATTTGATCCTGAAAAATAAAGCCGAAATGAAAAAAAGAGAATGAAAGTCTTCTGTAGTGTCTGGGTGCAGAAACATGCACATGTATGTTATACATAAAGAGATCAGGTTAATGGACTGACTCTGGGGCAGTCGATTACAACTTAGAGTATAAAGTTTAAAATTAAACTTGGCAAGTTGTGAATATGATTGGCATTTATGGATTTACAAAAGTCTGCAAGTATTAAGCTTACGTGAAAGTGAAAATTCACCGCTTACCCCACTTCTTAGGATGGTGATTTCCGGCAAGCAGAAAAAGAGGACACATTTTTATGGGAGTACGCATACTCTGCGACAAACAACGCGGTGATATTGAACTTCATCAGTTCAACACCTTTTCTTTATTTAAGCTCTCTGAACTTAGACTGCAATTGGAACTTCTGGGCTGTTTGAAGAAATTACAAATGTCATTGAGCAAACTGTGAGAGTTTGAAAACAACTTGTAATATGTTTCGATTCGGAATATTATAAGCTCAAGGGCAGAATGCGATATGAATTTAATGAGCCATCCATTTAAAAACCGAATTGCTCCAAAGTTGCAAAACTTAATTTAGTGATAAGGTAAGTTCCGGGGAACCTGCTTGAAACTTTCAAGCAGGTTCAGGTAGAGGAAGGAAATTTTTCCTCTCATCTTGCTCGCTGATGGTCTGTTCCAGTTTCTTTTCTCTACTCTTCCACTATTCCATTTTTCAGTACTATACCAATCCCTTTTTATGAAAGCCGTTTAAATGAATAAAAGTGATCCTTTTAAGTCCAAATCTATAATGAAGGTACTTTGGGGACCCTTTGGTTGAAGACACCTATGCAGATTTGCACTAACTAGAGAGGGCCTTCAGAATTCCTGTATGAGGACCAACGGATTGAAAGCCCTTTATCCGATAAATTGAATGCACCATTAAGATACTTTTTCGACTGGCATAAGGTCTAAGTCCTTAAGTCATGAACTAGATCGACATCAGCTGAAATGTTCATATTGACTGAAGTCAACTTTCCAAACGACTTTGCTTATGAACTTTAGACCTTTTTTTTTAGACCGCTTTTTAGACCGTGACGAAACCCATACTGAAGTAGCTTAATTTATGTTTTCATACTTTCGCTTATACGACTGGTCAGCTCAAAGCTCTTCCTTACATATGAGAGGAAAAATCATCAATTCAATGAAATAGACAGAACTGGGAGGTGGGTGAACATGCTATGGTGCTTAAAATAACCATTAGATTTTAATATCTTCAGTGTGAATGGATCAGCATGAAACCGAATCGGGTGTGAGGAGGTTGATAATCTGTATTTATAGCCATTATCACGGCTTGCGAGGCCAGAAAGCTATCAGAACAGTTTAGTTAGTCTGATGATGGATTAGGTAGCTGTAGTGTCCTAATAGTTTTATTCCAAATCAATAAGTTTATAGTTCAAATAAAATGCAAGAAGCCATCCAAGATTAATCCCTTTTTTGAAATTTCATTCATACCATTTGGGTAGGATGTAGAATGTGGATTTAGAATGAAAGGGTGAAATCTAGACAATTTTAGTTCATTTTAATTTTCCAATTTCTACTCCCAACTGATTTCTTTAGCCAAACTCTGTCAATTCATTCAAATAGACACACAATAATCGGTATGTTCATGAGATATCGTCATTTTATTTGGCTTATTGCCATTTTTGGTCTTCTCCGGTTGGTTTTCAAATTATCTACCAAATATTGAGGTATATATATTGTGCCTGTCTCGACTCTAGTCATTTAATTAAATTTTGAGAAAATAAATCCAGCGATTCCTTATCAAACAAATGCAAATTAGCTTAGTTTCTCCACAGCACAGCCACGTTGGCTAATCTAGATCTTGTATGCGCTGATGAGCAAAATAAAACCTACTTTACTGATCGACCATAAGCGTGAAATTTACAGTTCCGATGAGCACCGGACTTTTGTGAGCTGGTAGTTGGAAAGGAAAATAACAATGAGGACACTGTGGAGGGGATCGCTGAATGGGTTTAGTATTTGCCAAGCTGACATTGCATTCTGGGGCTGGAGCTCTTATCACCCTCTTTCTTCTTCGAAACTACTGACATGTTTCGCTTAATTACGATACAATGCTTTGCTCTTATACATACACCGTGGAAACAGCAGTTTTTGACCGTAAGTGCAACGTAGCTCAAGCCCGATTTGGATTACAACCTTTTCATGCTCGCCGAAATGTGTGGTGATGGCAAAATGACTAGTTCTGGCAAATGTTTCCTCTAGTGGAAAATTTGTTTGATCCAGAGACGTCACTTAATGACACTTTTCGGTCAGACAAAAGTTAAATAATATCAAATGTGTCACAGAAAACACACTTATTTTGAGTTGCCTCTTGGTTCATCCGATGATTTAATATTAAGTACTTAATCAACCATATGATGTCACATGACAGCCGTAGTGGAACTTTTTTGATTCCTTCACATTTACACCTTATTTAAATATGTGAAAAGATCGTTAAATAAGGCGGAAAAATTTCTACCACGTGAGAACCTCTTCTAAATACATATGAAATTGTCTTAGAACACCGCTTATAATAGCCGAAGCTGCAGCTCGAGGACTGGAATGAGTGACACGCGCCTAAATTCCAGTTGCTTTCACAAAACTACATGCGCAATAATTCTTTTTTTCCAGCTAAGTACCATTATCTTATCAAGTGATCCTGGGTTCTTCTCGAATTCGCAGTGACAATACAGTATTAGGATCGAAGTTCAGGCAAAAGCATCGGTTTTAACAAACCAGATGTAGTCAAATGTACCAAGTTACATTTACATTCAGTTTGTATGCTCTCCAATGCTAGAACCTACGCTTACGAGAATGGGATCATTCACAATTATCTCAGCCGCTTATGTGAACCTGTATTTATTTTGCTACAAGGCCGTCTGGTCACTGCTGTTAGTATAAGTCTGAGCAAATTGCGATGAGATTTTATCAGACCAAAATGATAACAACGAGTTACAGCAGCATTACCTCCATTATTCAACTCGTCTTATGTCTCATATAAGATTTCAGGCTGGGACATAGGCACTTAGATGGCTGACGCTCCATATACTTGAAGACAAGTATTTTGAGATGGATAGTCGGAGCGGAGTTGACGAAAATGTGAAACAATCTTCATGTCGTTATCATAAAATTACGCTAAAACGTTTAGCTACACGCAGCGTAGGTGCAGTCGCACTCATAAGTATTTTCCAATTATCTCCTTCCATTTTTTGATTCACGGCGATTCATCCATCATTTGTGGTTAAGCAGCCAATGAGAGTGTAAGAGATATTACAAAGCGCTATTAAAACACAATAAACGGAAATAGGCGACATCAGACACAATGCTGGGCAGCACAGATAAAGACGCTATTTACTCGCTTTCTATTCTCCTAGGGAACCATTGCAATGCCTTGAGCTGTGCGGTTAAACCACTCTCACTTCTGCTGCCAGACAAATATGCCCCATGTATAGTTCCTACTATCCCTTCTCCCAAAGAATTGCTATCTCCTGACTGGGGACTTAGTCGACCTCGAGGTCCGTTACTTTTCCTACATCATAGCGACTATCATTATGAGTCATCTGATCAAAATCTCTCTTTGTATTATAGAATATGTAAAACTCCTCGAAGGTTTGGTCAATTCTTGGAGAATGTTTGCCAAGAAACGTGAATTATATGTGCAAGATGAATTCCCAATGTATCCAATATCTTTCAACGACCAGACTCATACAATCAATGATTTTACAGAATCAGAAGAAGGTCCCTTCAAGGAATCCTCCTGTTCTCTTCCGAATTCTCCTTCCACCTCAAATTCCCTGTTATCTTCAACTTCCTCTGCTACACCCACAATTATGCTGACATCAACATCCTCGGGTTCACGACATACATCGATGGTGTCAGTTGACACTTCCCAAGGAGGATCGGATTCACCTGACAACACAAAAGAACTCAATACCCGTAAGAAACGCTATCGAAAGGCCCGGGCTTACTTTCAGCCTCATCATCTGCGTGCTTTGGAAAGTTTTTATAAGCAGCAAATTTACTTGTCTACACATGATCGTGAACTATTGGCTCAAAGACTCAATCTCTCTGAAGACAGAGTAAGTTTTAAGGATTCTTAATGATTGAGCCTTTATGTTACTGTTACATTTGCCATGTAACCTGATTTCAACATTGCATTTCAGATAAGGACGTGGTTTCAGAACCGCCGCATGAAGGAGAAGCGAAAACCTCGGACACAAATCGTTTCATCAGTGACCGCTCTCAATCTCTCCGTTAATAAAGGAATCATTGAACATTTGGGCACAAACTAGGACCTCTACTATTGATCTGTGTACTTCATTCTAACAATCATGTTTAAAATCATTCTTTATAAATATTTGTATTAGGTTATTTAAATTGTTTTGTTTATATTAAAAAGAGGAACTCGGACTAAATATGTGTCATTATTTAAGAAGATTTACTGGGTTGCGTTTTTGAAAGCACCAATGCTGGTGAAAATTTATGCGAAAAAAATATTATTTTGACAAATCACGTGTTAAATTTTGCCTAAATGAAGTTCTTTACTGAAATTACTTAAGACAGATACAAATTTCTAAAATCACCCATTCTCCCTAACTTCATTTTTCATGAGGGTCAGAATGAATGATCTTTCGTTTCATTACATTTTGCACAGAAAAGAGTCAACCAATTCCTTTTTTTTTCGGGTAATATCTACAAACCTACCAGAAAAAAAATGCTGTCAAGGTAGGCATGTTCTTTTTTCAAACCAGGTTGGGTGGTTAAATGAGTGAAAAATCACACTGCCCGTACTTAATAGCCAGAAAAAGGAAAGCTTTGATGATTAACTAGTTTACGTTCTCTTCTAGAAATGCCAGTTAGATTTTGACGATGTGCTAAAAAAGGAGGCTTCTTCTTCCATGGCTTAGTGCTTAATCTCAGAGTTATAAAGTGGGTGTTAGTTGTCACATCAGGCGATACTGTAAATTTTAACAATGTGTTTTGCTGAATGCTCCACTAAAAAGCGTTGCAGTAGTCAGAATTAAAATGAATGCAAAATTCACTGACCCACTTGTGTCACATAATCTGGAATTCTTGCGAAAATGGGGCCAAGAAGTCCGCCAGCCTGGTCCTAGCCTAGTAAAATAAATAGCCATAGTAATTTTTGACGTGAGACTTCATTTTAGGACCAGTTCAGTTGGGGTAGGGCTTGAGATTACAACACTGACCCTTAATTAATTGTTGTGCAAAGCGTTCCAGCTCATGGTTATATGTGCGTTAGTTTCCATGCCACGGTAAGTGCTATCGTCAATGGAATGATTAGCATTTCCTCACCGGTGGCTTAGTTTCCCTAGTCAGCTTATTATTTTGTCGGTTCCTAGCTATAATGAATGATTTGAAAATATTCATCATCTACTTCAGTCAACCTGTAGAAGAGATCTCAGAAACCTAATAAGCATTGGATATAATTTTAAAAAAATCACTTGTTGTTTGGGCTTTTCCATTGACCTATGATTTGAACCGACAAAAATCCGTAAATATAAATGACAACTGGAGATTTTAATTACATGGAATTTACTGTCGCTTTTTAATCTTCGATTTCTGCTTCGTCCACATTTGTAGTCCGAATTCGAAATTGTACGCAGTGATTCCATATAGTCTGAACATCCACCATTAATAATTAGAATATGTAGGTATACTGGTATTAATGATATTCATCTAGGAACTAACTTTTAATCCAAGTTGATGGATCTAAGTAGGATTGATCCTTGGTTAGTTATTTTGGATCCAAATTTAAACCTCTAATTTGAGATTTTGTTCCAGATGATCTCGGCACTTATGACAAAAATTAGTTTGAACTTTATGTTGATGTGCAGTTAAGATATCTTTGATGCATTCAGAAGAAAGATAAGTTTGTTGGTACTTATGACCTTGAGATGAGCTCTTCGGAGAGTGACCCTTTCACCCAAGGCCGTTTCTCACTTGGCGTCAGGTTTGCCTCGTCAGTCGACGCTTCTGCTCTTTACGCACATTTAAATACTTTTCTAATTTACTGACACCGAGGAATGGTAGTACTGTACCAAGGTGTGATAATCACGTCAGGGAGGGAGATAACTGGAGTGACTTTCTTATCAGTTAAAATCATAAGCTAATTAGGCAATAGTATAAATTTTGCCATCTTTACGCTTAAAAACGATGAATCGCTATCACTAACTGATGGCTACTGTAGTACCATCAAATATATTTCTGATTAAGCATTCAGGTTACTTCCCTTTTAGGAGAGGAAGGAAGATTATTGGTCATTTCAATTACTCCAAGTGATTTTTTGGATTATCTGCAACCAAACAGTGCGTGAATAGCATCACGCCACATGAGAATTAATAAAGCACGTGTAATGAGTACAAATTGCTCTACTGAACCAAGCCCCATATATAGGTGCTTGGTGTGCACTTAGGTATCGTCACCGCCACTCCACCAACGTCACTAATGGGCCTACAACAAAGTAGCAAAGCACTTGAAACCCCGCGCTTTTAGAAGACTCACTGGCGATACCAGAGTTGCGCACCTTTAATTTAATAGTTAAGCCATCAACTTGTCATTTATCAAACCGTATAACATGAGTACCTAAAACTGAGTAGATGCAATCGTATTTTTGTGCCAAACCTCACTAAATTTCTCAAACATATGTAAATTTTATACCACTGAATTAATTTATTTACTTGTAGATTAATAAATAACCATTATAGGTGATTTTATGCTAGAATATATTTCCTTATATCCACTATTTCAACCACTATATACATATATTTTGATTTTACAAATACTAAATTTGTTGAAGGTTTGGGTTCAACTATTGCAAGATATTACCACTTAAGTACATGCACGCCTTCGATCGACTCAATTACTCATTACTCTGTGACTTGGGGCGTTGAAATCACCGGCGCTAATTCGACGCTGTTCAAGGCTAATATTCCCGCTTTAAAAAACAAATGCAAACGAAGCTTACCGTTTTACCTCAACAAATTGCTTTATTTATCTCTTAATTGCTTTTCAGAGTGTACAGTAATAATTAAATACTACTTACCTGAGTTTGAGAACCCACAATCAATTTGCTATATTATTGCTTCATGGGAGTAGGGAAATTTCCCCATTAAGGTTAACCTTTGAATAGTATACAAAAGCTTAATAACCCCAAAAGATATCAGGTCGATTTTATGAGCAATATACATAGCTTCATTCCTCGCACACAATTCTAATGAGATAAGGCTGTCACTGGATAACAAGATGTTGATAGTTCAGTGCTTTCGAGATCACTCGAGTGTGCATGCACCGAGCTTTGTGCAAGTCAACCAACCAGACTGATTCATCTTCTTTCAGAAGTTGAGCCAATTTCTGCCTTTAAAACTTGTATCCTTTCATAATTTTGTTCTGTTGCCGTTACCTTCAAAGATTCGTATTTAATGAGCACTTGAGTCCACTTTGAATGATGGCTGATGATAGGCCAATTTTAAGCAGAATTTGTTTATAACTCATGCATATTATTTTTTGAAGTTTTACTTCTTATTATACTATTCTGTGCAACTCGGAAGAAAAGTGAATCTAAACCAAATGGAAGGTAACTGAATAATAGGAAGATTGGCAGTAACATCCAGAAGTGAGGTGACATTGGCGATATCATGTCCATGTAATAAATCTGCATCGACATTTTTAGGGGTGTCGTTTACTTTGTGCCCTTTTTCTAGAAGTCATGCATAGTTAAATCAACCTTTTTATAATATTGAATCTGTTGTCGAATTCAAAATGTTCGCTTTAAGTCAGTCGTTTACTGAACCAACACGAGGCGATTCCCTCGCTCTCGAAAGAAAGTACATATTTAAATTAAGCGTTCATCAAGCTAGTGGCGGTGATACTACCTTAATTCGAGAATCCACAGCGTATTTTCCAAGTAAAATCAAACCAACTCGATAAATTTAATATGATGCTTTAACAATTGAGAAGATGAATTAGTCTTAATCGAAGGCATTTCTTTATTGCTTTAAGGACAGTCTAACTGTTCCAGGAGAGAGTTGTCATGTTGGAGTCTGTGCTCTAAGGTGACACAGTCCTCTAGCAAGTTCACGCCGGCTACATCAGAGAGTATGGAAATTTCTGCGGCAATATTTAACGAATAACCTGAAAATAATCCTGACTATTTAGGATAAAATTATTATAAAATGTCCCGAGAGTTAAGGAAAATCCCGATTATGAATGGTGCGCGATGTAATCCAATGATCCGAGGGGCACAAAATTTATTTATCGATTCAAGTAAGAGAACTTATTAGGCTAATAATTTGAAAAAGGCATTGATTAGAAAGTACAAGAAGAGGAAAGTACAAGTACAATGAATAAATAGTAGTAGGTGTGGCATGGTGGACAAAACGTTTGTTATCTCTAACTGAAATCCACAAAATTCAATATAATTTAGTAGTACTCTTACAAGAGAAGTAGAAAAGGCGAATTATTGTTACAGGGATTTAAGTTTATTTGTGTCCAAAAGTCATACTGGCACAAATTGCGGTTACTCAAAAGTACGCCCTTAACTCAAATGACTATCGTACCAGGGAATAGCAAGGTGCCCTGAAAAAAGACGATTATAATCCAAATGTCGAGGATTAGTCAACTTTGAGTTACAAGCTATGGGCCTTAAAATCCAAACGGTCTGACTCATAAGCATGACGTCGAGATCCCATTCAAATTCAGAGGTGCTAGTGCGATATGTGGATGAAACAGTACAACCACCCTTTTCACTGTATTATTTATAATCAAAAGTCAGTGTGAGATCCAAGAATACCGGCTAAATAACCTGTCAAATCAAAGAAAGGCAACCAGTACTATTTTGTTTTCACATAGTACACACTGATGAGTCCCGTCATGTCATCATGAAGTGCGTCCATACTTAATTGACAGCACTTTTTCAGGTCTTGGCCAAAACAAGAGACAGTATGACCCTCCACCGAAAAAAAATGGCATTGTCTAGATAAATAAGTAGGGAGAATTCTTTTGATAGATGTCATTCCTAATATATTTTCAATTTAATCTTGATCCCATTATTAATTGATTGTGGCAGTGTTTTCTCCTACAGTTTATTGAATTAGAGTTGTCAATTAACTTGTTTAATATATTAAGTGAACGATTTGCGTAGTGGATCATTCTGAGCGATTCACCATTTTATGTCTAAGAGACGAAGCCTCGAATGCAGATCTTACAATCTTCATTTTTTGATTTCCTTCTGACTGATCAGCATGGATCTGGTGAAAACGGCCACTTACTTAGCTTCAAAACAATTGGTGCATGGCCTGATTAAAAGAATAGGAATGGCGTTTGTTGCTTCCCTTTTCTCTCTAAAACTGTCCCATTTTTCTGTCTGGTAACTTGTCTTTTAACTTTCTGGATAGCTAAGCATGATTTTACTGTTTTACAGAGCCCAGAGATCTGCGCTAGGAACCATTACACTCCATCATTTTTAACTTCCGATCTAAAATTAGAGGTTAGGAACCCTGCAAACATTCACTGTTTCTGATTCAGTGTTTCTGGTAGCAATGTCAGGCAAGTGGTTGTTGAGGATTACAAGCAGAAGAACGAACATCAAGAGTCTTTTTAGAAGTGAAATACCACTTTATTTCCAATAGTTTTTCATGAAGTATATTGCACATAGAACGAGGTACCTGTACTTGATTTATCTTTTTGATTTATTACAAAATTCGATTGGATTGTTAAGTCCTTTATTCTTAAATATTAGACCGATTCAGTTGCAAAATCGTAATTCACAAAATGGGTTTTAAAGTTCATTAAACCTGATGATTCGAGAATGCCAACATAGTTATCTATTGTATTACAACATTCAACTTCCAAACGCTGGAATAGGTGGGCAGCACTCACTATTTCAGGATCGATGCACAAGTGGATTTATTCGGCCATTCAACTGTAGCAAAATGAGAAGAACAAACAGCTATGAAGGCAAATAGAAAGCGAAACCAAGCAAAATTCCAACTCTTATTCCATTTATTTACCTATCCTAGTCCTTACATGGTGAGTTACATAATTGAAAAGAGCTAATAAAAGGAACATTTGTGGAGGTAGATTCCAATCGCATTTCAGTGGGAAATGAGACATGAGCTTCTCTGTTGGCTAACTGACTCACGCAGCCATGCGATCTTCACCCATCACAACAGGAACGTGCAGTCCCATACTTTGGCTTAAATACTGATTATGGGTTCTTTCACCTTGTTTGAGGTAATAGTATACATTGGAAAATCAGAGATTTAAACAGTCCATATTCTGCTTTTCAAAGGGTGTAAACTTGAAAAACTCTTGCATGAAAATTCAGGAACCTGGTTCAGACTGGGACTCCTTTGAGCCTTTCTCTGACACCCACTTCCCTTTCTCCTGATTAGATGAATGAATGGTACATTTTCTGCTAATTTTCATTTGTGCGCTAACAGCATTAGACTTGACAATGAAAAGTAACTTGAAATGAAATATTTTCACATTGAATTCAAATTAACGATCGTGACCTTTGCATTTAGGCGATCATTTGCACAGCCATTGGGTGGGGCCTGAGTGGTTTATTATTCTCAATGCAATTATACTCCAATTTTCCAGAGCTAATGAAAATTAAAAAAAAAAACACCCAGATCTAAGAAAAAAGAACATTCATAGGTTGTTCAACTAATATCGATTGTATAATTATGTACTTTTCAATTGCACTCAATTGCAATAAATCCCAAATAAGCGTGTTGGCTTGGCAAAAGTGTCCGGTCATTTAGGGTCTTCAGGCTAATGACAGATGTTTCCGAAATGGTAAAGACTACAAAATCTGGATATTTGCTTAGTTTACAAAGAGAAAGTTTTATCCGAAATGCTTGATCAGAGAGTCACCTCGACAGATGAGCTTCTTGTGTATTAATATTAAAAAAAGCTCTGGAAGAAGAGTGTCTAGGAACAGGTCGAATCTACAAAAAGAAATACATTCAGCTGTCTCCGAGAGGATGACGATGATAAGTTTAGCTCCAAGCAGTTTTGGAGATATTTTGAATAATAAGGACCAGCCGATTTCTGCGTCCCTTTTCTCGGTGAATTCGTGCTGTGCATTAATCCTATTCATTGCGGTTCGTGAATTATAAGTCCGTACGCTATCAAGGAAACCATTTCTCAGGCCATATCACTACATTTAACGGACACAGACACTGTCCGTGTTTTAACATGATTAAAATCGTAATCGTTGTGAAGAAATTGAAGCACTTGCATCTTACCAAACACTTTCATTAAGCAACCCATAATATGGTTATTTGTACCAAAGTATTTGTTGAATATTCCATAAATTTAGTTGTTTACAAGGTAAATCTCAACTCCTGACTGTATGAAAATAAATTTTTAGTACTAACGATTATAATGTATAATATGATCTTTATCGTTAAGTGTACCTTCCCAGATTTCTGAGGTTAAACATCTCACTTGACCCAATTGGACCTCAAACAAACTCATGATGGTCTTATCAGACAGTGTGGAATCAGAATATTCATTAAAAATGTGAAAATTAAGTTCATCATTCATGACATTGGGTTGGATGTTCAGGTTTGAATTATGGAATGTCGACTGTTAGATTTCGCTAATTCTTATGTCTTTGATGTGACACACTAATGAATAGTTTGAAGAATGTGCCATTAATAAGGTGAATATATTACGACTCATGCGAATGGGCAAGTCACAAATGGACTAGTTACCTGATCGACCCCAAGACTTTGATCAAAATGCTACAGTACTTTGTGAAAATAAGTAGGAAAGTTTCTGCAAATACTTGACGATAAAGGTATAATGCATAGACCGACATTTAGGATCATATATAACAGCATCCAGTCAATGGTGCTGCGAGTGATCAGATCATGACATCCGATTTTATGAATTTTAGAATGAAACGGCACATGTAGCAAACATTCTTATATTATTGCCATAGTCATCCAAATTGGCAGTTAGAAATGGCAACTTTGTCAGTTAACTGAATCTTACAGGACCAGCCAAGTTGTCGCAGTCGAGGCGGGCAACACGTATAACATCCTACATCGGTAGGTGTTTAGTCAGTACAAGTCAACTGCCACGCCCAAAGATCTCATCTTCTACTGTTTATGTAATACGGCTATCTTTCGAGATATCCATCAGTAATTTGCAGAATGGCGGTTGTCAACCAATGAAGCATTCATCCTTCGGTATCCAAGCTTTAATCTACTTTTGATAGGGACAGGGATGTTTTTCATCTTCCTAGATATCAGTGCATCGAGTTTTAGACTGCACAGTTTTGCCTTGGTGTAATATTCTACAGTGTATTTCCAGTTAATGTTGTGCTGCTGTTCATCTGAAATTTGGCCCAGTCAAATCAGCTGTTTCTGTACTATAGACTTGAGGTAGTATTTATCTTTCTCCAGTCAACTTCTAAATTGTCCATTGGGCGAGCACGAAACCACATATCAAGTAGTAGGAAACAATCGGTGTCCCTAGATATATCTATTTCAAATTTACCGTCCCAAAAGTGATCCTGCGAGAATTTAAATGTTACGTAGCGGATTCCTTTCCTGCTATTCTACCATTTATTTCGACAAAATCACCAGCTTCATCCATTTGAGGTTTGTTATAGTGGCTGAATTTTGGATTGCCTTTTATATTTGATAGGGTAGCCTGGAAGAGATATATAATACTGAATACAAAAGTTCACTTTCTTAGCATTAAACACTTACATTTTACTGCAGAGTATTCACATTAAGAATGAAAAATCGTAAGTTCATAAATGATGGGGTAGTAAATTCATTAGATCTACCATTATTTGGGGGAAAAAATCTTGGTGAGACCTACTAAAATCTACAAAATTTCATACAAATGAATATTAACTAATAAAATAAACTATTTACCCAACATGTTTTTGAGGTTTAAGCTGAGTCTGAGAAAAAGCGCCAGAGAATGGTCATGTTGGAAGCCGAAGTTCCCAAATAAAATTCCACGTTTGCTGTATTAGAAGGTGTGGTGCATTTTTTGGCATTAAGCGAAACATTCCTGTAAAGTTTCTTTTTGATGAAAACCTTATAGCAGTTCGTTTTTAAGGGCATCACAAACTATCCTACCCAGGATAAATCCTTCTCATTCATTCATTCATTCATTGAAGCTTTTATTAAAGAAAGAATGCAAATGTTTGAACTAACAGGTGGACAAGTTCGAACTGGCCCCCTGACTTGCACAATCAAAAGTCCTGATTTAGGTAAATTTTTTTCGTAATCTTTTGAACGCTTTCGGGTCTTTCGGGTCACTAAGCGCAGAAACGTTAAATTTTTCAATCTCTGCTCATTAAAACTTGGAGTGTTCATCTCAAGTTACCGAGGCTAGTAATGGTAGAGCTCTTCAATTTTTCATCAAAGACAAGGGCATAAATGCAGTGTTTTCCTTACATCTCATTCTCATTATCTTCTTCCATAATTTGGCCATTAAATACAATTTAATGGTTGTAGGCTTTCTAATTATTATTCAATTCATATTCTACTATTCTGCTGACGCGATTATTTTAGCTTTCAGAATTAATAATGAAAATAAAAATAATAACAATATTATTATTTAAGAAAACTCTTAGAATAGAGCATCTTTAAGTGCGCTTGTTTGCCACCACTTGTAAAAAAATGAAGATGAAAATTACACTTTTATCAAGCTTATTATCATGTGAAATGACAGTCTAACCTAAGCATCAGATATTGACATCGATGATTGTTTGACCTACCATTAAGTATGACCAGCAAGTTCTGCCCGGGTTGTATTTGGTGAACTACTAAGTAGCGTCTCTGGACTAACTGAAGTGAGGAAAAGGGTCAATCAGGTTTGAGAGCTCAATTAGGAAATTCACGTGGGGAGAGCATTGAAGACGTCAAGTGTAGCAGACTTTGTGGATGAACTGATTCTTCACTAACCAAAAAGCCTATATAGGAAGAACGAATAGGGGAAGGGCACTTAAGCTTATTTCCATATTGAATTTTCCGAAAGAATCTCAGATTTATCCCTTATTTTGTCATTGCTAATTGTCAGCCAAATGAAGTCTGCGATCGTTCGTTTAATTCTATACTTCTTCCAGCTCTTCAAACCCATATTTGAGAAATCATATCAATTACTCGCATCGCTTAAACCGGCTAACTTGACTCCTTCATTCCAAAGACGTTCTTCAAAAAGTCTCCAAGTTTGGCTGCTAAATAGCTTATGTTACCACTAATTTTCATAAGACGATCATTGAGCCCTAGATTTCTTACACCGGAGGAGATTTTCCTCAATAAATAATGCCGAAATTAGAAGGAATACGTTTGATATTCAATGATTTAAATGCTACAAAATAAATATGTAATTCTGATTTCCTCACTTTTCATTTTGCGGCCTTTAGATGAACCCATGAAAGCGTCATTTTTTAAATGGCAATGAACGTCATTTGCTGTACTTTTTTTGTTTCTGGAACAGTGAGCACAATGTCGACGATGACATTAAACTCAATGTATCTGGCTCACTATCATGAGTGTCGTGATCCGATTGTCGCATGATATCTTTTGGCACATTTTCTGAAAGAATTTCCTGACAAGGGGCGTGTTCATTCATGTGTAGTGATAATGTTTGTTAATGTGCAGATGTTGGCGCTGCCTAGTAGATCATTATTTATTGTCATTATTAAGATGTAATTTTCGTATTTTGGAACAATCAAATGTTGAGTCAATAAATTAAATGATTTAGAAACAGAATCAATCGCAGTTAAAAGTTTCTTTAAGGTCACCACGACCAGCAGCCCCTCGAACAACCAGCCGGTCAGTGATCTGGTCCCAAATCTGGGCTTTTATCACTTCTGCTAGCGATAAGGTAACTGCCCAGATCGCATATCCTCTGTCCTTACCAATTAAGGCCTTTCATCCTCTTTTTTTTGAAGACAGATGGAAAATTTTGCATTGATGGTCCCTACGTTGGCCAGAGTTGTAAATTTACCACATTTTGGAATCCTCCTTAAGGTATTTCCTGGATCCCAGACCCCATTCACTCAAAACTTAATCTCAAAGCTGTAATGCGACGAACAGAAAAAAATGTTACTTTGCCCAAGTTCAAGTTCTGCTCTCAGCTCTGGAGGCAGTAAGGCGATTTCTATACAAACGCATCTGCTCTTTTGAATTAGCAAGCATTAATTGCTGATTAACAAAGCCAAAATTAAAAAGCCTCCATTATTTGGACTCTGCCATGAACTCAATTCCTGCCAACTGCCCAGGACTTCTCCTAGTGCTGGAAGAAGTGCTCTTTTTTTATTAGCAGCTAATTCAATTGGTTAAAATTGGTGGATGAATGTCAAACTTATCAGCGAACTGCTCTTCATGGTCTTGAAGCCCAATTGTGCTATATCTAAATTCGTAAAGAAGTACTACTAACTGGCTGCACAAAAACGGATTTATTTTTCCCTAATATTAACAGTTAGAAAACATCAACTTCATTTTTTTTTCAAATTTATCATTTACTTTAATCGGCAAATAGGCGTTGAGCATTCCTCTACCTGTCGAAAAAAAAATAATTTAAATCAGCTTTAGCGAACTCTATCATTTTAATAAGAAAAACCTTTGGCCACCACTTTCTACAGCGTATTTTTTGATTTGGTATGATTTCATGTCTCATACATTTTAAAATTATATTGAATTGGTCAAAATGTGTAACAGTATAATGGCTACCATGTTTTTTTTAGGTTTAATTATGTTGCATGTATTTAATTGTAGTTATTTTTCTCTGTGTCTGCGCATTTCGTGAATTGGAAGTGGATGGAATGCCAAAGGATCCAAGTTCATGGAAAAATCTTCGGACTTAGGGTAATACTCAAAAGATTGGAAAGGGAAAGACAAAGGATCAAAATGTTTAATCTTAAATAGGAGTAGACCTTTAAAATCATGTAAGTAAAATCGCGACTGGCTATAGATAGTGTTAGATCAGCAGCTAAGTGAACGGGAACTGGCGGCTATCAAGATCGAAAATGACGCTTTTAAGACTGCTTATTAACTTTTTTGAGTATAACTGACCAGTCTGGAGTCATATTGCTCACGAAGCTTGATTTATCTGCGAAGGAACGGCTCTCTATTGAAATGGGCCCTAAGTCAACTTAAAAATGACTCTTTAGGCATCTTATAAGGAACAGAACCTGGTAAACTCTCTTGACGACTGTCGAAGCAATTGAAAACTGAGAGGGAATCATTAGTCATAACAAGTAGGGAGGTGATTTCGCCGAACAAAATGGTTAATTCTAGTGGTTTATCTCCTCCAGAGCCATCCGATTTTTAATCTAATCCATTAGTCTCCCTGAATATAGCTCTTAAGTTGCAACATTCGGGCTAATTAACAGTCATTAAAGCGGATCTGTAAATACTGTTACTTTGAATCTAATAAATAACTAGTCTCATCGCGTCGCTTGAGCATGTCATAGGAACGCAATGAACTTTTACATAATCCAAAAGGGATGATTATTTCGCCCCTATCTATAATCACGATATGTTTTTTATCTTCCACTTCGCAAACCATTTGACATATGACTTGAATAAGCTGAAGAATGTTGTAGATGAACATTAATAAGTTGAATGTTGATCACGACCCATGAAGACGTACATGACAGAAATAATTTATTTATCTGCAGCATTCATGCTGACCAACCCTTTTTCAACTGGTTTTAATAGTCAAACCCCCTAAACCTAATATTGCTAATAAATATTTATTAATTATTAATAATAATCAATAACAAATATAAGTACCATTATATTAATTATAATCAAAAATACCATACTGCTTGTAAGTTAGCAGAATTTAAGGGAACACTTGATTAATGTATTAATGTACTAATTTACTGCATCGAAAAAAATGTTGAGAGGCATTTTTATCATGAATATTAGTGCCGAAGTCCAGAAATGCGATGTGCACAACGACGCAAGTATTTCTGACCGTTGCGCTTATATGACAGTTCAAACGACTGAACTCAAAGGTGCATGCGACTTTTTATTTTCGCATCTAAATCCGGTCAATCTCCGTCCACAAGCAGAATGTGGGTTTGCCTAGAGGCTGACAACTAAAGGCTAAGATGCTAAAGGCCAGCTTCTGTCGAGTAAGTTGGTCCATTTGTATTCGCCGTTACTTCCAGTACTTCGAGGAGCCATGGGCCAATGCATAGAGCAAATGAAATAAGAAATCGTGATTGTCATGAGCAGTAGCTAAAGGAATCAGAAAATAACCGGTATTTAGGAAAAGAAATTGTTGTTGATTTCGTTTGCATTTGAAGACGAAACTAATGGAAGAAAGAAACACTGCACAAATTGAAGTTTCTCAGAAGGGTATGCGCGACTGTGATTCTGCCCTTCCTCTAGGCGCCATCCCTTGAATCTGCTTCTTCATCTCCAACGCACTCCATCTATGTATTTACGTTTTCGTTCGAAAAGGAGGAATGAAACAATTTAGTTATTCTACTCATATCTCATTGGAGAAATACACAGATTGCTAGGACGATTTTGGAAAGAATAATGTTGAAGAACGACAACGACCAATCGAAAGTCAATATGGCGGGAGGTATAAATGAAATACTCTGTGTTTTAATAACTAATTATCTCTGCTCATCTTCATCTCCCCTGAGTAAATGATGTGAAATTCATTATTTTTTTTTAATTAAGTCTTGAATATCTGCTGTTTAAACTGGTAACCAACCATCAGCTTTCAGGTCACATAAATTGTGGACGAAATGTGGCTTCGAAACTTAACAAAAGTTGTTCCTTGCCAAATTCAATCCTGCAGTCCCGAATGTTATTGAGGAGTTACCTTTTGAGCACTGAAACTTCTGATCTTGGCCATTCATAGTTTTTTTTGTAATACCAGAGATTAATTAGTGAGGTGCCTCAACTTTTTACTGTTTCCACGCCAGCAATCCGGCTCTGCACTCATAAAGCTGCACCTTCATGGGCTAGAAATAAATGGTTCGAGAATACAAACTAAAATGCCTGCTGTTGGAAAATATTACAAACAGCACTTTTTGTATTGATGAAAATTCCATTGTATCCTGCCTTCTTCCCTCCTCTGAGTTCTTGTAAAGCGGTTTCCACCATTTTATACAGTGTTCATTTTAGTTTGTTTATTCTATCAAACTTTATTTGAAAGTAACTCTTAGTGCTGACAATTCAGCTGCAGCTCTCTAGGTTGAGCAGAGGGGACTGGGTAGAGCATTTTTGGTGGCCTTTCTTCTTCTCTTGACTAATTTTAACACTTTATTAATATGCTAAAAGTTTAAGAAATCAGAACAGCTTTCTCCTATTTATGCTTGATTTAAAAAAAATTCAGTTCTGGTTCAAAATGCATAAATTAAGTTCACGAAAATTTTTATGTCATTCAATTTGAAAAAGATATAAGTGGGACCTTATCGAGACATGTGGAGCTTAGAAATGTTGGATGTCGGATTCAAAGATTCCTCTTTTACATCCCTTTCATGATGGGAAGATTTGTTGAAATATAAAATTTTTAAGGAATGGTTTCTGTGACAATCGCAAATGCAGAGTAAATAGAAGTAAATTTAGCAAATAATCCTAATCTTGTGTGTTTTCACCCTCTAGCTATTTGAAGTACCCTTCAGAACTTGAAGCTCTGTTTAGTCAAAGGTGCTAATTCTTTTTCATGAGCATATTTTCTGAAGTATCAATGTATTTTGCCTCAGTTAAATGATCCTGAAAGTATTCACACCTAATTTAAAAGTTAAGCTCGGCCCATAAATTTCATTATTTAAGAATTTTAGAAACAAAGGAGAACGATTTGAAGAAGCAGAAAAGAGTGCCAAGTGAATGTGGCAAATGGATCCATTTGAAGAAGGCGACACGCCGACGGGGAGCATCATTAAAAGCATTTGAAAATTAAATAAGGCTGGATCTTTAACAAAACTTAAAAGTAAAAGTTGAAAATTATTTATAAAAAAATAAGCTGAACAGTGGAACCATGCAGAATTCTGCATGCAATGGAAAGAAAACTGAGAGTTGAACAAATATTTCAGGAAGGAAATAATTGTATTTCACAGAAGCAGAATCACTAAAGCGTTATGACGGAGCACATAGTAAGGAGATGGAGGTAAATAGAATGCAAAATAGAGAAGTTAAAGGCATTGAGAAACATCCTGTGAGAGCAAGTTAGCAAAAATAAGGAGACAGTGCTTTAATTCTTCACTATCGACTTCACTTTCATCATCAATACTTTCAAAATTCACGTTTTCAACGTCGGAATCTCTCCATCCCTCATCCTCTTTGATTATCGAATGGTCTGCAGTCTCCTCGCGAATACAAGCGCCATTCTGCCGCTCTGAGCTTCCGGCAGTAGTTTTATCCCCACTGAAGGCAACTATAGTTGAGTCTGATCCTTCTTTCTGATCTTCTTTTGATTTGTCATCTTCTTCTCTTCCAATGCTGCCGTTGCTCTTATTATTGCCCGAGCACAGCTGGAGATGTTTAATGTATTGGGGAAAGAGCCTTTTTGCGAGTAGACGAAGGCATTGCCTCATATCTTCTTCGTTACTATAAATTTCATTGTCGGTTTCCACTTCCTTTTCACTTGCATTCTCACTTTTCGACTGACTTGCAGTTGCCTTAATGTCAGTTTTGCTGCTTGCTTGAATGTTAGTATAAGACTCCCCTTTCTCTGTCTCTCTATGCTTCTGATTATTAACTATGCTGTTACACTCTGTATCGCTTTCACCAGTACTGCTACCGCTAGAACAGCACTGTTGTAGAAAGTGTGCAAATTGGGGAAAAAGCATTTGAGCAATGAGAAGGAGACACTGTTTCATATCTTTTTCACTCCCACAAATTTCATCATCACCTTCGTCATCAATGGATGCCCCAGAATCTTCATCAGCTTCCGTGGATCCACGGTTCATTGACTTATTACTACCAGTGCTTTCGTACATGGGTTTACTTATTGAATCATCAATTGGTTCACTGCTCTCAATGTTAATAATTTGTTCATCCGTCACCATCTCCATTTCTGCCTGGTTGGTTCTCAAGCCCCTGTTCACAACACAGCACTCTTGGAGGCGTTGTGCGTATTTGGGATACAACGTTTGAGCAATAAGAAGGAGACATTGTTTCATATCTTTCTCATCACCACAGCTTTCTTCATCTTCGTGATCTTCGACGCTACTATAACCACTGCTGCAATGGCCATTGATGTCATTATTGTAGAACTTTTGAATGCGTTGACTGAACTGAGGATAGAGCATTTGAGCAAGGAGAATGAGGCAACATTTCATATCTTTCTCATCAATTTCAATTTCGCCTTGTTCAATTTCAGGATCGACTGACGGTTCACTAATTTCGATTTCACCGATTTCTGCGACTTCCTCCGAGTTAGAAAAGGTCAAGCATGTTTCCGGTTTAGCACTAACTTTGTTCTTTATCCGTTGATTGTTCCATCTGGTTGCATTTTGTGTAATTATATAGTCCATTTATTGGTTGATTTTAATGTATTTCTGCCCTCTTTTCACTTATTACCCGCCTTAAATACCAATTGAGTTTTCTCATCTGATATTCGAGCGTGATACTTTCCTATCTGATGCCGTGTCACGATTTATTCCACCACTCAGAAAGTACTTCCTTGTGCTCCTGTTAAAGGTTGTTTTTATATTCTCATTTTCAAGAGTTGTCCACTCTTACAAATCATATCTGCGTCCATCGAATGGATTTGGGCCAGTAAAATTTGATAAAATAATCCTTTATTTTACTTTTGTTTCTCCTGCCATGACTACACAGCTCATGTGAAAATCCACCAATTATAAATATCTATTGCCAAGGTCAAATGCGTAATGCTTATATGGGTGTGAACTACGCTAGCATAATTACAACTAGTAAGTTAGAGTGTCTTTTTCATCCTAAAAACTGTATAATTTTTAACGTTTCAATTGGCAAAGCTTTGTGAAAAATAGCGACAAACAATCAAGTGTACGACATAGAGGATTCTAAAGGAAAAATAGTACGTTTTCACCAGAGATGTCATTTATTCAATTTTTTTTTCTAATAGTAGCTATAATTTATCCTTACAGTCATACCTGAAGTGATTTGGTCACCGATCATGCTATTTCGAGTCTTTTTATTTTATGAGGTGAGAGCTATCATGAGGTTCAGTAAACGTTCAGGTATATTAAATTGGTTGCGCTGACCTTCTGAATATTGGTGAGATCCATCGCCAAGATATTTCAAGCTGAATGAAAAGAATGAAAATACTATTTAAGCCAAGGACGATTGTCATACTCAATACAAGACTTAAAGTCATTGTCCTCGGGCATCATATCATGATTCGTTCATTAGCTAATAATCTTCTTGAATGCAGAATAAAAAAAGGGCATGAAAATTCAAAATTTTCCCTTTGTTTTATTTGATACTGTCATTTACTCCAATCATTAATCAATAAGGGCTGCAAAGCTCTTGCCTCTGTGACGATTCGCTGTTAAATAGCTATTTTTTACATCAGTGGGCTGCTCTTACTTCAGCAGTTGATAAGATGATGATGATGATGATGATGGTGGTGGTGGTGGTGGTGGTGGCGGTGGCGGTGGTGGTGGTGGTAGTAGTAGTAGTGGTGGTGGTGGTGGTGGTGTTGAGAAACAGACCTGGGGAAAATAAAATTAAGTCACTCGTGCGTTGAACTGCTTCTAACGTGACCCCATAACTACTCAGATTGTAGCGTCCAAGCTTTAAGTAAAAACAGTTTCATGATCGTCCGTCGCAGATCACATTGAAATTCTTGTGCCTCCGACACTGCACATTATTCGGTTTTCAGGGCTTTCGATGCCTAAATCCTTATCGTGTCGAGTTGAAAGCTTATGGTTAGCTTATACCATGCCCACGGGGTTCACGAAGAATATAATTCTTTCCTGAGAACCTGATACTCTAAAAATATCATTCACTTCTATAAAACTTCCAGAACTCTTAAATATATACCTTTCTTGGTCGAACAATGCCAAAGCGAATCTAAACTCTAAAAAAATTCGACATTTATCATTGCAGGAACGGAAAATTTAAGAAATCCACGAATTAAATGTCAAGTTGATTAAAATGAGGATCCGCATTTCGTTCCAATTTCTCATGATCCATTTGTTTCTAACCTCTTCCTAATCTTACTTACGAATCGTTACCCTGTTCTTTTGAAATTTTCGTTTGATTAATGAAAGAAATGTCTAATTACTAATTGGGTCGTTATTTGCCCTTCAATTTCAGTCAACAATATAATAAACTGCAAAAATCCTACGGAAATTAAAGGGGAAATCGTGGACAAAGCTGAGGATTGAAATTATATGAACTTCCGCTCCGTCTACAATCTGACTATTCAGCTGAGTCGATCGGCATGAGGCTTGTACTTTTCTAGAAAATTCGTTTGATTTCCTTAGGACTTTTAAAGCTCCTATTTTTTAAGCTAACATATAAAGAACCAAAAAATGGTCCAGGCGAGGCAAGGCGATAACTACAACTTCTCAGATTTGTAGGGACTTCGATTGGTCTCATTCACTTCTTCAGTAGCTTTTTCTATCAGGTGTTCTCACAGTAATTTCCGGGGTTTAATATGTATTCCCTCCTTTCAAATAATCCTGGGTAGTGTTGATATTTCTTTAGCCACGCTCTGCTACTCCGAATCGGAGAGTTACATTTCTTACAAACTGTTTCACGGTAGGTAGTGAAAGCAATCGCTCACTCACAAACTCACAGCGCTGATCCCTCCATACATGGGTCCATGAAAGTGGATATGGAATTCTCTGAGAACAGAGATTCAAATTAGCTCATGACCACTACGGGCGTACAATGGAGCGACTGCTGAGGATATATTTCATCATGTTGCGATCAGCCACTTCATCTGGTCAATTAACGAACAACAAAAATCACTGTAGTCGCGATATGCAATTGAGGGCGATGACTTTAAGTTCACTTATTCAGCTCAGTAAACATCAAGAAAGAAAGCAAATACTACATCAGACAGCCGGACAAGTTCTAACGATCTAAAGGAAGCTGTTGAGCAGTTAGAAAAGAAATAGTACAGTGAGGTATGCATCCATTCGCTGGTCTCTTTACTTGCTAAAGCATTGCCTTAAAATTTAAAACCTGTTGCTGACTTTCAAGAGATTTTATTGTCATTTCTCTGTTGTGATTTCAAATCCGAATTTTGAAACTTTAAATGATTCATCTCGTTACTTTTAATTGATTTTACGATTTAAGTATCATTCAAAAATTTTAGCTAAGGTTCCATGTTCGCAGAACTTACTCAACAGTAATTAAAACTGTCCAACAACAGTTAATAATTCTTTAGAACTTGCTTAAAACGAACTCTTGGTAGTGTTTAGAGACGATTCTATGTACTAAACGTCATCTTGACCGACAGAGCAATAAATCAGTCCCAAAATGCCTTTATCAACAAGTCTCAGAAATCAGATCGCCCATACATACCCTCTATCAATATGTCACTGAATCCTTCTTCTAGACATTTGAGATTTGGATTTCGAATGAATGCTTTTTTGAATCCATTTAATGCTAAATGCGGTAGATCTCATTCATGGGGCGAAATCGCACGCCGATTAGTAAGTGAAAGATTTATGGCTTGCCGGACTCACTTGAACTTTGTGGCAACGTGGATTCATGATAACGAATGACTTTCCCAAATGTTCATCTATTCATGTTTGATTTGCTTGCTTGTACAGCCATTGTTTGGCTTCAGGCCTATCAGCGTTATGAGAACAGATAGCCCAAGCTTCATTTCCACTCACGGAAAGATTTTCTCCAGAGCGAATGCTGCTCATGGAAGCTTAAGGCGAAGACCTGCAGCCCAAACTCATCAGAATGCGCCTTCATGATAGTTTGACCAATCCTTTCCTAAAGACTTTTGTGTAATTATCTGCGGGTCTCCTTTCCAATGTGTTCTCTAGACAGCAACCGAGTGCACAAATCATAAGTGGAAGACTATTCTCATCAAGAGAGGCATTCGTATTATTGCAAAAATCGGAAACATCACTAGACACGTTCAAAAAATGAATTTCACTTTAATCAGACGCAGGACAATGGTGCTGTGGGCAAATTTCGGATTTCAGGCTCAGCTAGTCTAAATGATCCACATCAAGATCAAAATTGCAGTTCACTTACCCATTTAGAACAATTTAGGTTAGGTGGTAGAATTCCTGCAGTTTTACATCCTCAGGACCTTCTTATCGTTACATGTCCCTATCCTCAGTCCAGCCTGTTTTTCGATCAGACCGCAACAATTCCATTGCTGTGCGTTCCTCCGTACACCTGCTTCGTCAACGTCAGGCTCGATGGAATGGATTATAGTAAATACTGGTTTCGTATACGTTTAATTACCAAATTTTCTAGATTTATCAGTTAAGACCCCTGCACTTGTTACACTGGATCCTTGAAAGAAAAAACTGAATGAATGTTTTTATTACGATTCGAACGGACAGTTTTGATTAAGTTCATCAAACATACTGCAAAAACAGTATAGGTGGCTTCCATTTCCTGAATAGATTGTCTACAGGGAACAGTTGAAGAAAGCTTACACCGTTGTGGTTAAAAGAATTCTTTAAAAGGTTTTCCCTCACTAGTTTTTAGACGGTAAGACTTAGAAGTGAAACGGATGCAAGTCGATGGATCATTCCAGCAATGCCATGCGACATGCCATCAGGATATTATTCTTACCCAGAATCATTAGGTTTTTTTCAATGGAAAAAAAGCCCAGGCCTGGCTTGATCCCTCAGTTTCGTTTAAGGTTTCTCGAAATTTGACAAGCTGCTTGCAAAAAAAAAAATAACTAAAGATTCACAAAATCAAAGAGTATGAAGCAAATGCTAAATTCGAGCGGCATTTATTAATTTTGCAGTGTGGAATCGATTGTAATCCAAATAAACCATCTTCATACCGTCATTTTAGTTAGTATTTTTTCATTGTGTGTGTTATCATTAAGAAATTACTAAGCTTCACCGAGGATTATCACCATCCTGCCCAAAACATATTTAATGAAAAATAATTAGTGAAACTAATAAATTAAATCAATAAAGTCTGTGCTCGTAGGTGCGCTGCTAAGAGCTTTTCTTAAATTTTGCACTGTAATTGTTTTTATTAATCATTAACCTTCTTCGGCCTTCACCTCATCGACTTTAGGTTCAGTTCAGTTTGCCTTCGAAATTTTTTGTCTCCCTAATTGGATGAGCCGTAGACCAATAGACAATTGCACCAATATTAAACTCCTTGGGCTACACGTGCATTTACTTCTTGGTATGTCCGTTTATTTTTTGTTTCACTACGTGTTCATGATTTGTAATCTTATTAACAGTTTTCCTCATACTTTAATATGGAGTTATCATGTGTTAATTCTATCTTTAAGCTTGCTGCCAGTTCTACTTTATCAGATATTTAGTTACGTGTATTAATCTCTTAAGCCAATTGATACTAACCTCTGCAGCAGCTCCACAACAGTTGTTTTTTTTTCAATTTTGATAATACCATGAAATGACCTCACTCCTAAAAGTGACGTGATTAAATTTCGCCCTCACTTTCATGCCCTAAGAGCGTTTTTCGCAATATTGCTATTTATTTATATCATTAACTATTTGAAAAAAAATTTCACTCTTAATTTTCCCATATCTTATTTGATTTATATCGCCATGCTGTGACGCAAATATACACAGGACATAAGATTATTTTTTTATTTAGGTAACTAGTCCTGCAGATTTGTTATTCAGATGAGTTCAGAGTGCATCACTGTCGGAGTTAATGGCAAAGAGTTGTGGAACTCTCTTACTTACTGTGAGAGTCTTCGTTTTTCTCCCAAATTCCGTTTGTCCCTTCGAGCAAGCGAGTTTGAAGTTGAATCTCTCCAATCGCGCTACCGGGAAGCAACCGAAATGTTCACTCGAACTAGCAAGGCTGGAGAAGTGTTTGCTGACGCTCTTAACGGTCTGTGTCGATGTTTGAATGATCTAGTAACTCCTAGCCCCAAACTTCCTATCAGTATTGACTGTGAAACAGATATTCAGCGCATTATTCGCTCCATCTACTCTTTCTCCAACCTAATTAGCGACTTCTCCTCTCGTATTCTTCAATTGCGTGTTATTCTCTCCCAGGCTGGAGCCAAATTGGATGAACTTCACCTCATGCGCAAGGAATTTTATCGGGCTAATGAAGCCGTCGAGGCTGCCATCACCAAAGCTGCTGGTATCTCACGGAGTCGGACGTCAGAGGCCGAAGAAGCTGATAGTACTCTGTCGGAAGCTCGTTCAGCCTACGCCCAGATCTCTGAGGTTTATCTCTCCCAACTCCGGACTGTATTACGTCCAATTCGCTTATCTGTCATCCTTCGTGCTACAGTTGATACCTTTGAGATGCAGCAGAACTTTTCAAATGAAGTATTCGCTCTGAATCAGTCAGAAGAATGCATTGCCACGTTACGAAAATCGATCGCTATGTACGATGCCGAATCTCGCAATCAAGTTAAAGCCACTTCGAACGGAGTATCTTCTTCACCATTGTCAGAAAGCGGTGTTCGTTATGAGGGATACCTTTTCAAACGAAGCAAGAAGAAACGTTGGCGAACTTGGGTGCGTCGGTGGTTTACGGTGACAGATAATCGATTAGTCTACTTCACCTCCTTCTCAGACACCTGCACCAGCCTTACTTGGAAGATTCTTGAACCTGATTTACGTCTTTGTACCGCAAAGATTTTATCACCTAATTGTGGTAGTGGAGATTCATTTGTGATGTCCGCCTCTAGTAACAGCATCACTGATCGACGATTTGTCTTTGAGTTAATTTCTCCCACCGGAAAGGTGCATTTCCTCCAGGCAGAGTCCGCGGACACCTTACAGAAGTGGGTATCAGTTCTCAAGTCTGGTATTATTAATTCGACCTCCAATAACGGCGAAATATGCTCATCGAGTATTCTGGTTGCTTCTTCACTAACGGACTCAATGGATAGTTTACGAAGTCTGAGTGGAGTCTTGCTCCTCGACGAGCCTCCGGCAGCTGGTAACCGACTTTGTGGTGATTGTCACACTACTCATGACGTCAAATGGGCCTCGACAAATCTTGGCGTCACTCTGTGCACAGACTGCGCCGCTTGCCACAGAAGTCTCGGAGTTCATATATCCAAGGTTAGACTGATTATTACAAGGCCTCCGTTTCGATCGACCTCATTTCTCGTGTCAATCACGCATTTTTGCCGAAAATTTGTAGCTTGTGACGTGTTTAGTGTTAAATCGATCATCTAAGCGGTTTTTTTGTGTTAAGAGGACTTTTTGATTCGTCGTCACTACCACTGGCTCCATACATGTAAGCTATTTCTTTTTATCAAATTGTCGGCTGTTTTGATTCTAAAAACAGATCTCCCAGTATTTTGGCACTATTGCAATAATTTCTAGTGTCTTATATGAAAGGAAACGATAGCCTATCAGATTCTTTAACACCGAGATCTCATTGGGATTCAACAACTCGCATTATACTGAGGCGCATTCAATTCTCGATGATGTACTGTCTTGACCAGTGCTGTTTCATATTGGAGGGCTCGCATTGAGTAGAGTTTTCAAGAATTCTCTTATGACATGGAGTGTGAGTAATGTGAGTATCTCATCCCCGTATGTCTGTGTGTGATTTTACTATGATGTATCAAGATCTTGAATGAAACATGTTAATTCCTATCACAACCACGTGACATAAATGTATCAGTGTGTGCACAAATTCACTCTCGAAGTATCATTATTCTGCTTTGGAAAGCCCTGAATTCATTCCTTCTAATCTGTTTTACACCTTTGTCTAGTAATCATGCTTTCAAATGGCTGCATAAATACTTCTCTAAGTCTCTAGGCTTACTCTTTTTGACCCGAAAGATACTTTTTTGTTAACTTCCTGTTATCATTACAACCTAGATTTAGTTTTCTTCCATTTTGCTACACTTTTTCGACTTTCGGTTTCACTGCTTGCATCTATTCCATTGAAACGAATTAGCATTCATTTGGGTGGATAATTAACCCGTTTATGTGCACTCCATCTTTAAGTATGTATTAGCTCATCGTAAGGTTAAAAGTTGACATACACACTACTAATTTTACGCAGGTTTTTTAATATACCTTATAACCTATTTATCAACTGATGTGGACAAGTGGTTTAGCGGTCATGCAAGCGTCTGACTCCTCCTCCGACGTGTTCAAAAGCTGTCAGCTCACATGCAGTGTGTAGAATTACCGCCCACGCCAATAACGCTGGTCTATAAAGGATGGCCAGATGAAGGTTTATCAACTAGTGAGACTCCATGATATCTTAGATCTTTCTAGATTTATGTTTATACTGACGGGACTGATAATTGCCAGGTTAAATAAGTAGCTCCTATCGCCCATTAAATATCCATATTTTTTTGCTTTTCTGCGCAATCGTTGACCCTTTTCCCATGCTTCCAATTAATAAGGTAATGCTCCCACTTGAGGATGACAATTCAGGATTTTCATGAGATTGTGAATAGAACTAAGCCGGTTCCGTTGTTTACTTGCACACTTCCTAACTCTAAGAGATGGAAGGAGAATATATCACGGATCGCATGAAAATATGTCACACTTCTGCTTAAAAGGTCCTTAAATTTCGTAAGATTTAAGTCATGCCTTATTAAGGTGTACATTTGCAAATTAGATTTCCTCAGTTTTATTATTTTTTGATTTCGATCAAACTTTTTAGAAGAGTTCGTGTGCTGCTATTCACCTCACGTGTTCCTTTGGATTGAAGTGGTCTTAGCATTTCGCACCCAGATACGTCCTCACTCGTCGCCTAAAGGGTCTTAAGCATCAGTTTTTACTTGTTTGATTCTGCGCTTATAGAGCGTCCGAGCTTCTAATTACTTTTTGATCTTGAGATGGTGTTTTTCAACGCAGCATACGAAATCCCAGGAAGATTATCGCCTCTCTCGGACTTTGCGAACCGTGCAGAGTTTGGGTCCAAACAGATTGAATTCATCCTTTGTTATCTTGCCTACCGCCATCCTAATTTGATAGAAGAAAATGGGCAATCGAGTTTTGTTGTCTAGGCCTATCATAATTCTTTCCCTCGCTTAATTAGGCTTTTAAAGGCTATTCTAGTGGTATGATTGGATATTGGACTAGTCATTATGCTTTGGTCAACGAATAAGATGACTTTAAGTATGAATAATCTTGTTTTCAAAATTTAAATCATAAAACGATTTCTTTTATTCTCTTTCCGCTTCAGGTGCGGTCTCTTACCCTGGACAACTGGGAGCCGGAGTTGTTGGAAGTGATGCGTAACCTAGGCAACAGCCTGGTTGCCAGCGTCTACGAGTCGAACCTCGCTGATTTATCAAATTTCTCATCTTTAGGCTGTCAGGCTGCTTTGCCCCGACGACCGCACGAAGGAGAACTGAATGCCCAGGTGAGACGAAACTGGGTGGAGACAAAGTGGGTAAAACGAGCTTTTGTGCGATCATTCGTCCAACCCAGCGTGACAGTGTGGCTGCTTGACCTCTACCGTTCTTGGCTGTTACAAGCGCACTCTCGAAGGGTGACCAGAGCACAACGTTCATCCTCTGGGATACCCAAGGGTACTGCTTCTGTTGCCCCTACATCTACGCCTCTAGCGCCAAGCTTAAACAACTCTGGATGTGGGTTAAAACTCATGAAACCACATCACCCACGTCTGGTTGATCGAAGACGCTCCTCAACTTTCGTTAAGGGCTCCACCGCTAGAGCTCAAGTCACTCTTGGTAGGTTGTTTTACTTTTTTTCCTGTTATTGCGTCAGAATTTGATGTGACCATTGAAATTACTGGAGCAGAAATTCTCTTAAGTAATTTTGATTCAACAAAGAAAACTTAGCATCTTCTTTAAAAGGGAAGTACCGGTCCTTAATCTAAGGCTAGAGTGCTTGTTAATCTGCTGTTTTGGTGTCAGCTACTGTTTCCAATGGTTTGAAGTGATGTTGCAGAATGTTTCCAGGATGGAAGATACTGGGGATTCTGCGCTTCCAAAAAATAACACGAATATCTACAGTCCTTTAATTTTTGTAAAAAATTATCTCATGAACAGTTTGTGACAGCCCGTTTTGCTTAGTATCATGTTCAAAAACGAAGACGTTATTTATCTCTTGAGTTCGAAACATTTCGGAAATCTCTACTGAATCGTATAATTCAGAGTAGTATTAACATGTTCGAAATGTTCAAAAATTGAAGGATATGGTTTGGACCTCTAGCCACTGCCATTTATTCACTCCGTAGAGGAATAGACCACCAGTATTGATGCTTATGCTGCTGCCTCGTTGAAATTTCAGTTTGATGAATTTGAATTGCTGACGTGGATGAAAGACGATGATTAGTCCAGACTACTTCATTCTAGCAATTCATGATTTGGTTCCCTAAAATGCTGAGAAATTTCCTCTTTAAGAAGGAGCTAGCCTCAAATAGTAAAGATTCGCTCCTCACTTTTTTTGGAAAGTTTATATACATTTGGCAATCGAACACCCTTGGAATATTTCTATCTTATCAGCGAAGGATTTTTTCTACACTGCCGAAGAGAAATAACTGATCTGAGAGTAAAGTCAATCACTTTGTGGTGAATCAGCTAGCATTAAATTGGGGATGGCTACTTAGCTTCCCTACAGTTACTGCAGCTCATAAACACCCCATGCGGTTGTATTGTCTTTTTGATCCTTCCGTTTACAATATGGCCTCGCAGATACCTGGTCATTATAATAACGGATATTGGGCACATTGTTCAGGCTCTCACTTTGTGAACCAGTTTGGTTTGGATCCCAGGTTTACTTGATTTAAATTTGTTTCAGAAGAGTCTAATCAGTAAACTGTGTGTCAGTCCAGTTTACGTCATGCTCATTTGTATGAAGGACATTCTATTATTAGAAAAGTTCAAACTATGACGCCAATTGTCTTTGGTTTCAGTTTAATGCCCTTTTCGATAGTCAAAAACAAAGGCGAGACGTTCAAGTAGAACTGCATTTCAGGAAAGGAGCACTCGTTAGAGGAATAAATCTCATTAGAAACCCTTCGTCCCTTTGGTTCCTATCTGGAGAAGCCATCGAATAACCAGTCTGCTTAAAGTTTGCCGTGTAGTTCTTGATACGTGTCCCTTGAAATTGAGGATCTCTCCTCTGATCTGCATTTAGATGGTCTAACACAATGTCGGAATGGTTCTTCACGCCTATTTCTCTCGTTCATGGCTAGTAGTAAAGTTCTGTTAAAACCGTTTCTTATTCATAGCCCTCTAACAGTTTAGCACGTTTCGCATATTTGATGGGTTTTGTTGACTACTCTGAAGTGACTAACGAGCCTTCTCAGTTTTTGACATCACTTGGTACGTGTTTTTCTCACAAGCCAGACCTAGCCGATAACTGAAGGTTTTCTAGACAACGTATTGAACTTTTCGTTTGATAGATACGCTCTGTGCGCACCTGGATTCTCTGATCTTTGGCCACGTGGGGTCGGATTCTTCGCTATCGGTACCTCTGACCAGCATTCGAGAGAAAGCCGCTGCGCGTCTAATCTTGGTAGCAGGTGCACGGCTTGGTTGCGCTCCCCTTATTCTAGCTGGACTCGCTCGCGGAGCATCTCCAAATGCCTATCACGAGGCTGCCGAGTGGGCCCGCATATATCGCCTTCCACAACCCTCGGATGGAGACCCTCTTGGAGCTCTCACCCCACCGCTAATCTCCGCTGTTACTGGGGGTCGGATATCTGCCTGTGAACTCCTTCTCACTAATGGCGCTGATGTGAGCTCAATATTGAATTTAATGTTTCTCAAAAGAGGCTTAAGTATGATTTACACGTAGCGCGTCATAGCAATTATTGAATCGTTTAATTTATACTGCACTGTTTCTGAAAATCTTATTCTTTGCGTCAATTTCGTGTCAGTCTCTCGGTTTTATTATCCACCAAAATGTTCATTTGTTCTGAAACGCTTCCCACGTGATAGTGTATCCACCAAACCATTTCATTGATTGGTGAACCCTATAAACAGTGCCATCTATTCGCAGGTATAAATTTGGGCTCTCTTAATAACCTGAATCCATGTTTACCTACATAAGCATATTCTTGTATTGCTTCGTCCATATTTCGTATTCCTTGATCTCAGTACGTTGTTAAACTGGTCTTTAGTATTTCTTTTCGTTTATTATGAAAATACAGGCTATAAGGATATTGTCTTTTTGAGCCCTGTCTAAGTATTTGGGAGCGAACCGTCCGTGAGATCTCAAAAACCCATTTATTTCCCTTCAACGCTTTCTTCGGGTCGTTGTCCCGATCAGTACTCCGCCTATGCAGTTCCTTAAGCTTGCTTTTTCAAAATATCAAACGTATAATTGAAGTAGTCTGTCACCTATCGTCAGATTGTTAAGTGAACTAAGATTCAGACGTCCGGCTTGTAAGGAGAATCATGACTTCCTAATACTTTAACCACTCTACGATAAATCCCATTTATTCTAACTTGCCTTTCCGATTTTGGAACTCCCACGTTTTGCTTTCCTAATGTTCACTGTATTTCTTTGCGAAAATTGCTTAAATAAGTAGTTAGCTTAGAAATCTTACGCAGGCTTTCTTTTTGTTATGTCATTATCAAGATCTGCTTGCCCTTGTACCTGGTTTAATTTGCCTATTTCACTTTTGCTAAGTTTTTGGAACTAGCTTCTTGTGTCATTTAGTGTGTTAGTTCTAAAGTTAGGGAGGATGCATTGAAAACTTCGCAAACTTGACCGTTTATTGCGGCTCAAATACAGCTGTTGCTGGGCGTTTCAGTGGAAAATTATAGCGGCTGCATTTCAGCAAGGTATAAGTTTTGAATATTTGCACATTTCTTGACAGCATTCATCCAGACAACCTGTCTCACTCCTCGCGGTCCCCTGGCCTGACGATTAGTTAGATTTATGTTCTTCCTAGAACTCCCTCCCTCTCCTAAAATGAACTTACCGACTCTGCTGCCTGTTGGTAAAATATAAAATCTGGAGCTCCTGCGTTGTCTTGTCCTATCGGAAAATTTGCACATTTTCGAGAAATTATTGGCACCACTTTGGAGTCATTAAATTCGATTGAGCAGAATTCACAAGTTCGTGCTAGAATTTCGATTGTCAAAGTGATCCAACTTATCCTCATTTTTTGTGCCGTTTGTTGAGGGGATGTGCTGACGATGAATCCATGATCAACGTGACTCTCTCGGATCGCTGACTTCAGTGTGTTTTTTAGACTATTGCGAAAGTGTATTTTTAAATTGCCTATGAATGGAAATAATATTTACTATTCTCTTTCTTTATTTCTTACTATTCTAACTTTAGCTAGTGGCATTTTGCTATGAGACATTTTCCAGCATCTTTTTTAGGACTTGTGGCTAGATTAGGCTCTAGATTCTTGTTCCTCTGTGACTAGCGATAGCCATATGGATCGTGTTACTCTAGATAACACAAGACTTTGAGATCTCAATTGAAGTATTTTTCTTAGTAGAGAGGCCGTAATCGTTTTTCCAAACCTGCATTGAAAAACAAGGTATGCCATGAATATTCAGCAATCCTCTTTGGATCACCCCAATTTCGATGACTTCATCCTGAAATTATGAATTTTCTCTTCTTTGTCCTATTCTAATAAGGAAAAGTCTTGTCCACTCACTGATTTGAGATAAATCCCATACCATCATTTATCGATACAGGCTTTGCATACTCTTTCCTTTACTTCAAATAGCAAAGATTTATGCTAGTACGATAGACCAAACGTGGAAAGCCATAGTGTTTGATCCGTCGTTATCTTCAACTTCTTCACTGCCTTCTATTTGCCCTTCGAGAATGCGTCGCTTCTTACTGTCTGTCTCATGCATATTTCGACACCACTAGAACGAAAACTCACTGATATATCCATTTCATGAGGTGGCTGGCATGGGTTGTATGCAACCCAGGGCTTATCTATGATAGCGATGATATCTATTCGGGATTCTGTTCCTGTAGTAATTTTAAAACTTCGCATTCTGGAATTGTGGATTCGCTGTACTTCACCCAAAATAGGCAAAACAATCCTAGTTACACACTAACCATATGCCCGTTTACAGTTTAAGCCTAACCAAGTCTTCTGTGTAAAGGCGGTCAATGCTAAAATTCATTAGTGTTCGGGGAATTGTTCCCGCCAAAGGTGCTTTCGTTTGAAGACTAGACACCCACTTTTATTCCCTTCCTTTCAAAATGACTTTTCAAAAGGCTTTCTTCTATTCTCTCTCCTGGCAGTTATCTTTTTCTCCATTCGACTGAGGATCTCCCAATTGGCCTTCACTTTGTAGCCAAATTGATGGTCACTTTAGTGGGCTTAAAAGCTACATCTTGTGACTCGTAATGCATTAAAATCTGCGCAATAATAGTCGAAGGGTTGATAAGCATCACAGATGATCATACTTAATGAATGCAATAACACGAACTAGACTATTCGTTCAAAATCTTATCCACCTTCTTCCTTTCCCACTGCTGTATAAACTGCGTCCCGCAAAATAGACTGGTTTAAAGTTTTGTTACTTTATGCATAATTATCACGTATTTCATTTGCAAAGATCTCCTACCTAATTATAGGAGTTCCTAGTTTGCATTTTTAATTGTTGGATAGCTGGATCTGTGTCCATCCTCAGGCTAAATTCCTTCAGGCGCCACTTATATAAGGTTCAACTGTGTATTGCTCTTGATCCAGGACAGTTCCATACATTTTAAGAGCCCCATGTGCCACCTACTATTGCCTTTCATAAAACACTTAAACTTTATTAACTGACAGATGCTGAAGGATTTTTTGATCTTCCTTAACATCTTATGGTGAAAATGCGGGATTATTTTAGTAATTGAGTCTACGAATTCAGAAATCGCTTCATCCTTGCTCACTTATATATTATCATCCTGCCAATAGAAGACATTCTTAGGCTGGATATTTGATATGTCCTCAAATGAGAAGAGTGCGATTCGTTACCGGTCGTATTAGCCAATAAATCCTTATTGTCATAAGCCAAAAACGGTAGACATTTGGCGATATGGATCCGGTGCAGTTTTTTAATCATAAAAATGAATATCTTTGCCGAGATGCTTTCATTAATAAACAGGTTTCTAGTCAAAATGGACCAACTTTTCTGCATTAGAAGCACATTTCTGTAAGGCGTGGTTTCTGATTTGACTCTGTATTCTGTCTACATATGCCTGAGTGCAATGATAAGCGTTTACACACAACCGGTAAAATTTACTCAATCCGAAAGTATCCTTATTTTGTGCAACAGCTTGGTGGTTTGAAGAACGATAAGTTTGATGCTTCCGTTTCTTTCGGTCACTTTGGGGCTAATTTGCCGAAATTGCTCGCCCCTCGCCCTCGTTCTCGATACACATTCGCAAATTTGGAGCGTTGCCAACACGTTTGCCGTCGCCCCCACGTCTCCCTCTGCAAAAACGCCTGCATGGTTCACTTCCCCTTTTTACACCCAGCTAACGTGGCTTTGGCCATGCCACCCGTGTTTTCCATAGCGAAAAACGCTCCCCCCCCCCTCCCATCCAATTATTATTCCTTTTGTAGACTGCCTTGTAGTTTAGATGAAAATATAGTGCTAATTGTAATACTTTCTAGGAGCTCGAACGGCTGGCACCGTCATGTTTCCAGTGGTAAACGCCACCTTTTCTATCAACACTTTTATTTCTTAATTTGAATGGCATCTGCCAATTAGTCTAGTGGTGAAATTCTCACATCTCTAAAAAATTAGGTCATTTGCTCAAGGTAATAATTTGATTGCGTAAACTTTCTGACATGCACAGTAGGTTTGGCACCTTTTAAATTGTGATGCTATGTAAACACGAAGGCAAAATAATTGCGATAGGAATTTTTGGATCTAGAATTGGAGATGCAAGTAGTTGTAGTTAACTTTTAATGTAGGTCGAGAATCAAATTGTTTCTGAAGAGTGACAGAGACTAGGTCAATGGCTTCGAATTCACAGTCTCAAGAAATCTTTATCCCGAGATGCATCTGATAAGCGAACGTACAACAACAATAACAGCAAATGTGGTACCGATTTCTAGTCTTTTTATCAGATTGCAATATAATCATGATCCACCGTCGACAGCAACCTCTATTTCCAGTTTATCGTTCCTGTCTTTTAATCATGGATGCTTGCAACATTTACAATTCTCAACGGTATAAATCAGAGGTGAAATGTCAAGCAGGCGTTCATTACTCTCCTGCCGATTGTCGGCACTCGTTCTTGTTGATACTTTCTTAGGCAAGACACGCTCTTCCTCTACCTGACATTTACCTCTGAATGCGGGGTTGGTTGCACTTGTTTCCCTCTAGCCACTGCCATTCATTCACTCCGTAGTGGAATAGACTACCACTGTTGGTGCTTCTACTGCTGCCTCATTTACCTTTTCATGGCTAGGAGAAAAACTGCTGCAAACCTCCTTTCTCTCATTTACGTATAGGTATGTGCTGTCGGGTCGAGTTTGGCCTGGTCGAAAGTAGGTGGGTGACCACCTGCGATGGTATGATCTTACCTCCTCTCCCTCTGTCATAAGGTCAAGGAAACGCCACTGCCCCTTAGTGTCTATGGCCTCGATCCATTGACCTAGCTTGATCTACTCTGATGCGATTTTATGTTCTCTGAGAGCGAGAGTACTTTTGGCTTTCACATTCTCCAAATTCAACAGAAAGGCCGCATAAGCCAACATATGAATATTCTTAGATATTTCTGACTGATGATAGTTCTTTGTGCTTCTTTGCCGATTGATTTAAGCTGGGTTTTTGAAGATAAGCCGTGGGAATTTAGTGGATTTCGAAAATTATCGGAGAATAGTCGGAAGCAATAAAACTTTAGTTCATGCTGTCTCTTTCTCAGGTGCGAATAAATTTCTTTTGGTGAATATCATCAGTGTTAATTCATTCACTCCACTTTAGCAAGGAGATTTGTACTGTTTATGTTCATTCCACATTGAGCTTTCTTGTGTGGTTGCCGTACACCCGAAATTCAAGTTTATTTAATGCCAATTAGAAGGCTCCTGAGGACACTAAGACATCAAAAGTTGTTTATATGCGGTCGTTCCGTCTGTGTAAAATCGCTGAGTCAATTTAATCTATAGGCTGTAAGAGGCGAAATTTGACAACTTTTTGAGGGACAATTACAATTAATTCCACTCTCGTAAGCCTATCATTCTAATTGGCTTTTTGTACGAAAGGTCAAATTTTGTAGACGCATTTTGGCACTGAATAGATCCCAATCTTATTTGGATAGGTAGTTACTTTATCCAAAATGTCGCATCCAGAAGTCATCAATTCTACTGAAAATGCTACTGAAATGCATATTTTCAGGTCCAGCCTTCTGTACCGAAATAGTTCTGGCAAACTTAAAGCACCTAAGAGTAAGGATGACTACAACGCTTACTGTACATTCTTCTACCTGTTCCTCTAAGAAATCTAGTTGTTTTTCGTTTCCTTAGTTTTGTAGTACCTAACACCCTACAACAGTGAAGTTTTGTCAAAGACTTTCCGGTAGATAAATCTGCATTGTTTATGTTTGTGAAAGATTTTGATTACAAATTTGATGATAGAATTATTTCAACTTACTTAGACCTTATGACCCTGTTATTTTTTTTTTTATTTGTGGCAAAAATTAAATGATGTGCACAAATATTTATGGTGAACCTAGTCACGTTTTTCGTGAAATCCAACCATGAGACCTTACTAATTAATGGATGTGTTCAGCGCACTCTATAAAACAACAACGTTAAACTGTGGCCATTTCGAGCTTATCGACGTAATCACTGAGCGCCATTTTTTAGGAGTAAAAACCTATTCAGTTTGCGATCGATCTGGTTCGGCCATCTTCATCTGTCGACAGTCATTTCACCAGTTGGCCTTCGTGTGGCTCAAGCATTCATGTTCGGGTTCATTTAGTTGATGACCAAATTCTCTCGACTGTAGGCTTTCTTCTATTAGTCGGAGAACCCTGAAGACGTTTCAAGCTTTTTCTGAAGTCGCTGCTCTGTATTATTGCCATAATTTCATTCTGTATTGGCATTGTGATAGTTATTTCTGCACTATTTTACGTGCAACTGTGTGTTTTTCGATTTTAGAATATTGAGCTAAGGAAGTAGAAATTTGATGAATTTATGTTTGAGTATTGTCCATTTGGTAATTTCGAATATTCTTAATGTCATGATAGCAATGTATTAATAGTATGGGGAATATGATTTGGAAAGGGATTCTTAATTTATGTCTCGTTTTGAAATCTTGAGGATACCTAAAATGTCCTTCTTTCTTAGTCTCTAAGGCGTCCTATGGAGGACAACAAAAGCCGTTTTAGTCAATAAGTTATGTGCCTATAAACCGCGGCTTTGTCGAGCGGATAACGTTTTTAGACTATATGAGCTTGAAATACTTTGTCCCCGACGTGTTAATCCAGCGAGGAGTCCATAGTCATAGTTTGTCAACCAGTCGATGAATTCAACTCTTTATGGTATGCTGAAGGCTTGACTTTCTGCGGTTAAGAAAGGTACTATTTGATGCTTGCTAATATATGCGAAATCGGAAGTCGTGACGGAAAAAGCTTCTAGGCAGAACGCTTGGGAAAGTTACGAAAATACGCAGTTTAACCGAATGCCTAAGTTCGAGTTCATTCCAGAATTTGTAAAGGAAGCTCTCATAAAATATATTAATACGTTAAATTTTGAGGCTATGTCTTGCCGTTATTTTAATTCTGGATTTCATTTTTTCTCGATAGATAAACGCCGTTGACCAGGATGGAAGAACGGCACTGCATCATGCCTGCAGTCTCCAGCGGGTTCATTTGGTCTGCCTTCTTCTTCGACGACAGGCTAACCATGAAATCAGCGACAAGGACGGTCGTCGCCCTATAGATGTAGCTATTGATACCGCACATGCTGATATTGTTACCCTTCTACGTCTCCAACCACTTCACAGTGACTCCAAGGTCAGTTGTCTGCGATTGGACTAGCATGTATAAGAAGTTCCTCTTTTATGAGCTCAGCCTCACAATCCGGGCTCATACGTCAGTGATTTTGTCAAATGGAGTTTTTGTTGCTTTAAATGTAGTTGCACTATATTATCTCTGTAGATAGCGGCTAGTGCTGGGGGAGGCCCTAAGAACCTTTTTTGAAATCCGGAAAACAACTGGGGAGTGACTAAACTGATCAGAATTCATCTTCTGTTCTTCTTCGTTTCTCAAAACTTTCTGCTAAGACCTATTCTCTAATATCCATTTCCCCAAGGTTAATAGTTGCAACCTCTAGTAGCCCTGTCTTGGTCAGCTCTGCCACTGAGTGGTTGCAATATTCGATGAAAACTTTCGGAAGAATTCAAAAACCACACTCCAGATGCGACTTTGGACTGCACTTGTCTCTTTTGAGGTTCGGAAATTGCATGACAGTGCTAGCGAAACAGTTTGTATTTCAATCCCTACTGAAAAGGATTAGAAGCTACTTTCGAATAGATCTCTTATTTTCTTTTTCAACCGTTTGAAGCCATTGGACATGTCACTGTTTGTCGCTGTTGAACTCTGTGTACGTTCCTTTTGCGTTGACCTTCCAGCATTTTTCACCTATACCCGTCTTCTATCAGTCCATCGGTCCGATTTTACATTTCTCCCTCTTATTTGGGCAGCTTCGGGGGTTTTTTCTCCTCGAAACGGGTTTCACATAATCCCACTGGAAGTACAGCACTTAAGGATTGCGCCGTCACGATATTAGAATGAGTGTTTTGTCGATTCCTTTTTCCGCAATATATTTGACTTGGCTGGGTGTTCGTTTCACCATAGTCCAGTCTGCGAGCCTTGATTCCTCCTAAACAGTGAATCACTGTCTTGTTGAAAACCTCGTAAACAGATTATAATTGCAAGCCTTCTGGGTACGTGCTAATAATGTGGCCACTGCACCCCGAATCCTCTGAGTCACCCCTCAAAAATTTTTATTAACCATGCAGTATTCTAGGCATCTTCGCTTGTGTCTCCCTTCTCTATCCACGTCATGGGATACTGGCATGGCTAACTTTTAATATTTCTCGTTACGTCGTTGCAATCTCTGGTTTTTTATTAGAAAAGGAATCATTTATGCTTAAGCTGGTGATAAAGTGCGTCGTGAGACCTTGGAGGTGCAAAGAAAAGTCCATGATATTTTCGTCGTCTTACCACTTTCTCCTCTAAAGTGGGTTATGATTTATTTGATTCGGAGCTGTAGTACTTCTTTGTGATTTCTATCAGATGTTAGTTGATTTAACCTCGGGTCTTATAGCTCCTATAACAATCGCTTTGAACAGGCTAAGCGATTCGCATTGACTAGCAATTATTTCTGGAGTATCTACTCATTTTCTTGAGTAATTTAGATCCTGATCGTTCATATCCCTGTTTGAATAGGATTGTCCTTTCAGAAGAGAAGCTGACGCACCATTTGATGTGAACGTAATGAATATTCGAGTGCTCAAGCTTCAGACTTTCGTCGTCTTTCCTGCAGGGCTATGCTCTAGCTTATAGAAGGTTTTTTTCACTAAATTTAAATGGCCTCTAACATTGGAACGTTAAGTTAAACATTTTCATGTCCGTCAACTTATAATCGCCCTTTTAGTTGTTTTGTGGATGATGATAATAATAATAATAATGTGGTTGATGTACTACTTAGGTGTATCGAATATTTAGGAGTATGTTAAATCTATTCTACCCATTCCTTCATGAAATCTACTTCCTCACTGAACCATTGTTAGATGATAAAATAGACTTGAAATGACTGGTATTCTATTGTATTACTGAAGAGAAGTGCAGAAATTTCGACCGCGTTGTTAACAGTAGCTTGATTATTGTTGGTAGAAAACATATAACCTACATTTGAACGAACGAAAATTGTCCTTGAGAAAACAAGCACTGATTTATTTTGAGCAGGTTATGGACCCATCATCCACGGGTAGTGGCAAAGATGACACTGCGATCGAGGTGTTTCGGGACTTCACTAGTAGAGCTTATCATCTTGAATGGGACAGTGAGGAAGAGGACTATCACGATTCGTCGATTCAGTCATCGTCGCGAGATCGGTTTTAACCGCTGCTACCAACAGCTTTACTACTTTTTACTACTTGTTACCGCATGTCTTTCAGGGTTTCGCATCTACCCCTCGTCTTAAGCTGACTTTATTCCAATTTGTTCATTCATCCACTTTTTTTCTGTTCAATTTCAATTACAATAAATCAATTGGCTTTTTTCTTCATCGGGATCTTTGATTATCCAGACCTGTGTGTATGGACTAATTATGTGCTGATTCAAATATATCCGTGTATAAATATGACTTAATCGCTGTTTTGGACCCCGTCAACATGATACTTGTGTGTCAGACAAGTTTTAAAGCGCGGATATGAAGGAATACCATTGATTGGAGGAAACGATTGTACTTTGATAAAGTTTTATGTATGAATACCTTATTATTTTGACAATAAAAGTGATGGTCTTTGGACAGTATTTGAATCGTTCTAGTTGTATGGGTGACTTTGGGTTTGGGTGACAAGGTGACATTGTCGTAACCTCTCTCGAGGGACTCCAGGAGAAGCCTAGAGAAAAATTATTTGATTTTTTAATTAAATATTAGCCCCCCCCCCCCCCAATGATCTCAGTGTGCTCTGATTGGCAGTTCTATTCGGTGACAACGAATTAATAACATTCTTTAGAAGGATTCTGCCATGATAAATTGCTTAGCATGAGACAGTTCCGTTGAGCGATGTGGTGTGATTAGCTCAAAAGTATTCCTGATATGCGTCTTCTATAGACTTACGTCGTCTATCGCATTTCAACCTGCCCTCAGTGATTTTATTAGTAAATGCTTACAAGGATGATGCTAATTTCAGTCGTTTGTACCGTCATATTGCATGTCGTTGCTCTGTCCTCCAATTGAATCTTGGAGAAAATATACTATTTGAGCATCAGCTTCAAGATGAAAGACTGCTGCAGTTACCATGGAATTTGCACTAAAGGTTGAAAATAAATGGAATCATCCTATGTAATTTATAGTTATATCAAATAATTATAAAATCGCCATGATGCTTTTGTATACTAGAATAGGGAATTCATGTGCCGAAAACGTATGTTGTCTGAAGTGGGTTGCAGACGAGTCTAATGGGATGCAAGGCAAATAGAAAGTCTGAGTCTTGAAAATAAGGGTGCCTCACTTACAGGTTCCATGTTAGACGGCAGATATTATACTGCACATTGAGAGATTTCCACCCGTAATGTTGTAATCGTATTAGGATAATTGCTTTTAACATTGTTATTACTGTTGATAAGTTTGCAATGTATTAAATTTTTGATAAGATTTTCATCTAAACATATCGCTCTTTGAGCAATTGAGTCACTAAGTAACTGCTTTAAATGCACCAGGTTAAGCATTGTTAAGTTTGAGGTCTCCCCACACTCCATCTAAATGCGGGTTCGGGTCGTTTGCGCTTGTGTTTCAGCGACTGTCTTTTGCCAATTTTTTTTACTTTACCACCTGTATCAAAATGATAGAGCAAGCATGGATGAACTCAAATCTGCCATTCAGAAGAAAGAAAAAGAAATCAAATATTTGGTAATGCCTTTCTTTCAGACTATTGAAATCTTACTAAAGCATCTGTTACATTCCAAATTTTATGAAAACTCCATTGGTTACAATTTGCAAATATCTGTTTTGATGCTGGCTTGTAATAGAGTTTCCATGAATCGGTCTTTGGGTCACTTGGTGGAATATAGATCAAGGTTTCCCGGTGGACGAATGCGGTTCCCAATCTATGTATCACAAGATTGTGATGATGAAGGTGTCTTAAAATTACTCCGCTCTTATGGTGACCAAATTACTATACTGAATCAACCAGATCACTCAGAAGACGGTTTTCGTGATGTTAACAAAAACCTGAAAGGTCTGTAGGCCTCTTGCATATATTAAACCACTATTGATATATTTTATACCACTTTAGCATCATGAGAACTTGTAAATTTCTTAATTTTATCTTTTAACCAAATGTAATCATTGCAATTTTCTTATCGGTTTGCGTTATATACCTGGTTAAAACTTTTTAGCCCGTTTTCTAGCCATTGCCTATCGGTTTATTTTGGCTGTTTCACAATTTCTTTCTGAAATTTTCAGGCTATTACAAAATATCACGACATTACAAATGGTCTCTCGGTCAGATGTTTGATAAACACAAATTTAACTTAACAATTATCGTTGAAGACGATCTCGATATTGCCCCTGATTTCTTTGACTATTTCTACTCTCTTGCACCTCTCTTGTTAGAGGATAAATCTTTGTTCTGTATTTCGGCTTGGAATGATAACGGAAAAGCATCCCTTATCGACATATCTCGCAATGATCTTCTTTACAGGTATGTTACTTTGACATTATTACTCTTTGACTGACAGCGGGTAAGGTATTTGGATAATAGTATTATGTCTCTAGCTTAATCTAATCCAATCACTCTATTACCATGTCTAGTACCTAATGCTTTTGATGGCCTTGATTAAGCAGACGTCTTCCTCTAGTTGACTTAGAATATCTGGATATTTTACCATTTACGTGCTTAGTTTATGAGTTCATAAAAATTATTTGTTGCAAATGAAGCCGTGCTGTGTGCGCCCGTAGGCATGGCTTGACCTCAGGCTGTATTTTTCCCACCGAACTTGGAGCAGCAGATAGCATATTGGATTCACATTACCATCAAATTAGAAACATTGCTTTTTGCAACTTACATTGCTGAATGGACTTTTTCCTCGAAACAAAAGAGAAAGTTCTTATAAAAGCAGAGCTAGCTTATGTGTCAGTACAGGTGATGAATTAATCGTGCACTTGTAATTTTATACTACAGTTGTCGTACACCTAAAAATTTCTCTCGATATAGCATCTCTTATCTACCGCATTTAATAGCAAAGCCACAAAGATCAGATCTACGGTTCGTTTACGTACAAGGGTCACGAGAGAGTCACGTCGTTACTAGATCTACCTTATTGATCTATGCAAATAGCTACTCCCCCAACATATGCTAATTATGGGTGAAGGCATGGGGGCTAACTGAAGACTATTGCATCCTAATAGCAATGCAATTTGAATCGGCGAATAGGTTATCGGTGCTGCAAAAGTGCTGAAAAGAATTTCCAAGCCGGCGTCTCTGAAAAGAGACAAATTTAGCATTGTTTGGTGTTCAATTTGTCACCCGATATAAGGGAGCTGTTTTATGTGCTGTATGTTCGATGAGGGTGCTCGACTTCAGATTTCTCCTAATGCACAAATACGACAATTATCGAAGCAATTTCTAAGAAGCGTGAATTGCAACGTTTTGTTTAAATGATTCTTACTGAAAGACTTGCTTTTTATGTATAATAAAGTCGGCGGCAGTTCAGGTGCAAAGCTTGCTTTTTAAGGGTTTTTTTCAATATCGAATTGAACCGTCTGCTTAAGCATCTATTCTTTATTTTTTTAATAGTGTACTACTTGCCAGAAAGTGCTCGTTTCTTTAGACGAGTAGATAGTCAATTTGGGTAAACCCTTGGTCCCTACCAGTGCTAACGAATCTGTTTTTCCCTATCATTTCATTTTGACACCGACACACATGCTGGGGTCTTTGGCCTTTTAATAGTAATGCTGTTTCTACAATCGAGGACCTTCCACCTTCACTGACCATTATTTAACCGATATTGTTTATCATTCCAATCACTGGGTGCGAACTGACAGACTGATAAGGATGCCTAGGAATACTATTAAATCAGACTGTTCCTTTTTGATTTTAAGTCGTTATTTTATCCTTTATTGGGGAAATCTTCACCCACGGCTTGGCAAGAAAATTCTGGTAGTCATTATAGGTTGTCTGAAAAGTCGTCAAGCTGATCTCAGGTTGAATAAATTTATTAACATAACACTGTGGGTTGTTTTTTTATTAGCTGCTCGTTTTTTTGACGTCATTCAGAGCTTGGGAGTTTGCTGAGCGCCTAACCTCAAAATTTAATTGAGATATTTTTTGATCGCGTTACCAAACTGATTTTTTTTCACAGTAGTCCTATCTCTAGTTTCTGCGTTCTCTCCCCTTAGCAGATACTTAACTTATCGTTCATTCAATTGGCTCTTCCAAAAATGAATGATGTTTGCTTAGGCTAATGACCGGTTCTAGATGGCATTGTTTTTTTCTATTTAAGCACTCTTACCTAAAGATATGAAGTGAAATACCTGGTTTCCATTTTGCCTGCATTTGGGGCAACGAAAACCGGAGGATTTAGAAGTTAGGTGCTTCATGTGTGTAGATGATTTTGGGGTCGGCCCTAGATCACGCCTATTTTGATCTTAAAACTGATTGATCGAAATATTGCGGCTGCGAACCAAAGTACAGTGGCCTTATACTTGTTGCCAAAGCATGACGATTATACGGCGTTGACGGCCCAGTCGTTGAACCTGTCGCATTCGTTGGCTCCATAATATCTGGGGTTTCCTATTGAATGGTCTGTTTCAATTGACTAGAAATTGAAATATTTGATAATAGATTTTATTTGTTAGTTTCTGCATGGTACACATTTATAGAGAAGGAAAGTCGTATCGATTTATCCGTTCCTATAGTGAGAAAATTGACTTATCTTGAGGGCTCTTATCATTGTAGTATATTGCTATTACAAAGTGGAATTTAGAAGGGAGCTCTGGAGTCGATCACGATTTATTGTATGGTTGGACCCAAAAATATGGATGTATGAGTGGAAAGTTGACCTCAGAGACAACTGCGAGAGGGCCAAGTGATTTGGTCTGTCTCGGATGTCACAATTGTTATCAGGAGTTATCAACCAAAACACTTGCACATCAGTGCCTCGACCATTAACCTGCCTTGTACTTCAAGTAATTCGATCATGTTCGATTTGATAGTTTTCCGATACATCTGTCCAAGGTGACTAGCAGAGTTCCCGATTTTTTATATTATGGTATTTTTAATTATCGGAACAATTTGAATGTATCGATCGCTACACAATGTATGACTCTGGCTTCTCTAGCAGATGTCAAGGACATTAATTAAATTAATACAGGAAGTGGAAAAAATATTTTCACGTCATCCTCGCATTCTCACGATCAAGATAATGTTAATACTTTCAGTAGCACTGAGGCCTAAATCGGAAGAGAGTTTTAATTCCCATTTTGAGGAGAGGGGGTTTACCTTAAAGACCTTCTGACTGAGAGCCAATATGAATATTCACCGAAGTCACTGGGTTTATACCGGTGCGTTTCAGACCCATATCGAATACATGGTTAAAGTGCAAATAAACTCTATTCCCCACCTGCACTATGGCAAAATTCGTGGTCTCGGAGTACAGTAGAAGGGCCAGATTTCGTCGATGAATGGTGGCCTTAGAGACACTGCTTGTGCTTGCTTGTTTCACTAAAGTCTCAGAAAAGGTTGGCGTCCACTGTACACACTGCTGTTTATCCCTGTGCGGTTAATATACTGTTGGTTTGCAGGCAAAGGCTAGTATGCAAACAGGTAGCAATTGCTTTAATAAGTGAATGTTATGAGCAGTCTTTAGCCTGCTTCCCATGTCTTTTATGACAATAACGTCATACCTCAAGATAGGATAGTATAGTCTATACCCGGGTGCACTTTTATAGGTCGGTTTACATATAGATCACTTGTTTGACTTTAGCTACTGGTTCCTTCATCTATCTGCAGTCTGCAAGCTCTTCCTTTGATACGGGTCTTTGGCTGAGCGACTTTATTGTAAGTTTATTTCTTCAACACATTGTAAGCTGCAATACAACCATTTCTCGGATATACGTTGTCAAATCATTTTTAGAGTGACCTTTACATAAATCCCTGTAATTGCTCGTGAGAAGGAACTGCCTAAGGCCTCATACCCTCATGTAATTGTTGTCTCAAAATGGAGTAGAAACTATTTTGGGAGGCTTATTTACATACTACCCTTATTTTAGCTTTATATAAAGCTTCCCTATATCTTTCTGCATAAATTCAGTTCAATCTATTTACTCTTCACTTGAACCGCTAGTGCTACTAATTAGTTATTGTTTGCAAGTAATAGACCGGTTTTTTTGCTTCACCTATAGGAGCGACTTTTTTCCTGGTCTCGGATGGATGTTGACTCGACGTCTGTGGGACGAGGAATTGCGCGCGACGTGGCCTCCAGCATTCTGGGACGAGTTCATGCGCAACAAAGCGGTTCGACGTGGTCGAGCTTGTATTCGACCCGAGATTTCCCGTTCCCATACTTTTGGACGTATTGGTGTATCCAATGGCCAGTTTTTTGACAATCACTTGCAATTCAACCACCTTAATGACCAACCGTTCGCTTTCAACTCCTCTGTTCTTCGAATTACTCTCAGGCCGCATGTCTATGATGCTGATTTCCTCAGTAAAGTCTATGACAAATCAGTGCTATTGACCAACTTAGATCACTTGGCGAATCCGAAATTTGCTGCTCCTCAAGTGGGCACTTCTTGCCGATTTGAGTATGAAACGAAGGAAGAATTTGTTTCCGCTGCGCGGTTCATGGGTGCAATGCATGATTTCAAGGAAGGAGTGCCACGAACTGCCTACTTGGGCGTGGTTTCTGTCTTCTATAATGGTAGACGCATTTATATTGCACCGAAAGGCTCCCGCGGTTGGACTGACAATGAGTATCCCAACTGGAAGTGATACAGTTATACTCCCAACTTCAGAAGTCTTTCAGTTTCACTTGAAATTTTATCTTATCCTCTGTCCCTATTTTCAACTATCGGCAGACCGTTGGCAGGCTAATACACTTGTGTATACATCTCTTCTGCCCTTTTAAATGGCTATTTACTGAACGCGGATCACTGTTTGAGGGTGCTTTGCTATCCTCATAATGCCTTGAGGTTCGGAATATATCTTAAATTTTTTGACAGGTTTATTAACTCATTTAGAATAAATTTGCCACTGAAATAATCCCTGTTGTAGTGCCTATCTATCAGCAATAAGGGAGCACCCAATACCAAGACATCATCTGCCTTACTACCTTTGGTTATTTTCTTCATCTACCCCAACACTGACTGGGAAAAATGGCGTATATAACCTTAATCAGATAGCTAGCCTGGCGAAATTCTCGGTCAGTTGAGACATACCTGTTTGGGCCACATCCTGGTTGACAAGTGTATTGTAGCTTATTCAAATCGGTTTTGAGGTACGATGCTCTTCAAGTCTTTGTTCTGTTTTTGTGCTATCGTGCGAAATTGTGTTTCGTTGCACAGTTGATCTAAACGTGTCAGGAATGGGTCTTTCGAATCTCATCTCAGAAGGGGAGATTTACCTTGAGACCTCGGATTGGGGACTCTTCATCTGCCAACCCTTGGTTGATCAGTGCCAACCAGTGCGAATGTCCATTCCAATCACTGAATGTGCGCCACTAGGATTCGAATTACTGGATAAGCTAAATGTAAAGTCACTGGCTCAACCCTGGTGCATGAAGATCGTGGTTAGTTTATTGGTTATAATGGACAAAATTCCGTAGCCTCACTGGCTTTTCTGGTGACTTTTGAAAGCTGATAGTGGCTCTGGAATATTACTGGTTAGCCTTGTATTATGTAAGCCTTTTCTTAAAAGCTTTGCACAGCATGTTTGGCGATCGCGGGATGCAATTTACGAACATTGTGTGCAGTGCTTGCTTTAACTTCAATGGATAATTTCAAAATATTTGTTCAATTTTGTTTTTTGGTCGTAGATCGGTAGTAATCATTATGGCTTCATCAAGTTTAGTCTTAAAACTGAATTATAGTGGTATAAAGACCAGCAATAAATAGACCAGGCATCTCACTTTGTGTTAACTGCTTACGTGAATGAGATCAGCCAGTTCTCACCTTAAACCAATGCTAGGGAAAGGGTAGACACTCAGATAATCGACCAATCCAAAGCCGATTGAAGGCGTTTTTTATTTCATGGTTCACCGTAAGATGTGCGATATAATCGGAAATCGCTGTTCTCACTCCTTGGTTGTCGAGGCGGGTGTCATACTGACCGAGGTCATGACGTTCTGAATTTGGATGAATCTCGATTGTCGGATATTAGTCTCGTTAGCTGACTTCCGAGCAGAAAAATCAGTCATTGGGACACTGAACTTCGCATCCTGTGCATCTTTTCGGTCATCTCTAGACAGGAGGTAGCTCCCTCGATAACTGCCCTACCTTCTAATTCCTCGCTTTCCCTTCTCTTGTTCAGCGCCAAGAACGAATACGGAGTCCACTGCGATTTCATGTAAATCGGTGGCCAATTAGCTTCTCTTCCAACAATCTTGAAAAGCTATTAACTTTTGCTCGGATTTTCCCATTTTTTTCTTTCACGAGGCACCCAACTTACTGAGCTTTTCTTGGTCTTGTCTTTTAGTCATCGAATATCATCATAATGTATAGGGTAAATCCATAATGTTTCTGAGCTTATTTACACCTATTCCGATGGATGTTATGTTATGGAGACCCATAAATACCTTATGTTTATCGCAAACGCAAATGCTGACCTCTAGGACACTTCGGCCAGTTGTAAGGGCTTTGTTTATTCCTATTTGATGTCCACTAGGTCTTGTCTTATAGCTTGTAAGCCCCGATGGTCTTCCACTCATTGTGTTGCACTCGTTTTTGAACGATTCAACTGTTTTGACTGATGGAACTTGCTCAGAGTGGAGATGAGGCGTTAAAACTTAGAGTCTAGGTGCAGTTCTTTCACATCTAGCCCTGGTCAGCGTTTCTCCCCCAGAATTTGGTTCCTTCGGTGAACTTTAAGGGAAGTGACAGAGGCTCCATTTTCCAATGCCGACTTAAACATCTTGTTCCCATCCAGCATCTTCTTTCATTTGGCTCCCTTGAGGCAGAATAAGCTATCAGGACTGGTTTAGCCTGTTTCCATTCACAGAAATGAAACCATAGTGAGAAATCAGCTTAAATGCATAATTTTAAGAATTCGTTTGAGCTAGATAACACGCCTAAATCCGGTTCGAAAAAGCAAATGTCTTAGTTCAAGCCTCAAGCGCTTGCTTGGTGGTGAGAAGCTTCACTTCAAATAGAATACGAACTTAGAAATATTGACAAACAGTTGGCATGAAATAAAAGAGGCGAAAAGATCCAATTTATCGAAATTTCATTTTTCCTTAAGCTCCTCTCTTCCTTTCTGATTTTACATTCTTTTGTTTAGCGTTTTTTATCTAACAGGGGGGGGGGGTTCTGTAGGCCTTGAAGGAACCCTCCACCCGGCTTTCGAAAGAAATCGGTTTTAAAAATAGTTCCCTACGATGATCACTTCCCCAATGTCGGTTCGTCTTCTTCATTTTAGAAAAGAACTTTGCATGGTCTAGGGCTTGAGTGATCGCATCTCTCCGGTGTGGGTTTTGAGTTCCTTTCAGGGGAAACGATGCCGCTCAGCTGGCATCTGTCTGAGCACGATGAATAATCAGGTTTCTGGTTGCTTCTGCTTGCTTCTGCAAGCAGCTATACATTATCTATAACTCCGCTTTTAAAACAAGTTTGCTACTTATGACCCACATAGTCACACATTTGACTCCATGTACACATCCACCTGGACAATGCGAATGCAAATTTTGCCTTCGTGAGTCACCTTATCGCCATTCCATCCTTGCCGTGGACCTGCAACAATGCCAAATGTATACCATCCACTCTAAATCACTTCACAACATGTTCGGCCATCGATTTGAGGACTTGGCAGACAGAGTCAAGTAGCTTAAAGAATTAATTTGCCTTTCCACCAATGATTTATTGGCTAAAGAGATTTGCAACCTATGGTCTTGGGGTAAAACCTCTGGTGGGTTAGTAGCATTTCAGCCATTAATTAATGGCTAACATTTAAGGAAATAAGTTGTGTAACCATGGAGGTTTTCACTATCAAAGTAGTCCCCTAGAGTGTGATAGTGAATTAAAGCTGGAATCGCATTTCGGATTCAAATTCAATATGGATTGGTTCTGCTAAACAAATTTAACACTTTGGCCTTAATCATATGAACTATATTTATGATCGAACGGAAAAATTATGTATCTGTGTTTTGCAGGACTTATTTCTCGTTTTGTCCAACTGAGTCTCAGGCGATAAGTCATAGAATGGAGGAGGATGCTTGTGAAGCCGCCTCGCTCGACATGATAATGCCAGCTCCACATCGGAAAAATGGCACCCACCTTTATCGACAACCTACTGCAAGCTCGCGAAACTCGAGGGTATCACGCTAAGTGGTCTCAAAAAATAAAGTCCATACAATATCTCATGCGTAGTTTCAAAACTGTGCGCAACCACTATGGTTCGAAGGTCCATAGCTAATTGGAATGCCCTTCACATGAATTCACAAAGTGAGTACTGCGCTTAAAATTGTGTTTAGACACTGCTTTTGTTTATACCATACTGGAGAAAACTTTTTTTTAATTTAGGAAGGAATTACAAAATAATCATGAATGAAGCATTCAAAATTGACGAGATAGGATTTCACATGAGGTGGGTTGAATTATTGGACTGGTGTGTTTGGAATTGGTGTGCGCGTTTAGTTTATTTCAAAAAACACCATAATCCATAGATTCAACAGCACCTGAAAAACCATTCGAACAGTCTAGACAGCACTTTTTGTTTGGATCGAAGATTTCTTGTGGAAGAGGAGGATTTAGCCATTAAACTACATGTGTGCAAGGCTGATTTTCATCTCATATTGACAAATTACTTCAGGTATTCAAAAGATTGCGTCTCACAGCAGCGTGTAATTCCTCTCGCCTAGACGCACTTCAGTTGCATTACCTCTACTTGGCAGTCATGAAATGTCTCCAAGTATTTGTTGAGTCGCATTGATTTGTTTCGAGTGGAAGTAATTGTTCATGTCGGTGCTTTGCCATTTCAATTGGAGCAAAAAATTAACATAAATTTTAAATTACATATGGTGTTTTGTTTAATTCAGGAGCGTGCGATTTAAACTCTGTGATTCTAAGAGAATTGGAGCAAAAGATTATTTTCGACGAGAACGGTTCATTGATGAAATCGGATGATGATCCTCTGTCGGATGAACCAACCAAAGAGTGGAGTGTTATAGCACATGTTGGTCGATGTTGAAAATCGAGGGATTTTTATCTGCACTATTGGTTCATTGAAACAATAAGCCTGATCACAAAAATAGCAGACCTGATCAATATTATCTTCGAATCAAATAAATGAATTTCTTTAAATCAAACTTCCACATTCAGTCTAGTCTACACTAACATCAATGCAGCTTTATTTCGGCAATCACCGAAGAAAAGAAGAAAGACTTGCTTCTCTCCTGTAAGACCTTTCCCAGGAATTGCAAATCATAATGGAGGTAACAATGACTTAAATGCACACCTGCCCGTGCACGTTGTTATCAAAACTGCCTCATGTTCCCTCGATAGGATCCCGAAATTGATTTGAAGACAGCCTTTCTTTACCGAAAGATCACCTGTCTTCGCCTTCCGAATTTTAGACTTAAACTGGAGCGTCAACAGGAACATAGCTTACTTGTCCTTAATGTTGTATTCTGCTTGCGGGTTTGCTCACATCATGCGGTTTTTATTACGTATGAAAGCAACAGTGATTAGAAATGCCAAAATAAGGAGTCTGCGTTTCACTAAATATTAGGGAGACAAGCAAATCAACTTCGATCTACCAACTCGGATTCATTATTCTTGATTTATTTTATTTTTTTATTTTCTCCCCATCCATCAGGGCAAGTCCCAAGGACTTATTGGGGGTAAAACAGAAGTACAAATAGCTTTTACAACAAGTAGCGCACAACAGTTAACACAGAACAAAGTAAAAACATTTGTTGACGTCTTCGGCTGTCTGGTCTCTTCTCTGGCGTGGCTTCGTCATACAGGTAGCAGTTCAGCTTCGTCGTGGCATCTCGTCCGTCTTCGTCCGTCTTCATACCTCCTCCAGAAATCTTTCCACATTCTGGTGGAGATTCCATTCATAGCTACTTGCACGTGCATTCCATACTCCAGTTTGAGACCACGAATCCGGTTATTTACGTTGTGCCTCCTTAACCAAGCTGTAAGAAGTTGTACTTTGCTTGCATAATCTAATTATATACGTCCGAAGGGTGATTAGTCCTAACCGGCCGCCCCTCTCATTAGCCCCCAGAGTTCTCCAAAGGGGTTACCGGTGGTCACCAGGAGGAGGTTGAGAGTAGGATTGACCACCATTATTCTTGATAACTTTTCAGTTTCAGTGTTGTGAACGTGGACAATAGCTAGCAATTTACAAATATAATACGCTTCTTTTTCAGCCAGTGTCAATGTGAACATGTCAACTGATTGATTGGAAAAGAAACGGCAGTGTCTAGGCCGCCTTCAAGGAGTTTGAGCAATTTGAATGACTTCATGCTTTCCCTCCTAGCCCCCATTTAAACTTTATGTCAATCAGCGTTCCAAGGTCTTCAACAAGGAGAAAATCGTCACCTTTGCCGTCATCTGTAAACTTAGAAGTAGCCGGGCTGGGGGTTGGGGTTATCTTAGGGGATCTTGCTTGATTCAATATCCTTACCGACTTAATATATCCCATTCAGGCACCAAAGGAACCGATTCGAGATAAGAGGGAACAAATTAGCCTGTCACGAATGCAAAGACACAGAAATATGTGTAAATGGAGTGACTAAAAATGAATGAAAGTTGGAACATCTCATAATGGAGAATGAAGAGTAGAGAATGATCTATTCCCGAGAACAGCTGATTACCTCTCCACTTTCTACCAGAAGGGGCCTTGCAACACCAGCAGTTCTATGATTCCAATAAGTATTCATCTCGTTCCCATCTAGCTCACCACGCATAGTCTTCCTCTCTAGCATGATTTTTTCCGAAACCTACTTACATCAGAGCTACTGGCTGTGCTAGTTTTAGCTTCTTTCTCTAATTCGGAACCCTTCAGTATACTTCTCCTTTGTAGACCAGATAATGAGGCAATATTCGAGTTTCTTCATACGGCTTCATGAGTGTATTGTCATGAGCTTTAAAGTTGAGAACTGTGATGAATAACAGATTCATACCCCTGATCCCAGTCTTGGGCAAATATGCCATTAGTTGTGTTCGCTAAAAGGGGAACCATGGAAAAATAAAGGCGAATCCGAGGAAGGAGAACCTGATGAATTTCCTAGAGACTTCAACAAAGTACTAGGGGAGCATGGTGAAATGCGAAATCGAACCAACCTCTTTTTATTTTTTTCACTTTTACTTGATCTTCTTTACTCGATAATGATTTTCATACAATCGCTCACTCGGAATGAGTCTTTGACCTTCCGATTATTATATTTTACATCGAGGAGTCTATTCTAGAATGGATCTCAAAATTTCGCTTCTATCCTGTATCGATTTTTCAGATGGATCTTGGCTAATGAAAGTCATTTTTCAGACAAGTGGCTTCACAATAATTTTCTTTCATTAGTTCATTGGTAACTTTAGGATAAGCATAGGATTTTCCAGCACCAGGCCCTTGTTTGTCGATTTCAATAAAATTTACCATCTAACAGTAGAAGTAAATGACGAAATGATCCTATTGATGAAGGAATTTGGATGCTATGTTTTGGGGTTCAAACGAGTTTCCAAATTTCAAAACGTCACCCTTGAAAAGGACCAGTTGCTCAATATCCAAGGAAGACAGCTTGGAGAACGACGTCCTTCTTACTTAGTGGTTATTCAGGGTTCTTAAAACCCTTTCTTCCCCTATAACTTATAACTAACTAGCTTTCATGTTCCGATAATCCGTCTATGGTGAACTTCTGAGAATGGTTATGATTGCTGCGGCATTCACATACTTCGTAAATCATAAAACATGCACAAGCACATTCAGGTGTAGCTGTTAGCCTTAAAATAGCTTTTTTGCGAACCAAAAAGTGCCTTAGTTTATGTGCAAAGATATTATCCTTATGAAGCACTTTAGTTCGACTTGTTTTCAAGCACAGTCGAAAATCCTTTACTTGATAATAACTTAGAAGGGAATAAATATGAAATTGACCTTGACAAAATACAATGCAGCGGTTGCGTATAGTTCGGTTTATCAGAAGAAACGCGTTTGAAAAGCATACATTCAGGGACCAGTCACAGCGGTCACGCATCAAGTCCGCAAATAGAGCCCTAATCGAACAGCCCCAATGCAGCTTCCCTACTCCCCACTAATGGGCACTGGAAAATCATTTCCTTCAATAAATCGTGAGCATTAATAATATCATTGAATAAGATGTAACACGATTATCGGTATTTGTAATGTACATCCCAACCGAATTCTAGCACCTAGGCTGATAACAGAGGGCACACTAAGTGAGGTGCTTCTCGAAGTCAGAAGCGGAAACTTCTGGATTTGTACTGCAACCTTCATGACAGGCCAAATTATTTTCGAAAAGGTAGAAATGGGCTCGTTGAACGAATTGAAACTAATGAAATAGCCAATTGGTAGCTTAAACTACAGCAGAACCTTTTTATTCAGATCGAGATGAATGTGTGATAGAGTTTAGTTGATCTCACTGTACACTGTGTTTAAATTTCTGCAAATATAGGCTAAAAGGTGGAATGAACTGGTGTTTACATATTGTTCCAGACCGTTGTCGGAATGATTGTTAGTGCGACCTGTACGCTTAGGGCAGGCATAATGTCTAAAAGTTAATTACGCATTTTACTCTCATATGTACTAGCCTATTTGTACCATGTGCTCAAGAATTCTTTGAAAAATCAAAATTACGGTATCAGTTATCACAGAAGCTGATTAGGGATTAAATATGAGGTATGGAAGTTAAACAACGGGATCTGCTAACCAGGCAGTATGTAACTAATCTAACTCTAGTCTTTCTTGGTGCTCTGGGTCGGCATCAGGTTTGATGATGTCTTTTAGATAAGCAGTAGAAAGGGACATTCTCGTTGTGACGGTACACCGGATCGGTGATTTGCTACCGATTAGGAAGTATTGAGGGTGAGCACCGAACTATACGCTATCATTCAAATGATTGAACACCCTAGAGGCCTTCTGCAGACCACGTTGTTGAGTGGTTTAGTCCCACTCGCCATAACCCCACCAGCCGCAACTCTCTCTCAAGTGCATGTTTTACCATTCAGCACACGCATATTTAGTGCAGCTCAAGACACAGAGTTAATGAGTACATGGTTTCTTTGTCGTCTTCCTCTGCCCGCTCGTTTGGGATATTAAAGGTAAACCAGATGAAGACGGTCTCATCTTTTTCACCATAATCGGTTTAGGTGGCTTTGCCAGGACCTTCCACCTTAATTGCGAGGGAATTTCCTTTCCGTGAGTCACCCTTCTGATAATTACAACTTTTCTCTGTACTTTGAGAGGCTTGGTATCTGCTACTTCTTAAGTCGACTTTTTCGAGTTTAATTGATTCAAGTTACTTAACATTGGCGTTCTTACTTACCCACACCTGAAGAAAAGGATTGCTTCTCACTAATCTGCACTATCCGCTTCCGAAACATTCTGTTTGATCTAATGAAGCTAGTAGAATTTTGCTACCAAGATCTAGAAGTGTCCCATTGATTGGTTTTCATAAATAATAAAGCGTTTTGCAAAATCTCAGTTTCCTAGGAATGTAAGGTATTTAGCTCGAAGTCCCAAGAAATACACAATCCAACAGCTAATCATACATAACAGTTAACACATATGACAATATAAGAGTTAAATTGACGTCTTCAATTCCATAGTTCTTCCTCGGCGCAGAGGTTACAGTTCATTCTTCAGTTGCACTTTGTTGCGACATCTCGTCCGTTCTTGTCGATGGGCCTTTGTTGTCTTGGTCTGTTTGTCCTTATACAGGTCTTTTTGAATAGCCGACAATTTATGCTTCGCATGGCAGTGCTTTATGATCCCTTTGCTACTGGGTAAGCGTTTTCCGCAGACGGACTAGGGACAGCTGGGCAGTTTATCCCACTGAATATTCTTTTCTACGTGGTCGGTTTTCATGGCCTTCATTCTACCTTTTTTTCTCCATCGTGTTTAGTTCTTTTGCTTTCTTTACTACATCGTTTGGTCCTTTCCTCTTTTCTATTAGCTTTCTACTTTCTGCGATTGCAACCAAAGGGTGACATTCTATAATATATCCCTTTAGCCACCCTTGAGTCATGTATCTTTTAAGGCACTTTAGCCTACGGTCCAGTATCTCTTCAGTTTTGTGTCCTTCCCCATGATCATGTCCGACGTGTCTTTGCACCTCCTTCGTTGTGGCGAAGCATCTGTGGCAGTTCTCGTCGGTACAGACAATATCACGTTGCCTTTCTCCTATCAATTTAGGTGTATAATTATCATCTCGACCTTTAAGGCCTTCCTTTGGATCAAGTGGCCATGATTCGGAGTTCTCTTGCCATATCTCTTTCGCATGTTTAATTAATTGAAGCATCCAATTCCTTGTATGTGAGGCTTTCGTAATTTACCCGTTTCCAAAGTTACTCTCAGATACAGGGAGAGTATCAGGCTGCCTATGTCCATTTTCAAACTGTTCCATAGGTTCAACCTCTTTGCCTGTATAAGACTTGCTAAATTACGCATGGACAGCTCCTTTCGAACTTACTCGACAGCTTTGGCTTTTCGCGAGTACAGTCCAAGGATCATACGTCGACCCGCATTCTGAAGTGTTTGTAGTTGATTGCAGACGATCCATTAGTGACTGCAGGATCGACAGAAGAGCCTACTAGAGTCGCTTTTAATGTATTGTTTAGACTTATTGAGTGCAGGAGTGGTCGTAGTCGTGTTACTTGCCTTTTGCTCTGACCAGGTTTGCTTTTATTGCTCCGTCTGGCTCACCGGTGTCTTGGATTATAGAGCCATGGTATTCGAAGTTTGATTCCCGTCAGAATGACACATCCGCTGCTTGAGGGGCGTTTGATCCCCACCGCCACCTACTTGAAGCCAAAGGGTTTTGTCCGCTGCAATTTGCATTCCGTTGTTATGTAACGTTATCGCCAGATGCTCTATTGACCTGACGGCTGTCACGTTATTTGGCGCACCGAGACTTAGATTACCTGTATATTCCATATGATTTAATAGCCATCTTTTGCCCGAGTGATTAATCATCTGAACCACACTGTTGTCAAGAGCAGCCCAGATCGATCATTCGGTTGATTATTGCGACTTTAGGCACTATTTTCTGCTTCTGGTCCACGGCTTTCTGTATTTGTTTTATTTTATTTTATTTGATCCCTACCCATTAGGGCAAGTCTAAAGGGCTCACTGGGGATACAACAATGACTTACAGGGGTACTAGGGGGTACCAATACCTTTTACGACAAATAGCACACAACAGTTAACAGTAGTTTCTCTGACAGTTTTGTCTTATAAGTAGCAGTTTCATTTCAGCGCCACTTCGAAACTGTTAAGAGCGAACGATCTTCAAGCTTTTTCCAAAGGTCTTTTCAACCTTCTGGCCGAGATTCCATTAAATGCTACATGCACGCGCTTTCCACAGTCCAGTTTGAGACCATCACTCCAAGTACTTACGCTATACCTTGTTTACCAGACTGTATGATGTTGTACCTCTGCTGGCATAATCTAATTTTATACATCTGATGGGTGATTAGTCCTATCCGACCGCCCCTCTCATTAGCTCCCAGAGTTGTCCCTGGAGTTGCCCGGTGGTCACCACGAGGAGGTAGAGAGTAGAATTGACCACAATAAGGCGGCAATAACAAAATCATCACCTTAAATTCGTGGAAGACCAACTTCCGAGTAGACCTTTTTGTGCAAACACTGGCTACCGCAGCACTTTTAAAAGGTAGCCTCTAAATTATAAGCATTTACAAATGGTAGCTGTGGTTACTCGTGAAGGTATAGGATTATCTACCCAAGGAACTCGTTTCTGTCACTGTCAGTTCGTTTTTCAACGGACTGATAGAGGATTCCTTAGTGGGCCCCCAGACTACCAACGAAGCTAAATGAATTCAAAGCATGCCTATACTTCGGCTTAAAATGGACATTGTGGTAGAGATTTATGGAGAACCGGTGAGCTTGCTGGCTTGAAAGCTCAAGTCGACAAACATATGCATAGGCTATATTAAAGGGAAGTGGCTTCCATCTCTTAATCTGCATGAATGGAACTTGCTCTTGAGCCTCTCATTCGTCTATGCCTCTGCTCACCAATTTTTATCTGCGTGGTGGCTTTTTTCATTCACTTCATGTAGTAGGATCAATTGGCTTGTTATAGTCCAATTTCGATTGAAGCGGATAGTTAATTTATCGTGAACTGATGCATTTAAGCTTTTACACCGACCTGGACCAATTAGTCGACAAACCGTTGAGCATGCTCGGACTATTCATTCGTGGAGGTTAACAGTTCATGCCCTTTGCTGCTGGATATCGCTTAGGCTCAGTGCATCTACGTTGTCTACGCTAATACCTTTCTCCCCTGCCTGAGTCACTCTGACCTGTGTCCCAACACTAGTTTAAGTATTGGCCTCCGATGCGCATGAAGAAGCCTTGTCAATTAATGCCGCTGATTCCACCTAGAAAACATAGTCATGCTTCCACAGCTCTTCCACATGCCCAAGATCGTTAGGCAGACCAATGCATAGTAATCATTTCCGACAATACGATTTAAACGAATTTAGCTTGATTTGAAAGTTCTCTCTTTTGATTTTGCCCGCCACCGAAATACCTTGGTACATAGATGAAGCCAATGCCACCTTATCGACTTCTCATTCCGAACACTGCGTATTTATTTATAACACATTTTTATTTTGCTATTGCATGTACCATGTCGATTTATCGTACCAACTTCTACACTCAGACCATTCATCATGCGCATGTTGATAATCATTCTACACCAATTCTCAGTTCGCTTTGCCCTAATGAGTCGTCACAGAACAGCAGCCTTCGCATCCGTCAAATTGTTAACCTGCCTTTGAGCCGTTCTCCCTCAATTTTACAGTAACTAAGCTAGCCATCATCTCGAAGTTAAGTGAAACGAGAATCCGCTACATGCAAAAAGCGGTTGAAAGGAGACAGTGATTTAGAAAAATTAAATCACTCTGAATTTGTTCTTTCTTATTCAGTCTCCTCTAATTTTGCTGCCTATTCGAAGTTGCACTCTATCCTTTTGGCCGAAGGAATGGATGAATATTGCCCTCCTATTAACCGGTCAATTTCTACCGCAGTTCCCAAGCGGCACTTGTGCAAATATGAAACAGGTGAAGTTGATTTTGTTTTCAAAATGCTACGCGCACGGCCTAACGCGGGGCCGCTGCAAATCTTGTCAGTTCACAACATCGTTGGAACCTTACAAAGACGTTCTCATTCTGTAAATAATGTGTTGATTGGCTAATTTCTTCGGTGAACACCCACAGACTTGGCTTCACAACGATGGTAGTCCACATACATGAGGATACTGACAACTGAAGCAGCCTTACTAAACCAGATTTTTAATACCTCAGACAAAGAAGAAACAATTTTCTTTGATGGGGTCTAAAAGATAACTGAGCAGTTCCTGAGGTGGAGTATTTAGCACAGCAGGCTTTGATTTTGAAATGTGTGAATTCGAATGCGTAAGTTTCTTTTGAGGATCCAGAGTCTGCAATTTATCCAGCTTCAACTCACCACTTGATTACCACAACTTTCAATTGTCCACTAGTATTTGTAAGCATTCATTACAGCATTTAGCTCACAATGAAAGTGCATATGCAAACTAGTAGTATACGACTAGTCCTGAGAATCTATCTAGAGATGTTAGAGATAGCAGAAAGACTAATACCCTCACATTGGATCTTATCAAATTACAGCCAGATGCTACTTTTCTAACCGAAGGGACAAATGACCACTTTGAAAGTGGCACCCTTGAACCTTGCAATGAGCCATTAAGTCATTCGCTCTTATCGTGACTAGAAATTAAAACTTGCAACGATCTAAAAAAAGGGATTGTCAACTCTTTCCCGTCAAATATCCGCCCATCCTTTGCCATTTACTCACAAAGTTGGATTTATCACTTTCAATGCCATAATGTTTTCCTAGTTGTGTTATTTTATCTCCAAGGTTACTGAGAGGAGTATGCGCAGCTTTCAGTGTCTTGAATTGTTGAAGTCTGAAGTATAATTTCCGATTTCGACATTCTTTGGACTAATTGCAGTTTGTTTCGGTGCGAATCCGAATATCTCTACCTCCTTCCTCTTAGCATTTCTTCAAGATTGTTTGCAGTCCGAAGTAGGACAATATTAGAAGGAGCACAATTTCGAGTGGGAGCTACACTAGATCCCAAACATCCAAAAGCTTTGAGTCACACTCGGGAACTGTCCTGGCAATCATTTTAACAGAATTTGAAACATCGAAAGGTGGGAGAAACCTCAGTAACCACGCATTAATAGTGATGATGATGATTTTTGCTTTGTGGCCGTCAGCAGACTTTGAGCAACATATTCGTTAACGCTCTGAGTGCTATTTATCACCTCTCCTTTATAAAAAGATACGCAACTAATTAAAAATGTGCGTTCATTCTTACGTCAGAATTTGAGACTAGAGCTCTCGACGACATCTTATTAAATGAAAAAGAATCTTAACAAACATCGTGGTATGCGTAGAAGCTAGTCTACGAGCCGACAGATCCAGATGAATGTCTCAATGGCTGTTATACTCTAGCCTTCAAAAACTATCTCTATTCGTTTATAAAAATGGGCCAGAAAACAAAGCAAAAAACACTGACATTTAAGTGGTGAAAATGAAAAATGCTGAATGTTGAGATTAAAGCTGTAAAGCCTATCTCTAAATTCAAATAAGAGTCGTTAAAAGCACATTCGAAATACGGTGGATAATCGCCATTGGATGAGTTTACGATTGTCAAAAAACTGTTTGACATGTGGGAACGTTATCGGTTCGTGACTTTGAAGTCATCCGATTGGTTGAGACTGCTTCAATAGCTCTAGCCCTTGAATTAGGAGACCACTTCGAGAGTCTAAACAAGGTAGGCATTCCTGTTAATTCAGTCCTCTCGTCTGACCTCATAAAATTACTCTAGAACTCGTCCCAACAGTCCCCTTTGCTATGAAAGGTCCCTCATTCTAGTTTAACCATCAGGGATACACTGAAGAATATAAAATGGTCATTCGGAACCACTTAATAAGGAAAACAACGAAATGACATCACAAGACAGTGAAAAAGCTCGTCTGGCTAACCATAGTTGTTCTAGACGTCCGTAGCAATTTGTTCTAATTAGCACTTAATATCTCGCGGATAAAATCGCTTTTTGTGGAAATTTCCGTAGCTGCAACGTTAAGTTATATTTCAATCTTCTATTAACTACATATGTGAGTTCTGTGATTCAAAAAATTTGTTGGTGGATGAGTAGGTCCTAGAATTCCCTACGGCGTACTAATGTAAACTGGCTAGCTTTGAGTTGGCTTATGCCAGAAAGTGTGCGTAGCAATCCCGTTGTGACACTCTTCTAAGTGCTCTTATATTTCGGCATAATCTCTATAAAACATAAACAGTGAGAAAGAAGATTTAATTTTGTACAAAATTGGAACTAAACAGACGGAACGTTACTGTATGGACCAAGTTACTGGCTAAAACGTAAGTAGGCTTGCTCTGATACATATAAACTTGTATCTGTTAGTTCGGTATTTGAATATGAGGGGCACTAATGTCATGGAAGTTATTTAAAGTATATGAAACTATTATATTTCCCAAAAATCAGACCTGACCAGGGGTTTTGGTGAATTGAGTGAAATTAAGAGCACTTCGAATAAAACAAACCGAAAGCTTTCATTCGCATCATATCGCAATGTCAGCAGAAAACTTGTGACATTTCACAGCTGATTATTAAAGTAAATCTCAAAATCTACTCTGATACGGAAATATCGGAGGCCCATCCTCGATCAACTCAAATTGCAATCATAGGATAATGATTGCTCGTCGGTTACATTTAGGACCCATGTTGACGATCCGCTACTACCTGAAAAAGATGATATTATTTTGTCAGGGCATAATTTTATCATACGGGCCAATCAATAAATTATAACTATACAAGTAGTAGACTATCAATTTTCAAAGTTCAGAAATCCACTTGAATAATTTTAATATGATTAATACAAATTGTAACAAAAAATATTTTCAAGTAGGGATGGCTGCACAAAAACTTAACCCAAATGCTACCTATGGACCTTGAACGTCAAGGTCTCTTCAATGTGCGCCGAAACGAAATGACCTGTGCGGGTACTGTTTTATTTTTTCCAGGGGAACCTTAGTTTGTACATATAATGTCACGTGTCTCCATAAGTAAGAAAAAGCTTTACATGGAGCTTCAAAACATGGAAACTTTTTCCTATCCTAAGCAAAACTTAGAACAGTATCCAACATCTGCTCACGTAGCAAGTAAATTTTACCATATTTACTAATGACAGCAGGTGATATATTATTTGACATGCAGACGCGGCACGATGCAATCGAAGGGAAAGTTGTGGGTGATCTTGGTTGTGGAACAGGCATTTTGTCCTTCGGAGCCTATCTGCTCGGTGCTAGGTTTGCACTTTTCCTCAGCTCACTGAGCCTTTTTAGTTTTGTGGTTGGTTTCGATATCGATCAGGACGCTCTTTCAGATTTTCAATCAAATCTCAAAGGAAATTTTTCTTCCGAATCTGCCTCATACTTTAACCTTGTCCTCCTCGATGTTACCAAACTATCTCCGCCCAAAATCAAACTCTTCGATACAATAATAATGAATCCTCCTTTCGGAACTACATTTGAAAGTAAAGGCAAGTAGGCCTTAAGGTGTTTTTACTCTTCTACCTAGGAATCGATGCAGAATTCCTAAAAGTTGGTCTCAGTATTAGCAAGGAGCATGTTTACTCTCTGCATAAGACCACAACCCGAAAGGTATTCTTAAACTTCCTCGTGATTCGCTCTAGCATATAGTTAAAATGGTTAACAATCTCGGCGCTAAGTGCGAAGTAGTCGCAGAACTTTGCTTTGACATTCCAAAGATGTACAAGAAACACAGACAGGCCTCCAAAGATATCGCCGTAGATTTTGTCCACTCTTGGTTTGATCAACCCTTATAGAAAGCTCCCGAATGTACTGTTGTGTGTCTCAATCATCTCAGCCTTTATCACGAAAAAAAAAATTTACTCGTAATACTACCAGCTCCTTTTCCAATCTTATGGTCTGTAGCCTTCCGTGAACTTCGATGGCCTTTCAGGTTTGGCCGAAGCAAATCATGTCTTGGAAATGGGGTAGTACCCAGAGTTGTGAAGTATCAGAATTTTTTGAGGGGAGCTCCCAAGCTTATGTAGAACAATTAACTCTGAGTTCCCGCAAGTGTCTTATGGCCATTTTTCTATCGGTCGAATCAGTAGAGGAAATATTTTAATTTCGGTTGCAAAATTACAAACGTTAGACATGACGCCAAGTGAATCGGGGAAGAGTATCCGGTAAGGCATTATTAGGTCCGGGAACGGGTCGGATTTTGGGTCGCTTCACAAGAAGGGAATCACTGAATATTGCCCTGTCTCTCTGTCTCTCTATTTCGGGTCTGCCAGGCAAGGTGAACTTAGCTCTAATTTCACCATCAACCACTTCGCTCCGCGTACAGTCTAGAAGGGGGTCCACGGGGTAGATCTTACGACCGAATCGACCAGTTTTCTTCTGATAGAGACCAGAGCGCTGCTTGATTCCATGCCAGTACTTTTCACCAAACTTGCGATAGACCTGTTTGTTATGCGTTTCGTTGGAGACTTGACCAACGACAACTACACATGTTGGAAGAAGACGGATTTCTCGCTTCAGGGAGTCGTGTTGCAGAACACAGGTGAAGCAGTCATCTACGGGCTCGGCGGACAGCGCATCTGCAAGTTGGGCATTGAGACCCACCAAGTCGTGGACAGCTGTTCCCCTTCGCACGATTGTGGCGCTGGATCCCGCTGCTCGACACATTTCAGCGCCTTGACCAGGGTGTAATTCAAGAAGGCAGACTTTAGTCCCGACAGGAAGGGCTCCTACTGGATAGGCATCGCCCAAGGCCGGCAGAACTGAAAGTTTAATGAACTGCTTAATGTGAATAATGGGAGCGCTTCCTTGAGGAAGAAAGAGTGGACGGACCAGGGATACTGGGAACCTCCCAGTGCGAGCGGATGATGTCGCCCTCTTTCATATTAGTGGTAGCAATAATCCACCTTTTGACCTCCCCGGAAGCCGTTAGAGCAAGATATGGGTCTCGCCACCAGTTCTTGGTTATCTACAAGGGTTGCCAGAGTAAGGGTTAACATTATGGTCTGGACTCCTCCAGTCCTAAACCGTCCACTAAACAAATCCGAAATTCGCGTCTAGATTGCTCTCTCATCTCGATCATAATCAACCGGAGAATTGAAAACTTCCATAGTTCGAACTTTTCTAGGCCATAAACTTAGTATCGTGGTCAACAAAATAACCACCTCAATGCGGCGGTTGTCACGGCTGAGGCAACAATTTATCTCAGAGGTGTATAATGGTAAGAGCTCATCCGAGCTAGAGGGGGATCTGCTCGCAGGCGGGAAGAGAGGCGGTCACTTGAAGAAAAGATTTTATGGGGCAGCTGTGGAGGATCTGCTCGGTAAGTCAAAAGAGAAGGTCATCGAACGAAGTTTTGTATTCTAATGGCCCTCTCTCTCTCTGTATATATATATATATATATGTATCAGCCCATTAATATCACCATATATTATGCATACATCTTAATAGCTACATCACTTGATCAGTAATGGAGGGCTACCATTACTGATACCAATCAAAAGACTATTACACGCTGAAGCATTCAATGACCAAATGATTTTAGAAGAATCGATGAACCTACCTTGAGAATGATTTCTTCATGGACCTGCTTGGTTTGCATTTGCCGCGAATAAACATAATCGACAAGAAAATAGGGCATATTCAAACCAGTAGTGTGGTGTTTGTACTGAATCCGACCTATAAATAAAGAGGAAAACACATAATAGAGAGCTCAATGTGGAAGGTAAATATACCATCGGGGCCACGTCCTCCAGTACGGATCTTCTTGATTGGATCCACAGTATATTGATTTGGATCAATACTCCTTTCAATCAGCCATTGCCAGCTCAATTTGTGCGGATAAGTTATACCCGGATGCCTCTGAAGTCTAGTCGAAGTATGAAGTCTTCTGGCACCCCTTAAATTGACGCAAGTCGACTATAACAAGTGCTACTAGTAATTATTCAGGGGTATGTGGCCTTGCAAATAGTAAAACTCACCAGAGATGAGAGAACTCACTCATAAAAGCAAACGGTTTTCCGAAGATTCGTGCCTTTGATACGTTCAAAACTAATGTATAAGAAGCAGGATAGCGGTCATTATAATACCGACAGAAGGAGCGCTATAAATAACATTTATTAAAACTCGCACTGTACAAGGGTGTGGAGCGGAAGTGGAAGTTCGGCTAGAAATGAAAAGGAACAGCTGTGGCGCTCTGTGGAGATGAACAGGGCTGATGCTGTTTGGAAGCTATTTCAAGAAGTTGGGGAACAATCTCATGGCGGAAGTAGGCGCGTGATATGACGGGTACTTCAACGCGATGGAGCAGTCCAGCGTCGGCGAAATGATTTAACATCGGACCGCGTGATTTCCGATAAAGTGGGTCATAGTGATGCTCCAAAATTTCTGCCACGAAATTTGCAAAGTCGCTACGACATAAAAGAGTACGCCAGAACTCAAGCCGCTTCTTACTGTGATAGCGCGCGAGCCTATCGAAAGAAAAGGAGGTCCCAGTTTAGACACCAATTTTGATGAAATTAATAACAAATGTCCACTCACGAGTTGAGAACCCATTCGAGATTTTTTTCTGAGCATGTCAGCCAATCAGAATAGTCATGGAGGATAAAGTCGACTCTTGCGTTCAAAGAGGCACTGAGCCAAACTCGTTTAGTACCCTCGGTGCCACGTAACCGACGCCAGAAGCCCTCATTCAGATGACAGAAAGGACCGATGGTGCGTGATTCACATTCTGTCCAGACGCGCGACACATTCAGACAAGCGAGAAGAGCGTCATGAAGACGGGCCTCAAAGACTCGTTGCTTAGGTGATTTGGCGAGCTCGTTGCCACCAAACATGGAACCTTTGTGTCCAGCCATGCATTCCAGATTGAGCACACTCTCACCGGAGTTTTCTAACTCTTCTAGAAGCAGGGTTTTGCCGCACCCTTAGACAAGTAAGCAAAGGCTAAATTAATACTATAATTTGAGATAAAAGTAATTTATCTACGTATGCTTTGCTTAGATTGAAGGATTCAGCCTCAAGAATAATCGTAGTCCAATACACAGGAAAAAATAAGATTGAAAGGATTTGAGCGAGAAATTTCCGAGTTAATTGTTATTTGACAAACCAGCAGATATCCTTGTAACATCATGCAAAGGAACTCCGTGAAGAACGAGGTTTCAGATAGGAAAACTGAGAAAAGCTGTCATTTTCGAGAAATAAACTTCTTTATGATTAGTTGGGTCCAGACGTTTTGCAGCTATCTACAAGAAAGATCCTAGGCAACGAAGAGGATACTTTAATGGAATATAGAATTGTCCCGCAAGAGGACAACCTAGAGTTTAAGCACTCGACATTTACTTGAGAAAGCTTCTCAAGGTGCCAAGCGGAAGGTTGCTTTAAGAGGTACAAGGTCTTTGGAGTCCTGAGGAAACCTACAACCACACAAATGAAAAGACTAGTTATAAGGCAAGGAAGGACATTTCTAAAAAGGACGATCACATTAAAGGCTTCCGCACATCCCACTATCAGCTCTCTATTCCTTATACTTTTGCCAACAAATCCTTTGAAATCAATACTACTGTTAAGTCAATAATGGAGTTAAACGAAAAAAAATGGTTAACTAAATAATGAAAGAGCGTGAACCTGTGAGACCAGATAGCACCCAGAGGATACCGGAAAGCCCACCCGGCCCGATTAGAAGTGGAAAAGAGTTGAGTTGACGAAGAAGGAGACGACGCCAAGCATGGTAGCCGCCAGCCAGACAGATTACCTCACAATTTGGACAATGAAGCTCAGTCAGAATGGTCGCCATGGCCATGGAACGCTGACCACCCCTGGCACAGTACACTACCAATGTAAGAGGTGAAATAGAGTCGGTTGGCACCTGAGTCGATATCCGATTATGTGCATCTAGAAGGCGAGACAACGGTCCTTCTGGCCTCAAGGACTCCGCAATATTGGTACAAGCGAAACGAGCACCTCGAAGACGAGCTTCCAGAATGTTGCCACCAGAAAAGATGGTTCCAATCTCAGCCCTCTCATCATCAGAGAAGATGGGAACGTTTATAGCACCTCGAATGTGGTCAACTGCATATTCGGAAGGGCTGCGGGTATCAATCAGAATGGTGGTTGAGGGGTTGAGACTAGACCAAGCGACACTATTAAGCGGTGCCGGATCAAGAGGTGGAGGTAGGGAAGCTGGCGCATTTGGAGGTAAAGAAGTGGCAAACGGTTCCACGGTTAGACTGACATACTTCAACCGATGACGGAAATTCGCCCGATGTTGAGAGGCGAAATTACGCACGCGTAAAGTCAATTTGACTGGAAAATGTCGAAGAAATGGAATTCCCGTGAAAATGGGTAACTAAAAAAACCCAAGAGCACGTTGTGAATCTGCCTCAATAAAATCAAAGACCAGGCAAAAAATTTGCTCTGAATTACTTACCCGAAAAGAGCAGTTAATATTAATTTTTGGCCTCTCAAACATGGAATATGCAAATGCATTTAAGACTGGTAGGTGACTACAGTGAAGAAGCAGATAAAAATGGTGACACTTGCAAATAGTACGTTTTTATTATAAAAATTCGGATAGAGGGAAAGGAAGGAGAGTTAGTATTCTCAAAAACTAGCAGTTCTGAGAGAGATCCAACTTGAATCAAGCATTTGTATCGATGAAACAAAGTCGAAATGTGAGCGGTTTCGATGTGGTCACATCCGTCACTGTTAAAAGCTGACCATCAATCAGGCACAGCACTGAGAGAGACAAAAAATCAGTAACAAGGAGAGGGAGTTTGAATGAAATATCCCTTAAGACTGGTTTACAACTTACTTTCAAGACTTTTAGGCAGATTTTCCCGAAGACCTTGCATAGCTTCATCGAAATCGACGAATAAAGTACGATTAGCACCATTCATGACTGTCATTATGGTAGGAGACTGCATTTGCCTAAGACGTAATTTGATTTTCGGGAGAGGACTTACAATTCCGAATCATTTTTTAAATGATTCACAAGGTCTCGGAGGGTAGATTTCGATGAAAGACGAAGATTTTTCGGAGCATTGTTGCAAACAAGGCAATCTGGCTAACAATGTAAAACGATATCAACCTAAAATTAGTTGACACTAGCCTACCTTCCGTTCAATCTGGAATCTGTAAGTGTATATTCCCTCAATATCAGCAAAATTCATGTAATTTTTCAGGTGATCGTAGCATAACGTCACGATTTTGAAAGCCTGCAATTCACATTTTAAAGCCTCAGGCGAAATTGAAATAACTCACTTCAGTTACGATTGCTGACGCAATAGCAGCATTTGTGGAAGCTACTGAGGGTATTATTCGCTTAACGACGCCTTTCACCAAACGCATATTTACCCCCTGGATACCAAATTCCTTTGCCCGCTGAGAAGATCGATTGTAAATCCACTCAAGATGATCCGGGGAGTCACCGTCAATGTCCACATTAGCTGAAAGTAAAACATTCTTAATTATTTACCTAACAAAAGCGCGTCTTCGAGCAAGAAGAAAACACTCAGAACTAACGCCCGAAGGGTTGCTCGTTCGGCCAGAGAAGTAACCTGACGAACTCAACACAGTGTTCTGGTAAACGTGGCGTATGAGCGATTGTACAAAGGGGATAATTGACCTGCGGTGGATAAAGATCCAAACTACACTCAATGCAGCCAGTAAAACCAAAAAGGACAACTATAACATGTCCTTTGAAACCCTCGGTGCCACCATCAACCAGAGGAATTATGGTGTGCAAATCCGGCGTTCCATCCTCATAATACTTAACTAGACTAGCCTGAATATATTAAATTTAGAGATTACTCATTTCACAAAAAACTAAACTTACCAACATACTATTAATCCATCGACGGGCAATTACAGAATCAAGACCACATAAAACGATGTCAAACTGCCTATAGAAATCAGGACCGAAATCTTGAATCCTGTTGTAATGTGGAGTAACTTTACAGTTGTGAATACGGCGCATAATAAATTCAGCAGCTACCTCAGCCTTTGATCTGGCAACATCCTTTTCAGTAAAAAGAAACTGCCTATTTAGGTTTGAAACATCAATTGTATCCATGTCGATTACATCTATATTACAGAAGCCCATTAGTGCCTGGAATCAATAAGCATAAAAACAGCCTACTAGGGATTTTAAAATTTCACAACCTAGGCCTCCAGCGCCCACCACAAGGACGCGAACATTTTCGGCAACCAATCTAACCATCTGAAAATAATTAATGCTCTGTTCAAACCTCTGTAGATGGTTCAAATTCACTGCGCTGAAGAGGTCCACTTCGACCTAGTATGCATTCTAAGGCTTCCCAACGGTCGGTGCAATCTTTAAGCACGTTCCCTTCTGAGGCCATTCCGAAACAAACCACTCGACAGTGAAGGTCAACTCCTAATATTGGTCGGGCCGCTTCTGTTTCAGCTTATAATAGAAAAATGTCTTTTAATTCCTTTACAGTTAAATCAAGAAACAGAGCCATAATTCTGGTGGTTCCTTGTGAGGAAATATAAGTTGCGTACCTTTTGGAACTGAAAATCAGAAGTAACTTTTATTACTATTTCTTTTTCCTGAGCTGCTAAGTGATTTAAGTACTGCCATTTTTAAGAAAATGTATGGTGTGGTGATCGAAATCTGCTCTCTTATAAATGCATTGTCACGTTGCTCATCCGCGGGTATCTCCTTCCCGCAATCGTGATCCTCAATGATTAATACAATGAATTTCAGAAGTCAGCTAATACCACCTAATACCCTTTATTCATGCTAACTTTAACTGTTTGACAAGTCACTGAAGTCTTTTCGGTTACTTTTGACTTTGCTGCGCTTGGACTCAGCCATAATTTTATGCAAATGCGAGCGCTTGTAATTTTTCGCAGGAGAAATGAAGACTTCATTTTGAACTTTTTAAGGCTACGATGCATTGTCTAAGCAATTTCATTGATAATCGAAATAAATTTCATATATTTGGCAAAGAGCTTGATCATATTCGTCCAAACCTTGTGGTGATCATGATCCGCGATATTGATTGCACTTTCTGCATGCCTGTCCATTTAACCGCTGCCACTTTTGACTCATAGTTCTTTCGAGAACTCGAGTATTTATTTAAGCCTCCTGTGACAGGTGAACGGAACCCAAAACTCCGCTCTTCCGATTTCAAGCATTCACAATACTTTTTCCCGCCCCCATCAATATATAACTCAAATAACGCTGCCACCTCACTGCAAGAATGATTTGAATTTTAACTAGTTGAAAAGTTATTTTGTAGAAATGTCTTCCATTAGCGCACTTTTGAAGGAGCTTTATTCTGGCTTTACACTTAACTACTGAAAATATTTCAGCTAATACAGATGACCAGAGTCAATAACTAATAGAAGATAGATGGAATTTTTATTTTCCACAGGCTTTACTTAACGGTTTCTTTAACGCGAAGTGGCAGTCAACGTCTCCCAGCTATCCCAAGCACCCAGGTTGTCATATTCGTCTTTGTTGGTGTATACCCACCTCAGAAGCGGTAAATAGGTGTTTAACATCTGCTTAACGCTTAACGCTTTGACTGGCTAATACTATTTAAAGGCAAGTACCGTTCTTCAGCGGAAACCCTCCCGCTATTTGGGGCAAAAAGTATATTTGCCCTCCAAGAAATGTTATAATGAAAAACTCTTATCACTCGTTTCCGAACAGGGGTTATTAACCCCTCGCTTCACTGAAGCAATCGACGAACGAGACAAAACCCCCTTTTCCAATCACAAAAAATCAAATATTCATCTCAAATTTATTTACGAGACACCGAAATGAAAATACGGAAATTTCCTGTTTCTCCACCGTTACAAGGAGCGGAAACATACATGCACACACATACACACACATCTGTTCTCTCGAAAGCAGAAGTAGGCAGTACGATATTAAGGCCATTCTTCTTAAGCCCACCCTAAATCCATTCACAGTTCAAGGGTCAAATGTGTGCGATTCACATGATCAGGCTAATGATCTTATGTAGAAGAAGGAGAAAACTTGGAGGGTCAAATAAAAGTTTTCGGAAGAGGGGAAGGGGGAATCAGCAGACCGACAGAAAGGGGAACAGAAAGTATGATGGTGGCAGCATGAACGGATAAGTGCACTTGAAAGCAGGAGGGAAGCGAGGACCTATTAAAACACGCAATACGGAAAGTAGCGATAAGAACACAACCAATGCAGTTTTAGAGAAAAGGCCAAGAAATAAGGATTTGAACTACCGTCTGGGGTGGGGGGGGGGGGGGGGAAATGCAATTCAAGCATGAGAAGTGGAGGCTGGGAGGAAAGACGTTGTGTAGAAAAGGAGCGTCGTCCTCTCTGATTCTTCAATTGACTCAGTATTTTTGCTGAGCCCCCTCCTCTTGGCACCGTTGCTGCTTTCTGGGAGCACTGTCTACGTTCGGGTTCGCCGACCCAGTCAACTCTTCATCCGCATTAGAATCCGTAGTAGGACTCGAATGACGTCGCGACAGCAGGTATATCAAGACGATATAGACTATCAGGCCTGAGCCCTTCACGGCAATTCCAAGACCTAGAAAAACACAAGCGTTATGGATTAACATCATCGTTTTAAATACTTAGCGATGCACAAACCATGAAATATTGCCACATGCAAGAAAAGCGAAATATTGGCATTATTGGAAAAGACAACAGATGGAATTGCATCTGTGCACCCGAAAAGCGGGGCAAGGTTAAGAGGGAATCCAAATAATGTATCGGAGATTCTCGAAGAAAATAAGCAAATTTAAATTAAGATGTAACCTTGATTCTTTTCATAGGATCGATTAAGCATACAAAATTCAAGTCTACATAATAACAGCGGTGATTCTAGGAGGTTGAGGAATGTAACTGAATGACGCACACATGCGAATAAATGCGATGCTGTAGAGCAATCAATAATGACCTCAGAGGGTCACAACTACTGCTTGTGTTGTAATTAGGTCAGGAAGGGCCATGGCCACCAATGTGACGCCAAAACAAAATAAGGGCTAATTGCGGATACACGGAGGGTGACAGCATTTCTTCCATTTCTCTGGGACACAGTTCCATTGACCTTCCAAGTTGTTTGTCTAATAAAGTCTAATAAAACAAAACTTGAAATAGAAAGGACACCGAGACTGTAATTTAAGCGGTAAAAAGCCACTTTGGAAATTTCATCACCCTCCAAAGAAGACTTCATGCACAGGTGAACCCTATTGCAAGAAAAGAAACTTTGAGAAACAACGCAAAACGCGCTGCCACCCGCTATGCTCAAACAAAATGCCTAACCAGATAGGTCCAAGGTGAAGCAAAAGAAGCCTTAGATAAAAAACGAGACTGGGCAAAACAGACGCTCTGCCCTTCAATAGCTTCAAACTGCAAGGGGAAATCGTGCAGGGGAAAAGATACCTGTACTCAAACTAGGATTTTGAGTTATGCATTGCTTAGTGTGACGCGCGGAAACAGGACGGCTAGTTAATGAGTCCATATCTGAGCGTTCTCTCAAGTACGCACAAAGTCCATCGTCATGGGGGCCTACTTTCAATCTTCTGTGCTGTTTCCCTTCAGTAGATACCACTTGTTCTGTCAGTTGTTTTCTCAGATTTGTTCTTCTTTAAAGATAGGTGAATGAACGAAAGGGGCCACCTCGCGACTTTAAGATGACCTGATAGTGGCGAAATGGACCGACACTTACCAATCGACTATTAAAATCCGAATTTCATCGTCTTTCAACTGGGATATTGCACAAAGATAGGCAAAGCATTAGGTCGGTTAAAATGACACTTTATAGAGCGCCGCCCATTTCATAAACAAGACGAATAATTCTTTTTCTAACTTATAGGATCGGGAAAGTAGAAAAAAGAATAACCTAGATTTGTCTCGACTCAATCCCTGCCAACTGACGGTTGAGGTTCTCGGATATGTGCGCCGAACTTGTCGCATTATTAGGTAATCTGTAAGTTCTCTTTGCTTCTTAAGTGGATGAATCCCGGAACCAAACTGAAAACATTGCAATAAATCAAATCACTGAACTACTTTCAACACGTCTGATATCCATTGGACCCAAATATTGTATGCATTGCAACTGCATAAGGCTGAAGATAAACTGCCCGGATGAAATGCAGGTTCGCAAAGCCAATATGTAAACAAGCCTAACGATTTCGAGTGACTAATGGTTTGATTATCATTTATTTTGTTGATGACAGAGGTTTTCGTCACAAGAATGAATGAAGAGAACTAAATCGGGCTTTGGCGAGAGAAGAACTTGCCCACTCTCAATTTGTTCTGTAGCCTGCCAATAAAATTTATAAACTTCGACGACATAATACAAACCGAGACGAACACGTCATGTTAAGGCTAGCAACGCTGATCGTGGTGCGCAAACAAGTCGATTTGGTAAAAAGCCTGCAGTGCTAATACCTTAATATTTCAACAAGACTAACTTTCGGAGGGTCTTCAGCTGTCAGTAAATCATTCTATGTATTCGAGGAACTCGGCCTTTCCTCCCTGGGCATATCCGACTAGAGACGCATGTAAACTTAACCCGTGATGAGAGTTCGAGAATGCAATAACCACAGAACTCCTGGACAATCTTCTATTTAATATTGTCAGGGACCGCATTTAAAGGTTACGTAGCATCCAAATAAGTCGAAACCTTCCGCCACCTGATTGTATCTATTGTAATAACTAAGGCATTTAGCAAAAAATATTCGGTTGAATTAAAGGAAATTTTGAGGCCTCCCCAGAGTCACTGTGTCCTGATTTGGATTAAGGCATAAATAAGCAAAAAGACAGCTGTAGTATAAATGATTTGGGATAATGATGGATCTATTCAGAAACTAAAAGTCTAACATTCGGCTCATTGTTATATATGTCCGCAAAACGAGATCCTTTGAGTTATTGCGACCGCATCTATCGCCAAAATAATAGATCTAGGCGTGTAACCATTTATCAATTCTCTAGATGGATCCAAGAAAGTTGATAGTTTGCATAACTTGGTTTATTGTACTGGAGAGTAGAAAATAAATGTCAATATCTCTATTCCAATAACGAATGTCAACCGAAAACCCGACTTAATTGAAGGAAGGTGCTGTACCGAAAAGGTGTATTATAATAGCCTTCCTAGTGCTGCCCCATTATTAATGAGTAGTTTCCAATAAAAAAAATTGTACAGCAACAAGCTTAGCCTTACAAACAATAGAAAAAAAGGCATTCCATGAATAGTTGAACCTACCGGTGATATAGTGTGTAAGTTGCCTGAGATCTACGAATGCGCAATCACCTCTGCGTCCACATTCATCCTTCCAGAGTAAACAAGCACCATCAATAGCCCTGCCGAAGGCAATCGATGAAGGCATGTTGGCAAAGAGCCTGTAAATTACGAATTGGAGACCCAGTGCTAAAGAACGTTGGCTTTGTCGCACCGAACGCATTGTCACCATTATCAAGGGGTTTTGTATGACCCCAGTGAGAAACAGGAGGGTCGTGAGGAAGCAGACGAAAGGTACCAGCATCTTGCATCCAGGAGCACACATTCCCGAAAAGACCTCGTCGTCAAAGATGAAGTGAGTGGACGAAGGTGTATTGCTGTCCCGCTGAGAGATGGGACTAGAGGTAAAGCTACGCAAGCAACTGCACTGATGGTAGATGTACTAAAAGGATGAGTGCATTATTCAGTAGGTTTAAAAATCTGACAGAAAGATGGCATTCCAAACAGGATGGCGACCGATATAATTTGCACGGATGTCACCAATGAACTTTTTAGAAATATGGCTGTTCAGTAGTTTTTTTGAAACTTAAGACAGATGATGTTTATGTTATCCCTTCCGTAAGGAATCAAACAGGATTTCTCTACCACTCTTGAGCCTTATTATCTTACGATCGAAAGCTGAAGAGTAATTAAATTTATGAATGTGAAAGTACAACAATATAGGGTGATAGAAATTTGAGAGAAAACGAAATGCGATACCTATTCCGATTTTTGAGCAAATTTATTACCTTTTATTGAGTAAGTGAATGGAAAAACCTAGACTTAAAAGGTAGTGTTGTAAATGCGGTTTGTCGACCAAGCCATATCAATCGATATTCCAAATCCATCTTCTTGAAGCTTCTAGTCCTCCATGCGCAACCTTAACTTGAGAATACTAACGTGGAAAACAACCAAGAAATCATCCATTAGCAGTAGATGAATGTGTCCAATGGCTTGAAACGGTGCATTATAGGGAACATGAGTTCGGTTATTGCAATGTTGGAAGAAGTTTCCTCAAAGTAGCGCTATACGTTGTAGGGCAAACACTTGCACGTCAAACACGAGTTGTCAATCCGGATCGACGTCGGCGCGGATAGCAATGTGCAATCGCAGAACTTTCTTCGGAGTCAACTGCGATGTGAACACATCGCGAACAGGACATGAGCGATAGAGTTTGGTTAACGGGTATATAGCGAATATGTACCTGGATGCTTTGGTCTAGAAGATCAAGTATTATTTGATCGGTGTTACAATACGGATCGGAGAACATAATTTTGGAATCCACGATCGCAAAGAGTGGGCGCAGAGATTAGGGATCAGAGTTCAACACTTTAACACTTGTTTAAGGAACATATGCTCTCGAAACTAACGTTTGACGTTTTTTAATATCACTAGGCATACCAATGGAAATGAAATTTGTTGTTAGGAACAATTGAGGTAGAACTTGACCTTGAAGTGAAGATCGACAAATTTTCGCAGCAAATTATTATTCTTCTGTCATTAAATGTGAGTGCTGTGAGAGGTATAAAATTCCGAATTCACATTACATAATCCATTAAATCAGACTGACGTAAATTTATGGTATAGAGATAAAGAAGTAACACAAAAGCCAGGTTTCACAATACAAATTAGCTGAGCTCATCATTATTACTTCTCTACTGTTGGCTCAACAGAAGTACGGAAAGAGAGGAGCTGAGGTAATTGAGCACCGTTTTTAAGGATGTGAACTTTACTACCTCCCACATCGACGAGTGCGAGAACATCACACGACGATTGAACATCTGTTGCCTATGCAAAGCAATAGCTTACTTGCCATCAACTAAGAAAAAAGTTCTTTACAACAATAATTCTCTTTCAACATAATACGGAATCAATTTTTATCAGCTCGGTTGAAGAAAGTGATGTAACTTCAGTCAAACCAGAATTTTGCAGACCTAGAAGCAACTTTCCACCTGATATTAGTTCCCTAGTTTCTGCTCATTTACTCCACTAAGCCTCGAAATTTCATATCCCTCTTAGAATAATTTGACTAGTTCTCCAAGCCTCTCCGATTAGAGATGTCCCAGTGCCAAATCAATTAGTGTTTATAACTCAGCCAGTATCCACCATTTGATTTGACTACCATTCATTAACCGAATTTAATCGAAACTAGGAGTTATGACCGAGAAACTCCAGGATTGCCGGCTCTGAAGCTGATAATTACCACTTGTATGGCCTGAACATATACGAGATTTTAGTAATGAATGTTGGCAGTTAGTAATCAGAACGTAATGATGTCAAAGGTGCGGAGAAGAGTATTTGGTAAAGTCCACTCCTTCGAATGTACCAAATGGAGAAATCAGTATTAAAAACAGTAAGGATTCTGGACCTACGCCAACGAGGAATAATGGTCTCCTGAACAAGAAGTTTGCTCAAATTCATTCATTTGCCCAATTAAGATTTGATCCGAGTAAAAGAATAGACATAATCTGATGACAGAGCAAATATTTATAAGTTCTAAAGAGGAGAACACATTGAAAGAACGTTAGTACTAGCCTTCACCACTGTTTCGTACTTTGGAGTTGTGACCACATCTGATCCTGATAATTTCAAGCTATTACTTGAAGGAATAGAAGAGGTAATTCTCTAGTGTCATTTTGATCAGCTTTCAGGCCTTGAAAGAAACTGGTTCTTAACTGTATGTTCATCCCCACAACTGAGAAGCTGATAGATATAACCGATTTATTTGATCCGATATCGCGTCGAGACTTTTCATATAGGGGAGTTCTCCAATTCGTTCAGATGCTCAAACATTCTTTGTTGATCTACCGAACCGAATGGCGGAGTATGAGATGTTATGCCGCTTCTGTTTTTAAAGCATGTAGCGACAAATTTTGACGGCATTCAGAACGGAAGCTAATTTGTTATGGCAAGTTGTCTGACCAGTATCAGGAGATTCAATCAGCACTTTCGGTCACTGTCAATGGCAAGTGGCCATCGAGTTGGGGCTTCATCAGTGGGCATGCAAGGATCAATCTCCCATAACATTGTAGCCAAATATATCTAGATTTCCAATTTGGACAAATCGACGACTGCAGAAGCAAAAACAGCATTGTCCTAGCGCATCTAGACTTCGAATATCCCCTTAAAAATTAGTTGACGCTGTCCTGGTGCAAAGCTGAATTCTCGCCCTTCATTGACATGCTGGATTCAGCAGCCTTTGACAGTTTACAGGTATTTCATGCAAGATATTAATCTTCTGACAAATCATCCTTTATCATCTAGATTTTAAACTGTGCTCGATGAATGAAATCGCTAAAGGAAGCTACCAGTCCCAGAAACTAAAACTCGAATAATAGGCAATAAAGAAGGTTCGTATTACTTGATTAGATCCGGGTAGAAGAGTAGGTCCTTTAGAGCAACCAGCATAGCAGGGAGAGAAGAAGATGGTATTGGTTTTAGCATGACAGACGGGTTTCCATATATTGGGATTGCAACCGCAGGAATGGCAGCATTCTACGTCCCAGGGCTTTGTGATAACGGACGTCAAATTGGCATTCACTGCGCCAAAGTCCTTTGGAGTAGCTACGTCATTCGACTTTGAGAAAGGACTGAAATAGCAATGAGAGAAAGTAGATTGAATAGGGACTTTGGGATAGGGCAATACCAGAACAAAATCGGACCGGTCGCCACACAGGAAAGGGTCCACGATGGTCATGAAGCAAATACAAAATGCGAACTGTTAGATTGACTTAGAAATGTTTCGCTGATTCCTACTTCAAAACGGAAGAGAAAGGAAGAAAAAGAAGATTTACTAGAGATCGTGGTGGTCAAACTTACTCTCAACCTCCTCGTGGCGACCACTGTTAACCCCAGGGGCAACTCTGGGGGCCAATGAGAGGGGCGGCCGGATAGGACTAGTCACCCATCGGACTTATAAAATTAGATTATGCCAGCAGAAGTACAGCGTTGTACAGCCTAGTAAACGAGGCACGACGCAAACATCTGGATTCATGGTCTCAAACCGGACTGTGGAAAGTGCATGCATGTAGCAATAAATCGAATCTCCGCCAGAAAGTTGAAAAGACTTCTGGAAGAGATATGAAGATTGTCTGCCCTAACATTTTCGAGGACGGACAAGATGCCACTACGAAGTTGAACTGCTACCTGTACTGTGAGACCATGGCAGAGAATTGACGAGTAAATCAAATACGTCGGTAAACGCTTTAACTGCCTTCTGTGTTAACTGTTGTGTGCTACTTGTAAAAGCTATTTGCACTTCTGTTGTACCTCCAAAAAGTCCTTGGGACTTGTCCTAATGGATGGGGAGTAAATAAATAAAAAACTGCAGATCATGCTGTCCTGCGAATAGGAACTGGTGGCTAAAAAAGGCCCTCTTGCTTGGTCAATGTAGCTGTTCGTCAACCTCTAATCCACAATATCTTCGAATTTGGAAACGGTCTGCGAGGGTAGAGGGTGAAGAAGTAACAGAACGAGGACAAGGTGGCTGAGTAGATGCTCTTCCAAAGACAAAGAGTTCGCGAAACCTTTAAATGGATACTGAAGAGGATATACTCTGATGACTGACCCCAACCTAAACTTTTTTCCCTTTTAATCTACCTATTACTACACCTGTGTATTACAACTTAATCTAAAAAGTAATAAACAAGGCATAATGGAGGCTATTAGAGCTTCTGGAAACCGCCAATCCATGGGTTGGATAATTGTGAATATTGTAAGAATATCCGGACTGATCACTATGTTATTAGTGATTGAGAGTTGTAACGGAAGGTTGAGCTATCAGAAGGACGAGTTAAGCATAACTCAGGTTGTACCAAGGCACTCTCCGAGGGCAATAAAGGAAGATGATACAAGAAAGAGTTCAAGAGGTACAAACTTAGATATCATCTTTGCACGATAGTAAGTCCTGCAAGCAATAAATACATTGAAACCTCAGTTTCGAGGTTAAATTACGTCTGACTAACTCTATTGTCATCATTACTGGTGACCTTAATTCGTAAGCTAGCAGATTAAAAGCATGTTGTGATGACGACCATTCAACTCCATTGTAGAAGTAGATTGGAAACAAGCCTCCATGTTTCTACCTGGCATTTTCTTCAGCCTTTAATACACACTCTGAAAAAAAAACACAGTTTTCGTCTATTAATTTAGTCAATTACAGTCCCACTCTAGGGATTGTCACGACTTTAAAACCGTAGTAAAATAGCCGATGGATGATAACAATGAGAATACGCAGTATCAGAGATCGGTTCGAAAGGAAAGCAAATTTGAAGTTTGAGAGGTGAAGCAAGATTCTCGAGAACAGTGCTGATAACAATCATAAACGCTGATCTCTCTGACGAAGTCAACGGGCATGTTTCGGCTTTCATTTGAAGCCAAATATTGGCATTTAAATACCGAAACAATGAGATTGATGACAGCTCAAGACAAAAAAGAGAAAAGTTATCGAGTGAAACATCAAAAGGGAAGAAGCAAAATACATGCAGACCTGGCACATTAGAATATTTTCAAAAAAAAAACAATTTATTGGCAGTACAATTTATCCAAATCGCTAGCGCCTTAAGAATGGATAGTAGAAATATTCTCTGACTAGTGAGGAATAACATTCAAATCAAATTGGTCTTTAAAGACGACATTTCAGTTGAATGAGTGCGGAAACGACCGTAACACCAGAATGAATCGATTTCTTGAAGTAGGGCCCTGCTTTCAATGCTCAAAAAAATGCAACACGCGACAACGGGAGAGTTTGGTCCCTCAAGACAAGTTTTTCATGATAGAAGTCCGTAAAGGTAAAGAGAATGGTTATTTTGAGCCAAAGTTGGACACCCCAAAAGAATATACTGAGACGCACACTTTCATGACCCCACTTTTAGAACGGCAAAAAAACGATCGGAAAGGCCATAATGAGCACTCATAGGGGCAGTAGTCTAAGTATAGGTAAACAGATTGAGAACAAAAAAATAGGATCAATACAGTGGCGTTAAAAAGTGTTAATGAGTTAGTGAGGTGGACTTAATAAAAAAAACTGTCAAATCAGTAGCTTAGATTCTGGAATTCCTGGCACGCCCATTATATTCTGATACTGAAATTTAACGGCGCTATAGGTAATCATCAGGTATGACAGTGCTTCGGGGAGCTTGTTGTTTAGAGAGCTTCCGAGTTGGATAACATTACTTGCTAGTTTTCATGCACGAAAAACGTGGGACTGAAAATTGAAGGAAGATGCCTTCCAAAACATGACTGCGAGAGGTGTTACTGACTGGAGAACTATAGTTTCATTTAAATCAGTGCTAAAGAATGTAGGCAGTGATTTATCCACTGGAGAGTTTGGAATCCGTGCTTTCCGATGAGTCAGAGGAGGAAACCCGACTAACTATTTTGGATTTTTACTCAATGGCAGAGCCACAAATAAAGAGGACTCTGATTACCACTGCAGGACAGCATTTACCCGAGGAGTCAAAGAAGAAGCAATATTCCTCATGATTAATCCTCTCGTTGAAATCAATTTGCATTTAGCCCCTGTTAAACTGAATGACTGATTAGCGAATACCGGACTTGTGGGCATGTTTTTACGCCTAATCCATTGTCATACCACAATCCCAAGACGCCTTGACGGTCTAACGGCTAGCAATAACTTACCTAAAACAAATATATTCCTTGTCAGGTGGACTTTTTTTAATGCCAAAGACCTAAAGAATAAAGCAAACAAACCGAATTAACGAAAATGAATCCTTTTTAATCGTGCTAAGCAGTATCGACGGGTAAAATGCAGATGCGTGTAAAAAAGCTTAAAGTTGTCGTTCACACACTACATGAGCGGCCGCTTGGCCAAGACTATGTATGATCTTGTGATGATCACTCCATTTAAATACGTCATTACAAACTATACAATACAGACGAGTAATACAATACCTCGTTTATCTTCTCACCTGGGACTCGGTGGCATAACGACTCGAGGTGGATTTCAACCACCCTAGCAGCCAATACCTAATATCCTGTTGGTTAACCATTTTAAGCGTTAAATGAAAATCCCCCTAGAGGCACTCAGGCGAAGAACTGCCATCCAGTGGGAGTTCTGAAGCTTTTTCGCTTCCAAATTGCACAGGATTCAACAAATCTCAAGGATGCCTCGAAGCTGTCTCACTTCAGAGAAACGAATTTCATCAAACTTCGAGAATCTAATTATGCAAAACTCTTTGTCACAACGGAAAACATAAATGTTAGCGGAATAATTACAATAAATTATAAAGAGAGGAAACTCTTTATTAAGTTAAAAGCTATTTCGAAATCTAATTATTCAAAAGCAAGAGCCGGCTAAGACCCGATATCGAATTAAGAAGAGACTTAATTGATTCCTGAAAGAAAACAAAATGATATGAATTTCTTTTTCAAAAAGAAAAGATCACGAGACTACAATAACCTATGCAGTGATATGGCTTTGTGATATTTGCAAGAGGGTGGGTATGCTAACGAGGGGAGGGCCGCAAAGACACCTGGAATTGTACTATCCTGATACACCCCAGTACACTACCGTCCAAGAGGGCTGAAAAGGAAATCAACTGGCTGAAGATAACTATGAATACCAGTAGCAGACGCCCCAGATATCCAGATTAGGGGCGTGTAAAAACAATTTAACCGAGAGGATGTATGACTGAGGTCAAATGAGCTGTAATGAGCGATATTGACTTGCGATAATTACAGGTCTATTAAACTAAAATTTACGAGCCTTGGTAACCTTGACTTAGTGTTGCTTGAGACAGATACTCTAACCTTGGACCGATTCAAACCGTCCTGCAATGGTCACAAGACTTTTAAAAAGCTGAAAATAAATGTAAGAACCATACTCAAGGTAGGGCTTCAAGTCGTGCATACCTGTTGTGATGTGCGGAAGCTGCAAGACTAAGTCAATAGGAGAATAAATATCTCAATCCTCAATAAAATGCGCTTGGAATCTGTTTTTGAATTCTCTGTTATTTCCCCTCTGACTGCTCATTATACTAAATATCGACATGTACAAGTGAATGAATGAAAATTACCTTTACTAAACCTAAAATGTAGAGAAAATCAAACAAAGTAAACTAACGCCAAAAAGGAGGCCAAGGTTTTTCAGACAATGGAACACAGTTCGACTTTTCGGTGATTTCTTCTGCTATTAAGCTAGGTATTTAAACAATCACCTTCGAGACTAGGTTCAATGAAAGTTGGCATGTTTTAGGAATCTCAGTCTCACCCAGTGGGATAGGGAACGGTGAATCCTGCGATTTTGGGGTTCTCACAACCGAGGAAGAAGAAGGAACTCATACAACCGACGATTATGAAGTTAATTCCGAATACAAAGAGGGCGGCACCTACAATAGTGTAAAAGGAGAATAAATCAATCAAAGACTTCAGTTCTCCTCCACTTTGTACGCAGAATGGAAATCTTGTTTTTACTATTTTCTCTGCCAATTCACGAATGTAATTAAAACCCAGACGAGCCTACGGCTCTCCAATATTTGGCAAATAGATCACGTGAAAGCGAATATCTAAAACAGGGTCACTGCACAAGACTACGAAGCTTCTAGTCGTGCTGCCAAAGGCAAACGCAGTCCGATTAAATCTGCTAGTTTTGCTATTCAGATATTAAAAAGTCAAAGTAAAAAGATAAGATTATGAGAGTTACTAGAAGAATTCGACTTTAAAAAGATTCACCAATGTCACAAGATAAATATGCGCTCAGTGTCTGAAATATTACGTTCTGTTCCAGTGAATTTTATTTCGTCGTTATTCTGGGAGGTGTGACGGGAGAGGTCAGGGTCTGGGATAAGCGTCATCAGAATCAAAGATTATGAGCCTTTGTTTAGAGGCCGACACAGAAAAGCCAGTGAATAGTGAAATCATTTAATTGGGCTTCCATCTCCATCACGATGCGGATGCATTGGTCGTCAATAAAGTGTCTATCGATGAAGCGAATAACGGACAATGGAGTTCCAACCGAAGTAGTGAGCAATGGATAGAGAGATAAAGATAGCAAAAAAATCAACCACTGAGGCATTTCAAAAGTACATCTGTCGTGTTCGGACTAATCGCGAGGTTGCTTAACGCGGAGAATATTCGTCGATTGGAGATGATTCATGGCTTCCGACAATTTTTGATGTCTAAGCAAATCCTCCGTACCTGCAAATCGATTAAATTTGATTCAAAGGAAAAGTGACAAGTTTCCGCCTTCTTGATATTCACTCGAACGCTACAGCACCTAGCCTATTTGGGGCAGGAATCGGTCACTTACTGAGAAATCCAATAAGTTTCAAATAATGCCCTTAAGTAATCTGGCGGTGCTGGACATTCGAATTTGTGATTCGAACGGTCGATCAAAAATAATAGATGAAAATGCATGACTGTTAATCGAACAAAACGCCATTTAGAGCAGCGACCCAGATAAAAATCTTCTATTAAGAGGAACGGTTCTGAATCAGCTGGAGTTCAAGCTACCTTCCATTCTCCCTTCAAGAAAAGCTTGGCTTTTTACAAATGCTATAGAACCTACCCTTTGGACTCCAGCGGGCCTTACTGAGAATAAGTCCACCTGCGAGAATCCCAATGGCCCCTGAAGGTATAATCAGTCCACCTGCGAAAAAAATATTGAATAGAAACTAAATATTAATAGCATAAAACAGCACATTGCTATATTGAGCACTATCCTTTGTTGCTCAAGAATGAAAGCCAACCAAGAGAGGGAAGAATCTGGGAACTTCCCCATAGGGATTTAGCGAATTCGGCACGTTATAGCAGTTTTCCATTCCCAGTACACACAGATGGAATGTTTGAACTCAAAGATATTACTCCTTCCATTAGAAAGTCGATGACTTCTAGAGCAGGGATTTTACAATATGTGATGATTTGGGAGGAAAGAGTCATACCACGATTAAAAGAAAAGGCATTCAAAAATACCCGTTATGAATAAATACAGGAAATTTTAAGTAAGAACTCTGTATAACTGCCACTGCAAAATTAGGTACTAATTGAAAGCTCTCAAAATATAGACCTGGCCCTGCGAAACCGCACGATTTGGATGGTCATTTACAGTGAAAGGAAAAGTGTAGTACTTTAACACTTTATCTGTATACATTTAAGATAAGGTGGCGATTGACTCAGCTGGAGAACCGTAACCTAAAGTTCAATGACTGAATTAAATTACGTGGGTTATAACCATCTAATTGAGACCCTTGAGAGTCTGAGGAAAGATTTCACGATTTCAAGGTTTAACAGAAAGAAAACTCAAGAAGAAAAATATGAAGAAGCATTCGGAATTTCCGCATACAAAGCGAACAAGCATAACTCGGTGCATGAAAACTCCCTGACATCTGTGAGTACAACGACCTCATCCCACTACTAATAAATTAAATGACATAAGCCACACCCTTAAAATAAACCCTAGAGAACTGCGAAATAATCAGAAGGAAGATAATCAGAATTCATTATTGTCCTGTTGAATCAGGATTGACTGTAAAAACACTTAAAAATGCCACCCCTTTTTTTCGAACCAGAAAGGGGAGTTTAGCCTGAAGCAAACAAGTTAGAATGAAATCTTAAGCAAACGGAGCGATAGGTTTCTTTAAGGCTACTCTATCTTTTCAATTCGGGTCAAGTTTACTGTGATTAGATTTACTATGTAAAGCAGTTTGTATTCCTTTGATGTTCAGGTCTGCAGTTCACGGACCACATGCACGTAAGCGTTTCTAATTCAAGTGCAATCAACGCCAACACCAGGTGTCTACCCACGCTTCGTTGATCCGCGCAGTGTACATATCAAACACCCTTAGTCAGTGAGATCCAAAATGTCCACTGAGAGCGGCGGATCATACTTGCACAATGACAATCGAATACTCACGTTCTGGAATGCAATAAGATCACTGAAAGGCTAAATATTGAATTGTCGTTGACAGAATCGCAGAGCGGAATGGAAAATTTCACCCTCGAGTGAACATTACGGTTTGACCTTCACTGATGGGACGCAGGTCAGCCATGATTTAACAAACCGGAGCGACAAAGGCCTAGCTTGCGTGACTCAATCCACGACAATACGATAATGACTAACGTGGCCGATGAAGAGGGGATCAGCAATATACATTTGAAGGTCCGCGTATAGGAACTTAGTAATAAAGTCCCAGTGGTCATGGGCCCACCTTTAATGCATGACTTTACATTTCAATGGCTGAGTCTGGTTTACCTCATATCAGATAAAAGCCTAAGGTAGATAAGCCAGAAGGAAACGCAGAAGAAATCAACGCATCATTCATATTTAAAGGTATCCCAAGACCCCAACTATAGTGAATTTTGCGTATGCGAAGACTCACCTTTTACGTGTTCCCTCTGGTGTACGGCTAGACAGTTTCGGTCTTAGTCATCTTCATAACCCTAATTATAGGTTCATTCTCTACAAGTTTTTCTTTGAAAAATTAATATTTGACGTAAAAATAAAACTTCTCTGCCTATGTCAACCTTGGTGCTGACAAGGTAATGAGTCGTGAAGCGGATGTCGAAAAGGAAGCAAAAATACACCCAGGGGAGAAATCACACATTAAAGACAGAAAACAGACCGAAATAAACGAATAATTTTGGTTTGTAGAAAAATCAACGAAAGGTGTTTTTTCCCCAACCACACAGACTGGTTCCTAGCTGCACAAGGGAGTCCTAGATACGACAATATTGGTTGCCTACACAATGCGCCTAGTGCAAGGAATAATTATAAAACTATGACAGTCATAAATAAAAAGCAAACAATATTCAAGATTTTCGTCAGACTCAAAAAAAAGTGTATGGCTGTTGATTTAAATGACAGATGATGCCCATAGGTTTTCAGATGAGTGAAAAACCGGATAAAGTAGGTTAGCGACACCTTAATGAAAAGACCACCTTAAGACCGCACTGTTAAGAGGACTAAACCAGTCATGTAAGGCTACGTACGTATTAGGCTGCCCAAGGTCTCTCATTGCAGCTAATAATACAATATGGATTCACTTAATAATGCTACTAGCAATTAGCCGATACAAGGGCATGGTCGATGCGCTCATCTTAACAAAATCAAGACATACCAGCAATCATACTGGCGGTTGCTTTGGATATCTGGTACTCGATCTCCATGTACTTGGGAAGAAAGCCGGCGAAACCGATAATGATAAACATTTCACAGCATATACATAGGCATGTCACTACGTAGATCTTGTTCTTCAAAAGGCCAAGTATAGATCGAGGGATATCTTCTGTAAGAGACAAGACAGCACCTTGGTTATTTCCTTCTGAGTATTATCTTTAATGCAAGAGTAATACGTTTAAGCGTGAAATAAAATGAGAGATGAAGTCAGAGTGTTAGGTTGAGAATGAATATTAGCGATTTGAATGTCAAAGGTAAGTTTCGTTTGACCCAAAAGTCTACCGAAAAGGAGCCGTTTTAAAGACATGAGGAGGGTGGATTAAAAAGGAGACGGAGAACAATAGAACTTTCCCGTTACGTTCCTTGGAGGGTGGTGATCCAGCTTATGAAATGACTTTGACCATTGAATCAAAGACTTCCGTAGTTTAACTGCGCACTTATTCCCGTCACTTAGAAGTTACTTGAGGTTCGAGAATCTACCAAAACGCTATGGGAAGTCTTCACAATTTCTGAGAGTTAAAGTTATAAGAGTTATGAGAATTCTGTAAAGATTTCAGAGGTGGGTAGCTACTAACATCAGCGATGTGCCTAACTGACTCTCCCAATCTCTTCGTCGAAAATTGAGGAAAAGGATAAAAATCCTTTACACTTAAACGAAATATATTTTTAAAAAAATGGATAGAGGGAGGGGAAGTGGGGTTGTCAATTAATGTGCTAAATTGGTTTGAGAATACATTAGGGATGTGCGACATGAAGCCTGACAGCAAACGTTACAAGCTGAAAGCACATGTAATTCTGCAAATTCACCACCGACAACAAAAAAGACGTTGTTTTTAGAGTCTATACGCAGAAGACAGGGTGACTGAGCTCATAAAAACAAGGTGATTTTACTCCTACACGCGGACAGCAGTACGCAAACAAGTATGCTAACAGGATGCCCCCAGCATGGAACAAGACTAGAGCCAATGGGTGGAAAGACGTGTTCGGTCAGCTGGCTCATCCGGTACACAAATCGAAGGGGAACAGTCTGGTCCGAAATTTCATTGAAACTTGCTGTATATGGGTACGCTTATCGTACAACGTATCACACTAAAGGCATGAGAATACTCCTCCGTGTAAAAAAAAACTGACCTTTGGCTTGCCAAGCAGATCATTTGCAGACGCACTGAGATCATAGAAATTACTCGGTAAATCATCTCATCGGCAAAAGGTGGGCGATTTATTTCAACGGATGCAGGAATCAGTTGAGAATGGTACGGTCAATCGATATCTGGAATCGTTGGGAATCCATAATCCACGTGCTTTAGAATGGGAGGAAACAAACGTCTCCTAGACTTGAAAAAAATGCTTCTAAGATTTGCCAAATCGAGGAGAAACGAGAGTTAAGATTCTAAGGCCATGAATTGGAAGCAATCCGAAACTTAAATGACTTATTGCCGCTAGCGTGTTATGTCCATTTAAAATAGACAGTTCCAGGCCAAACTGGAAGTCAACGCGAAAGATGTAGTCTTTCAAGGCCCAAAAGGGATAGGCTTTCTTGCTATGAAATGGCACTTAAAAATGATAGGAATAAAACGGTTTTTCCAATGAATCACTTCCTCTCTTCTGAATCGAAATTTACTTCAACATTCACCAAACTCTGAGATGTTCAGATACCTAGGAGAAAGGAAGTCTATTCAATTTAGGACTGAATTAGCATAGTTTAATAAAAATTTAACGTGGTGTTGTTGCCTTTATGCTGACCTTCAAGTTCCAATGGTTGACTTAGTGTCGAATTCGGATAAATAAATGGATGAATACATGAAAGTGACTTTGGTTGTCAAGCTCCAGTTCGTACAGAATCACCAGTTTAGAGATCGTTAGAAAAGCTGCAATGAAGTGCACTGGAGTGAAAAGGGATGTAACTTAATGCGCAAGCGCGCCTGGTAGCACCCGCGGAATAGTGGCACTAGTAATCAGGCCATGCTGAGCCAAAAATACGTGACTTACTGAGCACTATGGCTGACGGGAAGGAAAACACGAGAGTGATTGCTCATTCACCTTCAGATACTCATAAGGTAACGGGCATTACGGATCGCGAAAGCAAACAAAACAGACTGCCACTACACTGGAAAGAGAAGTAACCTTTCCAGCTCTATTTAGGCTGCATTTAAAACGAGACAATTATTTTCGTTAATTCCACAGTAAAGAGACTATCAGCACATTTGAAAAAAGTTAACATTTTCTAGTCTAGCAACAGGTCAAATGATACTTGAAAGTGTTCTCAATTTGACGGTAATTCCATCAAGGCAGTGATTGGAATAAAAACGTGACGTTTCCGTTTAGTCCAACGTTTATCACTTGATCAGTTAAAGCAATTGTTGGGGAGAAGAGCGCTTACTTTGAAAGGACATCGCTTCTGAGATATGAGCGGCTAAGTGTATCTGGCCAGGACGTAGAAATCGGATATTTAATGATGATATCTCGTCAAACCAAGAGATTTTTGTTCTATGGTGGGGGTTTATCGGTGGTGGGTGCCCGATCGGTGAAAATGGATAGTAGAGTGGGCTTCTTAATCAGTGAATGTGTGCTAACGCTCTTCAGACCTGTATTATTTGAAGAGTCAAACACACAGGCAAAATACCAATTTAAAATTTACTTTAATGAAAACTAGAGAACAGTTCCGAAGACATTTATACAATGTCACAGCTTTGTCTGGTATTGTGAAATGCAGTTCCATGGTAACTTTACTGTTGTACTTAATTGAGACAACTAAAATAGCCTAGCAAAAACGCAAAAGTGATCATTTGTTTCATTTGCTTCGTTGACCCGATCGGTGCAACTTTCCCTTAATCACCTCCCACCTTATTCTAGGCAAAACTCATGTATTTTTAACAGTACACAATCATGTAAATCGTGAAATGTGTAGGCAAATAAAAAATAGAAAAGAGGTAAAATGGCACCTAGAAAACAGTCCTCGGTCATTCAAATGGTTTGTAAAGCTCAACCGGAAAACTGATTAGACGGTGGAAATAAATCAAAGCGAAGTGTGGAAATAACGACTTAGTGCCTCCAGACAAAAATATGAGAATGTGGACGACGTAGCGATTAATCAAACCGCATAACCAAGTGAAATATGCATTAAAAAAAGAGAATCGCGCCAAAAACTTGGGGGGTGTCGGGTGAGGCCAAGGCGACATTGGACCACACAAAATATTTTGGATATCGGTGGCATAGGATAGCCTAAGAAAACTATAAGAAGGCGGTTTTCGCTTGCTCAGAAAGGTATCCAGGCTTCAATCTTGGCCAAACTATATAGCGAAAGATAGCTTGTGCCCCATATAGTTTGGTGTCTGAGCAAGCGGCTGACTTTGCGCAAACGCACTATGGGACTAGAACTTACTACTCCAGTCGGCGAGAAAACCGAAAATTCGTCCTCGAATTATAGTTTGATGTGGACGTCTCTTATGTCTAGGGGTGTTAACGAAAAGTGAAGGTTTGGAAGCCGACGCGAAGGGTTCGGTCAAATGCAGTTGGTGGTTCTGCTGTTGTTGAGTGCAGGCACATGAGTCACCTCTAAGAATCGGTGGAGATAGGCGCCGACCGTCGATAGAGGATGATTCGAGCCTCTTGGCGCCTTCGCCATCAGACCTTCCTGCACTTATCGAATTCTCATTCGTTACCTAAAATGGACGAAGGGTTTTGGTTAAATGGTACCCATAAGATATCAAATATCATTATATTTTGTACCATGATATTAAAAAACAGCTCTAATCATCGGCTATCTAAAACAAAGCTCTTTGGGGATCGAATTGCAGTGGAATTCGAAGTACTTATTGCCGTCATCCAGCAAAGTCATGAGAATAAATGTAGAAAATCCTAACAGTAAACTTGGCCTCTTAGATGCAAAAAAAGGATTTCATAAAAAGTTTATAAATACGAGTAAAACATTCGTTTTCAACCATCGATAAAACATTAAAAGAAACAAAAGAGCAAACTTCTAAGCCGATATGATATCGGAATCCCATTTAAGCGCACGTTACTGTGTTAGACAGTGAACAAAACTTGATAAGGTCGCGATGCATTGATGTAACATAAATTTTTTTTAAATGTTCTAAAGAATAAAACACAAATTGGCTCTGAAAATGTAAGTCGTCAGTGTTAAATATTTGGTTAAACGATTTGAGGAAGTATTTTAATACAAATAGCAAGCTGAACACTATTTCTTGAACAGGTCATTATTAGACATTCAATTGTTGAACAGGACCTCGAATGTAAGAGCTGTATTGGCTTAACATATACTAAAAGAAAAAGTTTGACAAACATTGCTGAGCCTACATTGTTTGTATTGCGATATAGGCTGCAACGTTTTTAGAACTCATTAAAATAATAAAAACGAATACCTTCGAGACTTCAGCAGCAGTGTCCTCATGCATGACATCAAGGATTTGCGAAGGGACACCCAATGCAACTGTCGTATTTTGAGATCTCCGAGACCGATGGTTTCCAGGCACACCATGACTGGAGGACCGGGAAGACCAAAAGTTCGAAGCCCACGGACGATGTTGCTGCTGTTGACGAGCACTGAGACTCTTACTCCGATTCACCGGTGACTGAAGACGTGACTCAATGCCTGTTTGATCTATCCGACTTTTTCGTTTATCTGCAAGTGCATGAAGGTAAATATGATCAGCGCACAAGCAATCATTTATCATAAAGGCTACTTAGAGTTCGTAGAATTGCAATCTTGATTGAAAGCATAAATCACCATACATCTCCATATGGCGATTCAATAACTCACTTAGTCTGTCATTTTCATTGGGAGGAGTACTAGAAGATTCATAATCAGAAGAACTGCCAGAGGTATTTGTCGAGGGCAGGGCCTCATCTTCAGCTGCGTGCGATGCGGTAGCGGCTATAATGGCCGCCTGAAGCAAGATGCTACTGACAGAAGCGGGACGTGAGGAGGGTGAGAAGGTCGTATTGGTGGCGGGAGTGGCACCGATCCCACAAGAAGTGGAGGTGAATGGTACGTTGCCAGAAAATGAGCGCTGGTGATGTTGATACGTTGCTCGACAAGGATATGATGATGAGGCTGCTGATGCCGACTGTCGCATCAACTGAGAGGGGGATATTGGATGGCCATTGGCATTGGAAACTGCCTTCGAATCTGGCACTGTGATATCTATAGTGCAACCTGTAGCGTTACTAGTACCAGGAATCACATCATCTGACTCCAGAGAACGCTTATGGGAAGTAAATGTAGATCGAAGTGTCCGAGGAAACATTACGAGGATGAATGCGCCAATCAAAACCCCTACACCTAAAGGAGTAGGAGCGATCAAAGACTTAATCTGCCCTTACCGAGAATAATATAACCAGTCCACCAAAGACCAATCCAATCCTCACTGGCCGGTGTGAGTTGACTACTAATTACTTTCTCTTTGGACCACTTATCCATTGGGTGCTGCAACATTAGGGCACCTAGAGCGTAACCAAAAACAGGCCCAAGGGCAGCAGCCGCGTAAAGGGATGCTGAAAACAAGCAGATATCAGAGAGCAAGTTGAGTTAAGAGGGTGAAATTGTGAGTAAAATTACCAATCATAGCAGGAGCTTTCGAATGCGATACGTGATCATCCACAAAGGGTGGGGAAAGAGTTAAAATAGGACTAGACCCCGCACCTATAAGGAATTGTGCGAGCGTCAAAATAGGAAAGAAATGATAAGATCCATAGTGTTTGGTGTCGCAATGGGATTTCGTTGAAAAGTTTTGATTTTTTGGATCCATGGAGCACAGATATTCGCGACTACTAGAAAACGAAGAATAGTAGGGAAACAGGAATTGGGGAGTCGAAAAGAGAAATGCGCCACAAGACATGGCGAATAGTCCACAAGCAATCCACAGTGGTACTCGTCCTTTGGCTCCTAAGTAGCTAGCAATCATGACGCAGCTAATGTAACCGATTTCAAAGGAAGAATTAACAGCACCAATTACGAAGCTACCGATCGCAAACCGTTTTTCAAGTGTTGTAACTTGGGAACTTGTGTAACCAGAATAGGACGCTTGAAGACAGGAAACGAAACACATCGCTGCTATAAATGCACGAATATCTCGAAGTGGTTCAAGGCAGGACGGACGCCAAAAGCCAACTCCACAATGCTCAACTTTAGGATCCTCGTTGGAGTCGGTCTCCTTGCGCTGCCAGGGGGGTGTTGACACTTTGGAGAAAGTATCTTCTGCTGCAGTTAACTGCATTGCTAATAGAATAACAAAAACAAATTTTTTTCTAACGACGTTTTTTATAAAACATGCGGCTACTGAGCGACACAAGCGACCAAGTAATCATTCAGAGAAGAACAGCACGACAGGAAAAATAAAGTGGAGAACTCTGATAGTTCATTGGCTCATAACGGATTCAATGCTAACCTTGGTTAATCCAATCAAAAAACAAACAATCAAATGAAAACTCTAAGTTAAAGCATTATCGTGAGCATTTGAAACAAATGTAAAATCCTTGAAAATAAACACAGTGCTTCTAAACTGAAGCAGCATATACCACGTTTTATCATGAAGATATATATTAAAAATTAAAATCGCGAACGAAGGATAGATATGTGCATTTATACCAAATTACGCCAAAATATACAATATATTATCAAAAATATCCTTAAAGAAGCATAGGAATTTGTTGTGAATTCACGATAGCATGTTAAATATTCATGAGGCTGTAGGGAACCTGGACACTGAGAGTGTACTAAAGGGGTGGGGATTAGAAAATAAGAAAAGCGCGAACCTGAACTGTTCTTCTAACCAAGGGCTTGAATACCTAGGACTTATTGCTACCTTTCTGAATAAGAACTTGACCTTTTTTAAACAAATTTCAGTACGAAATAGAGGACAATGTACTATTTCAGATCAGTGTACTATCTACAATATCTCGGACTATATATCGTAAGTCCAATTTTTCGCAAATTACCAAATCAGTGCACAATTTTACGATACGTCGATCAACTAGGACACAGACCAAGCTGGCTCAATTCAAAGCACGCTAGCCAGGATCAAAATGTGGTAGGACTATTAGAACCAAAACAAAAACCTATGTTTTTGGGAACTGGCAGTTTATAAACATTATCTAATCCATATGGATACAGTAAAGCAGATTAAATTTAAAAAATTATAATTTGATTGACTTTAATCACTATTTCAAATCACGAAATCATCAAATTTTCAAATACACCTCAGTTTGTTTCGTGAGTTACTATAGTGCCTATTCTTTACGAATTTGGGAGGCGTTATGAAGTCTTCCTATGTCGACTCGTTATCTCGCTTGGAGGAGACAGCTCGACGAACTGCTGAGAAGCGTGTCGTTGAAGCATTTCAAGTATTATATGAGACTTAAATTTTTCATTTAATGCTTTTTTTGTATTTATACTAGCAACAGTAATTTATTTTATTTCTTTCTCACATTCCTTAAACAAATGCCTTCTTTTATTCTTGCATTTATGCCACCCTCATCAGTTAATGCCGAGTTTGAACTTTTTTCTGTTTAGAAACCCGATAGTTTGGAGAATATCGACGTTATTCGAACACGTTTCCTTAACCAAAAAGTATTTTTGAGGACGCGCATTATAACTTATTTAGACCGCAACGGAAGCTCAGCTTAAAATGGCTGTTCATGGTCAACTTGATAGTATTCAAAACGGGCTTGATAAACTTGAATCGGCTCTTGGTATCTCAAAAGCCTGCGCTGGTCGGTAATATCTCCCGTTTACTTTTAGTCATTCATATTAGGATCTCCGACATTGAGCGGTCTCTATCGACAATCAGTAGCCTTCCATCTTCTTTGAGCCAATTGCACGTTATCTCTACAAAGCACAAGCAGGTTTGTGTAGTCTATGGGATTTTAACTAGATATGTTAGCTCGTTGCAGCCATCGAAAACATGTCTTATCTAGTTAAAGTTCCTGATGCTATAGCGGAAGCCAAAAATCTTATTGAAACTGAAAATCTTCTCGAAGCCCACAAGCGGTAAGGAATGTGTTAGTTTTTTTATTCTTCAGAATTCAGGAATTGGAAGGAATTAGGGATGAAATAATGTGTGATGTGTTCAAACAGAATTCTTCTGCAGATCTAAATGTAAGATCTCTCTTACCTCCTTACCGCGCTTTGTTAAGACATTGAGAATGTTTTTTAAAGGTTTGGAAGAACTAAACGCTGCAATATTGGAGAAAATTAAGCATGTTGGAGCAACTCTAACCAGCGCGGTGGTTACTCAGAACATTCTTTGTGTCACTTGTGTCCGTATCATCGATCGGGAGGAAAGGTCAGTTTTAGTGATTTATTTGAAGATTACGCACTATTTTTACAGAGCTGATATGATTTGGAAGAAGCGACAAAGCAAAGGTGATTTTATGCCCGATGGAAGACCCAAAGGATGGAAGAACAAGTTCTTCGCGGAACTAGCTCGCACCATTCAATATCGGTAGTCGGTTTCACAGAGCCAACTCCTTTATTTCTAGAGTCCAAGGCTGCTCGGTTGACTCAGAAAACGAGAAAACACGCTTAGTGAGACATAACGAAGCTATCCGCCAGCATGCTTTGAGGGATTTGCGAATCGCTAAGGTTCGTCTTTTATGTCGCTTGTTTTCTTTTCATTTTCTTTTTAATATCTCGTTACAGAATATCTGCCCCGTTTTCTTCCCACCGGATTACGAAATTTTTGATCGTTTTGTTGAAATCTATCATGACGCTATTGGTATGCATGTAAGTGTTTGTTAATGAATTTATTCGGTTTAGATTGAAAATTTAATCAATGAAGGTCTGAATGACACCGAGATTGTTCAGCTCCTTGGATGGATCAACGCATATCAGTGAGCTTTATCGTACACTTTCATCGCTCTCTTCTGTTTCAGCTCGGAAGAGTTTATGAAACATCCGCTATTCAATGTGGACTTTTCTCGTCTCAATATCAAATATCCGCCAAATCTTCTGCCTGATGATAAACTCACAAGTCTTCGTCAAGAGTATGTCTATTATTTAACTTTCATTGTTACTTGAGTTGGTTATACATATTCCTCTGTTTGCAATAAAGAAATTGATAGTTATGATGGTAGCCCTCTTTTATCGATGCTCTCCTTTTAAGATCTAAGATGAGCATCCAATGCTACTAACAGGGCTTGCTATCGACCGTCATCTTGTGATAGGCAGTACACAGTAGTTTGTGGTTAAGTATTGGAGGCTAATTTATACATGACTGCTATAGCTGGAAAAGGAGCAGAATGTATGGAGGGAAACACTTAGAAACAACCAACGATTTGTTTTAATATTAGGTTAAGTATATGTCTTATTCCAGATGTATCTTCGTTGGATGGGTAATTAAATCCGATTAACTCAAAAAGTTTTTCCTTCCCTTTTTAGATATGTCCGAAAGACTATAACCAAACTGAATGGTTGGTTGATTAAGTCTCTGGCCATTGATGTTGAGGTATATTGCCACTGGTTCTCTTTCTATTCCATACATTCTAGCACATTGATATGATTTACCTGTTTCAAGGATTGGAAGCGACCCACGAAGCCGGAGTTGAATGACGCCTCAAACTACTACACTCCTCTCTCTCTGATGGTTCTCTCGCCTATAAACGAGTTGGCAAGTCGTTGACATTGCTTCCGCTTTTAATTCCTCTGTTAGCAATTTTCTATCAACACGAAATTCTTTTAGGTTGGAGAGGGAAAACTACTTCAGTTCCTTGGTGACGTCGTCCGAGAAAGTTTTCTAGTACAGTGTACACAAGAAATCACTCGGTTCTCTATGAATTATGAATGTGATTTTTTTTTACTTACTTTTCACTCGTCTTTTTTGCTGTCAAACTTCACTATCGTGCCGTTCTTTTTGCGCCTTGCAGCTAGCGTGCGGGAGTATCGCAACTCCTACCTCAGTGATCGTGCGAAGATTCCTTTTTACATTGAATATATTGTGAGCTTCCTAGTGTAGCCTTTTTATGTTGGTTTTCATGAATATTTTTTGGATTATGCTACTTCTACAGTATTCATTTTTTTGAATGCTGAATGGATTGCATGTCTCATATCGACGAGGCTTGTTTCAAGCCAGAAAGCTTGTTTATTACCCCATGCTTAACTCACTTTTTTTTATAATCTCAGTAAAATAGTTTTTTTCGCTTCAAATCGGCTTCGTATTTTTGTGCTTATTAAATTGTATTCTATATGCTGTCGTCCATAAACCAAATTACGTCCATGTGGCCCGTTCAGCCATGTTGATTTAGGGTAGATCCAATAACTGACGAGATTTTCACAGTAACTTTAATTCCGCAGCTAGCCAATGCCAATAATACTCAGACGATTGCAAACAGTTTTGCAGCAGTGATCAACCGTGAGGTTGAAAACGATTCGCATCTAAAAGGACGTCTTCTACCTCAAATGGGTAGTCTCAGAGACGAGTATTCGAAGGTGGCTGCCCTGTGGTAGGCCCCGTTATGATAAGATTCACTAACTTGAACTTGCTCCATTGACTATCTAATTCTGTATCTGTAGCCTTAACTGTGCGGAAGAAACAATCTTTTTAGATTTGACTCCTGTGATGTCTACAGTTCTCACACGTGAATGGTAATGTCTATTATTAATGGTTCTACATGAACGATTTCGAATTGAAATTCTCTTTATTTATTAGGCTAAGCCCGGGTGATCTGACTGCTCAGTGTATTACCGGAACATTCCTGGATTACAATGAGACGTTAGTTCATGTGAACCAAACGTATTATCAGGACTTGATACCCCGATTGGCCACGCACCTTCTAATCGATTTCTTGCGGACTCTCCTTACCAGAACTCCCAATTTCACCTCTGTTCACGAACGTCATACTGCTGGAGAAAAACTAGTCCAAACTTCTTTAATTCTCAAGACATTTTTCCAAAACAAGATTCCTGTGGTTTCGAAGGTAAGAGCTGTGTTTGAACCTCGTTCAATCGCATTCTGTGGCAGATTTACGAGGGCTACGAGGCGATTGGATTGATTGGTAAGTTTCTCACAAATGATGACCGAAGTATGCTTTCCCTGGACGTCGGCGTGAGTATTTTGCACTTCAACTATCAGACGGAGTATTTCCTTGCAATAATTAGCCTCTTTGTTTTTTTCCATCTAGCGTTTGCAGCAGCATTTCTCCGATGTAAGGACAGATCAGATTTATGCAATCTTGATGCTGCGCGGTGATATACGGTCAGCCGATGCACAGGAGGTAAAGAGGGATTTATGTTTAGGCGGTAATCGCAGAGAGTGATTATTAAGTACCGTTTTTTGTAGTTGGCAATGAACGTAAACCAAGGTGTCAGAAGTACAAATCACACCTCAGATATATTTACAAAGTTGGCCGTGGCAATGGGTCGTTGAAACTGCTTCATCTAATCAAATTTTGGCTCTTTTTATCATTACTGACACAAGTTCCTCAAATAAATAAAAAGCTTGGCAGTGGACTTCCCCCCCCCCCCCCATCCCTCGTCTTTTGGGCTCCGGTATTCGATTTGATGCATCTGCCCTGCTTTTGGAAGTTGTGCTTAGGTTTTTTCGAGTTCAGCCGCGTAAATTGTTAGTCGGGGCAGCAATGGCTCTGGTACTGACGGACGTATATTTTTGAATTGCGCAGGCCAAATTAGCCGTTAGATGTTTCAGAAGGGTAAGGGGTGGACAGCGTATTTTCAAGGAAATACGATAATTATATTACACGGATATTTTTCAGCTCATTTAAGAAATTTCAGGGCGCAAATATATCCCTAGGTAATTTTATTGATTCAGTTAAAAGTAACTTGAATTATTTGAAGTTTTGTAGTGTTTAAAAGGACTATCATGTTTAGTACAGTGACATGGAGACGCGTTCTCGACTTTTTTAAAATGACAATCGGTGGTTTTGGTGGTAAAAAAATTGAAACCAAAATGGATACTAATCATTATTCAAATCTTAAGTTAAAGAAATTAACAGCTTTAAAAATCGACAAAATAATCGACTGTTGGCCTTCCCATTCAATTAACTGGTCACTTCCCAATGGGACAGAACCGGTGGCTAATATTAGTCCACAATCAATTTTCAGAATTCAAACAAGTACATAAGATTTTTCAATTAATATAAAAGATAATCCGAAAAGTTCAGTTAAGCCCAAATTCCTCGAGGCTGTAGAGAGTAGATTGCGCAAACGCTTAGAAGAAAGTGGTTTATCAAATGCGCAACCTAGCTTAGAACGTCTGTGCGTAGGTTTACAATTATTTAAATCTTCAGATTTTTCGGGAAGCTTTCGACGCTGTTATATTAAATTTTAAAACTTATCAATCGCTTCTAATTCCCATCAAGGAGGAATATGAAAGTGTCCTACAAAACTTTAAAGACTTTGCCAGACAGCTTGGAGCAGCTCAGGTATTATCATATCAACTTAAGACGCCTCTAGGAATTACTGTTCTCTGTCACAAACGAGTATGAGAGAAAAATTACGTCACATTTTAACCTAGAAAATAAGGGTGCTAACATATTTTGATATAATGCATTTTCGTGTTAGAAATTCTGAGCTTGAAGGATAAAATAAAAAAACTGGAAAATAAAATATCTCGCATCAATGAAGAACGAAATGAAAGTCGAATAGTTGTATGTCGCATTTCGATCAAGCTTTGTATCAGAACTTTATCTCAAATATATGGTCACTTTATTTTCTAATAAAACTAAACAGCAAGCGAATTTCCAAACGAAGTTGGAAAACCTCTCTACAGATCTTTTGCATGAATTGGACGCCCGCAAACTGGCTATTATGGATTTGAATCACTTACGAAATGAATACAGCGATCTTTTGGAATACACCAAAGAACTAAGCGCACATGCCATCGATGGCGGTGATGCTGTCACTCTCAAAATTGCGCTGGAGTAAGTGTAAACTTTGTTAGCTCTATTTCTTGTGCTCCATTATTTATTAATGCTATGTGGTTCCTCAAGACGAGCTAAAGAAGCGCATACTCAATCATTAAATCGAATAGCCTACTTGGAGTCAGAATATTCTGATGTTGTCCCGAAAAAGGAGTTTGAGGCTGTTCAAACTAATCTCAAAGACGCAGAAACTCAACTTAGTCATTTGAGGGAACGATGCACTCAGCTTGAATCCCAACTCACGTGAGCCTCACCAAACCCAGATATCTTATCAACACCTTTTAATTCTGCTTACTTTGTTTTGTTCCAATTAAGGGCTAAAACGGAGGAGCTCACTTCAGTATTGAAAGAAAGGAATGATTTGTCTGAAAAGCTTTATTCGATGCAGAGGGTCTCTACACCAAGGTGGGCACATCTTTCTTTTAACGAACATAATAATGCTATTCGATTAACTTAAGTAGTTAAAGAAATTTAATATAGTGTGGTTGGCCTTCTGGCTTTCGCATCATTTCCATTAAAAAAGCAGTGAAACTGATCGCTTTTAAGTGAAAGACTACTCTTTGTAAATAGTAACGTTCTCGATTTTCTCTCTGTTTCTTGCCCTCCGTTAACTTTTTAAACACTGCGATTTTATAACGCATAGCTACATCTAATCATCGGGCCTGAAAATCTTTGTTAGTGTCATTTGTAGATTCTGTAGGACCAACTTTCTCAGGAGGTATTTTTAACCCTCAATTCGTAAAGCTTGGTGAACATAGAGTTACACGCTTAGTAGAAGAAAAATCATTATATTCTAGAATTTTCTCTCTTCTCATCGTAGTCGTTGTTTTTGCACCGTGGTGGTCCACGTGGCGTTTAAATTCGGGAAAAATTGTTCGTATTTGAGCTTAATCAATGAAATTCAATCTGAGAATGTTGTTATTCACAAGTGATTGGGCACCACCTTATTTTTTTTTATTTTCTAGACCAGAGTGGTCACGAGTTTCACATTTAGTACCGGGAGGTCCCAGTCGTTGGCAGCAGTTAACAGTGGGCAAGAGTTCTCAAGAAAAACTGGTGATTTTGTCCTCTGAACTTTCTGGTGGTGGTTCAGAGGCGGCACTAATACAAACACGGATGGATAGTCAAAATCTTAAAGTGAGTAATGGTGGTGGTAGTGATTCTACTTCCCTTACTTCATGAGAACTGAGAAATCATCGTTCTTTTCACCAGCCGATTCACTCATCCCTTTGGCCCACATAACAGACAGAGGAAGTTACAAAATGCCACACCCCCAAAGCATTGCGTACCCACTCATCTGCCGATCAGTGCCTCATCTTGCATTTTTTTTTCGATTCTTTGTGATTTCAATTTCCTTTGCGATTAAATAAAATTGATTTGATTGTAGAATGCACCTTAACTCATTTTGTCTCACAGTTGTTGCAGAGAGTGAATTTTGACTTTATAAGTGGACAAAGATTTAGACGTCGATCTTGGTTCTATTTTTGATGAGTATTTTAACTTATTTTTCATGGTTTCAATTAAACAAATTATGAGCACTGAGTGCACTCAGTAAGAGGTACATTTGATCAAAAAACCTATTGGAAAGCATCAAAGAATGTTCAAACTTGTGTGGATTCCAAGTGGTTTACTTTTTGGTTTTTGTTGATTTTTTCGATTGTTCAGATCAGTTAACTCTTCTTCGTTCAATTTTCGCGTACACTGTTTTTAGCATTGGTTTTGTTTTTTAATCATGTTTCACCGGGTCTCATGGAACAATTTTCTTATTTCAGCAACCACAAAAGAAGTTTCCCAAGTTCTTGGAGGGCTGTCTCAAGATGGCGCCACGCTTTAAACCTAAACGTGATATGCTCTTACTTATTGAAGATATATGGTTAGGCAGACAGAAACAACTTGCTGACTACTTGGTAAATTCGTCTGTTAGCAAATTCGAGTTTTCATCCCTTAAGATCTTAAGCAAGTGTCGTATTCTTACAATAGAATCAAACAGATAGCAGTTGCTCAGTACAATGACTATTCGAACCGAAGTCATAGGAGCTTACTATAATAAATACATTTGTGGCCACTAATGAACAAGGTTAATTAATAACTCCATCACAGGAGTGCCTAAATGGGAATAGGAACTACCCATTCATCAATGCTTTAGTCACATGCTATTTATTTATTTATTTATAGAAGTAGGCTGTCTTTAACAAAGTTCTCCTTTATTTAACTGTCAACAAAATAGGGTTCGTCAAACCTCTCGCCTTACATACACTTTTTGCACTTTAATTCATTGCTCTATTGAGTTTACCTGACATTTAACTGAACAGAATATGTATTGTTTTTATCCAGAGGGGCCTTGGAAAGGGTGAACGCCCAAGATTGCCGAGATTCAACGATTATCTCTATAAATACTTAAGGAGTGCGTTCGGAGTGGAGAATATTCGCAAAGAATGGTCTCTTTCCATCTACGCTGCTGGCGGTTTCCCGACTGAATGCGAAGATATTGTACGTTTCAGAAAGATAATCGATAACGAGGTTAGTTTTGCTGAGCCGAAGTTATCACAAACCAATGGAACTTGTTGATATATCCATCTGTCTGCTTTTTTAAAGGTTGACGAGGCTTACCACTGGTATTTGCATTCCCTAACCGGTCGACTATTCAATAAAATGCGAGAGTTAGCAAATGCCACAGCTGTAACCCTCACAATGTCAGCCAAGCTAAAAGAAGCGATCCAAAAAAAAGGCCCAGAAACACTAAACCTGGAATCCTCGCTCGAGGGCAGCGGGTATTATCTGACCACCTACCAGCTGAGTCTTGTTTTAGCTAGGCTTTTTGACTGTGAACCTCAACATCCGTCCGTCATACGTCTTGTTCAAGCCGCTCTTGTTCACAACGACGAAAAAGAATATGATGGAGACACGACTCCTATGGCAGCTATTTCAATGGATGATGTGGTTTGCCTGGAAGACCTTTTTCAGCATGTAAGCAAAATTATTATAACCATTTTTCGTTGTAGTCAAGTGGGGAACCTTTGCCTCATTTTGCTCATGCTCTAGTGAATCATCTTGAGCAAGGCCGAAAAACGATCATAGATCACATCGTTGTAGAAATACAACGACAAAAATCTAGCGAAGGGTTTGGTCTTCTTCATCATTTGAAAATTTTCTTCCTGTCTTCAGAATTTCAGCCACTGTGACTCCAAGCGACGTGCTCAAAGCCATAAAAATAGTCCAGCCAGAATTAGGATCAATAATCGCCTCTTCACCAAATTCTTTCTTTCTTCTTGATAAGCGCCGAAATGCTGATGCGGATAGAGAAAGCCTCCAAGGTGGCTCCAATGATGAAGACGACCTTGCGGTTTGCGACCTTGACGAGACGAGTGCCACTAGAGAGGAGCAGGCGTTGGCATGGTCACGATGTGCATCTGCTAACGAGGGAGGAAAAAATTACCTCGTTGCGACTGTTCAATGGCTTTTTCAGAAGGATGAATCACAAAGCTCGACAAACGAGATTTCGCTGCCCTTAGAAGTGATTGAACGACGTTTGTGGGGTGCGAATATCAAGCCCTATAATAAATTCACGGCAGCTAGCTAATTAAAACAGATTACCCCTCATCTAATAATCACTGCTCATTTTGATATTCATCCCATGAGGTATCAACATTTCTCGGAGACTAGATGCAGGTTACTTCCGCCAATTTTCGTTGATAGCAACCAATATAAACTACTTGCAAATTCTGGCTTGAAATAGTGGACGATCCCCAAATGCAAATAATAGAAAAAGCGACCAAGCGGATGCTCCTGACAACTTTCGAATCCGTCGATCATTTCAAGTTAGAGTACATCTTCTTTAGGAAGGTAGAACATCGTGACATTTCACGGTGACTAGCGCCATAGCAATTCCAATAGCTACTGAGTGCCCCCAATAAGCCCAAGAAACTGTTCTACCGTTACCTTAAGTTTAAACTCCTAAAACAAGACCTAAGGCTGTTGAACACTTGTTTTTATAGCGAATTTCACCGGATGACAAATAGGAGCGAAATGGGTCACACCATAGTCGAGTACCTTAACCAAAATAGCCAGGGATCCGAATACCAAACGTAAACTGAAATATCATTGGTAGCAAAGACGGATGAATGAGCGAATAGGAGTAGTGCAGTGCCAGAGAAGTCGTACAAGTCAGTACATGCAAGATAAAGCAAGCCATGGCGAACAATCAACAAACACAAGCTGTTGCAAATTTGAGTCAATTAACGAGGTTAAACCTCAAAGTTGGATAGCCGGTAAAAGTTGGGTCATAGGAATAATGGTGCGGAGATTCGTACCAGCAAAGGGGCGAAAAACTGGCCCTGAGCTTTTGGAAGATTGCGTCTTTGCCTTCGCGAAGCCAACGCGTTTATTCCCCAGATCGAAGATACTATAGTACTTGCCAATGAAGATATCACCAAGAATCCAAATAGGGTACTTGGGAAGATCTAGACCCATGAATCCAAGCAAACAGATCGTGTGACCGAATTGAGTTACCTATAGGTTAGAAAACAGACGTCATTCATTTCATTCTAAGGCGAAGTATGGCGGATGAATTCACCATGAGAATGTAGTCCTCGGGGTAGAGAGTGAAATTGGTGGACTGAATTGTGAAAGTGATGGGAGGTAAGGAGGCGACATCCTCACAGGGGAAGAAGTAGGTACCACCTGGAATTGGTCTGGCCTTCAAAATACCAGCCAACTTCCGAATCGAGTCGGTCGGACCCGTGATAAGAGAGGTGCCAGTATCTGCTATAGCTGAACAGCCATCTTTGCAAAGAGCCTCTCCATTCACTCCAACACTATAATAAAATAGGGACTATGGAATAAGTACGCAAAAGCAATTCTAATAGTTGGGTGATATTGAAGGAAAATGTTTTTTAACCCATATTGGGGAGAGGGAGGACACCTTGACCATCTCCATGTAGATCGATCTTAAGCTAGTGTGGTACTCATTCCAACCACTCGGTATGTGTTGATGGATTTCAAACCCGTGAAACGTGTCAGATGCGTGCACGATAGCTTCTTGCCGATACAATGTTTATAAATGGAGGAAAACTCTAGCAGACAATCATCAAGAAATCCCATCTCCTAAGTTGAGGATTACTTCAGTATCTAAAAAGAGCTAGTAGCTGCCTAAAAATGCATAAATATGCGCTTTCTTACTCATCAACGTGGAATTCCCAATAAGCTTCTCGTATAACCGGAGCGTAGGTGATTGGACCATCAATGTATGACTCATCGTATCCACCGATCATCAACTCTCCGCCAGTGACATCGGACTGATTTCTAGTCCAAGGAAATACACACTTAGGAAACAATAGGAAACTTAACCAAAGCGAAGCTAGAATTACAGACTTACCTATCCAAATAGAAAGCAAAAACAGGTTCAGCAATTAGCTTTTGACGAACGAGGTTATAAAAGACGGGCTCAATATCACCAACTGAAATAGAACTAAAACCCATGCCCAAAATGCCATCGAATTTGGCCATTACAAACACGAGACCAGGCTGTTCGGTTGCTTCCGCAAAGACTTGGTCGGGGGCACTAATGTCAGATAATGTGATGGAATCAGCGCTCAAAAAGCCCTTTAAGCTGCCGGATCCGTATTGAATCATGAAATCGGTGCCATTTTCTTTATAGGAACTCGACTTTCTGCTATCGTACTGGTGATGGACCCAGCAAGCAAGATCAAACCATGAGCACTTCTTTGATGGAACCCAAAGGTTTGACGAGCCGGTATCAAAAACAACCATGAATTTCTGGCCAGGAGTTCCCAATTCGATTTCTCCATAATATTGAGCCTTTAAAAAGCAAATATGATAATGACGATGGAGTCTACAAAAGTGCGAAACGAACAGAACAGCCAGGAGACATGGACTCACATCTAGATAATTCTCCAAAGGTTCCGGATGAGGTCCAGCTAAGCCATAGGCAACACTCCATCTACGTTTAACAGCTTCAATTGAGTTCCCCAGTTCAAAAAAACTCCGGTGGCCCTTGTAAACGGGGTGAAGTTGGATTCTATGTCCGATTAAATTAAATAAATTAGCTACCGGGCAACCTTTGAAGACAAAACAAACGCGACAGAAAACACGAGGAGGCATAGAACCCTCATCTCTCCTCGCTATCAGGACAGAAGGTATCTGAAGGTCATGTGAGGCAAAACAGTACAATTGTAAAATAAACGCAGTATATATTTGGTAGCAATAGCTCTGTACTATTAAAAGCATAAAGCTGAAAATTTATTATCTGCCTTTTATTAAACATTTTTTATAGAGGCACGTTTTTCAAAAAAATTGAATTGAGAGAATTAAATGGCGGCAAAATCGTGCATGCCGCCGTTTGATTTGGCACGGTTGAGAAGACTATTTTCAGTTTTTCAGATAGTTATGCACTGCTCTTAATTGTCAGCCTTCCTTCCTTCAGCTAAAATTAATAGATGATGCGATTTTGATCGGATCTCAACGACTAAGATTTTTTTTTCTGTTAATAAAAAGCAGCAGTAAATTTAGAGATGTCTTTGTCTTATAGAATTTCACACGATGGACTTTACCAGTTTGTTTCTACCTTAAATATAAGACCTCTATTGGATCTTACCATTATAATTTGCATCAAAGGCCACGTCTATTGATTAATCTTGAATGCAATGCTAGCCGAGTTCTTTCACTATTTTTAATGGGGTTTTTCCTACGTATAGCTCCTTTCTACCACAACTTCGAATGTCTAATAAATAATGTGAATGTACCCGTTTGATAACTCTTTATCTAGCGGCAGGTTATAGCTATGGGAAATTAACGCAGTAGGTCTGAACTTAAAGATTTTAAGTGACAAAACATTCTAAGATTATTAATCCGTTTGAACCATTAAAATTTTCAAAATTACTTTATTAAATATTATTTCAAAGTAAAAAAAATTGGTAGATACTTGTAGTAACGTTTTTGAAATATGTTTTATCTTACTAATATGTACCTAATATTGACCTTCGGTGTTCACTACGATTTTCAATAGCGCGATAAATTGTCAAGTGTGAATTCTTCTGCCATTTTTATTTTATTAGCTATTAATACTGACCAAATACGAAAAATTCGCTGATTTTGAGCCTATGATCGTGTGATTTTTGATTTAGCTTGCGCTATATTTACTATTCAAAACAATATTTTCTTAAAATGGAGAACTTGACAACTCTTCCCGGATTCGTCAGTTCAGCCAGCGATGGAAGTACTTTCAATTCTGGTAAATATTTACATAATTTTTTTCAGTAAATATCACCAAAATTGTTCCCCTCGCAGTTTTTGCAATAAAAAATATGCATATAAGCTAGCGGAAATTTTCTGCTTAATATATGAGACGATTAGGGCAATATAATAAATTTTTTAGCCCTGGTGATTTGGAGTTTTACATCAATATATGATCTCTTTGTGTGCCTATTAAAAAACAAATACCTCGATTGTCCTCAGATTTAAAACTGCTCTAATTTTCAATTTAGATTAATTTGTTTTAACATTGGCTTTATTAAGCTGGTATTTTTTATACTTTCCAACTTAGACGGTTGCAGACTTCGGTTTATTATAACCATTGTCATTGTAACAAGTATAACCTCTTTAAAAGGAATTCAAACGCGTTTTTAACGCCATTGTCCATTTTAAAATGTAGCCGATGGCGATTCTGGTGCACAGGATATGTTTGGAGATTCTCTCTCCCTCGCAGAGCTTCGGAAGGCCTACCCTGAACTCTACCAATTCATGAGTCAGACAGACTCCAACTTTGGGGAGCCCGATCTTCCAGAAACCAAAGAAGCTCTTACCTGGTCACAGCTAGACAAAAGCTTGAAAGATCAAGACTTTGAAACCGACTTCGATATGTCCCAACTTCTCAAGGAGTCTAACTCCATCAACTCTCTTTTGATTATTCGCAAAGCCATGTCCTCCATTTTTGAATGCCTCAACACCGTTCACGTTCAAAAGACCCTGAAATTACGCCTTGAAATTCGGGATTTATGTTGCCGACTTCAAAACCTTCAGGTATTTCTCGGTTTCACATTTCAAATGTTCTTTCCAAAAAATCAAATCATTTTAGCCATTTACGTATAGATTAGGAATATGCTTAAACATCAGTCTTAAACATTTATTTAGTCACCTATTTGTCTGAGAATTTTCAGCCAAGCCAGCTTTCGGTTTGACTTTCCTATGACAGTCAGTGGGCAACGCGTTTCATGAAGTCTTGTTCGTCGATGAGGACAAAGATGCGGAAAACTTCAAATGATGCCGCAAGCACGAATCAAAAATAAATAGGGAATTATCTATTAGACAATGAATTCTAATTAGTAAAGATGTTCAAACGATGTGCTGTATTGTATCATAAGCAATACATTCATTTTCTGGCCATTGTAAACTACTCTATTAAAAAGTAGTCACTGTACATTTTATGGTGAAGTCTCTTAATTACTTAAAAATTATAGGAGGAATCTCTACGAATTTTTTTAAAACTGCATCTTAATGTGCGAGATTTTTTGAGAAGGAACCCTTTTCAAATCTCAACCAACTTTATCCAATTTTTTCATTATCACAGGTATGTTTGCTTTCAAAACCTAAATGCAACTGATGTTTTCATTGATAACTACCTTCGCCTTCATTTCCTAAAATTTTTAAAAAGCCTGACTAATCCACTTTCATACTAAAAGTTTATTTTGATACCTACAAAGGGATCAAAGATTGAACTAACACAGCTTTGAGATCGTCACAATGTTTTATTAACCAAGAACGGACATAGAAAGTCATTTTAATATTTACATACACACAAATCACGCGCTCTTACCAGTTTATTTACAACAGATGAAAAGTAGTAACCGAAATTCTGCTTTGTGTGTTGAGGCCTTGACTAATCACTACCTGACCAATCTGTAACTGATTCGTTTGAGGTTTGAAAAATGCAACTCCAGACATGCTTGCCAAATCCATTATTTTTAAATTTCACTTCGATAAAGGGCAGGCCTAATTTGCATGCGTCATTTCGAGAACCTTGCAGAATATGTCAAAATGAAAAAAAAATGTTGTCGTTATCAAAACAAATGTTCGATTTCAAACCCCTACTCCCATTTTCATGCTAATTTTAAAGTTTTTACATAATTATTCATTCATCAACGATCTATTCTATAAATGAAACCAACGGAGCATTCCGAAATAGCTAGCATTTTCAGGACTGTCAAAATTTAACATTGTGCCGACTAAAGCATGCCTCAATACTCTATAAGTTGTGCATTTTACCTATAGACAAGTCGTGAGATAGATCAACGCGAGATCTATCGACTTCAACGGGAGAATGATCGGTATCGACGGGAGTTGGCACAGCAGGCCTCGCGTTATGAGGACCGCATTACAGAGCTTCATGGCGTGTTGGAGGAGCTGAAGCGCAAAGCTGCGGAGATGCAGACTTCGGCCACTTCTGCTGCCTCAGTTGCAGATGCCACTGTTGGTGTGGATGACCTTGTAGAAATCAGTGATAGTGACAGCGACACAGATGCTCTCGATGTACCCGATGCTGATGCAGCCTGGGCTTCCCCCGATTTTTCCAATAGTGACTTGAGGCATGAGGACCGATCCGATCTTTTGGTAGGAATCTGTATTCCCATCATCATATTTAATAGCGGCAAACTTTATAGCTCCTGTTTAATGGTTAACAGTATTTGTCTAATTATCATATTCTTTTAGAAGTACGCAAGTTTGATTAAGTGGTGTTAATAAGAATTTCTGAGCAAATCATAGAAAGCTCAATTGATGCTGCCAATGATAGTCCGAACTTTTCTGGGTAATGTTCAGCCAATGTTCATTCTCCAACTTAACCGAGTAAAGAAGATTAATCGGTGGCCATTGAATTAATCCTTAATTTCATAGGTCCTAAAACCGTTTTTTCGATTTATAATCTTTTTTACATATTCATTCTAGTATTTATTCCGCCATGGTTTCTATCAAACATGGTAATTCCTATATTCGTTATGGATTAGAGCCGTTTTTTCTACTTCCTTTTACACAAACAGCACTTATTTTGTTAAACCATTTTATTGTCATGTAGCCACCAACGACGTGCTGCTTAAGTCGCCATCATCTATTTGTCTACGCAATATAGTTTATGAATGTTGAATTCAGTTTCTTGATTTAGGCTGAAAAAGCTTGTGACTCTGATACGCATGACTGAAGCTGAAGTCACTAATTATCTATCCTGTTGAACTTTCATTGACAGAGTTCTGATTCACATGGTTATTTTAAGAGATTATCTCTCTCTATATCAAAAACATGCTTCTTACAAACATAAATCAAGTCTTAACTATTTATCCAGAGGAGTTGAATAAAATAACACTGATGGATATTCGTCGATTCAGCGCGTTGTAAGCTGCCAGAACCTTTTCTGAAATTATAAGCTAATTTTTATTCGGAACATGTCATATTAACGAGGAAAGACAGTCTGAACTACTTAGAGGCATCCAGCACAGCGATGAAGCTATTTACAAGGCAAAGAGCAGTTAGTTTGAATGAATTACAGAAGCAGTATTTGTCACGATTTCACACGACCTTGTGAGCATGTCTGTTCGAGCCTTTGATATTTAGGCGAATCGGTGCAGTGGAAACATTTTTTTTCAGCTTTACGCTGAATTCAGCATCACCGGCCGTTCATTAGGATGCATGGAAGCTGAATCGATGGTTCTAACAAGCTGATCTAACAAGGGATGTCTATATGAGGTCAACCAAAGACCTTGCTGATCGAGTCAGAAACTGAAGATTGTAAATGGCTTGTGTGCTTCGCTGAATAGAATTATAGATGGAAAGTTCCAAAGAATAGTTCTGGATAATGTTCTTGAATAAATCGGCAGTCAATTAGATAGAGTCGATTAAGTACTCAACACGTCTGCTAGCTGTCAGTCTGCAATTGAATCAGCATTAATTCTAAAGCCAATTGAAGAGATGGGAATCGCATTTGTCAAAGATGTGTAAATGTAGGCAGTAGTAGAAGTAGTCATCGAGAAAGACCTTGAGTGATCAAAGTGTTCTGCATCCCAATCATAGGTCTGCCTTTGAATGAATGAGTGGATGTCAGTGCACACATGTATGTGGCCGATTAATCATGTCCATGCAAATACGTACCCAATCTGGAAACTTTTTTACAGGCCTACTCCTCTCCTTTAACCTTTTTTACGACACCTTGGAGCTATCTTTTTCTGCTTTCACAATGAACCTACTTCCCCAAACTCCCCCCCCCCCGCCCCTCGGCATTTGCCCTCATCTCTGAAGAGACCGATTAGATGAGCTAAATACAAGTTTCGTCTTCGATGAATACACTATAATAAGGGCAAGATTGGGATGAGGAAGTAAATATGTACGTCTTATCCAACCTTCTACAAAATTTTAGGGGAGGTGAATAAAGTTCAAATCCTAAATGATTTTTATGGCTATTAAAAGGCTTGGATCTTGTTAGAGACAATGAGATCTGCAAAGGGGAGTTTAAAAGCCAGAGAGTTCCGAGATAAATTACTGCATTTTCAAATAAATGAAAAGCTAGGCATCAGATAATTAACTAAAAATGTCAAAAGTAGCCGTTTTTTAAGTATTAACTGCGTGCATAATGGGATGATTATGGTCTATTGATATAACTTAGAGAAATGAATACCCCAGATATAATGATGTTAAAGGCTTATTTATTGTCGGAAGAAAGGCCCAGTACTCGCTTTAGGGGCCTTGTTTCACCTTTTCAAATTGCCATTCTATTTCTAACATATGCCGACAATCAAAGTGAGTCAGTTGGTCTTCAGATGGATACCACCTGTCAGCTCCACGAGTTCAACTTATCGAACCACACGGAAGGTCAGGTCCTAGCTTCCTTAAAACGTGGCAGTCTTAATGAAATGCTCTCTATGGCGAAATTTCATTCACCTTTACATACTCATATTAACTTTCTTGAAGCATGATTTAACACGGCACAAGCGGTGTTTTGATTTCCTTTCAAATTCTTTGTTTGCTTCACCTGTAGGATTGAGCATATGGCTTTAAACAAGAAAATTAACTGCGTGGTGACTATAAGCAATTTTTTTCAGCAACTAGGTACAACAATTAAGTGAGTAAGGGTTATGGACGTTGATGAAGAATGGCGAGTCGGGGGTGTGCTGCTTATGCATGAGTTTATAGACCCATTCCCTTATGTTCAATGGTTTCTCTGTATGGATGCACGTGTGTGCAGATAGCAGAGCTTCAAAGAAGAAACCGACTTGCTAAAGAATCCTTCTGATGGGCACGCAAAGAGGATGGTGAAAAAGGCGGATCCCTTAGCGTCCCTTCATCCTTTCCTTAATCACCCTCCCAGCCAATCTTCCACCAAAATTGCGCGCGGACGCTGGCGGCGGTTCGGGCAGGTGCAAGTCGGCTCCGCCAATTAACAGCGTGGAAAAATTCAAGACCATGCGCTATCGAGCTTCAGCAGCATAAGCTCTCAACACTCCAATGCAGATCTAATACGTTAGAAATTTGTTAGCACAAATTCGGCGACTAGTGAGAAATTAGTGGTTGATCTTTTTGTTTTTGGTATTGATTCGTTATTTTTTGGTATATTTACAAGAATTACTGAGGATAAATAAGAATTCCCATGGCATTTTCTATAGTTTATCACTGTAGTCAATGTTGAGAAGAGAAAGTTATGAGCCGTCGTTTCCAGGGGCCTTAAAGAAATATAACAAATTGAATCACTGAGTGGAAATAAACGCAGATGAAAGGAACATTATGCTTCTAGGTGCAATCGTTTTGAGTGTGATGGGCACAACCTAGATCGCCATGGCTGGTTAAAGAGGCATGCAAGGCTCGGGCAAACGGCGACGCCAGCATCATCCACGCACTCATACGATCACCGGTCAGCCCATGGCCATATGCATCTGGCGGGGGGAGGAGGAGGAGGCAAGGAAAGGGGGAGATGAGGCATATAGTCTGAAGTGGGAGATGAGAGGCGGCTGATGGGGCGAGGTGGTGGGAGAAGGCGGGCATAGGAAGCTCTGCAGGTCATGGTATTTCCAACCAAGTGCCTCAGATATTCGATGCGCACACAAGTGTAAACACTCGAATAAGTCACCCATGTTCATCCATCTTCTATTCTACTATCCACAATCTCATTCTACTGCTCCCAAAAAAATAATCGGAAGAGAGTTTAGCATTTTCCCTCTGACGATGTGGAATTAGAAATATTGTGCAATTGTCTACGCAAGCTGAATTGATGGGTGATTCCGAAACTTAATTCCAGGCAAGCTCCCCCTCTCTTCCTTCCTTCCTTCCTTCCTTCCTTCCTTCCTTCCTTCCTTCCTTCCTTCCTTCCTTCCTTCCTTCCTTCCTTCCTTCCTTCCGTCAACTACACTCTCATCGAGTTTCTCTAGCATTTACCAAACCATTAATAGAGTTATCTCTAAAATGTCTTAGAACGATTTGTTTTGAGGTGGCAAACTAGCAGCATCCAGTTTAAGCCGCAAAGGTGAGCGCACTTTAAGCGAGCCTACCCAGAGTATCTATGATTAAGTTAAATTCTTAAAAGATTATTTTCTTGTTAGGTCAGATACTTAGAGAGGCCTGGAGTTTCGTAAGGTTCAATAGCTTACAGGGCTTGATCGCGGAAATGCATTTTCGATTCCACGATAAGAAAAAAGTGTAGCAGCATCTAGTATGCGTGACATATAGAGCGAATCTGCGCAAGCGCCTGGAAAATTGGAGAAATAAACCTTTGCACATGATGTAAGCCCCATTCCCTTCCCTGTTTATTATCGTTGCTCATTCAAACGTGGAAATCATAATTCAGTAATTTTAACCACTGCTACTGTCTTTCATTAAGTGTTGAAATTCTACACTTTTACCGGCTAAATCAATTTTCTTTTCATGAAATTTCGTTGCTACTAGCTAGTTTAACACTATTTTATTTAATTTCTGGCTGCATTTTCTTTCAAAATGCGCAAAAATTTCAATAATTTGAAAGTATATGCATGACTATTTATCCTAATGAGAATTCGGAAAATGATAAATCATCCAATTTAAATGATTGTATCGAATTCTTACAGTTTAATGGGCTTGCAAGCGCGAGAAGTAAGCGATTCACTCGGTTCCCCATTCTATAGGTTGAACGATTTAAACACTCCCAAATCCACTTTGAATGCAGTATCATAGCATTTGGGCGTCCTAACTTCTATCCGAGTTGCTGTTCACAAGTTGTTCCCCTTTTAAGACGAAGCATCGGTTTAGATTACAACCTGCGCTTATGAGCACAGACGGCTGCATGTCCGATGTGGAGAACAAATTTAAATTTAGCTCTAGGAACAAAGAGCTTCTCGGCACAATTTTCATAGTTAAACAGACATTAGTAGACCTCGAATCCGCTTCGACAAGTGCGTCCATATTGGCAGAATTCAAAATCGCACAAATATCTTGAGTGCTCCTGGTTTGAAAATCTTGTCTCCTCTTGCAAGTTCATATTCTACTATTCCTGTACACACTCGCTAATGATTTGACGTCTATTGATGGGATTCACAAATTTGACAGTCTCCAACGAACGGCAGTGACAGGTTCACGCTTTCATAGATCTATTTGCGTGTATCTATTTGGCTTGCAGCAACCTTGTTTTAGTAAGGTTGTTCACTTTTTGTAAGAGAGTAAGTCACACTTTCAGGGTACTTCACACTACTTTTTTCAAATATCTTGCATGCCTAACAGTGCAAACAAGTGGTCTTCAGATTTGTACCTTTATTAGAAATTGAGGCGCTATTGTGATCCACCGTTTGTCCCGATATTTCCCGTGACATTTTGGCATTTCGGCTTCTAGTTCTCTTGAAATCGTTTGCCAAATTGCTCAAGTCTCATTAAAGACCCAACTGGAAATGGCTGTTTGGATCACAGGAACAAAGAACCATTCACACTGCCCTTTTGTTAATGTGCGCTCACCAACGCGAGTTTCTGTTGCGCTAGACCGAATACTTTTAATAGCCCGACTCACATCGTGTGTGTTTGGTATGCTTACGAAATGTGTTAATTTCTGTATACTGTGTTTCCATTTCTATTTTGAATTAGCATTCATTCAACAAATAACTTCGTCCACCTCATAGCCAACAGGCTATACGTAAACCCATTTTACGCCACCTGTTGTTACCCTCATTGGAAGGGTGAAGTTCGCGAACGATCACTTCCAAGGTCCTCTTTCAGCACTATTCCTCATGTATCTTGGTACCATTTACCTCATTCAATCTAACCTAAGAATTGTGATGGCTGGCTGCCAACCAAGACTTCTCTACTACTCTACTGATTATTCCAGTCTAATTTGAGGGGAAGAGGCCAGACAGTGCCCTAAAATATCACGTTGCGGTTTGGTTTGGTTTTGCTATGAACCGACTTTTGCCTCTGAATTCCGTATTCAGAATACGGCATTCATGTTAACCATGCTTTTGAGAAAGGATGAAAGTGCAAATTAGTTGACTGGTCACGGTAGGGAGTTTTCAGTGCGTGTAAAAGTCTTAGAAATCAAAAACCGATTTCCCGAAGCCATTCGGAAGACACCATTCTAACCCCTTGACAGGGATTTATGTGCTTGAAGTTCTGGAAGACACTTGAAAAAGAAATGAGGGGCTGTCATCCAGAGCCATTGCACTAAAAAGAAGTTATTAAAACCCAGTAATTGTTAGACTGTCAACTCTTTTGGACAATAAAAAGCCGAACATCTGCTCACTATCAAGGTGGATTCAAGGACGATTTGTTGTTCCGAGCCCAACTGAAAGGGGAGAATTTTACCTGACCGAATTATAATCGAAAAAGCAATCACTAAACTTAGGAGTCAAAAGCCTTTAAGCAAACTTAAATTCGTCTCAATTTTTTATTATCGTATTTTCTTAGTCTGGATGGTGCATATTGTGCATCATCATGGAGCATGGTGGTGGCCCCGCTTCACCCTACATCAGATGAGTTAGAACACGTCCATAGAAGTATCGCAGCTGAGAAGCTTTAATGTTGCGGCAAGTGTCTCGAAAAGGCCTGTAATCTCACCTATAGATTTTCGTTTCTTCTATGGATAAAATCTGCACTAGAATCGAAAATGTTTCTGATCGGTTAATCAGCCAGAATCATATTCGTCCATATCAATGACTTCGAGAATGAACTTTGAAGGTTGTATGCTCGGTATCCAGTAGACTTGAAAACCCAGAGTCATCGTAATTTCAGTTATGGCTATATTCACGTTCCCCTACCTCGCCATCTTTCAACCTCTCCACTGAGTCACGCTAAGCACGTTTACGTAGGCCACCTCCTCTTCCGACCGAGAGCTTCCGTTCCGTTGGTCTTCAGCCCCACCCACCATCCTTTCTCCTTCTCAAATAGCTAAACTTTTGATAAGGACATGAGAAATGGTACATCAATTGAAGAAACCGACCTCCAAGTCACACTCACAGGATAAGCTATTACGACAGTTACAGAATTTATTCAACTATCGGGTGCACATGAAATGTACTAATACTTTCAGAACCATCTGCCCTTCTCCTCGTGTCGTTTCAACTCATCTAGAAGAATTGTTGAACAGACTCCCTTTCAACAGTCAGAGAGGCAAAATAACAAATTTAGAGCCTTGAGTATTTCTCTCTCGCCTTTTCCATTAAGTCGCCCTTTTTCGCAATAAACAAACGCCGAAAGAAGTTGTTGACTTATGAGTGATAAATAGAAAGTCAAAGAAGAGGCGACAAGCCGTAGAGGCTGCATACACACACACAGACCTTGGCAGTGAAAATGACGTTGACGTGGCCACCGCCGTCGCCTGGTAGCAGGCTTCCTTCTTAATTCTGTTTCCCCCGCTTCTCCCCCCAATTTTCCGCTCTGTCCACCCCTTCTAGTCGCTAACTCGACACTCCTTCCATGAGATATTAACTGCGATGCCTGCGTTTGTTGTGGTGACTCCGAGATAGCTCTTTTCAGAGATCTCCGCAACAGGAATAGTGATGTCGGCGGTCCGAAATGCTCTACTAGTGTTTTAATGCTGTCATAGAGGATCAACTGCTTTCTCACATATGTCCTCGTGACACTTCTACAACTGTTCACTCTTCCGACAGCGAAGGCATAGTGAAGGACTCTTTATTGTTAGTTAGCTTATAGATTTGTGAAAGCTCTGGGGAAGTATCTTTTAATAGCCAACACTCGCATTTTTCATATAGGATTTGGTTTGGTGCTGATGAGCATGTTTCTCTTCGTTTGGCTGATCACAACCATAAGGCTTGAAAATCATTATCATTATTCGTGTTCATTAACTAAAAGTGAATAATATTTTAATTCCAGTAGGTTTGAGAAAATGAATAGAAATGGGTATGCCACCTATAAACCAACTAGCCGTTATTTACGATTTATCGTTTCCTAAAGGGTCGACCAGAAGGCAATAAGGAACTCTGGATAGGTGGATCCGTGCGTACAGTTTGCTCAGCACAGTCCGACACTGCCGCGAGTATTCGTCATTCTGACCTTCCAAGTTCCGCCGCCTCTGCCTCTGGCATCCTGAGTGAGATTAGAGGTCAAGGCAAGCCGGTGATGGGACTTCGACAGCACAATCAGACCCGTAAATCTCGAATTCTCTCACAAGCTCAGCTTTTACAATCCCCTGGTGTAAGTGTTGGCGGTGATTGTAATGGAAGTGGTGAAAGCAACTGGCATTGTAAGAATAGCATACAGAGCAACCATTTCTCGCAGCCAAACTCGGACTTCTCTTTGAACTACGATGCAAGTGAGCAGGTCGAGAACCTCTCCAGGGCGTCTTCAACGTGCGAAGATCGTGTGATCCAAGTCAGTTTTCATTTTGATTAGCAATACTGGAATCACTGGATTTATTCGTCTAACCCCAACATTAATGGAGGGAAAAGGAATATGCTAGCTTACTCTGATATAATCATTCCCAAAAGTAATTGAGGGACTAACCAGGCAGAAAGTTCTACATTTTACTTGAAACCTTATTTTGCAATATTTGAATAACAAAATCGCGCTCTCTTGGAGGTCCTTATAATATAATGAATAGCTGAATGTTTAGCAGCGCTTAGTCACTACTAATTCCATAATGGAAAGCAATGCGTGGTTTGAATCTCAGCAGTTCATATCCCACGGAAGTGAGGCCGACTTATTTCATTCGTATCTGTTTGTAATTGCCTGAGCTGAAGAGCTGCAGAGTGTTCAAAATGCGATTCATGGACAAGCATTTTATATTGAAAATGTTTACCACTGATGCTTCTAAATTTATTTCTCGCAATTTTCCGATTCCTCTTGTCGTTGTATTTTTTGAATGAATTAGGGATTTTAAGGAATTCCAGCTATGCTTCTATCGTAAGAAAATTGAAGGGTGAGGATATTCAATATGGCAGTGTCCATCAACTCTTATCCTGGCCCTACCTCTACTCACCAGCATTAACCAATGTGGACGTATGATCACCAGTCGGACTCCTTCTGAGGTGCTAGACACTTATTTTTATGAAATAATAAATCGAAACTTTGAATTTTATAAATGAAAATAAAATTGGTTCAATAAGCCACTTTTGTTCTGGTGGTGCTAATTTTTCTTGAACTTGTTTTGGTGCAATTTATTCATTCTGCAAACGCCTGCACTTTCACTCACTCTACTTCACCAACTTATTTTCCGCCTTCAATTCACTTTGCATTATTTTGAAGCTTTGATAAAATGAAGTCATTCGGGAATGAAAGAAACACTTGCAAAGAAATCGCACTACGAATTAAATGCTATGTTAAATTGTAAAGCCCAGACTAAATTGCTTTTCTTGTGTGACTGATATTAAGTCCTTCAAGATGCTACACGTTCATAATACCTTTGGAAAATACATTTACCTGGCTGTTAGGAGGCAAAATCACGTTCATGTAATGATAGTGTAATAGGTGGCTTCTTTAAAGGAATCCACCTGTTTTTCTCAACACAGTGTAACCAATTTGGGAGCGCTGTTTATCAGCGGTTAAAAAATAAATGGCAGTTGCCTTTTATCGTCAGATTCTTATAGATTGGTTTAAAATGTCCTGAAGGGAATTTTCAAATGGCCTGCCCCATCAGAGTTTGTCTTCACTTCATAGTTGGAATTCGATTTGTTGCTAGTACTGTTGTACCATATAAAGTTAAACTTAGACTCATTAAAAAAGCGTCCGCTTGCCGGGACCTTGTCAGTAAGCTTTTGTTGAAAAAAGTTCCTTCCATCATCCGTTTTTCTGATGCCAAGTAAAACAAAGTCTGTTAAATGGAGAAATTGATTTCAAATGGAAATATCTCAATCAAAATTCGCGCACCTAGAAGTAGAACTATTTGAATGAATAAGCATTTTTTTCGGTTTTGACTAGCACTTTCAACTTTAGCAATTCTCGATGTTGCTCAGAGTACAATTTTTATGGAGCCTAACATTTCGTAGATCGGTTAAGAGAAGTCATCAAGCTAATCAATGGTGTCAGTGCTTAAGCCGCAAACTGACAGAGAAAATCCAGACTGGTATTTCTAGTTAGCTCTTCCAGTTGTCCTTATCTTGTCGTAAACATGTTTGCAAAATTGGTGAACCTTATAGTCGATAGATCAAATGCCAAAAAGTCACAATTCATTTTTACAGTACATGGTTTTGCACCGACAGAGTTGCAACTACTATAATTCATTCTGTTTGCGTGTTCGCACATCAGCGGCGCCAGCAGAACCACAAAATCGCAGAAATAGTTAACTCACTCATAGAGATACTCTCGAAAAAAGGCCAAATCACCGGCTCAGCACCACCAACACAATATTTCTTGAAGCCCCTTTTAATTTGATGAAATTCCTTTGTTCAAGACTTGGTAATCATCTAAAGAAATAGTAAAAATTATGCATGCAGGATATCAGATACGTTTGCATTTGTGCTAATAGACTTACAAGTTGCTGCTAGTGCGACGTTTGGATGACGACTCCGTCTTCTGGCAAGGCTAATTATGAAATCCGATGTGTCACCTCTGAATATAGCACATAGTCGAGGAAACAATAATGGCAAATTAGTACCACTTAATAAAATAAGGTCAATCATAATACGGCTTGTTGTTTGCTGGTAGCGATTTCTCAAATCGGCAAAACTTTGCTACTATATGAATACTTTAAACTCATCCACGAAGGAAGTCACACATTCTTGGTTTATGAGACTTTTGAAAAAGTGCGACTTGGATATTATGTCAACAAACCATCAACAGGAAGACTCGGCTGTCAGGGGTCATGAAGGATTTTGACCAATTGCCAACTCAGGATTTCCTAGATCATCTTCTGTATGGTAGGCGATTAGATTCTTCGAAGTTTGAAAGTGGCAGTTTGACTCCCCATCCATAGAACTTGTAATTACTGAGGCGGCCTTCGCCATGACACATGGGGATTTCCGTATCCTCTGAATCATTTGCCCAATGACCGTTTCATATATTACTGTTCATTTCTCTCACCGTGGTAAATAGCTTTCTATACTTAGGTGTGAAAGAATACATTCTCTGACCATTTCTGGGAGGGCAAATATACAGAGACGTCTTCATTCGTTTCCTAGCCCAGTCAGATTCAAAATGTCAAACGGTGGATCGTCCAGGCTTCGATATAATTCCCTCGAGTTTATATGTGAAAGCTTTAACACCAGAATATATCTTTTCTTATGACTTAAGTGAAAACAAATAGTTAACTAGGTGGAAACGGATCACTGACATTTAACGTCCGACTGATTCTGAAAGGCTTCTGATCGTCTGTTGCGGGATCCCAGTGCGCACACTTACTGCATAAATTCGATAGCCAGATAACCCATAAATCAAGCACCCCCATCACCACCCCATCCCATTCCCACTTCCAGCTTCTGTATTCATCCTCGTCTTGCTTTTCTTTATCCTTCCTCTTCTCCTACCAGTGTAGCACTTTAGAGGCTGCATACGCTGCGCTGCTCCAACTACGGTTACCAGCGAGGTTTTTATTTTTCTGCTCCCTAACCTGTCAGACGTATGAATAGAATATCACAATTCACTCCGGATGATTTGTCAGCTGGAATTTCGTTTCTATTTTGCCAGAATCGTCAATCCACGGGGTTTAAATAGTCGACAACAGAAATGTACAGTTGTACAATTAGTCTTCTTAACTTAAAATGATTTTCGAAGGTCAGTTATTGAAAGTAACCACGGTTTCGAGTAATTCAGGATCAGGTTAACCGTCTTGGAAAACACGCCAGTTTGCCATATGGCATATTCGAGACCGTGAGTGAATGGTGTGTTTATTTGGAAGTTTAAAAGCGTGTCGAGTATAATGGAAGGTGACTCAGCAGTGTGGATTTTGAACACCTGTTGAAAATTTGATTCCTTCCAGAATTCAGGGATAATCCAAAGCGCAAGGGGTTCGCATTAGGCCTTTTAAAGTACCCTTGATGTCTTGAGAAAGTAGCCCATGCGAATAGAGGACGTTCACAGGCTAGACACTTTAAATTACGATGTCTGTCGCACATGAAGCGTACTTGTTTAAATGGCATTCAGAGTGAAAACGGGATGGCCATGTGAAGACATCCACGCTTTTGCTAAATTAAAGAGCGCCGAATAATATGGCTGTAAACGTCATCTACTATGCTTGGACCTGAATTTGCATATCTGCTGATGAATCTAACTTCCTGCACTAAATGAAGAAGATAAAGTGTAGGCCATATAATGACGTGTCTGTCTACCATTAACTGCGATTCCGACTGACGGGACAGACATCTAGCGATAATCATTTCATAGTATCACTCCCTTCCCATTTCCAGGCAGATTTGTGCATAGAATCGCACTGCAGTTATTTCGGCCATAAAATACAGTTTAGTATGGTCTGTGTTTCGATTGTATTCCCCTTGGTTGCTCCTAATTGTAGACCGAAATCAGAAAGGCGATCTCGATCGCAATTGCCCAAATCATCATCTGCGACGAAACGTTCTTTCCTATTCCATTTTTTCTTCAGCATCCCCGCAATAAGACATTCTGATCTTACTATCCGAGGTTCAGAATTAAAATTTGATTCAATGTCAATAAGAGAAGTTCTTACACACTTTCACCGCTTCTGATGGAATAGACAAATTTTTGCATTTATTTTCATCACTGTACGGTTAAAACAGCTGTTTAGGACTATAACAGGCTTTGTTCCCCAAGAAATTCTGTCCAAGCACACACAGACAAATAGCGAGAGGTTTTACTTGAATTCACAGGGTAATAGAACCTTTGAGTCAGCTTCTTTCCGCGCAAGCTGTTGACAATTATGTCGCAATAAACTCCTGCATTGTTTTTTCCCAACATATAAAATGAAATTGCTCCCTCAGTTGAAAATTAACGAAAATATTCCGTTGTCTTCATACTGTTCCATCAGCGACTGTGTTATAATACGGGGTTCACATAATTTTGCATCGAATAATCCAGTGCCGTTCGGTGGAGGGAAAAATAGTACAAGATAGTATATCGTCAGGACTTGTTATTTCCATATTATAGGCTAACAGACTTCCATGGCCTTCTACGAAACGAAGAACACAATGACAGCCACTGTTAAAACATGGAATTTCGTCTCTGTTTTTAGCTGCCTGTTTCGATTTCTGTGCTAAGATAGTGTCCATGACTGTCCATATTCGAATATCTTCTTTCAGCTTCATCTAGGCAACTGCCTTCAATCTTTTTTTCTAATTCATTTTTCCAGATTTAAACTTAAGGGGGGTACCTACTAAGCATACTTGTGTTGCTTTCTATTCACATCGCTGCTACCGCGGTTTAATTAGCCTACACGAATTCGTTACTTGTTAGGGACCGATTTATCTACCACAGATCTCCAATATTCGCTGTCTGGAGTGCCATGAATCTTTATGCATGTGGTAATAGTAGAGGCCGATAAGTTGCATAAAGTCTGGCTCTCATCGCCTTCTCCAGTAAAACGGTTCATGAGGAACTCAGAGCAGTGGATTCCAGGTAAAGGAATCTATTTTGCCTAAATGTAAACAATGTTTAGGGAGTGAAAGCCAAGGCTAGGTAAAATTTTTCAGCTGCACAATTATGTTTTGCAAACTTTGCAGGAATGCTAGAATAACCTGCATTTGACGGATTCTAGCACATAGAAATGAGGCAGGGCATTAAAGCCTGTAGACAGTCAGCACAATCATCAATTCCGTATGTCTTCATACATCGATGCTGCGCATTTTCGGCCCCAAAAGCGACCAGGTAGGAGGCTCTGTGCGCACGCATTACCCCAGGATGCACCTTGCATGTGGTCGGCTCCCTGAGGGTGGTGGGGCCTGTAACAGGTGTGAAGGCATTTTCTTGGCTGCCTTTAGTGTGAATTCTCACGAAATGGCATTTATTGGCTATCCATCACTGCGTTTCAGTTAATTCAGCCGAATACAAAACCGCGCTCTCCATGACCATCATCCACCGAAAAATACTCAAATCCACCTTCAAACGTTATAATTGCATGTGTTTTTGAATCAAACTGAAAAAGATTAAAAATGCCCGATTTGACCCAAAATTCTTTTCCGCATTACTGGCACACGTTTTATCATTTCGGTCCGTTTCTGGGGATACTTTGGCATTATTTTGGAATTAGATTATTGGTTAAAATGGGGGAAAAATCCATAAAATGGTCAGAAAATCATTGGGCCATACAGTTTAAAGAGGAGGTTTCGTCGTCATTTGAAGCATCCAACCATGGTTGTTGTCTCTTCTCAAAGCTTCCTTGCCAGCTGTCTCTCAGAGCTCTCTAATAGTGCGATGTAGATTGGGTGCTATTTTTTAGAAAAAACCATGCAGACCCTGTTGAACAAGTTTTAGTTTAAAATGCCTATTGAAATAAACGACAATTAAAATGTAAGACCAATTTATTTTTCATATTTCAGTCGAATTCTGGAGCTCTTTCTGACAGTGCATCTTCAGTTCCTCAGAGCTGTCGTAGCGGTGGAGAGAGTAATAACAACAGGGCGGAAGATTCTGAGCCTCAATGGATTCGCCACTGCGTGAATCGATGTCTAGGAATTAATGGGACCAACGGAAGCAGTATTTCAATATCTCCCATGTTGGTCCATACTCTTCTATCCTGTTTGGCCGGTTCATCTCCATATCCCCGATTTTCTGACATTGCGCGCTGTGCTCTTCTAGCATGTGAGCAGCGGGAGACTCTCTGTGCTCGTCAGGAGGCAGAACTCACTGTCCTTGAAGCCTCATTGGCTGAGACCAAAGCCGTAAGTGACCAACTGCATTGTCGATTGGGATTGCTTGAGGCCTCCTGTGGTGCCGCTTCACGTGCTGCCGATTTAGCCGACATGGCTCTGGAAGCTAGCGGTGTTCTTGTGCATGTAAGTCCTTTAAAAAACCACTTAAATCAAAAGATGTAACACTCATTAGATGGGCATCAGATCATTCAATTCCATCAGGTTTGAGCGTGGACTTAAAGGTCTTGCATCGGACCGGAGTTTTTTGTTTTTTTGCCCGAACTTTCAGGCCACATAATCGCCTCATCCGATTGTCTAAAAAACTCATTTGATGGTAGAACTGGTGTGAAATAAAGTTGATACACTAGATGTTGATACTATTTGTTTTGAATCTAGTTATATTCTTCGGAATTGGCTCTACTGCTGCATAAGCAGCCGCACCATGAAGGGCAGTCAAAGTCGGATAAGCAGCATCACCAGCGACCTTTCGGACATGGTTCAATAGCAGCTCCGGCCTTCACAAGTAGCTCCACCTCATCCTCTTCATCGTCCTCTTCTTCCTCTAGTTCCTCCTCTTCCGACGAAGAAGAATGCCGTGGCCAAACATCTCAATGCAAGACCTCTGGGTCTTCCAAAGACTCATCCAGCCGCCTCCGTATTCCTGACGGTATGACAAAAAATCGGGAAGACAGGCACATTCAGCTGCCCTCTACTCACCCTGCAGCATCTACAAGTGACAGTGGAAGTAACGTTTACGCTATTTATGCAGCGAATGGAAAACCCCGAGACGAGTCCAGTTCTCACGTCTCTGTGCCAACTTGGATTCCTCCACATGCTGTTTGCAACGGCCCTGCCTGCCTTAGACTCCTCAAAATGCAGAGGTAAATTCACTCCAACCATACTTCACCCAAGCATATGGCACATCCTATGTATATAATTGAATTGCGTTCTTCTCAATCCTCATGAAGTTAATTTCTGATCTCTCAAAGCAAATCCTCTCCTTATTTTTCTACACGAGACAATCAGTGAGAGCTCTCATGAATCTTTACGATTGGCCTGAGATTTTTGCCATTTTTATGTAACCTTCCAGTTGGCAAAGGAGTTGGTTTATGCCACAAGGCCTTGTCTTCTAGTGACAGTTTTGCTTGTTTACCCCCTTTTTCCATTCGAGCCGTTCGGATGTCATCAGGTTAGTCCTCTAATTCTGCCTTACCATTTTTGACTGATGTGAGTGAACGTTTTTTGGGTCCTGTACTACCCGAATCTCGTGATGCTCCTGAGCTTAGCTTGTGGATCTAGAAGTGGGGAACTTTAGACATTGAATTCATTTACAAAATCTAAATACTGACGTGGAGAGCGAGTAGGTTAAAGAACTGATGGCTCGTTAACGCATTATTCAGACAATTCCATGGAAAACTGAAGTCAAAGAGAACCTCTCGGTGGTGCCCAACCGTACAGTGCTCTATTCTAGACACTGAAGCAGATGAGTGGCTCAACGACTGAGACTCTTAAAAGGGCTATCTTCAACGTACGATCTCCACTCGCTTACTCTGAAGAAAAGTTTATTTTAACACTTAGGCACATGTGAAACATAACGGCAAAAGAACCACAGTTCTGCTTTTGGCCGTCTTCTGGATTCTAATTTCTCTCATTTAGCTTGTCTGCGAAGCATATTTGCCATTGGCTTCAATACATTGGGCCTTTCGAATCAGGTCCTTCAATGTGTTTCTACGACAGCCTGATACATAGCAGTGTAATTATAATTACCTCTCTGGGAAATGGACAGTCAGTATAGACATTGTAACACAATAAGTGTTCAGTCTGATAACATCGTCTTCTGTTGGAATGGCAGGCAAAAGGATGACAAGCAATGTTATCCCTACTGATGCACGATTTATTAACGAAATTGATCCTCCCTTCATTCGACCGAATTTCGCATAAATCGTTCTCACTGCTGTGTATCTAACCGGGATAAAAAAACAATTGCAACTGTTTGAAGCCCCCGATTTTCGCCTCCTTTGCTATTCACTGAAACAATGACAGCAGGGAAGTTTTGACTAATGCTGAAATGCACAGATTTTCCAACATTTTCAACCTCAAAAGCGCTTGGAATAACTGAGATATCTTTGGAACTAGGTATTTCATTACCGAATAGAAACCGTCAAGAAGGGACTACTTTGTTGACTAGGGATGTTGCGGTACACTGCACTCTAGCTTAGGTGAATATATGAACACTCCAGGGCAGTTCTCATGGGCAGATTAGTTAACCGCAACCATGTGAATGATGCTGATAGTAGAAGTGTTAGGGTCCCATTGGACCATCTCACAGATATTATTTATAGCAGATAATCGTTCACTTCACCTGCTATAGTTTTGTTCGTTATCCACAGTTACTTAAACAGTAGTGAATTACTTACAGTAATTACTTATAGAAAATTAAAAAGAAATTCAGTGCCTTAACAGTTCACAATACCGTTTGTGCAAAGTCAAAAAACGGTCTAGCTCAACCAATAAAACAACCTAATTAATTAAAACTCAAGAGTTATTCAAATCCAATTATAGTTTTCAAAGATTGTAAATATCAAATGCTGCCTTTGGTGCAATAATTTTGAATAACTTCAATTCAAAGATAGTGAGGGAAGGGTAAATTAGTCTAATTTTCATTTAAACTGAGAACAAGAAGCAATGAAATTCGAAGCGATTTTATGAAATGAATCAAGGAATTAGACTTTATCCAGATTGCCAGTAAATGACTAATTCCATGCACGTGCGTTCTTTTATCATTTTAATTGTGATAAACGACCACCAGATGCTTTCTGCCTTAAATGCCTTTTATTCCCCAGGATTCATAGTTAAACCGCTCCCATTTGTTGCAGGCATCAGACTGAAGTAGCCGCTATGCACCTCCTGACAAGATTCGTCTCTACCTCAGAGCCTTTCCTTAAAACTGATAGTCTCATTTCCGCAGCTGCTGGTGAGGATTTTGAGCCCAGTGCAACTAACGGCAATCGAAGTACAACAACTTGCACCGAGAGTGGTCTTGGGGTGGAGTCTGGAGGAAGCAGCTCTGGTATGGGGGCTCATGGGGTCTATGCAAATGCCTGGTGTATCACCAGCAGGCCTGGGGCAGCATCCATAAGACACGCTTTTAAGTCTGGGGGAGGTTGGCAGACACCCGACTCCGGAGCAGGTAGCTTCAGCGCTAATGACCATGCTGCCAATACTGGTATGGGATCTGCGAATACAGCGGCAGGTCTTGTGGCTGTCTCCGGCATATCGACTACTCATACTTCTACCTCACGTTCTTCAAATTCATCCTCTTCCTCAGCAGCTGTTATTGCAGGAGTTGCTGGCGTTAACTCGGCGACCCCTATAGATTCGAATGGGGAAGGATGGAACAGAATGAAGGAGATGAAATTGAGGCATATTCTCGATCAGATAATCTGGGAAAGGATGCTCGTACGAAGCACTATCGCTGTGGGAGTCAATGACTTTGAAGCCACTAGTAATGGAATACCTCCTAGTAGTGAATTCCATTATATGAAACCCTACGCCGGGAGTGAGGTGAGTTCATGACATTTTAGTATACCAGATATGCCTACTGAGCTGTTCGTGATTTCCGATCAGTTCATTTCAACGTAATCAAACCGAGTCCGACTTGAGTTGTTATTCAAGAACTGATCGAAGATTAAGAAAGAACCTCGAGTTTTATGACCTAAGGGCTTAGCTTAATATACCGTTGCACACCTCACCAAACTTGCAGTCTGTGTATTCGACCATCCTCTACCATTTTCCTTCTCCTGTCTTTCTTTTAAAAGCGGTATCTTCCAGTATCCTCCTCAAAGATAGTTTGGCGCACCTCCACCTTATGACGCCCCATTTAATTCCACTATTGTAGATGAGCGTATGATCATAATGGGTGATTGTTCCAATCATTGATTTGACAGTCAAAAATCTTATCAATCGGATTAAGACACATGACTCTTCAGATACGACCACGAAGAAATCATAAAAGTAAAGATAATTTTAAAAATTGCTTCAATTCAGATTAACCACCCTCTAAAGTAATTTTCAACCAGACCATAGATTTCTGTTTTCGGAATGACTTTGATAAGCTGGATGAAAGGCCTCTTTCCTTGCTCCTGTTTTAAAATTCCTTCTTCTACAAAGGAAATAATTTTTTATCTAAATTAGTCCCTTGTTGCCTCTCACATTCTCTGGAAGAAAATCTACCATTTCTTTGTCGTGCCGCCATCATCTCTAAAGGATGCTATGAACCACTTCAATTTGTTTTCTCCGGTGTTCATCTAACGTATCATTCCTCTTCCTAAGAACCCAGGCCACTGAACCAAGTCCATTAGTATACAGGTTATATGATGCTGCTCTCCATCCGTCTTTTGGTGTTGAAAGCCATTGCTTTATACCCGCTGCTTACCTAAACAACATTTGTCAACTGTCTATTGTCAAATGACAGCTTTGTCGAGTTATTGCACTAGATAGAGGTTTTTCCCAATTTTAACAACTGTTAAACTCTATCTCCAATGAATCATACAAAAATAAGTGCTCTCCATGGAAAGATGGAAGGGGACGGAACGGTGCTGTTTGCGACAAAGTAGTTCGTAAAGGCCAGACTTGTTTATTAGTCCGATCTCCAAGTATTACAAACGGCTGGGAAATGTCGCTTCTTTGTAGTGCATCTTAAGCCTTCAAAGGAAAATATTGTGTGGTCCGGCTTTGACATTTTATTTTGAAAGAAAATGCAAATCCAAATGTTTTAGGATCTGCAAACCAATGAGATGGAAAGCCCAACGTTGCAGTGAAGAAATCTTATATTTGAAATGAATTGGGTGGAACCTTAGCTTAAAACTCCATTTCATCAAATGGAGGACCCACTTGGTAGGAAATCGGTGCCAGACTAGCTAACATCCTTAGCTCTAATAAGAGAACTGAACTGACATTATCCAAACAATTATCTGAAAAGAATCCTTCCTCCATTAAATTTTAAAACCATTCAGAGAATCGGAAACCTAGCTCGGTTAAAAAAATCAGAAGAAATGCCATCCACTTAATCAACGTGAAGGAATTTCCTTCCCAGTCTACGCCGCTGTCTCTTCTCCGCTGTCTCTTGATCGGTTGCCAACATTCGTTCTAATGTAATAGTGAATACGCTTTTCTATAATGAACTGAGAACGATGAATTATTACTATGCAGAGCTCTATTCAATTCTTGAAATAACATGAAACTTTTATTGTAGGTCAGAGACCCGTAGTAGCCCCCTCCGTCCCCCTTCCCCCTCCAACAGTAGGAAATTTCGAAAGCAAATATGACCATGTTTTTGGAAGTTTGCTGAGGGAACACTCTGACGCTACTTTGATTCACTGTCTCGTCTTCCTGTTTTGTCTTGCCTGAGTTCCTCTCCTTAATTTCCGTTCAAACATTGCTTAAGGACAAACCGGTATTTCCTGCTTTCGTTCGTTCCAACCATGAACGAAAATCAAATTCTTTAGATGCAAGCTGAAAGCAACCAGATCAAATTATTTAGATTCATAATAATATCACAGACCACGTTACCCGAAACTATCTTTCAAAAGTTATCTTGCGGACAGGGAAGACATCATGACCAAACCTTCGTGGGTCATTATCTACCAGTAGGGGCAACCATTCCGATCAATGAATGTAGACTGAGAGATTTGAATCCTATTACAATTGTCAAACCTATTTAGAAGTGCACGAAATCCTCTAGTTATTCGCGGTTTAATGACTATTAATACGTACCGAACCAAGACTGGCTACATCCATAGACGCCATTTATCCATTGACATGGAATTTCAGTTTTTCGTTTTTTCTCAAATTTATCTAAATAATGAGGAATATTTTCTATATTCGCGATTCAGTATATGAAATTATTTGATCAAAATGATCAAATACCTTAGGGATACCTAAAAAAGGTGAATACTGTTTCAGTTAGTAAACGAATTTAATAGAAATTTTCTTACGTGTTTCCCAATCGCTTTAGCAAAGCGAAGTAGTGGACGGGTTATAGCAATCAAAGAATCCTAAGTAGGAAATGCTCGCATGGATAGAGATCTAGATAATCCCTTTTAGAGACATATTCGCACCTTGTCACCTTCTAACACCAGCATCACCACGATCTACAAACAAACACGACCCCCATCCCCTCTGTCCACTATCTCCCGTTCGGTCTATCTGTAGTGCTATTTGGCTTGTTCGGCATCACCAGCAGAACCTGTGGAATGAGTCACGATGCATCTGGCAGAGGGTGGGTAAGGGCCGAAGGAGAGGCAACGAATTCATCTCTAAAGGTCATCACGATCGAAATGCCTCAGCCATAGCTTGCATTTAATGTCGCAGAGTGCATAAAAATCCTATCCCTCGCCTTCATGCACTCTGCATACACAATATCGACATTGCGAAATTTACTGTGGAAAGGAAGTACTAAAAAGCACCATTTCACCCATGCGCAGCAGGCAGCACTGCGCGTATTGTTGACGTTCTGCCAGACTGAAAGGCTACCAGCAGGAGGAAATTCGATTTCTGCCCGTGAAGAGAACTAGACACAATAAACTTGCAACGCCGATCATGTGTTTATCAGATTAAAATTTCTCAAAATGTAAAGTTATAATCGAACGTGTCATGTTAGAAGCCAATTCATTACTCACAAAATGCAACCAGGGTTTCTCATGTCAAAATGACCGGAAGACACTAGTCCAAGTCTTCTAGGACCATCGTTGATTGTTGACAGTCGGGCATTCAGTTTGCAAGACGACCAAGTAGCAGTGTTCCTAGGTCTATCTAGACGGCGGAAGACACAGTCACCACACTTCAGGCTTTTGCTCGACGAATATTCATATTTCTGTCTCGGAAGTGTGTAAATCAGCTTCAAATGCTGAACTCAAAGATGTGTGACTTAGTCTCCAAGACTATCTTGCCTCCGACAAGTCCATTCCTTATCCACCCAATAGCATGAGCAGTTAAGCAAAATTCTATGGCTTAGAAAACGTTCCTGCTAATGCTCTTGCGATTTTCAGCTGATGACGTACAGTGAAGGAGGCAACATGAACTTACCGACGAAAGATTCCAGGGAACCAGTGGTCTTCAACCGACTCAATACCCTCATGATGATGGATTCTGCTGCTCTCTTACAGGTATGTAGAGATTCTATTTTGTGTTCTTTGAGTACATATTAAGAGAGAAACATGTTAGGAACTGGGATTTTACAAAACGAAAAAACGTCCGTCATTTTAGAGGGATGGTAGTTAGTATAGAGTCCATAGGAGTTTTAGATAAGTTCGCGCAGGACCAAAGTGTTTATCTGTAACGTCTTTGCGTGTTATATATGGGAATAACAAACCTTACAAAAATGTTAAACTGATGTTGGTTATAATTTACGTTCTTTGGAAGTAAACTTTCGAGAGGATGAGTAGTTGATTTTGTCAGACTACGGCTATTCCTTCAATGTCTTCAATGAATTTTAGATAATCAAGCTAAAAAATCTTCTAATATATTCTATGACTGCCAGCAGGTGTGGGTTGTGGTCTTTTTAACCGTGAAATTCCTGGAAATATTTAGATCCGAGCAGCAGCTGAGTTTATGTTTAGTGGGCAAACGCATTGCACGGACTTTGAAAAAGTCTTCTTTCATCTTTAACAAACCTTAAATTTAGACTAGTACTGATAAGGCGCTCTTGACTACTCGAAAGTTCATTGCGACAATATGCAAATGATCTAACAAACAAGAGGAGACCTTCATTACATGAATCCTTACTAAGCGCCAAAATCTTGATGAAAATGCACTTAGAAGAGCACCAACAATTCCTTCAACCAGAAGAGTTGAGGCTGACTACTTAGAATAGATAAAAATTCAATCTGACCTTTCAAAACAGCCGCCAGCCACTTTGTGACGAAGCGCGGAACAGATTTACTGCATGCATCTATTTCGGTAACAAGGGAATATCAACCATGCCTCACTACCTGCCATAGAACATCTGGATATGATCTTCGAACAGCACTTCAGTACAGCTCAGAAGACTTCAGCCAGAAAGCACACTTTTAATCAATAACCAGTATCTCAAAATGAGTCTGCCGTAACATGACAAGGTGAATTTCGGCACTTTGGCGTGAGTTTCTGACTGTCACTAACAGAAATGGCCCCTACGGAGTTTCACTGGATTTCAGGTCGAGTAAATATTGATTTTGCTGGTTGGCATGAGATTAATGACTTAGCATAAACCATGCCTCTAATGATTAAAAGTCTTCCATTGATAATCTCAAGAGGAACGAAGGCACCTTGAAACCTCTCCGCATTGAGGAAATTCCATTGGTCACTCACTCGTAAATGGGTGCTAAGCATTGTGGGTGATCATTCCACATCGCTGGACATGCACTGATGTATATGTGATCCACGTCAGCTGAGATGTCGAATGCGAATACTACCACTACACGAATTTGTGCAATTTGTGCAATCATCAATGAAGGATAAGTGCTGTAAACCGCAATGTGAATGCTCCAATTTCAGACAGCATTCAAGGTCCAGCTGAGCGAAAACTAAAATTGACTCGTTTGTGCCGACAGTGGATTTTATATAAGGTTTGTTTGGCTACTTTGAATACTGCGAAATCACAAGTCGGTACAAATCTCACAATCGGTTTCAGTATAGTAATCCGAAATCAGACCTTGAACTCCTTACAGGCCGTAAAGATTACAATCTGTGCTTTATGCAAATGAAAGTGAAACTAATGAGGTCGCACCATTTTGCAAAAGAGAAATGAGATTATTAGAACAAGCCATACTGTTTCTTTGGGTTAATAATGATAGAAAATGATATCAATCGAGCGGAACAGTGAAAGGGAGAAAGTGGACTTGATAAAGCTCAGGTGACGTCAGGAATGGAAGGCGGGAAAGGCGAACTGTCAAAGAGGTTTGTGTTTATGCAATTACAAGTGTTTACGTTAAGTCAAAGTCAAATTGGTCCACTTTCAGCATCTGATAAATGCTTGGGACTCGGCAGTTGTTCCAAATCGGCTAATTTTCTTGTAGCTCTGATTTATCGAGCAATCACGAGTTCATTTTTTATAGCATTTTTTTCTATTAATCAGAAATTAGGAATCCACAGTTTATGTGCAGTTTCTTTCGCCTAAATAGGATCTCTGTGCAGTAAAGGAAGATAGAGCCAAGTTGAAAGTGCAGAACTATATTATGGAGAAGGAATTACGGGCGATTCAAGTCAGCCACCAGGGCCACTGCCTCTCTGAGTCTGCTCTGCGGTCTCAACTGAGTGCCATTCAAATTGATCGCAATCTGCAGATGCTCAAAAATTCAGATAGAAGTGGAGCACCGGGTTCACTTGCCCAACAAATCGAGGTAAATAACCTTATTGTTAATAATGTCATTGTTTGAAACCGTCTTGGCATCACTGACACGGTAATTAACAAGTTACTTTATTATATGAATGTCTCTTATTTACACAGCAGCAGTTTTAACTAAAGTGAGTGCTGAATTCGCAGGCAGTGCAGTGTGTCTAGTGGCCGAAAGAATCGCTTATTCAGCACACAATGACTCGAATGCATTAAAGTTATTATTTAGGTCGGTAAAAATTGCTTGAAGGGTTCTAATCGATGATTTCTCGGAGCTGTTTCTATTTTGTAAAATTTACCCGCAAATAGTGGAGGCATAATATTTTGGCCTGCGGGTATCATTAACCTTTTCAAGGGAGGTTAATTATCAGGCTTTGTTTGTCCTGTAGTGCACACAATAATCAGACAACTAGCGAAAACATTAGCAGAACCTTTGGACCAAAAATAGAAAATACCTGGCGTAATAGATTATTTTCTCTTATGGTATGATTACTACCTTTCAGAGCTTACAGACTGCCGTCGAATCCCTTCGAAAAGGCATCGAACAGCATCAGTCACGAAGTGAGGAGTTGGTGAACGACCTGAAGCAAGCAAATGCCGCCCTCATTACAGCTTTCGAGAAGGCAAAGTCCAAATACCTTGCGAGAATCCGGAAACTCGAGAGCTATTCGAGAACTGCCTCCTCTGCTGTTGTCCCTTCTTCCAACATCGCCACTAATATTAGCAAACATGTCATCAATACCGCTAGACCTCCTGTTGTGCCGGCGCATAAGACATCTTATCCCCATCCACCTCTACCTCCTCTTTCACCAGCGCCGCCATCGGATGTCTATGAAGTCATCCAGGATAACCATATCGGCTCCTCGAATTCTTGGCAAGGCCCTCCAGGGGAAACTACAAGAGCAAACAGATGCTACTCCTCGGTGAAGAGTGTCCCTTTTTATCCGAAATCCCACCTAATGATGATGGAGAACAGAGTACCCCCTAGGCACCCAAGATGATTTGCTCCTGCTCATGCAGTGTCGTGATTAGCGGCAGTGGCCGCGACTTAAGAAAACGCCCGACCACGAGCTTTCTGTTCTCATTTTCCCAGTATTTCTTCTTTCAGTTTCTGCAAATATACTGTGCCTGCTGTATAAAATGACCTTCTCTCCTGGTATAGACAGCTCTTGTGGGCTTCGCTATCGCTCTTCCATTGACCCTTCCTCCACTCCCCTTCATTCACCTTATTTGGGCATCTATATAAAATAGTTGATTTTCTCATTATTGCTTATGCGACAGAGATACTA